>CM056397.1:6063978-7318978 GCA_029718625.1 Synaphobranchus kaupii | reverse complement strand
ACTACCGTGCTCCCGAGTACGCACTCAAGGCTTGGGAGTGCGCACTCTGGAGCATGGAAGCACGGAAAGTTTTGCTCAGTCGTGGGACGCACTTCGTGGTTTTGATTATTTTCCGCGCTGTTTACCAGAGCATGAACAACTGGGTAAGCAGTTAGAAGTAGAAATGGAGCCGATAATGTTTGTGGCGATGCTGTTGCTTCTGGGGTGGTTTTCCATTGAAATGGAGAAAAGACGGGCTGCTGCCAGAATAAGACAGCGGATCATTATTGAAAACGGCATCTGATGAAGGCAGGCCATCCGGAGAGCTGGGGCGAAGAGGAAGGCTTCTCTTTGTAGGACAATTGCGCTTGTCAGCACCGATGTAGGTTGTCTTATACAGCCGACTAGCTAGCTATACTGGTTACATATCATTAAACTTAAAAAATGTACATGAAAATTTTTTTAATTTTACATTGCATATTGTGTTGTTCATTCACATTGGAGCACTTTATTCATATACAAACTCCTACTGTACAGTTTTCCCCGTTTAAGTTTCCAGGTGTCAGTACTATACAAATAGGCAAACGCCCTGAAGTTAGGCAGAGTATATTTATTAACTTGGGAAATTTTTCTCTAGGGAGAGATGATAGGATTTTTTGCGGTCTGAGCAAGCATCGATGCATTGCATACTTCGAATTTTGAACAAACGGAGCACGCATCCGGGTACTTTATCCGCGCTACCGCACTTTTTGGACTCACACTCCAAGATGGATGCGTGCTCGCTATGCGTGCTCGGAGCATGGAAGTATGCGGTTTGGGATACAGAGTGTACTGATTAGTGTATGTGGAAGTGCAGTACGGTTTATGGTACAGGTGGAGTGTAACGCTAAGTGTACTGTTCAGTACAGTGTACCATCACACAACACAATGGATCTGTACAGTTCAATTAGGTTACAACCCCCTCTCAAAAATGGTAGCCAATGCCATTTGATAGATTGAATATTAATTTCAGGAATGTTAATTTTAGAAAAACTGTAATCGAAAAGTTAACTTAGCTTTCAAACGAGCAATAAAAATAGTTTCATAGCTGAACATAACTTTCTCCCTTCAACTCAACCGAATTTGGGAAATGATTACAATACAGTATTACAGGAGTGTACAGTGGACCCTCCCCTTTAGTGTTTGGCATGTGAGGCAACGTGGACGTGCTAAAACGCTTCAAAGTCTGGGAAACTGGATTCAATTTGTGGCTATATTCCCAAGAAATTACAACTGATTGTTTTCTTAATATTTCTTTCAGGTTTTTAAACCAATTATAACCATTAAGTTGTAGTAAACACTTTTAGATGATCAGAACCTGTTTAGCAGATAATGACAGGGTGACCGTGTATTCTGCACTCATTAATATTCATGTCCGTAAGATGTGAAGCATTGCAGTCCCAGACCATGCCTCTTTTCTGTGCTTTTTGGTCTGACGTGTTGTGTAGGCCTAAGCAAGCTACAGGCCAAGCTAGTTGAGATGCTGTTTGTTTCTGTGACTGTTTACATTTCCGCCAGTCTGCGTTCGAGCACCGAGCTGAACGCCGTTCATGGTTCTGAAGTCTACCCTGAACTACTTTCCCAACAGCCTAACTCAAACCAACACATTGTCTACTGTAAAATATATAGGCCTAATGGTGCATTGTGTGTGTGCACGTGCCTCTAAGAGTGAGAAGGGACCTGTAAAAATAAATCTTACACAGGGGCCCCGTCATAACAAGCACTGGTGATTACTGTTCAATGTTTAAACGGTCTGTCTCGGTATAATTATGTGCTATTACAAATTTTCACGTATGAGACGGACAGACTGACCTCTTGTAGTAGAAGTAGTGCTCCCCAGCCTGCTCATCCCAGAATAACCTGGGCTTCATCTCCCCCAGTAATTCAATATACCTGTAGCGAGAGCGGGAAGGAGAGAAGGAGTCAACAGATATGCATGAGAAAGGAGAGGAAGCATGTCAAAAAAACACCAGATGAAATGGAAAGGAGAAAGAGAGAGATGGAAAGAGGGAGAGGGAGTGTACAATAAAGAAGCAAAAGGACTGTGTGCTGCTTGGGGTTTCAAACTTAAAAATTATTATTATTTTTTTAATCCTCGTCTCACTTCCATCTTTGAACCACATAGAGAAAACTACAGTGATGAGAAAATGAAAGTAGACGCTGTTTAAATGTTTACGGTTTTAAATATTAGAACGTAATTTACCCTTGTCTCGTCCTCACCAAGTCCTAACAGTAGATACATTTCACTTCATGTGACAAATAACACATAACAGATTCTACTTTGTCATTATTTATTCAAACCAAATCAAGCCAACATGCAGAAACCTTTTGTCATTAGTCCGCCCCATGATTCAGTAGCTTGTAGAAGGCCCTTTAGCTGCAATAACTTGAAGTAATAATTTTCAGTATGAGTTTATCCATCTCTTACATCACATTGGATGCATTCTGGCCCACTCCTCCTTAAAAAACTACTTCAGCTCACTGATGTTTGAGGGCATTCATTTATGCACAGACCTGATGAGGTCCTCCCACAACATCTCAATGAGTTTGAGCTTTCAAAACCATGATTATTTTCTTTTTCAGTCTTTCAGTCATAGATTTACTGGCGTGCTTAGGATCACTGCCCTGCTGCATGATCCACTTAAAGCCAAGCTATAGTATGGCGTTTGATTAGTGCCACTAAGAATTAATACTGAAAAAAAAAAATGTAAAAAAGAATTGATACTGAAAAAATAATAATTGATCTAAAGAAATAAATAAGAACTGACATTGAAAAAAGAATTGGTACTGAAAACATAAGAATTGATATTAAAAAAATAAAAATTGATATTAAAAAAATAAAAATTAATACTAAAAAAATAAAAATTGATAATGAAAAAATAAAAATTGATACTGAAAAAATATTGATTGATTGGTAATAATTATTTCGTATTCACTTTTGAAATCTTATTTTCACCTTTGGTTTCTTTTGGTTTCTATTCTTACAGGTAAATACATGAGGGGGAATGATGAGGCCTAAAATAATATGACGACTATATTTGATTATACATAATATTGGGATGGCAGGTATGCCATCCCCCAAGTTACGGCTTGGCGGGGCATGCCCCATACCTATACAGCACTGAGGTTGGCACTTTTCAGGGTTTCCTACAGAAGTAACCACAATGACCACAGACCCTTAAAAACATTAACTTCTGTATGTTCTGACCTCATGTAACCACACAGCATTCAAATAGAACTTCACACATCCACACAATAAAGCCCCAAACTTGGGTTATTTTGCGGTTTTTCTACTTCTGCTTCTTCTTATTCTTCTTCCCATTTTTCCTGCCTACCCAGAGACCCTCACTACCTGCCTGCCTCCATACCCTCAAAGAATAATTCTCCCCATTGGATAACAACATCGCATACCTGCTCTCCCAAGCTTATTGCCCAATAAAAACGCTTCAAACTAATCTGCACACATCACAGAATCACAGACAAAACCACTATATGGCTTTGTGTATTTCACGAAGCTACTGTGGCCTACTGGTTACAGTTGCTGCCTCCCACACAGGGGATTGGGGGTTCAAGCCCATTAGGATACAAATTTATTTTCAACAAAAAGAATGTGCAACTGTTAAAGAGATACTGCAGAGGCTTTTCTAAGGCCCTTTTTTCCGCTTCAATTTGAACTGAAACTCGTGAGTAGGTGTGGTCATATGACGATGATGCCACGTAGTCATATTATGAATATTCATACGGTCAAGGAGTGAAAGGGTGTGTCTTGGTGAACTGACTCAGCCCCCTTCCAGCTCTCTCCTCACAACTAAATAAAATGGCTGTATTAGTTGAGCAACGTCTTCGCGAGGAGAAGACCCGGGATGTAACCGAATGGTAAAGCTAACGTTACCTAGCTAAGTTAGCTTGTTTGTCTGCCTAAAGTAACGTTACTATTGAATACATTCAAATACACAGCAAAACCCAGTCACACAGTAACGTTAGTATATTGAACATGGCTGGTTGTAGCGCCCTCATAACTTCACTTGGTCCGGAGAGAATTATCATTTATTAGCTAACATTATTCATAAATAATATAGCTAATATAACTAGCTAGCTAAGTTACCAGTTCTCTCTGGACCAAACGGGGCTAAACTCACACACAATAGACTGCCTTGCATTACCTAACTTATCGATACATTCCGTCCAAGTTACTGACCAACTGGTTACTGGTTTTGCTAGGGCTACATCAAATGTATTATTGCTATCGTTTATTAGCTAACGTTACGTATTCATAAAAGATAGCTCACACAATAGGTTGCATTCAACCCCACATTCGCTATTACCTATCAGTAATGTCAACCGTTTGCAAAAGCATTTTTGTTGTAGTTTGTACAGATAACTTGCATGTAAACAGAAACAAACTAATGTCCCAACAGGTGTGCTTGTGGCCACCTGTTGGGACCTGTCCCCTCCAGAAAACCTATGTTGCCGTGAGGTTACTGAGGTAACGTTATGTCAGCGTAGTTATGAAGCTATTCTTGATTTGTCTAATACTGCGGTGCCGTAGTCGGGCATGCTTGGCCCAACTGTATAATAGTGGCCAATACATGTGCAATTACACAATGTCACAAATACAATGTAATAGGTATATTGTACTTAGCTGTTTTACTTAGCTGATGTAATGATTACAAAATTACATCCATCACTGTTGGGATGGCACCTGGCTTCAGCGACAGAGTTTTATAGAAGCCCATCTCAAAGCCAGTTAAATTGTGGTAGCAGTCCGGTGTGAAGTGCGCGTTGCACACTAGGCTTTCTTCGGCAAGTCCGCGTGCTCTACACCGATAGCTTGAAGCCACTGGCTAAGCAGCGCTGGGTCTCTCGGCAGATTATGAAAGCTAGCAGAGCCGGTGGCGTTGCACCGAGGAACAATACATCTCTGACTCCTTGGCATAATGCAGGCAAGTTAGCTAAAGATACCAAGTAGTAAGACGTCGTATATGAATAACTGTAGCTCGATATAAGTCGTAATATTAACGTTAGCAATAATACAAAGCAATTCGCATTTGAACTTGAACTAGCTAATTAGCAGTACAAGGGTCTCAATCTCAGAAAGAAAAAAAAAATCGTCGTTCTCTGCTTTTATACCACATGCCCAGCCAAGACCCACCCCTAGGACCACCTCAAGTCCACCCATTTTTATGTTAAGGCTTTCGTGACGTCACGAATCCCCGGAAGCCAGCATATTGGTAAGTCTACACAAAAACTCAGATAAAACCATTTTTACTAAACATAAAATTTTCGGACATAAACAGTTGTGTATGATCATAATCTAACTCAAAACATAGGTTGTCAACGGGAAAAGTCGGTTTTTGACTGCAGTATCACTTTAAATACGTTTCATTTAATACTTACTGTTATTATTTTCACATTAACAAACATATTTTTATTGCAAAGGCAAAAGACATTTCCAATATTAACTGTTCAATGTTTCACTTGTATTTCACTTGTACTACAGCGAAATGGTGAAAGTCAGACGGACACTGACAAATGGCCTATAGCCTATATCACCTGACTGTATCCCTTTGTTCTTCTGGTTAACGTCAAGCCTTAGAATGCGAGAGACATGGGTTCGTACCCAGCCTGGTTGGTACCAAAGTGTAATTTAGATTTGGACTCAAACAGTGTGCACATGTTCTGGTTTTCTCATGCAAGAATGTTTTTTTCTTGCAAAGGCAAAGACACGTTTACAATATTAACTGTTCACTTGTAGCCTGTTAAACAATTCAGTCACTGGACACCACGACAGTAATGCAATAGGCTAGCTAACTTTATGGTAACAGGCATCCCATGGCCATTTGTCAAGCAAAGAAAAAAGTTTAAACGCAGAATATCATCTGGTTAACATCGCGTTCTTGCATTAATGTAAAAATGCCATTGGCTACATGTTTTAAGCTCACACAAATGCCGACAAAAATATTCGTCTATGTGGAGTGTGCTGTCCATTGCGCCGCAGTCATGTCTGACTCACTGTGAACCGAACCTTCAACGCTCGCCTCGGACAAATTTCTTTATTATGTCTTCATTAATTTATTCACTTCAGCTCTGTTCAGTTTATCCTTTTCACACATAACGCAATATCACCATAAAATTAACTACTAGGAAAATTAAGAATGTACGATAATACATTAAGAATTGACGATAGCCAATTACTATAAGCTGCAATGCCTTGAGAGATCGGGTTTATAAATCTCCAATTCTCTAAACATATCTGATTCATGGTTAGTCACTTTAAAAAAATTACTATAGCCTCTGAATATTGCTCTAGTCTACGCTACTCTGCAGACAATGAATCTTACTGGAAACAATTTCATTATAATAATAATCAGAAGAATAATCTCTGGTAGGCTACTTTCTTAGTAGTAGCCTATCTATTGTTTTCCTGCTGGCTAAGATTCCTGGGAAATATGCGTTGTCCAATTAAGCTTGTTAGCCAACGTTAGTTTTGCCAGAGAAACATCAGTCAGCTGCTAGTCAGGAAGCAGATACAAGCTAGGCTACTGTGAAGGAATTTTCTGTTTTACAATGTGTGTGTAACATAGAGACAATCACATGATTATCATTAAGCATTTATTATAGTTTTGATTATTAGTAGATCAATTATATTGAGTTAAGTAATTAAACAATGTACAACCATCTGTGAGTGGGCCGGCGGCCAGAGCGAGACCTGCAGCTTCTGTAAGCCCAGATTCCACAGTACAGGTAACTTCCCACAAGGGCGAACTGCACGAGGTAGAGATGCCTACCCCGTCGCACACCAGGGGAGGTACCGCGTACGGCCCGAAGACGTCGGCACCTGTGTCGGGACGGGACTCATCCTGGGGGCCAGACACGTACCCTATGCTAGAATGCCCCAATCCCAGGGCAGGACAAGACGACCAGGGTCCGACGGTCCTGGTATATCGGCCCTGGAAGGTATCGGAGTTACAGGCTGTCTGCGAAGATTTGCCGGATCCAACCCAGGTGGGTGGTGCCAAGTTCATGGAAGCTTTGAGAAATCTGGTAAGAACTTGTCACCCAACTGCAGGTGAATTACAAACTGTACTGATTAAGAAACTGAAGTTACGGTGGGGTAACGTAAGGGGAACTTGATCTACGGGCCATCCATACAATGATGATGCTGCGTCTGCGTATATGAAGCAGATAGATACTTTAGAAACCAGTATGAAAAAGCAAATTCCCTGTTCGTCTGAACTGGGAAGCAGTCAGACAGGTTAAACAAAAGCCTGGTGAAACTGTTAATGATTTTCTTGAGAGACTTTCAGAGAAGTACAACGCGCACAGTGGACTGGATTATAACCTGACAACAACGAGACTCTTACTCCGTACGAGACTCAGCTAACCCACTGTTTCCTGGATGGATTGGATAAACACCTTGCAATCGCTATTAAGACCTCCTGTGTTGGCTGGCAGACTCGGAGACTTAAGGACGTTCTCCGTTATGCTGTTCACTGCAAAGAACAGGACCGCGACAAGCAACACAAAGACAAAAAGAAAAGCGACAAGATGACCTCTCAGCTGTAGCTGGCACAGCTCCAGTCCTACCAGGGGAACAGGGACGGTGCGGGTGGACAGCAGCAGCAAAGGAGAGCCTGCGGCAGATGTGGAGGACGGAATCAAGGGAACAGACAGAGACCCAACTCCATGGGACCCACTACCGTGGCGGATTATGATGTTTGCCGAAAATGTGGAAAAAAGGGACATTGGGCTCGCGGTTGTAAGTTTTCCGGTAATGCTGACAATTGGGACACAGCACCCCAAGAGAATGTTACTTTCCAACATCCTGGGGGTCAAACTGGATTACCTGGACAATGAAGTTTTGTGGGCGACGAGGAAACGCATGCGGACAAGGGTGAGTTTGCTGGGTTCCTTTACCATACGGCTCCAAATGCGTTACCACTTTGGTCATTAAAAGCCTTAGACTTCATTGTGGATACGGGAGCTGGTCGGTCTGTAATAACAGCTAAAACATGGGATTCAAAACCTCCTCTTTTTAGTGGTAAAACCATGCTCAGCTAAGATGCTGGTGGAAATACCACGACAGAGAAATTTACAGCTCCATTACTGGTGCAAGATTTCAATACGGGCTCCAATATTACTTTGAAACATGCGTTCTTGTTCTCCCCTGGATGTCCGGTAAATCTGCTTGGCAGAGACTTAATGTGCAAATTAGGTCTGAGTGTGCAGTGTACTGATGACGGTTTAACTATTGACAGAGTTGCTAAGGCAGAAACTCTAGAAATGTTTTACTATGCTTGGGATCTGGACAGCTAAAGCCATACAAATGGCCAGAACTGAGTGGACAGGCACTGGAGACAGACTGACAGAAATACAACTACATGTAAGAGCACATTTCAGTCGAGGTAGAGATTGGGAGTTTGAAAAGATTTGGCACGGTGATAGTACATTAAATTCGACATTGTTTTTGGTTGGTCGCGATTTCTGTGCATTGTTTGTACAATTGAGCTCAGCACAGCAGCAATTCTATTCCATTGCGGGAAGTGCACCCCGTGTCGCTGTGCAAAACCTCAAATAAAAAATGGGAGGACACAGGGCCATGGGTGAAATTATGTTTGGATACCATGGACTGGGAAAAGACAGGGGAATTTTCAAAATATTCTCCCTCTCTGCGTGTCACTGCGCACCAGTTTCCGAACTCTCTGACAGCTGTCTGCAGCATTCATGAGTTGTTGTGTGACACTCAAGCCTATTTGCATTTGTCAGACCCGAGATTCAGTGCAATTCCCTCTCAATTGTGGGCAACGTCCCAAAATGATGTGGGGCTCATAGCTGGAGTTACTCCACTTCAAGTAACCCCTAAATCTGAATACAGACCATGCAAACGTCAATATACCCTACGCCCAGAAGCCGAGGACGGCATTGTCCCCGTATTTAATGCGTTGTTAGAAGCTGGTGTTGTGGTTCCCTGTCCTGACTCTCCATGCAACACTCCTATCTTGCCTGTAAAAAAGCCTGATGGGTCTCGGCGGTTCGTACAAGATTTACGAGCTGTGAACCGCACTCTTCAGCAGCGCGCTCCTATTGTGCCTAATCCCACTACCATTCTTGCACAGATCCCGGGTAATGCTAAATATTTTTCTGTGATCGATCTATTTTCTGTGATCGATCTGTGATCGATCACTGTTGATGTAAATTCCTGATGATGGACTTCATTGAACTTAACCCATGCAGGGGTAAGAATTATTGTTTGGTGTTTGTTGACATGTTTTCAAAGTGGGTTGAAGTTTTTCCTACAGGGAAAGCTGATGCTGCAGCAGTGGCGAAAGCCCTACTAACAGAGCTTATTCCTAGGTGGGGGATCCCGAGGAAGCTGTCTTCAGACAGAGGCTCACACTTTTTTAAGAAGGTGGTGGACAAAGTGACCGAGCAATTGGGGATCAGGTTGAAGTTCCATTGTGCTTGAGGGACGGTAGAGAGGGCAAATGGAACCATTAAGAACGGGTTAACAAAAGTGATGGCAGAGACAGGTCTGGATTGGGTCCAGGCCCTGCCAATTGTCCTTACAGGTATGCGGGGGAGGGTCCACGCTGCTACAGGGTTGTCACCCTATGAAGTCATCACAGGGCGGCCCATGAGGACTGGATGTCACCCCCCAGGGCTGATGCTGGACAAAGAGCTAGCTGACACTCGCATGGTAAGTTACTGTGTTCAGCTATTCTCTGTGAACACTGAGTAGGCTTTAAGCAGGCCTGCTGTGTTTCGCTCCCACTGTGTCTCTCCTTCACAATCTGCAGAGCCAGGCAGTCTGTGAGATGGATGTTTTCATTACTTGGTTTGAAGGTTATCGAAAGACTAAACACCAAGAAATGGATACACTTGTCTCTGTATGTTTAGAAACCGCCCCTTGTGGCAAATCAGTAAAGCAATAATAGATTGTGTATAAATGTCCTCTGTATTCTGTTTTCAAGTTAGAGAGATTCTGGTAAGACTCTTTCTCATTCTGAGTTTATCTCCAAATAAACTGAAATTCTTTTTCTTATTCTATTACATGGTTTTGTTGTGGTTCTGTTTGGACAACTGTGGGTTGAAAGGGAAAAATCCACGACACTACTACGAAGTGAATCAACCTGCCTTATACATCCATTGCACTACAGAAAACTAAACAAACCTAGCTACATGGTCCGGTACCAAAATATTTCCCGCAGACAACGTTAGACTACACTACTGGGAAAAAAACTGCGAAGGTGTGCTTATGAAGTTCGGCAGCTCGTAGCCCAGACATGGAAGCTTGGAGTTACGCATGCGACAAGCAAGTGTTGAATAGCCTAATGTTATTTCTATAGAATACTAATACGCCTATTTTACAACTGTATTTCCATATTTTAGGCTGTATTTATTTCTTTCAGCTACAATGTGTTTGCGTCTAGCCTATTGTGCATGCATGTCTCCATATAGACTTGGTTAATTCATTTACATGCTTCTTCATGATCCATAGTTCAGGTGGTGCTGTTCAATGTATTTCATTAGACATTAAATACAGCTCATCTACAAACTCTTTTAATGTAATTGTAGGCTATGTAGAAATGTTATCATTCTCGTCAGTAGAGTTACGCGAATGTCTGCATGCATTTATTTGGAATGCAGGTACTATTCTGTATGCATGTCTCTCTCGATGTCATTATCTTCATGCATTGTTCATCATTAGTTAGCTACCAAAAATAAGTGATATCAGAACAAAAACGTCTCCGACGTAAAAAAAAAGCCAAGTTACTCACACATAGCCTACAGAGCGCTGTCTTTAAGTGCTTAATTCCAACTTGCAAAAACCTTTAAACACCTGCCTTTAAAAGCATTGATCTCAAAATGTGGCCAAGTTACAACTAACAATATTGCCTATCATAGCTCACACTAAATAAACTAGCTCTATTCCAAAGCAATGCTATCCAAACTTTCCTAAATTATTTAATGCAACTTGGCCCTGTGTTCAGACCACAATCTCAAGAGAATGTGGTCTGTATGAAAACTGTATGTTCCACATCAAACTGCAAAATGAGAATAATTTATAGTGGAAATACTCTGATTCAGATGCACTTAGAACTTAGTTGCACTTAGAAATTCAACAGAAAAATTACTACACTATAGGGCATGTTTGAATAATTGTCTGCATCAACTGCTTTGTCTGGTCTATGAAAAGCACAGAATGAATAAAATGTATTATTATTATAATAATGATTATTATTATGAATTTATTGATTTATTTATTTGGAATATTTGTATTTCTATCAAAACTTGTGTGGTCCTACAGAATTCTGTTCGCAAATATCCTAACTATTATTATGTTAAGAAAAGTTGTACTATTACTTTTTTTATCTGCATTTATTTATTCATCCCCCCTTTCTCTATTGTACATGATGTTTCTTGATATACAGTACATCAGAATTAAGGATTATATTACTACAAAAGAATCTTGCATATTATAGAGAAAATGTTAGCTTGTATTCCGTAACGCATCCACACATACACAGTAGTCTGTGGAAATAAGATTAGAAAAGCTTACAGTTAGTATTATTAGAACCTATTAGATCATTGTAATTATCACTTATTGAACTACTATGGTCAAACCATGTCCAGGCCATTTCCTATATAATTAAATCAGAGCATTTAATCAAACTACAGTATAAATGAATGCCATATGTAATGCTTAATTAAAACCAGCAGAGGCCGAAGTTGTCCATGAAAAGGAAAAAGGCACAGGGACCCCTGGTGTTGGATATCTGAGGAAAGGACCAGCCCCTGTGGGAGGAGGCAGGGTTAAGCCCCAATGGGTGGAGTTAAAAACAGGATAAAAGGCAATAATAGTAATCGTAATTCAGACTGGGTGGGGGGGGGGGGGGGCTTTTTAAGAATGCTGAGATTGAATGTGTATATTGGTTTGCGCAAACCAGCCCAGGTTTTTGTATGTCATTATTGAATCAAAGGCAATAAACCGAATTGCATCAGACTCTGAAGATCATGGTTGTTTTTCCTGAAGAAATACTCAACGGTATGAGAGAAACTCCCAGTCCATCTGGGGTCAGGTGTTTTTCCACAACCGCCAGAAATTAACGTTAAATTAATGAAAGTAGCTAAAGCAGAGACCACTTGCTAACAGATGGATATATATTACACAGGAATACATTATGCTAATGTGAAGCAGTTTAAAGGAAATGCTAAAGAGAAGTACTGTAGCCCACAGTATTATTATCGAGTATTGTACTGTAGAAGTAGTAGGCTATATGTTACTGAAATAGTCTGGTACAACCAGCATTATCTTCACTATTTCAGTTGAATTCTCCTTTTTTCTCTGCAGCTGTCACTCAATACTGACACGCCCAGACCCCGCCCCCACATGAAGAGTGCCAAAAAATAGGTTGTAAAAAAAGATGACTTGACCGAAAGTGAAAAAGCATTGTACACGCAGGGGAAAAAAACAAAGGTGAAAATAAGATTATTGATGAAAGAAAATTCTAAAGTGAATACTAAATAATTATTCCTAATCAATCAATATTCTTTTTATATCCATTTTTATTTTTTCAATATCAATTCTTTTTTCAATGTCAGTTCTTATTTTTTCAAGATCAATTCTTTGTGGCACTAATCTAACGCCGTACTATAGCTGTTGGACATATAGGGACAACAGAATATGTTTCCATTCATTCCACAGGCAACACAATTCACAGGTTCAAAATGGACCCCAGCGTGATGTCCGTAGCCAATCCTGTAGCTCGGAAATACGAGTAAGGGTCATAAAACCATAAAACGGAGAAGACTGAAGAATTCCAGTCTGTCCCCCACTTCTTTTTCTCTTCCTCCATAGTGCTGCACAAGAGGTAGCACTCCATTTTCCCTTCCCCCTTTTGTTAGCTACACAGCTACAAAGGTAGATCTCCTTTTGCTTTCTCCATTGCACCAGCAACACCGCAGCAGCATCAAAAAGGCCGCGGAGAGAGACGCAAGTGACGTTACGTTAGCTTGCCTACGGCTTCTAACCATAGAACTGAATTAAAGGTGTACTATGTAGTTTCATTGTAAACAACTCGTTCTTTGTTTACATTCAAATTTTCTCCCCAAAAAACATTGTATGTATCCTTGTGGTCTAATAAACATGGTGAATGTATTTCCTACCTCATATGTCGTTTGCAAAGTGTTTTTTTGTTAATATTTTGAATGCTACACTGTTGACATCCCGCCGCCATTTTTAAATGGGTGGCAGTGTAGTATAATGGTTAAGGAACTGGAGGTTCGATTCCCAGGTAGGACACTGCCGTTGTACCCCTGAGCAAGGTACTTAACCTGAATTGCTTCAGTATATATCCAGCTGTATAAATGGATAAATGTAATAAGAAGTTGTGTAAGTCGCTCTGGATAAGAGCGTCTGCTAAATGCCTGTAATGTAATGTAATGTTAAAGCCAGAGACAGCTAAAATTGTGTAAACGTCATGATTGGGCGGTTCCTGTCCATTTGATTGACCTGCCCGGCCATGTGGGCAGGCTTCCAGGTAATCTCTTATTTTAGCTTAGGCTACTTACCGTTACATACACATCGTCAGTACAATTTAGACATTTAGGGCCGAAACATACCTCACACAAATACGCGAATATGGACGCTACACGAACAGTTTTTCTTTTGCCATGAAAACGAGTGTTGCAGCGAGGGACGCTAGCAAGATGTTTTCAGCCGAGGAGGTAAAAATAGCGACCATACACCTAGCTACATTGCAGTCATTTAGCAGACGCTTTAATCCAAAGCGACATACAATAAGTGCATACAGAAATGTCATCGAAGTAACTACAGAACAAATAAGACAAAGAACATCCTTCCCATAACGTAGCAGCTATCGATAGCTAAGGCTATCTATTGTCGTGATGTTTGTTTATTGTTGACAATAGTCTATTTATCATGTTTGACCAAACCTTGATAATGTAAATGGAGACTACGTTACATGCTCAAAGCATATAAATTAGTAATCTTAGCTATTGCTCTGTAAATTTGACCACTTTTCATTTTCATAAAATAATTAAAAATCATCATTTTGTAATTCTGCTCGGTTCATTCTGTAGCCATCAACATCCAGTGGTCGCGGCCCCAGAGTAAGGTTGAAGGGCAGTCGTGTTCGTGGTGGGTGAGGCAGGGCCAGGGGAAGAGGACAGCTTGATCAGAGTGACCGTGATAGAGTCAACAGTCTCCGGGAGGAATAACATTGCCATCTCAACGAAGTTGAGACAGAGCTGCACTTTATCACAAAATGCAAAAAATACAATCAAATCAGAAATAAATATTTTCCCAAAATAAATCAGAGATACCCTCAATTAAAAAATTTAACAGACATCCAAAAACTCCCCATCTTCTTAGAAGAAAGGGCGTGCTGTGACCTGGCAGCACAATATATACCTGCCTGCCATCGACTTAGGGACAATGAGTGACAGAGATCATTATAAACCAATTAAAAAATTTTATATTTATTATATTCTCTTTATAAGATCATATGTGTCATTCTCATCATCATTATTATCATTTCTATTGATTATTATTATTATTTTTAATTGTACTTTATTATTTTACATTATTGGTATTTCTAAATCCAAAATCAAAGAAAAGTTCTTGTTTTCATGTATGGTTACTGTTCATTAGTTTCTAGTCTTTGCTGTTTTGTATTGTTCAGTGTTAGATGTATGTCTTCGACTGATTTAATGCAGTATGCTTTGGCAATACAGATGCAATGTATTGTCATGCCAATAAAGCAAATTGAATTGAGTCCATGGTCAGGGAAAATATGTGTGAAATGTCACCACAATGCTCGTGCGGCGTCGTGCGTGTCTGAGAAGAACACGTGATAAGCAATTTTCGGGGAGCCTTTTTCTCCTACGTGCTCTATATGACCATCTAGTGTTCTGAAACTACATAGTATACCTTTAACGCAACTAACGACTGAGGTGTGTTCCAGCCACGGACAAAAGCCCTATTCGGACGGGATACATTTTCAGGACAATGTCTATAAAGTAATTATTATCACAGGACATCTGGAATGCTAATGACCGATTCGGACAGGATAAAGTATCTCTGTAATAAGCGTCTAGAATTACAGAGATGGGAGTGTCGCCTACATGTTGTCGTCACACCGAAAATGTTCCCCACAAGTCATACAACATTACACATCCTATCTTCACTGCAAACTGATTGCTTCTGGTAGAAAATCTCTGGCAGGGAGCAATTGAAAAGATGCAGGCGCCAAAAAAAAAATACAATAACTACGTGGAGACAATGTTGGCATGGCAAACATGTCCACAAAAAGCGTGAGGAACCCTGCATTACACCTCTTTATTAATGTTAGCTTGAGAAAAACAGTGTTAGGCCATAACATGTATTTAAGGCTCTAGCTAGGCTACAATAGCTTACTGAAAGCTGCCACAAGCGTTGCCCCAGTGTAGCCTACTTTTGAGCCAGCTTTTTTTTTTTCTTCTTATTTAATGTAACGTTACATTCATTTAGAGGTCGGCCAATAGTTGTGGCTTGCACTTGTACCGAAGAGAGCACAACTAAAGGCGTCCTTGAGTGCTTAGGTTAAAACACCATGGACAAATGGTCTCACTTTTTTCTCTAGAATATGCTGGTATAAAGAGGACTTCATAGTGGACTCAAGATTGTGAAGTGTCCAGGTGCTGTGGGTGCAAAACATCCCCAAATCATCACCCTTCCACCACCTTGATAGTTGGCATGAGGTTCTTGTGGTGATATGCAGTGTTTGATTTTTGCCAAACACGGGATTGGTCAAACAACTCCTTTGTTCTTGTCTGTCCAGACCAGGGGTGTCCAATCTTATCCGGAAAGGGCCGGGGTGGGTGCAGGTTTTTGTTTTAGCCCAGCACTACAACACCTGATTCAACTAATTACCTAATCATGCTCTTCAATCAGACCTAGATAAGTATAATCAGGTGTTGTAGTGCTGGGCTAGAACAAAAACCTGCACCCACACCGGCCCTTTTCGGGTAAGATTGGACACCCCTGGTCCAGACGATAGTGTTCCAGGAGTCTTGAGGGTCTTTCAGGTGCAATTTTGCTAACTTAATTCATGCTGCAATGTTCTTTTGGACAGAAGGGGTTTTCTCCTGGCCACCCTTCCATGAAAGCCATACTTGTTCAGTCTTTTCCTAATGGTAAAGTCATGAACACTATCTCTTACCATTTTGACAGAGGCCTGTAGATCTTTGAATATAGCTTTACAATTCTTTGCACTTTCTCAGAGCATCATACGGTCTGATCCTGGGGAGAATTTGCCTACGCCTAGGTAGTTTGGCAACTGTCTTGAATGTTCTCCATTTGTAAATTACCTTTCTTACTGTGGAATGAGAGTTTTAAAATGGCTTTATAACTCTTCGCAGAATGATGAGCAGCAATAATTTCTTCTCTGAGATCAACACAGACATTGTTTTTCACAGACATTATAATTTCTAAATGGTTCATCCGATATGGATGAAAATACCCTCAAATTAAAGCTGACATTGTCATTGTATCCTTTCAAACTCAAAGTGCTAGAGTACAGAACCAAAATAACAAAAAATTTGGTCACTGTCCAATGAATTATGGTGCTCACTGTAGGCTCTAGCTAATGATGAAGTAACAAGTTTTATCTCCCCCTCCCTGGTCCACGTGCGCCATTTAAATTAACTTTACGTTACACCCTCAACGAAGTGTAATTGCTGCCTAATAAGATGTATAGAACACGTCATGCCGCCACATTTTACCTCCAAACGTATGGGGAAATATTGCTTGATGCTAACAGTAGGTATGATGCCAAATTGATCGGTCGATTTAGCAAACTACTACCTACAGCCTGACAGCAAGCAACGATATTTCATTAATTGATAGTTAGCTAGTCACTTAACATAAATATTTCACATTTCAGTCTCTAGTTGAATCTGTGCTGGCTCTGTGAGAAGTGTTTCTGCCAGGGCCAGTGGCAGAGGCTGCTAATGTCGATGGAACCTATACAATCTCTGATGGAACTGAAGGAGATTGAATGGATAGGACAGCACCAGGTAGGCCTATCAGTCTCACGCGGTCCTGTTTTTGAAATCCCATCCTGAACTCCATCATGCTCCATGAGTGCTGCATCTTTCCTCCGTATCAAGAGCTGTTTTAATCGTCCCACGTAAGGTAGTGTCGTTTTTAAGCATACTGGCCGCAGTTTTCGTGATTTTAATTAGACCTTGTTGAACGCTGATCACATTATTTGCATTGCTAGTTTGTGTTTGTTCCGCGATTGGCTGTTAGATTGTTAGATTGAACGCTGATCATATTATTTGCATTGCTAGTTTGTGTTTGTTCCGCGATTGGCTGTTTGTTAGATTGACTAGGCTGTTAGTTTTGCGTTATTGTGCTTTTTAATTGGTAGTACTTATTTATCCATGCTTGCGAAGTGTCACACACAGCTGTTAACCACTTGCAATCAGCTGTGTGCATTTCAAAAGACATCTGGAAGAGTGAGTGTCGCTCCATCCCAGTTTATGTGTGTTCTCCCTATCCCTGTCTGCTCTCTTCCTTTTAGAACCCGCTTCCAACGACGTGGCCCTCCATGGCGATGCAACCCGTCCAACCTCCGCTACCCCTCGCTGACTCCCTGCGAGAACTTCACCGTCGCAGGGGGGCTCTGGAACTGCCAGTGTGCCACACGGAAAGCAGACTTCATCTCCGGCTATGCCTCCTTCCTGTCCCTCCAGTTTCTCGCCCTCACCGAAACCTGGATCACACCGGACAACACGGCAACTCCCGCTGCCCTCTCCTCCTCCTTCTCCTTCTCTCACACCCCCCGGCCGTCTGGTCGCGGAGGTGGTACTGGTTTGCTACTCTCCCCCTCATGGTCATTCTCTGTTCTCCCCCTCTCTGATATATCTATTACTAGTTTTGAATACCACTCTGTGTTAATCAACCACCCTATTAACCTGTACATTATAGTTGTTTATCGCCCTCCAGGTCCCCTGGGGTGCTTCCTCGATGAGCTCGACACCCTGCTCAGCTCCTTCCCAGAGGACGGCACCCTGCTGATCCTCCTGGGAGACTTCAACATCCATCTAGATGCCTCCCAATCTGCAGCCTTCCTACCACTGCTCCGCTCCTTTGACCTCACCCTACAACCCTCCCCCCCAACCCACAAGGCTGGCAACCTCCTAGACCTAGTCTTCCAGAGGAACAGCCCTGCTCTGATCTCACTGTTACCCCTCTCCATACCTCTGATCACCACTTAATTTCTTTCTCTCTTCCTCTTGTTCCACACCGCCCTCCCCCTCCTCCCACCCCCACTGTCTCTGTCCGCCGTAACCTCTGCTCCCTCTCACCCTCCTCTCTTGCTCACTGCTTCCCTCCCCCCTCTCAAATCCTTCTCTCAACTCCCCATCGACTCTGCATCCGACACCCTGCTCACAGCTCTCTCCACATCACTTAACTCTCTCTGCCCTCTTGTCTCTAGGCCCACACGCCCATCTCCTCCCTGCCCGTGGATGTCCGATGCCCTGCGCACCTCCAGGGCCGGTCTTCGCGCAGCAGAGAGGATGTGGAGGAAATCCAGAGACTCATCAGACCTCTCCTCCTACCAGTCTCTCCTAGCGGCGTTCTCTACAGCAGTCACCGCTGCCAAGGTAACTTACCATCACACTAAAATTCACAAATACAGTTCTAACCCCCGTCAATTGTTCTCCATCTTCTCCTCCCTCCTCAGCAAATCCCCTCCTGCTCCTCAATCCTCGTTCACTGCCGACGACTTCGCAGATTTCTTTGATGAGAAGATCGCAGACATCCGCAGCTCCTTCAGCCCCTCAGCCCCTCTCTCTATGCCCCCCCCCTGTTTCCCCACTCCCCCTCCCCTCACGGACACTGTTTTCCACTCTCCTCCTCTCTCTACCCCTTCTGTGTCCCCCCCCCTGCTTCTCCACCTTCCTTTTCTTTCCAAAACTATTGAACGTGCTGTTTCTAATCAACTGTCTTCTTTCCTTACCCAGAACAACCTACTAGACCCCCACCAGTCCGGCTTCAGACCTGGCCACTCAATGGAGACCGCACTCCTCTCTCCGTCAGCGAGATGCTTCACGCAGCTCGGACAGCCTCCCTCTCCTCTGTGCTAAAACTCCTAGACCTCTCTTCCGCCTTCAACACCGTAGATCACTCCATCCTCCTGTCGTCCCTGTCTGCAGCGGGGATCGGCGGCGATCGGCGGCTCGGCCCTGGTCTGGATTGAGTCCTACCTCTCAGAGCGCTCCTCCCAGGTTGCCTGGGCTGGTAAAGTATCGGCACCCCGTCCCCTTACCACAGGAGTCCCCCAGGGCTCAGTCCTTGGTCCCCTCCTTTTCTCCACCTACACCAAATCCCTTGGCCCTGTTATCACTGCTCATGGTCTTTCTTACCACTGCTATGCTGACGATACTCAACTCTTTCTCTCCTTCTCACCCTCTGACACTCAGGTGTCAGCCTGCATCTCCGCTTGCCTGAGAGACATCCAGAGCTGGATGGACAACCACCATCTGAAGCTCAATCCAGGCAAGACTGAGCTCATCTACATTCCTGCTCTAACCTCTCCCCCTCTCACTCTCTCCATTTCCCTAGGGGACACTCCACTGACCCCAACGCCCTGTGCCAGGAACCTCGGAGTGGTGATGGACAACAGGCTGTCCCTCTCCGAGAACATCGCAGTGGTAACCCGGGCGTGCAGGTTCTTCCTGTACAACATCAGGAGAATCCGCCCCTTCCTCACCACCCACTCAACCCAGCTCCTGGTCCAAGCGATGGTGCTGTCCCGCCTGGACTACTGCAACTCTCTCCTGGCTGGCCTGCCAGCATCGGCCATTAGACCCCTTCAGCTTATCCAGAACGCAGCAGCGCGCCTGGTCTTCAACCTCCCCCGACACTCCCATGTCACCCCCCCCTGCTCATTGACCTCCACTGGCTACCTGTGATGGCTCGTATCAAATTCAAAACATTGGTGCTCGCCTTCCAGGCAGTCCGAGGATCAGCCCCTCCATACCTCCAAAAGCTCATCAGACCCTACACACCTACCAGATCCCTGCGTTCTGCCTCCTCAGGACGACTGGTACCCCCCCCCCCCCCACTTCATACTAGGACCCGGTCTCGACGTCTGTCTGTCCTGGCCCCACGGTGGTGGAATGAGCTCCCCGTGGAGGTCAGAACAACAGAAAGTCTGACCACCTTCAAGCGCAGAAGACTCACCTCTTCAACCTGCACCTCTCTCCACCCCTCCCTACCTCCTTGTGACCTCCCTTGATTGTGTTTTTGTGAATCCTTGTTTAAGTGGTTCAAGCTGCTAGTTTAATACTTAAGGTTACTTATTGGCTTACTGTTGTACACACCAATGATTGATATCGTGTGGTCCCCCCCCCCCCCAAAATAAAAAATCATACTGACTGCGCCTTGTGTTTGAAATCGTATTTACCTTTTAGGTTTGTTTTAACGCACTTGTTTCAAGTTGGAAAATACACTAATGTACATCGCTCTGGATAAGAGCATCTGCCAAATGACTAAAATGTAAATGTAATGTAATCATATCCCCGGGGACATAATCCTCCTCCCTAAAATGTGCACTGCACACGACCGTGTTTTTGGACACAGATGCCACAGTGAAGTCCCGATCCACTATGGACCATGACGGGATAGCTCAGAGCTTCTGCTCTTTTCTATCCATTGCTGAACTTTATTGGCCGAGGTGAAGGTGGAGGACAAGGGAGGATTAACGTTACAGTTTCACTCGGGGCATTCTAGTTGTGCATGCAAGTGATGCCCATTCTCGTGTTGTTCATTTGCCAGATTATTTCATTAAAACAAACATTTTTGATCTTTAGTAAGAATAAATAATTATAATCCAATAAATACATAAAATAAATAACTAAGAAAATAAAATATATAGAAAATAAAATAGAATTGATAAAAATATTAAATATAATAAGTTAAAAAATTAACTGTATTAACTCAGTCACTGCACTGTGGCAAGGTCAGGCAAAGACTACGGTATATACCTCTTGTGACGTCACTGGGCGGTATGTAAAAAAGAAACGTTTTTAGTATTTATGCCCTTGTAAATAAAAAAAGGTAGAACATTTTTTTGAAATCACCCTCTCCATGAGCCCAAAATTGTAAATCCATTAAGAAATTTAACCTGCATGTTGCCCTTTAAGGAATTGAAAAATGGAAAGCGCAGATCAGCGCTGGATATGTTCCCCTCTGTTGATTTGGGAAGGTAATTGTTATAGAATTTGATTGCATCTTCAGTGTTATTCGGTTTTGCAGACGTATTTCATTGTCTCTGAAAATGATCGCCTGAATTGCGCAACTGACGCGCAGGTTCAAAATTACAAAAAATGTGACTGTCATGGTTTGCACCTGTCTTTCCTTAGTTCTACGGTCGTTTGTTCTTTTCTGTTCGACGGGGCAATATATCGAATTTTTCTGTGTTCCACGCTGGGGTTTCCTTTCTTTCCGGCACTTAGTGAATGCACCTGTTTCGGATTTCCTTCTTCCGGTGCTTGGTTGTTATTCGCTCATTTTGACACTAAGCCGGTAAGGTATAGGTAGGCACTCTAAGGAGACCTCTTTCCTTCATTGCCCTGCTTTGGAGTTATGAGGGACTTGCCTTTTTGTGCTTTAGACACATTCAGGATACACATCTCCTTTGCATTTTCTGTCCCTCGCTCCTGCTACCGTTCTAGTCTCTCTGAGACAGCTTTCATTTCCGTTTCTCTGTACCTCTCTTTATTTCCTTGTTTTTCTCTCTATCGAGAGTGAGAGGCATTTTCCTTTATTTTTATTTTCTCGAGCCTATGAGCCTCGCTCGCCCGATTATTTTCAGGTCACTATTATTTCTCCCTTTTTCAGTCTCCTCTGTATTGCTCTCCGGCTATGAGAGTAGGAGCTGTTTTTTCTCCCTTATTCGCGGATTCTGTCCGCTTCATTGGTGTTCTTAATTAAACACTTAAAGAATCCCTTTAGTCGCATCTGGACCTCCGAACCATTCGCCTCCCCCTTACAGTGACGTAAAAACAAGGCTCTTTATTGTGCTACTATTGTTGTTGTCAGGGAATATACAACCGAACCCTGGTCCTGTAGCAGAATTTCTAAATATTGCCACACTCTAGATTTACAACAATGCAAAAGATTAAAATTTCTACGGATCAATATTAGGAGTCTCCTTCCAAAGCTTAATCTGCTTAAAGTATGGGTCAAAACGGTTGACCCTGATGTCGTTACCTGGCTAAGGAAATCTATTTCAGACGATTCCATCTCTCTGAGTGGTTATAATGCGTTTCACAATGATCGTCCAGCTTGGGATGGAGGCACTGCAATTTATGACATTTCTGAATTAAAAAATCTGAAGTTCTGTTGATGGGGGACTTAAACTTGGACTGGCAAACATCATGCTCTGATCTCCTAAAGAATTACTGTAACTCACTTAATTTAACACAAATTATTTTGTGCTACCAGGTTAAATGTGAAATGTCCTTCTAAATCCACATTGATTGATTTAATTTGAACAAATACTCCCCACAAGTACATAGCAGCGTATGTCTTTGCCAATGACGTTAGTGAACATTGTGCTATTGCATTTGTGCGAGACACCAAAATCCATAAAACATCAGCACGCATTGCAGTGAAAAGAAACTGGAAGCAATTTGAGGTGCAGGGCTTCCTCCGTGATGTCTTCCATATTGACTGGGAAAGAATATCCTTGATTCCAGATACTGAACTGGCATTGTCTTACTTTCACAAACAATTTTTGGGTGTGTGTGACAAACATGCTCCATTAAAGCAATATAGTATTAACCTCTTAATGCCAAACGCCCCCTAGCGGTAACGCGGGCGTGACGGAAATTATTAAATTATACATTTCATTAATTTAATAATATATAATAAACTGCTCACCTCAATATTTTGATTAAATATCCTTATGATATATCCATTCCTTCTGGGAAAGTGGTTTTTAAGCCCAAAACGTCGAGATAAAACTTTGTAAATAACGTTGGAAACTCTGACCTAATTCTCAAACATGTATTGCAGCTTGATGTCACACCATAAACAATGTGCTGGTAAACTGTTCTGCTTAATTGTATTTCACAAAACTTTGGTTTAAAAAATCATTATACCTTTAGGCTTCAAGAAAAAATACTTTAAAACTTTCATAAGGCTGTACATGATTTTTTTCCAATTTTAAACCGACTTGTGCTTTTTTGCACTTGATTACGACTCGTTCGGCTGTGTTCACTTTGGCGTTGTGAAACTCAGCCAGTTTCTGGAGTACCAATCCAACGGCTTAGTATATGTTAGCCAGAGTGGTTTTGAACATGCTTGCAGAGAATTATGCAAAACCGTCGTCAATTGGGTGTATTTATTTGACTGATAGCACAATAGGCCTATCTGAAGTGGGAAAAACTGTCTTCGACCTGCCTCCACTCCGAGTATTATTTGCTTTCCATTGGGTTTTAAAACTGTCTGTCAAATATTCCAGCCAATAGCCAAGACTCTTATCTTTCAAAAGAGCCCTCCTTAAACACATTCCCTTCGTAAATGAAGGCGATAACAGCACTGCGTATGAGGAAGTGGCACTCACGCGTAATTATCGAGCCAAGATGGCGCAGTGTTTTTACCTTGTAGCGTAGCTCGCTACATTCCGTTTAGCAAAGCACAATTAATTAGGTAAGGCCCGCAGTTACATTTTTTACTTTAGAGTATTTTTGATACAGTTTTTGTGTAGTTATGTCGAGATTTTTGAGGCGTTTATCCGTGCACCAAGTGCTAGACGAACTGGATAAGCCAGAAGATGTTTTTGCCGAGGGAGACTCATCCTGTCTCAGTGACGCTGAATCCACTGATGACCGAGATGATGTTGCTGACATGTAAGTTGTTTTATCATACTAACAGTGTTATGCTATAAACGCATTGAATTTCGCCATGGCAGGTAACGTCGTTAGGGCTGGTGGTATTACCGATTTTTCGATATACCAGTGTGAATTCACGCAATGCCATGCGGGTTCGTAATTACATTGTCAACTGTATTTTATTGTTTTTCATACAATTAATATTACAAATTGCACATTCCAACGGTATGATAAATAATTTATGAAGTAAACTTAGGGTGTATTGTCTGTGTTGACAAACTCGCACGTGTTACGTGGCGTTGCCAACAACACAGATGTTTGGTGTAAGCATCGAAGGAAATTTAGCTGCAATGCGTGAATCCCTGTGTTTCTTCTGTGAAGCTAACTAACCTTATATACTTATGCATAAAATCGGTCCCTCTCAGCTAAATTAATATAGATAGTATTGCCTTTACAGTGGCAAGCTAGCAAGCATCCCTGTGTTTTCCTGTCTGTTTATTATAGTTTATACGAGTATTAGGAATGGAAGTGTGGTGTTGCTGATTTGCCCACAGCTTACTGTGAACTACAGTCGACGTTCATTGCTAGGGATAGCTGCTACATTATGCGAAGGATGTGCTTTGCCTTGTCTGTTCTGTAGTGATCTTGATGTCTCTGTGCGCACTTACTGTACGTCGCTTTGGATAAAAGCGTTTGCTAAATAAATGTAATGTAATGTAATGCAAGCAAAATTACAGGTAACAAGCAGCTAGCTATCTATTTGTGTCTGAGATGAGCTACTAAAACGATTTTTTTGAGTGTGAAATGGCTTCTGGAAGTGTTTAGTAAAGTCATTGTTCCACCTGAGTAAATTGTTCTGTATGCAGTACAGAAGGCTGTGCAGGTAAACAAAATGGTAATTTATGCATGGTATGAGGGAGAGAACATGATAACATGAGGGAGTACTTGTTGATTATTATTATTGTTGATTGTTGTTGTATAAGGGGGACTAATGGGTATATCAACATGGTGGACAATTCCATGGACAGGGTTAGTGGGATTTGTAATGATGCAGATTGCTCTCCTGAGGGAATGTGTAGTCTAAATGGCTTCTGTATGAATGGTTAAATAATCTCTCCTCAACCTCCACCCCCATGTTTTGATCCTTTACCTTTTTTTGTTTTTAGTTCATTTTTTTTAGCTTTTTGGACCCTGCCATTTTGTACTTTCTTTGTGTAAATACGGTAACTTCAGCAATTAGAGGCAAGGATCTTTTTATTTGTTACAGCAGGGGTGTTTTTATTTTTTATCTAGGAAACTGGTGGACTTTTGATTTTTTATCCACTGCACTTTTAGTAGTACACCTTAGTGCACTTGTATATAGTTGATATGTTTGTCATGTATAAAGTTTTGCCTCCTAAAACCCAACCCCAACGTCCCTGTCATAGGAGGTGCCAACAGAATAAAGGACAGGACTGGCAAGCAGTAATGTGTAGGGAAGTTTCATACTATTCCCATTATTCATTTGAAAACCTGTTTGCACATTCCTGGACTCATTTCTGGCTAATGGGGCTCTGGTGAAATACACAAGATTCACTGTGCTGCTACATGGGTTTTGACAGCTTTTTGTAACCTTGGTTAGTTAGTTGTATAATATGCAGAACACCAAGAACACGTCTAAAAATGAACTTTTATTGCCAATATTGACAAATTATCTCATTTTATTGTAAAAACCTAAAAAATAAATCATATTGAGACCTTTCTGGAACATTGCCATTTTTGGCACATTTGGCACCATTTGGCACCATTTGGATAACGAAAAAGGTTCACCTGAAAAAAACCCTGTAAAATTTGAATGGTTTGAGATATTGACACCAGATTGTTACCAGAGGTAGGCAGCATATTGATGAATCAGATAGAGGAGTCATTTCCTTGATTGCATTTGTAGCTCCCCAGGTAAAAATTCTTAAACTTGAATGTAGGTACCCGTTTTTTAGTTTTTTTATATTTTCTGTACATAAATTGTTGTAGTTAAGTATCAAAAACTGGATTTCTATGAGTTCTCACTGCTTAGTCGTAATACTGCAGGTGTCTGCTTTAATAAAAGCCATGAACCATATTTGTACCATTTATAGTTTTTGAGATAACCACCTTTGTTTGTCACTAGTGAAAACAGGCAAAATTTGGCCTATTTTGCCCTCGGTAGGAAGAGGTTAAAGGAAGAGATCACCCCTGGTCCACAAATGAACTGTCAAAAATCATACAGGTGTCATGCGGTTGGACAGTCTTTACCCTTCGTTGTCATTCGCCGCCTGGGCAGCGTTAGGGCACTATTGTTACTTAGCTTTTTACACTCCGTTCCGGGTTTTCCTGTTTCTAAGGTGCTCATTCATCTCACCTGCGCCCAATTACCTGTGCCTTATTTAAGCTCCGTGTTTCCTGCTTCCGGCGCTTCTGTATTCCTAATACAAACAGATAGCCAGGTAAGGTATAGGTACTTGTGACCACTTCGCTATTTGTTCTAAAAAGCGATGCGGGACTTGCAATTTCGCTTCAGTTTCCCTTATATTGGAAGCTTCGCTCTGGTTTGCATTTCAGTTCCTCGTTTGTGGCCACACTGTTCTCGCGGAGACAGTTGCCTTAGTTTGCCTTTTCTTTTCTTATTTGCCCTCGTTCGCCAGTTTTTAGTTTCCCACTCTGTTACTGAGTTGGGGGCGAACTTATCTTTTGTTTTCTCGCCTCGTATTCCAGGCCGTTTTTCAGTTTCTCCGTTTTGTTTTTCGTTTTTCAATCGCCTTATTTAGTTTCTCTCCTTAGTGGCGAGTTTAGGCGATTCTCTCTTTTCCTCTCTCGTATCTACGAGTTCGGCCGTTTCCTGCGGGTTGTTTTTATTTATCCCCTTTTTTTCCCCCCCAGCCTCCCTCCTTTTCTATTCTCCGGTGGAGAGTGGGAACCTGTTTCATTTCTCGTTTTTTCCTATCCTCTCTTACGGACCCTGTTCGTTCTGGTGGTTTCCTTCTGGAGACTTTTTGATCCCTACTACCATGCCTGGTCCTCCGAACCCCAGTCTACGGCCCACCTTACAGAATACAGAAGCCGCATGGAGGGACCAGCAGTTCCTAAAGGGGTCGAGCAGATCCTTTCCAGTCACGAGGAGAGCATCCATGCTCTCCAGGCAAGTCAGCAGGCTACCCAGGCTCAGCAGGGGCTGATCCTCGAGCAGCTACGTCACCAGGGGGAATGTCTCCGAGATGTAGCTGAGAGTCTACGGGCCCTCTCACTTGGAGCTACAGCCCCAGTGGCACAAGCACATGTCGGCCCGCTCCTTTGCCTATTCCCCCCACCAGTAGAGAGCCCAAATTACAGCTCCCGCTTCGTTATGGGGGGTAGCTCGGTAAATGCAGAGGTTCCTGGGTTCCTTACCCAATGCATAATTTTCTTTAAAGCCCAGCCCTCTCGCTTTGAGACCCAGGAGGCTAGGGTATCACTCATCCTCTCTCTATTCACTGGTACAGCCCTCGCTTGGGTGGATCCCCTCGTTCGCTCGAACACCCCTGTTATGCGTCACGCGGATGGCCTGATGGAGGAAATGACAATGGTTTTTGACCACGACATTTCCGGTCAGGAGGCGGCCATGAACCTGACCCGTCTCCGTCAGGGCGCTGATACTGTGGCAGTCCCCGGCCAGGAGGTCTACTCACTCGTTCGGCGATCCTGGGGAGCCCATGCAGGTGGATGGGTCTTCCATGCGCGACCACTCGTGGTTAGACCTTGAGAGGAGTGGTGTCAGTACTGTAGGAGGAAGGGCCACTCAAAAGCCCGATGTCCCAAATTACAGGGAAACGAGGGGTCTCATTAGGAGGGTCAGGCCTCTAGCGAGACCAAATCAATCACTGTCCCGCACCTTGTTGTCCATCCAACTGTCCTGGGGTAAACGGTCGGCTAATGTCGACGCTTTTATCGACTCCGGGGCAGAGTGTTTTATGGACACTAAGTGGGCCAGGCAGAAAAAAATCCCTGTTCAGTCGCTACCTCAGTCCAGGCTAGTTACCGCCCTGGATGGTCGCCCGCTGGGCTCCGGAACCATCGGGGAGGTGACTAGTCCCCTTCGCATGTGTACCTCCCACCAGGGACACTGGGAGGACATTACATTTTTTTTAGTTGACTCACCCAGCCTATCTGCTCGTTCTCGAACATTCGGCATAGTTTGCATATTGACTGGGGTGGGGATAACCCTGTTATTCTCAAATGGGGCCCCTGGTGCCGCCCCCACTGTCATTCTATTCCCACCTTGTCCTCAAGCAGTTCGGTTAGCTCGGACAAAGACCTCAAGGAGGCGAGCTCGCTTCCAGATATAGAGAGTTCCGAAATCAAGACACCGAAATCAAGTGGGACTCTCCCAGCACCTCTCCCAGCACCTCCTTTTATCAAGGGAGTACCCAATTGGTGGGATCCCTCGATGGTAAATTACCTGCCAACGTTTCCTCTGTTTATTCCAACGGCGGAGATTTTCAGTAAACAACACGGCCCTGCCACCCCATAGGCCCTACGATTGTGCTATCGAATTATACCCAGGCACAATTCCTCCTAGGGGTTCCCTTTATTCTGTCTGTCCCTGAGAGCGCTGCCATAAAGCAGTACATCACAGAATCATTGGCTAATGGGTTCATTAGACCCTCCACATCTCCGGCAGGGGTGGGGGTTTTCTTCGTACAGAAGAAGGACCGGGGGCTAAGACCCTGCATCGACTACCGGGGGCTAAATGAGATCACCATCAAAAATCGTTATCTCCTCCCCCTCATAAACTCCGCGTTCGAGCACCGGAAGGGCACGTCAGTCTTTACCAAGCTGGACTTGTGCAGCGCTTACAATCTCATTTGTATGCGTGAGGGGGATGAGTGGAAGAGCGCTTTTAACACCCACAGCGGGCACTACGAGTACCTTGTGATGCCGTTCGGGCGCACTAGCGCCCCGTTTTTCAGGCGCTAGTGAACGACATCCTGAGGAAATATTTAGAGCGCTTCGCATTCCTCTACCATGACGATATTTCAATTTTTGTTGTTGTTTTCTCGTACGTACGACTTAGCACTGGCATAGGAGCAGGATTTCCGTAGCCGAAAATAAACTCATGAAACCAACCTAAATTAGCTGGAAACTAGACATCAGAGTGGGGAAATCTGGGTTGAGAGACGTTTTGACATAAACGGACGCTAACCCTTATTAGCATTCACCTGAACACTACACTGTGTTTCGTCGACTTTTCAACACAAAAATGTTCACTGGGTTACTGAAAAAACAATATGAATAATTTAGTCTTCAAATTCCCATTTTGTTATCATATAAGCTCAAGATTCGCTTATTTTGCTAGTGTATTGACAAGTGCAGACTTCCCCTGATAAAATATGCTAGGCCTATAACTCGTTTCATTCTGAACTAATTTTTGTGTAATGTGAGAAATATCTGCATAACACCATTTACAAATTTCCCAGAAAAGCTTGCCTATTTGCAAAACGTCCTTTTATAGCCTATAATGTGCATCTCACTGTCGGCTGACGTCATCACCTGTTTCTGGTGGCTGTGGGTACAATTCAGAGCCTGGTTCTGTCAGCGACGATGAGGAGGTGGATTCCTCAGCTGACCAGGTTAGGTCTCTTTTTCCTTTCTATGATAGAGAGGAGAGTTTGGGCTGGGACTCGCTGGCTGATGGGAATACTCCTTGGGACAATTTCTCCCTGGACAGCTTCTCTGAATCTGAAATCATGTGGGACTCCACACTTCAGTCCCCCGCTAGCTCAGGAAAATACTAGCATAATGGGGGCGCTCGAGTTCCCTCTGCCAGCTAACGTACTTACCAATAATGCAGACCTCACTGAGGTATTTAGCAAACAGCAAGCCACTACCTTGCCACCTCACCAACCCTATGACTGCACTATTAATTTACATCCTCGCACAGTACCTCCTATGGGTTCTCTGTATTCCTTATCGGCTCCAGAAAGCGCCGCTATGAGGGAATACATTGAGGAGGCTCTGGCTAATGGCTTTATCAGACCCCCTACCTCGCCGGCTGGTGCCAGTTTCTTTTTTGTTGAAAAAAAAGACGGGGGTTTGAGGCCATGTATAGATTATCGAGGCTTAAATAACATAACACGGTAAAGAACCGTTACCCGCTGCCACTCATGAACTCCACATTGGAACCTCTCCAGGAGGCGTCTGTGTTCACGAAACTCGACCTCCGGAATGCTTATAATTTGTTGCGTGTGCGTGAGGGAGATGAGTGGAAAACAGCTTTTAATACCCATAGAGGACACTATGACACTATGAGTACCTATGAGTTCGGGCTCACTAGCCCTCTGTCTTTGAGGTGCTAGTGAACGACATGCTCAGGGAGATGTTGGAGAAATTTGTATTTGTCTATCTGGACAATATAAAAATTTTCTCCGCCAATCTCTGGGAACACATTGGCCATGTCAGGCAGGTATTACAGGCGCTTCTTAAAGCCCAATTATATGTCAAGCCTGAGAAATGTGCCTTCCATACTGACTGTTTCTTTCCTGGGGTTTATAATAACGGAAGGGAAGATCCAAATGGGCCCAAAAAAGTTTCATCGGTCAGGAATTGGCATACCCCTGAGTTGGTCAAACAGGTGCAGCGTTTTCTGGGGTTTGCTAATTTTTACTGGTGTTTTATATGCAACTTTAGCTCCATGGCACCTATCACGGCTTTGACCAAAAAAACAGCACCCGTACGGTTCCAATGGAATCCTAGGTGGCTTTTACAGAGTTAAAGAAGAGGTTTAGCTCTGACCCCAACCTAACTACTCCCAACCCTTCACTCCCATTTGTGGTGGAGGTTGACGCCCCTGAGTTGGGAGTGGGGGCTATACTGTCTCAGCATTCTCCCCAAGATCAAAAGATGCATCCGTGCGCTTATTTCTCTCGGGCCTGACGCCGGCCGAGAGGAATTATGACGTGGGTGACCGGGAGCTTTTGGCTGTAAAGTTGGCGCGACATTGGCTCGAGGGGGCTGAGCATCCCTTTACGGTTTGAACGGACCATAAAAACTTTGGGTATATTCAAGACACCAAACGATGCAATTCGTGGCAGGCCTGCTGGTCGCTGTTTAAATTTTTTTGTTAACTTATCGGCTAGGCTCCAAGAATGTAAAACCGGATGCGCTTTCATGGATTCTTGACCGAGGACAACCGTCCACCTGAGCCTATTGTTCCCACTGCTCGGACTTTGGCCCCAGTCACGTGGGATATTGAGTGCTAGGGGCCCAGCGACTGGAGCTGGATCCGGGGGGGGGGCCTATTAACTGCCTGTTTGTACCCTCCAGAGAACGGGGTCAGGTACTGCAGTGGGGACATTCCTCCCGCCTTGCGGGTCATCCGGGCGTCCACTGCACTAAAGATTTCGTAGCTAGGTGGTTTTGGTGGCCGGAAATGGAAAGGAATGTGCGAGAGTTCGGCCTGTGCCCATAAGAAAGGGTCACAACTCTCGCCATTCTGACTCTTACGTCCGTTGCCCGTTCCGAATCGACGATGGAGCCACATTGCTTTGGATTTTGTAACCGGACTGCCACCCTCCGACGGGCACACTGTAATTTTAGTGATAGTGGACCAGTTCTCTAAAGCGGCCCATTTCTGTCCCCTCCCTAAACTGCCTTCAGCCCCTGAAACCGCCCGGTTGATAATTAATCACGTGTTTAGGGTTCATGGACTAACCCAGGTCATAGTTTCGGATCGTGGGCCCTGATTTATTTACAAATTTTGGCGCCGTTCTGCTCGCTTTTAGGGGCGTTCCACCCTGAGACTAATGGGCAGACTGAGCGCACAAACCAATCCATGGAGAGCACTCTCCACTGTCTTGCGTCGGCTAACCCTACCACTTGGAGTAGGCAGCTCGCGTGGGCGGAATACGCACATAACACCTTGTGTAATGCATCGACAGGTCTCTCCCCGTTCGAGGCTCAAGTCAGCTACCAGCCTCCTTTGGTCCCTGAACTGGAAAAGGACATAGTCCGTCCGCAGTTTTTCATTCGTAGGTGTCGTGCTACCTGGAGGAGGGTTCCGGCTTCTCTTTTGCATGCCGTGGCCAATCAAAAGAGGCTCAAAGGGTGGGTCAAAGGGTGTGGCTTTCTACACGGGACATCCCGTTACGAGCGGAATCTCGCCCCGCGATTTATAGGACCCTTCAAAATTATCCGGAAAATTAACCCGGTCACGGTTTGCTTACAGCTCCCTCTGTCAATGAGGGTTCACCTGACGTTTCACGTCTCTCACCTTAAGCCAGTGCTGGTTAGTGTGCTGGCCCTATCTGATGAGCCCCCACCACTGCCTTATCTCATTGAGGGCCAGCCTGCATACACTGTCCCACGTATCATGGCTAGTAGGCGAGTAGTTGCAGTTTGATGTGGAACATACAGTTTCATTGACCACATTCTCTTGAGATGGTAATATGAAGAAACACAGGGCCAAGTTGTATTAAATAATTTAGGAAAGTTTGGATAGTATTGCTTTGGAATAGAGCTAGTTTATTTAGGGTGAGATACGATAGGCAATATTGTTAGATGTAACTTGGCCACATTTTGATATCAATACTTTTAAAGGCAGGCCTAGTTTTTGCAAGTTGGAATTAAGGACTTATAGACAGCGCTCTGTAGGCTATGTGTGAGTAACTTGCACTGTAACCCTTTGATGTAAATTTACAGCAAAATTCTAACTGTAATCTACTGTACTTAGGTTGTACAATACAATGCTGTGAAAAACAGTGCATTGTGGGAGTCGCATGGTTGTTCAAGCATTTCAACGGTCAAATGTTTCAATTTACAGCAATATACTGCCAATAAGCAAAGAGTCCTGGGAAAATAACGGTTGCCTCCCTCAAATTGCGCCAATTTTTAAACCAATCTAGTTTGCTTCTTCATTGTTCTTAATTTCTTCCTTTGCATGTTTTATTTTTAGTGGTGATAATCCTGGAAGCATTTTTCTCTTTATGGTAATGCAGAGAAACATCTTGCATTTGGTACTGTAGGCTACGTTGCTTTTGCACCCCTTATTTCTGCATGCGTGATATCCACCATCTCAGAGTGGAGAATTTCTAGCGACATATCTAGCTAGTGATCTCATGTCCACGTTGTGCAACAGCTTGGAGCAAGACAATGAAGACAAGTGCCATGTGAGGAGACCGTGAAAATCCAGATTTCTGACATAAGGTAATCTAGCCCAATTTAATCTTGAAACAATCTAGCTATATTAGTTCGCTTGTGATATTGTTTTGAGCAGAACGATGAGCACTTGGATGATTTTTTGGATGTGCATCCATTCATTTGGTATCTTATAGCTTTGAAAAACCATGTATATCGAGACCACCCAGATAATAAGAGTGCATCAAGACCATGCAGTCAAGGATGTTTTTCTGAGATAGAAATTTTAATGTCATGTCATTTGGATTTACGCAGTGTCAGATGTGACAGCTTGTCCAATTTATTTTCTCACTTGAAGACTCACATTAAAGAAGGTAGACCAGTTTTATGTCCATTCAAGGATTGTGGAAAAAGTTATACTGTGGTATCATCTTTTACATCACACTTATCAAGAGATCATAAAAGATGTGCAGTTGGAAATCTTGTGAACCATACAACCTCCGGCAGAGGAGATGGTATTGCAGGTGGTGAGGAAGACAATATGTTTGAGCAAGCAGGGGGTTCTGGTGAACAAGCAGAGGTTTTGCCTGCCAATGTTGAGATTGTTACAGAGGGAGAGCAATCAGAGGTGTATCCCGAAAGCACAGAGGAGCCACTTTTCCAGAAGAATTTGGCTTTATTTTACCTTAAATTGCAAGCTAAGTTGTTGCTACCGTCTACAGTTATACAGACCATTATTGAAGATTTGCAGGCAGTGCATGATATAAGCCAGTCTCATTTGTTTAGTAAACTGAGTGAAAAGTTGGCAACTTTGGATGCTGATATAAGGAATGTATTGGATGCCTTGGAATCAGAGGATCTATTCCGGGTGTGCAACACTGGTACATTAAAAACAGATAAAAGAAGAAAAATGTTTTTTAAAGACAAGTTCAGATATGTTGAACCAGTGCCTTTGTATCTTGGTCAGGATGAGTCTGGGAAGGAATGCTTTGTTCAGTATGTGCCAATTAAAGAGACACTTAAAGGTTGTATCAGCGATTTTGGGTGACGTCACTTCTGAAGCGAAATCCCAAACAAACATACTTATGAATAATTATGTTATGTTTTAAAAAATAGTGTTCAAGCATCCAGAATTATAACCACGTTAATAACGTTTGTAAAAAACCAAACCGTTTGTAAATCCGTCAAGATTTCAGCGAGATAAGAGTATTAGCGTTTGTGCAGATCATTGTGATTGGTTGGAATACTGTTTATTTTGGTTTTGAGTGGTTGGTAGTACCATTTGTTTTTGTGTACGATCTCGGAGCATAGGCTGCCTACAGAGACGCGGTTTTTTGACGGCCTGCTTATGGGGCGGGCAGCTAGCGGATCGTGAGGAAAAATCAGATGAATGTGATCATTTATGTTTCCACCCAAAATCGCTGATACAGCCTTTAAGTCACTTCTCCAGTGTGACTCTGTTAGACAGCAAGTACATTCCCACAAGCAGAAGATGCGTTTTGGTAATTGACCAAAAGATATTTTGGAAGATGTATGGGATGGCAGTAATAGGGCAGGAAATCCGTTGTTTCAATCAGATCAGAATCAGAATCCTTGGGTTTGATACTGTATCAGGATGCCTTTGAAATGGCCAATCTACTTGGCTCAGGCAAAAAGAAGCATAAGGTTCTTGCAGTGTACATGACTCTTGCAGATATAGCACCTGTGAAGGAATTTTCTGTTTTACAATGTGTGTGTATTAACATAGAGACAATCGCATGATTATCATTAAGCATTTATTATAGTTTTGATTATTAGTAGATCAATTATATTGAGTTAAGTAATTAAACAATGTATTCTCTGTGGACACTGAGTAGGCTTTAAGCAGGCCTGCTGTGTTTTCACTCCCTCTGTGCCTCTCCTTCACAATCTGCAGAGACAGACAGTCTGTGAGATGGATGTTTTCGTTACTTGGTTTGAAGGTTAGAGGTTATCGAAAGACTAAACACCAAGAAATGGATACCCTTGTCTCTGTATGTTTAGAAACCGCCCCTTGTGGCAAATCAGTAAAGCAATAATAGATTGTGTATAAATGTCCTCTGTATTCTGTTTTCAAGTTAGAGAGATTCTGGTAAGACTCTCTCTCATTCTGAGTTTATCTTCAAATAAACTGAAATTCTTTTTCTTATTCTATTACATGGTTTTGTTGTGGTTCTGTTTGGACATACTTGCTCACTGTGGGTTGAAAGGGAAAAATCCACGACAATATGGCGTAGTCGGCAGGATTGCTAACTTGGTTTTCTCCTACGCAGATTTCTCTCCAGTCGGAACGGCTTAGACAGTGCGCACTGCCGGGAGTTCAAACCCCGAGACCGCAACCCACCTTCTCACAAAGAGGTAACTGTAATCAGTAAACTAGAGGAAGGACGGCGGCGACCGGACCGAGGAGAGTAAGACGTCTGTCTGGGGTGATCAATACGCAATCCATAGAAAGAGAAATCACAGGTGAGCCGCCACAGCAAAACGTAACTTGAGGCTGTATTGCGCTCAAATTTAAAAGTTTGATTAGTGACCGACAGGTCCGTCACTCTGTGGAGTGATTCAAACTGTGGAGGCTGTATGCTGCTCCTACCCATGGGCTAATATTTCTCTTTTTCTTTCTCTTGTAATGAGCTCTGAAACATTTTTGTAATGTGGTATCATGTATTGTCAGTAGAGGCAAATGATATACACGGACCAGTACAGGAGAGGCATTTTTGCAGAGGAGTTAATTATGGTTATATATATATATGATAGAGGTGATTGGTTAAAAGCGAAGGAAACGGCATTAATAGAAGTTAGGCTAAACGTTCACCCTGAAAGTGAGGACAATTATCCAGAGGATAGTGCAGAATCTGAAACTGATTCTGACTAAAATATGCCTAATTAAAAGAAAAAATTAAAACCTTAAAATTAATAAGGCATAGTTTGGTTGTGGGACAAACGCACGACAATGGGTTCTAAAAATTCAAGGAAACAGGACTCTGAATTTACGGGTCCAATGAAAATAATGCATGACAAATATGGTCCGGCAACCACACACCAGTGTGTTAAATGGCAAAAGTTAGGTTTCCCTGAAAAAGGCTCTTTTAGCCTAAATCAGATTGATAACCTAAAAATGCGGCTGCGGTCATATGAGGTTAAAAATAGTAAACGTAAATTTAAATGGCAACCCGACTGGGATGCAGTAGATTTGTGGGAAAAGGAATCAAAATTAAGGCAGAAAAAACAGACCAAGGGAGAAGATAAAAATAAAATTACTGTGGAGAAATCCCAACAAAGTAATTCAGTGCTATCTCCTGTTGTGCATTCCGGCGGCTCTTTGTATCCCGATGTAGCACAGCTTGCAAGCATACACAAAATTAACCTGGACTTGGACTGTCCTGCGTGTCCTCCAGCTTATGTCCCACAGCAAGCGGCAGGAGTTCACGGACATCCCTCAGCCACTGCTCCCGAGGCAGTGCATTCCAGCGCTGCTGCACAACCATCTGCGAGTGGGTCGGCGGCCAGAGCGAGACCTGCAGCTTCTGTAAGCCCAGATTCCACAGTACAGGTAACTTCCCACAAGGGCGAACTGCACGAGGTAGAGATTTGCCTACCCCGTCGCACACCAGGGGAGGTACCGCGTACGGCCCGAAGACGTCGGCACCTGTGCCGGTACGGGACTCATCCTGGGGGCCAGACACGTACCCTATGCTGAATGCCCCAATCCCAGGGCAGGACAAGACGACCAGGGTCCGACGGTCCTGGTATATTGGCCCTGGAAGGTATCGGAGTTACAGGCTGTCTGCGAAGATTTGCCGGATCCAACCCAGGTGGGTGGTGCCAAGTTCATGGAAGCTTTGAGAAATCTGATAAGAACTTGTCACCCAACTGCAGGTGAATTACAAACTGTACTGATTAAGAAACTGAAGTTACGGTGGGGTAACGTAAGGGGAACTTGGTCTACGGGCCATCCATACAATGATGATGCTGCGTCTGCGTATATGAAGCAGATAGATACTTTAGAAACCAGTATGAAAAACCGAATTCCCTGTTCGTCTGAACTGGGAAGCAGTCAGACAGGTTAAACAAAAGCCTGGTGAAACTGTTAATGATTTTCTTGAGAGACTTTCAGAGAAGTACGACGCGCACAGTGGACTGGATTATAACCTGACAACAACGAGACTCTTACTCCGTACGAGACTCAGCTAACCAACTGTTTCCTGGATGGATTGGATAAACACCTTGCAACCGCTATTAAGACCTCCTGTGTTGGCTGGCAGACTCGAAGACTTAAGGACGTTCTCCGTTATGCTGTTCACTGCGAAGAACAGGACCGCGACAAGCAACACAAAGACAAAAAGAAAAGCGACAAGATGACCTCTCAGCTGTAGCTGGCACAGCTCCAGTCCTACCAGGGGAACAGGGACGGTGCCGGTGGACAGCAGCAGCAAAGGAGAGGCCGCGGCAGACGTGGAGGACGGAATCAAAGGAACAGACAGAGACCCAACTCCATGGGACCCACTACCGTGGCGGATTATGATGTTTGCCGAAAATGTGGAAAAAAGGGACATTGGGCTCGCGGTTGTAAGTTTTCCGGTAATGCTGACAATTGGGACACAGCACCCCAAGGGAATGTTACTTTCCAACATCCTGGGGGTCAAACTGGATTACCTGGACAATGAAGTTTTGTGGGGGACGAGGAAACGCATGCGGACAAGGGTGAGTTTGCTGGGTTCCTTTACCATACGGCTCCAAATGCGTTACCACTTTGGTCATTAAAAGTTGATGGGCGAGCATTAGACTTCATTGTGGATACGGGAGCTGGTCGTTCTGTAATAGCAGCTAAAGCATGGGATTCAAAACCTCCTCTTTTTAGTGGTAAAACCATGCTCAGCCAAGATGCTGGTGGAAATACCATGACAGAGAAATTTACAGCTCCATTACTGGTGCAAGATTTCAATACGGGCTCCAATATTACTTTGAAACATGCGTTCTTGTTCTCCCCTGTATGTCCGGTAAATCTGCTTGGCAGAGACTTAATGTGAAAATTAGGTCTGAGTGTGCAGTGTACTGATGACAGTTTAACTATTGACAGAGTTGCTACGGCAGAAACTCTAGAAATGTTTTACTATGCTTGGGATCTGGACAGCTAAAGCCATACAAATGGCCAGAACTGAGTGGACAGGCACTGGCGACAGACTGACAGAATTACAACTACATGTAACAGCACATTTTAGTCGAGGTAGAGATTGGGAATTTGAAAAGAATTGGTACGGTGATTGTAAATTAAATTCGACATTGTTTTTGGTTGGTCGTGATTTCTGTGCATTGTCTGTACAATTGAGCTCAGCACAGCAGCAATTCTATTCTATTGCGGGAAGTGCACCCCATGTGTCGCTGTGCAAAGCCTCAAATAAAAAATGGGAGGACACAGGGCCATGGGTGAAATTATGTTTGGATACCACGGACTGGGAAAAGACAGGGGAATTTTCAAAATATTCTCCCTCTCTGCGTGTCACTGTGCACCAGTTTCCGAACTCTCTGACAGCTGTCTGCAGCATTCATGAGTTGTTGTGTGACACTCAAGCCTATTTGCATTTGTCAGACCCGAGATTCAGTGCAATTCCCTCTCAATTGTGGGCAACGTCCCAAAATGATGTGGGGCTCATAGCTGGAGTTACTCCACTTCAAGTAACCCCTAAATCTGAATACAGACCATGCAAACGTCAAGATCGCCTACGCCCAGAAGCCGAGGACGGCATTGTCCCCGTATTTAATGCATTCTTAGAAGCTGGAGTTGTGGTTCCCTGTCCTGACTCTCCATGCAACACTCCTATCTTGCCTGTAAAAAAGCCTGATGGGTCTTGGCGGTTCATACAAGATTTACGAGCTGTGAACAGCGCCGTTCAGCAGCGCGCTCCTATTGTGCCTAATCCCACTACCATTCTTGCACAGGTCCCGGGTAATGCTAAATATTTTTCTGTGATCGATCTAGCGAATGCATTCTTTAGTAGTCCTGTTGATGTAAATTCCCAGTACTGGTTTGCCTTTACATTCAGGGCAAAAAGGTATACCTGGTCTCGGCTACCCCAGGGGTATGCTGAATTACCAACAGTTTTTTCAGCAGCGCTGCAGGAAAACTTGGAACAGTTCCAGTTTTCTTCAGGCAAAAGTACTTTGATTCAATACGTTGATGATCTCCTCGTCTGCTCTCCAGACGAGCACAGCTGTATTCAGGATTCACTTGAACTGTTGACATTCTTAGCCACAAAGGGCCACAAAGTTAAACAGGAGAAATTGCAATTTGGGTTACACACAATTTCTGCAGAAGGCAAGTCTTTGGGAACTGACAGAATCCAAGCGATTCTTGACCTCCCTAAACCGGTTACAAAAAAGCAGGTAATGTCTTTTCTAGGCATGACAGGGTACTGTAGGCAATGGATTTCTGAATACGCTGAATATTCCCAACCCTTGCAAGACTTGGCACATGGCCATGATCTTGCGGCTAATGATAATGTCACATGGACAGAGCTTGCTGAAATTTCCTTTCAGAAGTTGAAACAACAGTTGGCCTCTTCTCCTACTTTGGGCCTGCCTGACATGAATAAACCTTTTCTTTTGACTGTTGATGAGAAGGGCGGCTACATGTCTGCTGTTCTTTTGCAAAAGCATGGTGATAAACACAGGCCTGTTGCGTACTATTCTCAGCGACTTGATGCTGGTTCTAGGGGCCTTCCTCCTTGTTTGCGCTCCATTTCAGCAGCGGCTTTGGCGGTAACTGCATCTGCATCACTTGTTGCTTATCGTCCTCTCACTGTCCTTGTTCCTCATGCGGTAGCAGAAATTCTGTTAAAGCAAAAGACGGCCCATTTCTCACCAGCCCGAATACTTCACTATCAACATGTGTTGCTCTCTTTGCCAAATGTTACAGTCAAGCGATGCAATGTTCTGAATCCCGCTACTCTTTTACCTACACCTGAGGATGGGGAGCCGCATAATTGTGTTCATGTGTTAGATCAAATTCTCTCCCCCCGTCCTGACCTTGCCACCACTCCCCTCTCAAATGCAGACTTTGATATGTTTGTTGACAGTTCTGCCAGTCGATGTCCCCACACAGTTGACAGTCAGGTTGGCTATGCAGTGGTGACACATCATCAGGTTCTGGAGTCAGCCCGCCTTCCTGGACACCTCTCAGCACAGGCAGCTGAACTGTTCGCTCTTACACACGCTTGCCATTTGGCTGAAGGTAAAACTGAAAATATTTTCACTGACAGCAGATATGCTTTTGGAGTTGTGCATGACTTTGGAACTCTTTGGCAGCATAGAGGTTTCCTTACCTCTACAGGGAAAACTATACAGAATGGACACTTAGTGAGCTGCCTCCGACAGGCAATTCTTTTGCCTGCTGCCATTTCTATATGTAACTGCTCCGCTCACACAAACCAGACTGATGCTATCTCTCAAATGAATAAACATGCTGACTTGGCAGCCAAAGCAGCTGCATCCACCCCCCCCTCACACAACTCTCAGTCTGCTCACACAGGCTGCTGTTCCTACAGACACTCCATTGGCCTCTGTACAGGACTGCCAAGCTGGGGCCACACCCCAGGAAAAGGCTAAATGGAAGCGAGACAGCACCTACACTGATGGGGTCTGGCTAGGCCCTACTGGTAAACCCTGTTTACCTCGTTTTTTATCTCCCTATTATGCTAAATTGACTCATGGACTGGATCATGTGTCAAAAGGAGGGATGATATCTTTGATGTCCAGACACTGGAACACAAGCGGATTTTCTAATTATGCAAAAAACTTTTGTGAAAAGTGTGTTAACTGTGTTGTAAATAATGCTGGGAGGGGCCAGAAGGTTCCAAATGCGGCCCACCCGGCTCCACAGGAGCCTTTCGAGTACCTGATGATGGACTTCATTGAACTTAACCCATGCAGGGGTAAGAATTATTGTTTGGTGTTTGTTGACAGCAGTGGCGAAAGCCCTACTAACAGAGCTTATTCCTAGGTGGGGGATCCCGCGGAAGCTGTCTTCAGACAGAGGCACACACTTTTTAAACAAGGTGGTGGACAAAGTGACCGAGCAATTGGGGATCAGGTTGAAGTTCCATTGTGCTTACCACCCTCAGAGTGGAGGGGCGGTAGAGAGGGCAAATGGAACCATTAAGAACCGGTTAATTAAAGTGATGGCAGAGACAGGTCTGGATTGGGTCCAGGCCCTGCCAATTGTCCTTACAGGTATGCGGGGGAGGGTCCACGCTGCTACAGGGTTGTCACCCTATGAAGTCATCACAGGGCGGCCCATGAGGACTAGATGTCACCCTCCAGGGCTGATGCTGGACAAAGAGCTAGCTGACACTCGCATGTTAAGTTACTGTGTTCAGCTAACCAATGTTCTGAGATCTGTGCATCAACAGGTGAAAGCAGCTCTCCCAGACCCAGCCAGCGGGCCTCTACATGACCTGCAGCCAGGAGACTGGGTGGTGATAAAAGACTTTAGAAGGAAGAAGTGGCACCAGGCCAGGTGTAGGGGTCCTTTCCGGATACTACTCACCACGCCCACAGCCGTGCGAGTGGAAGGCCGTGCTTCTTGGGTCCACGCCAGCCACTGCAAAAGAGCTCCACCAGCACCAAAGGAGGGATAAGGGTGAGAGACCCACCTCGACCGACGCGCAGGGGCGACTAAGTTCTCACGGAGTTTAAAAACTCAGAGAACCACCACTTCAAGGAGCACGTGACGGTAATATCTGCTCCCAACATGCCACACCACAGCAGGAACACCGAGGGGTACAACCCTTTAAGAAGATTAGGCTGCAGCCTGGAGCAGGCCCTCTTCTTCAGGTGCAGAATCTGAAGAACGACCTCTCAACATGTTTGGTGGGACTGAGTTCTCACCCAGTCCCTGCAGGAACTACCCTGACATGGCTGATGAGATATGCAGGAAGAACTGGTCACACGCAATCTCATTACCTTGGAATAGGGAACAAACTGCAAACTGTTCCGGGATAACACCATCCTCTCGCCTTGGAAGTCGACTGTTATCTGATTGGTAATTGCTTTGTGGGCACTGCTCTCCCCCCTGACTGGAGTAGAGTTTGCGCCCTCATTACCTTATATTATTCCACATATGTGATTCCTGACTCAAGCTGCCATAGGTCAGTACTTACAGCAATATGTTCCTGATACTGAACAAGATAATGTATTCCTTCTCCGACAACTTCCTGAGTTTACTGACGGCCCTATATAAAGTATAGGCCTGAATTATGTACCCACCCTGTCACATGGTTGGTGGGAAGACAGACAGTGTTGTAATGTGAAGAGTTTTAAAAGGTTGACATTCCAGGAGTTGTGAAAAGTCTCCATTACATGATGGGTTTTTATTTTTTATCTTTCTTTTCTTTCAGACTTTCTCTTGATAGTAGTAATATTATATGCTAAAATAATCAGTAGTACATTATAGTGAAAATTTTTATAATCAATTATATTCTATCCTGTTACTATATCCACTATGATTTCATTTCTTATATTTTTATTTTTCCTATATTGATTCTTGTTATTAATCAAAGATGGATGATGTGCGATATTTGCTGATATCCGGAAGCGACGCTTGATTGCCCTAAGGGGGGTCGGGGGATTATTTTTTCCGGAATTGATTGGGTTTTCTGGCTCTATGCTAGTTTTGTCCCATATAAGTCCTGAATCTGCCGGTTTTTCAATTCCTCCTGGATTATTGGAGTATTGTACATATCCACACGAGATTATTGTATTTGGTCTGTATAATCATGTAATCATTTATGATGTTATTAAAATGAATCACTTACTAACTGATTGAGTACATTAGGTAGATTGTAACAGAAAATTGTTTGTTATCATGGAATGATAAAAGGAGGGAAATGTGAAGGAATTTTCTGTTTTACAATGTGTGTGTATTAACATAGAGACAATCACATGATTATCATTAAGCATTTATTATAGTTTTGATTATTAGTAGATCAATTATATTGAGTTAAGTAATTAAACAATGTATTCTCTGTGAACACTGAGTAGGCTTTAAGCAGACCTGCTGTGTTTTCACTCCCTCTGTGCCTCTCCTTCACAATCTGCAGAGACAGGCAGTCTTTGCGATGGATGTTTTCGTTACTTGGTTTGAAGGTTAGAGGTTATCGAAAGACTAAACACCAAGAAATGGATACCCTTGTCTCTGTGTGTTTAGAAACTGCCCCTTGTGGCAAATCAGTAAAGCAATAATAGATTGTGTATAAATGTCCTCTGTATTCTGTTTTCAAGTTAGAGAGATTCTGGTAAGACTCTCTCTCATACTGAGTTTATCTTCAAATAAACTGAAATTCTTTTTCTTATTCTATTACATGGTTTTGTTGTGGTTCTGTTTGGACAGACTTGCTCACTGTGGGTTGAAAGGGAAAAATCCACGAAACACCTCACAACAGGTCTAGTGTAGAGCAAATGCAGTTGGTTGTACATGTCAGGAAAGGGACTACCAGTACTTTGGGCAGGAAAAAGTCTTCAGTTCACTTATAACAGACCTCAAAGATCTTGAGGAATGTGGCATAGCCACATCTGATGGGCAGGTGAAAGGTACTATTGCTGGAGACAACCTTGGATCACACAACATTGGTGGTTTTGTAGAAAAGCAGGAGCACTTATTTTTGCAGATTTTGTGACATAGATTGTGCAACATTTGTGTCCATGCCACATGCAAAGGCCTCACCCAGAACAGTGGAGTCATATAAAGATAATGTGCAGCATGTCATTGCAAATGACTTGAATTCTTCTGTCGGCATTAAATTTGATTCAAAATTGAATGAACTTGCTTTTTTTCATGTTTGCAATCCTGGTTTACCTCCTTGCTTGGGCCATGATCTTTTTGAAGGTGTGGTATCATATGACCTGGTACTGTATATCAGCCATCTTGTTCAAATGAAGGAGTTTACTTACTTGGAATTAAATCAGCATAAAAATCATTTCCATTACCTTGGCAATGATGCCAGCAACAAACCAAGTAATGTTAATCGTGGGAGTGAGAAGTTAAGTGGGCATGCTGTCCAGAACTGGTGTCTACTCAGACTCCTGCCAGTCTTGATAGGGGACAAGATTCATAGCCCAATGGATAATGAAGTGTGGCAACTTGTGTTGCAACTCAGACAAATCGTGGAACTAACTTGTGCGCCCACCATCACCAGAAGCCAGATAGCCTACTTGAAAGTACTGATAGATGAGTATATACTCTCTAGAAATGTATATACTCTTTATGTAATGGTGCCAAAGCACCATTACATAACGCATTATCCAGACCTTATCATTTGCTTTGGGCCACTCATCCGCTTGTGGACTCTTCGTTTTGACAGCACACATACTTTAAACAGTGTGCTTGGAAATTGCATAACCTCAAGAACTTGTGCTCCACTTTAAGTGAAAGGCATCAGCTACTACAAGCTTACCTAAGTGCTGGGGCTGTGTTCCGATCATGTGTAGTTGTTGATAGAGTACAGATTTTTATGTAAATTAGTACAACAACATGATAAAACAATCTGTTGCCCACCTTACTTTGCAACCAGGTAATACGGTCTGTGCACATGAAGTTCAAGTAAAAGGTACTCTTTACAAAAAAAACATGTGTGTTGTGCTGGATAAAAATGATGAGGGATTGGTCTTTGGTAAGATAAAGTTAATTCTAGTTCACAACAGTGCCCTGGCATATTTTGTGACTCAAAAATACCACTCTGTTTGTCTAGTTGACCAAGGGGTTCATTGCCTATCTAACACAGAGCATTCAACTGCACAGTACTTTTGTATTGAACAGGGAGAGCTGCTAGACTATTACCCTTTGCCAGAATACAGCATGTTGGGCTTATCTGTAATAGCAATGCACCATTCCGTTCCATCCCTAGCATAATGTCTGCTGAGGCCACTACATGGATCCAGGAGATCATCTGGGCCATGCTCCCGAGTCTCCCAGAAGAGAAATTAAAGTTGGTAGTTGAAAAGCTGATACAGCAGGGAGTCGAGAGCAGAGAAGACCTGAAGTACGTTCAGGAGGAAGACATGGTAGAGGTCATCCGGCCCATCCAGTGCAGGAAACTCCTTGATTGCTGGAAATCACAAGGTGATTGGCATAATTCCTGCTGATACTGGTCATGTGGTAGTTCTCAACAAAGTAAAAGGAAAAGTATCCGGAGTGGAGCACTTTTTGACTGAGTGAATTAAAAAAATGTGTTTTCATTTTCAGATGCAGATAAGAATTGCAGTACAATGACCCCTCCCAGGCAGCCTTCTACAAGCACTCCTAGCACTTCACGTCAAGTAGTCCCATGTCCTCTCCTCAACCATCGCCTTGCCAAAATGTGAAGACAAACTGGCCTGACATGTTCCGAGTGGACTGGAACAAAATGCCACCGGGGTTGCTGTCTACAGTTACGAGTGGCAAGAGGCCCTCGCCGGCTGACAGACGCCAGTTTGTCAGAGTACTCGTGGATGACATGAGAAGGCATGAGGTTAATCCAACCAGGCCACAATGTCTCATCATCACAAGAAATGTGGTAAAACAATATGAGCAATCCTTTGCTGATACCATGGACGATGGGAAGACAATGATTGGCGGAGGCTACGAATCCCCTTTGAGCCAGATAAAAGTACGTGTAGAGCACTTGAATAGGAACAACACTCTTGCACGCCGTAAACAAATAAATAGAGCGTAAATAGAGCAGTAAAGGATGCCACAGGAGTGAAACCAAAGAGGGGACCAGCAGACAGCTATGGGTGCACAAGATGGCAGCCATAGCTACCACCTGAGGAAACTGAAGACATCCTTGAAGCCATGAGGAAAAGGATGACCGAAATCTTTGCACATGAAGGTTTGATGGGTGCAGACAGGGGGGAAATACAGAAATTGATGGAGAAAACGTATTATCTACAACGCAAATTTATCAATGCCACACCAGCTCCCCCTCTGGAGGACATTAAAAGTCAATGGCCCTACTTGTTTCTGCCGAGGAGCATGTGTGCTCACTTTGAACTGCTGACAGACATTCAGATCCTGAGAAGAATTGAGGCATTGCCCAATTAGAATGCATGCAGTTTAGAGTTCTGCTATGGTGATTTACTTAATATCAACGTGCTAGCAATGCTGTATATAGAGCCTTGGTTAAAAAAATCCTGAACCTGAAACAGACCACTTGATTGACTTGAGTTGGAAAGTGAGTGTGCTCTAATCTAATTCTTATTTTACTCAAATGTTACAGACCAGTGTCAACTTGATAAAAGGCTTGAGTGGTCAATTGGAGATTCAGCCTAACTGTTTTTGTATTGTTTTTAAGGTCCAGTGATGTCTGATCAGCAATGGATGGTAAGCGCTGAGGGTCAGGTGGTGTGTGAAGGAGCATCGTTTGTGCTGGGGCTTGCTGTCATCTTCACATGCTACTACAACTTTAACCTCCAATATCAAGAGGAGGCTGCCTGCACCCTTGAATTCATCCAGAGGTAAGTTCCCGAGTCACTCTCAAGTCATTAGTGTCAGAGATTTTGGCTTTAAAGAACTTGCCTTTCAAAATTCACTTCAGAAATGGCAAGATGTTGGTTTGAGATGTCTTCCTGTAAAGATAGCACCTAATGGTCAGTCTGTTAATTGCTGTATAGCAGAGCCTATCCCAACCTTATATAGTAGGTAGGTCCAGGGCTCCAGAGTGCGACTATTTTATCGCACATGCGACCAAAAATCTGTCAAGTGCGACTAAACATTTTCATTGGTCGCACCGGTGCACCTGACATTTAGCAGGTCAGTGTTGTCAAAAATATAGATTTTTCAATACATATCGATTCTGAATATTTGAAACGGTTTCAATACTCATTTTCCACACTATACCAGCTGCGCTTTCTCGCTCTCTCTTCTCTCCGACAGCGAGTTGGCAGACACACCGCTGCAGTGCCCATACTGCCCCCCGCCTCCTCTCACTCACTCACAGCGCTGACTTCTCGTCACTTGTCTCATTCACTCCGGTTTGTTGTGTTAGCTAGCACGTGCAGAGCCTCCGCGACTGGTTGACAAAGAACTGAGCAGGAGTGCTGTTTGGAAATACTTCGGATTTGAGGCAAATGACCAAGGAAAGGCAAAAGATACGAGCAAGCCCATATGATTACGTCTCAGCCGGGCGGTACTTTTTAGCATAGTCTACAGCCCCCAAGCATTAGCTAGCGTTTAGCTGGATGTCTCCCAAGTAAGCTCCCAAGTGTAGGCAGGTGACCTGAGAGAGGGTACAGCCAGAGCTGGTGTTAGCCTGCTAGGCTGCCCGTATGTGTGTCAGTCCTGCAGCGGGGTAATGGAATAAGACAACTAGCTTGTGCCAGCCCGTTTGCCTGGTTGTGAATGACTCAGATGTATCAAGAGGCTAGCTACTGTATAGCTAGCATTGTACTTATTGAACCTTTATTTAACCAGATAAAACCAATTGAGATATGAAATCTCTTTTACAATTGTGATCTGGCCAAAATGGCAGCAAATTACACGTCGGTTAATACATATACAACAAGACAATACGAACAACACAACAAAAGAACTACCATCTACACATTCAAGAATGAACATACTAAACTTACAAAGTAAGCACTAGGTGAGAATACACACCATATAAAACACAGCACTAGTCAGACACCTGACATGCTGCAGTAAACAAAATAAAAAAGTACACAGCATGTTAGCCCATTAGCCTGGTTGTGAATGGCTCAGTGTGTATGGGAACTGACAAAAAAGGTAGCTAAAATGTATTATTGCGGTGCCAAAAGGCGCGGTGAAAAATTTTCGGTGCACCTTAATGTGCTGGTGCACCTAAATGAAAAGGTTAGGCGCACCAGTGCAACCAATGTAAAAAGTTAGTCTGGAGCCCTGTAGGTCGGTCAAAAGGGTATCTGAAAATGCTGCACACACACACACACACACACACACACACACACACACACACACACACACACACACACACACACACACACACACACACACACTCACACTCACTCTCACTCACTCACTCACTCACTCACTCACTCACTCACTCACACAAACTCTTTCACAACACTTAAATATTTTTTTGAAATGGCTTTAGGGTTTATGGTATTTGGATGTTAGATACTTTCAATTGCAGTGTATCTCATTGTATTTTCATTACCAAACATGATAAATGTATTATCAGTGGAATATATAAATGTATACAGACAGAGAGCTCATACGCTGAGGTCCTGTGGGCTGCCACACTGTAGGCAGAGAGGCTATAGTGGGACAAGAACCAATGTGTTGGGTTGTATGACAGGACAATGGGCACTCTCTCCCGTGGACCTTATATCGAAACGTGTCAACTAAAGCTGATAGACTGTCGCTCTTGGGGTTGAATCACAGTTTATACAGCATGTACCCTCTAGCAGGAAGTCACATTAGCATCTCTTGTACAGTAAATACTCAGAAAGTTATTTTTATTACATAAGCTGAATATGATTTTCTTTTTTAATGTGCAAATGGAATTCAACTCAGCCTTGTGTTTTCATGTGTTCTCAGAACAAGAAGCATCTACATGCACCAAACTAACTTCTCTTTACCAGGGGGAGATGTGTAAACACCTCAATGTTTGTTTGATAGAATTGTGGCCTGATTCATTCTCTGTAGACTGAGGCTGTGTGCTCTTCTATGCTGAACAGGCCATGTTTTGTTCTGGCCTGTAGATGGCAGCATTCAGTATTCATGTTTGTTCCAGCCTGAATATTGTCAACACTGAGGTGGCCTGCAGGTCAAGGTAATTTCTTTCTTGCATTATTCCTTTATTGGTTACCATGGAGGGTATTTGAATGTTATTGTTTGTTGTAATGCCAAGCTCATGGTTTATTTCAATAAACAAGAATTATATGATTATGTCTTGTTGACTATTTTCTAAATAGGTATTTTTCACAGGTTCCTAAGTTGGATTTCCACTTTTTGTAGTACTATTAAATACAAATAAATGTAAATTTACAGTAATTTACTGGCGAAATGCTGTAAATTTTGAAATAGCACAGTAACATGCTGTACATTGAGATTACAGCAAACTACTGTATTTATCCGATACAGCAATAATACTGTAAATAAACAGTAAGTTACTGGCGAAACTGCTGCCAGCATTTTACTGTAAAGACAATAAGACAATGTAAATTTACAGTAATTTATTGGTGAAATGCTGCCAGTAAATTACTGTAAAATTTGAAATATTACAGTAACATGCTATACATTGAGATTACAGCAAGCTACTGTATTTCACTTCTACAGCAATAATACTGTAAATAAACAGTAAGTTACTGGCAAAACTGCTGCCAGTATTTTACTGTAATTTTACAGTGAAAGGTTTTACAGTGTGGTTTCTTTTTTTACGTCGAAGACGTTTTTGATCAGATATCACTTATTTTTGGGAGCTAACTAATGATGAATAATGCATGAAGATAATGACATTGAGAGAGACATGCATACAGAATACATGCATTCAAAATAAATGCATGCAGACATGCATAACCATAACGCCCTGTACCGATAGCCCACAATAATAGTAAACGAGCTTGTAGATGAGCTGTATTTAATGTCTAATGAAATACAATGAATAGTTTAGTTTTCTGTAGCGCAATGGATGTATAAGGCATGTTGATTCGCTTCGTAGTAGCCTAGCTTGTACCTGCTTCCTGACTAGCAGCTGACTGAAGTTTCTCTGGCAAAACTAACGTTGGCTAACAAGCTTAATTGGACAACGCATATTTCCCAGGAATCTTAGCCAGAAAGAAAACAATAGATACTACTTAGAAAGTAGCTTACCAGAGATTATTCTTCTTATTATTATTATTATAATTAAAAGTGTTTGCAGTAAGCTACATTGTCTGCAGAGTAGGGTAGACTAGAACAATGTTCGGAGGCTAGAGTAATTTTTTTTAAGTGACTAACCATGAATCAGATATGTTTGGGGAATTGGAGGTTTATAAATCGGATCTCTTAATGGATTGCAGCTTATAGTAGGCTATCGTCAATTCTTAATGTATTATAGTAAATTCAGAATTTTCCTCGTAGTTAATTTTATGGTGACATAGTGTTATGTGTGAAAAGGATAAACTGAACAGAGCTGAAGTGAAGAAATGAATGAAGACATAATAAAGAAATGCTGGCCGAGGCGAGCATTGAATGTTCGGTTTCCACAGTGAGTCAGACAAGAGGACCGCGGCGCAAGAGGACAGCAGGCTCCACACAGACAAATATTTTTGTCGGCATTTGTGTGAGATTAAAACATGTAGCCAATGGCACAGTTATTATAGAATTTATTTTTGACATTAATGCAAGAATGTGATGTTAACCAGATGATATTCTGTGTTGAAACTTTTTTCTTTGCTTGACAAATGGCCATGGGATACCTGTTCCCATAATGTTAGCTAGCCTATGGCATTACTGTTGTGGTGTCCAGTGACTGAATTGTTTAACTAACAGGCTACAAGTGAACAGTTAATATTGTAAACGTGTCTTTGCCTTTGCAATAAAAAAAACATTATTGTATGAGAAAACCTGAACATGTGCACACTGTTTGAGTCAAAATTAAATTACACTTTAATATCAACCAGGCGAGGTACGAACCCACGTCTCTCGCAATACTAAGGCTTGACGCTAACCAGAAGACCAAAGGGGTATAGTCACGTGATATAGGCCATTTGTCAGTGTCGGTCTGACTTTCACCATTTCGCTGTAGTACAAGTGAAATAGGCTACAAGTGAAACATTGAACAGTTAATATTGGAAACGTCTTTTGCCTTTGCAATAAAAATACATTTGTTAATGTGAAAATAATAACAGTGTAATAAATGAAAAGTATTTAGCAGTTGCATTGTTTTTGTTGAAAACAAATTTGTGCCATGTTGGGCTCGAACCGCCAATCCTCTGTGTGAGAGGCAGCAACTGTAACCAGTAGGCCACAGTAGCTTCATAGAATACACAAAGCCATAAAGTGGTTTTGTCTGTGATTCTGTGATGTGTGCATACTAGTTTGAAGCGTTTTTATTGGGCGATAAGCTTGGGAGAGCAGGTATGCGATGTTGTTTTCCATTGGGAGAATTATTCTTTGAGGGTACGGAGGCAGGCAGGTAGTGAGGGTCTCTGGGTAGGCAGGAAAAATGGGAAGAAGAAGAAGCAGAAGGAGAAAAACTGCAAAATAACCCAAGTTTGGGGCTTTATTGTGGAGATGTGTGAAGTTCTATCTGAATGTTGTGTGGTTACATGAGGTCAGAACATACAGAAGTTTATGTTTTTAAGGGCTGAGAGTCTGTGGTCATTGTGGTTACTTCTGTAGGAAACCCTGAAAAGTGCCAAGCTCTCGTGCTGTATAGGTATGGGGCATGCCCCGCCAAGCCGTAACTTGATGTGTGGTGTAATGGATCAATATGAATGCATGTGTGATAATTGTATTTTGTGTGGATTAATGTACTTTGTGGCATGAACTCAGCAGGGGATTGAGAGTGATTTGAGAATAAAGGACCAGGTTTCTGAGAAATCTTGGCTTCGGTTTTTTATTGCTGCTGTTAGTTGTTCCATAGAGGTGTAGTCGATGAGCAGATTTATCCATTGAGTTATTGACATTTCTTTCCTGCTTTTCCAGTTCAGTAAAATTACTTTCTTGACAATAGTTAAAGAGACTAGAAGACTGTTAGGGTGTTTGGGTGGTGGTTGCATAGAGGAGGTATCACCTAGCAGGCATAGAGATGCAGAGTTTGTGATTTCTGACCAGTAGTGTTGAATAGGTGGACATTCCCATAAAGCGCGGAGGTAATCGTCAGTGGTATTGTGGGTGCAATGTATACATGTGTCAGAGCTTGCAAAACCCATTTTAACCATTTTATGTTGTGTGATGAGTTGTGTTTTGGAGTTGCTAGTCATAAGGAAAGTATTTGTACATATTTGTGAGTTTAATAATTTTCCACCAGGCTGTCAGTGTTACTGAGATTGCAGTATTGTTGAAGCAGTCATGTTTTTTTATTGATCTAGAGAGGAAAGGTAGGTCATTGGGTTACAGTCTGACTTCAATTTCTAGCCATGAATTTTGGATGGGATCTAGATTATGCCATTTTAAAAGGTACTGTAACTGCTTGGCAAGAAAGTAATTGAGAAGATTTGGTGCATTTAAACCCCTCAGATTAAGGGGTTTTTGGAGGATAGTTAGTTTGATTCTGTTCTGGGTTTCTTGTTTTTCCAATAGAATATGGTAATTGAGGAATCGAGTGTGGTAAACTAATTGGGTGTTGGTTGAACTGGGATCATATGAATAGATACTTAATTTTTGGTAAAATGTTAATTTTTATAGCGGAGATGCAACCGATTACATTGAGGGGCAGATTATTCCATCGTTGAAGGTTTTGTTCTGTCATGGTTTATAGCAGCTTCTGCTGTTTCTGCGTTCGGTTTTCCTTTTGGCATCGTCAGGACGCTCTATCTGATTTTTTTCCGCCTCCATTCCGGTATTTGTATCTTGACCGATAATTATTCCCTACACCTGTTTTGCGTTTCCTGTCGGCTATAAATACCTCAGGACATTTCCGCACTTCGATATTGTCTTTGCTATGTTGACAACAAAGTCGGTAAGGTATAGGATTCGGTCGCTGCATTTCTGGTTCGTACGTTTATACAGGGTGTTTCTTTTGTTTTTCTCTGACCTCCTGTTATCGCACCTCGTTTGAGAGCATGAGGTTCTTTTGTTATTTATTCTCGCTGTTTATCGAGATACGCCTCCGTTTTTGAGGTTGCTTTGTTTTGCCTTGTGCTAGGGACGTTTTGCTCCCGATCCTGTGTTATCTTCGTCCTGGTGCAGCCACTCCCGCTTTTGTGGCGTATCTTTCTAGATACGCTTTTAGAAATCATTATCGGTCGCGTTTGATTCTCCGAACCTTACACTCCCCACTACAGAATATCGAAGTCAGAATGGAACAATCAGCGACTTCTACCGATTCATAAAAAATGCTGCCTAGCCAGGGCGCTACAAAGGTTACCTCTGAGGAGGCTATTTTCATTCTGCAAATTCAACAAAGCCAGTTGATGGAACAACTGCAGAACCAGGGAGACTGCCTGAAAAAACTAACAGAGAGCCTCCATAGACTTTCTGTGGCAGTTAATGCTCCCCCAGTTGCACAAGCACAAACTCCTCCCATGCCCACGCCACATACTATTAAGGAGCCCAAACTCCAATTACCGTTGCGTTATGGTGGAGAACCGGCGAAATGCCACCCCTTTCTAACACAATGTCACATTTCTTTTCAAGCACAACCCTCCCGCTTTACTAGATCAGAGTCGTGCGTAGCTTTTATTTTGTCTCTCCTGTGTGATCAGGCCCTCGCTTGGGCTGACCCTTTAATTCGGGCCAACGCCCCCTGTAATCGTGATTGCATCCAGCACATGAAGGAAATGCAGCTCATCTTTGATCACCAGGTTTCAGGCAAGGAGGCAGCCAGGAGACTGACCAGCTTGCGTCAGGGCACTGACACTGTAGTGGCTTTTTCAATTTCATTCCGAGCATTAGCCGGGGAGACAGGTTGGCCTGGCGGTCCGTTAAAATCTTTATTTTTTAGAAGCAACTAGCAACCCCATTAAGGACACGTTAGCTCAGCTCGAGCCTCCTGCTACGTTCAGTGCTCTAGTTACTACGGCGATTCGCCTGGACAACCGCGTCAGGGAGCGAGAGCGAGAGAGAGAGACAGGGGAGCGGAGAGACCGTTCGGTTCCCCATCTCTCTTCCTTCTTAATTTCTCCAGTCCCCCCTTCCTCCCACTCCTCCCTTGACGGGGAGCAGCCCATGCAGGTGGACGGTGCTTCTCTGCGCGAGCCAAGACAAGCTAAGCCGCGAGAGGAGTGGTGCCATTACTGCAGGCGCAGGGGACACTTGAAAAATCACTGCCCTAAATTGGGGGAAAATGGGGGGGTTTTGCTGGGGGAGCCGGGTACCCTGACGAGACATGATGCCCATCTGACGTTATTGCCGGTTCAGCTGTCCTGCAACAGGCGCTCGGCTAATGTCAACGCTTTTAATGATTCCGGAGCAGTCGATTGTCTCATGGATGTCAAATGGGCCCGGGAACATAAAGTTCCCATACACCCCCACATTCGACCTTGTCTGGTCACTGCCCTCAACGGCCGTCCGTTGGGCGCTTTCCACGAGGGTCATTTCGAACTTATTCAGTTGTCTTGAGTTGATTCCCCTGATAATCCTATAGTTTTGGGGCATTCGTGGCTGGTCCGGCACAGCCCACACATTGATTGGGGTGGTGACAAGGTTGTCGTCCTTCAATGGGGCCCCCAATGTGGGGCTCACTGTCGACTGACAGCTTCCTTCGCGCCTCACAGGCATAGCCATCACTTGGAGCTTAGTCAGGTTAATGACTTCAAGGAGGCAAATTCCCGTCCTGATCAAGGCAGTTCCCCTTCTCTCTCCGAGAAGGGGAGGGAGAGCATTGCGGGGATAGGGGCGTCCGACTTTCCCGTCAGTTAAGGTCTGCTCCCGCCAAGGGGTTTCACGACTCCCACCCTCAGGTCTTTTATGCCCTTCACCCATCCCCAGTCGTTCTGGGAGGCACGTTCGTGTGGCCAAACAAGAGGTTGCGGCAGACAGGCGTCCCACATTCCATGTCTCTCGGTTGAAACCGGTGCTGGTTAGTGCTCCCGCCCCGGCTGACAAACCGCCGCCTCCCTCCCGGCCCTTGGAGGGAGGTCTGGCTTACACTGCTCGGCGCATTTTGGCTGAGAGAAGCGTGGGCAGAGGTGCCCAGTTTTTAGTGCACTGGGAGGGTTATGGTCCTGAGGAGCGCTGCTGGGTTTCCTCCAGAAACATCTTGGACTCAACATTTACGTATTAGGAACTTCCGCAGAAACAAGGCTGAAGGATCGCCTGGGGTCGTCCCTTAGTAGGGGGGTCCTGTCATGGTTTCTAGCAGCCTCCGCTGTTTCTGCGTTCGGTTTTCCTTTTGGCGTCGTCAGGACGCTCTATTGGATTTTTTCCGCCTCCGTTCCGGTATTCGTATCTTGCCCGACAATTATTCCCTACACCTGTTTTGCAGTCGATGCATTTCTGGATCGTACGAATAGGAAACGCAGCAAGTCTTGTTTAGAGTTAAGAAAAAGATTTATTTTAGTCTTTTTCTTTCCTTTCTCTCTTTATCCTTCATACTCCTCTACCAGTTACCTTTTTGTTCAGCTCATTCTCACCTAGAGCTGTAGGTAACAGGTTCTAGTTTCATTTTCATTCTCTCGTGCATTTATACAGGGCATTTCTTTTGTTTTCCTCTGACCTCCTGTTATCGCACCTCGTTTGATTATTTTGTTATTTATTCTCGCTGTTTATCGAGATACGCCTCCGTTTTTGAGGTTGCTTTGTTTTGCCTTGTGCTAGAGAAGATTTGCTCCCGATCCTGTTTTATCTTCGTCCGGGTGCGGCTACTTCTGCTTTTGTGGCATATCTTTCTAGATACGCTTTTAGAAATCATTATCGGTCACGTTTGATTCTCCAAACCTTACACTCCCCACTACATGTTCAATTGATTTCAGCAGTGGGACGTGGTTGAGATGAGCTAATTCTGACAGATTGGTGGAAATGATAATACCCAAATATTTAATATTGCCTATTGGTATGTTGGCCGGGAGTGATTGGGGTACAGCATTCTGAAGGTTTCCTTTGAGAGGGAGAATTGTAGATTTTGACCAGTTTATGGAGTAATCAGAGAGAATGGATAATTTATTTATGAGGCTAAATACATCCGCTATGAGGTTAGTGGATTTTGTAGGTACAACAAAATGTCATCTGCATATAGGTTGATTTTGTGTGTAGCATTAGCGGTTTCAATTCCATTTGTCTTGTTGTTCTATCGGATGGAAACTGCTAAAGGTTCTATGAATATGACAAATAGTGAGGGAGAGAGTGGACATCCCTGTCTCGTGCCTCTATGCAGTATGAAACGTTGTGGTATTAGACCATTAGTGGTGAGACTGAAGCAGATGGCGAGTTATATAGTATTTTTATCCATTCAATAAATGACTCACCGAAACCAAATTGTTTGGTAAAATCTTAGCTAAAAAGTGGGGTAAATAGGAATTGCCAATTAATTTAGTCAAAAGCTTTTTCTGCGTCAAGTGATAATATGATGGTGTTTTTATTTTTACTTTGGGATATCATGATGAGGTTGAAAACACGGCGCATGTTGTTCGATGAATATCTACCTTTAATGAAGCCTGTTTGATCAGGGTGAATTAACAGTGATATTATGGATTCTAATCTTGTGGCTGATGTTTTACTTATTACTTTAATGTCTGTATTTATAAGTGAAAGAGGGTGGTAGCTGGTACAGAGTACAGGGTCTTTACTAGGTTTTATTAGCACTGTGATTAAAGCGGTGTTCATATGGAGTGGAATGGTGGAATATTTTTTTATTTCATCTATCATCTTCATGAAGAGTGGAGAAATAAGTGACCAGAAGTGTTTGTAGAATGCAGCGGGGTATCGATCTAATCCTGCTGATTTATTATTTGGCATTAAATCAAGAGCTTTTTCAAAACCAGTTGGTGTGAACAAAGTGTCTAGGGAGCTAGCTTGATGTAATGTAAGGTTTGGTAGTTGAATATTGTCAAGAAAATCAGTAATATCTGAAAGATTTGGGGAGTGAGTTGACTTGTATAAATTGCTATAATAAGATCTGAAGATGCTATTAATGTCTTTGTTTGTTGTCTTGATATTGCCTTGTGAGTCTTTAATAGCTGGGATGATGGATTTCTCTTTTTCCTGTTTTAGTTGGTTAGCAAGGAACTTTCCAGATTTATTATTATATTCAAAAAAAAATCTTTTCGTGATTAGTTCTGTTTTAATCTCTTCTGTAGGAGTGATTGAATATGTACTTGTCTTTCTAAACCGTTTTCCTTTTCCTGCTTTTTTTTTATTTTTATTTAATTTAATTTTTTTTTAAACGTTGAGTATGATATGATTTTTCCTTAGCTGTTTCCCAAAGTAATGTGGGTTTTGTTTCTGGGGAGTCATTTAATTCAATGAAGGATGTCCACTCTCTGGTGAAATAGGTATTGAATTCTGTGTCTTTTAGAAGTGAGGTGCTAAATCTCCATCTCATGGATGGTTTTTGGCAGTCTTCATTTACAAAATTAAAGCTAATTGGTCCATGGTCTGAAATGATGATGGAATGAATTTTTCGATCTGTGATTTTTTTATTGATGGAGTCACTTGAAAAAAAAAATCAATACGTGAGAAAGATTTGTGGTATGGTGAGAAGTAGGTATATTCTTTTTTAGATTGGTTTTGTAGTCTCCAACTATCGCCAAGACGAAGGTCTTTCATATATTCTTTTATAATTAGAGTCGCTTGAGATGTGTTATGATTGATCATTGTATTTTCTTTCAGTTCTTGATTATGGACATTCTGCCTACATGCATGCCTCAGCTCCAAGCCTAAAAGCTCTAGATTCAGTTTATCATGCAGCACTAATGAACTTATAACTAATATAACTAATGAAAACAGCTAGCAAAAAAAGTCTTATATTTTAGATTCTTCAAAGTAGCCACCCTTTGCCTTGATAACGGCTTTGCACATTCTTGCCATTCTCTCAAGCAACTTCTGTGGTAAACAGGTATTCCACAGGTAAACGGGTGATACCATCATGATTCTGTATAAAAGGATATCAAAAGACTCCTGATATCTTATTACCTCTTGGCTAAAGAATTGTGATAATTAGCAAATCCAGGTGATTGGAACAAATGATTGGGGAGGACTTTCACTTTCTGAACCTGGATTTTCCACCTCGCAGGTTTGACCTATAGCCTACACAGCGTAGCGCTGGCTAGCTAGCACCTGACTGTGTGTTAGTTAGAGAATAGCGTAGTGGTAGTCAGTGTAGCCCACTTGTGAGTACAAAACAAAAACAATACTACGTCATATCACACTGAACAATGGACAAAGGCGACCACGTCAGAAGAAAACAAGAAGCATTTTAGACAATGAATATGAATGAATACCGTTTCTTTCATAAAACAAGAATACTTTATAACACTGCTCAGATTCTTCATCATTTCATCCATTAAAACTTACGAGTGCCCTGTGAGCATTTTGAGTCTTGTGTCACGTTAGTATCAAGCATAGACTGTTACCCATCCCTATTCTATGCTCCCCCTAGTGTTCATTAAGTGCTACTGCACTAAACCTGTATGAGGCTCACCCTGCTTGCTTTGATCGATAGGACCATACCCCCTCATTTACATAGCTACAGTTTGAAAATGAAAATGAAAATGAAAAGTTTTTAATTTTCATTTTAATTTTGGGCTGAATAATCCTCCATTTTCATTTTAATTTTGGGCTGAATAATCCTCCATACTCCCAGTGTGTAGAGCGTTCTCTAGAGTGTTGCCTAGGAAGCCTAAACATTTTTGTTACATTTGGTAACAAAAAACTGTTAACTACCAAGCTAGCTAGATCAAAAAAGAAATTGCTTCATATTTCTCTGGCTGCACCATTAACAGTGGGTGCAGATAATAATTAATTATTAATACCTTGCATTTATATAGCGCCTTTCTCAATACTCAAAGCGCTTACAGTGATGAGGGGGAAACTCGCCTCTACCACCACCAATGTACAGATAGTACAATATCTGAGAAAGTGAGTGTTTGCAAACAAAACACATGACCTGATTGTTATGAAGTTTCTTCAACAGGTTGCTAGCAAGTTGGCGAATCCGAAATAAAGAATTAGTTCATCAAAAGTTATCGAGAGCCGAAGTGTGACGTCACTTTCGCTGAGTTCAGTTCCGGAAGTAAATTTCCCTAATGGGGTTTCCCCATTGGGATTTAAACAATCTGAGATTATAACGATCCTGTTTTCAGTACAACTACAAGACTTCAATATGTTGTACCTATATGACCCTTCACTCAATCATGGCATTCCTGTGCAGTTTGGTTTGAAATTGCACAAATTACATTAATCTATACGTTCTCCGCTAATGAACTATATTTCCCCACAGTATGAAGTGTCAGTGTGTCGCCAGATTTTACGTCACTGCCCCTTGCCTTTTGAACGTGGACCGGTGTCAGAAAAAACCGTGCGTGCTAGCAAGAACAGCAAACTTAAATCAGCAAAATTCTTAGCGAACTTTTATGTAATATGGCAGTGTCATATACCTTTAACATATCTTGATCCTGACAACACTATATTTCGCCTACATTATTACTTTTCAAAGTGGTCTATGCTATGTAGCCTATACTTTATCTGCTTAATGTTGGTGATTTTATAGACTTTGTATGATGATAACAGGCCAGTTCAATAATTTTATTTGTGACGTAGGTCGGGGATACAGACCAGTTCAACACGTTTAAACATGAACGTAAACATCCTCTCATAATTTGTTTGCATTAACGGAGGCTGCACACGAAAGCATATGCTATTGTATTTTCAATTTTAGGTATTTAGCTGAAGCAGTAAAGTTTTAGTGTTGCTACTTCGCTTGCCTAACCAGAGAGAAAAAATATGTCTGTTTTAACTCGCCAGATCAGCTCAAATTTTAGCTAACCATTTTTCCATAGTTAACGTTACACAACTTGCTTCGGGTAACTAGCTATATATCATTAGCTAGATGTGTAGCCAGCTATCTTCGACAAATTATCTGCTAACGTTACCCACCTAGCTAGCTAACTAAAAGAAAATTACACCACGGTAAAGGTAAACCTGTTTACAGACTGCTTTTTTATGTTATTTATGAAAACATTACTCCAGTATGAAGTATGGGTGTGTTCAGCCGGAGTGGTTCGCCTTACAGCGCAAATTTTATGTTTTTCTCGCTTTTGCTCATTTGGGATGACAGTGGACCTACGGTAGCCTAGGCCTACCGTATCTTTTGCATTAACGTTACATTAACTAACGTGAAATGGAACGTGAACTTCATTTCCAACTAGGAATCTCGATATCCGACGAGGGAAAATGTAATAAAACGCCCTTCCAACTCAGAGTTCCATGTCGGAAATCAACCCCGACCTCCCGACTAGGAAGCCCTGGACGTCACATCATCATGGCAGCTCACACCGCGACCCACATTGTGATCAGTAAACAAACATTACTTTTAGACAATTTTAGCTTAAAAAACACTTCAACTTTAGTTTTTCAGCATGAAATGCCAACATTTCCGACACAAAATGACAAACATAAAAGTTAAAACGTTATTGTTGTAGTTGTTAGCTGTTTTAGCTATCTTTGCTAGCAAAGCCAAAACTTTCCTGTGAAGTTGTGCAGCTCGAACGCACTGATGTCGGTAATGACGCAGTAATGATGCGGAAACAACCCGTTTACCACCTCCTCCCACCATAAACGAAAGCAGGTTAACGTTACACAAAACTGACAGGACTGTAGGCTAAAGTTACACTGGCACGATGGCAACAATCTGGTAAACACTGCACCATCTCCTACCTAGCTAATAAATGTGTATAATTAAAATGATGATGTACAAAAATCAAAAGAATGTAATGTTAGGTAACTACGCTACAAAAGTGGCGGCAATATGCCTGTCTCTTGTTGATCACTCCCAAGGATAGAGCACCGGTTGGCTAATACAACATTGCGTAGTTTGTTTGTCAATAAAAAATATTTGCCTGCAGTCTTGTACCTTTGCTGAAATCATTCTAAATGTGGAGTTGCTTTCACAAATTAGATAGTTTGGGTGTTACGTAATAATATTATGGAACCGAGAAGCTGGTATGATACATCACCTTGTTATTATCTGTCAGTAGCAATAAAGTCAATGCGAAAATTAATGGGGAAATTTCTCTTCCAGAACAGAGCAGCCTATTAGTGACGTGGCGACTTCGGATCTCTATTGTTTCAATATTTTTTCATTACTTACTTAATGTTTATGGCCACATTGTTGTATAAAAGCAATAGATCACTTGCGATTTGTGAGTTATTGGATACATAAGCACTGCTGAGAGTACTCCGCAACGAGACCGCAGGTCAAAGCAGTGCTTATATATCCAAAACACACAAACCTCAAGTGATATTTTGCTTAAATATATAATTATTTTATGATTTACAGCAGTACAGTCTATGATCCAGGAAATGTATAATTTTACCTGTTTCACATATGAAGCTATCAGTATTTCATTGCAAACTAAAAAAAAAATTTTTTTTTTGCATTTTTCAAAAGTTTCTTTGCATTTGTGGCACATTTTGACCTAAATTATGAACATAAACTAATCTAAGTTAGTATTGTAAATGTTACAACGGTCTTGTTTCATAAAAGCCATTTTTCAAAGAAGGGGTTAACCTGCTCAACCCATGTGATTAATTGCTGTGATAGATCCCTCATTACATTTTGTTAGCATCCATTCAACCTTTAGTGTAACCGGGCCAGCCAGCGGAGGATGGGCCCCCCTTCTCTTGCCAGGTTCCTCCTGAGATTTCTTCCCATCGGGGAGTTTTTACTCACCACTGTTTGAGTGTTTTTCTCTCCACTCGGAACTTTTTACTTTGTTTGCTTTTAGGGGGTTCAGGCCTGGTTTTTGCACAATTTTCCCTCTGTTTCTCTGTACAGCATCTTTGAGACGCTTCTCTGTAAAAGGCGCTATACAAATACAATTGAATTGAATTGATCTGAATGGAATTGTTAGCTTATTTTTGGTGGAATAAATAATGTAAATAAAGGAAATAAAGTAAAACGTGTGCTTTAGGAGTAACGCAAAGTTATAGTTAAGTACCGTTTGGACTTTGTGAGGACTAGATGAGGGTTAGTTATGTCCTAATAAGAGAATGTGAGCGGCGGTGAGCAATATGAAATGCCATTCCTCACTCACATGTACCCGCTCCACTCCACTGCTGCACGTCCTCTCCCACGGTCCACTCAAAAGTCTCTTACCACTCCAAGTATTATAGGGTGTCGCTCCAAATTCGTTCCATTTTTACATGATGGATTAAACTGCTGGTATTCAAATTATGGCTTACGACCCAAAATAGGGTTGCCAAAGAAATTCTGAAGGGTCGCCAGACATCATGAGTATCGTATTGCAGCAAAATATTATTTGCGCGCCATCTGCTTCATCTCACTATTGTTATGAACATTGTGATGATATCGCTGTTGTTGATTTAGTATCGTTAGTGGAAAGATGGGACTGAAAAAGAAGCCGTACAAACCAGATTCTCAATTACAGATTCACAGTTAATCGTGATGGGAATCATCAGTGCGCCGTTCATCGTTTCCTACATAGAGAGAATCTGGCCGCCAAGAAGATGTCGCAGCCACTTTCAGGAGTTATGGCACATGCGGTGAAGATAATGAACTTCAGAAAGAACAATGCTCTCAACTCAAACTTTTTTGAAAACCTATCTGAGAGAATGGATGCCGACCATGTACAACTTCTGTATTACAGCGAGGTTCGATGGCTTTCCAGGGGCAAAGCCTTAAACCGCTTAATCAAGCTCCGCCATGCAGTGCAAGAACTCCTGCAAGAGAAGAAATCACCATTCGCAGATAATTTGAGTAATGCGCAATTTGTCGCAGTTCTAGCTTATATGGCGGATATATTTTTTAACTTCCTGAATCCTTGTGTGAGATGAAATTGAGGGGTTCAAGTAGAAACTTTGTGGCTAAACTCGCTTAATGATGGAAAGATCGAGACGTTCCGACACTCTGAAATAATCATCAAAATGAACTACGACACACCGACGGCCATCATCCATGAGCACCAGGGCATTAACTCAATGATTATTTCAAAGATGTTCTCAGGGAAAAGAATGAATGGATCAGGAATTTGTTGAACATTGTACCAGATCATACAATTGATATGCTGAAGAGAAATCATCATTGATGGAACTTTCATGAGATGGGTTAATGAAAAGAATATTCCGTGAATGTTCATTATTGGAGTTTTGGCTTTAGCCTACCTGAAGCAGGAGTACCCCAGAGCAACAAAGACCAAGACACAAAACTTTCTACAGATAACCGCGAGTCAACTCTTCGTGTAACACTGTCTCCACTTCCTCCAAAAATTGACAAGCTTGTGAATGAAAAACAAGCTCACCCAACAGCGTTTTAGTCACTCTGTAATTTTATAAACTGTAATTATTTCAAGCAGTTATTGTTGAGATGCATATTTTTGATATTGTTTAATATTGATGATTGAACAATATTGATGCTGTTTTACCTTTCGTAAGTATGATTATCGGATAACAATGTTATGTTTACTCATCTGTTGTATTATTTGTACATTTCAACAAACACATAGCTGCATCAAGTCCATCAGGTAACTCAAGGACATGGCACTCTACTGAAACAATAAAACAATATATGAGAGATTTTGGTCTTGGCGATAGTTGGCGACTGAAAAACCCAACAACTAAGGAATACTCATACTTTTCACCCCTCCATAAATCATTCTCTCGCATAGACTATTTCCTCACCAGTAACTCAATTCTTACAGACATCTCAGATGCAGAAATTCACCCCATCATAATCAGTGACCACGCCCCGGTCTCCTTCAAGTTAAATAGTAAACAACCCAAACAGCCCTCCCCTAGATGGCGCTTCAACACATCCCTGCTTAAAGATGCTGACTGAGTGGGCCTCCTTCATGGAAATAAACGATTCTCCGGAAATCTCACCCACATTACTATGGGAAACAAGTAAAGTAGTACTGAGGGGCAAAATTATATCATACTCAACATACAAAAAAAAAAAGAGATCAACAAGTCGAAAAATACCTAGAACAAAAAATCTAAGACCTAAGTGATGCTTATGCTAATGATCCCAAGGAAAAAACACAAACTGAACTGAGTAAATTACAAGTTCAACTTAATGAAATCTTAAATGAAAAAACACAATTTCTAATACAGAGACTCAGACAAAGAACACTTTGAACACAACAACAAATCAGGAAAATATCTGGCAAACCAACTAAAACGAAATAAAGAAAAGTCAATAATCCCGGTGATAAAGGACTCAGCGGGGAAGATCATGGAAACACCACAGGACATAAATAGTACTTTCCGGACATTCTACAACAAACTATACAGTTCAGACCATGAACCTACATCAGTAGACATCAACTAATTTCTAACTAACATAACCCTACCACAACTATCCAAAGAACATGCAGAAGTACTGGATAAACCATTGACACAATGAATTCCACAAAGCACTAAATCAGATGCCTAATAATAAAGCACCAGGACCTGATGGTTTCCCCGCCAAATTCTTCAAACACTTTTGGAATACCATATCTCCACTATTCATAAGAATGACGCTCGAAATAAAACACAACTCCAAAATCCCAACTCTATGAATACAGCCCTTATCTCAGTACTACTTAAGCCTGACAAAGACCCAACCATACCCTCTAACTACCGGCCCCTATCACTCATCAACACAGATGTCAAGATAATCAGCAAAGCATTAGCCACTAGAATTGAAACCGTCACCACAATCATAATTCATCCAGACCAAACCGGTTTCATCAAAGGACGACACTCATCAAATAACATGCGCAGATTATTCAATGTAATGAATCTAACAAAACAAAACAACCTAAAAACAATAATTACCTCATTAGATGCAGAAAAAGCTTTCGACAAGGTTAACTGGGAATTTCTGTTTGCAACATTACAAAAATTTGGTTTCGGAGAATCGTTTATTCATTGGATAAGGATATTATACACCTCACCTATGGCCACAGTCACTACTAATGGAATCACATCACAAAGTTTCACTTTACACAGGGGGACCAGGCAAGGATGTCCACTCTCTCCCACCCTATTCGCCATATTTATCGAACCCCTCGCAGCAGCAATCAGACAGAACCAAAACATTAAGGGAATCATAACCCACAATACTCACCACAAGATCAGCCTTTACACAGATGATGTGTTGTTATACTTGCAAGAACCAACAAACTCGCTACAGGAAGTCATCAAACTCATAAATACATTCTCGAAAGTGTCCAACTACTCCATAAACTGGACTAAATCTACCCTTAGATGAAGACAGTTGGAATGTCGCAACCCAAAAAACATCCCTCCCCTTCTCCACTGGGAACATTAGATATTTAGGTCTTAACATTTCACCCAAGCTGTCAGAGTTATTCCATCTCAACTTCACCCCATTAATTAAAACAATAGAAGATTATCTACTCCGCTGGATGAATCTTCCTCTTTCCCTACTAGGCAGAATAACAACGGTAAAAATGTCAATCCTTCCAAAAGTCAATTATCTTTTCACCATGATTCCCACCAAACCCACCGCCAATTGGCTTAACTCTCTGGATTCAATAACCAATAAATTCTACTGGAAAAACAAGAAACCAAGAATCAAACTAACCACATTACAAAAGAACAAAGATGAAGGAGGACTTGAAGCACCCAACTTCAATTATTATTATCTAGCCAACCAATTTCAATACATCTACAAATGGATTCACCATAACCAACAAGATAACACCTGGAAAGAAATAGAACAGGAAACATGCAAGGAAATTTCAATATCAGATCTACCATTCTTCGGCACTGCCATAAAACACCACAGTTGCTTTCTAAATACAGCAATCTCTACAACCCTGACAGCTTGGTGGAAAATCACCAAAATCACAAATACTACTCTATCACCCTGCAAAAATACCCCATTTGGCACAATCCAAATTTTCAGATAAATAAATCTCCACTTAACTTCACCACATGGAAAAACAAAAAGGCATCACACATCTTCATCACATTTTCTTAGACAACACTCTTATAACTTTCAAAGACCTGGTCCAGAGGTACGGCGTCGGGAGAGAACAATATCTCCAATACCTACAGTTAAAATCCGTCCTCAAATCTAAAATCAACATATCACAGAATGATTTACGCCCACCCCCATTAATTGAAGAAATCCACAAAATTACAACTAAGAAAATGCTTTCCAAATTTTATAAATTATTAACCCGGACTGACACAACTATATCACTCCCGTCTGCAAAATGGGAACAAGATTTAGCAATCTCTCCCAGCGCCGACGTTTGGACACAAATATGCAGGAACACATTCACTATGACTAACAACACCAACTTACAACTAATTCAGGTTAAGGTAAACCATAGAGCACATATCACCCAGCACAAAATGTACAAAATGGGACTAACAGACACAGACATTTGCTCACATTGCACACTAGACACCCCAGATAACTACTTTCATGCTACCTGGCTCTGCCCACCCATCCAAAGTTTCTGGCACAAAATTACTGACACAATATCCCTGTCCTTAAACTGCGACATTCCACTATCCCCTTCTCTCTGCCTACTGGGAGACATCTCAGTAATCACACCAACAATCCAAAACACCAAGTCCTTACTTACAGCCTTAACTATCGCCAAAAAAACCATCCTCTTACACTGGAAAACCAGAAATACATTAAATACAACACATTGGTTAAATCTTCTAATAGAATACATTTCAATGGAGAAAATAACTGCCTCTATCCACAATAAAATGTTGCAATTTAGAGAGAACTGGGAACCATTTATCAATACCCTTAATTTGCCAATAACCTACAATTCCACCTGAACTTGCCTGTTAGCCAACCCCGCCCTTCTCTCACGCACACACGCATGCATGCACACATGCATCACACACTCATACACATACATAACATTTCATTATTACTATTATATTTCTACATTAGTACATCTCCCCCTATCCACTTTTTTTTTTTTTTCCCCTTTTTTTTTTTTTGTTGTATTGTCTTGTTTTATGATATTTTGTTTGCTTAACTTTACTGTTTACTTAATTTAGTTTTCCCTGCCTTAGAGAGGCTCCAGCACAAAACCTTTTTGTAAATAACACTATAAAAATAAAGTTGACCTCCGAAGAGGGGGGGTGGTGGCGGTAAAAATAAAAAAAATAAAAAAAATAAAAAACACATAGCTGCTTGTCAATAAATCTCAAAACAATTTCTTTTCAAAGAGAATACCTGCTATGATAATAATGCTTATGTTTAGTTCATGATGCTCTCCTGACACTGCTTCACCTTATCCAATCCCATCTGGACACACCAAAGTCCTACATCAGACTGGTGTTTGCAGACTTCTCCAGTGTGTTCAACACAATCCAACCACACCTAAGGCCCTATCTTACACCTGGCCCTAAGCGGCGCTAACCCAAACGCAAGTGTCTTTGCTATCTTACACCCGGCGCAGTCTCGTGCTCACGTCGTTTAAATACCATGTATTCTTGCACCCATTGCAAGTGAACTGGGCGTGTTGTTCTTAAGATGAGGAGTGGCCAGGATAATTTTTGCGTCTTGCTATCTTGAGCCAGCAGAAAGCGCTTGCGCTAGAACCACCACAAACCTGGTCTAAAGTCATGTCGCAGTTGTTTACATGTTATTTTAACGGCGCATATAAGTGCGTCTACATAGGCGTGTGCACAATGCGCCTATACCCTCCTGTCTGTTACACACAGGGACGTGCACAAGCATGACAAAAAATATCAAGATTACAATGTGAAATATTATTATTGTGTAGGCTATATCAAAAAATATATAATAATAAAAGGGTCCATAGGTCAAAGACCACATACCTGTCCCTCAGCGAAGAGGAGTGCAACATTAAATTGCTTTCAGCCCACTCCATCAACACCCAGGCGATATGTACACGTAAGGTTACATGTATAGACTATTCGCAATTATCCTGGATCAAGCTATATTTGCCAATAGTTCCTGTAGCCTAATCTTCTGGGGGGACAATCTTCTGTTACGGGACAATAGCTATCCATTAAAAACTTTGCTGATAACATCTATATCAAGCCTAATGCACGAATTGTCATGTGCACCTAATGCGTGAATTGTCATTCAATGGAAAACTCGCGCACTGCAATAGACGGACATTTGAGTTCTGAAAATGCGCTTCAGATGTCATTACAATAGCTACAGCTCTCTAGGCATACAGCCTGTAAGTAAATAGAATGGTTTTGATTGAAAAAAGTTCAAAACCTTGTCCAGTGAATATTGCATTTATTGTTTTTCAAATAGCCTAGGCTACAGCGGATTTGCTATGCATAAGGTTTTTTCAATAGCCTATGGTTAAAAAACGGAGATGTCACCATGTTAACTGAATTGTAACCTTAGCTATTCTTCGTCCTTCATATTTTTTTAAATAACAGTGACAAGGTTTCCATACTCTCGCTTATTAAAACCCAGCTGATTTCACCTGTTATTCCATAACGGAACAAAAGATTTTAAAGAGAACTAAGCATCTAATTAGAAACTAAAACAAATTTGCAGCATGTTACACAATTAATTCACAATGAATTTTAATGCCATTCTCTGCAGGAGCAGGTCTGTTTCCGCTGCTGTAAATTGCACTTTTCACAGTCTTCCTGGGAAAGTGGATTGTTTTAAAGCATTACACTACCAGTAAAACAGGTTGGTCACATTTCCATAAGCAGGACATTATAAAACAAGGGAAAATATGCGTGAACCTATGGGTTGCCAACCTGTCTGCTTTATTGTATTTAGTGTCATCATTAAGGCAAAATAACATTATTTATGTTATTAATCAAAATTAGAATGCAGGTAATGAACTTTGGATGAAGTTTGAACATGAGTTAATTGCTTCATTGCATAATCAAACGAAATTTGTTAAACAAGCAGGCTAATTTGGTGTTTAATTTGGAGCAACTGTCCTGAGATCACTTTCATCAAGTACTCAGATGATACAGTAATTGTGGACTCATACAACTCTGATGACAAGCTTCAATCTGCTGTCAGCCAGTTCCAACAGTGGTGTGAAGTAGAGTTCTCAGTTTCAGCCCGAGCACGACGGGGCCCGAAAAAGCCCGTCGGGTAGGGCCGGGTTCGAGCCGACAATTTATGCTAATTGGTCGGGTCGGGTAGGGCTCGGGCTGCGCAAAAAGTTTAAATAAATAAATAAAGAATGTCTCTGTGTGTGTATTTACAGTAGGCTAATTTGCATTTTTACATGTGGTGCTGACTGCTAATTTTGGAGTCAATCAATTGTCAAGACTTTCTCTACTTAAAATGTAGCTATTTACTTTATTCATCCAACATCTCCCGTTTGCTGTAACTATACGCCGAATGTAGGTGTTTGAGTTGAAGTATCGTCTGCTGTGTGATAAATGATAATAGGGCAATAATAATGAAGCAAGAACATGCAAACTACACAACAATAAAAAAGTTACATTACATTACAGGCATTTAGCAGACGCTCTTATCCACAGCGACTTACACAACTTCTTATTACATTTATCCATTTATACAGCTGGATATATACTGAAGCAATTCATGTTAAGTACCTTGCTCAAGGGTACAACGGCAGTGTCCTACCTGGGAATCAAACCTGCAACCTTTTGGTTACAAGTCCATTTCCTTAGCCATTATACTACACTGCCGCAGGTTGAACGAAAAAACACTACTAAATTCTATTACAGCATGGCAAACATTAAAACATTCGTACAAATCGAATTGCTTGCTTTCGGCAAAATTGGTTTATTCTGCTGCTCTCAATTACTAAACCTGTTAAAAACTCAAAAGCAGGAGTTGAGCTGTGATTTGAGACGCCGCCTACGTAAATTGCGCAACCTTTTCTGGCAATAACCAACTTGTGTTTTTTTGTTTTTTTCAGGTTTGGTCGGTCTCGGGCTCAGTATTGTATGTGATGAACTCGGGCGAGCAGGGCTCGGGCTTCAACTCACTCGGGTCGGTTTGGTTCGGGTTTGAATTTTCAGGCCCGTTGAGAACTCTAGTGTGAAGACAATTTCTTGGACTTGAATGTGGAGAAGACTAAAGAAATCGGCATCGACTTCCGGTGTGAGCCGTCCCCGCTGAGGCCCCTCACCATCGGAGCCAAAACAGTTGAAAGTGTGGAGGAGTACAGATATTTGGGTACCATCATAGATAATAAACTGATCCGGAAACTCAGGAATTTGGGCGTGAGCCAGTCAGTACTGCAAGCATTTCACACCTGCTTCCTGGAGTCAGTGCTGACCTTTAGCCTAAAAGCTTGGTTTGGCTCATTAAGTGAAATCAGACAACTGAAGCTGGAGAGGGTGACAGTACAGGCTACTAAAATCATAGGGAAACAACAAAAACCGCTGAAACAACTGTATGAGGAGCGTACAATTAAAAAAGGAAAGAGGATTATGGCCCTTCCATCACATCCCCTGAACTCTCTTTTTGAGACTCTTCCATCATTAAATTGAAACAATCCCGAAGCAGCTTTGTCCCTACAGCTGTTAGACTGCTTAATGACACTGGACATCTCAAGACTGTAAAGGCAGATAAGGAACTGTTATTGCTTTTGATGCTCAATTTTTCATCATAATTAATATTTAATTAATATAATATAATTTTGATCATAACACTTATAATAATAGTAATTGTAATCGTAATCATAAAATATTTCACTCCACTCATACCTTCATTATAATGAGAAACATCTGATTCAATTGAATGTCTTTATTTAACATGTTTGTTTGTGGGTCTATGTCTTTTTTTACTGCTGGCAACTACAACTGAAGTTCCCTCACAGGAAAATAAAAGTTATTCTATTTTATTCTACTCTATACACAATTGGACAAGCTGGTAGCCGCTTGTAAATCAATCTCAAAATCACTTTAAAAGAGAGTATTGCTATGATTAATACTAAATATTCTGAAGGCAGAATTTCACAAAATGAAAATGCAAAATAATTTTTCAAGGTCTATGCAGAGATATGTTATTAAGGGTATAGAAATTAAAATTAATTTCCAGAATAAAAAAGTATTGGTACAATCAGTATTCCCTGAAACAAAGAATTCCAGTTCTAATTGGCCTGCATATGTAATTAGGGTCTTCTTCAAACAAACGCACACCACTAATTGTAATGAGTAATGACTGTTGTCAGCTTTAATTTGAGGGTATTTTTATCCATATCGGATGAACCGTTTAGAAATTATAGAACCTTTAGTACTTAGTCCCCCCTATTTTTGGGCATCAAAAAATATTGGACAGTTTAACATAATGTAGAATAAAGTAATCATTTTTAATATTTGATCGCATATCTTTTGCATACCCTGACTACATCAAAAGACTCTTGATATCTTATTTTCTGGTACTCTTACAAGTGATACTATAACGTCTCTGTATTTTAATGGATCTCTATGGGAATTGGGGGTGGGACTAGATTTAGCTGTAAATTATGCTGGAACAGTATGGAATACATGGTTGGTAAAATGGCTGCAAGTCATCAAGGGTCGGAGGTATCAAACAATCCTCAAACCATCACTCTGCTGCCAGATATGCAGTAGATATGGATGGATCACTTTAAGGGTTGTTTCTCCTGACAAATTTTCCTATTGAACTCTATGGAAAAATAAGTCAGGAGAAGAAACCCTTCAAGTTATCCATCCATATCTACTGTACTTCTGACAGCAGAGTGATGGTTTAAGGCTTGTTTGATACGTCAGACCCTTGATGACTTAGAGCCATTTAGCCAACCATGTGTTCCATACTGTTCCAGTGTAATTTACAGCTAAATCTAGTCCCACCCCCCAATTCCCATAGAGATCCATTCAAATGCAGAGAGGTTATAGTATCGCTTGTAGGAGTACCAGAAAATAAGATATCAAGAGTCTTTTGATGTTGTTGGGTCACAGACACCAGGAAGTCATGGCATGCAAAGGATATGCGACCAAGTATTACAAATGATTACTTTATTCTACATTATGTTAAACTATCCAATATTTTTTGACGCCCAAAAATGGGGGGACTATGTACTAAAGGTTCTATAATTTCTAAACAGTTCATCCGATATTGATGAAAATACCCTCAAATTAAAGCTGAAAGTCTACACTTTAACGTCATAGTCACTGTTCCATTTCAAATCCAATGTTCAGGAATACAGAGCCAAAACAACAAAAATTGTAGCACTGCCCTCAGACTTTTGGTCCCCACTGTATATACACATATACACACACACACACACACACACACACACACACACACACACACACACACACACACACACACACACACACACACACACACACACACACACACACACACACACACATACACAGTACGTCTGATATTAGCTCCAACATAATTAGCAATCGTAGCTAACTAGGATTTATGAATTTGTTTGTCAGCTTGCACAAACTAAATGAGATTATTATATTATTATTATATTATTATTATAATACTGATTATTATAATACTGTAATGTCTTGACTGAACCGTGAAAATAAAGTGCTGAGAATGGATGTAGTTTCATGCATGAATTCGACAACTAGCCCTTGTGTTGGTTGCTACACAAAAAAACTGTAAATGAATGCTACAAAACAAACCCCCTTAGCAGGCCATGAGCTCCTCTCCAGCCTGTGACAACATAGAAGCTAACTAGCGAACTTCTGCGAGAATCCATTTATCACCAAACTAAAAATACTCTAGATAATAGCGCTCCATACTGTTGATGATGATGATAATAATAACAATAATAATTTAAAAAACTTACATGTCCAGGCACGGGTCCATGCCAGAGTCATTGCTCTGGCTGAGGACTCACTTCCTCACCGCTGGAATCACTGCGGTGCAGCACTTCCAAGACCTTAGCAACCGTGAAATAAACGCTCTTCTTTCCACCGTTGCTTGCCACGTTCGCATATAAATGTATAAAATAATCGTAATCACTGAAGCAGCAAAGACATATGACCAGCGCAATTACACCATACAGCAAACCACGTATGTGTAAAGAGAAAAGCTAGCTTATGACGTACATACAGCTAACAAACGCGCTACACATGGCTAAATATCATCTGGATAGGCTAAAAACGTACTTGTACAGCAATCCAGTCCATCCCTTCCAGGATAAACTCAGTAAAAATGGCCACAGACGCAATCTTACCCTGTCTGCAGTGTCATGTGGCCAAGTTCGCACACCACGATTGCCCTATGGGCTGTCGTTACGTTTAACTTCGTTTTAAAGGGCAGGAAACCCCGTAGAAGATAATCCATTCCTGAAGCAGTCTAGTAATATTTTTACGCAACGGTAGTAACGTAGTACAACCGCAAATGCGATGGGTACACACTGTGAAAATGGAGATTTTGCTGGACAATGGATAAATGAATTACGAAAAATGTTCAGGATTCTTCAAAAAAACTGTTATAACTACATAACCAGGTATCAAATGTGGTTGATTAAACATGTTTATCAAGAGATTTTGTAGAAAATAAAAATATATTTATACAAAACCGGAAGTTGCATCGGTTGTATGCATAGTGAAATGAGCACGGGGAAAAAACACATAATGTTAATTTATACAACTTTTCAATAACATACATTTGTTCCTAAATCGGATCTTGATTTTTTAGTTTGTAGAAACTGTACCAAGAGTTTTTGTGATAGACATTTTATTACCTGTGACTGCAGCGAGGTGAAGGCTGTAAACAGTGGGTTGGTCTATGAGCACCCTGCTGCTTTATGGCCCTCCAGTGTAACCTGAGAGCTGATAAGCATATAAATGAATGTGTTCGCAGGCTGTGACTGTTTTTTAACAATTTTGTTAAAATTGTTAGGGGGATGTGATGGAGTTCAGGGGATGTGATGGAAGGGCCATAATCCTCTTTACTTTTTTAATTGTATGTTCCTCATACAGATGTTTCAGCGGTTTTTGTTGGTTCAATTTTTTTAGTAGCCTGTACTGTAATCCTCTCCAGCTTCAGTTGCCTGATTTCACTTAATGAGCCAAACCAAGCTGGGCTTGGTTAAAGGTCAGCACTGACTCAAGGAAGCAGGTGTAACTGACTGACACTTTGCATGCACTCGATGACCGTTTACCTCAAAGGTCAGTTTATTATCAATGATGGTCCCCAAATATCTGTACTCCTCCACTCTTTCAATTGTTTTGGCTCCGATGGTAAGGGGCCTCAGCAGGGGCGGCTCAGACCAGAAGTCGATGGCGATTTCTTTAGTCTTCTCCACATTCAAGTCCAAGAAATTGACTTCACACCACTGTTGGAACTGGCTGACAGCAGATTGAAGCTTATCATCAGAGTTGGATGAGTCCACAATTACTGTATCATCTGAGTACCTGATGAACGTGATCTCAGGACAGTTGCTTTGGCAGTCATTGGTGTTGAGTGTGAATAACACAGGAGAAACTACCGAGCCTTGTGGTGAGCCAGTAGAGATGGTCTTGGTGGTGCTGCAGTGGCCTTTATATCTAACCCACTGAGGTCTGTCAGTTAAGAAGGAACTTACCCAGAAGATAAGATGAGGGTTGAGGTTCATCTTCAGCAGCTTCTTAGCCATTAGGTGTGGTTGCATTGTGTTGAATGCACTAGAGAAGTCTACAAACACCAGTCTGATGTAGGACTTTGGTGTGTCCAGATGGGATTGGACCAGTATCATGGTCTGTGGCTTTCTTCCCTCTTTTGCTACGGTTTTCGCCTTCTTTCTCCGGTTGGCAATCTATCAGATTTTTTTTCGGCGTTCCGTCTCTGGGTTTTGCTTCTTCCCGGTAATCATTGGTTTCACCTGTCCTATTACCTGCTAGGTATTTAAGTCTCTTACTTCCGCTTCCTGGCGCTTCTTTGTCTTATCGTGCCTTCACGTAGTCAGGGTTTGCTAGGAACAAACGTCCTCTCTTATATTCAGAAAAAGAAAGACCTTACTTTATTTTTCTCTGAGAAGACTAGCTTTAGCTCTTGAGAAGCTCCTTAGGAAATTGTTTCCTTTCTCGCTAATTTCTGTTCCTCGTTTCTTCTCTTATTACTCTCTTTCTACCGAGAGTGAGAAGTTTATTTTTTATTTAATTTATTTTCACCTCTTTATCGGGCGGTATAGTCTACGTTCCAAAGGTGATTCTTCTCTTTTCCTTTTGAGCCTATGCTCAGGTATTTGTGTTTTGGAGATTCTACCGTTCTCCTCACTACTCGTGTCCACGAGCCTCGCCTGTTTCATTGGGTTGAATTTTATTTGGCTTCTGCCGGGAGTTTTGATTCCCTTTTTGTTTTTCTGCCTTTGTACGGCTACCAAGGCTCCTTTAGTGGTCCTCACCTTTGTGGGCGACTTGTTCTGTACACTTCCCTTTTCTCATCGCATTTGGTTCGCCGTTCAAACATAACTCTGACAACCAGGTGAAGCAGTGTCAGGAGAGCATCATCAACTCCTCTGTTCTGTTGGTAGGCGAACTGTCGAGGGTCTACTATGCTCTGCACACTCTGTTGGACCTGTGAGAGCACCAGGCATTCAAAACACTTCATTATGACAGATGTTAATGCGACAGGTCTAAAGTCATTGGGTCCAGATGGGTTGGCCTTCTTTGGCACAGGGGAGATAATCGATGACTTCCATAGTGCTGGAACTATGTGCTCCTCGAGTGAGCGGTTGAACAGGTCACAGAAAACCTGCGCCAGTTGTTTATGACAGGATTGCAGAACATGATTGCTCATGTTATCTGGAACGATGGCTTTGTTCAACTTCACCCTTTTTAGCACCCTGCTAACCACCTGTACACTGATGTTGCTGCTCTCCTCAGATAGAAACACTACTTCTGATGTTACATCATCCCTTTCTGCTTTAAAGTAATGGAAGTCAAATCTACTGTAAAAGATGTTTAGGCATTCAGCAAACTGACTGTAGTGTTCTTTAGACTGAGGGCCGGGTCATTCTGCTCAGTAGAAATCCCTGAGAGGACTTTTATTCCTTTCCAGGCATTTCTCAGCTGCCCCCCTTGAAACATATTTTCCACCTTCTCCTTATAGGTTCTTTTTGCATCCTTAATTTGTCTATTCAGCCTGGCCTGAATCAATTTTGACTCAACCCTGTCTCCTGATTGGAAGGCCCTCTTTTTTTTACCTCTACAGTCTCATCCAGCATGGCATTCTGTGAGAAAAGCTCCCAATCAGTACATTCAAAACAGTGTTTGAGAGTCTCAGAAACATCATCATTCCACTGTTTAACAGTTTTGTGCACAACTCCTTCCCTCTGCAATTTTGTTTTATAGGATGGAATGAGGTGATGTAGGAGGGGAGTCAAAGTGGAACTCAGGAAAGGCTGCCATGTGTGAAGACACTTCAAAGGACCAGAGGACCAAATACCAAATGGAGTTTAGTAAAACACAGTTTCAATAACTCAGGAAAAACTATGACACTGGAATGTCCTCTCTGGTAATCAACTCCTTTTCCCCTCTCCCTACTCAACAACCCCCAAAGGTGGGGGTCTAAATTCCAGATTCAACCACACCTCCAGGTTAATTTATGGCACTGCCGCCTGGTTCAAACGGGGGATTTGGCATAAAAGAAAGGGAGACAAGCCTATCTGGGAAGATCGCAACCGACTTCCCACACCGTGCAGATTGTGTGTGTGTGTGTGTGTGTGTGTAGGGAAGATCGCAATCGACTTCCCACACTGTGCAGATTCTGTGTGTGTGTGTAGCTGAAGCAGGCCGGGTAAGATATTTACTCTGTGTTTTCTTTTCTTAATTTCTATATTTTGTAATTGACTAATAATTCTAAGATAATGACCTACCTGCCTGTGAATAAATTCTTCTTATTTTAACTTGCGTGGTCTCCATGACTCTAATCCATTTTATACCTTTTTCAGCCTAAATTACGACTGAATACTCAGGGGAACAATTCTGACCAATGACCAACTGATCAGTGGCGTGGTACTTTATGTGGAGTCCCCAAGTTGGGAAAGGCGGCTGAGTTCTGCCAGTAAAAGGGATTGGTGATGCATGGCTCTGGGAATTTGACGTGAAGAGAACCCATGGACGTTCTACGTCGGTTCTTGTCAAATTAGCCTTAAGGAGCCCTCAGAGTGCACGCTGACCTGGGCTCGCAACTATCTATGTAAAATATAATGCATGTATTGTGTTGGCCAGACCCCCAACCTCTGTGTTCTCCACCGAACTGAGATTCGGCAATAGTGCTAATCTCGGGAGTATATATTGAGTAATGGTGGCACACACGGAAGAGTCGAGTGTGACCACTCTGAGCTTCACGCATGATTAAAACTAAATTCTAATTTCATATGGAGTCAGATAATAACGAGGTAAATTAATATTAACTGTTACGCTTACTGTTTGTGATCATAGATATATTCGATGTGTTGTTCAGCTCCTTTGTGAGTGTACTAATGCTCCCATTAGAATATTGACATTTGGACGACAGATCGGATATATCCGTGATGACAACATGGCCCCGTTTGCGAACGGAGAATAAGAATCATACTGATCCGTTTCAGGTCTGTCTTAAGCGGGATATGGAGCAGCGCAATCGTGACTCGTGGCGACTGACCCAGTGTATTCTTAAATGTACTTGTGGCTCTATTCATGAACGGAGGATAAATCACTAACCCCCGGGTACTGAATTCAAGCCACAGTACACTGTGAAGACAGTGAAGCATGGTGGCGCAAAAATCATGGTATGGGGATGTTTTTCATTCTACGGTGTTGGGCCTATTTATCGTATACCTGGGATCATGGATCAGTTTGAATACATCAAAATACTTGAAGAGATTATGTTGCCGTATGCCGAAGAGGAAATGCCCCTGAAATGGGTGTTTCAACAAGACAACGACCCCAAACACACGAGTAAGCGAGCAACATCTTGGTTCCAGACAAAAAGGATTGAGGTAATGGAGTGGCCAGCTCAATCCCCTGACCTCAACCCCATTGAAAACGTGTGGGGTGACATTAAAAATGCAGTTTCTGAAGCAAAACCCAAAAATTCACAGGAACTGTGGAATGTAGTTTGTTCATCCTGGGCTGAAATACCTGTTTCTAGGTGCCAGAAGTTGGTTGACTCGATGCAACGCAGATGCGCAGCAATGGTTATGCAACTAAATATTAGTTCAGTAATTTAAAGTGAAGTTAAATCGTGAAAAATTTCTTCAGTTTATACAGTAAGTGTTTTAGTTTGAAGAGAAAAATGTTGACACTGCTATTTTTTTGAACAGATTAATATTCCTTTTCTTTGCTTCCTGTAAAAGAATAATGCAGACTTGATAAAATTTGTTAATGCTTTGATTTCGAATTGAATGTGTAATGTTTCCACTACATTTGAAATATGGAACTAAAAGCTATTAAAAAATATTTGCACTTTATTCACTTTTTTTAACGCACTGCTATTTATTTGAACACAACTGTATAACGTTAGCCAGCAGTAGCACACAGCTCCGTTTTTAAACACTTTTTTCTAACGTAGCTAGCTAGCTTGAAGGACTAAAAGCTAGAATTGCTTTATGTCGTTAAGTGTAGCGCAGTTTCTGACCTTGTCGGGCGGGCTTCCCTACTTAGCAAGCTAACGTTCAGCGGCAGTAGCCTACTCCCATCTGCCACAGTCAGACAGACGAGCTGATGATATCTTATTGGTCGAGAACCACCCGTGCGTTGCAGTACTGGATATGTAGTCCGTTAAAGTGGACTACAAGTCGAACTATATTCATTAATGCATTACTTTAAAAAATAATAATTGGAACATGCGATATATGGAATATATCCTTGTACCACACAGGCTAATCCAAGAACGTTTCGGCTCATTCTATAAATCAGATTTCAAGAAATAGTCGATAGTCTCCGAAGCCCATTCTATCTTCCATAGGGAATTTACTTAAACCAGACTCCGCCCACGACTGACGCCCACTTGAGTACTCTATAGCTTGGCACTGCAGGTACTCGTGTTCTGGAACACTGGCATTGAATGAGTTTGTTAATGCTGCCGATACAAAATTGAATCCGTCTGGATCTTATTTTTTGGTATTTTTAAGGGAAATATACACTTGATACTTTGTGGTATAAATTTTAAAATGTATTTCTGTACAAATATAGAATGTGAACCCCAGAGTAAAACTTAATCTTCTGGTGGCTGAAGCTGAAATTCCATCTGTACAACACGCACTTGTGTACCAGAGTGGGTCACATATTGGAAAATACTTTTTGCTGTGGCATAACAATGCGACATTGCAATACAGTCTTTAACCTGGCCCTCAGCAGCTGTTTGGCCCTACTCTGGCTAGGGAGTTCCCTGGTTAAGGGTTACTGTTAGGATGCCATGTACATGTGGTCTCTTACCTGTCCCCCACCAGCGGCTCTGCCCCTCCCTGACTGGAGAAATCCAGGCCATACAAGTTGAGCCCCAGTAGGATCTTATGTCGCCACTGAGTCTGAGGGGCCAGTTCCAGCACGCATTCTCGCACCCAGGGTATTGGGGAGCTGGGGCCGGGCCTAGAGCAGACAAATACCACTGAAAAACAAAGGCTAAATACACACAGTACACAGACATAACACATCTAAACACAAAAATGCTTTCATGTGTATAAAACATGAAACTACAACCTTATGACAGATCTTTTAATCACATCCAACAATGTGAAAGATGCAAGAGTGTTTTTCCAAACACATATATAAATTTGACCCCATTCAATACATTGTTTTGATTGATTGATTTATTGTCTTGTAAACTACTCTAATGGGAATGTTATGTCTTCTGAGGATTGTGGAAAGCTTCTGTTTTTTCTCAATAAAATTGATAACATCAGAACTGTTGATTTCTCCGCCAACACAATTTCTCCTGATTACAATTTGCCAGAAAGGTGTTACAGGCTTTTGAGGGAATATCATCAGAAGATCTCACAAAGACCGAGTTCCACATCAGACCTTCGACATATAGTGCCATCCAGAATTATTGGCAAGATGAGCAAAACAGGCTATGAAAAAATAAATTCTTTGTTTATCAGTTTAATCTTACACTCAAAATATGAGAAATCTAACCTTTAATTGAGGTAAAATTATTCAAAGAAAATAAAATCCTTATAAAAAATAAACATTTTCTCAAAAACATGTTTAATAATTATTAGCACACCTAGAAATTGGACAATATGGACAAAATCTACTTGATGTGGATTCCCATTCATATTTATATATGTTTTCATATAAAAACTTTTTCAAGCACACCTGAGTGGTCATCTATGATGTCTTCCTGTTTCACTGGGGTATAAATATAAGGTGACGCCATAGACTGTATAAAAATATGGACAAAGTCACTGTGACGTCACCCATTGCCTTCCCACGGCCTCATAAAAACCGAATTGAAGCTCCGGATGCATATTTTGCCACCAGTTTGTACAAACTGCGTCTGCTCCGTGGAGCCGAAGTGACGTTGTCGGGAGCAGGGTCAACTGGGTATGGCCCGGGCACAGTATGATTGACAGTTCGGGGTGGAGAAGCCACAGAACTATAAAGCCCATGACCTGACCAAACCCACCATTTTGCAAAAACGAACTTGCAGTAAACTTCCTTAGGTTTCTAACGTTTTAATATATAACATTTCGTTTCATCCTGAATGTGTGGTATTCGTCACATAATTAATGTTCATTCAGTTATTTTCAATTTATATTCAGCTAACATCAGCTAATTTGATTAGCTAAATAGCATACCAGCTGAGCTCGGTAGCCAAGCTAGACACACTGCATCACCACCACACATGGACGAACATAGGGTAACGCTATTGCCATCAACTATATTGACGGTCAATTAATCACATATGTTATTTTGACAAGACTACTTTCATTATATATGTCCCTAGCGCCGCTAGAAAGATAGCAAGCTGACCCCATAGTCTTAAATGAGCAAACCACCACCATCTTTTTGGCTAACCGCTAATTAACTCGACTGTGACAAAGCAGTCTGTCACGGTTTTCCGCAGCATGAAACCCCGTTCTGAAAACTGTTACCAGATAAAGTGGGCATTGATAGTAGGTTAGTGGGTTCACACGCTAGCTAAAGCACAGTAGCTACATTAGCTACATCATAGCTGGCATTAACTTTCATCTGCATCCTGTAACCTAATCACAAACATTGCAAACATTTACAAATGCAGACTCCGTATTCTTTTCTGATAAATTATTGGTTTTATTTTAAACATCCCCGTATTGAGTCAGTACAAACATACCGCTAACACTTTGGCTCTATTTCCTGCACATTTTCTTAATTTTTGGGACCGGAAAAAAATGATCCAGGTGTAGAAATGTCCAGTTAGAGTTCTAGCTAGAGCAGCTGGCTAACGTTAGTAACGTTAGCTAGGCAATCACGGTAGCTAGCCAACTTATATGGCCAGCCAGCAAGGATGACTTTAAGGAAGTCGAATAACACTTAAATTAAAATGGCTTGCCATAGGCGATCGTTAGCTTGCTAGCTAAATGTTAAAACGACTTGCCGTGAGCTATCGTTAGCTTGCATTGCTAAGCGGGAGTACGGCGATTGCGTACGGGAGGGGGTGGAATAGCTAAATTAATATCTAAATTGATAAGGTTATACAGGTATGGAGCAATTGATTTGAGATACTTAACCCACAGTTTGGCTGCTTGCTCCGAGACGCTGGGCCTGTAGTGTAGCTGCAACATCCCCTGCTGTCTCTCATTTCACAAAACAGGATTTTATTTCGTAGTAGACACATCATAGCTCGCTCCAACCAAAATGAATATGTGATGACAAACATGTTGAAGATGAGCGAGTAAGGCAGTCAATTTATTATGTTACGAACTGCGTCCACAAAACAACAGCTTGTTCACGGTAGGCTACTAAGGGATGTTCTCCATCGACTTCCACTCAAAAATACAGCGTGTCTCCCTGTCCCAAGCATAGACTGTAAAAAAATAGGTCCCAAGACGCCAGGGCACGTTTTAGATCAATGATTGTTGTCTCCCCCTTCTGGTCCCACCCCTCCAAGTGAGGGCAGTGAGAACCATATAGAACCTATCTATGCCAGTGACTCAACCTGTCCCTCTGATTGGTCCTGAACAAATGTTAATACCCTGTCCAAACAACACAATATTTAAAAAAATCAGCACATGCAGAGGCATTAGATGAAGGAAAGGCACCTATTGCAATTAAATTTTTTTTGTGGAAAAAATTTATTGACTGAGTATTTTGACCACATTGCTGCCATTGACTTACATGGTGAAAGACCTATACTGGAGCCAACCGCAGTGGCGCTAGTGAGCAACGGCACCAGGAAGTGAGCTTCAAAATGAAAGCCCAGTCTTGGCCCCTTGGGTGACACATACGAAACTCCCTTAGGCATCCATAAACATGGAAAATGAGAGAATACTCAAATTAAATGACACAAGGTTCTTGACCTTAAATCAGGCAATGGCTATAAAAAAATAGCGAAACATCTGAAAATACTCAACTTCATTATTAGGGAGAATAAGCCGTTTCAACAACTGGACCTATGATGATCCTGCCTGGAAGAGGAAGTAAGTGTATTTTGCCACCAAGCACAGTGAGGAGGATGGTTCGATAGGTAAGTGTCTTCAAGGACCCCAGTTGGAGAATTGCACAAGCTGATTGCTTCCTGGGGCCACAAAGTCTCCAAAGCTACAATTAGACGCCACCTCCATGTCAACAAGCTATTTGGAAGGCTTGCCAGAAGAAAGCCTCTGTTGTCATCAAACGACAAACATAAGTGTCTGGAGTTTGCTAAACATCACTGGAACTGATTGGAACTGGGTTCTATGGTTAGATGAGACAAAAAAGAGCTTTTGGCAACAAATACCAGAGGTGGGTTTGGTGTAAAAAGAAGCATGGTCATGCAGCAAAGCACCTAATTGCCACTGTTGAAGCAGGGTTGGCCAGTATACTGTATTTTTTTGGTATACCAGTATGAATTCACGCAAGGTTATGTGGTTTTGCAATACTGTCATCACATGGTCTCTGAAGTTCTGATGTTCACTACTGCATCAGTTATGACTACAAAAAAAAAAAGAAAAAATGAAAAAGATGACACGCCGTATGGCAGCAATGATCGTCATTTAACCTACACTTAAAAAACATTTGATAATCGTCGATAAGGTTTATCGTTCCCTACCTGGAAGTATTCACTTAATCTGGGGTCACTAAATTGGATTTAAAAAAAAGGGAAAGGGGTTATTATTGGGATGGCAGGTATCCTATCCACCAAGTTGTGGCTTGGTGGGGCATGCCCAATACCTATACAGTACAGAGAGTTTTGCACTTATAACCACAATGACCATAGACGCTCAGCCCTGAAGAACATTAACTTCTGTACCGTCTGACACACATAATTCAGATACAACTTCACACATCCACACAATAAAGCCCCAAACTTGGGTTATTTTTGCAATTTCTCTCTTCTTTTTTTCCTGTCGATTTCGTCATCAAAAATGCTCTATGCCTTCAAAATATAATTCTCCCCATTGGATAACAACATCTGATCTGCCAAGAACAACATCTGATCAAAGTAGCCAACTCCAGGATACACAGGCAAAATTAACACTGTACACATGCTTTTGATTGACATATAAGGAAGCACACGTGATGCTGTCAGCCAATAGAATAATCGTGACAATATTTCTAAAACTTTGTCATCACCATCTTTGTTGTGTGTGGATAGCTACATGACTACAAGGTTGGCCATAAAACCTCAGATTTAATTTGTTAGCCCCAGAGCACAGCTCAGTCTGTGGTGAATAGGGGCTCCTTCTGTCGCTACATCACTTGGAGGAAGATGCAACATCTACCACAGACACACAGCGACTAGCTAGCTTGCTAACTTTAGCTCAGTTCAGTTAAAATGAAAAATACCATGATGTCATATTTTGTCCATATCGCCTAGCCCTACTGTGAAGTACGGTGGTGGATCGGTGTTGTGGGCTGTTTTACTTCCGAAGGCCCTGGGAACCTTGTTAGGATACATGATGGCATCATGGACGTCATGAAATACCAGGATAATTTAGATTGAAATCTGGCTGCCTCGGCCAAGAGCAGGAGCAGACAAATAGGTAGCCGTAACAATATTGCCTATCGTAGCTCACACTAAATAAACTAGCTCTATTCCAAAGCAATGCTATCCAAACTTTCCTAAATTATGTAATGCAACTTGGCCCTGTATTTCTTCATCTTTGCATGTGAAGAGATTGTGCCTCATGGAACAACATATTATTGAATGAATGTTTTTAACAGTTGATGAATAATTACACTCCAGAAAGGATATGGTTGTACTTTGTTGACAAGTTTACTTTAAAAAATATACAGGTTTTAAAATGTTAACTGCTGCTACAGCATTCTTTACAATTCACAAACAGACATTTATATGAAGACTACGATAGGCAATATTGTTAGTTGTAACTTGGCCACATTTTGATATCAAGACTTTTAAAGGCAGGCCTAGTTTTTGCAAGTTGGAATTAAGAACTTATGGACAGCGCTATGCAGGCTCTGCGTGAGTAACTTGGCTTTTTTTTACGTCGTAGACGTTTTTGATCTGATATCACTTATTTTTTATAGCTAACTAATGATGAATAATGCATGAAGATAAACACGGAGAGAGACATGCATTCCAAAGAAATGTATGCAGACATTCGCTTAACCATAACGCCCTCTATTGACAAGAATGAGAACAGTTATCCTATTACAGACAGCACACAATTACATTAAAGAGTTTGTTTGTAATGAAATACAATGAACAGCACCACCTGAGCTATGGATCATGAAGAAGCATGTAAATTAATGAACCAAGTCTACATGGAGACATACATGCACAATGGGCTAGACACAAACACATTGTGGCTGAAAGACATACAGCCTAAATAGCTAGTACAGCCTAAATAGTTTGCATCAGTAAAATATGGATATTTTACAGTTTTAAAATAGGGCTATTAGTATTCTATGAAATACATTTAACGTTAGGCTATTCAACAGTGGATTGCCGGATGCATAACTCCAACCTTCCATGTGTGGGCCACGAGCTAGCGAGCGAGCTAGTGAGTTCATAAGCACAGCAGTTAGGCTATTCAACACTGGATTGCCGGATGCGTAACTCCAACCTTCCATGTGTGGGCTACGAGCTAGCGAGTTTCTGCACAGCAGAGTTTTTTTTCTGGTAGTGTAGAATGTTACCTGCGGGAAATGTTTTGGTACCGGACAGCTAGGTTTAGTTTAGTTTTCTGTAGTGCAATGAATGTAGGCTATAATGCATGTTGATTCGCTTCGTAGTAGCCTAGCTTGTTTCTGCTTCCTGACGAGAAGCAGGAAGTAACGTTGGCGAACAAGCTTAATTGGACAACGCATATTTCCCAGGAATCTTAGCCAGAAAGAAAACAGTAGATACTACTAAGAAAGTACATACCAGAGATTCTTCTTCTTCTTCTTCTTCTTCTTATTATTATTATTATTATTATAATAATTAAAAGTGTTTGCAGTAAGCTACATTATCAGCAGAGTAGCGTAGACTAGAGCCACATTCGGAGGCTATCTATTTATTTATAAGTGACTAACCATGAATCAGATATGTTTGGGGAATTGGCGGTATATAAATCCAATCGCTTAAAGGCTTGCAGCTTAAAAGAGGCTATCCGCAATTCTTAATGTAGGCTATTATCGTAAATTCTTATTTGTCCTAGTAGTTAATTTTATGGTGACCTTGTGTTATGCATGAAAAGGATAAAGTGAACAGAGCTGAAGTGATTAATTTCTTTAATTAATGAATAAAGAAATGCTGGCCGAGGCAAGGGGTTTCCACAGTCAGTCAGTCATGACCGCAAGAGCAGAGCGTAACACCCTCCCCAAACCAGACAAAAGCGAGTGTCCGGTTTGGGGAGGGTGTGATAAAGTACAAGTGAAATACAAGTGAAACATTGAACAGTTAATATTGTAAACCTCTTTTGCCTTTGCAATAAAAATACGTTAATGTGTCAATGTGAAAATAAGAAATGAAAAGTACTTAACAGTTGCACATTGTTTTTGTGGAAAATACACGTGCCCTGCTGGGCTCGAACCCACAATCCACTGTGTGAGAGACTGCAGTTCTAACCACTAAGCCACAGTAGCTTCTTGGAAAGCATGAAGCCATTAGCTATATTAACATTAAAAAACATTAGTATGAAGCGTTTTTATTGGACGATAAGCTTGATGAGCAGGTATACGGACCATACCCCATACCCCCATTGGATAACATCGCGACGGAGGCAGGCAGTTTGGCAGGAAAATGGGAAGAAGAAGAAGAAGAAGCGGAAGAAGGAAAAAAACAGCAAAATAACCCAAGTTTGGGGCTTTATTGTGTGGATGTGTGAAGTTGTATCTGAATGCTGTGTGGTTACATGAGGTCAGAACATACAGAAGTTAATGTTTTTAAGGGCTGAGAGTCTATGGTCATTGTGGTTACTTCTTTAGGAATCCCTGAAAAGTGCCAAACTCTCGGTGCTGTATAGGTATGGGGCATGCCCCACCAAGCCGTAACTTGGCGGATGGCATACTTGCCATCCCAATATTAGCCAGATAATGGCGTTAGTCGTAGATATAGCTATTCCGAAGCACAAAGCATTATTTAATATTCGTATTCAAATTTATTCCCATATACTATAACTGACTTGCTAGCTAGCTGGATATCAACCCACTTACTAGCTAGCGTCGCACTAGTTATCGTTAGTTAACTTAGCTATAACACTAACGTCACTTGTGTTTAATGCTAGCTCATGTTAATATTTGGTATTGATGCATTATATTTTCTGGTTTTCCATTTGTCACACTAGGGACATAACGTTACGTGTATAGCCCCAGCCATGGTCCCTCTTGTTGGGGAGCATCCCAACGAGTGTACGAATTGCCCGTTGGGATAAGCGGAAGTCTGGCTGGAGATCCTGGTCGTCATCAAAATATTTTGCAAGGATGGGGACACTGACAATGATCCTGCCATAGGTTGCAAGGCTCTCTCCCTAGAGACAAATTTCCCAAGTTAATAAATATACTCTGCCTAACTTCAGTGCGTCTGTCTATTTGTGTAGTATTGACACCTTTCAATTGGAATTGGAAACTTAAACGGGGAAAACTACATTAGGAGTTTGTAAATGAATAAAGTGCTACAATGTGAATGAACAGCACAATATGCAATGTAAAATAATCTTTTTTTTTCATATACATTTAAGTTTAATGATATCTAATGTTAACCAGTGTAGCTAGCTAGTCGGCTGTATAAGACAACCTACGTCGGTGCTGACAAGCGCAATTGTTCTACGAAGAGAAGCCCTCCTCTTCACCCCAGCTCTACGGATGGCTTGCTTTCGTCAGATGCCGTTTTCAATAATGATCCGCCGTCTTATTCTGGCAGCAGCCCGTCTTTTCTCCGTTTCAATGGAAAACCACCCCAGAAGCAACAGCATCGCCACAAACATTATCGGCTCCATTTCTACTAACTGCGTACCCAGTTGTTCACGCTCTGGTAAACAGCGCGAAAATAATCAAAACACAGACGATTGCTTACAATGCAAAGACAATTTTATTATGGGGTTGATTGTTTACTTAAAGGTATCCAATGTTGTAATGAATAGGCTGTCTTCCTAGCCATCGTTGCCTTCCACTGACCTTTCTGGAATAAGAACGCTAGCAAAAAGGATTCAACTGTTGCGGATATTGCTGGTTATATCAGAATATTTCATTAACACCCGATACAGTAGCCTACAATGCCAGCGAACATTATGCCTCTCAGGTTTAGCCTACTTACTCGTCGGCATTTCCCCGATAGTTACGGGAAAGGTTAAAGGTTATAGGTCAGATGTCGCCACGAAGTGCGTCCCGCGACTGAGCAAAACTTTCCGTGCTACCGTACTTCCATGCTCCAGAGTGCGAGCTCCCAAACCTTGAGTGCGTACTCGGAAGCACGGTAGTGCGGAGCATGGAAGTATGCGGTTTGGGATACAGCCATCGTGTATGTTCGTAGAAACTCTTCTTAGAGAGAAATTGGATCTGCCTGGCTCTTTTGAAATTAAAATTGAGAGAGCTCATCGCGCTCTGGTTCCGCAGCCTCCCCAGGAAGCTCCGCCAAGATCCATAGTAATGAGACTGTTAAGTTGTAGAGTTAAAGAAGAGCTAATCAAAATAGCTTGGCAAAAGAAAGGCTTCTTATACGAAGAAAGAAAGGTGTTCTTGGACCATGATTATGCACCAGAAGTGCTGAGAAAACGGAGAGAATACACAGAGGCAAAAAAAGTGTTAAAGGAGAAGAAAATACGCTTTCAGACTCTCATTTCCTGCAAAACTACGGGTGTTTTACCAGGGAGAAACTCGGACCTACATCACAGCAGAGGAAGCGACTACGGATATGGCGGCGAGAGGTTTCCCAGTGACAGTTGTCAAACCAGCGGATAATCTGATGGGGAGGATTCAGCGTCTGACATGGCAAATCACCCAGGCAGGGAACCGACAAGGTCTGACGGACACAAGATCAGTATACAAACAGAAGTTGCAAGCCTTCAGAAGACCGAGGGACTAAACGAGACGGGACACGGTGTTGGATGGAAAGTAACTTTGAACTTTGTTTACTTTGCTCAAGAATTAAGGTGATGTATATGGCTCTATATACAATAAGATTTAGTTGGAATGTATTTCATAAGCTGTAATATTATGTTCTATTTCCTCAAACTGTTCTAAAAATATCGGAGATAGCTCTAGGAGCGGTTAGAGACCAATGGTCTACGTTAATGACAGTAGCGAGGGCCCTCTGCTCCTTGGGAACAGAGGACATCCCTCAGAGCCGATTTACCAACACAGCTCGAATAAGGTCGAGAAGCAGACCTCACCAACGGAAGTGTGGTTTTTTTGGAGTGTGTTCACTCTAATGTTTTGTTATGAGTGTTCAACTGTTAACTATTTTGTTTGTAGCGTATGGGGAATATATAGAAAGAACATTAATATAAAGACACAAAAGGGAAGTAATGAAAAGGAATGGCGGCACAAAATGATTTGATTAAAATAGCTTCTTATAATATAAATTATAAGTACTCAATCCGGTAAAACTGTATAAGATTTTAAATAGGATGAAGAAAGAGAGGGTGGCTTTCCTACAGGAGACACACCTAACAGAAAAGGAACATGAAAAGCTTAAAAGAAACGGCTTTAGCCAAATAATTTTTTCATCTTATAAATCTGGACACACAAGACGGGTGGCTATACTAATATCGGGGAGAAATTTGTTCGAATTCGTATCTGAAATTAAAGATGAAGAGGGGAGATATATATTGGTTAAGGGCAGATTAGAAGGAGAAATAGTTACTTTCCTTAATATCTATGCTCCTCCAGGTTCTAATTGGATATTTTACAGAAAATTATTTGATCTGATGACGTCAGAGGTCGAAGGCATTCTGATAAGTGGGGGAGATTTTAATTTAAGACTAAACCCAAAACTAGATTCGTCTACAGGGGGAGTACAGAACAATACAATTAGTAGGAAAGTTACAGGGCTAATGTCTGAACTAGGTATTATTGATGTATGGAGAGATTTATATCCTACAGGCAAGGATAACACATATTTCTCATCTCCCAGCCTGGTCTCACTCCCAAGTCGTCACATAGCGACGCTTGGGCAGCTCCTACGGCGTCATCCTTTAGACGCAGAAGGAGGCCTTTTGCGTCATTATTTGACGCACTCGTCTCGAATTTACGAATCCTACTGTGGCGACAGCTTTGCTCATGATAACCGACTGCGAGCATGCCCGCTCAGTCTTCGCCGTGTGCGCGGAGATCTTTCTGAGTTCGTGATTCCCGTACCCCACCCCCAACCCCTAAACATAACCTCACAGGAGTTCATGTAACTCGGGCTCATGCCCGAACTGTTAAGATAGTGGGCGAGCCCGACCACAAGAGTTCACGTAACTCTCTACCAGATGAAGAAAAAATAAAAATAAAAAAGCATAATATTGAAGTGCCACAACCAAAGACAAATTATGTGGCCACAACCGTCAATATACGACGCAAAAGGCTGCGTCAATATACGACGCAAAAGGCTACCTTTGGCGTCACATAGCGACGCTTGGGCAGAAGCGTCGCTATGTGACGAGTCCGCGTGAGACCACGTTGCATCTCCTCACTTGACATATTCAAGGATAGATTATTTTTTAATGTACAATAAGGATTGATTCAGGATACAGAACTGTGATATTGGACTAATGGATTTGTCAGACCATAGCCCAGTATATATGACCTTAAGTCTGACAAATAAGAGGAAAGCAACTCTTTGGAGATTGAACCCATATGTGCTGAAAGGAAAATTTAAGGAGGAGAGGATACAGGAAATCCAGATATATATAAGGGAGAATGATAATGGTGAGGTATCCCCGTCCATGCTATGGGATGCATGTAAGGCTGTGTTAAGAGGGAAAATTATTACAAAGTCAGCATATTTAAAAAAGGAAAGACAAAAGAAACTAAATACACTACAATTAGATTTGAAAAGGTTAGAAAGAGAAAACAAAGACAAATTAGATAAAAATAGGACTCAAGAAATTAAAAACAAGAAAAAAGAGATAAATGATATTCAAGCACAGGAGATCCAAAATAAATTTATGTTTATAAAGCAAAGATACTATGAAGCTGGAGGTAAATCAGCAAAATTACTGGCTTATAGACTAAAAAAGCAACAGGCAAACAATAGTATTTATAAGATAAGGTATAAAGTAGAAGATATAAATAATTCTTTCGAAATGTATTATAAAAAATTATATGCCCAGCCTAGTGTGAATAACAACAAAGTTCAATTAGACCCCTTTTTAGATTCTTTAAATTTACCAAAGGTAACTGAAGAACAGAATAAAGCCCTGATAAAAGACATTTCAGCAGAGGAAATTAACACAGCAATTTCACATCTTAAAACTAACAAATCCCCTGGCACAGATGGATACACGTCAGAGTGGTACAAATCACTCAGAGAATCATTAAACCCCTTACTAAAGAATACGTTTAATTGGGTTTTAAAAGAGGGAGAAATTCCACCCTCATGGAGGGAAGCAATAATATCTGTGATTCCAAAAGAAGGTAAGGATAGGTTGGAATGTTCTAACTATAGGCCCATAAGTGTCCTTAATCAAGATTATAGATTATTTACTGCAATCCTGGCCAGACGAGTAGAAACAATTCTGCCGAAAATAATTCATATGGATCAGACGGGTTTTATAAGACAGAGACAGACACAAGACAACATTAGGCGTACATTGCATGTAATGCATCATTTTATTGAAAAACGGGTAAAAGCAATAGTGGTGGGATTAGATGCTGAAAAAGCTTCTGACTCAGTGAAATGTGAGTTTTTTATACAGGGTTTTGGAGCGTTTTAACTTTCATGACACGTTCGTCAAGACTATAAAATCTATATACAATAAACCAACCGCTAGGATTAAAATTAAAGGGGGACTCTATTGTATTCTATTGTATTGGAACGTGGTTGCAGGCAGGGATGTTCGGCTAGTCCACTCCTATTCGCAATTTTTCTGGAACCGTTAAGCCAATGAATAAGACAAAATTAAAATATTAAGGGTATAGTCATGGCGGGGGGAGAACAGAAGATTGCGTTATTCGCAGATGACGTTCTGGTTTATTTGTCTAGACCGGCTGCTTCCCTCCCTGCACTCATGGACAGTCTAACGGACTATGGATTACTATCTGGTTATAAATTAAATGTACAAAAAACCCAGGTCCTTACTTTTAATTATGGTCCTGATCAATATAAACTCCTCAAAAAAAGTTTGGAAATGTTATTTCGGTCGCTTATTCCTCCCCTTTAATAATACCAATTGGTATTGTATTTTATATTGCTGGAAAGCCTGATTAGTCACCTTTACAACGAGGTACAACTTGTAAGGATCATGCATTCGTGGAATGAGCAACACAGCTAACCGTGTGGGTAGCGGCCCAAAAAAATGTGCCAAAATCCCCTGCAATATTCTTCTGTTGGTATTCACTCTCGTTTTGAGCTTCAAGTGCTGGCAGGTGTATGCCAGTCACAGGTGTGTGACTGGCACCTGATTGGCACCTAATTGACAGCACTTGTGTGCATGGGTCCTGCAACTTTGTTGAGTTTGTGTGTGCTCCAAGCATAAACATGCCACGTTTGTCCCTTCAGGATAAGGCCCGTGCAATAGGGCAAGTGGAAGCTGGTGTTCCGGTACGCAGAGTGGCAGCATTATTTGGTGTCAGCCCTGGTACCATTTCCAAACTTACAAAAGGAAGGGAATCAAAAGCTTCCAAGAAATAAAGGACCAATGTGGCTTAACTAATCAGGACTTTTATAGGTATTTGCAATTGCGACACTATTTAGAGCAAATTATAAAAAAGGATAATATGGGTGGGACAGAAACAGAATTGATTAAAGTATTTATCTCAGCATATAAATCAGAAACAGGGAAAAAATTAATGTCGAAACTGTATACAGGATTGGAAAATTTAGGAAAGAATACATTGTATATAAAAGAGAAATGGGAGAAGGAGGCAAATATTGAGTATCAGTAGAAGATTGGGAAGAAATAAATAATATACAGTGGAAAACCACGTGCTCTCTATCCTGGAGAGAATACGCATGGAAAAATATCATAAGTTTTTTTATAATGCCAGCACAGAAGAAATATTTAGATATAGGTATAGGATGCTGGAGATTATGTGGAGAAAATAAAGCGGATCACTTCCATGTTTTTTGGGGTTGTCCTTTGGTTAATCCTTATTGGGTAGACCTTAAGAAATGTATGGAAAAAGTGCTAAGGGTAAAGCTTCCACTTACCTTTGAGGTAATATACTTGGGAAAAATAAACAAGGCAATTGAAAGATTTGGAGACAGATATATGTTTAAGATCATGTTAATTGCAAGTAAAAAAGCTCTTACTAGAAAGTGGTTGAAAATAGAGGTACCTAAGGTTGAAGATTGGATTGAGGTAATACATAATATATGTAAAATGGAAAAGCTGAATTTCTCCTTGAGGCTGGAACAGGATAAATTTAAGAGAATTTGGAAAAACTGGATTGAGTACGTATCGCCAATTAGATCTGACTTTACGTGATCGAGATAGTAATATAGATGTGAAAGAGGTGAATCCCTAAGTTCAAGGCTACAATGTTCTACTATTGTTTTCGGAATTGTAATACTTATCTGACGCTCTATTCAAGAGAAAGTGAAGTTATAGTTACAACTGTGGGAGAAGACAAAGAGAATGTTTTATCATGTACCTTTATTTAGTATAAATATTATGTTATTCTATTTAGTTTTATGTTATTTTTATTTATTTATTTATTTTTATTAGTTTTTGTAAAATTATCCTTTTATCTTTTTGTTTCTTTGGAAGACCAAAAGCAGAGGTTGACATCTATAAGATATATAGGCTATGTAAGTAAATCTATATAAGATTATATGGAGATATGATAATACAGATGTAAATGGATACAGTATTTATTGAAATTGGTGGACTATTGTTCTCTTTTGTAAAAAAAATAAAATTATACATATATATATATGTAAAAGATAATAAGTGATGTTATCAATGTGTCAATAAAAAGAAACAAAAAAATTAATTAAAAAAAATGCGGCCAGATTAAACGTTGTCTTTGGATATTGATTAGGTTAATGGTATAGTCATAATATAGTAATATAACGATTACGTCCATGTAAAATTTACTTACATTTGATATGATTGGTAAACCGTGGGTAAAGTAACATTTGCTTAGCTAGTTACCTTTTACCTCAGGATCAGGTAACCTAACGCAGATCACAGGTTTATTGAATTTGGCGAACATCCTTGACCGAAAACGTGACATATAGATAAACAGTTTGGTGTAATCTGACATTGAAAATGCCATTGAATGCCATTGCGTTTCCAACACAATTTAGCCATCCATGGGCGACTGTTGTTCACTGGGGATGAAAAAGAAAATGGAAAATTATAGAGGCCTAATTATGTATATTTATAAGAATCTGGTTCATATAAGTTAATACTTACTGAACAATAACGTTCGTGCCTTCTCACACTGAGAGTGAACGTCCGACAAATAGAGGGGCTGTGTTTCTCCTGCAGTAGCAGTTTCAGTTGAGCTCCAAAATATTATAGCGATTGTAACACAACGACTCGTGAGACCCACATAATGGCACTGTTACTGTTCAGTGTTCAACTGCAGAGTGCAGACAGAGTCTGGTGAGTGAGCTGGCTGTCTGTCTTTGTGATGTAGGTGATGCGACTTGGGGTACAGGAAAAAATAAGTGGTTAGCCTAACGTTATTTACAGCCAGGCCTACGCTTTGAGGTAAATTAATATTTAAATTGTTAATGTGTGGTTTTATCTAGTGATCTAGCAAAATTTCCGTCCACTAATCCTATAAATCAATGATATCAAATAGTAGCATATTTTTGTAATTTTGTCTGTAACTAGTTTTCCGTGGTGGCCAATCAAATTTCTGTGGGGGCGGGTGCTACCACATGCCCCCCCCACCCCGGACACGCACCTGGTCTCGACTGGTCTTGAAAAAAAATTCTGAGTCCTCTTCGTCCGAGACCAAGTCAAAATGCAGTCGATTCCGAGACCTTCAAAATATGGTCTCGAGACCGGTCCCGAGTACTACAACTCTACTAGAACCCCTCATTTAACCTACATTCAAAATAAGTTTTACGTTATTTAATTTAATTATTATTATTAAAAATGACAATCCTCAATTAAATCGCCAAATTCTTTGATAGGTAAGTCAAACAGTAACCTGGTGGAATCAACCTACAAGCCAAAACAAGATCTAAATCAGGTTTTAAGATTAAATAATTTTATTAAATGAAAATGGAACTTTGCCATTAGGACCAATGAGGTCTGCCATATTGGATTTTTTGCAAATTTGCATTTTGTGAATTTGCAAAAAAAATACACTCCTCTGAGACCATTTGACATCAACATGCAACTCAGGGGACGGCCCTCTAAAAAGTTACTAGAAAAGACGCTGATAGTCCAAATATCCTGACTGCAGTAAGCCAATAAAAACTGTTGTGGGCGTGGCTAGTCACATAAATGGCAATAACTTATTGACCATTCATCCAATTTGAACAAAACTCATGAATAACGTTTGAGGATGCATGCCAAAGTATGTACAAATCCGTCCATGGGGGCTGCTATAAACTTTAAAATTGTTTTTCTACTTAATGGCTCAAAACAATCCTGAAAATCTATATACATGGTCCAGGGCTGGAATTTATGACATTGGCCATGACCTATCACCACGGCCACCAGTTTATCTTAACCACATGACTCGCAGGGATTTAAACTCGTACTTCAACTGTTATCCTCCATTGGGGCTCTGTAGGCACTCAAAGGGCACAATCAAGTGAATAATTATCCCATTGAGAGGAAAAAATTAAAAAATTATGCAATTGGAGTTGCTAATTAAAACATTACTATATCATTATTATTACTAACGCAGCGGTTATGTTGAACATCCAACAAGTTGAAAGAAGTAAAAGATAAATCAGGTGAAATGATGGTCACTTCATTTATTTAAGGATGCGCAGAGATAGGTAGGCTATAGGTAGGCTACTTTTAATAGGTTTCAAAAACGTCAACCGCAGACTTAATAACTTGGCAATGGGAAGTTAATGCTCATAGCTGTTGTTCATTTTTTAATTCTAATTATCCAATTGAGAGGGGAAAAAAAAGTTAAAATAAAAAAATAAATTCTGCAAATGGAGTTGTGAATTAAGACAACAATTAGTTGACATAGCTCTGTGTCGTCTAGCCTACACCCCAAGCCTGAGTGCAGAGAAACCCACCTGCAGACAATTTAGTGCAATTAGCCTATGCAACTGCCATCCATGTTCGAGCAAACAACACAAGCCTATTCACTGCCTCACAGGAGAATAAAAGGCTCAGATCTGGTTGAACTGCTTCAAAGCACCTGTCCCTTCTTCCACCTGTCATAGCATTTAGGCTCTTTTAAACAATTCCTGTGACTGTGGCTGGAAAGACCATTTTCAAAACTGAAACTTATCAAGAACTAGCCTACCCTAGAAGCAGGGTAACGCAGCCACGAGGCTATTACTATCTTAGTTTAATTAGTAGTACTAGTAACATTAGGCTAGTAGCCTTCATAGCAGGACAGGAGGACAGGAGGACAAGAGGAATCTCAAGTTGGAGTAACGTTAGGCTGATTTAATTTATTTAAGGGTACCTTGAACCCATACGAGTCAACCTCTGGAAAGAGCTGCCCTTATTTTCACGCCTGCAAAATTGTATAAATTAACCAAAAACCTGATAGAACAGTATGTATCTATTAAAATCACTAACCACCAGAGTTATTTGTCTGATTCAAGTTTATTTAAAATATTCCTGTATTTAGCTTTTCACATAATAATGACTGTGTAAATACAGTTAAAACAGTTAAACAGTCACAGAGACACCCCACATGATTTACCCCACACACAACCCACTGCAGGAGAGATACAGTACCTCTCACAATTTCCTAAATTATGCATGAATCGTGTTGCATGAGCATGTGGCACTTTTTTGAAGTTTTCCTATCTGACTAGCCTACATAACAGCTTTGATAGCCTAGACGCTACTGCATCTTTGTGGTTCGTGCATTTTTAGGTCATACAGATCAGATTTTCCATGGCCGAATAGCAGAGAGAGAAAATGCGATGCTGCGATTTAATTAATTATTGTAAGGGGGAGTGTAAGGTTCGGAGAACCAAGCGCCACAACCAAGGGATCTGAAAGTGTATTTTGTGAGAAATACACCACTAAGCAGACAGCTCCGCAGTAAAGGGAGAAATTAAACAAAAACAATGGGAATCAAAACCTCCCGGCGTAAGCCAACACAAAACAACCCCAAAACAGGGCAAACTCGGCGATCACGAGTAATAAAACAACAAAGGAAGCTCACGCTCTCACACAAGAGGCGTATAACTGGAGGTCAGAGAAAAACAAAAGAAAGCCTGTGTAACAAGGGCGAAAGAAACGTAATAGAAAAAGAACCTGTTACCTACAGGTGTGAAGGAGCTGAACAAAAGGTAACAGGTAGAGGAATATAAAAGGATAAAGAGAGAAAAGGAAACAAAAAGACTAAATAAATCTTTACCCTTAACCAGACTACCTACGTTTCTGAAGTGTAACAACCAGAAACGTAGAGACCGCTATCCTTTACCTTACCGACTCCGATAGTCAAATAGCAAAGACAATATCGAAGCGTCGGAAATGCGGAAGTCCTGGGATATTTATAACCGGCAGGAAATCCAAAACAGGTGAAAGGAATAATTGCCAGGCGAGATTCAAACACCGAAACGGAGGCGGAAAAATCATATAGATTGCCCCAATGTCGTCAAAAGAAAGAACGACCGCAGAAACAACAGCAGGCTGCCAGAAACCATGACAATTATATTGGAAACATTTGGGTATTAAAAAACGTATTAGACTAGATTTTCTGTATCATTAACCTTATACGTCCACATAGGCTACCTTTGAAAAGGTGGAAAAGCCGTATTTTATACGGGCAAACTGTTTGGGTTGACAGATGTGAACCTTGCGGGGGAGCCCTGACAAACTGCACTACGCCACTGGCTAGTTTATGCTAAAACTATGACTGACAAGAAACACTGTCGTAAACACTGCGTTTTGCGGTTTGCGTTTTACATCACAAATCTGTATACGTTAGATAATAGCTACAATATAGGCTACAAATTTTGGCAAGAGCTCCAGGTTGGTAGTCCAAGCCATTGTTGTTGACATTCACTTCCGTAATTTTCCCACCTCAACCTTACTTTCAGTTTCAAGATGGCCACCACGTGAATAAGGTCTATTGGCAAAAACTGAATCGGAACAATGCTAACAATTAGCATCTTGCCATTGGATTCAATTGCCACCCAGCTAACTTTTGTTTAAAATAACTGCCTAAATCCACTGAAATTGTTGAATAAACAAAGTTGTAGTTTGACGGTACGTAGTATAAATTTTACATGCTGAAATAGCGTATGGAAAAGTTGCCAGTTGTCCAAAATATTTTTCCTCAACGTTAGACCTACTTTGTGCAGCAGTGTAACGTTACTCTCTATGCTGTGCTCTCTGTGCCTCCGGTAACATTACCTCGCGGGTGTGGGTAGGGGGGCATTTCACTTCATAAATTTAAGATTACCATAGCCAGCAGACATACCACTATGCAATCTGCGCCTGCTGAATGGCTGAAGCTAAGCAGGTTGTGGGCTTGGTTAGTACTTGGATGGGAGACCTCTGGGGAAAACTAAGTTGCTGCTGGAAGTGGTGTTGGGGGGCCAGTAGGGGGCAGTCTTCCCTCTGGTCAAATAAACCCCAATGCCCCAGTGCGGTGATGGGGACACTGTGCTGTTTGTCAGGGCTCCCCCGCAAGGTTCACATCTGTCAACCCAAACAGTTTGCCCGTATAAAATACGGCTTTTCCACCTTTTCAAAGGTAGCCTATGTGGACGTATAAGGTTAATGATACAGAAAATCTAGTCTAATACGTTTTTTAATACCCAAATGTTTCCAATATAATTGTCATGGTTTCTGGCAGCCTGCTGTTGTTTCTGCGGTCGTTCTTTCTTTTGACGACATTGGGGCAATCTATATGATTTTTCCGCCTCCGTTTCGGTGTTTGAATCTCGCCTGGCAATTATTCCTTTCACCTGTTTTGGATTTCCTGCCGGTTATAAATATCCCAGGACTTCCGCATTTCCAACGCTTCGATATTGTCTTTGCTATTTGACTATCGGAGTCGGTAAGGTAAAGGATAGCGGTCTCTACGTTTCTGGTTGTTACACTTCAGAAACGTAGGTAGTCTGGTTAAGGGTAAAGATGTATTTAGTCTTTTTGTTTCCTTTTCTCTCTTTATCCTTTTATATTCCTCTACCTGTTACCTTTTGTTCAGCTCCTTCACACCTAGAGCTGTAGGTAACAGGTTCTTTTTCTATTACGTTTCTTTCACCCTTGTTACACGGGCTTTCTTTTGTTTTTCTCTGACCTCCAGTTATACGCCTCTTGTGTGAGAGCGTGAGGTTCCTTTGTTGTTTTATTACTCGTGATAAAAAAAAATTCAAAAAAAAAAATTCAAATCTGTAGGAGATGCCGTCTTTCGGATGAGACGTTAAACCGACTCACTGTGGTCATTAAAGATCCCATGACACTTATCGTAAAGTGTAGGGGTTTCCCCGGTGTCCTGGCTAAACTCCCAACCCAGGCTCATTCAATCTGCCACCTAATCATCCCCCAGTTTAATTGGCTAAAAAAATTATTCTCTCCCTCTCCACCTCAGCTGATGCATGGTGAGCATACTGGCGCAAAATGGCTGCCGTTGCATCACCCAGGTGGGTGCTACACATTGGTGGTGGTAGAAGCGAGTTTCCCCCTCATCATTGTAAAGCGCTTTGAGTATCTAGAAAGGCGCTAGATAAATGCCATGCATCATTATTATTATTATTATTATTATAGAATAAGAAAACAAAAAGCAGCCCGCCACGACGTTGCTAGCTAGCTAACAAACATTTCTACTCGTCTTCCTCTATTCCTACAATATGCACACATGCCATATGCTTCCTAAAATTATTTAATGACGGGAACATATAGTTTCATCGACTCACTCCCTATGCTCACTCCTCAACAGAGAGTTGGACATGGCTTGGCTTCAAGCCATGCGTTACCGGGATGCAAACGCACCTTTACATGTCCTTCGTAAACGTGATATAAGATTGTGTGATAATTTTCTCCCGGAAGATTTTATTCAAGGACTAAGTAGGAAGTTTCTGAGAGAAGAACAGTTTCTGTTCCGTCTATCTTCCCATGGACTCTGGTGGAATCTGATGCCCAACTACGAGCTACGCAACGTCGACTGCGTTTTAAAATGTGTCACCTGAAATTCTTACTATAGTGTTGTGGCGAGGGATCCTATAGCAGGCAACGACAGTAAACAACTTTATTGTTCGATCTGTGCTTTGTCTTTCACAAAGTCATGGCAAAAGGAAAGCTGTTTGCATAGCTCGAAGCGTCCACGTTCGCGTATTTGCGTAAGGTACGTATGTTTCAGCCCTAAGGATTTGCATTTCAAAATGCTCTCTATTTGACTGTTGGTAGTTTGCGGATGGTTGTTTAGATTCAGGTAATCACATAACATTGCTATTGAAAGAGTGAAGCACACGATGGCTCAATGAAATGGACATTTATAAAAATCACGTTTCAGTCTTCCCTGTCTCTGCTTATCCATGTTATCCAAATAATTGTGTTTGCTGAAAACTATTGGTCTTGGATGATCGAGAGAATATAGCCTACCAAATAAAGACATGTTGCATTTTTGGCTTACCACTGAAGCAAACTACTTTTTTTTTTTTACAGGGGCTGCAGCACAGACTCAGAGTTCAGATCCAGGGATATCAACATCAACACGTTGCATCTGATATAGAGCGGGGAAAACTGCTGCAAAAACTGCACTGGTGCAAACATTTCGTAAATCATATAGATGACATGCATCACTTTTCCAAGCATGGCAAATACACATTATGCATTTCTTTATCAATAGGTGAGCTGGAGGTCTACCACAGTGCAATGCTCAAATACACAGAGAAACACCAAGCTCAAACCAAATTGGCAGTGATGGACAACAATAAATGTTAACCGGTCTCAGGCCACCACAGCTGATGGTAAATCTTGAGATAATAAACTATCCTATCCAATCTAAAAGATAAAATTGTTTGGCACTTCTATAGAACAGCCAACATAATACTGAAGAAATATGTTATTAGTTATTCATTAGAACTTATGGTTTATCACACACAACCTACCTACTACACTGTAAATAATTGTATTTATGGTAACTGAAATTTGTGCTTCTTGCAGGCACCCCACGGTTCAACGTGATCTTCCCGAAGCAGTCCAAGCAATGGGTTGCAAGGAAAATATTTGTTCCTACCACACAGAACTTCAGGGAAGAACTTGTTGACTGTGCAATATCAATGCAACGGGACACAACTATCCTCTATAAAGTGCCCAGATGCAACACTACCTACCTCCAAATATTGCGTCTGTGCCAAAGCCAGACAAGGAGGTCATAGCTGCTTTTAAATCACGGTACAAAAAATAATTGCCTAATGTTTGTTTACTCAAGAATACATGTGAGTGTAGAATATCACAACCAGTGGAGAAATATATTGTTTTATTTTTCTTTTAAATAAAGGTTTGTTAGAACCTTTCTGTCTATAAAATATTCTACTTGAGACTGTCACAGTCAGTTAGACACTGTATACTGCAATAAATATATAGAACCAAAGAAAGATTGACTATTTACAATTATTTATTACAAAGAAAACAAAAAAAACATTTTATCAATGTAGTCTTCAGATATCTCCCTCCCCAACCTGTACCCCCCTACGTGAGGTTGTCTGCTTCCTCTGCTTCCTTGAAGCCCACATATTGTCCAGTAGGAGATGGTATCTTTCCCTGATGGCCAGGACGATGCAGGATGGCAAGACTTGTCGATTGCCTCTCCTCAGCTTCTCGCCTTGTAGAATCCATTCCAGGACAATCCTGTACCCCACCAGCCTGTATTGACTAGAAAAATAAATTGTCTTACAAACCAAAGAATGCAAAGGTATACAATTGTTTCATATGCAAAACAAAATTTCTAGGCCTATAGTAGAGATACACCAGTTGTAAAATAATCTGATCTGGTATGGAACAAGAAGGAATACTACTGGTAAACTTTCAACAATCAATTATGTAGAGAAAAATTTCAGTATGAGACATTTTCGGTGGGAGTTGAAGACCACCTCACATATCAGATCACATTACCCTGGGACCAGCATCCCAACCCATCAATTGAACAAAGCCTTCTCAGTCTCTCAAACTATCGATATAGTAGTCTTGAACATTTAAATGAAGTTCTATAATATGATATTGAAAAGTTATGACTAATGTTTGAAATGTTTTGGATGATGGGCTGTGTGGGCATCTTATAGGGTATCATAAAGGCAGTGCTTTAGCTTTTGTAATAAATATATTTGAATAGGTAGGTACAGTACGAATTACAAACACCTGTATTGGTGACGGGATTTAGTTATACAATTAATAACAACGCTGTGAATGCACTCACATCATCATACATAAGGAGTTATTTGTAAAATGTGTACTACCACGGTGATTACAATGTTTTTTTGTAAACGTAATAAAACAGGTAGGCTACGTTCTCAAATTCATCCTCCCTGCACTCATGCTGGCTATGTTCATTATCCTGAGTGATCAAATCTGGATCAAAACAATCAAATCTGGATTTTGTCATGTTTGAAAATACAGGTGCTAAATTTGACGTGGTGGTGACGTTTTATGAATAACCCCCATAGTGTTGATCTTTGCAACAAGTCTTATACAGTAGCCTACATGTAAACTTACTTGACTGCTCGTATGCCCTGAGGAACAGGCCATCTCTTCCAGTTGATCTTCGGGATACAGAAAAAAGTTTTCAAGACGGCTAGATTCAGTAAGGCAGGTAGATCCTTGTGTTGTGTGATACAGGTGGTCCTTGGGTCATCTGGGTGATCGCCCATCTTTTCCAGCCGTGTTGCCAGCAATTCCCAATCATTGCATCAGCTACATTCCACTTTGGTGGGCATAGCTTCGCACAAACCACAACTGCACCACCAGTTCCCCAATGTTCTGGGCATGGGTTGGGGTCGAGGAGCATTTTCTCATCCTGCAGCTGAAACGGCGCGAGCAGCATCCATTTCTTCTAATTCTAAATCAGTATATTCCGGCTCGAACAATGGTTCAACTACAAATTCTACTCCGCCATCTATCAGACATTTCGCTAAGAACACAAATGCTCGCTGCTTCTTTATTCACACGCTGGTCACTTTTGTCGCACTGGTCTGCCTTCAAGTGCTCCTTGGAAGTGGCCAAAATCGTAATTACGAGGCTGACGCATTCAGATGCTCTGAAATCGGAATTACCAGCAAACATGGAGGTCTAGAAAGTAAATGAAAAAATAAAATAGAGATAAAAAAAGAAAAAAATTATCTCTGACTTTCCCACTTGTAATTACGATTTGGAGGTTCGTTCAAGTGCAACTTCCATGTCGGAAACCTGTATTTCCGATAATCGTCACAGCACTTGAACTATTCTTGCGAGGAGTGATACTAAAAGTTACCGTCTCTCTTACCGGATGTTCATAATCTAAACAGACAGAGGCTGAAAGACATAATTGTATATAGTTATTATTTCAGCGAACATATCGTCCTTGTGCACTCGGTAATCATATGTGCAATTTCGTTTCCAACAGCGACACTTGTAAAGCTGTTGTTAAACCTTAATTGAGTGGATTTAGGTGGTTATTTAAACAAAAGTTATCTGGGTGGCAATTGAATCCAATGGCAAGATGCTAATTGTTCCGATTCAGTTTTAGCCAATTTAATCGACAACGGTGAGACCTGGACAGCATCACTTAAGCCTAACATACTATTTTGGGGGTAAGTAAAACAATATCAAATTTTTCATAATGGGTGAACTATCCCTTTAAAGAACAGACAGATACGTATGTTGCTATTTATATTCTTCTTATTATTGTTTGATTGTGTTCTTATTGTTTTTCAGTAAAAAGAAGCCCAATGTATAAATATGCCACAAAGCCAGGCACTTTGGTATTTTTATTAGCAATAAAACATGTAAAAAAAGAAGGCAAAGTGATTCAGTATGTTTTAGTGCTATTTTAAGTGTTTAAGCCTATTTTGTTGATTCATCTGGATAATATCGTACATCGGGATTATTTTAGCCAGGATAATCATGACATGAAAATCCAACCCAACAAGCCTACCAAGCCAAACCAGCTCACAGGAATTTTAGGTGAAAGAGGATAAATAAAAAATTAAAAAATAAAAACAAAAACAATAGGGTACCAGCAGCTTCGTCCCCTAATTATATCACATATTATAAAAAAGGAGTCTTTTTTAAAGTTTAAACTTATGGCAGTTCACCACCTGATTTGAAAAAATAAATATTTTTTATTAATGTTCTTGCTCCTTTTGCTAATGTTTTTTAGGAGGCTGAGTGTGAGTGAAATTTGCAGTTTTAAAAAAAGCAGTTAATTGCTGAAACATGAAAAAATAAACGCATATTTACAAGAAACTATACAGTGGGGTGCAAAAATTTGGGCACCCCTGGTCAAAATGCCTTTTACAAGTAATATCTAATTCAACAGAAGATAATCTGACCTCTAAATGGTACAAAGTTAAATATTAAACATTTCTTCTAATTTTAAAGCAAGATTACTTATTAAAATTCTTTACAGTTTCAAAATAATGGAAAAAGGAAAAAGGCCCTGTGCAAAAGTTTGGGAACCCTTTTGGATTATTCTTTGTTACTTTTTAAAAAGATGATTACAAAGGCCCAGGCCCGGGTGATTTACTTGTTAGGGCTTCAATTTGTCAGGTGAATATAATTCCAAGGCTGAACAATTTATTCTGATGTAACTCCATGCCTTCTAAAGCTTCTGACTGGTGTTAACAACCATGGGTTCCTCTAAACAGTTGTCCAACCAACAAGGCAACAAAAAACTCTCTCAACATTTCAAACTACCTATTTCCACTGTCAGAAACATTATCAGAAAATGTAAGATAAATGGAACGGTTGAAGTCAAGGCAAGATTTGGAAGACCAAGAACAATTTCAGATAGAATGGCCCAAGACCTGGTAAGAATTGCTCAGAACAACCCACACATCACTGCAAAAAACAGGGGCAAAAAAAAAAGACCCTTAATGCACATTATTGGATATAGCTCGATAAAGGTATGGATTACGGGCGAAACGTAATTGTTTTTTGGCAAGTAAAAAAGAACACCTGTTTGGAACATTCCACACGTAAACAGGTGATGCTATCATGACTTTGTATAAAATTATATCAAAAGACTCTTGATATAGGGGAGAACCGAGAGAATCGCTGCCCACAGAACGGCCCCGGGCGAGTTGGAATCACGGACAGGAGCATGAGGAGTCGCGCCCTGAAGAGGATGTGATGCCCTCCTTCCTACTACCGGCAGACGGGGTTGGGTAGTGGTGATTCTCTAGCGGTTGCTACACGGGGGGAAGTGAATAAGAATAGAATAGAGGGGATCCATTGGATACCAAACTGGGAGAGAAATGGAAAAAAATCAGAAACAAAAAAAAAGAAGAAAAAAAAAGACTTGATTTCTTATTTTCAGGTACTCTTAGAAGCGATACTATAACCTCTCTGCATTTGAATGGATCTCTATGGGAATTGGGGTGGGATGGGACTAGATCAAGCTGTAAATTACACGGGAATAGTATGGAACCTATGGTTGGCTAAAAGTCATCAAGGGTCTGCGGTATCAAACAAGCCTCAAATCATCACTCTGCTGCCAGATATACAGTAGATATGGATGGATCACTTTAAGGGTTGTTTCTCCTTATTAATTAGGGTTTTCTCCTCATTTGCATAATATGCAAAATAGTTTTTTCCCTAAGGCTTTTTTGTTTCGTGACCAATTTGGACCAGACTTGGTGTATATCATTAGTGTACCTAATTATACTTGCTAACTATAATCCAGCTATATCTGACAATAACTACGGGAACTGTGAGCCAATCAATGTGAGATTGGGTGTGGCCTATCAAATAAATGGCCATAACTCGTTCATCCAATTTGAAGAAAACTTGAGAATAACGTTTGTGAGATACCACTGAGGATGCATGCCAAAGTATGTCCAAATCCATCCATGGGGGCCGCTATAACCCTTAAAAATGTTTTTCTAATTAATGGCTCAATACAATCCTGAAATTCTATATCCATGGTCCAGGGCTGGAACTTATGAAATTGGCCATGACCTATCACCGGGGCCACCAGTTTATCTTAACCACATGACTTGCAGGGATTTAAACTCGTAATTCAACTGTTATCCTCCAGTGAGGCTCTGTAGGCACTCAAATGGCACAATCAAGTGAATAATTATCCAATTGAGAGGAAAAATAAAACAATTATGCATTTGGAGTTGCTAATTAAAACACTAATAAAAACAATTAGTTGACATAGAACATGTGGAGGCTGCAAAAGCCCAGCTCCGTCTCGTCTCCACCCGAAGCCTGAGTGCAGAGAAACCAACCTGCCGACAATTCAGTGCAATTAGCCGACGCAACTGCCATCCTGCTTGTTCGAGGAAACAAGCCTATTTACTGCCCTCGCATTCTCCCTCACATTCTTTATTTTGTGCATCAATAAGTAAACGTGAGTGCAGTTATTTATTACTAACGCAGCGGTTATGTTGAACTTCCAACAAGTTGAAAGAAGTAAAAGATAAATCAGGTGAAATGATGGTCACTTCATTTATTTAAGGATATGCAGAGATTTTATAGGTAGGCTACTTTTAATAGGTTTCAAAAACTTCAACCGCAGAATGAATAACTTCGACAACTTGGCAATGGGGAAGTTAATGCTAATTAAGACGCTAATGAAAACAATTAGTTGACATAGCTCCGTCTCGTCTACACCCCAAGCCTGAATGCAGAGAAACCTGCGGACAATTTTGTGCAATTAGCCTACGCAACTGCCGTCCTGCATGTTCAAGCAATCAAGCCTATTCACTGCCCTCGCATTCTCCATTTTGTGCGTCAAGAAGTAAACGTGAGTACAGTTATTTATTACTAATGCAGCGGTTATGTTGAACTTCCAAGTTGAAAGGAGTCAAAGTTAAGTGACGTGAAATGATAGTCACAATTTATTTAAGGATGTGAAGAGATTTTATAGGTAGGCTACTTTTAATATGTTTCAAAAACTTCAACCGCAGAATTAATAACTTGGACAACTTGGCAGAACTGTTCCTATTTCAGAAACCTGAATGGTAAGTTAATGCTCCTAGCTGTTATTCATTTTGAGAGAATTGAGTGCAGTTGGGTTAAGCTGCGTTTTCCTAGCAGGCTCAGCAAAATTCCGCCTGGAGCCAGACACAGTATCTTAGCTAGTAGACACAACAGCGGTGCAGCGTGGACGTTTAAAAGCTATGAACGGTTCGCCCGTAATCCATACTTTTATTGAGCTATATCCAATAATTTCAATACAAACTAGTGATTCCTAAAATACACCCCCGGCGTCAGTGCTGAGCGCATGTGTTGCAGGTTCAGAGCGAATACGTTTGTGGCGCCGCAAAACGGCTCTACAGAAAAATTGATCACTGTCCAATGAATTATGGTTCTCACTGTATATCTAAGTATACTAAATTTAAATTTTTTTTTGCCTACTTAACTTTCTCGTCCTGCCTACTCAAGAGTAGGCTATGGAAGGGTGCTGATTTGGACACAGGCTGCTATAGCTGAAAACATTTGAAGGAGCCATATTTCAGTTAAAGGTAAAATTAAAAGGCAAATGTATACTGAATGCATTGAGTTATTTAGAATATGATGGTGACTTAATTTTCTGATAATTTTATTTGGATAAACAATAGCCGGTGGGGCACATGGGTAATGTAAGATGGCATGTTAGTAGTTTTGCTGCAAGACAATTTTTCAACTGTTTGGATTTATAAAATAAATTAGAGGACAAAATAGAGATTTCATTAGGAAACAAATAGGAAATTCAAAAATGGGAGACTAAAAATAAGTAAGTAAATTACTGATATATTACAGTGTAATAATACACTTTATTTTTTAATAGAAAAATTGATTATTGCTTCAAATTAAAGAGAAGGGAGAGGTTTTAGTCTCACACCATGGTCTCTGGTTTGGTCATTCTGCTGTTGTCCAGTATAACTACTGCCTCCCATCGCAACCTACAGCATTCTGATATACCTGGTCGACCAACGCAAAAGTTAGCCACTCAAGTTAATGGACTACATTCACAAATATTCCCATAGACATCCATTGTTTTTCAATGTTAAACAGGAAATATTCTTCTGATTTGTGTAGAATGTGTATCATTGCACAGCTGCATGTCAAATTGCTTTTATATTCTTAAATGTCGTATATACTTGACTTTCTTTAGGCTTTTAACGGCTCAAACCCCCAATTGCCGCTTGCAGCTATATTTTTCCTATTGAACTCTATGGAAAAGTAAATCAGGAGAAACAACCACTTCCCAGTCTTTTTTTTTTTTTGCCACTGTCCCAACTTTTTTGGAACATGTTGCAGGCATTAAATTCAGAATTAGCGTATATGTACAAAAATCTATAAAGTTGATAAGGTAAAACATTAAATATCTTTTCTTTGTACTGTTTTCAATTAAATATATATAAAAGAGAATTTACAAATCACTGCTTTCTGCTTCTATGTGCATTTTACATACTTTCCCAACTTTTTTGGAATTGGGGTTTGTATTTTAAAAGTGTAAAAAATGTAAATAAAAAGTACTCTTGCTTTAAAATTTGAATAAATGTGTCATGTTTAACTTTGTACCATTTGGAGGTCAGTTTAGCTTCTGTTCACTTAGATATTAATTGTAAAAGGCATTTTGACCAGGGGTGCCCAAATGTTTGCACCCCAGTGTATATGGTAGAAATTATGGGTTATATGCAAGTGTGTTTCAGTCAGTCAGTGTCTCAATGAGGCAAAATGTAGAAGATTAATGCCTGACCTCCCTGGGCTGGAGAAGTCATAGGTCATCAGGCTGAACCCATCCACCACAGGGGCTAACTGCTCAAACTCCTTCCTTCCAAACATTCCTGGCTGGCCAGAGCTGGTAGGACAAGAAATAAATAGTATACATCAATGCACTGTTATGCTCCTGTGTATTCTGTATTGTTTTTCTGTAGTGTCTGTCTGTCTATCAGCATGAAATGCTGGAGGAGCTAAGAAAATGCCGCTGCATCAGTTCGTTGCCCTGTACAAGATCACACGGACAACTGTGTACAAAAGCATCCTGTTTTCCATCCCGAGGAAAGACACAGATGTGGTAATTATTTTGTTGTATTACATTTATTTGTGGTTAGTGGTAGAGGTGGGCAGTTTATGTAGACTAGTTATGTTAGTGTAGCTGCATAGGATGCAATTGACAATCATACTGTAGGTAAATACACATTGCATGTAGGGGTTGACTTTTTTGTTATTACCTTGTGGTGTGGCATGTATGTGTTGGGCTTATTATAACTCAGAAGTTTGTTGGCACTATTATTATCAGACAATAATAAGAACTTTAACAGCTTACAGTTTTTTTATTTTAATACTTTATACAGCAGGGTATTTACCGAAGCATTCCATGATTTAGGATAGCCACAACTCCACACTGTCTACACCATAGTTATAGTACAGTAACAGAAAACACTTTGAATTTACATGACATGAGGGAATGATATTTACCCAACTGACACAGCAGGAGGGATGACCAGCATGCATGTGAGTTTCCCTGCCTGAAGACCCTCACACATGTGTGTCACCAGGTGAACAAGTTCTCTGAAAAGAAATATGGGGTCAACACATTATTAATAAACAGAACAGCACTAAAAACGACTGTTAAAACAGTCTTATTACCTTGCACATAAATGACTTCACTGTCCCAAAACTTACCAGTGGCACCATATTACACTTAGCGAGTTCCCATTGGTCAGCTGTTCAATGTAAAACAGCAATTTTTGAACCTTGATATCTCCGCTGTTTCATAACCAATCTCAATAGAGTACTCAAGTGACTACGTCACGCTGGTTTCGGAAGTAAATTCCCCATTAATTTAGAGTGTAGACATTAACTAAAGCTTACTTTTAAACCATTTCTACTGATTATGTATTACCGTCAATTTCCCGGATTGTTCAATATAATGCCCGTTCACAAACTATGTAGTTTTTCTGGACCAGCTTCGAGTATATTTTACGTTTTAGTATTTTTTTTGTGAACATAAAAAAATGGCACTGTTTAAAAACTCCACGTCCCATGATTCCCTCCGAACGTGCAGCCTTGTCTCCAGACGTTGTCATATAACGTTAGCCAGCAGTAGCACACAGCTCCGTTTTTAAACACTTTTTTCTAATGTTAGCTAGCTAGCTTGAAGGACTAAAAGCTAGAATTGCTTTATGTCGTTAACCGTAGCGCAGTTTCTGACCTTGTCGGGCGGGCTTCTCTACTTAGCAAGCTAACGTTAGCTCGTCTTCAACGGCAGTAGCCTACTCCCATCTGCCACAGTCAGACAGACGAGCTGATGATATCTTATTGGTCGAGAACCACCCGTGCGTTGCAGTACTGGATATGTAGTCCATTAAAGTGGACTACAAGTCGAACTACATTCATTAATGCATTACTTTAAAAAAAATAAAATTGGAACATGCACTATATGGAATATATCCTTGTACCACAGAGGCTAATCCAGGAACGTTTCGGCTTATTCTATAAATCAGATTTCAAGAAATAGTCGATAGTCTCCGAAGCCCATTCTATCTTCCATAGGGAATTTACTTCCGAAACCAGACTCCGCCCACGACTGACATACTCACTTGAGTACTCTGCCATTTCACAGATGGACTACTATCGCCATGGGCTCGCCAAATACTGTTTTTGGTATAGCTACGTTAAGCCATTACAAAGTTACGGATATCCCCTAAAAAATAGCAAAAATAATTACGCTTTTTTTTGCACGAACATAACTAAATTTAAATCCAACCAGAGGAGGTTTCTCTAAGAAAACAGGTGAAGCAGTGCTTCACCAAAAGAGAGGGGTGAAAAAGAACATGCATATCACACAATCACACACACAACATAGGCTTTCTTTAATATTGAATCATCACCGACTTTGGACTTTCCCTTGTGAAGCTTAAAAAAAAGTGCTTATATTCAAAAATATTCATCTTATATAGTTCTGTGCTTGTATCGTGAAAAACAGTGCCACCCTTTGACTTTTAAAAGGAACTTCAGTGAGGCAGTGTCTGACTGCTTCACTTGACCATTGGAAATCAATGGGGGACTTGATTTGATAATTGTGGATTATGGCGCATTTTTGAGCCCACCTGTGAAGCAGTGCTTCACTAAAGTATTCAATATAGTTCCAATCATGCGTGTTCTTGTGCGCGTTCTCGTCCTGATGATTGACATAATGTCTAACCATTCAGAACACAAGTTCAGCTGTCCAGCAAATATAATCATCTTCACCGCCAATTTCGAGTCGACCATTACTGTGTTACTGTATTAGAGATAAATAGAAAGGGAACGAGAGAGAAATTTATTACATTTTTATGGTTGTGGCGTTGTGATTTTTATTGTAGTGTTAATAGCTAGCTAATTGCTAAGCTAATTATCCCCCGACGAGTTTCATGTAGCGCATTCGCACGGGATAAACGCAGTCAGTATTTCACTCAAATTTTCTTATGACATCTCAGGGATTATCAACAGGTACGAATGAAACGTAACATTTCTATAGGCTACTTCCATATTCTCAGTTTTTCTGCACATTTGCACAGCGTATGCAAATTGGTGTGTTGAAGCTGGCTATAGAGTCGAATAGGCTACAATTCCTTTCAATTCAGTCACGTTAAATTCAGCAGGAACATTTAAGAATCGCACCCAAAATGTCAGAATTAGCAATAATAATTTCCACTGCAGCCTCCATAAATCTCAACTCGGAAAGTTGAAAAACAAGGAATCCTTGCTGGGAAAAATAAATATCACCCCAAATTACTAGATGCCGATTCAGACAGGACTAATATTATTAGATGACCTGTTTTGTGCAAAATATGGTAGGTAATTTACAGTGGGGAATTTTGACTTTACAAATTACGGAAATGCAGATTCGCTCGGGATTAAGATCACAGACGACCTCCACAAATCACATGAGGTCCCCAGGTAATACTACTCCAGTGAATAGGGCATAAGACGATTCAAAATTATCTGAATTAAGCTAGATTCGAGTATTTATCTATTGAATATGCATAGGTGATTAAATAATTTGGCTACTAATAAATGAGTGTGTACATACAGTTGAAGTCGGAAGTTTACATACACTTAGGTTGAAGTCATTAAAACTCATTTTTAACCACTCCACAGATTTCATGTTAGCAAACTATAGTGTTGGCATGTCAGTTGGGACATCTACTTTGTGCATGACACAAGTAATTTTTCCAACAATTGTTTACAGACAGATTATTTCACTTTTAATTCACTATATCACAATTCCAGTGGGTCGGAAGTTTACATACACTAAGTTGACTGTGCCTTTAAGTTTTTAATATTTGGTTACATATCCTTTTCACGCCGTGCCTTCCTGATGTCTGTGACCCAACAACATCAAAAGACTTGATATCTTATTTTCTGGTACTCTTACAAGTGATACTATAACATCTCTGCATTTGAATGGATCTCTATGGGAATTGGGGGGTGGGACATCAGGAAGTGCGCCGTTAAAATAACATGTAAAGCCGGTGTCGCTGGCAACGGTAATCGCGAGTGAGGGACGTCCGGGGCGAAAGTACTACTTTTTCCTTCTTCATATAAAGACGGATTTAGAGTGAACATATATTTTCATGAGACTTAAACATGTCCTTGGCCAATATCCGCAATCATTTCACGAGTCGGAAATGATCGGAAAACTAAAGTTGCGCAATAGTAGCCTACTTTCGTCCCTACCGATCGGGACGATAGTGCATACCTAGTCGGGGCAAAAGTAGTTTGTCATAAAAACAATAAACCGCAAAGTAGGCTACACCCTTATTTCTGTTACCCAATGCTCATTACGTTTTACAGTAGCCTACTCTTCCAAGCCGTCGATTAGTAGATAGCCTACAAGCGGAGTTTCTCCATATTCACTATTATTATTATCATAATCTTGCTACATACCTATCAATAACGCCATTTGTAAGGACAAACGTTATTTTCCACATTTTATTTCACTTTACCATGTGAATTCATTGATTCAGACATTTAAACAGTGTTTTCAATGTAAAGGGAAGTTCATTTTAAAAATTGTCATTCAAAACAAAAGAAATTAACGTGTCATTCAAAACCAATTAGGCTACATAGCCTTCATAACGTAGCAGAGTGATGCGACACACTCCATGCTCCCTTATAGCAGCTCTAACAGACTGTCCCTGGATTAAAACGTTATCTTTTGCTCTCTGGAACACCTGCGGATCCACGAGACCTGCTCTAGATGTCTTCCTTGCTCTAACCCTGGGCATGCCCTGTAAACACAACGCAAAGTAGGCAGGCTAAACATACTGCGGAGCGAAAGTACCAGCACTGTACTTTCGTACCTCCCCTCTCTCAGGTAACTTAGCCCTACCTAGCACACAAGATAGCCCAGCTTGACACATAAACATAAGATAACCATTTACTTTACTCTACAAATAGGCCTACAATGTAATAGGTTTTAATTTGTAAATACAGCCACACAACTATAAAACCTGAAAACAAATCTGGTTCATATTTTTTACTTAACAAACTTAAAATCAACGTCGATGGATAGCCTATCTTCGCTAATACACGACCAATCTTGCTGATTTTTTCTGTGCCCGATGATGTCCTGGGGTGGATTCCAATCGCCTCGGTTCTCACCTGACCCGGAAATCGATGGAGGTTCACCATCTTTAAGGACATTCCAAACTGCTAAATGCTCCACGGAAGAGCGAGGACTGGGTAACGAGGAGGCTCCTGGAGGATGCTTCACTGAGGAAACACACGTGTAGCCTTTGCGGAAGCCTTTTCTCAGAACGCGTGACATGTATAAATTATCCACCACTCTCCACATCTGCCAAGTCACAGGCACACCCCTACACAAATGCAATTTTACCGTTCCTTTCCATATATTAAAGGTATACTATAGTTTCATTGTAAACAACTCGTTCTTTGTTTACATTAACATTTTCTCCCCAAAAACATTGTATATGTGTCCTTGTGGTCTAATAATTTTTTTGTTAATGTTTTGAATGTTGCACTGCTGGCATCCGGGATGTCATCTTAGGACCAAAACATGCCTCACGCAAATACGCGAACGTGGACGCTTCAAACTACGCAAACAGTTTTTCTTTTGCCATGACATTGTGAAAGACATGCCAGAGCGTTGCAGCAAGGGACGCTGTAGCAGCAACAACAGTAAACAACTTTCTTGTTCGATCTGTGCTTTCCTCTGGTTTGTCTTTCACAAATGTCATGGCAAAAGAAAAACTGTTTGCGTAGCTCAAAGTGTCCACGTTCGCGTAGCTATTTGCGTGAGGTATGTTTGTGTCCTTACTCATTAGCAAGATGTTTTCAGCCGAGGAGGTAACAATATCATTATAAAAATAGGGACCATACACCTAGCTACATTACATAGTCATTTAGCAGACGCTTTAATCCAAAGCGATATACAATAAGTGCATACAGAAACATCATTGAAGTAACTACAGAACAGATAAGACAAAGAACATCCTTCCCATAACGTAGCAGAAACTGTGCAACGGTTCATGACATTAAGCAATTCTAGCTTTTAGTCCTTCAAGCTAGCTAGCTAAGGTTAGAAAAAAGTGTTTAAAAACGGAGCTGTGTGCTACTGCTGGCTAATGTTATATGACAACGTCTGGAGACAAGGCTGCACGTTTGGAGGGAATTATGGGACGTGGAGTTTTTAAACAGTGGCAGCGCTGGATCGTTCACAAAATAAATACTAAAATGTAAAATATACTCAAAGCTGGTCCAGAAAAACGACATAGTTTGCGAATGGGCGTTATATTGAACAATCCGGGAAATTGACGAAGACATAATAAGTAGAAATGGTTTAAAAGTAAGCTTTAGTTAATGTCTACGCTCTAAATGAATGGGGAATTTACTTCCGAAACCAGTGTGACGTAGTCACTTGAGTACTCTATTGAGTCCACGGTCAGAGAAAATATGTGTGAAACGTCACCACAATGCTTGTGCGTTGTCATGCGTGTCTGAGAATGTTATAAGCAATTTTCGGGGAGCCCTTTTCTCCTACGTGCTCTATATCGCCATCTGGTGTTCTGAAACTACATAGTATACCTTTAAAAAGTGATAATTCATAATGACACTCATTCTTTATAGCTAACAATAGCTATGTTTATTCATGAACAAAATAAGCTAAAAAACATTATAGTTAAGCACGTAAGCATAATATGACGGTAACGCTAGATTCAGCAAGGATGTTACATTTGCCTAATGCATGCTGCCTCTATTCCTCCGTCCTTGTATCTGATCCTTGTATCCTTTCCTCACGTCCTCCATTGGGCAGAGCTAAGGAGCGAGGAAAGGACGCAAGGAAAGGATGCAACGAGTGAAAATAAGCGATTGGAATAAACCCAAGAGGCTACACATATGGTGTAAATTTTGTGACTCTGACTTCCGTGTTACGCGAAAATGGGTCCGGAGTACAACCATCCCTCCTGTACTTTCGTACCGGACGTCCCCTACCTACCACTTTGTTCGCGCAAGCTAAAAATAAATGCCCACCGTACAAACTTTTTTCAGTACAAGTGGTGCATACCTGCGACACTTATTTTTAGGGACTCAAGTTCCAGCTAGGGGTAGGCTACTAATTATTCAGGTACTCTAAGTAACAATGAACAGAGTATTTATAATTTCAGTGTAAATCAATGTATTGTGTAGTCAGTGTAACTATGAAAAATCTATTTTATTTTAATAGGATCAAATACTGAGTTCTTTTGAGCATAATTGCCTGGTCATTGTGCATTTTCTGTCAGGAAAACTAAGGAGAACTTGGTATTACTGCAGAATCAAAACAGTCATATTTAGTGTGGCCTCCATCACTGTTGCAACTTAACTGGTTAGATGTGAGCTAGGGGTTCTATTAAAAACGTAATTTAAAAAGAAAAGGGCCGTACAAAGGCAGAATGGTACAATAAAATCAAGGGAAGTCACTCTGATGTATTCTTAGTGATTAACAGAACAGTAGCATTACTATTGGTTGTATTCCAAATCTGCACTCCCATTGGAAGCTGAGACGTAAGGTACAGCGTACCTGTGTGTTCAAGTATTTTTTTTTTTTGTTTGTTTTTTGGCGTGTGTTAAGAAGTAGAACTCAAGATGTGTGTATCATGCTACTTAGCTCCCACGTTCCTGTGAAATAATTAAGTTTCATTAAAGACAGTTAAACTGACTTCCTGAAAACGTGCAGCGATTCATGACATGGTGTCAGAATTTGTGGTCCTTCACGCCTTCGCCTGAAAGAAAGAGGGAGAGAAGTCCAATATGCCGAAATTTAATTCTCTAGAGCCATTCGATTTTTCTCAGCCGACAGTATGGCCGACTTGGAGACGGTGCTTCTCTCGCTTTGAGATTGCAACGAAACTCGACCACGAGGAGGGTGATGTACAAGTTAATTCACTTTTGCATGCTATGGGCAAAGATCCAGAGCCTATCTTTAGCACATTTACATTTACTGAAGAAGAAAATGACTACTACCATGCAGTAATGACAAAGTTTAATGAACATTTTGTACCGAGGCGTAGGAGACTACAGAGGGAGGGGGAGAGGGTTGAAGCGTTTGTGAGAAACCTTTATGAACTGGCAGATTACTGTGAATTTGGAGCAAGCAAGGAAGAATACATACAGGACCGCATTGGACTTACAGATAGAGATGTGTCTCAGAAGCTACAGCTAGAGGCTCAGCTAACCTTGGGAAAAGCAATTCAGATGGTCGTCAGTCAGAACTCATTAAAACGCAAATTGCAGATGAGTCTGATGCAAATGATGACAAATGGCATGTTGAGCTGCCAATGAACGGTACCACTGTGCAATATAATGTTTGGTGACATTGGACTGTTGAATTGTGCTTTGACCTGATGCAGCCCTACAGTCTCGCCACTCCCTGCCGAGTAGCCTTCCCAATACTGCCAAAGGTGGAAGAGGAACTGAAGCGAATGCAGCTGCTAGGCATTATCGAGGAGGTCACAGAAGCAACGGACTGGTGCAGTCCCATGGACCCTGTCATTAAGGTGAGGATTTGTGTGGATTTGAAGAAGCTGAATGCAGCGGTGAAGCGGGAGAGATTTATTCTGCCGACTTTAGAGGACATAGCACCAAAGATGTCCGTTGCTACCTTTTTCTCTACGCTCTATGCCTCGAGTGGGTTTTGGCTGTTGCCTCTTGATGCTAGGAAGTTAACGACATTCATAACGCCGGTAGGACGTTTCTGTTTCAGGAGGCTTCCTTTTGGCAAAACATCTGCTCCTGAAATTTTTCAGCGTGAGATGAGTGCACTCCTAAGAGACTACACAGGCACAGTTGCCGTGATGGACGACATCCTCATTTTTTTTCTAATGTAACCAAGCTTCGCCAGGTCAACTACCATATTCTGAATCCATATCTGCACTCCCATTGGACGCTGAGACGTAAGGTCAAAGGTACAGCATAACTATGGCACGTGTGTTAAAAAGTAGAACTCAAGACATGTGTGTATCATGCTACTTAGCTCCCACCTTCCTGTGAAATAATTAAGACAGTTAAACTGACCTGAATACTACAGCGATTCAAGACAGTCATCTGACAAATTATGAACTTAACCAACGTTGTAAGTCTCATGCTACTTTAGAATGGGAAGTGGAAAATTTAGTTTTTTTTCCTGCAAAGAAGCTGCCTCATATGAAGAGTTAGGTCATGCCGGACATGTAATCTTGACGGTAAGGACAGCTGCCATCCAATTTAGCTAAACTAAATTGTGAAGGAAAGGTTGTTCTGTTGCTCCGGACAGCACATCTGGCTACATAGGCCGTGACCGAATATGATCCCTTCACCCCTTTGTGGGTGCACATTTGAGTCAACTTCATCAAAAAGCTTTTGAGTGGGTGACTTTTTCTCAGAAACGGGGGCACTTAATGGGCGGGTGGAGGAGGTGTGTCCATCCTCATTTGTGTAAATGAATGTACAATGTACAAATGATTTCATACAGACATTTTTTAGACTGATCGGATAAACAAGATGGCTGCCACAACTGATTTTGTAACAGGCCACGCCCACAATGTTGAATCATGTCCATATTCAAGATACCAATACATGCTCCACTCAAATGTGTACCAAGTTTGGTGAAGATTGGTTGCACAGACATAGGGTTACACATACAATGTAAGTCTATGGCAGAAGCACATTTTACACTTTCAAACACAAACTCCTCCTAGAGTATTTCACCAATCAGCATGAAACTTGGTATTTAGCATCAACAGAGGGACTTCTCCAAACTATTTTGTAGAGCGATCAAATAAACAAGATGGCTGGCAAGTGTTTTTATGTGATAGGCCACACCCACAATGATCCTGAATAAACTAATCGAAGTTAGTATTGTACATGGTAAAACTGTCTTGTTTCATTTAAGCCATTTTCCAAGTTTCCGTGATGCTCACACCTGGAAATATAAAGCCTTAAATAGAACGCCCCTTAAATAGGTGAGAATTGAGCATATTTGCCATCTGTGCTAAGGGGTTAAGGAACAGGGAGATGGTATCTAGTCATCAGCCAATATCACTGGGATCAACACAAATGTCTAACTCTGTGTCAGGTGTCCAGTTCTTCGTAACCACAGCAAAGCTGAAAAAACTGAAAATAAACGCCACCTCTCAAAAAACAGCTGCAGACAGCAAACATAAAGACAGAGGAAAAGAGAGACAGACATAAAAAGGGGGCTCACACATAGTAGAAACATAGATACATAGAAACTCACTTTCTCTTGCTTCCTCCCAACTGACTCCACATCTCCAATATAAAGCCATCAAAGCCTTCAGCCTGGAGATAAAAAACACTGTAGCGTACAGTAACACTTCATCATTCACACTTCCACAATAAAATTAAACAGCCACACAATGTCAGAGTACAACCAGATACAAAAAACATAGGACTGTTCGATTTTTAAAAAACACAATGGCACATAATGCCATAATAGACAAAGCAGAGGAATACTGCCCCGAAGGGCAGAATGCAACAAGCTGCATTGTCTCTATGGGGTGTGATTAGTGCCAAAGGTACTGCATGTATGTAATAATAATACATTTTATGTAGAATACACCTTTCTAGAAACCCAAGGACACAGAACAACACAGATTAACAACAGGATTAAAAAGCAAGAAACAGGAATGCAATTATTATTATTATTATTATTTTGTAAAGTACGCATTGGGGCAGGGGATAGAAAAATAATAATAATAATAATAACTAGATTAAGAATTCCTAAAGGAATTGTAGGTGTGGTTGCTTCACAAATATCAATGGCTGGAAATGGCATAGAAAGATGGTAATATGGTATAGTGTGAGGTGGAAAATAAAAGGTGGAAATGGTATGAACTGTTAATGCGGTATAAAGGGATCTAGTGAAGGTGAAAGTGTTAAAATATGATGATGTAGCCTATTTTGTGGTAGTCTAAAGAACCTGGAAGTGATACAAAGAAGTAATGAATTGTGATAAAAGCACAAAAAGGTAATGTCAAATCATCTGGAATAGAATTGTTGCGTCATAACAGTGTTGTAGAGGAAGGCATTGTGAATGCCCAATTTACTGCGTCCTGTGTACTAGCATACTGCTTACTGTAGTCTATACTGCAGTGACATGCAGTATGCAAAATATCCTCCATATAAACCTGGACATAAGTAGACTAGGCTATATCAGTGTAAATATATTCCTTTACACTCTTTGGCTATATCATCTGGGGATATTGAGAACACTCAATTTGGCCACGTAGGTAAGGCTAGCCTAATTTAACAGCTTTTCAAATAAAAGGTATACTCAACTGGCATACTAAAATAGTAGTGTGTGCTGATTCGGACTATTCGGACACAGTCGTAGTTGTGTTTGTAGAAAAATATGGGTTCATACAATTTTTGCCTAGGTTTTAACCAAATGCTCATTTACTGATTTCTCCACCTGATTAAACAAACTCTGATTCCGATTACAGATCTCACCATTTTGTGGTCCAAACCACATGTCCTGTGCTGAATTCAGCATTCTATTCAGCCTACCTAGCATGTAGCTATCTAAAGCAATAATTAAACATAGGCTATTGTTTGGCTACTCACATTAACTTGACATTATAACCCAATCATGGATAGTTTATTTTCTGTAGCTAGAGTGGTGTTCAAAAAAATAGCAGTACAACATCAGTAACCTGATGAACCACTGTTATTACTAGTAGTGATATTTCTGCATGGCAAATAATTTACTTGTAGATGTAGTAGTGTAATAGAAAAACAGCAGACCCAACTGTCATGACATGCATGCTGCTTGTTCTGAGTAATTGACTCATTCATTGAAAGGGGCGTGTTCAAAATAATAAATTCATTCAGTGAAAAAACAGGTGTCATTAATTGTCCTTTATTAAGGAAGAAGGGAAGCAAATGTTTCACATATTGTTATAAAATATATTTCCTTTTTAATTGCTAAGTAAAATGGGCCGTTCAAAACATTGTTCGGAGGAACACCGTAATTTGATTAAAAAGTTGATTGGAGAGGTGCCAGTAGACTACGTCAGCAAAATGCAATCGATTATGACATACAGTGGTGTTCAAAAAAATAGCAGTGCGTTAAAAAAAGTGAATAAAGTGCAAATATTTTTTAATAGCTTTTAGTTCCATATTTCAAATGTAGTGGAAACATTACACAGTCAATTCCAAATCAAAGCATTAACAAATTTTATCAAGTCGTTATATTTCCTTTATTTCAATAGGGAGACACACTGAGACCAAGGGCTCATTCGCAGATGTGCCCTGCATTACATTATAAAAGTTGTTAAAAGTTTGTGCATTATTCTTTTACAGGAAGCAAAGAAAAAAAATATTAATCTGTTCAAAAAAATAGCAGTGTCGACATTTTTCTCTTCAAACTCAAACACTTACTGTATAAACTGAAGAAATTTTTCAAGATTTAACTTCACTTTAAATTACTGAACTAATATTTAGTTGCATAACCATTGTTTTTGATAACTGCTGCGCATCTGCGTTGCATCGAGTCAACCAACTTCTGGCACCTAGAAACAGGTATTTCAGCCCAGGATGAACAAACTACATTCCACAGTTCCTGTGAATTTTTGGGTTTTGCTTCAGAAACTGCATTTTTAATGTCACCCCACAAGTTTTCAATGGGGTTGAGGTCGGGGGATTGAGCTGGCCGCTCCATTACCTCAATCCTTTTTGTCTGGAACCAAGATGTTGCTCGCTTACTCGTGTGTTTGGGGTCGTTGTCTTGTTGAAAGACCCATTTCAGGGGCATTTCCTCTTCGGCATACGGCAACATAATCTCTTCAAGTATTTTGATGTATTCAAACTGATCCATGATCCCTGGTATACGATAAATAGGCCCAACACCGTAGTATGAAAAACATCCCCATACCATGATTTTTGCGCCACCATGCTTCACTGTCTTCACAGTGTACGGTGGCTTGAATTCAGTACACGGGGCTCGTCTGCCGTACTGTCAACGACCACTAGACCCGAAAAGAACAATTTTACTCTCATCAGTCCACAGAATGTTCCGCTATTTTTTCAGCAATGGTGCTTTACGGGGGCTTCTTGCTGATAGCTTAGCTTCGATCAAATGTCTTCTGACTGTAACAGCACTTACAGGTCATTTTAGATCATCTTTGATCTTTCTGGAGGTGATGATTGGCTGAATCTTTGCCATTCTGACTATTCTTCGATCCGTTTTAACAGTAGTTGCTCGTTTTCTTCTGCGTGTTTCGGGTTTTTGTTGCCATTTTAAAGCATTTGAGATCATTTTAGCTGAGCATCCTATAATTTGCTGCACTTCTTTATACGTTTTCCCCTCTCCAATCAACTTTTTAATCAAATCACGTTGTTCCTTCGAACAATGTTTGGAACGGCCCATTTTACTTCAGAAGGAAATATATTTTATAACAATGTGTGAAACATTAGCTTCCCTTCTTCCTTAATAAAGGACAATTAATGACACCTGTTTTTTCACAGAATGAATGAATTCTCTAATTAAACTCCACACTGCTATTATTTTGAACATGCCCCTTTCAATGAATGAGTCAATTACAGGAACTGGACTTGGTACGGGACACTGGATGTTCCAAACCGGAACTGGACTGGACAGGGACTGGATCGGGTCAACTGGAACTGGATCACTGGAACACGGAGTTGTTCCAAACCGGAACAGGACCTGGTACGAGACACTGGATGTTCCAAACCAGAACTGGACTTGGTACGAGACACTGGATGTTCCAAACCGGAACTGGACTTGGTACGAGAAACTGGATGTTCCAAACCGGAACTGGACTGGACAGGGACTGGATCAGGTCAACTGGAACTGGATCACTGGAACACGGAGTTGTTCCAAACCGGAACAGGACCTGGTACGAGACACTGGATGTTCCAAACCAGAACTGGACTTGGTACGAGACACTGGATGTTCCAAACCGGAACTGGACTTGGTACGAGAAACTGGATGTTCCAAACCGGAACTGGACTGGACAGGGACTGGATCAGGTCAACTGGAATTGGATCACTGGAACACGGAGTTGTTCCAAACCGGAACAGGACCTGGTACGAGACACTGGATGTTCCAAACCGGAACTGGACTTGGTACGAGACACTGGATGTTCCAAACCGGAACTGGACTTGGTACGAGACACTGGATGTTCCAAACTGGAACTGGACTTTACTGGAACACTGGGTGTTCCACACCGGAACTGGACTTGGTACGGGACACTGGATGTTCCAAACCGGAACTGGACTTTACTGGAACACTGGGTGTTCCACACCGGAACTGGACTTGGTACGGGACACTGGAAGTTCCAAACCGGAACTGGACTGGACAGGGACTGGATCGGGTCAAACTGGAACTGGATCACAGGAACACGGAGTTGACCCAAACTGGAACTGGACTGGGACTGGACTTGGCGGATCAGGACATAGAACAGAGACAATCGGTTATGGAATACATGAAATGTAAAGGAGGGGGAGCCGGGGTAAATAGTAACAGGGAACCAGGTAATTTAAGCAGAGGTAGGGGTAGCGGCTGGATACGGCAAGGCAGAGCAGTGCAGCGGACCTCGGGTTAGCCCGGTTGAGGCAGCAGGGCCACAGCAGTAGATGCAACCGGAACCGTAACAATGGCGGTAGCCATGGCCGGACAGGAACCACTGTAGAATGGAGGAGCAGACGACCCAGCTGTGGGCGCAACGTCAGGTGGGAGCGGAGGTACCACAACACAATCAGGGAAATGCGAACAGCTACAGACTGGCAGAAACAGTAGAGTGGTGGTTAACGAGACAGGCAATGTGCGGCAGGTAGGACCGCATACAAACAGGACTGGTTAGCAAACAACAGTAGGCAGTGTGCATTTAAGCACCGAGACAGAACCAAACTGAAGTAAGATTTAACAGGAAAGGGAATTCAAGACCAGGATACAAACGAAACAACGTTACAGAGTCGAAACAAGGGTAATGAACTGGCACTGGATAGCAGACAGCAGGTGGGTTAAATAGGGAAGTGTAATTGGTAACAATCAGGAAAAGCATGCGAATGTGTAAGTGGGTAATAGAACAGAGCGGAGTGTGAGGAATGCATGCTGCAACGGAGAAAGGAGATAGGCTGAGACAGGAGTGGGGAAAAGGAGTGAAACACACGGAGGGAACACGCCCAGTCTGCAGCAAGGGGGAAAACACGGACAATGGGAATCAAACATGACACGGAGGGAAAGGGCAAAACACGGAAAACGGACAGGATGGGAACGGAACGTTACAACTACATCTACAAGTAAATTATTTGCCATGCAGAAATATCACTACTACTAATAACAGTGGTTCATCAGGTTACTGATGTTGTACTGCTATTTTTTTGAACACAACTGTAGTCCCATGATTATTATTTTTGAAAGTTAAAGTGAGTAGAATCATTTCAGTTGCAGACAGAAGTAGGATACGTCCTTAGCTATGGAATTTCTCGTCGGCATTTTTCCAAGGTTGTTGACAGTTGCTCAGCGCCCACATTGAGCAGAACGTTAAGTGATTCAAAAATCAGCTCAGTGCTCACACTGAGCATTCTCACCGTGAGCTAGCCTACTGCACGTGCCCATTGACCCCCATTCATTTTTTGACGATAAAATGTGAAATATCTCAAAAAGTGTATATGGTATAAAGGTAAAAAGTACTAGCAACCTGGAGGGGGTATAAAGGTATGAATGGTGTCGATGGTGTGAACGGTGTAGGAGGAGATAGAGGTTTTGAAAAATCAGCGGAATAATAATAACGGTAAGTCTGAGGAATAACAATAGGTGTGGTTTTTCAACCACACCTAATAACAATTTAAAAAATAATAAATAAATTAAATAAATAAACTGTGCGCACGCGGGGGGGGGGGGGGGGGGGGGTGTTGCAGGGAAATTGATGTACATTCAACATTGCTATTGTTACTCAGTAAACCATTTGTATTGTACAATGCAGTTGGTCAGGTGAGTTGCTGAGCTACTCACGAAGCAACCTGAGCTGAGCTAGCAGAGTAGTTAACTGCACAGTTAAGCCCAAAGCACACAACGTGCAATTGTTATGCGACAGTTAAAATAATGTCTCCTCCATTGTTTTACATGAGGGAACATAAATGGCAGATGACACATGAAAAAATAACTATTTAGTCTAGTCAGGGCAAGTGTCGTGCAACATCTGGCATTTGTTGCGCGACACTTGCCCTTACTAGACCAAGTACTCTATTTTTTTTGTGTCGCGTGACATTTGCAAGTGAAAATGTATATAAAAAATCGAGGAAAATATTGTTGTCATCGCAGTAAAACAAGTGGCGGTTGGAGAACTGGAAATATTGGCTGAAAATATTTTTAAAATACAACAGAAATAGCTGCCACCTGTTTGGTTATACGCACTACTGTCCTTTGGTTTTTAACTCTCTTAATCCGCCTAAACAGTCCACTAAAATACGTTTCTGAAAATATTTGAGGTAAGAAATAGGCCAATGCAGTTGCTGAATCTTGATTCATATGTGATCTGCAACATCTAGTTTGATCAGAGTTATTCAAAATAATTTGTACATTGTACATTCATTTATGCAAATATCGATGGACATACCTCCACCCCCCACCCCTACCCCTCTCGATCCCTCACTGTCCCACTTCACTGTCGATAAGCTATACGTGGACGGTCAGCTCTACTGTGATAGCAATATCACCACTTGGCTTTAGCCACCTCATAGCCCACAATATTTCAAAAAATGCTATTTTGTGGTAAAATGAAAACAGACCATTAAGTTTACATCCTGTTGTCTCTCAAGCAAATGTACTCATGCACTGCTAATTTTACTGTCCCTTGTCCAATGTCATTCATCTATTCTATATCTCCTGTATGTGTACCTTGGACTATGTTTTTACATGTTGTCTTCTGTCTTATCTGTATGGCTGTGTGTATCCATGTCTGAATGTGTTTTCTTCACATTTTTGTCATCTTTTTAATAAGGAGAGGAAAAACTTATTAAGATTATATGTACTGTAACTTGGGAGCATTGTATGGTGAAGCCACTTCAGGATGTGTAAACTATAATTATATATATACAGGGCATCCGGAAAGTATTCACAGCGCTTCACTTTTTCCACATTTTGTTCTGTTACAGCCTTATTCCAAAATTGATTAAATTCATTTTTTCCCTCAAAATTCTACACACAACACCCCAAACCATCACTCCATTGCCAGATATGGAGTAGATGTGGATGGATCACTTTAAGGGTTGTTTCTCCTGACTTTTTTTCCTGAGTGATGGTTTGGGGCTCGTTTGATAGCTCAGACCCTTGATAACTTACAGCCATTTAGCCAGCCATGTGTTCCATACTGTACCAGTGTAATTTACAGCTGAATCTAGTCTCACCCCCCAATTTCCATAGAGATCCATTCAAATGCAGAGAGGTTATAGTATCGCTTGTAACAGTACCTGAAAATAGGATAGCGACAGTTTTTTTGATGTTGATGGTCACAGACTTCAGGAAGTAACAGCATGTAAAGGATATGCGACCAAATATGAAATATGATACTTTAAAAATATGTTAAAGCAAAGGGTATGAATACTTATGTAAATGAGAAATTTTATTTTTTTATTTTTAATAAATTTGCCAAAATCTCAAAAAAACTTTTTTCACATTGTCATTATGGGGTGTTGTGTGTACAATTTTGAGGGAAAAAATGAATTTAATCAATTTTGGAATAAGGCTGTAACAGAACAAAATGTGGAAAAAGTGAAGCGCTGTGAATACTTTCCGGATGCACTGTATATATATATATATATATATATATATATATATATATATATATATATATATATATATATGTATATAAATATATATATATATATATATATATATACGTGTATATAAGTTCTGAAACTTGGTGGGTTGATTGAAAGTTTGATCAAGACTTGAGCCCTGCAGTTGTATCCCAATCAATCCACGTGGTGGCGCTATAGAAATACAAATGTTGGGATGGCAGGTATGCCATCCGCCAAGTACACTATCTATGCTTAACAGGCCGTCTACCTACCATACCAACTGTGAAAGATTCTGTACCTTAGTGGTTAAGGCATTGGACTACCGTGTAGTAGGTTGGTGGTTCAATCCCCACCTGTTCCCCACATTCATTTTGAGGCACACAATATGCACGTCATGCTAAGAATGTTCTTTTAATATAAAACAAGTTATTCTTATTGCAAAGGCTAAGAAATTTCACAATATTACCTGTTAACTGTTAAAGTATTAAGTCAGTATGCCAACACAATCTGAGACCGCAACACAAAAGTCTTATTTGACCTCCACATTTCTGTTAACCTGCTTTGGCCTAGTGGTACAATTCCAGCTTGGTACCAATGGCTAAGTTAAAGGTTGTATCAGCGATTTTGGGTGGAAACATAAATGATCACATTCATCTGATTTTTCCTCACGATCCGCTAGCTGCCCGCCCCATAAGCAGGCCGTCAAAAAAACGCGTCTCTGTAGGCAGCCTATGCTCCGAGATCGTACACAAAAACAAATGGTACTACCAACCACTCAAAACCAAAATAAACAGTATTCCAACCAATCACAATGATCTGCACAAACGCTAATACTCTTATCTCGCTGAAATCTTGACGGATTTACAAACGGTTTGTTTTCTTACAAACGTTATTAACGTGGTCATAATTCTGGATGCTTGAACACTATTTTTTAAAACATAACATAATTATTCATAAGTATGTTTGTTTGGGATTTCGCTTCAGAAGTGACGTCACCCAAAATCGCTGATACAACCTTTAATGTTTGGCAAAACTATTGTGTAAATGCTATGCTTCTTTTAATGTTGTTTTCACATTAAGAAACACCTTTTTATTGCAAAGGTTAAGAGATTTAACAATATTACCTGTTAACTGTTTCACTTGTACTTAAAAGACGTAATTTGCAAGCCCTTACTGGATCGGGTTAAGATACCATCAACAATGGTAAAAGCCCTGATTAGAAACAAATATTTGTATTTTGGGTCAACCCTGTCTAGAGTTGTCTACCATTTTGCGGTCTCTGTGTTTGACAAATGCTGCTCATGCCGCTCGGTCCCCGGGAATCGCTGCTTGCAGCTATATTTAGGGGACCGAGCAGTGTAGCTGCTGGTACCCTATTGTTTTTGTTCGGATTTATTATTATTATTTTTTTCTCCCCTTTCACCTAAAATTCCTGTGAGCTGGTTTGGCCTAGAATCACCAAACTTGGCAGGCTTGTTGGGATTGCCAAACTCTTGGATCCTCTATATTATGACGCGGATTGAACACCTAGTGGCGCTGTAGTGCATGTGATAAAACTTGGACATTGACACGCCCACTGCAGATGCCCCATTTCACCTAGAGTCACAAAATTTGCTATACAGGTCCCTTTGCTCATTCCGAACAAATTTGCCTCAAGGACCCATAAAGTCCGCCATATTGGATTTTCCGCTAATTAGCATTTTTGTAAAACACTTAAATTGCTACTCCACCTACAAAATTTGACCAATTGAGATGAAAGCTGGTAGACACACTCCTTAGACCATGCTTCATAAAATGCTTCAAAATTGCTATTAATGCTATTAATTACAAAACGATTTGACAGATAGTTATGAAACTTGGTAGCTATGTTAAGAGTACCCTCCCGACTTGACCTCTACAGTTTTCACCTAGTCGAGCCACGTGGTGGCGCTATAGAGTTCCAAATATAAACAAATATTTATAAATTCACTAAAAATCACTATTCCTTTGCAGAGATGTAAAGCTTCCTACAGTGACAAAGACCCGGATTTGGATCATAGATCTTTACTAATTGGGTGGGCGCCCTCTTGAATTTGCCGACATTTTGGCTTAAATGTACTCATTTATTACTTCTTTGTGTTTATCCTTAACCGCTTGGCTGATTCTCATGAAACTTGGCATATAGTTAGATGTTGTCATCTCACAAGCCCTCACCTAATTTGATGGCGATAGGCCAGTTGCTGGCGCTGTAATGTACGTGAAAATATTGTGACATTGACACGCCCACTGCCGACGCCCCGTTTGACCTAGTGTCACAAAATGTGGTGTCCACGTCCCTCTGCTCATGATGAACAAATTTGCCTCAAGGAACCATGAAGTCAGCCATATTGGATTTTCCGCTAATTAGCATTTCTCGTAAAACACTTAAAATGCTACTCCTCCTACAACATTTGGCCAATTTACATGAAACCAGGTACATGAACTCCTTAGACCATGCTTCATAAACGTTATATGCAGAACGTTATATGCAGTAATTCTGAAATCGTTTGATATAAAGTTCTGACTCTTGTTGGGTTGATTGAGAGTTAGATCATGACTTGAGCCTTGCAGTTTTAATCCAATCAATCCGAGTGGTGGCGCTATAGAAATACAAATGTATGCGCCAAGTACACTATCTATGCTTAACAGGCCGTCTACCTACCATACCAACTGTGAAAGTTCCTGTAGCTTAGTGGTTAAGGCATTGGACTACCGTGTAGTAGGTTGGTTCGATCCCCACCTGTTCCCCACATTCTTTTTGAGGCACACAATATGCACGTCATGCTAAGAATGTTCTTTTAACCCTATTTACTTTGGCCCATTTGGCCCAATTTTCGTCTAGTTTTTACTAGTGTCAATTAAGTGCCAATATCTCAAAAACTATTCACGGCACATCCATGGTTGAAGGTTTGAATGAAAGAAGAGGCTTGTACCATTCAGAAATTTGAAACAGAATAAATGTATGTCAAAGTGGTCACATACAGTTTATACAAAATACACATAAGAATACAAAAAAAAAGTATAAAACGCCTTGTGTTTTTATAGTTTATCACTGAATATCTCGACTTCAAAGTATTGGAGCAAGCCAGAATTGCTTATACTAGTGCATTAATATGTTGACCACTTGTGTATACAATTTGGTAAAGATATCTATAGGCTTTCCTTATCCATTGGTATTTTTCCCAAAACGGGGCCAAGGTGTCCAAAAGCAATCCAGACCTCTCCAAATATAAAACATGTGCATATCTTTCTGTCTAGGCATGTCAAGCATCAGAAAACTTTATTTTTCTTTTAAAACAGTTTTTGTAATACAAAATGTGAAGAAAATTAAGTATGAGTATGAGGGTATTCTCTTACAAAGCGTGCCCAAAAGTGCCCAAATATCTCTCCGAAAAGGATTACTTACCCTAATGTTATCCAACCAATCTGCTTTACATTTAAAATGGCACTGTACTTCAAAATTTGATTTACCAGAGGCCCATAAGCCAGCAGAATAACAGGTTTATCTATAACAAGCCTTCAACATGACTTTTTACAGCAAAAGTAATGAATTATAAAACACTTTATTTGCCAAACCTGTCTGTTACCACCTCCTACGACAGAGGTGTCAGGTGGGGGAGCGGTGTCTTCACTGTCCTTCCTGAAAGACAGATTCAAGTACATTACTAAGTAGAATCACTAAAAAATGAGAACACTAATTATCTCAAAAGGACATATGGCAAGTATTACAATTAAGTGGGAAGAAAAATATATATATATATATATAGATACACACACACACGCGCACATATATTTAGCATATATATATATATACATATATAATACATATACACACGTATATACAGTATATACATTTTAAAAATCTTACATCCACAGTACATCTGATATTAGCTCCAACATAATTAGAAATCATAGCTAACTAGGATTTATGAATTAGTTTGCAGCTTGCACAAAGTAAATTACATTATTATAATACTGTAATGTCTTGACTGAACCGTGAAATAAAGTACTGAGAATGGATGTAGTTTCATGCGTGAATTCAACAACTAGCCCTTGTGTTGGTTGCTACACAAAAAAAAATGTGAATGAACGCGACAAAACAAACCCCCTTAGCAGGCCATGAGCTCCTCTCCAGCCTGTGACAACATAGAAGCTAACTAGCGAACTTCTGTGAGAATCCATTTATCACCAAATTAAAAATACTCTAGATAATAGCGCTCCATACTGTTGATGATTATGATGATGGTGATAACAACAATAATAATAACAATTTGTATTATATATTTTTAAAAACACTTACATGTCCAGGCACGGGTCCATGCCACAGAGTCATTGCTATGCCTGAGAACAGACTTCTTCACCTCCGGGATCACTGGCAGCACCTCCAAAACCTGAGCAACCATGAAATGGTTCTTCTTTCCACTGTTGCTTGCCACGTTCGTGTATAATGTATAAAATAATCGTAATTGTTAAAGCAGCAAAGACATATGACCAGCGCAATTACACCATACAGCAAACCACGTACGCGTAAAGAGAAAAGCTAGCCTATGACGTACATACAGCTAACAAAAGCGCACGTGGCTAAATATCATCTGGATAGGCTAAAAACGTAGTTGGAAGCAATCCAGTCCATCCCTTCCAGGATAAGCTCAGTAAAAATGGCCACAGACTCGATCTTATCCTGACAACAGTGTCATGTGGCCGATGTGCACACCACGATTGCCCTATGGGCTGTCGTTACGCGTGGATACAGCGCCGTTCCCAGTCGCTCGAATATGTCATATTTTACTTAGTTTTAAAGGGCAGGAAACCCCGTAGAAGATAATCTATGTGTTTCATGTTAGAACATTCCTGAAGCAGTCTAGTAATGTTTTTACGCAACGGTAGTAACGTAGTACAAACGCAAATGCGATGGGTACGCACTGTGGAAATGGAGATTTTGCTGGACAATGGATAAATGGATTACGAAAAAAACATTCCGGATTCTTCAGAAAACAGTTATACAGTCAAGCCCAGTGGCGTAGCGGAGGCCCCCGCACACCCCGCGGTGCGGGGGAGCCCCGGAGCTAAAGGAGGCCCCGCCCCCACTAGATTTTTTTTTATTTACATTGTAGGCTATCCTCTTAGATTTCGTAACGGGAACAGGGCGCAGAGGGCGGGGCCCCTTCCCTTCTATGTTGCGAGGCACACCGTCATGTGTATCATTATAATAATTATTTGCTCACCTGCGATAGGGCTAGCCGGCTGATAACTAATGCTCATTGGCAGGCTGGGCAGCGTTCAAAACAAAGCGGGAAGCATTGCTAATTTAACGTTCATTAGTTGCGCTGCCGGTAAAAATGAAAAATGAAGCGCAAATACCCAAGCGGTGCTCAGAAAAACAAGATGAGAGCGAAAGCCGAACAGGAGAGGGCAAAGCTACCAAAAATAACATCATTGTTCCAGCAGGCAGCAAAGGTAGACTCTAACGTTACTGCAGATGCATCGGCAGTAAGCTCCCCACCCGGCCCGGCCACCGCTAGCAACCCCCCGGTCAGCTCCGAGTCCAGGCAGACAGCAGACAGACAGCCCAGCCAGGCCCCCAGCCCCGATACAGCCGAGCCAGCTAGCTCCCCATCGGACGAGTAGGCTACAGGTTACATTGGAATTGGAATCTAATCAGTTCCTTTTTTCAGGTAAAAATTAACATAGAGAATACGTTCGCACATACAGCTCCACTAGTACGCATACTAGTAATAAACCAACGTCATTCAAACACTGCTACAACCGGACTGTACACTAGTTCAAAAACTCCACATAGCTAACGTTACCTAGATTGTCAGCTAACAACGGTCATGTTTTACGTTTAGCTAGTTAGCTTAGCAAGCTTGCTTCCTAAACCGTTCCTGTTTGGAAGCGTAATGCAACCAAAATAACTGCCGACTCTCGTACTCGTCCAAGTCAGGAATACAGGGCTATATACATTTTGCATTTGACAGATCTTACCAGCTGTAACTCCTGTCTCCTGACTGCAGCCTCTACTATGTAGCCTATAGGATGTGTTTTGTTTGTTTGTTTTTAGTAGGCTACTTTTCTTTTATACAGAATGTTATGTTATGTGAACTGTTGCGTTGTGTGAACTCAAATGATAGGAAGGCTATAACGAATGTTCTACAATACCTTCATGTTACAAAAAATACAAAGCCACTTGTTTGTATTTGTCAATGATGCCCATGGACGGCGCTACACCGGGGCAAGGGTGGGCTATAGCCCCGTCACAAATTTGCTTAGCCCCCCCCCCCCAGACATTTTAATAAAATTTTTATAATTATAATAAACATATATATATAAATGTAAATCAACTATTCTAATCCCTTTCTGATATTCACCCTGGCTACGCAGCGTATGTAGCCTATGCTATGACGTAGGCTACGGGTGTGGGGGTGTGTGTGTGTAGGGAGCTCAAGCAAATGACAAAATAACGTAAACGGATTTCTAACGTTAGCAAACCAGTGTTTCCCATAGCCTACAATACATCAGGCCTACAGAGTGCGCCACCATGTCAAAAAAATATTAAATGGAAACGTCATTGTTTGAAAACTAATTTACTATCATTTTAAAATCAATAGAAAATGTGTTCGCATAAGCTCTCCATGTGATCCGTTTTCGGAAATGATCAACTACTGGTGTGTGGACCTCCGTAGGTAGCAACTCCCAAGTGTAAACTATAGTGTTTTGATTGGCGGTAGACTAATCTCACAACATTGGCTGCTTGGCCATGCACAGATGAGTAGATTTGGAAAGCGAATAACTAACCTAAATTAGTTAAATGATCATTTTCAATCTTCGTCATCTCGACTTCAGCTAATAAGAAGAGCTTGCCTCCAAAAAATGGTCAGGTACTGTTAAAGATCTCATATTTCTTCCATGTAGCTAAATGTATAAGCTAAATGAGATAGGGGAGAGTGGTGACAGTGGAAGCTGTTCTGATAATACAGAAACCAACGCAAATGTTACGGTGCAGCTTTATGGAGCACACCTAGGAGCATAACTAACTGATATGTAAAGTTTGCGATCTTCGTTAGATAATGAAACTCCTAAATGTCCCAACCACAGAGCAGCGGTTAAACAACGACATTTTAGCCATCTTTTCGGACATAACGTTACACTGATAATTTATCCTCTCTTCTCACGTCCTTTTTCATTATTTTCCTGTGTCTTATTTTCTTTGATGTCTGATATTTTTAAGTATTCGTATTGATGAAGCCAAATGACATTTGTAATGCCATTTCAATTGACAGATTGACAATTGTACAATTCTGACTGTTGTATAGATGCTCTGCCACTTGTGCAGCCCCCCAGCGCACACACAAAAGCCATCCTGGGGGAAACACAGCTAACCTTAGCACCCCCATGTATTGACCTAGCCCACCCTTAGCCCAGGGAGAGAAAAGTTCCTGGCGCCGTCACTGATGATGCCTGAAAAAATAAACATTTTTTAAAAAGCTTTAAGTGGCCGCGATGTCTATCCCATGTCACTCTATTATTGATTTAGGGGAGGGGCCGCATGGTCCGACCTGCGGGGGAGCCCCGAAATATTGCGCAACGCCACTGGTCAAGCCGGAAAGTCTGCACACCCCTTTCACCTTCTCCACGTTTTATTACGTTAGACATATTCTACAATAGATTGAGTTCATTTTTTGTCTCAGAATTCTACACAAAATAGCCCATAATGACAAAGTGAAAACAGGTTTTAAGACATTTGTGCTAATTTATTAAAAATCTAAATGTAAAATATCATATGTACACAAGTGTGCACACCCAAAAGTATGATATGACACCCAAAAGTAAGCTGAGGTTCATTTTGTTTCCACTGATACTGCTTGAGATGTTTCTACAACTTAATTGGAGTCCACCTGTGATAAATTCAATTGATTGGACATGATTGGGGATTGCCAACACCTGCCTATATAAGGTCCCACAGTTGACAGTGCATGTCAGAGCAAACTCCAAGTCATGGGGTCAAAGGAATTATCTGCAGACCTCAGAAACAGGATTGTGTCAAGGCATAGATCTGGAGACGGGTACGGGAAAATCTCTGCAGCTTTACAGGTCCCAAAGAGCACAGTGGCCACCATCATTCGTAAATGGAAGAAGTTTGGAACCACCAAGAATCTTCCTAGACCTGGCCGCCCGGCCAAACTGAGCAATCGGGGAAGACGGGCCTTGGCCAGGGAGGTGAGCAGGAACCCGAGGGTCACTCTGACAGAGCTCCAGCGCATCCTTGTGGAGATGGGAGAACCTTTCAGAAGATCAACCATCCAGGCAGCACTCCACCAATCAGGCCTTTATGGTAGAGTGGCCAGACGGAAGCCCCTCCTTAGTAAAAGGCACATCACAGCCCGCTTGGAGTTTGCCCAAAGGCACCTAGAGGACTCTCAAACCATGAGAATCAAGATTCTCTGGTCTGATGAAACCAAAATTTAACTTTTTGGCCTGAATACCAAGCGTCACGTCTGGAGGAAACCAGGCACCGCTCATCACCTGGCTAATACCATCCCTACAGTGAAGCATGGCAGTGGCAGCATCATGATGTGGGGATGTTTTTCAGCAGCGGGAACGGGGCGACTAGTCCTGATAGAGGGAAAGATGAATGCAGCTAAGTACACCGAGATCCTTGAAGAAAACCTGCTCCAGAGCGCTCTGGACCTCAGACTGGGGCGAAGGTTTACCTTCCAACATGACGTAGCTTCTTTCCCAAGACGCCTTGAAGCTGTAATCGCTGCCAAAGGTGCAGCAACCAAGTATTAGGCTAAGGGTGTGTACAGATATGTAACCCCTAAATAACCTATTTTTATCAGTAAAATAAAATTGCATATTTTCTAAAAACCTGTTTTCACTTCGTCATTATTGGCTATTGTGTGTAGATGTTTGAGGCAAAAAATGAACTCAATCTATTGCAGTATAAGTCTGTAACGTAATAAAACGTAGAGAAAGTGAAAGGGGTGTGCAGACTTTCCGGCTTGACTGTAACTGCATAACCAGGTATCAAATTTGGTTGGTTAAACATGTTCATCAAAAGATTTTGTAGAAAATAAAATATATTTATACAAAAGCAAAAGTACATCGGTTGTATGCATACTGAAGTGAGCGCGGGAAAAAAACACCTAGGGCCCTATCTTACACCCGGCGCTAAGCGGCGCTAACCCAAACGCAAGTGTCTTTGCTATCTTATACCCGGCGCATGGTTCATAATAACGCCTTGCGTTCATATCCTTTAACTACCATGTATTCTTGCGCCCATTACAAGTGAACTGGGCGTGTTGGTCTGAAGATGAGGAGTGGCCAGGATTCTTTTTGATGTATTGCTATCTTGAGCCAGCAGAAAGCGCTTGTGCTAGAACCACCACAAACCTGGTCTAAAGTCATGTCGCAGTTGTTTACATGTTATTTTAATGGCGCATATAAGTGCGTCTACATAGGCGTGTGCACAACGCGCATACCATCCTATCTGTTACACACAGGGGCGCGCACAAGCATGACAATATCTAGATTACAATGTGAAATATTATTATTGTGTAGGCTATGTCAAAAATGCATAATAATAAAAGGTTCCATAGGTCCACATAGCTTTCCCTCAGCGAAAAGAAACGATGCCACATTACATTGCTCTCAGCCCACTCCATCAACATCCAGGCGATGTGCGATGGTACGGGACAATGGCTATCCATTAAAAAGGAGCTGATAACACCTATATCAAGCCTAATGCACAAATTGTCATTTACACCTAATGCGTGAATTGTCATTCAATGGAAAACTCGGGCACTGCAATAGACGGACATTTGAGTTTTGAAAATGCGCTTCAGATGTCATTACAATACAGCTCTGTTTATCTAGGAATACAGCCTGTAAGTAAATAGAATGGTTTGTGACTGAAAAAAGTTCAAAACCTTGTCCAGTGAATATTGCTTTTATTGTTTTTCAAATAGCCTAGGCTACAGCGGATTCGCTGTGCATAAGGTTTTTTTCGATAGCCTATGGTTAAAAAACGGAGATAAATGTCACAATGTTAACTGAATTGTAACCTGAGCTATTCTTCGTCCTTCATATTTTTTAAATTACAGTGACAAGATTTCCCTACTCTCAGCTGATTAAAACCCCGCTGATTTCACCTGTTATTCCATAACTGAACAAAAGATTTTAAAGAGAACTAAGCGTCTAATTAGAAACTAAACAAATTTGGAGCACGTTAAAATTAATTCACAATTAATTTTAATACCATTATCTCCATGTGCGCTTTACAGGAGCAGGTCTGTTTCCCCTGCTGTAAATCACACTTTTAACAGTCTTCCTGGGAAAGTGGATTGTTTTAAAGCATTATGCTACCAGTAAAACAGGTTGGTCACATTCACGGCACACAAGGCTGGCAACCTCCTAGACCTGGTCTTCCAGAGGAACAGCCCCTGCTCTGATCTCACTGTTACCCCTCTCCATACCTCTGATCACCACTTCATTTCTTTCTCTCTTCCTCTTGTTCCACACCCCCCCCCCCCTCCCCCCACCCCCACTGTCTCTGTCCGCCATAACCTCTGCTCCCTCTCACCCTCCTCTCTTGCTCCCTGTGTCACTGCTTCCCTCCCCCCTCTCAAATCCTTCTCTCAACTCCCCATCGACTCTGCATCCGACACCCTGCTCACAGCTCTCTCCACAACACTTAACTCTCTCTGCCCTCTTGTCTCTAGGCCCACACGGCCATCTCCTCCCTGCCCGTGGATGTCCGATGCCCTGCGCACCTCCAGGGCCGGTCTTCGCGCAGCAGAGAGGATGTGGAGGAAATCCAGAGACGCATCAGACCTCTCCTCCTACCAGTCTCTCCTAGCAGCGTTCTCTACAGTCACCGCTGCTAAGGTAACTTACTATCACACTAAAATTCACAAATACAGTTCTAACCCCCGTCAATTGTTCTCCATCTTCTCCTCCCTCCTCAGCAAATCCCCTCCTGCTCCTCAATCCTCGTTCACTGCAGACGACTTCGCAGATTTCTTTGATGAGAAGATCGCAGACATCCGCAGTTCCTTCAGCCCCTCAGCCCCTCTCTATGCCCCCCCCCCCTGTTCCCCCACTCTCCCTCCCCTCACTGACACTGTTTTCCACTCTCCTCCTCTCTCTAGCCCTTCTGTGTCCCCCCCCTTGCTTCTCCACCTTTTCTCCCATCTGATACCGATGTATCCCACCTCCTACTCTCCCATCGCCCCACTACCTGTGCCCTCGACCCTATCCCTTCATCTCTCCTCCAGGCAATCACCCCAGATATCCTCCCGTTTGTGACCTCTCTGGTGAACTCCTTTCTGACCTCTGGCTGCTTCCCCTCATCCTTCAAGAGAGCCTACATCACCCCGATCCTGAAAAAACCCACGCTGGACCCCTCCAACATCCAAAACTACAGACCGGTATCTCTTCTTCCTTTTCTTTCCAAAACTATTGAACGTGCTGTTTCTAACCAACTGGATGGACAACCACCATCTGAAGCTCAATCCAGGCAAGACTGAGCTCATCTACATTCCTGCTCTAACCTCTCCCCCTCTCAATCTCTCCATTTCCCTAGGGGACACTCCACTGACCCCAACGCCCTGTGCCAGGAACCTCGGAGTGGTGATGGACAACAGGCTGTCCCTCTCCGAGAACATCGCAGTGGTAACCCGGGCGTGCAGGTTCTTCCTGTACAACATCAGGAGAATCCGCCCTGAGCTCATCTACATTCCTCCTCTAACCTCTCCCCCTCTCAATCTCTCCATTTCCCTAGGGGACACTCCACTGACCCCAACGCCCTGTGCCAGGAACCTCGGAGTGGTGATGGACAACAGGCTGTCCCTCTCCGAGAACATCGCAGTGGTAACCCGGGCGTGCAGGTTCTTCCTGTACAACATCAGGAGAATCCGCCCTTTCCTCACCACCCACTCAACCCAGCTCCTGGTCCAAGCGATGGTGCTGTCCCGCCTAGACTACTGCAACTCTCTCCTGGCTGGCCTGCCAGCATTGGCCATTAGACCCCTTCAGCTTATCCAGAACGCAGCAGCGCGCCTGGTGTTCAACCTCCCCCGACACTCCCATGTCACCCCCCTGCTCATTGACCTCCACTGGCTACCTGTGATGGCTCGCATCAAATTCAAAACATTGGTGCTCGCCTTCCAGGCAGTCCGAGGATCAGCCCCTCCATACCTCCAAAAGCTCATCAGACCCTACACACCTACCAGATCCCTGCGTTCCGCCTCCTCAGGACGACTGGTACCCCCCCCACTTCATACTAGCACCCGGTCTCGACGTCTGTCTGTCCTGGCCCCACGGTGGTGGAATGAGCTCCCCGTGGAGGTCAGAACAACAGAAAGTCTGACCGCCTTCAAGCGCAGATTGAAGACTCACCTCTTCAAGCTGCACCTCTCTCCACCCCTCCCTACCTCCTTGTGACCTCCCTTGATTGTGTTTTTCTGAATCCTTGTTAAGTGGTTCAAGCTGCTAGTTTAATACTTAAGGTTACTTATTGGCTTACTGTTGTGCACGCCAATGATTGATATAGTGTGGTCCCCCCATAGAATCATACTGACTGCGCCTGGTGTTTGAAATCATATTTACCTTTTAGGGTTGTGTTAACACACTTGTTTCAAGTTGGAAAATGCACTAATGTACGTCGCTCTGGATAAGAGCGTCTGCCAAATGACTAAAATGTAAATGTAGAAACTGCTAATGCAAATGTGGTTTTTCATTTTCATTAAAATTATGGCAGTTGTGTCGTAGAGGGCGAGAAATTAAAGGTGAAATGGATTTGCATTAACATTTTCAAATTGTCAGATAAAGTGCGTACATTAACTTGCAAATGAAAACGCAAAGTGCACCTTTTGCATTTTCATTTGAATTATGTCATGGTTTTGCGCACATCGAATGTAAACATCTGATTGTAACAACTGACAAGAATCTAGAATCTAGCCTATGTCAAAATGTTTCGAATGTATAAGGCAGCCTATACAAATAACACTGTAGAATAGGCTATGTTCAGGTAAACTGCCGAGCACTAAAAACGGTGGAAGTTGCCAGACGAACACCCAGCCTTCATTATTAGGCTAGGACAAGAAAACGGCACTGCAATGTTGCTGCACAAATTCTGAGATGGCTACAGATGAGGAAATCATTTCCAAACCTCACACGAAAGGCAACACGATAGGCTACCCTACTTGTCTGTTGTAACCAACTCTGTCGATGCAGAAAGATGCGCGTCTTCAAACGGACAAGTTTTCACCAAGCATCGTCAATCAATGACAGAAAAAACTGTGAAACTGACCTTGTTCAAATTTAATCACGGAGTTTAGAACCTTGATTTTTCATCTGAACATTGTACATGACATTCACCACTTTTATATGTTATTTATTTAAAAAAATACACGTATACCTCTGCTGCAAACCATTTCATTCTTATAAATAGGTAGCCTACTATTTCTTTAACGATTTCTGTACAAGTTAAATGTTAGATAACTGCGTGCTGTCATTCATAATGTGACTATTCCCCACTGCTTCAAGCAAAATTTCAAAATGTCTGCATGACTGAATTTAACACGCCGGTGTCTGTCAAACATCGCTGTCAATCATCTTCTGTGCTTAATTGGTGCCAATTACTTTTTAATTGTGGAAATGAAATCGGGATAATTGTTTGTGCTCGAGCTGGTGACGCGCCATCGCGCAACCACCTGTCCACTAGACCCCATACCTTCAGCAGTCCTCCAGTCTATATCTGCTGAGCTCCTTCCATATCTGTCCTCCATTATTAACACCTCCCTAATCTGTGGCCATGTTCCTGCTGCCTTTAAAACTGCCCGTGTAACCCCACTCCTTAAAAAACCTAGCTTAGATCCCGCTGATGTCAGGAACTACCGTCCTGTATCTCTCTTGCCCTTCCTGTCCAAAACAATTGAACGTGCTGTCCTTAACGAACTGTCTGTTTTTCTCCACCAGAACCTGCTTGACCCGCATCAGTCTGGCTTCAGAACTGGCCCTTCCACTGAAACTGCTCTCCTGGCTGTGACTGAGGCACTCGCCACTGCTAGAGCCTCCTCCCTCTCCTCTGTTCTGATTCTCCTTGACCTGTCTGCGGCATTCGACACGGTCAACCACAAACTCCTGATCTCCACACTCGCTGAGATGGGCATTTCTGGAACTGCCCTCTCTTGGTTTGTATCGTATCTCACTGATAGATCCTACCAAGTCTCCTGGAAGGGTTCCGTCTCTGCTCCCCATCCCCTGTCTACAGGAGTCCCGCAGGGATCTGTACTGGGTCCTCTGCTGTTCTCTATGTATACTAAGTCTCTTGGCTCAGTAATCCATTCACATGGCTTCTCATACCATAGCTATGCTGACGATACTCAACTCTTCCTCTCTTTCCCTCCCTCTACCCCACAGGTTAAGGAGAGGATATCTGCTTGTCTGACTGACATCTCTGAGTGGATGGCTACCCATCACCTGAAGCTCAACCTTGACAAGACAGAGCTCCTCTTCATGCCGCACAAGACCTCCCCACTACATGACCTCTCCATCACCGTTGATGGGACCGTGGTGGCTGCCTCCCGCTCTGCAAGGAACCTGGGGGTGGTCCTGGACGACCGGCTGGACTTCAAAGAGCACATCAGGGCGACGGCACGGTCCTGCAGGTTCCTCCTGTACAACATCAGGAGGATTCGACCGTACCTGACCACCTACTCCACCCAGCTTCTTGTCCAGACCATGGTCACCTCACGCCTGGACTACTGCAACTCCCTGCTCGCAAGCCTACCGGCCTGCACCATTCTGCCTCTTCAAATGATCCAGAATGCAGCTGCCCGGCTTGTGTTCAACCTCCCGAAATTTTCCCATGTAACCCCCCTGCTGAGGTCTCTCCACTGGCTGCCAGTTGCAGCCAGGATCAGGTTCAAAGTTCTGACCCTGGCCTACACTGCAGCCAATAGGACAGGCCCCGCCTACTTGCAGGACTTAATCCAGAACTATGTTCCTGCTCGACCACTTCGCTCTTCTACAGCAGGGCGACTGGCACTTCCCCCCCTCCGTGTCAAAGGCTCTCGCTTGTCCCGACTGCGGAGTTTTTCCACATTAGCTCCTCAGTGGTGGAATGAACTTCCCATTCCCCTACGTTCTACTCCAACCCTGCCTGCATTCCGTCGAGGCCTGAAGACACACCTCTTCAGACTCCACCTTGACTGATATCCTCACCTAGGAATATCAGTTCCCTGTTCCCTGTGTTTTCCTGTCTGTTTATTATAGTTTATAATAGTATTTGGAATGGTAGTGTGGTGTTGCTGATTTGCCCACAGCTTACTGTGAACTACAGTTGACGTTCATTGCTAGGGATAGCTGCTACATTATGCGAAGGATGTGCTTTGCCTTGTCTGTTCTGTAATGATCTTGATGATGTCTCTGTACGCACTTACTGTACGTCGCTTTGGATAAAAGCGTCTGCTAAATGAATGTAATGTAATGTAATGTGTAATGTTTGATAAGCGGCTTGACAAAAAGTGCTATCGGCAACCACTGAATGCAGTAGAAACTTCATTTAACTGTCAAAATGCTGTCAGCATTTAACTGTCAGTATTGCATGCTTCTCAAAAATACCACACGCGATGACAAGTAGCCTAAGTATGTTGTATATCAATTCTAAAATACATGAGCTGCATTTGCATCTATTGTATTTAATAGCCTATAACTTGGCCACTAGGCTAAATATGACACTTCATTCAACATTATACATGCTCAGCATGACATGGTTATTAAAGCTACTAGCTCAATACAACTAAATAGTTAATGACTTAAAAAATACATGTAGCCTACGTTTACCCCAAGTTACGAGTAGCCTCCATAACGACAAATAGTGATTCTAAAATAAAACATTCCAAAAAGAAAATGCATCAACTAGGTTAATTCAAATATTTCAACCTCAATATAAGGTGAACCAATAAAACTGCGAGACAGTACATTAGTCAGCCTATCAGGATGTCAGTCCCACCCTGAAGTTAAGTCTTAGCCTAGTTTGTTTGTACGTAACGTTTTAGTTGATATTTTCAAACAGATGACAATCTCTGGCAAGCTCAGTTAGCAAAATCAATGAGAGTTCAACCCAAACTAATATTACTGCTAGCAGAACATAACGTTAACTAAACCAGCAAAACATCTAGTACTACTACTAGCCTACAACAGTAATTACAAGGCCAGTGTGCACAAGCCTATTACCATTAGTCTTTTTTGAGTATTTTTACTACCATGCTTGGGTTTCTCAAGCTAACCAAGCTTTCCTGTACCTTCAAACTTTACTTTCTTTTTTGTCATATTGCTTTTATGTTCTTAAATGTCGTATATACTTGACTTCCTTTCAGCTCTTAACGGCTCAAACCCCCAATTGCCACTTGCGGCTATATTTATTATTATTTTCTCTTATTTTGTTTTGCCTTTACCCGAACCCGTGAGGGCGACGGTGAAGAGGTTATTATAACAAACAGTGAATTACAAAGCAAATAAATTCTTTATCAAAATAAAACTCATGATCAAATCGAAATGTTATTTTATGTGACACTAACAGCAAGAGTAGCCTAGTGCTAGCAAGCATAGTTACGATCATTTCAGTCCTGAGAAACATCTTTAACTCCCGGCAGAAACTAAGAGACGTCATCCAGTGCAACAGTTTCTGTAAAATTCATACACTGTAAAAATGAAAATACCATTAAAAAGAAATGCAACATTGCTGCCAGTCTTTTCACTGTTTTCTTACAGTGTAACCATTCCAAACACGTAAAATCTCTCATTTAAATATGACTGTTTGCGGCTGGAGTAATTTACATAATGACTCTTAGTTCATCACCTGCAAAGTGTGCAAATCCTTTAGCTGCACCCGCAAAATAACACCCTTATAATACACTTATTTGGGATCTTTATCGATCCCATAGACTTTTGCATACTTTCTTGCAACCTGCCGACGAATTTCTCCGTTTATAAGTTTTACAGAGTACTGAAACAATGGCAACATCAGCACGCTAGGGGGCCCTGCAGCACCCCCACCACCCCCCCAATTGCCCAAGGCTATGATAACATCGTTATTGCTGGCTTTAGGCCTGCTGTCTCCACAGAAAGCACCTTTCAGTAAGGCTAATAACTATATGTTGTTCTTAATTTTGGGCTTGTTTACTGTTGCGATGACAACACAACATTTTCTTACACTTTCATTGTTCAGACAACATTGTGACATCATCATGAAAACATTAACTGGTTTTTACATTTTGTTCTAGGCGTTATTCAAATTTATGTGGGTTGAACGCTGTAACGTTTTGGTTCAGAACAAAACTAAATGAAAAATCCCCTGAACTGCCTCTTTGAGGCCACATTGATCTCTTCTTTATTGTGATTGTTCCTGAATTATTTACCTGTGTTGTTTGTATTATTCAGGAAAACTCCACAGGCTGTTGGGAATGTGGTGTTAGGTGCTTTCAGTTGAAGAAACCCAGTGATTTGACTATGAATTCCTTAAATCTGTACCTTGGCCACATCCACCATCTCTCTCACCAGCTCCTCAATTTCATCCTCACTGTCCAGGACATGTATGTAATCCTCATATGACCAGCTATCAAACAACAGACGGGGCACTGAGAGAGAGAGAGAGAGAGAGAGAGAGAGAGAGAGAGAGAGAGAGAGAGAGAGAGAAAAAAGAAATCAAAGGAGAGACCTATGTGTTCACTTATTTTAGGCATTAAAAGAGCATCCACTCACACAGGCAAGGGTAATAATGAAAGTAAAAATAAAAAAATAAAAACTTAAAAACCCTTCCGAGAAACCCAAAATTTCAAACAAACACAATTAGAAACCAAGAAAAATAAATAAAAACAACCACCTATACAGCTCTTCTTACCTAGAAGAGTAGGTCTAATTGCCCTTCTTCATTCTCTGTACAAATACAATCCCCCACACCCCAAATCCCCCAGAAACCCTTGATATTGCCCACCAATTTAAAGTATGCCAACTCAGTAAGCAGACGTTTATGAATTAGACATCTGAAAAACATGTACGGTTTCCAAAGATCCTGTACCACCTATTCTGTGTCGAGTCATCCAGATTGCAGCCTTTGCTTTCCCCAGCAAGAAGTTTAAAAGCACCACTTCTCGTTTTCTTGGAATGCTATACTTTGGCCCATAGATAAATACAGCGTGAGAATACCCACCACCCAACACCATACACCATTTCCCAACTATGTGTAAGACCCCCTCCAAACGTGCACACTGAATAAAAGCGTGAAACACTGTTTCTGATGCCCCACAAAAAGCACATCCCTCCCCGACTGTTGGATCCAGGTGTGCCTTGTGTCTGTTTGTGGCTAAAGCCCCGTGCACAATCCTCCACTGCAGATCTCCTGATTTTTTGTCAATGGGGACCTTGTACAAGACCCGCCAGCTACCTTTCGGGGAAGAGTCTGGCCCTAAAAGATCTGTCCACGTTGAGATTCTGATATCCTCAAGGGCACGAAGGTTCAGCACCTTTACACAAATGATGTACAGGGCTTTTTTCCCGATGCCACTGAACACACCCGTCTGTGGCGTTCTGAAGAAGAGAATCAACTCCTCCCTCTCCTGCCAATCCCCGAGTTCGGCTGCCACTGTCACTTCAGGGAAGGGTCCCCCTCCCAGCTCCGGACACCTTGACTCATACCTGTCCATGTGGGCAGCAGCAGAGGCAGGTAGGGCTGTAGTCAGCTCATCCAGAAGTTTCTGGCAAACGCGCACTGACCGATACTTGACCGTTTCTGCAACCTGCTCCGCTGTTAGCCACCTTCCCTCAGCTCTGAGATGACAGACCCTGGTGATTCCTGCCCTCAGCAGGCCTGCTTGTACAGACCCAGACTGCAAAGTCTCTATTGGCAAAAATGGATTAAAAAACAGCGGCTCATCCATAATCCATAGACCCATCTCAACGTCCTGACGGTTGATGGAAAAAACCTTCCATACCTGCAGCAGGGACCTATAAAAGCCCCCCAGTCCATGTCCCCCATTTTTATCAGGAACAGGTGCCTGTCCAGACCCAGCCCTCCTACCCTCCTACAGGCAAAGTCCATCCATCTCTGCCAAACCCCGTACAGCAAACGTTGCACCACTAACAAGCGGAAAGCAACCACTCTGCACCGGACATCAATGAGTCCTTGCCCCCCTTCCTGTACTGGCAGCGCAAGAACCGATGCTCTCAGCCAATGCTGCCCAGACCAGAAAAAGTCTGTTAGGATCTTCTGAATCTTTCCCACTAATCCACTTGGAGGATCCAGTACTGCAAACTTATGCCACATTGCAGAAGCAGTTAGGTTGTTTATAACCAGAGCTCTTCCCCTATACGATAACTGGGGTAGCAACCATTTCCATCTAGACAACCTGGCACACACCTTCTCCTCTAGCCCCTCCCAGTTTTTCTTCATAACGCCTGCTGTACCCAATGACACTCCTAAGCACTTAATCCCCTCCCTACCCCACTGTACATTACTTGGAAGAACTGGCAACCTTGTAAAACCCCCCCCCCCACCCCCGTACCCCACCATAATGCCTCACATTTCTCCCAATTCACCCGTGCTGAAGAAGCCCTTTCATAAAGCTTTAAGGCACCTTTCACTGCAATCACATCATCTTGCCCCTGAATAAAAACAGTTACATCATCTGCATATGCAGATATTTTAAGTGAATCCTCCCCCAATTGCCCTTGTATATAAACCCCCGTAAGTTTCCTCCTTAACATACATAAGAGAGGTTCTATCGTCAAAACATACAGTTGCCCTGATAATGGACACCCCTGCCTAATGCCTTTCTGGACCTTGATTGGCACACTCAACCCACCCCCAATTTTCACCATACATTCAGCGTCAGAATACAGTAATTTACACCATGATATAAACCCATCACCAAACCCAAATCTCTGTAAAAGTTTATAGAGGTAGCTATGATCTACTCTGTCAAAAGCTTTTTCTTGGTCTAAAGACAGCAACCCCACATTTAACCCTTTCTGCTTTGTGTAGTCTAACAGGTCCCGTATTAGAAAAATGTTATCATTTATGGACCGACCAGGTATGCAGTATGACAACCTGCTGGATTGTGCAAGAGGCTTTTGGTATTAGTATAGTGAAAAATGAAGTGCCTGAAATCTACTCCCCAAAACTGTAATGTCAGCTAACGTTACTACAGATTATTATTCTCTCTTCAACTGTAACGTTAAATCAGTTCTCTGAACGACGATTATTTGCAGTTAGCTAGCTAACGTTAGCTATCTTATCTAGCTAGCTTGTAGCTAACGTTACTTATCAAAATGAATTAAAAACATTAAAGACGCTTTCTGACACAGCAGGGGGTATAACATTACTACAAACTACACAGGATTTCCTAGCTGGATACCACTAACTGCATTGAGTAAAAACCATCCCAAATCTATATGGACTGAAGAGCTGTTCCAAGTTTTACTCTGTACATTTAGCTATCCAGCTAACTAAGTAATCATATTTCGCAGGATAGGTATCTTATCTTGTAGTTTTCCTCCTCTGGTTTACCAGAGCAAACCGTTGTGTTTTCTGTGCTTTCCATCATCCGTAGTCTCGCATCCTGCTCAGACCAGAGCGGCAATGAATGCTGGTCAATCCCGGGAATTAAAAAAAATTATTTCTAGAGATTGTGATATAATACATGGTCCTCATTATCTCGAATGAAATCTACTATTACAATTATAATTCAGGAGACTCTAACATTGTTAAAAAAGTATGATAATTACGACATGTGTGGAAGTAAGCTGTTTTGTGAAGCTGTGTAGGCCCAAAGAAAACCAAACATGCAGAAGCCTCATATAAATAATAAAATAAATACAGTCTAAGGTTTAGTGAAATGTCGGGGGGGCCAGAGGTCTTGGAGGAGTCCTCCATGCTATCAACTAGGGAGACATCTAGAATCCCCCATCAAAACAGGAATGTCTCCCTCTATTGTTTACAAGAGTTGTACTCATAACAATGGATAAGATAGATCATGCTGACCAAACAAGTGGGAAAATAAGAGAAATTAAAGGAGCACAGTCACGCTTATGCATGTTTTCTGCATTCTAATCTACTATTTCAATGTTTCATATTTTCCAAAAAATCATAAAGATTGGAATTGTGGTTTTTGAGATATGGGCCCTCAAGAACAGCTCCATCTCCAGAGCAGCTCCAGCCTTATTTATCACATTTCCCATATCTCCCTGCGCACGCTTAGGTTTGGTGTGCATGAATATCTAATAGGTGGCGTACACGCCACTGCTGCGAGCATGGTGACGAGCTAACTGTTCAAGTGAAGATACCGCAGAACATTCTTGCATGTCTGCCCAAAATGCCATCGTGCGCCGTACGTGGGTGCGATATTAAGTCAGGATACCGTTTGCCCAAAAATGAGACGAGGTGCATCCAGTGGCTGGCAGCAATTAACAACCCGATCTATCCGATAAATTTCCCAAAAAAGGATTACGACAAAGTTCGTGTTTGTTCGAAACACTTCAAGCCAGAGGACTTCCAGCGCGACTATAGTGGCGAATTACTGGGAGCTAAATCAATTACAATCCCAGTGATTTTATTGAATGTGATAGAGGTATGCATTTTCAAACTTAGACCTTGTAAACCAACAAATATGTTGGAAATTTATACTAAGCCAACTCAACAGGAGAAACAGTAACTATAGCATTGTATGTCTATTACTGAACACTATGGGCTCACTTTTCTGACAATTATGGCCACATTTTTACAATAATAAAACAAAAGTAAAGCGTGAGGTATCACAAAGTGCAGAGTCTGGTTCAGTCTTCGTCGATGTCCAGAAATACAACATATTGACCATCGGGAGAAGGGTATCTTTGACGTCCTGCAGAGACTACACACGATGGCAGCACAACTCTTACACCTCTCCCCAGTCGTTCGCCATGGAGTACCCATTCCAATAGCCAACGATAAGCAGTCTTGTATATCTCCGTCAAAATCGAAAAGCTCGTCCTCTAACTCCGCGAACTCGGAGCTGTCCGCCATATCTCTCAGGCTATAGTCGTCGGCCAAGATAGGCCACGTGATATTTGTACGCTAACGTTACCATATTTTCGTGTCACCTGGATGGGTGCCCGCCCATAAACCAGTCTCTGCGTTCAAGGGTGGAGTTTGAGCGCCCGTTACCTTCTGGGAAACACTGGCTGGAGATTCAAGCAAAACACGTCCAGTGGAAACGGCTGCACTGACGGTGATTTTAAAAAGGCCTACACACATAATTTAAGCATTTAATCCAAATAATCTCAATTTAAACAAGCGTGACAGTGCTCCTTTAAGGGAAATTACATGTTCTGATTAACAGGCACATGACGATAAGTCACAAACAATTTTATTTGGTAGATCAAGAGTGCCCCCAAGCGCATAGGGTGGAAACTGGTTATATGACATGTTTATTTTTCGCCTAATTTGTTATTGGATAAAATAAGATGTGACAAAAGGGTGTCACCACACATTATTGGTGTATTAGTTAGGTAGAGGAGGAGTTATGATATTATACAAACTAATGTTTGTTTTTGTTTGGGGAACTCCTAATCCTCTGCGTAGGGTAAAGGACCTCCCGTTGGCGTCAACGCTTAATAAAAGGTTAAACTGAATAGAAGACTCTGCTATTTCCTTCATCTTCATCTTGAGAATTCTCCAGCTCAAAAACCCATCTCAAATTGAACCTAATGAGGAGAGAGTAAAGGACTTCCCTCCACACATGACAGCACTTTGGATTTTGCTGGCAGTCTATGGGCATAGACAGGACGATGCACCATTACATGTCGCCCCCTCCAGCTTTTTTGGTGATACTAAAAGACCTGACTTCAGGACACACTTTCTAGTTTTCTATATAGTTCGGTGGGCCAGATACGCTCTGAAGTAGGATTTCACGGGTGCGTCCCAATAGTCGAAAAATGCACCCTCCCTTCCTCCACTACCACCTCCTTTACTCCGTGCCCCGGAAACCGATCTCTCATTCCTTCCTCCCTCCCTCCACTGTCCCAATAGTGGAGAAGACGAGCGAAGCGGCTTCAAACTCGGCTTCTCCTCCCCTCCGGCGAAGCATACATCGATGATCCCTACTGCGGAAGTTTTTTCACATTTTTTGGGTGACATCGCGCTCACACCCACAGAGGCAACAGTGATGATGTGTAGCTATGCCTTATATGAATTTCCCCAAGATAATGATGCCCCAATGCAAGATATTTAGCCTAAATTGTGTGCTTCAGTAGGTTATTAGCACACAAAGGACATAGCATCCTACAACGGATAACAAAATGCTAGTCCGTTTTGGTGGTTCATATCCTCCATAAAAATTCGGCAATTTAAGTCGGGGAAACAGCTTTATTTATTTGCTTTAGGCTTGGGACGATGGTCGACTATTGACAATGGTTGAACCCATCGGCGATGGCTATCTTTGTCAATGCCTGGACGATTATTCTTTTTTTAATTCTTAAAATTAAAATTTCGCCTCTCATTCTGTGTTTTTAATAAATTTTCTACTCTACCATGCATTTACAATGTAACGGGTTGTCTGCGTCTTTGAAATGTGATCGCCTATGCAGCACAACGGCACCATAATTTACCTGGGTTGAGCAAAATCACGCTGATAGCCTACCTTCTGTTAGACCACAGTGCAACTAACTATATAATTTCATTCAGGCCTAATTAAACAAATTATATTTCGTATTCAATAGTGCTATTGATAAACTATTGTTCAGTCTAGAACGGAGTGTAGGCTTAGGCTACGGAGTGGTGAGCTGTAGCCATATATCCCTCAACAGCATTTTTATTCTAACAGCACAACAAGCTTACAGACTCGGGGCATGGAAACAAATATAGCTTAATATTGTACAATCTGACTGTAGACTAATGAAAGATGTTATCAGAGAAATAAACTAGATTGGATGAAAAGGTGGCCGCTATATTCCTATATTGATACACGGAATGTATTCGTCGCTCAAGCAAGATTTAGGAGTTGAGGCTATAATCTCAAATTGATTCAACAGGCTTATGTAGAATAGTAAATAATGTAATTTACAATGTAATATAGCCTAGCTTAACCATTTCATCAGTGAAAAAAGTCCCCAATAACGAAAAAAAATCTCAGTCAAACGTAAGCCTATAGGTCTTGTTGCCTCTTTATTTCATAGGTTTAGGCTATAAATAGTTTCTGATTATCAATAAAAATAATTCGTTTCAGGGTAAATTATTATGTATTTTTGATTACATTAGGTTAGTTAAAAAGGTCTAACCCGAAAGTGCTAAGTGAGAGAAGTTACGTGCAGATGGAGATAGACTGTACGGGATGGCACGCGGCATAAAGGGGATCTTGTGAATCGCTCACTACAAGACAAAAATGATAATGAACGTGATGACTGCTAGTCTAGCTTCTTCACAAAATGAAATGAAATTAGTAAAATGAAACGAATTGCTATAAGACAGATGAGGGCGCAGAAAGGCTTAGGGAAACTATAGCTCCTGAGCGCTGACCGTGATACTGACCGTCTCGTTGGACAGTGGCCAGGTGAGATAAATAGCCTCTACTAGCTAATATAGAATAAACGTGAAATCTGTTGTATATTATTCTTTATTATATCTGGACAAAATTGTGAATACAATTCGCAATAGTATGCCATAATAAGTAAGCAAAAGGCCCGCTGTTCAATAGCCCCCGCGCACCCCTCGATAGAATTGACCATCGGCGATGGCTAGAAGGCTCGATGGGACGATGCTGCCTTGCACACGATGGCACAAGCCTAATTTGCTTGCGTACTAACGTTGCTTATTAACGAACGTGAAAATGTATATATTTATATAAATATAGCCTAAGCATGACAGCTACCATTTCAGTATGTGAATTATGCATTAATGAATTTATTCAACCATTCCAAAGGACATTTTTTAATTTGATTTAAGATTACAGTGGGAAATAGGCCTAATTGTTTTTCGATGTGACCACTGCGATACTATGAACATTGGGAATGATAGGCCTATATCTGATAATATGACGATAATTTGTTCCATTAATCTACGGAAATGTTTCCAAATTTGCCTATGTAAGATGCAAGGAACTGGAAATAGTAGGCTGTAGTGTAGCTACAGTAGCCTATAGGCCTATGAGGTGAATTAGTGTGTAATGGTTACACAGGGACATTTTGGGACTCTGGCTTTCTGATCACGAGACCAGTCGCGGATCTATGGGTGGGCCTGGGTGATTGCCAGCTTGCCCACCCATTCAGATTCATAATTACCTTAAATGTGAATTGTTTTGTCTTGGGGAATCGTTATGTATTAATAATCTCTAAAAAGTGTGGAGATGCCATTGAAACCAACCGGAGAAAACGCTGGATATGATTGTTATCGGCCCGTTGCTACGTTCGTTACTATGTGATGACACGGCACTTTCATAGCAGAAGTTCTCTTACGTTTGTTTAGGCTACATTACGAACTCGCGCGCCAATTCTGTCTGAGTTTCATGTACAGTAGCAGCCTAGTATGAGCCAACTATGGCTAAACAGCTATCGTTGACCCGTTTTCTTAAAAAACGACGTCTGGAAGTGGAAGACGAAAAGTTTGGACCAGGAATCGCACTCGCAGGATCGCCGTGAGACGTTTGCGGGCTCTGGCAATGAAGGAGAAACGGCCACAGCAACGACATCCCGTGAGTGTCATGCTAGCCTGCATGCTAACGTGGACATGCAGGCTCCACAGCCCCCTTGTGTAGAACCGAATCAACCGATAAGGTAGTCCTATAGGGGTTAATTTTTTTTTATTTACTCTGGGGCCCGCTGTGGCATGGTTATGATTGCAGCCTCTGTGAGCGAGGCAGGGAGTTCTGAATTGTGACAAACTCTAGGCTATTTGGTTTTTTAATTTGTGGTTGTATTCCTGTCAGTGCACTAATGAGGGTTATGCAATATTTGTTATTATCGCACCTGTTCTGTTCTGTGGCTAGCTAGCCATTCATCTGGCTGGCTCATAGATAGGCCTATGTGATCTCTGGTGATGTATTTTGGTGACAGTCGTGGCTGTATTATTGTTAACATTAGAAGCGCCATCGCCGATGCCAATTGGCGTTGTGATTTTAAAATTATAATTATTAAAGCAGTGTAAATGCCACGATCAACTCTTTCCTTGACGTTTCCTAATTATCTATGCTGCAACTACCTGCAACTGCAGATATTATTTCATTTTTCAAATAAGCAAATTCATTTTTCTGCGTGACCAAAATCAAACGCGCCGCTTCTGTTTCATTTGTTGAAACAATTCTGTTACATTTGTTGCTAAAATTAAGTGCTGCCTGTCTGAATACAGATTTGGATACAAACTTTCATTGTCATGTGCTTCCTAGTGTGTGTCTTTAGAGATACACACACACCTCGTTCTTTCTCGTTCTTTCTTTTTTTTAAAATTATTATTAATATTATTATACTTTATTTTATTTTTATTTTTAATTTATCATTTTCTTTCCAGTTTATAGTTACTTGTTTTGAAATTAATTTTGTGAATTCTATATAATATAGGTAGAGGCCTCGTATGAGCCCTTTTGGGTTTCTTGCCTACCTTGCACCTCTCTTTATGTTGTTATTTTCTTTATCTCTTTGCTTTTTTGTCTTATCATTGTGCAAAATAAAAATCAAATCAAATCAATTGTTGGGGTCACCACATTGTATTGTAAATATCTAAGCCTGTTGAAGAAAACGTGCGGTGATGAGCTTCACTCAGGCCTACCCAGATTTTTCCAGGCCTACCCATCAGCCACTTTCTGTATCCACCACTGCATGAGACTGGGCCTCCTGCGGAGTCATTCACAATTAACACTCCTGATCAGACTGAGGCACAATAGAGTGTCTGTACCCTTCTTCATGTGACTCTGAGATGAACACAGACTGCTTGATTGATCAGGCAGCGGGTTAGGCAGGAACACCCCCCTCTTTAGAGAAGGAGTGGGGAGATCCCAATTTAACACACACACCCTGAGGTGATTGCAAATAGCTGGTCCATCTATGTTTCATTGTTGGTTCCAACCGAATGAGCCAATCTATTGTATGGGTGCCCTAAAGCCATCTACCAATTGGGATCAAAGGGATTTTGACCATAAAAACCCATGTAACTTTACCAACTTTGCTCTGATGGGAAAGATGCAGTCTTACCCGTACCAGACGCACCACTGAACCCGGACGGCTCTGATGGGAAAGACGCAGTCTTACCCCTACCAGACGCACCACTGAAACCCTGACGGACTTCTGCGTTTTCCAACCCGTTGGCCTGCCACCGTCCACAGAATAAACCAAGCTGATTTATTCTCAACAGCTGTTTTGAGGACACGTTTTTTCAAACTGTTCCTCTACTGTCTCCCTTGCGGCCGGACCCAAGTGGAGATCTGTGCACATCCACGTCGACCTGACTGGAAACCTGTCGTGACCCGACTTCGGAGAAGAAGTCTCCAGGAGTCCATGCACCTGCCGGGACTTTGGATCAGCTGACAAGCTGACATCACTTACGGAATCGGGACTGGCCTCCCTTTGTTACCGTTAAGTATTGAAATGCATTTTATTTAGCACTGACATCAATTGATAGGCTAGCATAAAACCTGTAATACCCAGTTGAGGTTATTTTACTGCTGGTTCCTACTGTTGTTTGTATTTTGTTTTGCTATGCGCGTTTCGGTTGGGAATAGCCAATTTCCCTGACCTTATAGTTTTACACTGTTAAAACTTTATATATATGAGACTGATAAACGAGCTAACCAAAAAATATAGTTTAGCGTGTCATTAACCCATAACACAAACTAACCTTTGTTAATGGTAGGACTTAATTAGCTTCTATATTTAGCCGTCACATAATTATCATTTCCTCTGAATAAGATTAAGTCATAGAATGTTATATCAATTATTGTTTCTATTATTCACATATTCATAGTTGTAGCCAATAAAACATGTCATTTTTCCAACCCATTGTCATGTCTACGTTATTTCACTAAGTTGGGCTCTACTCACGTATATAATTCTAATTGAGTTTTGAACTTAATTAATTCTGAATAAAAGTGACCAAACCTCACTGTAACCTCACAAATGTATGTTCAGACATCAAGAACATTGGGATTCTGGAATTACACTAAATTGTTATGTTTGCATAGCCTATAATACAACATGTTTACTTTGACCTAATGTTGCTGATTACATGTTAATTAGTGTCTCGACGTGAACCGCAATACAGGCTATGTTTACACTGTACATGCAACTAGGTAACTTGCACTTGTAACTTAAAATATATTTTACAGCTTTAAATTGGCTGACCATGTGGAAGATCCGTGATTGGCTTTGGAAATATTTGTGGGCTCAGCGACAGTCAAAGTTATGATTGGGCAATATCAATAGAGCTCCATAGACCCGCCCCCTCCTATCCTATCTATATGATGATATTATGGCATTGTATGGACCAAACTTTGCCATATATGTGATACAAAGTCCATTATATACTCACCACCGCGTTTAAATCAAATTTGAATCGTATAATTAACGGAGTTTGAGAAAACATAACTACACTACCCAGAATCCCCAGTCGTACATCGCTGGCTCCCGCTTTTGCTAGCTACCGACCGCTCTGCTAGCGAAAATGGCGATCAAACTTATTATGGAAGTAGCTACCGGCCAAAGTTGCAGCTACCAGCCGCTCTGCTAGCGAAAATGGCTATCACTTTGTCTTATTATGGAAGTGAAACTAAGAGTATCACCAAGGGCGAGAATCACTATCAGTCTGGCCATGTCGAAAGTGTCAGCTTTATGGCTTTCACTTCAGCAGTGTGAGCAATTGAGTAGACCGGATGTTGTAGTCGTTTTAGTTGTTTTTTTGAAAACGTGTTTGTTGTTTATTTGTTGTACATTATTTCAAATGACTAATTTTATGAATTATTTTGAAATGTGACAACCCCTCTTCTTGGGTGTTTTGAACGTCTAGCTGCCTGAATATATAAATAAAAAAAATTCAGTCCATTGACTCCCATTATATTTTTTCCGAAAAGTGGCACCAGACGTTCGTCACCAAAGTGGGTGGGACTACGGAGCTCTAGTCGCAGGCACACCCCTACAAAAATGCTATTTTACCGTTCCTTTCCACATGTTAAAAAGTGCTAATTCATAATGACACTCATTCTTTATAACTAACAAAGCTATGTTTATTCATGAAAAAATAAGCTAAAAAACATTATAGTTAAGCACGTAAGCATAATATGACGGTAACGCTTGATTGATCAAGGACGTTCCATTTGCCTAATGCATGCTGCCTCTATTCCTCCGTCCTTGTATCTGATCCTTGTATCCTTTCCTCGCGTCCTCCATTGGGCAGAGCTAAGGAGCGAGGAATGGACGCAAGGAAAGGATGCAAGGAGTGAAAAAAGCGATTGTAATGAACCCTTGGTAAGAGCTCTTTGTGCAAAATATACTCACAGCTATTCAATAGCTTGGAGCAGCTAGCTGTCTCGGCTCTCCCTTGAGAGCTCTGCTGTCGCTCCATTTGCTTTGGCTTGTGCCACCGCATTCTGAGTTTTGTCACAGTTATTTGATACAGTGTACCACAGGCAATACAGGGCTGGTCATCTTGTATTGCGGCGTTGAGGGTCTTATTTGTCTGCGTTAGCTAAACGTTACTTGTCTTGTTACCGGAACCCTCCCAGTTAGCCTTCGGGCTCGGGGACCGTGCCTACCCCTGCAAGATAGGGAGATTGTGTTGACTTGCTCCGTGCAGGCCACAGAACTATTTAAGTTCGAAACGAACGACTCTTTTTACTGACTCATAATTGACAAGTCCTCTCCTCCACTAACTCGTTCACTGACTCGCCCCTCCTACCTGCTACTTGCTAATGCGAACTGCGAAGACGAGGCGAGACAACGTGTTACTCACACTATTGTGCAACTCTTATAATAACTGTATTTGTGGAAATGTATCAAGTAAATCACTGTATTAACCTAGCCCTGTGAGAAAGCAACCACTTTGGCGCTTGTTTCCACTCCATACTCGCTCTCCCTGCCCTGAGCTGAAGGTCTGGCTGCACAAATCACTCACTCACTTGCTCTCCCAGCCCGCCCGGAGCTGTCTGACTCGGGTTACACGAAACACACACTCACTCGGTCACCCAGTACTTGCTCTCCCAGCCCCGGAACCTGCCCCCTGCCCTGAGCTGAAGTTCTGGCTGCACGTACGAATCACCCACTCACTCACTCACAAGTTCCATGCCACAGTCAATAACCGTCCATGAATTTTAATTTGTCCCTTTTTAGTAGTTTACTACTACTCAATTCTGATTTATCAATCATGAAATTCAACAGTCTGTAATTTCTGATTAGCAGGCTGTGTGATGCCGTTCTGATCTATGGGACTGACTGCAGTTCACGTCTTTTAAGAAGAATGACAGACTTTTTTAAACGGAAACAATAAAACCATTTAAAATCAAAACAGTTATTTCAGTTATTTTTTATTACCAATATTTTGTATAAGAGCTATTTTCTTCACCTCAGAGTTGAATGCTGCAGTGTGTGTTGGTCAGTTGGTCTCGTTTGTGACTGCTGGAGTTCGCTGCTCCGCTCCGCTCCGCTAATGTTAGACTCTGTGTGACGGCGTAGAAAGTATTCGCAATATACTTGCCTTCATATTTGCACTCGTTGGTTCTCGTTGGTTCAGAGTTTTGAGCGTCACAACCCCTGCGAAATAACTCGTTTCACTATCAGAATTTGATCCATTAATTCCGATAACATTTGGAAAGTCTCGAAGAGCCGCACTATTAAATTATTTTATCCCATTCAGGAGGGCTAAACCGGAAGTTAGACTGACTTGATGACTCGAGTGACTCCAAAACCCGACTCTCTTTGGTGAGCGACACATACAAACTCGAGCTAGTAAAAAGAGTCGAACCTCCCATCTCTAATAAGAACTAGAAAGGCAGATGCCTTCTCAAAACGGCACCGTTTCTACGGCCCAGTTTTTTCTCTGATTGGCCAACGTGACCTGTCACGTCAAGGTGGTCAATTTGTCCCTTTTGCAGAGAGTAATGGCTGCCGCTGCAAATCTAGAACCACGACCATCCATCGCGGAGTGGGTTTTGTGAGAACAATCGATGTTATGTGAAAATCAAAACAATAAATACATTGATAAATTATTGAATACGTCTATGCTATGACTACATTCACATACTTAAATAATTATTGTTGCATCTTTTTGTTAATTTACCGTCTGTGGTATTGCAGTCGGGGATCCCAACCGCTTTTTCAAACTTTCCGTGAACCAGTGGTCCTTGCCCGGCTAATAATTGCATGAAGTGTTGCCTGAATGATGTCGAAGGCTAACGTAGAGGCTATCTTGTTAAAATCGCCTCACAGCGTAACGTTACTGCAAATACATATAAATGAGCCGCGAATAGTTAACGTAATAGTTAAAAATGTTTAATAAAATCTAGCTATGTCGTTAGCTAACTACATTATTAACAAGCTGTTTGGTTAGCGTTAACTATAACGTTACTCGTCGTTATGTTGTTCGAAGCTGTGTTGAACAAAACAGACTCATTAGCCAACATATTAGCACACCCTCCCAGAAAGCAGGAACCTTCATATATAACGTTAGTTAACGGCGACTGCTAAATTTATGCTCTCAGAACTGTATACAGTTCTGTGGTTATGCTAAATGAAAGGTAACTTTGTTAGCTCGCAGTAGCAGTCAGTGGCGTAGAAATGACAGGCTATCACAAATGCCTGTTGCTAATACGCCAATAGTAGCTCGATGCACATTTAAAGGAAAGCTGCAGACATAGTTATAGCTACTTTTTAGAACATATTTGGATAACCTTAACGTAACCCCATCGATGTATTCAGCTGCATTCCAATCTGAGAAAGAAAGAAAAGCCGTGTTAAGCCTTTTGTTTAGAAAGAAAGCCATGTTAAGCCATTTTTTCTGACGTTACAGTTTATGGTTAAGCCTAACTGCATTGGACATGACGTTATTTATGCTAACCTTCCAATATCAGATCAGCTGACCAGACGTCCTGGCTTTACCCGGATATTTCGTATTTTTGCACCGAAAATATTCGTTCAGACAGACGGACACTTGTGCCCCGTTTATGCGGTCTAAAAGTGCAGTAGCTATAACGTTATCTGGCTTTGATGCTCAAGTTCAGTTCCTTAATGCGTTTGATTTCTTTTGAGCGATGATAGAGTGCTGCACACACCTACAATGACATACAGAGCAACATACAATGGTAAACTTCCCACGTTATGTAGGCCTAAAGCTACAATGTCCTATATAGCCTACAATAAACGGGAGCACTCGCAAACTCGAAAACATTTATCGCATAATGCAGTTACTGTGTCGTGCTGTTAGACAAAATATAGGCTATTTCTGCACGCCATGTATTGAAGGTGAAACATATAAACGGCTAATGTTTGACCAAGCTTTCCCATATTAAAACATTTCTTTCCAGTTCAGGGCCCACCACAGACCCACTGAACAATCGATGTTAGCTATGTGAAAACCAAAACAATACATAGATACATTAACGTTATGTGTATGATTACATTCACATAAATAATGATTATTTCGTCCACTTGTTTATTTTGCTTAATCCACCATCCGTGGAATAGGCAAGCTCCATCGGTAGATCCCGAGTCCCGACCGCTCTCTCAAGCTTTCCGTGAACCAGCCTTGCGTGGCTAGCTAACGTGAGGTGTAGCCTAAATTATGAGACATCGTACTGGAAATGGCCACTGTGAAAATTGTATGTTAGCCTATTTTGCAAGTATAGGAATGTCCATGTTGGACTGATATAATGAACGATGGTGAACTATTGTGTCTACGTTAGATAGATTTGTTGAAGGCTTCGTAGGCTAACATTACCTTGTTGAAATCGCCTCACAGCCTTACCACAAATGCGAATTCAGATAAATGAGCCGCGAATAGTTACTAAAATGTTTAATAGCCATCTCGTTAACTAGCGTTATTAACAAACTTTGATTAACGTCGCCGTTATGTTGTTCGAAGCTGTACGTGAACAAAACGGGCTTAGCCAACAAGCGAGCCTATATATGACAGGCCGTCATATGCATTGTCGAGAGGGGTGTAAATTTAGGTTGACAGACATGTCAATTTAATTCAATTTATCCCTAATTTAGCCAGTTTTACCCGGATATAGCCTGGCTACATCCTAGGACTAACGTTACGATGGTTGTTTTTCATCAAGCGTCAGCAGGGCAATGTTAGTAAAGCTGGAGGATTGCGTCTGTTGAGTTAGCAGCGGGTGGGTCTGCGAGCGGAGCCTGGCCAACTTGTCCGCTGACCTGCTATCCTCTTGCTATCTGGGTGGTTTTTCACGACACAAGACAGCATTTAATCAACTTTTCAACATGTTCACTGGGGTAGGTTACGAGTAATATAACGCATCTTGAGATGTGAAGTCTGTCCTTAGAAATATTACACATTTGAAAACCATTTCATTATTATGCACAAGATAGCTGTTAGCTAACCAGCTGCAGTCAGCTACCACGCTGTATGCTCCTTGCGAGCTAACCACCATAGTTCAGTGGAGATTAGATTTAATTTGAGGCGGAAATTAGTGATGTGCAGTTCGCAAACGAATCTGTATTTTTGAACGACTCTTTATGCTGAGTCGTCTGACTCGACTCGCCAGTTCGAGGGAATACACCCAATTCACGCAAGACGCCATCTTGGAATTATACGAAACGAAAACGAGGCTGAGGTGGGAAAATACAGGAAATGTATTTCAGGCCATTGTAGCGTACTGTATATTGACTAGTTGCCCAGTTTTTTGTTGTTACTGAGACACTTGCCGTGTACTTTAAACAGCCAAACAAGAGCGAGACTGTAAACGCAATGCAGACAAATATACTTCTTTGGTCATATAAATTTTCCTTTTCAAAATGGTTTCGGTAATGGGGGAGTATAACACTACTTAGTTTTTAATGCTAGCTCGTGGTGATTCATTAACTTGTAGCCAGAATAACAGCATACCCAGCTGGTAAACAGCGCGAACATAACGAAAATACAGACACGATTGTTTACAATGTAATGGTAACTTTATTTTGGGGTTGATAGTTCACTGTAAGTTATCCAATGCTGCAATGAATATGTTCATATTGTTGCCTTCCACTGACCCTTCTTCTGGCATACAAACGCTAGCATAAAGGAGAATTCATATTAACTGGTTATACCAGCTAAATGTTGCTGATAGACGGTTATATTTGAATATTTCAGTAACAGCTACCTGCATCATGTAAGGGGTCTCATTTTTTCGCATTGAACAAAATGATCTCACAACACATTCCTCACTCCTGACTGTAAAAACATTGCATTGGATGATCTAGCATTAGCACACAAAGTAACAAGCAATACGAACACAACACAATAGCAAGCCAGGTAGAGACAGAACGAGCTGTTTGCCCCGTCTTGCACTTCGCTTTGACATGTCTGCCAGGAGATAGCTAGCGTTACCGACCTAGCTAACAAGCTATAAGACCAATACGCGTAGCGGACACCTTCGCAGCACCAGCGGTGCGGGGGTTCCTCCGGGCACGGAGGGCCATAGTCTGATTTATTCATTTGAGATTTTAATATTTGACTGTAAGCTATGCGTTGATAGACAAGCAGGGGCTACAAGGCAAAAAGACAATTAACGTTAGCCTCACACAAAATGTGCAGCTGAGTAAAGCTACCGAAAATATCACTCTGGTCACTGCTGAAGCAAGTTGGAGAGCGTGGATTCAGATTGAGTGGGACACTTAAAAGCTTGTGGCTACGTTACAGTGTCAATTTTGAAAGGCAATCACAACAATTGTTACTGTGTTATTGCTCAACGTCTACTTCACATTAAATAAAGGTTTTATTGGTGTGCCATCATAGTTGTGGACGTGTTGTTAATTTTCAAACTGCCTGGCACAAGAAAGTTAATTGTAAGCATGATGACAAATTAAATATATTTTTTAAATGATAAGGCTGACATTCTGTCAATTATTATGTAAAAATCTAGCTTATAGTCTTAAAATGAATCACTTTTGGCAAAGTTTTAAAATATAATTAAAATTAGTATATATCCCTATCACATTTCATGAAAATCTAATTTACAGTTCTGTCTTAACCTGACAGTGTTAGATAAAGTGGGACAGTGAGTTTCAGGTAAAGTGGGACACTAGCCTACTTGTAAATAAAAAAACAGCAAAGAGAAAACATTTTATGAATAAAGATGCTAAAAAAAAAGAATACGCTATTATTAATTTGTTATTAAGGTGAATAAATACCTAAATATGTACATAAATACAGGCCAAATTGTAGCAGCAGCTCCCATCTTAAATCAATTACAGTAAATAGTGCACCCACACAGCAAGTTAAGGGAAAGAGAAGAGGGAAGTGATGGGAATAAACAAAATAAAGAAAGGTGAGCAGCACACAGGTAGCAAGGGAGGAAGACTTAATCTGTGGAGGGAGGAAGAAATGAGAGGAGCAATAGAAGAGTATCCAGAGCAAGTGGAGTCCTAAACTTAGATTTTTGCCAAGGGCTTTGAACATCCCAAAATCCACACTCCTTGACTCCCCCATTTCATAAACTGTGCCATCTTTCACTTACATTTAGCCTAGTAAAGTCACCCCCATCCCCTTTCTTATACAGTTGAGGTCGGAAGTTTACATACACTTACAGTACCAGTCAAAAGTTTGGACACACCTACTCATAGGTTTTTTTTCCGTTATTTTTACTGTTTTCCACATTTTGGAATTGTAAAGACATCAAAACTATGAGATAGCTCAAATTAAATTATGCAAAGACCAAAAAAGTGTTAAACAAATAAAAAAGTCATATATTTTAGATTCTTCAAAGTAGCCACCCTTTGCCTTGATAACGGCCTTGCACATTCTTGCCATTCTCTCAAACAACTTCTGTGGTAAACAGGTATTCCACAGGTAAACAGGTGATGCCATCATGCCTCTATATGAAAGGATATCAAAAGACTCCTGATATCTTATTTCCAGGTACTCTTAGAAGCGATACTATAACCTCTGAATTTGAATGGATCTCTATGGGAATTGGGGGGTGGGACTAGATTAAGCTGTAAATTACACTGGAATACTATGTAACCCATGGCTGGCTAAATGGCTGTCAGTCACCAAGGGTCTGAGGTATCAAACGAGCCTCAAACCATCACTCTGCTGCCAGATATGCAGTAGATATGGATGGATCACTTTAAGGGTTGTTTCTCCTGACAAATTTTCCTATTGAACTCTATGGAAAAATAAGAAGAAACCCTTCAAGTTTTGCCAACCATGTGTTTCCATACTGTTCCAGTGTAATTTACAGCTAAATCTAGTCCCACCCCCCAATTCCCATAGAGATCCATTCAAATGCATAGACGTTATAGTATCGCCTGTAAGAGTACCAGAAAATAAGATATCAAGAGTCTTTTCATGTTGTTGGGTCACAGACCCATGTAAAGAATATGCGATCAAATATTTTAAAAATATATATATTTAAAGGCACAGTCAACTTAGTGTATGTAAACTTCTGACCCACTGGAATTGTGATATAGTGAATTAAAAGTGAAATAATCTGTCTGTAACCAATTGTTGGAAAAATGACTTGTGTCATGCACAAAGTAGATGTCCTAACTGACTGCCAACACTATAGTTTGCTAACATGAAATCTGTGAAGTGGTTAAAAATGAGTTTTAATGACTTCAACCTAAGTGTATGTAAACTTCCGACCTCAACTGTACGTAACAATATTATGGTTATTACTCTTCCATAGGAGAGTGACAGGGATGTTTTTCATGAATAGAGATGCAATTCCCCATGAAAATGCGATTTCTGCGATTTAATTAATTATGTTGGAAACGTTTGGGGGGAAAAAACGTATTAGACTAGATTTCCTGTATCATTAACCTTATACGCCTGCATAGGCTACCTTCAAAAAGGTGGAAAAGCCGTATTTCATACGGGGAAACTGCGCCACAAAACGTTAGTTTTTTATTTCTATTGACAGCATGACCGATTGCTCATTACCACGCATTTGGATCATCGGGAGCTCGCTTATCGCCAGGCTGCAGGCTCATTTAGGAGCATTTGGACTGGACCAGAACCTGGGGCTAGATTGCCAGATCACCTGGGCTGGCAGAGGGGGCAGAAGGTGGGAACACTTAATGCCTCTTCTCCGCTCGAAACAGGCTGACATCCGCGACGACCCAGATGTGATGGCGATTCACCTCGGTGGGAACAGCATTGGCACGTACGGAAATACAAGGATCAGCCTAATGCGGCGCATGAGGACAAACATCAGGGCATCGATTTGCTATTTCCCAAAACCAAATTGATGTTTTCGGACATCCTCCCTCGCTGGAACTGGCGGGGTCAGACCGCGACTACCGGATATGGCCTTGAAAGGACCAGACGACGGCTAAACAGGGCCATGTTTGGCTTTCTGTCAGACATGGGTATGGGTTGCATTATGCATCCTAACTTTGGCTTAAATCATTTAGACAGTGATGGGACACATTTAAATTTAGAGGGTAACAGGCTATTTCTTGACAACATTTACACAGCCCTGTCCTTACAGCTCTGATGGTCTTATTGCACACCCCAAAGGCTCTTTTCAGAGCCACCTACTTTCTTATCAAAAGAGAATTATATCTGCACAAGGCACACAATTGCGAATGCAATTTTAACGTATCTAGTCTACAGACAACCATGTTTTCGGTGTTTGGTGTTCTCTTCTTGGGTCCCAAGCAGAAATAATTTAAAATATTAACAGCAACAGTTATGGGTAGGGTAAAAGCTGTAAAAGGGTAGGGGGTGGGGGCCTTTGATTGGAAGCTGTATGTTGCATGTTGTTTTGAATTTAAAAAGTCATAAACAAAGTGTTTAAAGCGCCACCTTCCATTCTCTGTTTTTGGACTCGGAATCTATAAGGTGCATGTTCCCTTTTAACGTTAATTAAAAAAACACCCATTCGCAATATTAAAATGCTTTACTGGAGACGAGATTTTGATGAAGATCTACATGTAAAAATGTTGTTGTTCATCTGGAGTTTATCGGCGATATGGTCCAGAGAAAAACATAGCAGCTAGCGACTTTAGCTGGCACTGGTTATCAAAATTCTCAGTTTTTGGTTTCGGAATCTATAAGGTGCATGTTCCCTTTTCATGTTAATTTTAAAAAAAACACCCATTCGCAATATTAAAATGCTTTATACCATACTGTAGATGAGATTTTGATGAAGATCTACATGTAAAAATGTCATTGTTCATCTGGAGTTTACCGGCGATATGGTCCAGAGAAAAACATAGCAGCTAGCTGGCACTGGTTATCAGAATTCTCAGTTTTTAGATTCGGAATCTATAAGGTGCATGTTCCCTTTTCATGTTAATTAAAAAAAACACCCATTCACAATATTAAAATGCTTTATACCATACTGTAGACGAAATTTTGATGAAGATCTACATGTAAAAATGTCGTTGTTCATCTGGAGTTTACCGGCGATATGGTCCAGAGAAAAACATAGCAGCTAGCGACTTTAGCTGGCACTGGTTATCAGAATTCTCAGTTTTTGGATTCGGAATCTATAAGGTGCATGTTCCCTTTTCATGTTAATTTTAAAAAACACCCATTCGCAATATTAAAATGCATTATACCATACTGTAGACGAGATTTTGATGAAGATCTACATGTAAAAATGTAGTTGTTCATCTGGAGTTTACTGACCTATAGCCACATCAGAAAACATTTCAGCGCGCCTCTTTGCCAGCATATCTTGGACCAATCGGATTTGAACAATCGGCATGATGTCAAGACAGGGGTTGGCTACAATTTGAATAACATTTCATTTCACTATTACAAAATCCCTTCTGGGGTTATTTTGAACAAGGTGGCGAGCGCCTTATTTTTTCCTGCAGGACACACAGCACATGTAACGTTTTCAGGACACTTAAATAGACGAAAGTATCGATACATACCGATCGATTAACACCTAAAACATTTCACAGGGAGTTTTTCTTGTAATAAAATGTGTATTAATGACTTCAATGTGGTTGGATGTTTTATAATGACCCCATTGATTTTGGTACATAGCCAGGAATAGAATCTACTCTCGTTTAGTAGATTTCCTTGTTAAATGGCATGTTGAAATGAGCCCAGACGTCAATTTTGTTTTTTGTTTTGTGTGTAGAATGCACATTGTGATTACATTGCGGAGAGAACGTTCGACCTCCCTAACAAAGGTATTCTGTTATAGCTAATTATATTCCGAGACGCCAACACTTTAGTAGCCTTTTTTTTTATTACGAAATGATTACATGTGGCTGTTTGCAACCGAATTGCAGAATAAATATGCGATTGTGTTCAGCAAATTACAACAAATAGGCTACTTCTTATTTAAAGTTGTGACATTTTTATTTTAGAAATCTTGACCAACAACAGTGAACAGAAAAATACAATTTTGTATAATATAATAAATAGCTTAATGGTTCAAATAAACATATTTTATGGTGTCCAAATAAATCTTTACCAAAAACTACATATTTCGAATAAAAGAAACAGGCTCCTGTAGCCGACACACACGCGCATCAAGATCTGGCTTGTTTGTCTGATTTGGCTGGCTATCTCTCACCATCCATCCACCACATTTTCAGTAGGCTACTGGATTCTAGGATCTCATTAAATAAAATTTATATTTGCATAGACTGATAAAATGGCTATAGCCTATGCAAATATAGCCTAACCATTCAACCATTCTTAGGCAACATAGCAGCCCCGGTTCTAGACTGCTGTGATTGGGGGGGCAGACAGAAATTTAGGGGGGGGCACCTTTTTATTTAGGGCACTGTGTGTGCCATACAGTTCCCAGGCTTTTTCCCCTCGTTTGCATATATTTGTGTGTGTGTGTGTGTGTGGGTGTGTGTGTGTGTGTATCCTTGCAACCACACACACGTGTGTCTAGATGGGAGCAAGGCCTATGATATTATATACTTAGACTTCCAAATGCATTTCAGAGTGGGTTCGGAACTGGTTACGGGATAGAACACAAAGGGTAGTAGTAGGAGGGATCTTATCTGAGCAGGGTAAAGTGGGAAGTGGAGTTCCACAGGGTTCGGTTCTGGGTCCACTGCTCTTCCTCATTTACATAAATGACCTAGATGCGGATATTGAAAGTACATTAGTTAAAATTGCGGATGATACAAAACTGGGAGGTTTAGCCAACTGTCTGGAAGCTACTAAGGTAATCCAAGAAGATAACAAACAAATTCCAGAAGTGGGCAGAAACCTGGCAAATGAAATTCAATATTACTATATGTAAAGTTCTACATGTGGGGAATAAAAACATAGGGCAGGATTATGCGGGGTACAAAACTAGAATGTGCACATGCAGAAAAAGACTTGGGAGTAATAGTCGATCAAAGCCTATCAGGGTCTGGTCAATGTGCTGTAGCGGTAAAAAAAAAGCTAACAGGATGCTGGGATACATAGCCAGGAGTATTGAGTATAAATCTAAGGAGATCATACTCACACTATACAATGCCCTTGTCAGACCACACTTAGAGTACTGTCTGCAGTTCTGGGGACCTTACTACAAGAAAGATATAGAGGCGCTGGAAAAGGTCCAAAGAAGGGCAACCAGATTGATCCCGGGTATAAAAGATAGGTTTTATGAGGAAAGGCTTGAAATGCTAGGACTTCAAGCTTAGAAAAAAGAGACTTAGGGGGGATTTGATTGAGGCGTTTAAATTTATTAAAGGGATCAACAAAGTGAACTACAGGAAATTATTCAAGTTGAGCTCGGTTAGCAGAACGAGGGGGCATAAATGGAAACTGGCAAAGAATACATTTCTCACAGACACTAGGAAATATTTTTTCACACAGAGTGGTCAATACGTGGAATAGCTTGCCTGAACATGTGGTGGAGGCAGAAACACTGGGGGTGTTCAAGGCCCGGCTTGATTCAGTGTTAGACACTATTAGTACAGTTTAGAGGTAAGAATAGACAAGCATTGTTGGGCTGAATGGCCTGTTCTCGTCTTTCCTTGTTATGTTATGTTATGTGTGTAGGGGTGTTCAGAGAGGCCACTATTTGTATTTCTTGAGGCCTAATTATGCATGTTTGTATTCAGATAAAAATGAAGTTAGCACAGTTTGCAGCTCTGCAACAAAAAAAGAAGGAAACTTGGCAGACAATACTGATTTTTGGCACTGACATTCCTATTGTTGGAATATTAAATCATTTAACTCACTTTTCTATAATAGCCTAACATAATATTTGAAGTATAACAACAGTCTTACATGTTATGCAAAAGTATAAGGCTAACAGCAGAGCTAACTATTGTATACCACCCTGGCAAATGACAGCTGCTTTATGCAAATAAAATGGGGTAAGCTCCACAAAATTAATTATGTTGTACCAAAGTGAAATAAGGTTATCCCTTTAAATAAAAGCTGAGTGTGCTCTTTAGCTAAATCAAGAAAAAAAAAAGTTTTTGTCCCAAACATGGAGCTTACAGTTGCCTACAGCACCCAGTGATTCAGTGATTACGCTGAACTACCACTAGACCGAATCTCAGGACTGTTTTAAAGAAATAAAGCAGCAAGCACTTTACAAACAAAGGTAATGTCAAAAAAAAAAAAAAAAGATTTGTAGTCTATGGTTTCTCTTAAAATTGTTGGAGATTTCTAACAATATGGTTAAAAGAAAAAAGAAGGCCTAGCTATTCCCACTGAAAAACACAAAGTAATTGCCTCAAAGCATGAGTATTCTGTTTGTTTTCATAAAAGCCCTAACAAACTCATCCAAATCAATACTCTTGGTTATTCATTTTTCATGTGCCAGAATCACCGAATTCCTTTTTCTCTCAAGCAGCATTGTGCGACGGAAGGGTGTTAGGACACGTGTCAGAGTGGAGAAATAACTCTCACATGCTGCTGAGGATACTCCAATCACCAGTGCAGTTGCATACACTGCATGTAGCTCTGGAAAGGCTTCCTTATAGCCCTGTATATGTCGACACACTGTTGACAGGTCCGCGTCAGTGGAGAACTTCTTGAGCAACATGGATTTTGCCACATCAATTTCATTTTTCAGACTATTGGTTGTTGCATCAGTACCGGCAAGTAGCTGCAGCGGTTTCAATAGGGCCAACTCTAGAAAAGACGTAGACTGGGGAACAAGACAGCTTACTGCCCTCATCAGGTCAATATTTCTCCTCGAAAACCTGTCCTCAATCTCTGCAACAGCTCTGTCCAAGATGTTTAGGAGGGCTCTTCTCAAAGACTGGCTGGGAGTGTTGGAGGAATCGGACTCAGTGTGACCAACGGTGGAGAGAACAAAACTGTCCATGAGCTGTTTGCTCATTGTTCTCCTTTTTGTAGCAGTGTATCTGCTTTTTGTATCTCGAAATTATCCCATGAATCATCTTCTCGGATATCTTTTAAAGCTTGCAGTGAGGCACTGATAAACTCCCCAGCACTGCAAAGATCCACAGCCTTAGCCTGCAGAATAGAATTTGCTGGCTTCAAGACACCAAAAATTTTGATGAGGAATTTACCAATTTCAAAAAAATGATGCTTCCTGAGTTGTACTAGGAGCCCTGATGCCTCTGTGCATAAAGCCATTGCTGCCACACTATCTTCAGAAATCGCTGACAAAATGTTCAAGATGGCATCCTCATTGTCTACCAGACATTTTGTTACATCATAATGACTGGTCCGCCGTATCTCGAGTAACCTTTTAATAGAGGGTGCATTATAGTTCTGGGCTACATAATGATGGCGAACGAAGGAATGTAGTGAGCCGGAGAGTTCAAAGAATGTTTTGGCGCATGGCTCTTCCTGAATGGCATGCACCACTGCTAGGTGCAGCTGATGGTGGTAGCAATGTACATAAGGAATGAGCCTGCCAAGATTCTGTTGCAACAATGCTTGAACCCCACCCCTGATCCCACTCGTGACTGATGCGTCATCATAACATTGGCTGATTATATTATCAGCACTGTAACCTTCACTGGACAGGTGTTTGAGCATTTCTGTTGTTATATATTCTGCATCCAACCCACTCAAGTCCAGTAAACCAATCAAATGCGCCTCAGGAACCGAATTACAGACAAACCGAATCACAAGTGAAAGATTCTCAACATTGCACCTGTCTCTGGTTCCATCACATTTGATGCAGAACCCTACTGTATCTGCATTATCATATTTTCTTTTCACCTCATGCAACACCATACTGGCTAGAGTGTTAATTATCTCATTTTGAATGCCTTTTGATGTGTACTTTGCATTCTGAGGGATGTTTTTTGCTATTTCAGCAAGTTTGGAATCCTTAGCCAAACAATTTCAGGAACAGCCCAGCAGAGATATCACTGTCATCGTTTATTTCGGACTGATTTTCAGTGCTTCCACGAAAAGCAAGTTCGTTCACAGCCGGAAACTGCACCACTTCCCCTATGCTTCTGATGTAGTATCGGTTTTTCTCAACCTGTGTTTTTCCCAAGAGACATGATAGTGTCACCAGTTTCCACTCTCGTGTTCAGTTCTGTCCATGATCGTGCAGCATTCAAATGGCTATGGCTAGATGCATGCCTGTATAATCCCCTGTCCTTTTCTAATGCCGTTTTCCAGTTAATAAACCCCGTCTTGGTAAAAACTAGATCTCTGTCATTTGTGCTTGAAAACTTGCGACAGGGGAAGCAGAAACATGCATCTAGTTTCACTGAATATTCTAGCCATGATCGTGACTGATACCAGCTTGGGTTGAAAGAACGAGCCTTTTTGCCAAACTCCCGTTTGGGAAATACTTTTATAACTGGCTGAGATGGTGTGTTATCATTTAAATCGTGGCCGAGATCCACGGAAGCACCCCCGACTGCCGTTTCTTCCGAACCGGGCACAGGATCCGATACGGAGCATGAAGATTCTGAACTACCAGTATGTACAACTAGAGCTGCATTTGTGTTAACATTACTGTGCTTTGGTTTAGTAATCAAAAATCGATGCATAATGATTTAGGCTAATACCGTATAAGCAAGTAGGGTAACTGTCACCAAAAGGAAAGAAGAACCGTGGAGCACAGAGAATAAGAAAAGAAAGAAAAACACATTAGCGACCTAACCGTTAGTTAGCTTTAGCTATAACGGTGACAATTAGCTAGCTAACAGTTAACGTTACCTAGCTAGGTTAGCTAGTCTAACGTAAACTAGTACTGTAGCTAGCTAGCTAACGTTGCGTAAAACCACCACCACTAAGCCCCTCAGACAGTAATAACACTAAACCACTAAAATGAAACAACAAGACAAGACTCAAAATACACAGGCTTAATTATAAACTTTTAAACAGAATAACTTTTAGACCTATATTATTTTTATTTATTTTTGCTGTGGGCAAACGTTAACCTCTTCAAGTGACAGACAAACACCGACAAATGTAGATTGACAGCAGATCGGTCCGTCTCCCAGTTTTAAACTGCCAAACCAACCAATCAGAAATACATTGCCAAGTTGTTGTTTTTTGATATTTTGAATAGAACATTATGATTGGCTAAGTCTCCTGAACTGAGAAAGAATGCAAAATATCGGTTAAAAAAAATAAAATAATAACTTCTAGGGATCAATCAAAGCAATTGATTATTTTAAGTGAATGGTCAAAGTTTTGGGGGGGCACAGCAAAAATTTGGGGGGGCACGGCCCCCTCTAGCCCCCCCCTAGATCCGGCCCTGCAACATAGCCTAATATCTCACGTTACAATCAATATACCGACAGCGTTATTTTAAACTTCTGCTAGAATAACGGAGATGGGAAAGTCGTAAATAAATGTAAACTGGATGCGATTGCAAACTAGCTTGAAAAGTAAGGGAGAGTGAACAGAAAACATTGAGCATAGGCTATTCAAAATCAGCATCAATCGGGTGATTTGGGTCTGAATAAAATATCAAAGCTAGTTTACTAACTTAATTTGCTACCAGCTAGACTCTGCTGTCTGAAACGGCTTCAAATTCCAGCTCGCACCACAGGACAAAAAGATGCGGCTTGGGTAATTCCACGCTGTATGGGTAGTTCGAAAGAATCTTATTCTTCTTCATATAAGATTTTGGCAGACGCGACTAGGCGTATTACTGCCCTCCGCAGGACATAAACTTAACTGGCACATTCAACGGTCATATTTTTATATATGTCCCTGAATCATGCAGAAACTGTAAAACTGCTTTTGTGATCAGCTGGTGGTTCTCATTTTGGCCAAAGAAAGATTTAATAGAAAATATCAAAACTCCTAGATCTGATAGCCTCTTATAAAAAAAAATGTATTTCTGTATTATACACTGCCTGGCCAAAAAACTCTAATATTTAGTTGGACCGCCTTTAGCTTTGATTATGGCGCGCATTCGTCGTGGCATTGTTTCGACAACCTTATGCAACGTCACAACATTTATTTCCGACCAGAGTTGCATACATTTTTGGCCGAGATCATGTACTGACGACGGGAGAGTCTAACCACTCTCTTAACCCCACCTGATCTATCAGACCTATCTATTCTCAAACATTCATACCCAGGTATTACAAAATCAAGGCAGGGCTTTAATCACGTCTCTTGGATACATATCAATTCTGGTTTCTCTTTAAGTTCATCAACAAATCTCTTTAATTCCTGGCCATTTGCAATAAGACTCCGGGCATTCCATTGAAGAATATAAAACATTAAAATACTAATCACTATTCTCATCGTCCACGTACAGCTCCTCCATACTGTCAGACTATGTCAACTGTGAGTTACCCATATGTTGTTTCTCTGCCATGTACTTGCGTAATTTTTCCGGTAACTGCTTCTTGCCAAGAAACCTTTCTGCTGCTTCAACCACTATCTTTATGACGTCTGATTTCCTGCTTGTTGTTTTTGCTCCTACCAACACATCAACAATGAAAGCTAGAAATGATTCCCTGCTCAACATCAACATATCCGATGGAAACGCCGCCGGCAAAGTTGGAAACTCACGCTAGCTCCCCAGCACTTCACTATTCATCCTTACGTTTCCGACTCCCTGTTCTCTGTCAACTCTTTTGACTGCCTCTGCATACGGAACCTTAAGCTGATCTCTCACATTCTGGACCTGCCTGGCCTTAACAAAGTGCTCACATCCACGAAATGCTGCCGCAAGATCTCCTCCACAGTTACTACAGTTATCTCCACCTTACATGCTTTTATTTCATGATCTTCGCCACATTGCGCGCATCTACGTTTACCCCGACAAGAGCCAGCAACATGTCCAAACCTCTGACAATTATTACAACACAACGGTGGTCTTACATACTCTCTTACATGATATGCCATGTTTCCGAGATATACTCTTTCTGGCAACACACCATCTGTAAATGTTAACAGAACCGGCGGGTCCCCATTGCCTCCCTCCTTAGGCTTGAATCTCCGAACTTCACTGACTTGGCCGTCCTTAATGTTATCTAAGATTTCCTTCTCAGACAGGCCGGCGTACACTCCATACATCACTCCTTTAAGTCCCTGTCTCTCTCTAGGAACAAAGCTCTCAACCTTTACCAACAACCCACCTCCTTGGCGCTGTCATATTGTTTCCTATCTTTGCAGCAAACTCTCAACAGCCCATTTTACAATATCTTGGCCTGAAAACCCTTACCTATCTGACTCTCTAAAACATTTGTAACTCTTAGGGGATTTAATGCCCTAAATCCTCCATTTCCCTGTTTCTGGTTTTTAACTCTAATCAACACAACAAGTTCTTTCGGATTACCCATTTTCCTCATTTTATTTCCCCCCTATACTTCTGACATCTCAGGTCTTTCACTCGATGCTCCTCTCTTCTGACTTTCATTACCTACTGTCTTCCACCCACCTCCCTCAGCCCCTCCACCCCTACCTGTAGCCATAGGCTACCAAAATACATCTAAACACTACTTCTAATAATAATAAACAAACAAAAGAAAAGAAAAGAAAGGAGAAAAAAAGGCCAGTCAAAATGAATTTGAGAAACCACCGCTGAATACACAAGAATGAATAGAAATCGTGATGAAATGCCCACGGTGAAAATGGTAGCATATTTTTCAGGCATATTTTCCACTCGCAATTTGCGCATGCACTTTTCAACAACGGAAAACAGACAGGCAGCTAGCCAGTCAGTCAGTTACCCACTTTGACGCTCTGCGTCCGGGCAAAAATCAACCCATAGGCTTTTATAAGCATCGGAGAAGGTCTCATTTCTTAAGTTATGTTACAATCTCTTCATACATTGGCAATTGAAAGCGATTCATGCATGTAAATATCTGACATATAGCCCCAATATGGATTTAAAAACCCTTAAATCAAAGCTGAAAGTCTGCACTTTAACCTCATAGTCACTGTTCCATTTAAAATCCAATGCACTGGAGTACAGAGCCAAAACAACAGAAATTGTGTCACTGTCCAAAAACTTAGACTTTGCTGTAATGCTTCCAAAACATGAAACGACAAAAACCTGCTTAGTGTGTGTCACGGAAAAAAGTTTATAAAGATAAATTAAGGATACATATATTATTTATTTCAGTTAGGCTGCTGAATATTTAAAAATGTCACCGGTTTAGCTTTAACATGACTGAACTATCAATGATATCTGAGCTTAATAAAAATTGCACAACTCCAATCAGTTATTATTTCTGACTATTTCCTTTTACAGTGTCCTATTTTCACTGTGATTGTCGTAGGCTTGTGTTTAAAAGTGCTGATCTGGTGTTGGCTTTGATAATTGAGTGACGTTGTGATATGGACATGGGAAAAATGTTCCTTGATCGGCTCTCAAGTGATAACGTAGACGTCTGCCTGTGCGCCTGGTGAAAATCAAACTGACATTCCTTGAAATGCTTTGCGAGGAATGGAAGAGAAACAGAACCATTTTGTATCAATTTGAGCACATTTCAGAAAATGAAGTGAAATGTAAACTTTGCGACCATGAGCTAACATACTCCAACAGCACTGAAGCAGCACGATGAGTGGGCGGCCCGCCCACAAATGTCTATGGTCGGGGAAACACTGATATATATATATATATACATTCAACATTTTGTGTGTTCTTGTGTGTGTGTGTGTGTGTGTGTGTGGGGGGGGGGGGGGGTAAACTTACATATCCTAATTTTCTTGTTCCCCTTCTTTACAGCTTTGACCCAGCCTACAGAGAGAGAGAGAGTTCAGCGAGACAGTGACCTGGACTGTGGTCTTGCAAGCTAGTGGGGTGTGGCACAATCACCTGGGTCGTGATAATTCAGGCCACTGCAGTGCGACTGTTACCTGGGTCGTGGTCATGCAGGCCAGTTACTTGGAAGGTCTCTGGTCTTCTGCGCTTCAACTGCAGCCACACAGGTGACACTGAGGTAAGCTTGGAGCTGAACATTTTGGCAATGTCATAACCATGTGAGTTCCACTGGGGGAGAGAGAGAGAGAGAGAGAGAGAGAGAGATAGAAAGTGGTGTGTGATGCACAACTGGGGATGGCATCTGTATCAAGTGGTGAACAGACAAAGATGGACTAAAAAGGATTAATCGGCTTGCTGCCTTTTATTAAGCCTGGGCATTAAGACAAGAGAAAATACTTATCAATACAACAAATGAGAAAACACAAACTCAGCAGGAAAAGGCAGTCAAAAAGTCAGATCAGAAAACCAGAAGTAACCATACCCGCAGCCATCAAGAAAACAGTCCTACTTTAGGCTTGAGAACTAGGCCTTTCATAAGGCCCAATGATTAGGCAATGGGCAGCAGCTATAGTGATTACAACGAGCCACTACTGCGGTCATAGCACTCCGGACGCCAAAGAAATCTGTCTTTTGGACCTTTACAGTGCGACTATATAGAATTTTCTGAAAAACGCTTAATCTCCTCCTAGATCGATTGACTGATGTGCATAAAACTTGCACTCATATGGTCACTGTATACTTCGAGTTAAAAGTTATATGAAGAAGGTTTCTATGTGAAAAATTATGGCTGCATTGTAAAATAGTGCTTTTATTTACTTATACAGAGAGACACCAGTGTACAGAGAGACACCGGTGTACAGAGACACCGCTGTACAGAGACACTGGTGTACAGAGGCACTGGTGTACGGTTATCTTTTCTTTTATTCTTTTCTAATGTATATATCTTTAAGCTTATTTATCTTTTTAAAGCTGTTTTAACTTTTATTTATTTATTTATTTATTTATTTTCTCATCTGATGTTCAGTTGTTGCTTGTTATCTGTTGAGCACTTGAAAAGTCCTTTTGTTCTGTATTTTGTTTTTATTGTTGTGAAGCACTTTGGGCTGCATTTTATGTATGAAAGGTGCTATACAAATAAAGTTTATTATTATTATTATTAAAATTACAGATTTTAAATTATGAAAATGATGGTAATTAACTGTGGCTTGGGTTTATTGATTTGTGACCCATATTATTATATAGTGCACATCAGCCAGAATAAAACAAAATTTGAATGATGTTAATGAATTCAGAAACTAGAGCTAATTTTGTGTCCTAGCTGGAAAACTACTTGAATCCTATTGTTTTCAATGGGATTAATTACCATCATGCTGCATTCTGATGTTTTGCTTATTTTTGGGACTTTGCTCTCTTCAAATTCCATGATACTGGGCAAAATGGTAGGGTAACAGTCGTGCATAATAACACTAGAAGTAGCGCATAATAACACTCGGCGCCGATTGGCCACTTGATGGCACTATAGCAATGAATTTAAATGTCAATATTTAAGTTTCGGTATGCCTCGCCCATAAATAAACTAGCATGGCCTCTGCTCACTTACTTTCAAAAATGGAAATCAACTTTGTAAATGCTGCAACTGCTCTGAACTGTAACGGCAATGGAGGTTGAAAAAGTTTTAAGATCAAATGGTAACAGTGGACCACAATTTCAAAAAGATAATGGCTAAAATTTGTGACTTTGACTGCAAATTCCAACATAGGTGAAAGCAGAATTCACAGCACTGGGACTCTTTACTATAAAACCAGAACGGAACGAACACAGTGTCATTATCAGCAGAGAACAGAGACATGCTTATTTTAGGAACTACATTGAAATAGAATTCACAACGTTGAAGTTGGCTCCCGATTTGCAGATAAAAACAATAATAATTTTTTTTAATTTTTTTTTATTCAAGCTACTTTCACTTTGCATGTATTTTAAAGGCAATAATATGAAAATATCAGATATCCAAGTGTCACACACTTTTTTCTGTGTGTCTAATTGCTCAACATTCTGTCACTGTCTTCTATATATTCAATTTAATAAAATGTATTTTGTATAGTGCTTTTTACAGAGAACTGTCACAAAAACGCTGTACATAGAAACAGATGGAGAATTGGGCAAAAACAAACAGCCCAAACAGCAAACAAGGTAAAAACTACCCAATGGGAAGAAAACACTCAAACGGTGGCGAGAAAAAACTCCTCGATGGGAAGAAATCTCGGAAGGAACCTGGCTAGAGAGGGGGAGCGCATCTCATAAGGATATATGAGATATGAGATAGCAGGTACTGATATACATCTGAAATTATTTGGATACTGCACTGTTTTTAAATGATCCCACTCCAAACGTTCTATATAAACCAATACAGTAGTATACAAGCTCTATTAAAAATAAATAAAAATCTCCAAAATAAAAAGGTCTCAAACTTTGGACACTTGGGTATGATGGAACAGATCTACCTCTGACCCAAGTTTGGTGAAATATTACTGTAACGTTTTCAAATAATCCCACTCCTAACTTCCAATACAGGTTTATTGAAAAAAGTTAAAATTTGGATTGGAATTTCTCCCCTAAATCAGAAAGTCTCAACCTCAAATGCAGAGAGGTTATAGTATCTCTTGTAAGATTACCTGAAAATAAAATATCAAGAGTCTTTTGATATTTTTGGGTCACAGACATCAGGAAGTCATGGCATGCAAAGGATATGTGACCAAATATTCAAAATGATTACCTTATTCTACATTATCTTAAACTGTCAAATATTTTTTGATGCCCGAAAATGGGGGGGACTATGTACAAAAAGGTTCTATAATTTCTAAACGGTTCATCCGATATGATGAAAATGCCCTCAAATTAAACTGACAGCCTGCACTTCAACCTTGTCAACTCAAAGTGCTAGAGTACAGAACCAAAATAACAAAAAATGTGCCACTGTCCAATGAATTATGCTGCTCACTGTACATTTGAAGTGATTTTTTCAAAAAAATTTGTTTCAGATTTTTCCCCATTTTCTCCCAATTTAGTAGCCAATTGAACCCCTATTCTAATTCAATTGCCCCCCGTGTAGCAACCGCTAGAGAATCACCGTTACACAACCCCGTCAGCTGGCGGTAGGATGGGAGGGCGCCATGTCCTCTTCAGGGCGCGACTCCTCCTAGCTCCTGACCGTGATTCCAGCCCGCCCAGGGCCGCTATGCGTGCAGCGATTCTCTCCGAGCCCCTCCCCCCACCCGGAAGCAGCCGCCAATTACTGCTCCCACGGAGCACAACTGCACCGACTGAAAGTCGGCGCTCTTACCGTTGTACCACCGCAGCGCCCCCATTTGAAGTGATTTTAATGAAATATTCCTGCACCGTTTTGAAATAATCCCGCTCCAAACTTTCTCTATAAACCAATACAGAATATAGGCTATTGAATTTTTTTGGACATTAGGAAGTCATAGTATGCCAAGGATATGCAACCAAATAGTAAATATGATGACTTTATGTTAATTTGTCCAATTACTTTTGGTCTAAAATGGGGGGGGGCTATGTATACCTCTACTTCTTCCGCATTTTTGAAAACTATCATTCCCTGCCATCTCATCTGCCTTAAATCCCCCGTTAAGGAACCATGTCAACTAATGTTACATTGTGATCCATGACCATGAAAAGTAGACTAACATTAGCGAGCTGACCATAATCGAACGGTTTCACTTTGAGCATTCGATTACAGAAGCAATGTATTTTTTCTGGGCTAGTGCATTAGCTGTTGTTAGCCACAGCTTCTTGGCATTAAAGAAAGGTGCAAATGCGGGTTTTTATATCTGTTTGCCATGCAGTAGCTAAGCCACACATCAGCTTTTTGCCATTTCGAAAATTGCAATGTTTTTAAAGGAGCACAGTCACGCTTGTTTAAGTTGAGATTATTTGGCTTAAATGCTTAAATTCTGTGTGTAGGCCTTTTTAAAATCACCGTCATTGCAGCCGTTTCCTATTTATGGGAAATACGGCGGCAAAACTTCAAAGGGCAAACACGTCCAGTGACGTCACTGGACGTGTTTGGCTTGAATCTCCAGCCAGTGTTTCCCAGAAGGTAACGGGCGCTCAAACTCCACCCTTGAACGCAGAGACTGGTTTATGGGCGGGCACCCATCCAGGCGATCACGACACTCCCACGAAAATACGGTAACGTTAGCGTACAAATATCATGTGGCCTATCTTGGCCAACGACTATAGCCTGAGAGATATGGCGGACAGCTCTGAGTTTGCGGAGTTAGAGGACAAGCTTTTTGATTTTGACGAAGATATACAACCGTACAGTTTTTAACCGGAATTTACAGAGGAAGAATTACGTGAGCGAGAGAGACAGAGAGCGGAGGACGATGCAGCTGAAGCTAACAGAGAGCAGAGAAGTGGGAATATAAATTGGTGCCAGTGTGGGAACTGTGAACCCATGCCGACCGAGACGGAGAGCCTTTGCTCCCGCGAATGGGATCGAGGGCAACGGCTGTTGGCAGAAACCGAACACAGAGTTTGCATCACTGCCAATAACAACTTTGAACCCTTGCTACATCATGCAGTACTTACTAACTTCTTCTGCAGCAATAGGAGGACTAACTGGAAGAACTATCCACAACCAAGGGGTCCAGGAGGGCAACTAAGCGACGAGTGAGTAAATATCTAGCTAACAAGCTGTATCAAAATTTTGTAATTTAGCTAACGTTTGCTAAACTTATGTTAAAGTCGATATGTTGTGCTTGCCAGCATGACACCAAGATTCGGACATTCCATGTAACGTCAGTTTAGGCTACTGTCGGAATCAGTCGCTTGTTGGCTATACCTAGATGGCTATCTAGCAGCTCATTTAGCATCCTTTGTGCAACAACAGATATTACATTACTATAACCAGTTTTTTCTGTCACCCCTTTATTTAACGTTAGGCAATTCAGTTGTGCTGCCATTGTGTATAGTCTTTGCAGTACGTTAAAGATACCCTTCTCCCGATGGTCAATATGTTGGATTTCTGGACATCGACGAAGACTGAACCAGACTCTGCACTTTGTGATACCTCATGCTTCCCTTTTGTTTTATTATTGTAAAAATGTGGCCATAATTGTCAGAAAATTGAGCCCATAGTGTTCAATAATAGACATACAATGCTATAGTTACTCTTCTGCCCTCACTATGCGTTTGCATACACAGCTATGCAGCGAGGTAAACACTCTCCCAAAAGTACCCAAGACAAGAGCTAGGTGTTTTTAAAGGGTAAGTTCGCTATTTTGGACCTTGGACCCTATTTGCGGTCCGTCTTCCATGAACCTGACCCATGAAGTCCATTTTTTCGCTGATCGGTCCAGTATTGAGTTCGGTACAGATTTCCTGTAGGCTCTCACTGGGCTACAATGGAAGTGAACGGGGCAACCAGAAATGTTATGGAAAAACAACGATAAATGTGCTTTTATAGCTCAGTGTGTATTCTTACGGTCTCAGTATGCTCTCCTGTGAAATGTAGGCTATCGCAAACGCAAACCGAACGTTGAAACAACAGTTCCATTTGAAACAGAACTATTTCTCCGACCGCACTACCTCGCACTGTAAACTTCCGCAGTCTAGCTACGTTGTAGAGAGGGGGGGGGGGGGGGGGGGCGCTTGAAAAGCAGTTGATCACAAATCCTGACCTCCCGTTGGAGTTTACTAGCTAGCTAGTAGCCTACAGCAGAAATATTTGTAACGCAGTTTTTGTAATCATCATTTGTAATAATTAATCACAGCAATGGTGCGCGAATGTGCAGTCCCCGGTTGTGGGAATAAAATGTCTGGACGCTCAAATACCAGTTTTCACAGGCTTCCGTTCTCTGACCCAGAAAGATTGAGACTTTGGCTGGTTGTCTTACGGATCGACATAAACACTCCAGTCAATCAACTCCGTTTGGCAGACTCGCGAGTTTGTGGAGCGCATTTCGACGCTACTGATTTCTGTAACCGCAAATCAGAAGCAAAACACTGGTTTCTAAAGAACACAGCTGTTCCTCGTGTCGGACCTGCAGCACTATCAAGCACCGGAGCGGAGGTAAGTTATATTTAGCTATAACGTTACTAACATTTTTATTTTTTTTGAGCGCGTCCTCTGACCCAGCACTCAATACCAACTAACAAAATCCGAGCTTGACATAAGTTGTTTTCTTGTAACAAAACTGTCGGAAACGTTCATCAACTATAACTTTTTACAATTCTATAATGTTTTATTTACAAATGCTTGACGCATGGTGTCCTGTCCAAAGTTCTCATCTATCACATATCTGTTGGCAGTCATAGTGTAATGGTAATCAATGGAGATGATCCAGTGTCATCCACGGATACATCCAGGTTTTCAATGGCATTCGGTAGCAACAGATCCCACTCCCTACAACACAAACTTTCCTCCTCTCTGGGCATCTGCTTGCACCTCTTGCAAGAACACCAAAAGTCCCCCGAAATTCTTGGTCTAGCCTCGGCAGCGACTTCGGATAACATTACCTGCGCAACTTCAGCCTCTCTCTTCTCTTGCTCTCTTATCATCCATCTCTTGTAGTTCCGTGTCCGTGTATTCTGGCTCAAATCTGTAGCCAGTAACGTCAAAGTCAAAATCGAATTCTTCGTCTTCGTAATCATTATAATCATCCAAGTTTTTTTGTGGAAATTGTAGCCTACGTTGATGCAGGTAAACAAACGCAGACTGCTCAGCTAGATAGTTTCGTAAACGGCCGGCACACCTTCCAGCTCCCCTACCCCCCGACACATAGTACTCCGCGGGAGCAGCGAAAACAAGCAACAGAGAAATGCTTACTTCCAAGCCATGCCAAGCACGTAAAAAATGTTCGGATTGAGATACATTTCACAGGAGAGCATACTGAGACCGGTAACAATACACCCTGAGCTTCCCGTCTCATTTATTGTACATGAAAGCACATTTATCAAACATTTCTGGTTGCCTCCGTTCACTTCCATTGTAGGCCCAGGTGAGAGCCTACAGGAAATCTGTACCGAACTCAATACTGGACCGATCAGCGAAAAAAATGGACTTCATGGGTCAGGTTCATGGAAGACGGACCGCAAATAGGGTCCAAGGTCCAAAATAGCGAACTTACCCTTTAATGGAAGCGGTGTGAAACTGTAAAAACCGTACAAAGGCATGTATAAGTCTCACATAACAACAAAGTATCTCCATACAAATTAAATAAATGTATACAAATAAGTCACAGATAATAAGAGCGATTACTGAGCGCGTAGACAATACACTCAAAACCCAGTAGGAGCTACGTGATACAGTATTGTGCTGTAGCTACCTGCTTCTAAAGCAACACTGAAATGGAGAGCTAAATAAAGCGGTAAGTATGAAAATACTGAGAACCGTAAGTATGCGAACAAATGCACTCAGAATGTCTCTTTGCATAATAAATGATTACAAAGGAACTACACAGGTAAGTATGTAAGGTTAGTGCACTAATGTAACTAAACATCACAAAAACTGACATCCTTCCTAAATAAAGCTTGTATGTTGTATATAACATGTTTATGAACAGAAATACTCACAGATCATGCTTTAACAAGGGCATGAACAAAGCAGATTGACATGGATGTCAGGATGCTGCCCTTCCACAATGTGATCTTCATCAAAATGGCAGATACAAATGTGGGACAACTTTATTGAATGTAGACAGTGTATATGTACTGCGCCAGTAGAGGGCACTGAACTGCGCTAACTGCAGAAGGTTGAATGAGGTGTGTCTGTGTCTGCGTGTGTGAGAGTGAACTAGCTGTAGGAGAGACAGAAGTTCTGTGGGCGGAGCGTCAGGGGGTGCTGGGTGTGCGGCTGTCCCAGGGCCCGCGGCATCCGGGGGCCCACTGATCTAGAGCACGGGCCCCCAGCGCAGGGTGCAACGTTTAACGAGAGCGCGATTGACAAAGTTAATATCAATACATTGATGTCTAGGAACAATCGTACTAAAGGAAATAGTAGCGCTCAACTGTTTATATACCACATATTTCAGAGAGAAAATACGGTCACGGTTGGTAGTAAATTAGATAATTATGACAAAAATAAAATAGTTAAATGAACATATAAATATGATATTTTGTGTTACCTGCAGTTATTTAGTACGCAAACAGTTATAGCATGCAGATTTATGAGTGAATCGTAGCATCCAAATGAATGTCGGGTAAGGTTACGGTGTCGCGTAGCTGTGAGCGTAGCCTACAATTCCTCCCAGTATAATTTTTCCCACTTCCGGGTCCGTTGCTTGATTGTACGTCTCGCTAGCTACTAGCAACTAGCACTGAACTGTGTCGATTATACGCTCTATGCTTGCCAGAAATCTACAAGTGGTTTGATCATTTTCAATGTCTTTGTTCAATTGGCCTGTAAATAAACATTAGCTAGTTATACACTCGCATTAATGAGAGACCAGATACCGAAACATGCGTCCGTCGCAGATCTGGCTAAAATGCTCATTGTAGACTACCCAGCAGTGGCCTCTACATTCAGTGAGGTTTGCACGGCCTTTCTATTATTTCTGACTCTTCCGGTCACCGTTGCGACTGCCGAGCGCTCCTTCAACCAAACTGAAATTAATTAAAAACTATTTGAAGAGCACAATGGGACAGGAGAGACTGCATGGATTGGCCACGTTGTCAATCGAAAATGATCGAGCCAAGAAGTTGGACATAGGGCGTATTGTCGATGACTTCGCGGAGCGCAAGGCTCGTCGAGTGCCTTTTAAATAGTGGTGAGTAGCCTTGATATATTTATGAACTGATCGGCCCGCCGTGCCAATGTTTTGTCTATATTAATATGTCGCTGTGCTGATTTTATTGGACAATTTTTCTAATAATTTACACTAGGTGTTTTGATGCTTAGGCTATTTATCAAAGTAACAAAACGCCATGATTTCTTCGTTACCGTTGTGTGCTGTGATCGCTGTCAGTGGGGCTGAACTTTCGCTAATGAGGTGTAGGATATCTAATATTTCCCCCCTTCTCTCTATCTCTGTCACTCTCTCACTCTCACCCCCCAACATCAAAGATAAGCCAGTCTTTGTCATAAATGACCCCTCTCCCCCCCCTCCCCCATACCTTAACCCAATCAGGACAGGGATGGTCTTCCTGTGGAGGTATTTTATGAGTGTACCGACATAATTGGAGGTTCCACCGAGATAGGTTGTCCTATAGCATACTAAATTTTGCTATTGAGTAAACTGCGGTAAACTCTGAGACAAGTTCAAATCTTTTTCTAATCGACTGGTCTTAGATTTATTGATTTATTTATTTTTTTTAAATATATATATAAATACATTTTTAATATTATTATGGCATACCAGACAAAGAGAGAGATGCCTCATTTACCCTCCACTGCTAACCTACCAGCATTCCCTGGCCAGTCAAGGCTGGATCAGCAGTGGTATCTCATGTTATCCGAACGGCAATATTTGATAGCCCAGTGCCCAAAATTTGCAGAACAGCTCAAGGCAATGGACCAGCTGAAGGAGGAGGCCCTTTACAACCTGCGGACTGAGTATTTGGACTATCTGATTTCTCCAGATAGTGATGAAACCAAGCGCAAGATTGTCCAAGGGATAAGGTCGTACCTAGAGAAAAGACAACATTTTCTCTACCTCTGGCGGTCAAAGCAGGCGGAGGTAAACCAGATGTGGAAACTGGCTTGGGAAAAGCACCACTCTAAGTCAGGAGTTACTGCCAAACCAGTTTCTTCTGTGGCAGTCCAGCATGCGCTGGAAGGAGCAGTGCATGGCGCCATTCCAGCCATAACCCAGGCACCACCCCCCACCGAGGACAATACAGCACTCTCCATTGACTCATCCCCACCCCCTTCAGGCTTGGACAATTCTGTGGATTTTGTCACCTCCACAGACAATGTAGCCGCCCCCCTGGTGAGCCCCCCTTCCCTGGAGGAATTTGGGGGAAACAGCTCTGTGTCTTGTATCACACCAGCCACCACAGAGGAGGTGACCCCACAGGACGTGGAATCCGCTGCTGCAATTCTCCTCAGCTGAGCCAGGTGAGGAGACCGTCGAACCCCTGGAGGCAGAACCTGCTACTGCAGACACAGCAGCCCAGCCTGGTGAGGAAACCGTCAAACCCCTGGAGGCAGAACCTGCTACTGCAGACACAGCAGCCCAGCCTGGTGAGGAGACCGTCAAACCCCTGGAGGGCAGAACCTGCTACTGCAGACACAGCAGGCCCAGCCTGGTGAGGAGACCGTCGAACCCCCTGGGGGCAGAACCTGCTACTGCAGACGCAGCAGCCCAGCCTGGTGAGGAGACCGTTGAACCGCAGGACGTGGAACCGGCTTCTACAGGCCCATCAGCCCTGCCAGGGTGGAGAGGTCTACGCGCCCCAACAGGTGGAGTCAGCCCCCCACAGAAAAGTCCACCCAGGCCGAGGACCCCACCCCCACCCCTTGTGGACTTTTCTTCCCCTCCTGCTGCTTCCCCCTCCTGCTGAATCCCGGGGAACCTCTGTCTGCTGCACAGGACAGAAGGGGTGTGCTCTGTGGGACTCTCCCACTTCCACAGTTCCTGTGATGGAGGAGATAGGGGGACTTCTGCGAAAGTCTCGCTCCCCTATCAGAGCTGTAAAGAGACCCCCAGGAGAAACGGAGCAGGAAGCCAACCCCCCGGCCGTTTTACGACTCCTCTGGCCCTCAAAGTCTCCGCCAGAGTGTTGTCTTGCAATCCAAAGCAAGATGAAAGCAGCCAATTTAGCACAACAGTTTCCCCCACCCTCGTCCTCTCCACCCCCCGAGCCACACCTGCAAACTTCGCACACACACGTCATCCAGGGAGAGTGCAAGAGCCCTTTTTCCGACATCAGAAGTGTTCGGAGAGCAGTGATGGACTGCATGCCTACGAGCAACGATCAGCCCAGCTGCCCAGAGAGGGAACCAAAAGCCAAAACTGGCATAGACCCCTGGACAGAGATGAGACGGGCGTGGTTAAGAGGCATCCACGTGCGGAAGAAGCAAGATGACAGGATGCCTCCTGTCATCCCGGTTTGCTGAACGCTGTGGCCCCTCCGCAGCCAAAGGGACTGCCAGTAACCACACTGGGGGTTCTAGGAGGTAAAAACTGGCACTCTGCCTGCCCCTGCCCCCCCCCCCCCCCCCCCCCCTCACCACCCCCCCCCCCACATCCCTACCACCACCTTTTTAACATAAGACAATGCCCATGTTTTTAAGTCCCTTTTCTAAGTGTAGGTGCCCCCTCCAATGCTGTTCCTGGGCACTTGTGGACAAGTATGCCCTATTCAGGTGATTATTTGGACTGGCAATCTTGTGGATAGTAAATCCTGTCCGTAAGGTTCCCCTGAATGGACTAAGTGCTTATAACATGCAGTGTTCTCCTCTTCACATGTTGCTGTGAGTGATAAGGCCTAAACCCTCAAGTCCCACAGTCTTCTCCTGCCACTGCCTGAAGGACCCCCAGAGGCACAAGTGCAACCGGACCCATACTCTGCCGCGGGAAGCTAACCTAAGCGACTGCCGTCAGCAGTCCACCCAACTGGACCCGAGCTCAAGGAGCCAAAACGGATTCCGACAGGGAAAGAGGTGCTTCCCCACCCCGTCAGTAGAGAGGTCTTGACCGCACTTTTCCGCCTGTGGATCATCCAGCTGCCTGTCACAGGAGACAGAGCCCCCCGCACGCTGTGCAGAATTGGTAGCGACACTGTGGAATTAGGCGGCCTTTCACTCACACAGTTACAACATTAAGGGGAATAAGCACTGCATGTTATCCAAGGAAGTCCAGGGAGCCTCTTCCCTTGCCAGTCCAGATACCCTGACACTGGAGAAGGAATTGACTGAACCAAGGTGCCATGACAGCAGTGACAAAAAAAAAAAAAAAATGTCTGCACCACACCGGATCATCACAATGGGACTAGTAAACTGGACATGGAGTAATTGTTTTAAAGATGGTTAATGAACCATTAGGACAGTTGTTTTCATTGTGTTTAAGTCCCTTTTATAGAGTGTAGGTGCCCCGCCAAATACTGTTCATGGACACTTATGGACAGGTCTGCCCTATTCATGTGATTATTTAGACTGGCAATCCCGTGGACGGTAAACCCTGTCCGTAAGGTTCCCCTGCATGGACTGACAGCGGTCATAACATGCAGTGCTATCATTAATTGTTCCGCTCTTCACATGTTGCGGTGAGTGATGATGCCCAAGCCCTCAACTCCCACAGTCTTCTCCTGCCATTCCCTAAAGGACACCCACAGACACAAGTGCAAACAAGTGCAACCGGTCCCACACCCTGCCGCGGGAAGCTAGCCTAAGCAACTGCCGTCAGCAGTCCACCCAATTGGATCCAGGCTAAAGGAGCCAAAATGGATTCCGACAGGGAAAGAGGCACTTCCCCACCCGTCAGAAGAGAGGTCCTGACTGCACTTTGCCACCTGTGGATCGTCCAGCTTCCTGTCACAGGAGACAGAGCCCCCGCACGCCGTGCAGAACTGGTAGAGACACTGTGGAGTAGGTTGCATTTCACTCACGCAATTGCAACACTAATGGAAAAAGCACTGCATGTTACCCAAGTCCAGGGAACTTCTGGTCCCTTGCCAGTCTAGATACCCGGACACTGGAGAAGGAAGAGACTGAACCAGGGTGTCATAACAGCAGCGACACAAAAGAGTATCTAATAGAGATATGACTCTAGATCACAAAGGGACTACTAAACTGGGCATGGACTAAATGTTTTAAAAATGGTTGGTGAACCATTTGGACAGTTGTTTTTGTTGTTAGCAGGTAACTGCATCTTCAATGTCCAAATGTGTAATGTGATTCCTATTTGGTGATGTAAGAATATGTTTTTAGCAGGTGCATGCACCTATTCTTACAAGAGAGGGATGTAGGATATCTAATATTTCCCCCCTTCTCTCTATCTCTGTCACTCTCTCACTCTCACCCCCCAACCTCAAAGATAAGCCAGTCTTTGTCATAAATGACCCCTCTCCCCCCCTCCCCCATACCTTAACCCAATCAGGACAGGGATGGTCTTCCTGTGGAGGTATTTTATGAGTGTACCGCAGAAAAAGAAGTTAGTCAATTGTGGAGTTTGTTTGGAGAAGTCATTCTTTTTGGTTCCTCGTGCATTTCCTTTTGTTCCTGTTCAGCTGGAGGGTAAATAATTTGGCAATTTTTGGCTTATCTCTCTCTTTACTGGTATTTCCTAATTAATGTCTGGTTTAATGTCTTCCATTTTGTAAATTATAAGTAGTCAGCCTACATTCCTTAGTGAATGTATGATTTCAACTCATTATTCCAATTGAATGTTTTTCATTTAATAAAATTATTTAATCTCAAGACCTGATTTAGACTTTGTTTTGGCTTGTTGGTTGATCCACCAGGTTACTGTTCGACTTACCTATTAACGAATTTGGCGATTTAATTGATGATTGTAATTCTTAATAATAATTATTAAATTAAATCACGTAAAGCTTATTTTGAATGTAGGTTAAGTGAGGGGTTCTAGCACGCAATATCGCTTGTGTTCAGTATTCAGAGTGCTGAACGTTTTAACAAGGGCATTGACTGTTGGAACCGCTGGATTCAGAAAATACACATTTTACCTAGTCCTCACTTACCCGACAGAGGTAACATTACCGCTGGCTATGTGTGCGCTGTTATGCTGTGTGCATAGTAGGTTGGAGTGGGTGGGGCCCGTTCGTGCGTTCTGCACCAGGGCCCGGCGTCACGATGTTCCGCCACTGGACAGAACACTCCCCGCCTGGCATCTGTAAGATGTCAAATTATCTGGAACCTAAAATATGAGTTAAGTGAGGCGTAGTGTAAGTGCATTACTTCACAGTCACTTATCAGTGTCCTTGCGTAGAAGAAGTACGACTTCTGAGACAGGTCTGAGGAACAACCTTGCTACACCATCCCTGGTGGTCTTCACTTCCATCTTCCTTACCTTCCCGTCGTGGCTGGGAAAGGTTTTTGTTACCAGCCCAACAGGCCAGTCATTCCTCTTGGCTTGGTTGTCCCGCAGCAGGACAACATCCCCTTCCTGCATGTTTGGCTTTTCGTTTCTCCATATGCGGCGTCCCTGCTGATCACTGATGTATTCTCGTTTCCACTGTCCCCAGAACGTGTTAGCCAGACTCTGGACTTGGCGCCACTGACGCCCAAAGAGGTCGTTGTCATCAAACTGACCCGGGGGGACAGGAATTGTGGCGACCTTCTGGGTGAGGAGGGTAGTGAGAATGACTGGATGCTCTGGATCTGTGGAGACTGAGGTCAAAGGCCTGGCGTTAACTATCACTGTGACCTCTGCCATGAATGTTGTGAGAACCTCATGCGTCAGTTTTGCAGTTCCAAGTTTGAGAAACATGGCATCCAGGACGCGGTGAGTGACACCAATCATCCGTTCCCAGCTGCCGCCCATATGCGAGGCATGTGGAGGATTGAATTGCCATGTGCATCCTTGCTCTGCCATGTAGGCCTCCACCTGCTTGTTGTTGCAGGCTGTAGAGTCAATTTGGAGTTCCTTGCAGGCTCCCACAAAGTTGGTTCCGCAGTCTGACCTGAACTGCTTCACAGGGCCCCTGATGGCTAAGAAGCGCCTGAGGGCATTAACGAAACTGGAGGAGTCCATCGACTCCAGTACCTCAATATGTATTGCTCGTGAGCTCATGCATGTGAAGATGACCGCCCACCGCTTGCTGTTAGCCTGGCCTCCTTGTGTTCTTCGTGCAGTGATGGACCAGGGGCCGAACACATCTAGCCCTACATAGGTAAAGGGAGGGTCTGTGCTTAGGCGATCGGCGGGCAGGTCCACCATCTTCTGTTCTTCTTTTTTACCACGTAGCTTGCGACAAGTCACGCAGTTGTAGATTATGCTGCTAATGGTTCGCTTTCCCCCAATGACCCAAAATCCAGCTGCCCTTACGGCTCCTTCAGTAAAGTGCCGGCCTTGGTGATGAACTTGCTTCTGGAAATGTCTGATCAGCAACGTGGTGATGTGGTGTCTGCCAGGAACAAGTGCCGGGGAGCTTCATCTGACATGACTTCTGCTTTTGCTAGGCGACCTCCAACCCTGAGGATGCCATGAGAGTCGATAAAGGGGCAGAGTTTGCTAAGTGGGCTTTGTTTGGGAACGGGCACTCCTTGTTGGATGCGGCTAATCTCATCTTTGTAGGCTTCCCTTTGCACAGTGAGAATGATTGTAGCTTTTGCCTGGTCAAGTTGCTCTTTTTTGGGAGGCTTATTGCAGGTATGCCAGCCATGGCAATTGCTGTCTTTGGAGGCTTGAGTAAAGGAGTGAGCGACATGTGAGAGCAGAGAAATGGCTCTTGAGAGAGACCTCCAACTAGAGAAACGCTCAAAGCGTTCACTGCCAAGTGTGTTGTCTGAAAGACGAGTGGCACAGGCAGTCACTTCAGGACGTACCTCCACGTCCGTTCCTGGCTCAATGAGGTCGAAAGCTTCCTCATGTGGCTGACTGTGTTGTGAATCAGTGAGGAAGGCAGGACCGCTTAGCCAGGAGGACAGCGCAAGCTGACTGGCTGGGATGGCTCTAGTAGCATGATCAGCTGGGTTTAGACTGGCAGGAACATAGTTCCATTGGTTTACTTGTGTGGACCGTCTGATGCGCTGTACTCGGTTATGGACATAGACATAGAATCGTCTTAATTCGTTCGATATGTAACCGAGCACCACCTTGCTATCGGAGAAGAACTTGACATCATTCAACTCGGTGTCCAGTTCCTCTAGAATGACCTCAGCCATCTCAACCGCAAGAACAGCTGCACCAAGTTCAAGCCTAGGAATAGTGAGGTCAGGCTTTGGAGCCAGTTTCGCCTTGCCTAAGATGAACCCCACTTCACTCTTTCCTTCTGCATTTGTCACTTTGAGATATGCGACAACACCGATCGCCTTGGTGGACGCGTCACAGAAGACACACATCTCTTTCCTTTTAGCTCCAGAGAATGGCAGTGATGTGTACAGTCTGGGAATCTTCAACCCCTGAAGGTCTTGCAGCGAGTTCTTCCATCTTAGCCACTCCTCCTGTTTCTCCTTGGGGAGCGGTGCATCCCATTCGCAGGCATCAGTGGTGAGTTCTCTCAGGATAGTGCGGCCCTGGATGCTGACAGGTGCAACGAATCCCAGTGGGTCGAATAAGCTATTGATGGTTGACAGTACACCACGTCGTGTGAAAGGCTTTTCGTTGGCTGCCACACGAAAGGTGAACGTGTCTGTACACAGATCCCATCCAAGTCCCAGACTGTGTTGCATAGGAGGGGAATCTTAGCCGATGTCAAGGTCCTGTAAACCTTTAGCGAGGTCTTCCCCTGGGAAGGCTCTCATGACTTCAGTGCTGTTGGATGCAATTTTGTGCAGCCTGAGATTGGATTGGGCCAACATGTCTTGAGCTCTTTTCAACACGTCAATGGCCTCTGTCACGCTGGAGAATGATTTCAATCCGTCGTCCACGTAGAAGTGCCGTACTACAAACCGTCTTCCTTCAGCGCCAAACTTATTTTCTCCCTCCATGGCAGTCCTCTTCAGCCCGTATGGCCACTGCGGGTGAAGGACAGTTGCCGAACACATGGACCTTCATACAAAACTCCACCACTTCGCTGTCGAGCTGGTGGTCGCAAAACCAGAGGAAGCTAAGGTAGTCACGGTGATCTTCTCTGACCAAGAAGCTGTGGAACATCTGCTGGATGTCGGACATGACGGCAACTGGCTCAGACCTGAAGCGGATGAGGACCCCGAGCAGACTGTTATTGAGGTCTGGACCCCGAAGGAGCACGTCGTTCAGAGATATGCTGTTGCACTGTGCGCTTGCGTCAAACACAACCCTGATTTGCCCCGGTTTCTGTGGGTGGTAGACTCCAAAACTTGGTAAGTACCAGCACTCTTGGTCCTTTTTCAGTGCGGGAGCGAGTTCGGCATCTCCATTGCTGAATATATTCTTCATGAAGTCTACAAAATGTTCCTTCATTTCTGGTTTCTTTACCAGAGTCCGGCGGAGTGACATGAGGCGGTTGAGGGCTTGTTCCCGATTGTTGGGCAGACGACACTGTCTGGGGCTGCGGAATGGGAGTGGGGCCACCCAACTGTTAGTGTCGTCCTTGGAGAACTCTTTGTTCATGATGTGGAGGAAGGTTTCGTCTTCAACCGAAGGTGCGAGTTTGTCATCATCGACCGAATGACTGAAGGTGAGTTTGCCTAGGTTCTCAAGAGGATGTTTGTGTTGTTCGCCTATGAATTTCTCTTTCACATAGATGCTACTTGCGCAAGGTTGGAGATAGCTGGGGCGTCCGTTTTCCAGGATGCTGGTCTTGTAAGTGTTCACGGTAGGCTTGTGAGCTCCTCTAAGGCATACATCACCCACGATAACCCAGCCTAAGTTGAGCCATTGTGCGTAGGGTGCATTGTGTGGCCCATTGCACTGACTGCGAACCTTGTGAGCACGGATTATGTCCCTACCGAGCAACAGGAGGATCTCAGCTGAGGGGTCAAGTGGTGGGATTTTGGCAGCTACCGCTTTCAGGTGAGGATGGTAGCTTGCAGCCTCTGGCGTGGGAATTTCGTCCCTGTTGTTGGGGATGAGGTTACACTCAATGAGGGTAGGCAGTAGCAGGTGTACTTCGCTGTCAACAGACTCCACCATGAAGCCGCTGGCCCTTCTCCCAGTGGTGTCTGTTGTACCAGAGCATGTCTTGAGGGTATAAGGGAAGGCATTTCCTTGGATGCCAAACAACTCAAAGAATGCAGAACTAGCCAGTGATAAGTTGCTCTGGTCATCTAACATCACATACATTTTCTTCTTTCTGTCAGGATGTCCCTTAGGGTAGACATTGACCAGAGTGATCTTGGAACAGGATTTACCTTGGAGCCCTTCCCCACATACCTCTGTGCAATTTGAAGTGACAACTTCCTAAGCCTGCTCAATTTGCTCCCCGCCATGCTCTGCGGCTGGTGTGGTAGGCCCCTTTACTGACCAGGTGGGTGGGCCAGCATGAAGTGCTGAGATGTGACGATTACTGTCACACTCTGAACAGTGGATGTCCACTCTGCAGTCTTTGGATTGGTGAGTCGTCGAAGCACAGCATTTGAAGCATATGAAATGCTCTTTCAGAAAGCCCTTCCGCTCTTCAAGTGGTTTTTCCCTGAAGCTCCTGCACTTTTTTAAGGAGTGTGACCTTTTGTGAATGGGGCACTGCTTGGATGGCTCCTCATGATATTTGTTTTTGGGGTCTGGGAAGGAGGAGCTCATAACTTCTGTTTTGTTGACACAAATGGGGTTCTTGGTTTTCCACTGTTTTCCTGGAGGTCTCTCGCCTCTGAGGGATACAGCACTGGAAGCTTGGTAGATGAAGCTGGGGTCTGTTCTCATTTCAGCATGGTCGTGCACAAACTCAACGAAGAACGAAAATGGAGGATATGGAGTTTGATGTTCCTTTTTGTATTTTGAACCCCTGATTACCCACTGCTCCTGGAGGTTATGTTGGAGTTTTTCCACAATTGGGTTTACTCCTCTGGCTGTGTCGAGGAAGTTAAGTCCCGGCAAGTAACCCTCTCACTTAGCGGATTCGACTTCGAAGAGTAGATCAGCCAGCTCTTGCAGCCGTTGGGAGTCTTTGTTTTGGATCCGCTGGAAGTTCTCCAGCCTTGCGAAAAGGGAAGCTTCAATGGCCTCAGGAGAGCCATAACTTCTGTCCAATCGTTGCCACACCATGTTCAGACCAGTTCTCGGGTAGTTGACATGGACTGCTCTGATTCTCTTGGCATGCTGCAGTGACTCCCCACCAAGCCACTTGATGAGTAGCTCTAGCTGTTCGCTGGGTTTGAGGTTCAGTCCCTCTATAGCGTTGTGGAAGCCAGCTTTCCATGACAGATAATTTTCTGGCCGATTGTCAAAGGTCCTCAGCCCTGATAGGACAAGGTCTCGACGAGCCAGATATGCAGCGAGATCAGACACATCAGAAGGTCTGGATGTGGGCACATGTGACAGGCCATCGGCCCTGGATGAGTTGTATGCTGCATTGGTATGGTATGGTAGGGAAGAGTTGGGGCCCTGCCTGACACCGTGAACTTCAGTGTGTTGGGGGGGTGTGGGCTGTGGGGTGTAAGCAGTCTGTGCCTCTTTATTTTCCATATATTGAAAATAGTCATTTTGTACGTTGTTTTGTTGGCAATTGAAATGTGTATTGACATATTCACTAGTGCGTTGCAATGACTGTTTTGTTGAAGAGAAGAGGCTAGGCTTCCTTGTGTGTTCTTTTGCATCTAGATCTGCAGCTGCTTCAAACACTTTTGCTGCTGCTAATGCAGCCTCGGCCTCACCCCTCTTTAAGGGCATTCAGTGTGCCGTGAATGCGTGTTTTTTCCATATCAATGCGGGCTTTCTCTACTTCAATGTCTTTTTGACGTTTTGCATAGTTGGCCTTTGCTCGTGCAGCTTCGGCCCTAGCACGGGCCTCCACTGCGGCTACACTGACGCTAGATTTACTGGAGCATTGTGATGATGATGTCCCGCATTCTGACCTGACCTCCGAGTTGTGATGATCACTGGGGCATTGGGCGTTCAGCATTGTTGCTCTCGGCAGTGGTACAGGGTTTTCAGGCCACGGGGATGCTACATGATACAGTATTGTGTTGTAGCTACATGCTTCTAAAGCAACACTGAAATGGAGAGCTAAATATAAAGCGGTAAGTATGAAAATACTGAGAACAGTAAGTATGCGAACAAATGCACTCAGAATGTCTCTTTGCATAATAAATGATTACAAAGGAACTACACAGGTAAGTATGTGTAGCACATCACAAAAACTGACATCCTTCCTAAATAAAGATTGTATGTTGTATATAACATGTTTATGAACAGAAATACTCACAGATCATGCTTCAACAAGGGCATAAACAAAGCAGATTGACGTGGATGTCAGGATGCTGCCTTCCACAATGTGATCTTCATCAAAATGGCAGATACAAATGTGGGACAACTTTATTGAATGTAGACCGTGTATATGTACTGCGCCAGTAGAGGGCACTGAACTGCGCTAACTGCAGAAGGTTGAATGAGGTGTGTCTGTGTCTGCGTGAGTGAGAGTGAACTAGCTGTCGGAGAGACAGAACAGTTACTGTTTCTCCTGTTGAGTTGGCTTAGTATAAATTTCCAACATATTTGTTGGTTTACAAGGTCTAAGTTTGAAAATGCATACCTCTATCACATTCAATAAAATCACTGGGATTGTAACTGTTTATTTGAAATGGTTGTTACTTCAACATAAGATTATCTTCATTATGTCAAGGTAAACAAAGACAAAAAAAATACAGCAAGGTGATATTGTAATAATAGTAGTAGTAAGTCTTTATTGTCCCCAAGGGGCAATTATTGTGCAGTAGTTGAACAACACATACTGAAATGTCTAAAAATAAGTAAAATGAAATAAAGTAAAATTAAAAATTAAAATGCCAGAATTTCCAATATTTCTTAAGGTACCGCAGACTCGACAAGCAAATTCTTTGATTTAGCTCCCAGTAATTCGCCACTATAGTCGCGCTGGAAGTCCTCTGGTTTGAAGTGTTTCGAACAAACACGAACTTTGTCGTAATCCTTTTTTGGCAAATTTATCGGATAGATCGGGTTGTTAATTGCTGCCAGCCACTGGATGCACCTCGTCTCATTTTTGGGCAAACGGTATCCTGACTTAATATCGCACCCACGTACGGCGCACGATGGCATTTTGGGCAGACACGCAAGAATTTTCTGCGGTATCTTCACTTGAACAGTTAGCTCGTCACCGTGCTCGCAGCAATATTACATATTCATGCACACCAAACCTAAGCGTGCGCAGGGAGATATGGGAAATGTGGTAAATAGGGCTGGAGCTGCTCTGGAGATGGAGCTGTTCTTGAGGGCCCATATCTCAAAAACCACAATTCCAATCTTTATGATTTTTTGGAAAATATGAAACATTGAAATAGTAGATTAGAATGCAGAAAACATGCATAAGCGTGACTGTGCTCCTTTAATATATTACTAGATTTTGTCGTAGGTGGAAGGCTTTCTGTTTTGAGCCCAAATACAAATACATCCGTAGCTGAACGTGCTGCCAATCTGGGATTGTTCCGGCATTAAACTGTGCCCCGGTACCACTCATTGCGGCAAACATTTCCATTTCAGGTGTGAATGCGGTAGTTGCCATACGTAGGTAACTTTAAGTGTTGCATAAAGGGGTCCAAGCCAACAGTGCCAAAATTCTGTCGTCTGCGAGTGCAAATGCGACTGCCTTATACTGTGTGCTTTAATTGCTCACAACATCTCACTAGCAAGCTGATTCATGTCACTCATCTGCACTGGCAGTCAGATTTGCACTGACACTCGCATGATCATGTCGATACTACTGCAGTTAGCATTGAAAACCACAGGGTGCCGATAAATTCCCAAGAACAACCAGGGTTCGTAAGGTCATGAAAAACCTGGAAAAGTCAAGGAATTTGAAAATTGTTATTTCCAGGCCTGGAAAAGTGCTTGTAAAAAAAATAAAATCCCAAAAGTTTTGGAAAAGTCATGGAAATTTGTTTCATAAATATTTTCATATTGTTCATTTACGCTGAGTTTAAAATAATTCATATGCTTTTAAAAGAAAATGCGTAACGTTCAAAATATAAGCAGGCATACGCTACTAACGTTACCTGAAAAGTTTGGTGGCCATAGCAACAGTAACTCAGGGAGGCGGCCGGAGCTTGCCGAAACTCAGTTCGCGTCGGCTAGCTAAAAAATTGATAATGCACTATGACAGGGAAGTGTAGATTTAAAAATGCTTGGCTACAATTGGAGCAGTACATGTCATGGGTTGCAACAGACCAAGACCCGGGACAAGCACCACTTGTGTGGTGGCAAAACGTGCAGTGTATGTAGAGCGGCAATAAAATGTTCATAAAAGTTCTGCGATTACAGTCGAGCGACACACTGTCGCTGGACTATAAACTGGCCTTTACGGCCATTTAGCCAACCATGAGTTCCATTCTGTTCCCATGTAATTTACAGCCTAATCTAGTCCCACCCCCCAATTCCCATAGAGATCCATTCAAATGCAGAGAGGTTATAGTATTGCTTCTAAGAGTACCTGGAAATAAGATATCAGGAGTCTTTTGATATCCTTTTATACAGAATCATGATGGCATCACCTGTTTACCTGTGGAATACCTGTTTACCACAGAAGTTGTTTGAGAGAATGGCAAGAATGTGCAAAGCCGTTATCAAGGCAAAGGGTGGCTACTTTGAAGAATCTAAAATATAAGACTTCTTTTTATTTGTTTAACACTTTTTTGGTTTTTGCATAATTTAATTTGTGTTATCTCATAGTTTTGATGTCTTTACTATTCCAAAATGTGGAAAAATAACGGAAAAAAACCTTCTATGAGTAGGTGTGTCCAAACTTTTGACTGGTACTGTATATTTTCATTTATATTTTTGTATTTATAATGTATCCTATTTTTTCATCACTATCGCACAAAATTATAAATAGGCTAAGCAATTTACAGCCATGTTGACAATACAATAGCTAGTCCACAGGCAAAGAAGAATGCTTGGATGTCGTCTGTCAGGCGCTTCCAGTGCGCAGTGAAACGCAAAGCCACTGAGCGTCGTCAGTCGTCGGCATTTCTACTGCGTTCTGCGGTCGCATTTAGTCATCTTGACAGTGGAAAATAAATGCTCATACATAGCAGTGAAGGAATCGAAGGGCAAATTTAATTGCGAGGATATTAGGCATAACCTTCATTTGTGACAAATGTGTAAATGGTACACCTGTCTTGTTTCATTTAAGGCATTTACCAAGTTTATGTGATGCTCACATATGGAGTTATAAAGCCTTAAACAGAGCACCCCCTAAATAGGTGAAATTTGCTATCTGCGCCAAGGGGTTAAGGATTATAATGATTTATTGAGAAATTCACTCTAAATTAAAAAAGTGAAAAGAACAATCCAACAAGATTTTTGTATCTGAGCTAATAGTAACAAGCTCTAAAACATTAAATTTAGTTTATTAGTTTAGCTGAAACAGGGAAAATGCACATTAATGAACATTACTGTAAATGCACCAGTTTTAGCCAGCTGGCTAATTTCCAACTGTCGTCCCTGGGCAAGGTGTTAAATGCCAGAAAAAAAACATCAAAAGAAAATGAGTAAAAAAAGAAAATACATACAGCACAGTAAAAACACAATGAAAGAAACTCAAAATGTCTAAATAGAATACTGGTGTGCTTTGGTTAAGACTACAGTAGGCATTCTTCGGTAGAAAGTAGTTTTTAGCGCTTTGACTGCCACAAACTTTGGACTTGTTGAGGTCCGTTAAATCAGGGTTAATTCAATGTGAGTTGCAGCAGATATCTACAAAACAGTTCTCAGTGAAAGTACCTGGATGGTTAGATAGCAATCTGGGTATGTCAAACATATCAAAATAAAATTTTTGGGTGAACTGCCCCTTTATGAACTTGGGTGGTTTTGGACAGATACAGCCCCATATTAGAACACATTAATTTCTGTTAATTTGTTTATGCTGATATGCCATTGATCATCAGTGTTTCTTGTGGTTGTATTGCACTACTTAACATTAACATTTAACACAAACCTGGGCTTAGGTGTTAACTTTAAATATCAACTTAATTTTTTTTTGGTAATGACTAAATTCATTTTAAGTTATTCAGCCTAAATGGGCTGTTTTGTCTGTATTTATTTTCCATGTACATGCAAATGTTTTGCAAGTGCAATCAAGTCTTTCTTTACAATAAATAAAGTAAGAAATGTTTTGTAACATGCACCTAGAAGCTGTGTTAGTCTCAAATTTTCAAGTCACAAAATTGAAAAGGTCATGTTTTGTTTCTTCACGGAGGAAGGACACTGGGTTGTTTTGGCTAGATTGACAACCAGTAGTTTATCATGCACGCCACAAGGTTTCCAACACTGTTAACATGAAACATTCATTCTCTTAATTGGTTGTATCCCTAATTGCCACTATTCTAATAGATAATAATTGTAAAATTGTGTAAAATGTAGCCTTGCCTACCAGTGGAGGTAGTGCAAAACGGCAATGAACTGCTAACCCTGTTATCAGTATTATACAGTAAAAGTAATAATTTATATGCTATTCATGAAAAACTATATCACACTGTAAATTTCAGCAACAATAAGGCACTGTGAATTTTACAGTAACTGGCTGGCAACCCTGCTGCCAGCTCTTTAGGTTTTTTTTTTGGTTTTTTTCAGGAAAATGTTTAACAGTGTCGGCTGTAGGCTCCAAACAACGTAAAAATTGGTCACTGACGAATTGTATTCTACATTCCTGTTATATTTTTTTATCGCCGGGGGGCTGTTAAGAGAAACTGAGAAAGATAAAGTAATAAAGTATTTAACTTATGTTAAACTAGCTTTATGGGGCATGTGTGGTGCTGTAAAATAACTAAAATCTATTTAAAATGCAAAAACTATTTCGAGACAGTCGATAGGTCGAGTTCACAATGTATAACATCTTACAAATGTAAATGTAGCCTATAGAAATTATTTGAACACTTGAACATGTTGAAACGGTTTCATTGTTTTAGGTGAGTAAGCAGTAGGCTACCAAACACATTTATGGTGGACTGAAATTAAGCTTCTTTATTCTTACCATATGTATTTTAAAAATTGCGTTATCTAGGACCTTTGCAGCCTGTTTTTTTTTTCTCCCAGTAAACCATGCCTTTCAATGAATGAATATACAGAATAATATATTGTAGAATTTTGGCCACCAAGAACATATTTTGGACACCAGTTTCATTGGCTTGGTGGTCCAGGTGATCAGTGCAATTTTTACATCTATCCTGGACATATTAATACCAGTCAGCGAACTAGTCTGCTTCAAAATATTTGTTAATCGTACATATAAATAGCCTACACGCACGATCTGCAGTTCTCTAAAGTAGGTAGGCAACTAGACAAGGCTGGACCTAGCTAGATAGTTTAACATCAGGGAGTTAGGCTACGAGCATAAATGTTTAATTAATCAGCAGTAGGCTAGCCAAGCTATTTTATCCAATTAATAAATAACAATAGGCAGTCTTATTTATAGTGGAGAAAACAAATACACTTCATCAATGCCGGAGTGGCTAATCGGGAGAAAAGGGAAGAATCCCGGTGGGCCGCTGGTTTTTGGGCTGGTGGCGAGGATCGGGAAACACAATAATTGGATCGTATACATGAGTTCTCACTCGGCCCCCTCTTTCTCCTGCTCACACACTCACGAAAAGCAACCACGGCCCACACCAAAAACGTGGATGCTGTTAGGGGGAGATGAGTGGCCCCTCCCAAATTCAATAATTGGTTGAACCCAAGTTTAGATTGATTGATCACCTGACGTACTTAGCTTAGTTTACGCGTTTGTGCCAGATGAAGGTGCTAAACTGGAGAATAAAATAAGAAACTGCACTAGAAGAAGCGGCCGAATTAACCAACATATTTCGAACACAAACGCAGAGTGACTCAAATGACAATGGCGACGAGAAAGGTAGCGTATAGTGTTAAGATGTCATAGGCATGTAAAGCACAATATCATTGCAGACAAACCACAATTGAAGTTTATTGTCAAGGAATTTTAAAGCATGACTGGCGTATTTACAAATAACTACTTTGATAAATGCAATGGGATCATTAATTGTTAGCTAAAGGCATTTCGCTATCTCAGCAGCCAGGATTTTTTTTTTTAAGCGTTGGAAATTATTATTCTTGTTTATTATTATTAATAGTCCATGAAAGGTATTATTCTTATTTAATATACTGATAATAATAATTAAATTATGTAACTCTGTTTTAGATGTAGCAAACCTGGCTAACGTTAGCTAACATAGCCTAGGCTACTTGCTGTATCTTGCTGTAGCTGTTGCTTCTTGTTGGTTTTGTTCGCTGTTATTAACTTTTTATTTATTTGACGTCTCTAATGTCACCCTTCAACCGTTAGGTAACGTTAGCTATCTAGAAAAAGTTAACAGCCAAATGTAGTTAATTTAACTTGATAACTTAATGGAGATTTAAATGTTACATTCAGAGAGCTAACGTTAGTTAATCTTCATGAATGGACGTTTTATATCTTTCTGGGCATTGTCACCAAAGTGAACATGTGCCAAGTTAAGAATGTTTATTTACTAAATTAGCAAAACAACGACTAAAACGGCAATTAAAGGCCTTATGATAAAAGTGACTTATTAATGTTCAAAAACAATAGCCTAGTTAACCGCGGTTTTTATTCAAAGTCAGTGTTAACACTATTCCAGTGAGTCATATTCCAGTGAGTCATAACAATTTCATATTGAGGACACCTGAAAAATATGGCCGTACTACCTTCCCAGACATTAAATAGCTAACGTTAGGACAATATGCTTTATTTGCACAGCATTAGCCTACTTATTGAAGTTGTACATAATCATTATTATTGGGCCATGAAAAGTATTACTCTTATTTATTATTAGTATTATTTGTATGATTTAGGTGACATAGCAGAGTCTGCTGTTAGGCCAAGTCAGTGATGAGGCAGTGCCAGGACCCAGCCATGCCATGAGCCCAGAAGGATCCCAGCTGTGGACAGCACAGGTAGAGCTGTTGGCCACCAGTGTGTGTAAAATCTAAAAAGTCCAGACAATTGGTTCTAATATCGTCACTGTTCATACCTATTTTACTTGTTATATCTTGTGTGTGTGTATATATATATATATATATACACTACTCACAAAAAGTTAGGGATATTCGGCTTTCGGGTGAAATTTCAGGATGAACCTAAAATGCACTATAACCTTTACAGGTGAAATTAATTTGACCTTCTCTAAACTTTTGAATGCACATGTCCAACTATTCAATGTTTCAGTACTTTTTGCACAACTTGCTGTTCTCTAACAAGGAGCTGAACGGCAAAATTCACAACAGGTGTTTGATCCATGAATCGACCAATAAATTTCCTGGTTCAATTAGAATTGGTATTTAAACAGTCCTCTTCATCATGCTGTTCACATTTTGACATCATGAGACCAAGACGACACCTAACAATTGATCAACAGTACCTCGCCATTGCGAGGCTTCAAACAGGATGTTCTCAGAGGGAAGTGGCCACTGAGCTTAGAGTGTCACAGAGTGTCATCAGCAGGTTGCAACAGAGATACAGAGAGACTGGAAGAGTCACAGAAAGGCATAGAAGTGGATGTCCTTTGGCCACATCCCACACTGATGACCGCTTCATTGTGAACAGTGCCCTGCGGAACCGGATGATGAATGCCACTCAACTCCAGGCACATTTAAGGGAGGTGAGAGGCACCCAAGTGTCACGTCAGACCATTCGAAACCGTTTACATCAGCGTGGTCTGCGTGCTAGACGACCTGCAAGGGTACCTGACCACACCACCAGGCACAGGCGTCATCGTCTTGCATGGGCCAGGGAGCATTTACGCTGGACGAGGGACCAGTGGGCCTCAGTGCTGTTCTCTGATGAAAGTCGATTCACGTTGAGCAGAAATGATGGCCGCCAACGATGTTGGAGACATCAAGGAGAGCGCTATGCATCAGCCACTGTTGTCACCAGACGACCCTTTGGTGGTGGCGGTGTTACAGTGTGGGCAGGTGTGTCTAGTCAATACAGAACTGCCCTACACTTTGTGAATGGTACAGTGACAAGCCCATACTACCTGAATAACATCATTAATCCAGTCATTGTGCCCCTGCATGAACAACACAGGCCTAATTTCATCTTCATGGACGACAATGCTCCTGCTCATCGAGGTCGCATCATTAGGGAAAGGCTGCTGGAGACTGGGGTACCTCAAATGGAGTGGCCTGCACTTTCTCCAGACCTGAATCCCATAGAAAACCTATGGGATCAGCTGACTCACCGTGTAGAGGCTCGTAACTCTGTACCCCAGAACCTCAATGACCTGAGGGCCGTCCTTCAAGAAGAGTGGGATGCCATGCCTCAGCAGACAATAAGTCGACTTGTGAACAGCATGAGACGTCGTTGACAAGCTGTAATTGATGCTCAAGGGCACATGACAAGTTATTGAGACATTGACATTTTTGTTGTGGCATACCCACCACTGTTGTTGGCTTTTGTTTCAATAAATTGTTTGAGATGAGGAAATCACCATTACATGCTTCTACTTAAATGCCCTACTTTCATGATACGTATAATATCACTGTAGCGTGAACTTACATTTTCCATAAATTTCACCCGAAAGCCAAATATCCCTAACTTTTTGTGAGTAGTGTATATATATAAAATTGTTCTATATTTTAAAAAAAAGGATAATAAAAAGCCCGCCCAAAGTGGGCTACTCTGAGACATTAAACTCCCAGGCTGAAAATTAGTCCCACTCCGGCCCTGGACTTCATCAATGTAAAGCATAACGTTTATTGGTTGGGTAGCAACGTTGGAACAGCTGTGCAGATAAATGGTTGGGCCACCGTTGTAACTAGCAATGCAGTCAGGCGTCGGGCCATCGTGGTTGGCACAACGTAACGCCGATGAGCAAAAACTACCGTTGGCCAACGTTGGGCCAAAGCAAATTGTTTACTGGGTTTTTTACTTCAGTCCATGTTCCACATCAAAACTATCTATCTATGTAGGTAGCAAAATAGTGAGTATGTCACATGCAATTGGACAGCAAGCTGAAACCAAAGTATTTTTTTCCTTTCAGGATCGGCAAAAATCAGCTTTCTGCCCTTCTCCAATCCTACAAGGAGCATGGTGCAATACCACACCAAAGGGGTAAAGGTCTACGGATAAACAAGCATGAGTCACATCAAAAGAGATTTGGCACTCATCACAAACTACACAGAAGACCATGCCATTGTCCTGCCTGGCTGATAACCTGGTGATGAGGGACAAGATATCACATGCCCCCCACCAAACAGCTCAGAACAACACTCTCTGTTTGTAGATTCACTATCTCCCCACTTGCATTGGACATTATAGAGCTGAACACTGTGCTATTGCACATCTGACCAGAGCAGGACCCTGCTATTGCACACTATTCAGTGTTTCCCCTGGTAACCCCAAACTGTGGCGGGCCAAATATTTGGTATTGTTGTCACAAATCGCATACTAATAAAGCTAGAACACTCACAGTTTGGTTGCAGAAGCAATGCATGTCTTAGTTGAGCAATGTTACAACACCGGCGTCTTGGCCACTAGGCATCTGCGCAAAGGGGCAGAAAGCAATACCAGAGCAAAAGTATACATACTGTAGAGTACAGGTAAAAGTTATGTTTTACTGAGTTACAAGAACTAAAGAAAAACTTTTTTTTGCATTTTTCCAAAGTTTCTTTGCATTTGTGGCACTTTATTTTGACTTAAATTATGAAAATAAACAAATCTAAGTTTGTATTGTAACCACGTATTTACCACGTTTCTGTGATGCTCACACATAGAATTATAAAACCTTACACCCCCTAAATAGGTGCGAATTGACCAAATTTGCCATCTCTGCTAAGGGGTTAAGAAGTGAGTATGCGTTCTTGCTTTAATAACTTTCGGGAAACGCGTGTTACAAATTAAAGAGCCTTCGTAGAATCGCTTGTAGAAATCCCACTTAACTCTAAGATCGATCGTTATCGGGAAGCGCACCCCAGGTTATTGCAAAAGAATGCATTTTTTGCCTCTTTGTAACAAGATTACACCGTGTCAGAACCTTATAATACTGGTAGGAATAGGTAGAAACAGGTTAGATAAGGAACTTTATTTTATAGGAATATCATTACAACTTTGATTAAAATGCTAATTGATGGCATCCAAATTTGCCATGTTCACTGGGTACACTGTAAGACTTTGATGTAAATTTACAGTGAAAATCTAACAGCAAGCTACTGTATTAATATAATACAGTATATTGCTGTGAACAACAATGCATGCCGGGAGTGAAAGCTGTTCAACGTGGGAACGTCTATGTTTACAGAAATGTACTGTAACTTTAAACATCTAAGAGGCCAGAGACCCTTCCTCAGGGAGAGACAAAAATCTTTGGTCTAAAACGCATTACGCCTCAGAGACCACATGCTGTTTCGGGCTGTATTTTTTGAGTGGAAGTCAATGGAGAAGACCTCTTAGCACCCTGAACAAGCTTCTGTTTTGTGGACACTGTTCGTATCATAATGAATTGACTGCCTTGTCGCTCATCTTCAACATGTTTGTCATCATATATTCATTTTGGAGCGAGCTATGTTGTGTCTACTACGAAAAAATACTGTTTTGTGAGGTTATAGACAGTATGGAATGTTGCAGCAGTTATCATTTATTTCACTACATTTACGTCACTACAGGCCCAGCGTCTCGGAGCTAGCAGCCAAACTGTGGGATAAGTATCTGAAATCGATTGCGCCATGCCTGTATACCATTGTTTAATAATAAAAAATAAATCGGCGTTAGGTTGTGTGTCTGTTTGTCCGTTTTCTAAATGTTTAACGGTAACTGTTACCATAGCTAGCTAGCTAATTAGCTACATAGCTAAACATCCAAATTTGCGCTCTTGTTTCTACTCTTGGAATTGTATTCCAAACATTCTACCAAAACATCAGTGTTAGGGAGGTCGAACGTTCTGCCCGCAATGTAATCACAATGGGCATTCCACACACAAAACAAAAAACTAAATTACGTCTGGGCTCATTTCAACATGGCATTTAACAAGGAAATCTACTAAAGGAGAGTAGATGAAGCTATTCGTTTGTTTCAGAAGTGTACTTACACTTCAACAATGTTATTTTTTTACTTTAGAGGCCACAAATTATTATGCTAATTTGACTCTGTTTACGAGCATTTCTGCCTATACTTAACGCTGTACCGAAATCAATGGGGTCATTATAAAACATCCAACCACACTGAAGTCGTTAATACACATTTTATTCCAAGAAAAACTCACTGTGAAATGTTTAAGGTGTTAATTGATCGGTATGTATCGATACTTTCGTCTATTTAGGTGTCCTGAAAACGTTACCTGTGCTGCGTGTCCTGCGGGACTTAGGCCTAGTACATACTCTACGCAAGGAACATGAACGCCAACGCAAATTAGGGACATACGCGAGGTCTTTGCTTACATACTATACGCACGTTTACCGGCTTCTTTTCGCCCTGTCCGCTAGTTGGCAGCCTAGGCTAATCTGGTTGGAGCGAGTAACCTTAAACCGGAAATTATTACTTCTTTGTGTGTAGTCTGCAATTCTGCAGTTATTGAACAGTATTTACATTTAGCACCTCTAACGGAAACGCGTGGAATTGCACCACACGTTTGCGTTGCGTTACAAAATTTGGACTGCACATTGTGCTATGCAAGAACGCGAGAAACGCCCCCTGCGTTGCTCTTTGCGTCGTTGCGCACGTTCCTTGCGTAGAGTATGTACCAGGCCTTAGAATTCTACAGCCACTTCAGAAGCAAAATGGCACCAAAAAAATAAGGCGCTCGCCACCTTATTCGAAATAACCCCAGAAGGGATTTTGTAATAGTGAAATGAAATGTTATTCAAATTGTGGCCAACCCGTCTTGACATCATGCCGATTGTTCAAATCCGATTGGTCCAAGATATGCTGCCAAAGAGGCGCTCTGAAATGTTTTCTGATGTGGCTAGGTCAGTAAACTCCAGATGAACAATGAGATTTTTACATGTAGATCTTCATCAAAATCTCGTCTACAGTATGGTATAAAGCATTTTAATATTGGGAATGGGTGTTTTTTTTAATTAACATGAAAAGGGAACATGCACCTTATAGATTCCGAATCCAAAAACAGAATTCTGATAACCAGTGCCAGCTAAAGTCGCTAGCTGCTATGTTTTTCTCTGGACCATATTGCCGGTAAACTCCAGATGAACAACGAGATTTTTACATGTAGATTGTAGGATATCTAATATTTCCCCTCTTCTCTCTATCTCTGTCGCTCTCTGTCTCTCTCTCTCTCAACCCCCAAACATCAAAGATAAGCCAGTCTTTGTCATAAATGACCCCTCTCCCCCCCCCTCCCCCCCTCCCCCACACCTTAACCCAATCAGGGCATGGATCCCCTCCCTGTCAAGGTATTTTATGAGTGTACCGCAGAAAAAGAATTTAGTCAATTGTGGAGTTTGTTTTGGAGAAGTCATTCTTTTTGGTTCCTCGTGCGTTTCTTTTGTTCCTGTTCAGCTGGAGGGTAAATAATTTGGCAATTTTTGGCTTATCTCTCTCTTTACTGGTATTTCCTAATTAATGTCTGGTTTAATGTCTTCCATTTTGTAAATTATAAGTAGTCAGCCTACATTCCTTAGTGAATGTATGATTTCAACTCATTATTCCAATTGAATGTTTTTCATTTAATAAAATTATTTAATCTCAAGACCTGATTTAGACTTTGTTTTGGCTTGTTGGTTGATCCACCGGGTTACTGTTCGACTTACCTATTAACGAATTTGGCGATTTAATTGATGATGGTAATTCTTAATAATAATTATTAAATTAAATCACGTAAAGCTTATTTTGAATGTAGGTTAAGTGAGGGGTTCTAGCACGCAATATCGCTTGTGTTCAGTATTCAGAGTGCTGAACGTTTTAACAAGGGCATTGACTGTTGGAACCGCTGGATTCAGAAAATACACATTTTACCTAGTCCTCACTTACCCGACAAGATCTTCATCAAAATCTCATCTACAGTATGGTATAAAGCATTTTAATATTGGGAATGGGTGTTTTTTTTAATTAACATGAAAAGGGAACATGCACCTTATAGATTCTGAATCCAAAAACAGAATTCTGATAACCAGTGCCAGCTAAAGTCGCTAGCTGCTATGTTTTTCTCTGGACCATATCGCCGGTAAATTCCAGATGAACACCGACATTTTTAAATGTAGATCTTCATCAAAATCTCGTCTACAGTATGGTATAAAGCATTTTAATATTGCGAATGGGTGTTTTTTTTTAACAAGAAAAAAGGGAACATGCACCTTATAGATTCCGAATCCAAAAACTGAGAGAATGGAAGGTGGCGCTTTAAACACTTTGTTTATGACTTTTTAAATTCTGTTTGCTGTGTAATTGGTTCTACAAAACAACATGCAACATACAGCTTCCAATCAAAGGCCCCCACCCCCTACCCTTTTACAGCTTTTAACCTACCCATAACTGTTGCTGTTAATATTTTAAAAGATTATTTCTGCTTGGGACCCAAGAAGAGAACAACACTGAAAACATGGTTGTCTGCAGACTTGATACGTTAAAATTACATTCGCAATTGTGTGCCTTGTGCAGATATAATTCTCTTTTGATAAGAAAGTAGGTGGCTCTGAAAAGAGCCTTTGGGGTGTGCAATAAGACCATCAGAGCTGTAAGGACAGGGCTGTGTAAATGTTGTCAAGAAATAGCCTGTTACCCTCTAAATTTAAATGTGTCCCATCACTGTCTAAATGATTTAAGCCAATGTTAGGATGCATAATGCCCAACCCATACCCATGTCTGACAGAAAGCCAAACATGGCCCCGTTTAGCCGTCGTCTGGTCCTTTCAAGGTCATATCCGGTAGTCGCGGTCTGACCCCACCAGTTCCAGCGAGGGAGGATGTCCGAAAACATCTATTTGGTTTTGGGAAATAGCAAATCGATTTCCCTGATGTCTGCCTTCATGCGCCGCATTAGGCTGATCCTTGTATTTCTGTACGTGCCAATGCTGTTCCCACCGATGTGAATCACCATCACATCTGGGTCGTCGCGGATGTCAGCCCGTTTCGAGCGGAGAAGAGGCATTAAGTGTTCCCACCTTCTGCCACCTCTGCCAGCCCAGGTGATCTGGCAATCTAGCCCCAGGTTCTGGTCCAATCCAAATGCTCCTAAATGAGCCTGCAGCCTGGCGATAAGCGAGCTCCCGATGATCCAAATGCGTGGTAATGAGCAATCGGTCATGCTGTCAATAGAAATAAAAACTAACGTTTTGTGGCGCAAATACTGTATTTATAGCTTTATTATGCAATCCCTATTGGCTAAATTATCTCTATGCTAACCCACGATTGGATACTGTCCTCAAGTTGTGAATGGTCGAATGCATTACCTGAACAAAGCCAATAGGGTTTAATAAACAAATTATGAAATAGCCGCGCAATGTCAAAATGGGTCAGACCCAGACGCATTAAGTAGGCTAATCAATGTTACTGTTGCGAATACAGTGGAATTCTGAAGCCACGGGACCCGCCAAGTTTGAAACTGAGACGTTTAGCACGTATGGCGTTTTGGGATTACATAATTAATTAAATACAACACGCCATAACAATATACGTGAGTAAATGTGTAGAGTATATTAGTTTTCCTGTACGAATACCACAAAATATCAATTCTTGTTGTTGAAAAAATAAGGATAACCGTATCCTAAAAGCAGCACAGATGTGTTTCCGTCCAACGAGAGTGATTACACGGAAGTGAAACGGGCTAAGTGAACAAACGTCCTTTTTCTGACAAGCTAGCGATTTATATATTGTTATTTGATTATATTGTAGCATTTAGGACAATATACATGAAAAATAAACTGGCAAAATATGTTTTCTGAAAAATCACGAAAACAGGTTTGACCTCCCTATAAGTGTATAGATCACATCGCCATGCCATGTGTATGTGCAGCGGTAACGTTAAATTGTAATAAGAGGTTGAGACAAGGACTTTTTTAAATAATCTTTTTTATTTCCTTCCGATGATTTAAGTAGGCTCACGTTACATAGGCTAGCTAGGTAGCACCTGTAAAAACGGTTTCCCTTCCTAATTCAATTAAAGTGTGGCCATGTGTCTTTGGTAAACACCGATATTTCAGTGTAACAGTGGTGATAAGTAAGCAAGTCACTCTTGCCAAATGCCGTAGATAACTGTCGAAAAACTCTGAAGTCTCACTGACATCACTACTTTGAAACGATTGGCTAGCAACGGTGTACGTGATCCAATCCAAGCTAGCCGTAGCCATTACACTTTTCACAATGCAAAAGACGCGGAGTCTCCCATCTCCTCCTGTATAAGAAAATCTCTGAAGAGGCGGTCTAACGTCTCGTGAAGGCGGCAAAAAGTGATCGAAGACTACGGAGAGAGGAAGAGAGCTGGGGGAAGGACCTGAGATCCTAGAAAGGTAACGATAACGTTAAACGACGTGATTTATTGATACATGTGTGTGCTAGCTAGCTAAAGTTAAAGAGATACTGCAGAGGCTTTTCTAAGGCCCTTTTTTTCCGCTTCAATTTGAACTGAAACTCGTGCGTAGGTGTGGTCATATGACGATGATGCCACATAGTCATATTATGAATATTCATACAGTCAAGGAGTAAAAGGGTGTGTCTTGGTGAACTGACTCAGCCCCCTTCCAGCTCTCTCCTCACAACTAAATAAAATGGCTGTATTAGTTGAGCAACGTCTTCGCGAGGAGAGGACCCGGGATGTAACCGAATGGTAAAGCTAACGTTACCTAGCTAAGTTAGCTTGTTTGTCTGCCTAAAGTAACGTTACTATTGAATACATTCAAATACACAGCAAAACCCAGTCACACAGTAACGTTAGTATATTGAACATAGCTGGTTGTAGCGCCCTCATAACTTCACTTGGTCCGGAGAGAATTATCATTTATTAGCTAACATTATTCATAAATGATATAGCTAATATAACTAGCTAGCTAAGTTACCAGTTCTCTCTGGACCAAACGGGGCTAAACTCACACACACAATAGACTGCCTTGCATTACCTAACTTATCGATACATTCCGTCCGAGTTACTGACCAACTGGTTACTGGTTTTGCTAGGGCTACATCAAATGTATTATTGCTATCGTTTATTAGCTAACGTTACGTATTCATAAAAGATAGCTCACACAATAGGTTGCCTTCAACCCCACATTAGCTATTACCTATCAGTAATGTCAACCGTTTGCAAAAGCATTTTTGTTGTAGTTTGTACAGATAACTTGCATGTAAACAGAAACAAACTAATGTCCCAACAGGTGTGCTTGTGGCCACTGCTCTAACCCGTCCCCTCCAGAAAACCTATGTTGCCGTGAGGTTACTGAGGTAACGTTATGTCAGCGTAGTTATGAAGCTATTCTTGATTTGTCTAATACTGCTGTGCCGTAGTCGGGCATGCTTGGCCCAACTGTATAATAGTGGCCAATACATGTGCAATTACACAATGTCACAAATACAATGTAATAGGTATATTGTACTTAGCTGTTTTACTTAGCTGACGTAATGATTACAAAATTACATCCATCACTGTTGGGATGGCACCTGGCTTCAGCGACAGTTTTATAGAAGCCCATCTCAAAGCCAGTTAAATTGTGGTAGCAGTGAAGTGCGCGTTGCACACTAGGGCTTTCTTCGGCAAGTCCGCGTGCTCTACACCGATAGCTTGAAGCCACTGGCTACGTAGCGCTGGGTCTCTCGGCAGATTATAAAAGCTAGCAGAGCCGATGCCGTTGCACCGAGGAACGATACATCTCTGACTCCTTGGCATAATGCAGGCAAGTTAGCTAAAGATACCAAGTAGTAAGACGTCGTATATGAATAACTGTAGCTCGATATAAGTCGTAATATTAACGTTAGCAATAATACAAAGCAATTCACATTTGAACTTGAACTAGCTAATTAGCAGTACAAGGGTCTCAGTCTCAGAAGGAGAAAAAAAAATCGTCGTTCTCTGTTTTTACACCACGTGCCCAGCCAAGACCCACCCCTAGGACCACCTCAAGTCCACCCATTTTTATGTTAAGGATCTCGTGACGTCACAAATCCCCAGAAGCCAGCATATTGGTAAGTCTACACAAAAACTCAGATAAAACCATTTTGACTAAACATTACATTTTCGGACATAAACAGTTGTGTATGATCATAATCTAACTCAAAACATAGGTTTTCAACGGGAAAAGTCGGTTTTTGACTGCAGTATCACTTTAAGCCAAAGATCTTCTATCTAAGCTGACTTGCTGCATAACACGCCGTCTGGGCGGGCATGTTAGCTACATCCATATGATCTAAGTAGCTAACTAGCTAGCTATGATTTATTTACACTTTTTACAGATGTTAATTGTAACATGGTTGTTGAGTATCGAGCATCAGGTGGTGTGTGAGGAAGCATCCTTTCTGCTGGGGCTTGCAGTCTTATTCACGTCATACTACAATTTCAACCTCCAGTATCAAAACGAGGCTGCCTGTTCCCTGGAGTTCATACAAAGGTAGAATTTGTTTGCACATATATACTCTACAATTGCCTTTAATTAACTGTTTGATAAGTAAAGCAGTTTCATTGTCATTGTTTTTCTGTTTTTACATATACTGTGGCATATTGTATATTGGCTTTTCCATACCACCAGGCTCTTTTATTTAGAATTCAATTCAGAATAGTCCCAGAGGTGTCAAACTTGATTGAACTGGGTAATCCACCATTACGAATGCAAGAATTGCACTCACATTTTCCAACGTTGCTTCAGGCTCTTTATCAGTTGGGAAGAGGTTTAGCTACATCTACATTGGCATTTTGATATGAATATGCCATTCTGCTGTAGCCTGGTATTAGCATTCTGCATTAATGATGGATTATTTCTCAACCACGTTCAACGTCTCTAGGAGTTGTTTTCAATGGAATTGAATAGGAACAATTAAATGGTGCCTGGGAGGTATAGCAAAATTTATATAATATTAGTTTCCAAATTATGTTCCAAACTATCTGAGTTTTGGGTAATAGGTGGACAATACAGGAAATTAGCAAACAAACGCCGGTAATGCATGGCATTACAAGATTAAGTCTTGACCTTCATTGTCCACATCTTTCTCTATCTCTCTCTCTTTCCACCCCAGGAGGTTTTTTTGGAATTAAAGACTGGCACAAAGAAAGGCACAAAGACTGGTGGAAAGGTGATGAACAAGACGACGGGGAAAGTTATCCAGAAGAAGAATGCTTCGGTAAACCCACATTTGTGCAAGCTGTTGAAGAAGCTGACTGAGTTCCAGTGGGACTTCGTCTGATCTTGTAAGTAAGATTTAGGGCCGGATTAAAACAGCGATATCATTCCGATGATTGACTTGATAGATTGCCGAATTGGTGCGGTCGGGCTAGGTTTTCATTAAATCAAGTGCAAACTTAGTGCGACCGCACCATTCCGACATTATCCAAATCACGGGTTGGTCAGTTTGAGCAGAAAAGTGTGCAATCCCTTCAGTACATTTGAAATTTTGGTTTGATACTTCTAAATACATCCGCAGTTGTCTTGCAGGCCAAAAGTGACATAAGTTTGAGAATATTGCAGTGGGGGGAAGATGGGACTGCAACCACGTCAGGTCAGATGTAATAGCAATTAAGCAGTACCAAAATGAGGCTATATGTTCTATAGAATTTAGTAGGGATGTAACGATGTATCGATCTGAAGGTGGCGATTCAACTGCATCGATTTTGGAATGTTAGAATCGATTATAATCTATTAAAATAAAAATTTCAATAACGCTATGTGCTCATTTTTTGGCCAAAATAAAATTACACTAATACTTAGTAAATCACTTCCTCCAGTCACATTTGTGTATTCAATGTATTTTTTAAAATTATTTTGAATTGAAATGGATTGAATCAGAATCTAATCGAAACGTAGTGAAATTAGAGATTTCATGATGCATTGAATCGTTTCCGAAAGAATCGGATCGTTGTGAGGTCAGAGATTTACACCCCTAAAATTTAGAATTCGGTATGTTGGATTCGGAAAGTTACAGTATTTCTCTATCTCTCCCCCTCTCTTAGGCGTTGGGTCTCGATAAATGGATAAATCCCAGTGCCTTGCAGCGACCATAGACAGACCTATGGGCTCCGCTCCACTTTGTGTTCATGGACATTCTGGGGAGAGCGGTTTCAGCGAAGATCGTTATATCATTGGGTTTGTTGTTATGACGCCAAACCGACACCCACGAACATTTCTAGCTTTCTATTTTACAGCTTCTGGGACAAGACCTGTTTTCTGTATGTTATGCAGTAGTTAGTGTTACGAATTTTATAGACTACTGCATGTTGGGAAATAACAAGCCCTCTATATGTTTATACACTATGGCAATCAGTTAGACAACAACTCTCTTGTTTATTTGTGCAACATACATGCAACTACACTATATAGCCAACAGTAAAGGGACACCTGCAAAAGTCTGAGTCCACTACCAAGATCTGTTTGTTTTCATCATTCATCAAAAACGAACACAACATTTTTGAAAATACCCTCACATTAAAGCTGACCGTCTGCACTTTAACCTCATGAGTAAAATCAGTGATAAATGATTTAAACAAACAGATCTTGGTAGTGGACTCAGACTTTTGCATCCCTGTCCAGCTCCTATGTCAGCTCACCAATGTCACCCAGGCAGTGCCTGATCATCGCCAAAGATATCGTAAAGCAATACCCTCGGTCCTTCGCAGACATGATGGATGACAGAGCAACCATGATTGGGTCAGGATACGAGTCGCTTCTCTCTCAAATCAAAGTCCGCATAGAACATTTAAATCGCAATAACTCCTTTGCAAGACGAAGGTCAACAACCAGAAAGGACGCGACTGGAGCTAAACATCAAAGTCCATCATCAGGTGTCCCTTTACTTTTGGCTATATAGTGTAAGTTAGTTTGCGAGCTAGATGCCATTTTATTGTATTTTATGAACTTGTACGTCAGACGCCAGACGTCTCCTGACTGTTTGCTGTGGACAGCGCATCTGTCACTCAATTCGTTTTTTTTTTTTACTTCTAATCCTATACAAGTTAGCTTGCGAGCTAGATGCCATTTTATTATTTTTACAATTGAACAATTTACAATGAACTTGAGATGTCTCCTGACTGTTTGGCTGTTTTGTTTAAATAAACTGTTTTAAACATCCTAAACCACAACATCCAGCACCCAATGTGATAGTATCATATATTGACGATGATTGACTATCATCATATCGGACAGCCCTATGCAGCACCGCTTACTTATGCCAATGCCAATTGTGCCAGCTTTTTCTCCTCCCTTACTGTTGGAAAATTGATCAGCATTAATAGACGAGATCAACCTAGTGCAAGTCGGGCTATGGATCTCTCACCTCCTCTTTGGCTTTCTCACCCTAGCACAATACATAGCCGAGGGCCGTACAGAATAGGCTACGTATTGTGCTAGGTTTTTTTTTTAAGTGTAACTGATTGATTCTGGTCAAAATCTTAACATTTTACTGCAGTCAGCGCAAAACAGTGTAAACCTAAAGGATCTGGCTCAAAAGTGTCTCTAGTGGTAAAACGTTCGGTACTGAACATTCAGTCTGTCATTGGCCAGAAACTTCATCCAGCTGACGTATGACTCCCGGTGACAAATTTGAAACCTGTACAGCTACGCCCTGAAGTTTTGGAGCGAGGGCGGGCTACGCCCCAGCTAAAAAAGCAAATCTTAGCGGTTGATCTGGTGGACTCCGTGGAGAGGACATAGGAGAGAAAGAGAGCAAGCAAGCGATAGATATAGCTAGCTTACAGTTCCGCATTTTTTTGTAGTTAGCTTGATAGTCCCTTGTTTTTTTGAGTTTTTCTGTCTAGCTTAGCTAGTAGCTAGCTAGTTTATAAAAATATATATACAGTTGCACTCAAACTATTCAACCCCCTTCACTTTTTGCACTTTATTGTGTTGTAGATTTAATTTTAAATGGATAGAATTGCCATTTTTGCCCATCAATCTACACTCAATAACCCATAATGACAAAGTGAAAACATGTTTTTATAAATTTTAGCAAATGTATTCAAAATCAAAAACTGAAATCTATAGAGTTATATAGGAACTATAGAGAATATATATACAGTCAAGCTTCTCCACGTTTTATTACGTTAGACATATTCTACAATAGATTGAGTTAATTTTTTCTCTCAAAAAAATAAACACAAAATAGCCCATAATGACAAAGTGAAAACAGGTTTTTAGACATTTGTGCTAATTTATTAAAAATCAAAATGTAAAATATCATATGTACACAAGTGTGCACACCCTTTGATATGACACCCAAAAGTGAGCTGAGGTGCATTTTGTTTCCACTGATACTGCTTGAGATGTTTCTACAACTTAATTGGAGTTCACCTGTGATAAATTCAATTGATTGGACATGATTGGGGATTGCCAACACCTGCCTATATAAGGTCCCACAGTTGACAGTGCATGTCAGAGCAAACTCCAAGCCATGGGGTCAAAGGAATTATCTGCAGACCTCAGAAACAGGATTGTGTCAAGGCATAGATCTGGAGAAGGGTACGGAAAAATCTCTGCAGCTTTACAGGTCCCAAATAGCACAGTGGCCACCATCATTCGTAAATGGAAGAAGTTTGGAGCCACCAAGAATCTTCCTAGACCTGGCCGCCCGGCCAAACTGAGCAATCGGGGAAGACGGGCCTTGGCCAGGGAGGTGAGCAGGAACCCGAGGGTCACTCTGACAGAGCTCCAGCGTATCCTTGTGGAGATGGGAGAACCTTTCAGAAGATCAACCATCCAGGCAGCACTCCACCAATCAGGCCTTTATGGTAGAGTGGCCAGACGGAAGCCCCTCCTTAGTAAAAGGCACATCACAGCCCGCTTGGAGTTTGCCAAAATGCACCTAGAGGACTCTCAAACCATGAGAATCAAGATTCTCTGGTCTGATGAAACCAAAATTTAACTTTTTGGCCTGAATACCAAGCGTCACGTCTGGAGGAAACCAGGCACCGCTCATCACCTGGCTAATACCATCCCTACAGTGAAGCATGGCGGTGGCAGCATCATGATGTGGGGATGTTTTTCAACAGCGGGAACGGGGCGACTAGTCCTGATAGAGGGAAAGATGAATGCAGCTAAGTACACCGAGATCCTTGCAGAAAACCTGCTCCAGAGAGCTCTGGACCTCAGACTGGGGCGAAGGTTTACCTTCCAACATGACAACGACCCGAAGCACACAGCCAAGAGAACAAAGGAGTAGCTTCGGAGAAAGTCTGTGCATGTCCTTGAGTGGCCCAGCTAGAGCCCAGACCTGAATCCAATTGAACATCTGTGGAAAGAGCTGAAAATGGCTGTGTACCGACGCTCCCCATCCAACCTGACGGAGCTTGCAAGGATATGCCAAGAGGAATGGGCAAAAATGTCCAGAAACAAGTGTGCCAAGCTCGTAGCTTCTTTCCCAAGACACCTTGAAGCTATAATCACTGCCAAAGGTGCAGCAACCAAGTATTAGGCTAAGGGTGTGTACAGACATGTAACCCCTAAATAACCTATTTTTGTCAGTAAAATAAAATAGCATATTTTCTAAAAACCTGTTTTCACTTCGTCATTATTGGCTATTGTGTGTAGATGTTTGAGGCAAAAAATGAACTCAATCTATTGTAGTATAAGTTGTAACGTAATAAAACGTGGAGAAGGTGAAAGGCTTGACTGTATATATATATATATATATACAGTACTGTGCAAAAGTCTTTTGACTATAAAGAACAGTAAACAATAAAAAAAACAGAATCAAATCAATATTTGGTGTGTCCACCCTTTCCCTTTAAAACAGCATCAACTCTCTTCGGTACACTGTTGTTCAGTTTTATAAGGAAATCAGCTGGTAGATTGTTCCAAGCATTTTGGAGAACTTGCCAACGACTTTGGCTGTCTCGCTTGCTTCTGTCTGTCCAGGTAATCCCAGACAGCCTCGGTGATGTTGAGAACAGGCCTCTGTGGAGACCATACCATCTGTTGCAGAACTCCTTGTTCTTCTTTTCTCTGATGAAAGTTCAATTAAGTTTTTGGAAAATCAATGTTTGAAAATCTACTATTTGCTCTTTTCTACTGACACACTAATGCAGAAGACAAAAAATAAACATCTTAGAAAAAATCTACATTAAAAATCTAGGGTGTCTAAGACATTTGCACAGTACTGTATATATTTATATATATAGATATGAATGGGAATAGAGTGATGGTTTGGGGCTCATTTGATACCTTAGACCCTTAATAATAAATGACATACTGTACAGTGTAATTTACAGCTGAATCTAGTCTCACCCTCCAATTCCCATAGAGATCCATTCAAATGCAGAGAGGTTACAGTATCGCATGTAATAGTAACAGAAAATAAGATTCTTTTGATGGGTCACAGACTTCAGGAAGTAACAGCATGCAAAGGATATGCAACCAAATATGAAAAATACATTAAAGCAAAGGGTTTGAATACTTATGCACATGAGATTTCAGTTTTTGATTTTTAATACATTTGCAAAAATTTCTTAAAACATGTTTTTACTTTGTCATTGAATAATTTTGAGTGCAACTGTATATACTTTATTAAAAATAAATATATAGTATAAAGCATAGGCTAGTTTAGCCAGGAGTTTACACGTTTGCTACACGTTTACATTTGCAATGTCCCTACAACAGACATTCTTTCTTGGAGAGAGTTCAGTGCAGTGACCACATGTGCACCCGTTGAAATGGAAACCAATGGTGATATCTTGCAGGTAGTGTGATTGCCAACAGCCTGTGTATTTGTACAGTGTGTGCTTTGTTGTCCGCATCATTATAAGCCCAAACGAGGCTATTGCTTCTGCCTCGGCCGCTACTAGCTGGAGCTAGCGTGTTTATTTTGTGTGTGTATTAAAGAGAAGAGGAGAGCGAGAGAGAGACTTTTGACTTTTAAAAGCTCTTTATTTAACAATTGTTAAATAAAAACCGAGCCTAGTTTAACCGCTTCGCGCACATGGCAAATTTCACCTATTTAGGGGGTGCTCTGTTTAAGGCTTTATAACTCCAGGTGTGAGCATCACATAAACTTGGTAAAAGACAGGTGTACCATTTACAATACAAACTTAGATTTGTTTATTTTCATAATTTAAGTCAAAATAAAGTGCCACAAATGCAAAGAAACTTTGGAAAAACATTTTTAAAAATTGTTTTTTTATTTTATTTTGCTGAGAGCTACATAAGTGAAATCGGTAATATACAGATCCTTTCCAAAAAATTAGAATATCATGGAAAAGTTGTTTTTTTTTCCATAATTCCATTAAAAAAGTGAAACTTTCATAGATTATATATTCATTACACACAAAGTGAAATATTTCTAGCCTTTATTTGTTTCATTTTTCATAATTTTGGCTTACAGCTCCAGAAAACCCCCAAAACAGTATTTCAAGAAATTAGAATAGTGTGTCGAAAATCAGCATTTACTTCAGTTATTTCAGAGAATGAATGTTTTAGACTGAGTGTCACACTCTAATCATCTAATTTACTCAAAACACCAGCAAAGTTTTTCTACAGGTGTGTCGTTAAATTGGACAGGTATCTCAGTTTGATTCAGTATGGGGAAGACTGCAGACTTGACAATTGGCCAGAAGACCATCATTGACACCCTCCAGAAGATGGGTAAGCCACAAAAGGTCATCGCTAAGGAGGCTGGCTGTTCACAGAGTGCAGTGTCCAAGCATATCAATAGAAAGTTTAGTGGAAGGGAAAAATGTGGCAGGAGAAGGTGCACAAGCAAAAGAGATGACCGTAGGCTTCAGCGGATTGTCAAGCAAAGACGATTCCAAAATTTGGCGGAGATGCAGAGGGAGTGGACTGAGGCTGAAACCACCACGTACAGAGTGTGACACTCAGTCTAAAACATTCATTCTCTGAAATAACTGAAGTAAATGCTGATTTTCGACACACTATTCTAATTTCTTGAAATACTGTTTTGGGGGTTTTCTGGAGCTGTAAGCCAAAATTATGAAAAATGAAACAAATAAAGGCTAGAAATATTTCACGTTGTGTGTAATTAATCTATAATCTATGAAAGTTTCACTTTTTGAATGGAATTATGGAAAAAAAAAACTTTTCCATGATATTAAAATTTTTTGGAAAGGATCTGTATATACATTTCCTGGATCATAAACTCCATGTCCACAAGTTTTGCTAAATCTGAGGATAATATACAGAACTACTAATGGTCTATGATGCAAAACATAGCAGTGTGCCCTGTTGTCCATTAGTGTCTCCAAATCTATCCAAATGGCCAAATTGTGTACTGCTCTAAATAAACAAAAATGATGATATATTTAACTACAAATCAACAGTTTTGGCTCATAAAACTCACTTTTGCATAATTTTCAAGTGGGAATTACTATATGTTCATCAGTATAGGGGGGGTAGATATCTATGGGTTCAAAAACCCTATGCAAAACATGTCATAAAATGAATAAATTAGTTTTGTCCATTACAAAGCATATACATTTGCTCCTTCTGATGGCTTAAGATAAAAAAAACATTGATATCACAGTGTTACATACAACTAAATATGTTGCCTAATCATTCACTCTTGTACCTCAATAAAACATCACTTGTCCCTGTACTCTACAGTATGTATACTTTTGTCCTGGGATTGCATTTTTTTCTGTATTTTTTTAATTTTCCTATTCATAATGACTCCAACGAAATTTTTACCTTAATCTACCACATATCTGCGCACAGTAAATTGGAATGAGCATTTGTCATGCCCTAAGAGACAAGGATATACGCCATAGCCTATATTATGTACGATAACATGAACATAAAATAGTATTCCACCATCTGCAAAATGCTGCCAAATGTTCTATCTCCAATGAACATCGGTAGCCTACATCAACAATTGCACTACAGTATGTGAAATGCACTCAAAATGCAAAAATAACAATAGGGCTATCAAACATATTGGAAAGACAGTGCTCAAGTGGAAACACGAATGTACATATGTAGCCAGTGAGACCAACGGTATTTTAGACGCAATAATATTTACATATCGGAAAAGGGAAACTCCCCTACCTAAAGCGTATTCTATAGAGCTTGCGTAATACTAGACCGTTAAAATGAAAACTGCCGTTACGCTGGGCTGTAGTAAATTGTTCATAGCACCCAAAAAGACATGGCATATACCGTTGCTAAGGTTATAATGTACTCTATTGGATAAAAAAGCCGACAATTAAACCAGAATGAACTGTAATGAATGAGACAGGCTTACAGGGCATGGGGGTATTACGCGTCAACGTTTCAGATAGTGTAATAGCGGTATAAATTGTTGTATATTTCTCAAACCGATTGTACCAGACAATAAATGACCACTGAATTTTGAAAGGAACATCTCGATGTGTAAAACCAATGGTAGGATTGTATATATTTTTTCATATTTAGTAGCATATATTGCTAGTAGAATACATGGTAGAGTGAGACAGTACTTTCACAGTTTATTTTGAGTGAGCAGGGCTTTTCACGGCTTTTCTGGCATACGATCTCAAACATAGACGCTATTGTCCACTATGTCACGCATGGGTAGGTATAGACTGGGTGGGGGTTGCTTTTATTCGGCAGAAATCGTCACAAACCGTCTACCGATAAAGTTAAAACACAAGAGTTTGTGATTTCCACTAATAGTTTGGCTGCAGTAGCAACGAATGTCTCAGGTGAGCAAAAAGGTCCCGCCGGCGTCACCTTGTACGCAAAGGAGTTAAAAACAAGTCCCAGACCCCCCACTGTGTGCAGCACTGCACAGGCAAAAGCCAGCCATGGGACAGAGTACAGTAAAAGAGTACAGTAGTTTTTGTGCTGCCTGGAGTCTGAAGGCCGCCACCCTGCTGGTCAGGTGAATCAAACCTTGCCCCCCTTCGCACACAGGGAGATATAAACGGTCAGGCTTCAGCCAGTGGTAGGTCCCCCAGAAAAAAATCTGTCAATGTCCTTTGCATTCCCTCCAGCATACCCGATGGAGGGTCTACCACCATCAACCGGTGCCACAGCATAGAGGCTGTAAGGTTGTTGATTACTAGCACCCAACCTCTGGAGGACAACTGTGGCAGGAGCCAGCTCCACCTGTAAAATCGTCCCCTAACCTTCTCTTCCACTCCATCCCAGTTCTTCCTCATGTACACCTCTGTACCAAAGAAAATCCCCAGGGCCTTGAAACCCTGTCTGTTTGGCTGTATTTCTCCAGGGAGGTCAGGGGGGACTTCCTCTCTCCACTGACCAGTTATATAATTGTCACATTTGCTCAAGTTTATCAGGGCCGAAGCTGGCTGCTCGTACAATTTCAAAGCTTCTGTAAGTCCAAGTACGTCCTCTTTGCTTTTAATGACCCTCACATCATCCGCATATGCGGTCAGTTTTACTGGCAAAGCACCAGGAACCCCTGGTGCTAAGACGCCAGCCAATCTCTCTATGCACTCTCAATAGAGCACAACAGGGGCTCTATCGAGAGTGCATATAGCAGGCCAGACAGGGGGCATCCCTGTCTTATCCCTCTCGTGAAGGGAAAAAGACGGGATAATACACTATTTATTTTTAACATGCTCTGCACCCTGTTATACAGCAACTTTACATAACAGATAAAAGACTCTCCACACCCAAAAGCCTCCAAGGTTTTAAAAAGATACTGGTGATCAACTGTGTCAAAAGCCTTTTCCTGGTCGAGAGAAAACAAAACCATGTTGATTCCCTTCAATTCCGCAAAGGTTAACATGTCTATTATCAAGAAGAGGTTATCAAAGATTGACCTCTCCTCTACGCAATAGGACTGATCTGGGTGTATGTGCGTGCCCAGTACCCTCTGTAGCCTGTTGGTAATGGCTTTTGACAGGATCTTATAGTCTACCGCCAGCATTGATACCGGTCGCCAGTTTTTTAGACTGCATTGGTTGCCTTTTTTTGGCAGCAGGGTCACCACCGCTCTCCTGCAGCTGAGGGGAAGCTCCCCTTTTAAGAGACTCTCCGCTATGACCTCAAAATAGTCCTTTCCTATTAGAGGCCAAAAATGCTTATAAAACTCAGCCATCAAACCATCAGCTCCTGGAGACTTCCCACTGTTTTGCAGGTGTACTGCAGTGGTCAGCTCTTCCAATGTCAGCGGCATTTCCAAAGCCTCTTGGTCATGTTCTGCCAGTTTAGGCAGATTCTGATGCAGTTCCTCCCCTGCTTTTATATCACAGTTCTCTGCTCTGTACAGTTCAGAGTAAAAAGCGACTGCCTCTTTGCGAATCTCCGCTGGATCCGTCACTTCCAGGCCCCCCGTCAGCCTTAAGCATTGGATGCTGTTTGTCACAAAAGTCTTCCTCTCCAGTCCGAAGAAGTAAGCAGTGGATGCATCCATGTGGTTCAAGTGCTTGAAACGTGCCCGAATCAGCGCTCCCTGGCACCTTTCTTCCTGTAACTCCCCCAACAGGTTCTTCTTTTCCTTGAAGCCTTGCCCCACTGGCGCTTGCTCGTCATTTAGCAGACTTCCTTGTAGCTGCATTAGCTTCCTCTACTTTTTTATTTCTTCTCTTAAAGTTTTGCCACTGTATCTGAGGTACTGTAGGCATAGCACTTTTGTTTGGACTTTACCATTGTCCCACCATTGACAAAACTTCTCACTCCTCCGAAAACAAACCTTCTCTCTCCTCCAACCCTCCCAGAAGGAAGTGAAAGCCAGAATAAAAGAGTTGTCAGCCAGCAACTTATTGTTAAACCGCCAGTATGCCGGTCTATGTAAAAAGTGTGGAACGGAGACAGAGACAGTACATAGGTGATGGTCAGACAGATGAGAAAGAAACACACTACTCTTGATAATCCTGGACAGGCTGTTCTTAGACACATAGATTCTATCCAGCCTCCCCCCTGAGACCTGATTGGCATTCACCTTGACCCAAGTCCCTATTAGATTATGTGATATCAGAACAGATTTTAAAATTTCCCCTTACTGGGGATGTGGCTCTTCGTGATTCCTGTCTAATTCATTGTTAAGTGTACAATTAAAATCTCCTGCCACCACAATTACCCTTCCCTGCTGACACTTTTTTAACGCATCACCCAGTGTCCTAAAAAAAAAACATCCTATCAGCCCCAATATTTGGTACATACACATTAAAAAGATATTAGCAAAGATATTTTCTTGAATTTGTATATCCACTCTGAGCAGCCTTCCAGGAATTATTTCCTCAATATATAAGGTTTTCGAACCATAATTGCGTGAAAAAAGTGTAGCCACCCCTGCGCTGAGATTGGAACCATGACTCATCACAATCCCACTCTTCCACTCTCGTAACCAGTGAGTCTTATTTGTCTCATCTGTATGCGTTTCCTGCAATAACGTAATTTTTTACTTTGTTTGTGCTATAAAATCGAACAAAGCCGTTATTTTCCCTCTTTCCCTGCACCCATTCACATTAAATGTACCTAATTGCAGATGTAGCAGGAAATTTTTTTTTTAAAACACCCGCAGACCAGCAGGGTTAAAGGAAAATGAAAAGCATTTATTTTATATTCCATTATTACAATTGTTTGAGTACCCGCTTTTATACCATGTTTCTGACACTACTCATTAATTTTTGTTTGACAAGCTCCACAAAACTCGCGTTTTTAAGTGCTGCGGTGCTCTAAATGTTTTAGGTCAGGGAAGTGTTTAGCAATATCTAAATGTCTCTGTCCCTTTGTGCTATCCAGAAAGTCACCGATCCGTCTAACCGAGATCAGTTCGCCTTTACCAGCTCTTCTTACTTTACTTTTGCCCATCTCATCATCTTCATCATCCTCCACTTCCTCAAATTCCTCATACTCTCAATCTACGTCCAAATCAGTTATATCAGATATATTGTCTTGAGTCAAAATATCTGTAATAGGTCCTACCTGGCTACTCTGGGGTTCGCTCGCCTCTGATGTCCCTGGTTCTCCCGGGTCAGGTTGCAAGCCTCCTCCCCGCTACTCCCTTCCCCAGGTGACTGGGGTGCCGTATCAGCAGGTAGAGGCTCAGTGTAAGCCTCCTGGGGCCCGCATCCATTTCCCCCCTCCTCCGATTCAGCCTCCGCTGTATCAGTGATAGGGGGCTGTGGGTTTTTACTCGGTGGACCCCATGCTGTAGACTGACTTTTCAATTGATCGGCTTTCTTTCGCTGCTTTTTAGCAACAGTCTGGAAACCCTCCGTCTCCTCTATTCCTCCATTAAGACCAAACTCCACAGTAGGATCGGCATTTTTTAAGCACTGTGCCCTCGGTTCTATCGCTAGCAGGCTCAGGGACAGATTCCTCTCCAGCCTGGCCTCCACTATCACCTCCCATCTCCCTATTTTTTCCGTGATTTACTGGACATGCTTGCTTCATATGCCCATGTTGTCCACAAACAAAGCACCTTATTGTCTCAGAGCTGATATATATCGTATAGCTCCTGTTCCCTACAGTTACATTACAAGAGACATGTCGCACCTCATCCTGATTGTTAAGAATGACAAATGTTTGTGACGTGTTTAATTTCAGGAGTCTTACAACCAAGACCAATAGGCGCTATCAGCCTTCCATAGCAAGAAAGAATCCTTTCAAGCGTGTCATTCCCAACAAATATTAGATAGTTAGAGAGTCCCCAGCGGCAGCACGGGTACGAATGACTCCTTCACCCATAATCCACTTTCAACTAACCTACCTACCATTGTTATTTAGCTAAGAAACACCACGACCGCTTTGTTCATCTGCGACGCAGATTTAATATTACTTGCTCCCACCTTTTCCCCAATCACTAATAACACATCCTCTACCGACACTACATTGTCAGGTATGCATTTCAGCCCACATCTTGCTGTTAACTCTCCATACTCTTCTTGCGACTCAATTTTTTTTAAAACCTGAAGCCACCGGGAGAGCCGGCTTTACTTTTACTTTAACCTACAATCGACTACTTATGTTTATGTAGCTTTTTTCCGTACCATTAACTTTTAAAAAACCACAAAAAAAAAAAAGCCCTTCTCACAGCACTGTGTTCTACCACCTCCACCACAGCATCTACCCTCCCGCTACCCACAATCAGAGAGATAGATAGATTTGCTTGGGCGTGGTTTGATACCTGGAGCTCAGTCCCTATATTATTACCTTATAACGCCCAGATTTTGGCATTTTCCCAACAGTAAGGGAGGAGAAAAAGCTTACCATTTACATTGCTATCGTATCTAAACCAGATACCGCTTCATAAACATGTATTGATTTCAGAATGAAATTATTGCATGGGATTTTTTTTATGTTTTATTGATTTTTATGAAAAATCCTTGTAAACATCATATTCACAGTGAGATGCAGAGGGGCAGAGGCTGCTGACCATATTGTTCAGACAGACCCACAGAAACATATAGTCATGCAGGCTAAAAAAAAGGAGAGAACCACACTGACTAAAGATAAAAGAGTAGAATACAAAAACATATAGATTCAGCATGCAGGCAGAGGAAAAGGCTTACCGGTGTGACGTACCCCAGAACTGTCCCTTGGAAGTGACGGATGGCAGAACTCTGTGGACAGTATCTCCTTTCCTCCCGTACAATGTCTCTCCATGCAGGGTCAAACACCACCAAACCTCGCTCCTGCACTGGCCTCTCCACTGCTGAAGTCTGTCCAGCACACACAGAGCAAGTAAGCGGCATACACACTGCACATCCATGAGGTGCTGCAGCTCAGCCTGTGGGTGACCTAGGCCTAGTAAATGTCACTCCACCAATCAGAGCACAGTTGAATGCACATGTCTCTTTGCCTCAGTCAATAAACTTTAAATTACAAAGCAAAGTCATATTAAGTTGAATGCCAATTAGCAGTATTGTGTGAACTATAAGAGGTCTGAAATCAGTAATTTGATATGTGAGTTTCCAAAGCAACATAAAGCAATTAGCACAGTTCCAAAAAGACAAAATAGCCAGTGCCTAGATCATTCGGAAAACCGCTTGTATCCAAGGCAAATACAGAAAGACAGATAACCTTGTTAAAATGTATATACTGTATATATATATATATATATATATATATATATATATATATATATATATATATATATATATATATAAACCCAATTGCAAAATACACATAAAAGCAGAAACAGTGATTTGTAAATTCTCTTTCACATATTGTAAAGGGATTGTAAAGGGGCTGAAAAGTAGTTAAAATAACTATAAATTATCAGAGGGATGGACCCACTACATATCCATCAAATATCTATTCAAAGTAATGTCAATAACTATAATAAACACACATCTCAAGTCAGACATAAAATCTGTTTTGAAAAAACTAATGATACCAAAATGATCTCTCTAATCCAAATATCAAGCGAATTTGTCCCATTATATTTGGAATGCAATCAAACCATGTTTTTGAGAAAAACCCCTTCAAAGTTCAATCCGCGAAAGTTGCATTAACGTTACTGGAGAGAAACTTGGCTGGGTCTCTTAACCGAAAAAACTGGTGTTAGGTTGTCATATTACGTTTAAATGCTTCAAAACTATAGTTTCACATTGTATTTGGCATCAAGACACTCAGATAATGAAAGCCAAGACATTTTTTGAGTAAAATGAGATGAAACAGAATAACTTTCATTAGCTTGTCACCGCAAAAGCAGCATATTGTGTGACTGGTTACAAGCTGGCTATAACGTTAGCCGCCAAACGTTCAAAAGTCCGGTGCTATAGAACACCTCGCATATCTTACTGTTTTTCTCCGGATAAGTTTTTTCTCTCATTTCCAACACCATGTACTACCAGTTTCTCAAGATAAGTGTCCAGATGAAATCGTAAATGTTTTAACATGGACGCGCTTAGTCTCCACTCCTATATTCGCAGCAATTGTCAGAAAACGCCCACAGCTAACCTAGCTAGATAGCGTACATATCCATGAAGGAATGTCGGAAACAATGGCAAGTATATCAAACATATATTACAACAGCAGCAGACTACTCTATTATTTATCGAGAAGATAGCTAACATTACGCCTACCAGCTTTGGTAAATTAGCAGCAGTCCAAGCTAGCAACTTACCGGTTGCAGCAGGTTCATCTGCCCAGCGATGGCCACCAATGTAGTCGGGGGAGGGAGAGGATTATCCCGGATAGGAAAAAGGGGTAGAGAGGGCACAGCCCCAGCAACACATTTGAGGAATTTGGCCAAGCCAAATTGTTATAATTCTGAAAGCTGTCCGGTTTTGTGAAATGGTCGCTGGACAAGCGGGTGTTTCCACTGAGCTTATAGCTTTCCGCTGTAGCAATAACGTTAGCTTTCCAAAAACGCCACCCATTTCTTACATATTTCAGCACCGAAAATATTACACGTAGCATTACCCTCGACCTCATCCTCTGTTTGTGCATCCAGGGAGGGCACATACACAATAACGACAACTAAGTTATAACTCTTAACTTAGCTCTTGGGCTAAAGTAGCCTTGCTAGCTAGACAGCTAGGTAGCACCAACACGAAGGGATAGAGAAGGTGGGAGAAATTAAATAGCGGGTTGAAGGAGGAGAGAAACTGGGAGAGAATTAAGATTAATAACTGAAAAATATAAAAAGAACTACAGCTAAGGATTACAAAACTATCGATAAGGCAGACAAAGGTTCTCTATAGCAAACAATTGTTTTGCTCAGACTCAAAAGAGGCTGTTTAACATTAGTGGGACAGAATAGTTTTATTTGCCTCCAACTATGGGAGGAGATATGCAATGACATTAAAACATTTATTGGTCATAACGCCAGCTCCTTCACGACGTCATGAAGAACCTGTGCCCAATAGAACTGAGCCCAGTAATAATTTGAACTCCACCCATTTAATCCCCACATCAGAATAGATGGAAATGGATAGATGGATATAGTTCGAGATTGCAATGAAATTGAAATCTCATACTGTTGCTGATGTTTAATACAAACCATAACAACCCCATATAATGTAGTCTGAAGCAAATTACGGATTTACCTTTACAGTCCCTTTAATTGAAAACAGTACAAAGAAAAGATATTTAATGTTTTACCTTATAAACTTTATATATTTTTGTAAATATACGCTAATTACGAATTTGATGCCTGCAACACGTTCCAAAAAAGTTGGGACAGGGGCAAAATTTAAAAACTGCGAAGTTCAAAAAACACCTGTTTGGAACATTCCACAGGTAAACAGGTGATGCTATCAGGTTGTTTCTCCTGATTTATTTTTCCAGAGAGTTCAATAGGAAAATGAGTCAGGAAAAACAACCCTCAAAGTCATCCATCCATATCTGGCATATCTGGCAGCGAAGTGATGGGTTGAGGCTCGTTTGATACCTCAGACCCTTGATGCCTTACAATCATTTTGCCAACAATGTGTTCCATACTATTCCCTTGTAATTTACAGGTTAATGTAGTCCCACCCCCCAATTCCCATAAAGATCCATTCAAATGCAGAGAGGTTATAGTATCACTTGTAAGAGTACCTGAAAATAAGATGTCAAGAGTCTTTTCATGTTGTTCGGTCACAGACTTCTGGAAGTCATGGCATGCAAAGGATATGCCAACCAAATATGAAATATTTATTTAAATTTATGTTAATTACTTTTGGTGCCCTAAAATGGGGGGGGGGGGGGGGGGTCTATGTGTAAAAATGGCTACAACTGCTAAAGTACAAATAGATTGAAAAAGAAATTGTAGTTTGTAACATTATCAATGTCTTGACTGTATTTTTTTATCAATTTAATGCTACCTTGGTGAATAAAAGTATTTCTTTCAAAAGCATAAAAATGTCTTCAAAACTTTTGAACGGTAGTGTGTATGTACACCGATCAGCCACAACATTAAAACCACTGACAGGTGAAGTGAATAACATTGATTATCTCATTGTTATTTTGGTTCTGTACTCTAGCACTTTGAGTTTGAAAGGATACAATGATAACTAGAAATTCCGATCGCTCAGCGATCAGGAAAAAAGCCTGCCCCCGCCTGACCTTCCACTGCCTTGGTTTGTTTTTCTTCCCAATTCACTGCAATTCCAATTTCAAAATAAGTCCCTTTTATATTGCAGACCATGACTCACCACAGGAGAACTATGCCTTGTAAATACACTACTCACAAAAAGTTAGGGATATTCGGCTTTCGGGTGAAATTTCAGGATGAACCTAAAATGCACTATAACCTTTACAGGTGAAATTAATTTGACCTTCTCTAAACTTTTGAATGCACATGTCCAACTATTCAATGTTTCAGTACTTTTTGCACAACTTGCTGTTCTCTAACAAGGAGCTGAACGGCAAAATTCACAACAGGTGTTTGATCCATGAATCGACCAATAAATTTCCTGGTTCAATTAGAATTGGTATTTAAACAGTCATCTTCATCATGCTGTTCACATTTTGACATCATGAGACCAAGACGACACCTAACAATTGATCAACAGTACCTCGCCATTGCGAGGCTTCAAACAGGATGTTCTCAGAGGGAAGTGGCCACTGAGCTTAGAGTGTCACAGAGTGTCATCAGCAGGTTGCAACAGAGATACAGAGAGACTGGAAGAGTCACAGAAAGGCATAGAAGTGGACGTCCTTTGGCCACATCCCACACTGATGACCGCTTCATTGTGAACAGTGCCCTGCGGAACCGGATGATGAATGCCACTCAACTCCAGGCACATTTAAGGGAGGTGAGAGGCACCCAAGTGTCACGTCAGACCATTCGAAACCGTTTACATCAGCGTGGTCTGCGTGCTAGACGACCTGCAAGGGTACCTGACCACACCACCAGGCACAGGCGTCATCGTCTTGCATGGGCCAGGGAGCATTTACGCTGGACGAGGGACCAGTGGGCCTCAGTGCTGTTCTCTGATGAAAGTCGATTCACGTTGAGCAGAAATGATGGCCGCCAACGATGTTGGAGACGTCAAGGAGAGCGCTATGCATCAGCCACTGTTGTCACCAGACGACCCTTTGGTGGTGGCGGTGTTACAGTGTGGGCAGGTGTGTCTAGTCAATACAGAACTGCCCTACACTTTGTGAATGGTACAGTGACAAGCCCATACTACCTGAATAACATCATTAATCCAGTCATTGTGCCCCTGCATGAACAACACAGGCCTAATTTCATCTTCATGGACGACAATGCTCCAGCTCATCGAGGTCGCATCATTAGGGAAAGGCTGCTGGAGACTGGGGTACCTCAAATGGAGTGGCCTGCACTTTCTCCAGACCTGAATCCCATAGAAAACCTATGGGATCAGCTGACTCACCGTGTAGAGGCTCGTAACTCTGTACCCCAGAACCTCAATGACCTGAGGGCCGCCCTTCAAGAAGAGTGGGATGCCATGCCTCAGCAGACAATAAGTCGACTTGTGAACAGCATGAGACGTCATTGTCAAGCTGTAATTGATGCTCAAGGGCACATGACAAGTTATTGAGACATTGACATTTTTGTTGTGGTATACCCACCACTGTTGTTGGCTTTTGTTTCAATAAATTGTTTGAGATGAGGAAATCACCATTGCATGCTTCTACTTAAATGCCCTACTTTCATGATACGTATAATATCACTGTAGCGTGAACTTACATTTTCCATAAATTTCACCCGAAAGCCAAATATCCCTAACTTTTTGTGAGTAGTGTATGTAGATATGTTGGGACACTGAGATGGGTAAATTCTGCTCGGTTGTTAAGTTGAAATCCATGTTGAAAGTATGTTCATGTCCAGACTGAATAACCGGGCTATATGCATTTCACCTATTTACGCTACGGCATAGATTTAATGCAAACCATGAGTATATATAGACAATTTTACCCCCAAAACACCTTGTTGCACCTATTTTTGAATGTATCCATATGACCTTGACCTCTGACTTATATAGTTGTCATTTGAGAAATATGTGCCCAGTGTCAAACGTCAAGTTGATACTTTGTCCCGATCGGATATATAGTTCTTGAGTTATCACCAAAAACATGTTTTCTAAGATGGCCGCCCTATCATACAAAAAGTAGGTTAAGGTCACAAAACAAATAGATGTTTGCACAACTTCAGTAAATATACATCTCTGATGAACAATGACATACAGTATAGACAATTGTATGCCAAAAAAGTGCCATTTTTTCAATTGGCCATATGACCTTGACCTCTGACCTATATAGTTTCATTTGAGAAATATGTGCTTCAAGTTATCAGCAAAAACAGTGTTTTTGCTGAAAGTTATCGCTGTTTTCCAAGATGGCCGCCCAACCGGACTTCAGTAAATATACATCTCTGATGTACAAGGACTAGTTCCAGGGCCTTGCGGTTTCTGAGATTCCGCCTTCACAAAATTTGAGTGCCAATTTTTGTCGCACTGCTTTTTCAATTGGTCATATGACCTTGACCTCTGACCTACATAGTTGTTATTTGAGAAAAATGTAATTTGAGTCAAGCTACAAGTTGATACTTGTTTGTCCCGATCTGATATATAGTTCTCGAGTTATCAGCAAAAATGTGTTTATGTCTGGTAGGGCGGCCATCTTGGAAAAATAGATCAAGGTCACAAAACAAATAGATGCTGCACAACTTAAGTAAACATACATCTCTGTTCCAGGGCCTTGCGGTTTCTGAGATTCCACTGCCACAAAATTAACCGGCCAGAAGAAAATAAAATAAAAATAAATACATTTTTGAGAGTGGTTTAGGACTCCCCCCCTATGGGGGAGGCTTAATGAGGTTGCAGTGCAGACTGTCAGCTTTGATTTGAGGGTATTTTCATCCATATCGGATGAACTGTTTAGAAAGTATAGAACCTTTATAGTCCCCCCCATTTTTGGGCATCAAAAAATATTGGACAGTTTAACATAATGTACAATAAAGTAATAATTTTTAATATTTGGTCGCATATTCTTTGCATGCCATGACTTTCTGATGTCTGTGACCCAACAACATCAAAAGACTCTTGATATCTTATTTTCGGGTACTCTTTTCTTACAAGAGATACTATAACGTCTCTGCATTTGAATGGATCTCTATGGGAATTGGGGGGTGGGACTAGATTCAGATGTAAATTACACTGGAACAGTATGGAAACACATGGTTGGCTAAATGGCGCTAAGTCATCAAGGGTCTGACGTATCAAACAAGCCTGAAACCATCACTCTGCTGCCAGAAATACAGTAGACACGGATGGATAACTTGAAGGGTTTCTTCTCCTGACTTATATCATAGCGTTCAATAGGAAAATTTGTCAGGAAAAACAACCCTTAAAGTGATCCATTCAAATATTAACCCGACCCGTCACTGTCTAGAATCAGTTGTCAATTACTTTCTAACCCGGCCAATTGTTTTACACAGGAGGTCTTAGTCGCGGACTGTGTCATCGCTTGTGTTTAGTATTGTTGTCGGTTTCTGATTGAAATTTCCCCTCCTCTTAAATTCCCTGGCAGCTGCAAAAAACTCTGCATGGAGTCATGAGATTAAGGTTTGTCAACACTTTTTGACAATTAGTTGTGAACATTATTAGCTTGTCAAACAACAAACTTCTTATTTTTTGATCCACCCGCCGTTCGCTTATTAGCTGATATAGCTAGTCAACTAAACATGCAAAACGAAACTGCTAGAATCCCGTAGTGAAAAGTGTAACAGATGGTGAATGTGAAATGAATGGAGATGTGTACGTGATCCAGACTTCACATCACCTGTACTGAAGGCTACAATACAAAGTGTACTAAGCATTGAGAAACCGGTTGCTGCGACCGTGTAGAATCTAGATGGTATTTGTCATTGGTGCTGGAACGTTCTCTTCCTCTAAGTTTGGTGATTTAAATCAGTGGTTCTCAACCCTGGTCCTGGAGTACCCCTGTGTATGCTGGTTTTCGTTCCAACCACAATCGCAATACCGGAATTTTAACAAGCTGTTCATTTTTCTTAATTAGGCGTTTTTTCATGTTTAGAGGGATTATTTAACCTCTTAAGCCACATTATGTTAGCAATAGCTATGAAAAAGCCCTTAACCCAAGCGTTTAGCCCAAATATAATAAACAGTAGAAGAATACAGTTGTAGTGTCGTTAGGTACATTAAGAATTTGGCAGTGAAGACAGATAGTTAAAACGTCTTAACAGTCATCACATGGAGGCACCAATGAATGTGCAGAATAAATATATTTATATATGGCTTCACACTAGGTGCAAAAGTATAATTAATCAGTCTCAAAAAATTAATTATTAAATCATGATTATAAATTTCAATGTTAAATATTAAAATAATAAACAATAACAATCTGAAGGCGTAAGTTCTTTTGGAGGATAGGCTCAAATGTTTATCCAAACAACAATCAGACCAATGACCAGGTTTGACAAAATACAATTTATTAAATAACAAACACATATAAACTAACATCCTAAAAGCAGCGAATGATATGGAAAGGAAAGCGAAGTGTAGACAAAGAATGAGGCATATTAGAATTCACTGTTCTATTCCTGTATGTGCGCCAGAACACGTGGTATTCAGAGATCACAAGACGTATGCCTCGAGGGGGAAATACAAATCCCGCTTTAGCATGAAGCTAACGTGGCCTGAAACATGGCATATATTGAGGCTATAGAAATTTAGCTATGTCTAGCTAAATCCCAGGCCCCTGTCCGTATACAGGCACGGTAGGGTTAGGTATTAGTACAAAGGGAGATTGCATGCACCAATCTTAATTTAAAAGGGAGGCGGATTGTAAATTAGTTTTAGAGTAAGTTAGAGTAGGCTCTGTAACTTTAGCTTATGCAAGGCTAATTGGCTGTCGATAGCCTGCAAGCCATGTGTTGAGTTATAAGTTAACGTTACTCTAAATACACACAATGGATACAATCAAATATGTAATTACATTGACAATAAACATTACACAAAAGTTTTCCTAACTATTGCCTGGATGTTCATGTCAGTCTTACTGTACTGAAGTTGCTACAGGCGAGTCCATGGCTTTGACGATGTCCGGAAAGTTCTTTCCTTTGGCAGCGTCTGGACTGGACTTTCTCTCGGTTTCCTTGCTGGTAGAGCAGCTTGCTTGCTTCTAGGTCCTTTGGTGAGTCGTTGCTGGAAACTTGCCGTTGGAGTCCTTCTGTCAGTTCAACAAGTGGTTTCCTTGGGTTCCTTCGCGGTTTGCGGTTCGTGGTAACGTAGGCTACACACGTCTCTCTGGCTGTCGCTTTAAGGCTACGCCGTATGACGGTAGCTCAGTGTAGCTAGCCGTTTTAGTGGCTTTCGCGAACATGCTAACTGAGAGCTGGGTGAAAGAGCGGTTGTTGTGGCCGCATAACCCGAGGTAGGGAGCAGTTCTCCCCGCGTGTTCCTTACCTGGGTCGGCTTAGTCTCGTCCCTTCCCAGTCGGGAAGATGGACAGGAGACGATTGTTCCGACAAGTGAAAATGGTAAGAAAGAATTGCGGGAACAAGAAGTTTGCTCAAAGTTTTATAGAACCGGGGACTCAGTCCTGATTGGTCAAAGATCACATGACTGCCCGGGATCACATGACCGTCGCATGCCGGTATATGTAGTCTTTTGGAAATGCGGTCCAGGGTCACATAAATGTGGGTTTATTCCCAATGGACATGCACTACACAGTATACAGTAGAAGTAATTGTATGAATTAAACCTATATCTTAAACCTTATACAATGACACAATGTGTAGCCTAATAGGCTACTGGTACATTCCCAGCAATGTTGAATAGTAGGCATTGTACCTGTCAAAAAGTGAAAGAGTTCTGCCCCATGTGGGATTCAGACCGAGATCACTGGATTTGTATGTAGGAACTTTACCACTGGGCTACCTAGAAAGATAGCTATGCTATAGTCTGGAATAAAGTGTAATGCTCGATCGGTTTTGCTCAATCATTCTTAAAGCAGATTTTTAACAATGCAATGAAATGAGTGGACTGTAATTAGAAGCTATGGTTTTTAGTTTTAATGGGATAAAATTACACGTAGTCTAAATATGTTTAATTTGACCAGCCAGTTCTGAATCTCTTATCCACGGCGCCCCCTAGTGGTAGTCGTCAAAGACCCAATTAGGCTACAGTCATGTTTCTCTGAAATGATAAATTACAGCTTTAAGAAACCCCCCGAAATTCCGCCGCAATTCTTCTTGCCAGAGTCACAGAGAATCAAATGCACCGTTTCTACACGCTAAAAAAGCATGTTCCGATATAGAAACAATAATAGCTAGCCTATATTGATAATGTATATAGATAATGATCTGATTAACCCTGAACGGTTTATTACAGCTCATCAATATCCAGTAAAGTCAACATTTCCACAGTGATATTTACACTTCATGCTGCGCTAGGCATGCGAGTTACTAGCTAGGAATGCTAGTGACCAGCCAAGTCAGTCGCAAATCCAGTGGGTAGCTGTGCTAGGCATGTGAGTGACTAACCTAGGAATGCTAGTGAACAGCCAAGTCAGTTGCAAATCCAGTGGGTGCTCTTCCTAAAATAGATGGCATCATGAGGAAGGAAAATTATGTGGATATATTGACAATTCTGAAAATTGAGGACCTCGTTGAGAAACAGTAGGTAATTTCAGCCAGAATTATTATTTGCATGCCCGATAAAAATCACTGACATGGTCGTTCTGGACGTGAATAAAATTACTGAATTACCCCAGTGAAAATGACATTACCTGACCTCTCCTGGTGAAAGTAATCCCATCGGGACAGGGGTTTATTAGGCTGACATAAAGTTAAATCACAGCTTGGTTAAGCTATGTAGCATTTGGTAGCCATAATATTGCCGTCTACATGAAACAGATAACTGTGATAACAACACAAAATAACGGGCTACACATTTCCTGCATACACACATAACCAGGGCCTGAAATTAGCACCAGCCACACGCCAAATGCGGGTAGAAACTCGCATTGGCGTGTGGGTTGACTAATTCCACCCGCCACCTTGGCGGGTAGCCAAAGGACTTCGGGACATTACACTTCATGGTTATGAAGGTTCAAAGTTCTGACCCTGGCCTACACTGCAGCCAAAAGGTCAGGCCCCTCCTACCTACAGGACTTAATCCAGCACTACGCTCCTGCTCGACCACTTCGCTCTGCTGCTGCAGGGCGACTTGCACTTCCCCCCCTCCGTGTTAACGGCTCCCGCTCGTCCCGACTGCGGAGCTTTTCCACCCTAGCTCTCCAGTGGTGGAAGGAACTCCCCACTCTGCTGCGCTCAGCTAAAACACTGTCTGTTTTTCGTCGTGGTCTGAAAACGCACTTTTTCAGACTCCACCTCGACTAAAATACCTATATAGGGCCATTCTATAGTACTCGCTTCCTGTTTTTTTTTTTGCTTCTTTTCTATTTAACTTGTGTTTTTGGTTATTTTTAGTTCAGAATGTATAGCTGACAGTGTGTACTACTCATGTTCATTACTAGGGATAGCTCCTACGCTGTGAGAAAGTTGTGCTTTGTCGGATTTGCTTTGTAGTCGTGTCAATGACCTTCAATATGCACTTATTGTACGTTGCTTTGGATAAAAGCATCTGCCAAATGATTGTAATGTAATGGTTATGAACGATTTTGTAGTGTAACTAAGCTTCTCAAGTACAACAGTTAATTATGTATAATACTTCGACTCCCATAATTACCTGGGACTGCTCTCAGCAGTGCTCTGATTGGCCGAGCCAGTTGAGAGCACCCCAGTCGAGCGTCTCGCGAACATTAGCTAACGTTACCTCAGTCAGTGATGAAGTGCTATTTTTAACGCCGGCTTTAGCTACGAGAGAAGCAGCCGAAATATCTACGAAACACCTAGCTAGATTTAACATTATTATATCTAGCTAACGTTAGCAGTATGTGGCGACACATCACAGGGGTTAAAAGACCCAGTGAGACAGAGGGGAGAGAGACAGCTGGCAGCGAAACCGGTAACGTTAGCGTTCGAGCACCTATTCTCGACCGGGGGGGGGGGGGAGGGGGCCCATCTCCGACCGCCTCAGGCGCCAACGTATTTATTTCATATTTATTCGAACACTGTGACCAATTAAACGTATGTCCCGTAAAAATACACATAATAACCTGTCTAACTGACAGTTTTCAACTTAATAGATGTATATTTAGTTATATTAATACGACCTCTTTTACAACGCTAACTTTTATACTTCGAGCACGCTTCGAATTCCTTAATCGCGACGATTAAATGAAACAGTCCTAATATCGCTTTACAGTTTCAAACGTAGCTTTCCAACGGCTATTTAGCTCGAAACCACTTGGCTAACTGCAGTGAATATGTACGGATTGCTAGAAATGCTTATAAGGACCACTCTTTCCGATATTAACCTTAAATACACAAAGAAATGCGCCTCAGAAAATGAGTATCCTAGCGGACGGCACAGAAGCTGTTCAGACCGTGCACGACGGCTAGAATTGTGGACAGTGACATTCAGTTTTTTACTCGCTTATGAAAGTTTCTCGCTCATTAAATGAAATGGGCTATTTATTCATTTAATTATTGAATTTGAGATTAGTTCCTTATCTTATATTTAAATTATTAGTGACATGCTGGTGTTGGATTAACAAGACTAAAGTTAGTCTGCTTAAAAAAAAAGATGTTGTGCCATGTGAAATCATTCGTGAAACACATATAAAATACATATAATTAGGCAGCAACTTAATTTAATAGAATGAATGAATATGTACTTTAATGCTCAGATCCATTTAATGGATAATAATTAGATATAATTAAGATATTAGTAGGCTTTAATTCGATTCACATTTTTATACCTTGCAATCAATAATGTAGGAATCGTCAAGTTTGCATTTTTTGACAAATTGAGAAATAGTTACATTTAAAATGTTAAGTAAACTTCATTTCTACTTATAATTTAGCCATTCTCATAGAACACATAGATTACATAATAAGATTATTGGAATAATGGAGGGAAGAGTGCAGAAATTTATTTTTGAACATTTTTACAGATGAACAAGGGCAAAAAGAGATGTCTGTGGAGGGAGGAGGCAATGCTGAGGGCAATACAAGCATGCAAGTAGGGTATGACCATGTGGCAGGCAGTCAGGCTCAAAAAAGTAGAAAACAACATTAGCAACAAGAGGGAGAATCAGGTGTGCCAGGGAGAGGAACGTTGCCCTTTACTTTAACATGCTGAAGGCCATGGTAGAGGAGAATGTGCTAATGGAGAAACCCAGACAAATCTACAACGGTGATGAGTCAGGGTTTCAGATGGGAATACTTCGCTGCAAGATGCTGGTCAGTAAGGGGTGGAAACATCCCTACCTTCAAGCACCCGCCACCAGGCACCACATCACAGTGCTGGCATGCCTGCCCTGAAAGCATCTGAGGAAGACATCCCACCAATGATAATCTACGGGAAGGGGTACCTGGGAGGTGACTACCCTGGGAGAGCTTAACACCTTGTTACATCTGGCTACATAGACACCACCCTTTTCCTGAAGTGGTTCCAGAAACACTTCTTCCTGTATGCGATGAAGGAGCGCCCCCTGCTCCTGGTGTTCGATGGCCACAACAGCCACATCGACAGGGAGACCACGGACCTGGCCAATTAGGGAAGGTGTCGTGCTCCTCTGTCTTCCACCACATCTCTCCCATATATTTCAGCTGTTGGACAGGGGGTTCTTTGCACCACTCAAAGCAGAGTTTGCTGAAGAGTAAGACGCTTTGGACATCCACCTCCCCTGACAAGAATTTTTTCTCTCATCTCTGGCCCTGTCATCACCAGTCCATCCGCCAAATCTTTAGCCCCTAGCCACATGTGCTCTACGACTTCCCAAATCCGGCATCCCTCCACTAGGCTGCCTGCCTCCATTGCCACCCTCCTGCTAGCAGCAAAAGGTAATAACAGTGTTTGATCTGTATCCTAAATGAGGCATAAGTTAGTAGGCATCATAGCAAATGTATTTGCTTTGACATTTTAGTACTCATTCGGTTACCTTTCTGATTTTACTTTGTAGCACATATAACTGCAGCCCTTCCTCCCTCCACAGCCCCTCTTCTCTCCACCACTCCATTGTTTATCTCATTGGTTTATTACACTGTTTATCCCACTGCCCTCTTATATGCTATCACGTGCAATCAACAAAAGTAGAAAGCTTAGCTCAGTGAGTTCATGCATGCTTTCTTTGTTTTTCTATAATAACAGATGCCAACTCATGTTTCGAAACAAATCTCTCTTCCTCAGGCAGCACTGATTATGCTGCCTGAGGAAGAGAGGCTCGTTTCTAAATGTGTTGCCAGTACATAAACAGCAGTGCAGATAGCCTTCCTTGCTCAATGGCAAGGTATATACGTTTTGTACATTGAAGAGCCCTAAATAAATATTTTTTCAGCACCTAAGTGGTTTCACAACTTTTTTGTTGTCGTTTTTACGAATGAAGTACTGAAAAAAAATTATATTTCCCTTCCTTTTCTCTATAGATGGCACATCATCATCAGACATTTGAGGGAAGGCCTCAGCCTATGCTCTGCATGTGGCGAGGTGGACCCTCCCAAAGAAGAAGACATGGTGGTATTATGGGTTTCCTGTGAATCCCGCGAGCAGTGGTTCCACTCCTCATGTCTTGAAGTTGAGTGAGGAGGATGGCCAATTCTTATGTATTAACTGCCCTGAGTTTTAACTTCTTTAACATGATATACAGTTGTTTAATAACTTTTAGATTTCATATTTCTACATTTAAATACATTTTATATTTATTCATTTGTTTAAGTAAAATTTAAGTCAAACATTCACTTTTATGAAGTACAATTATTCTTTTCTATGTACTTTGGTGGAAGTATTATTTTTTTCATGTGACAAATGTACCAGCAAATAACTCCATTGTAATGATCATGCAATCACCATCACAATGACAAAATGTGATTTATAATAAAGGTATACAATGGCTGAATTACTAAATGTTTTTTTCACATACCTTTTAACGTTTGTTCTGATAACTACATTTAATTAGGAGGGGGGTTTAGAAGAAATAACTGGCTGGATGTATTTACAAATAGGATATTTGTCACACCTTTTTGCTGTCCAGTTAAGGAGTGTGCACAAGGCATGGTTTGTATTTAATGTCACAAAATATGCTCTTCAGAGGAATAAAGGGGAGCATAGCTGTGTAAGTATTGCTGGTATATTTTTGTAAACGGTCCCCTCTTCTGGTGAAATTTGCAATGCAGGACATAACACAATGTAGCCTTGGCAGGTTTTATGTCCTGAAATGCAACGTAGCCTACAGATTTTCCACGAACAAAAACAACACTGAAAAGCAATGTTTAAATGAAAATATAAAATATGATTTCATCTTTTTACATCTAGCCTACTTAAATAGGATATTTAGCTATTAAGTATAGCGATTTTATCTGTGTTTATTTGTTAGTTTAATCGTATTAAAACAAGAAAAAATACAAGTTTCAACTTAAAATGTGTCACTAAACCTCCAATCACGATAGGACGTGATTTTGTTTAACTTTTATATTAATGGTAAACAAACGAATACACCTAAAGGACACGTTTTTTTTAACAAAAGAACATTTTGAATTAATGCAAGATATGTATTATGTGTCACCATTTTTTAAATAGGAGATATTTTTCTTGTTCTAAAAAGGGAATGCTGCCGTTTTTGTAGAAAGGCGTTTCTACAACTTGATCTAAAATAACGTCCCATTGATGATCGTGCTATCTACCATGCTACCTGTTTACCATTACAATGCTGAAATGCAATTGATGCAATTATTGAATTATGTTTAAATGTATTTTAACATGTATATTAATTGTTCAACCCATTTAATTAAGGTGTTTGAGAAGAAACAATAGGCCGCAGAGTGTTGTCATAAGGAATTTTTGTCATGTATATTGTAGTCAGCTTCCACGTGTTTCCACAAGGCACAGGTGAAGATGTTGTCTTACAAAATAAATTGGCGAGTACATGGGACCATTGACGTATTTTTGAGAAGATAAAATACCATAGAGTTGAATGCGTGCTTACTTTATGACTTATAGTGGCTCCACTTTCATAAAATTAGAGAAAAATAAAGACCGCGGCACTAATCGCGAGGGGCGGTCGAGAATAGGTCCCCACCCGGCTAATGCTACGGCGGGCGGGCGTCCTGCATATTTGCCGTTAAAGAAAGAAAATAGCGGAAGTCCTGAAGAAAATAGCCTTCGGAGGATAACAAGGACATTTTTTTCTACAAAACTAGGTACAGGGTGTTATCGATATGTATCCCATTTTTACCTACGATTGCAATTATGTGTACGCTTTGCTGTTTTTTTCCGCGAAAGCGGTCGACAATGGGTGCTCGAACGCTAACGTTGTTGAGGCTAAAGGGCTCTGCATGCTCGATCGACAACAACGCGACAGCAACACAACATGGGCTCTGCAACATCAACGCAACATCTGCGACCTTCGCAGAGGGGGTTGCAGAGGATGTCGCGTACCTAGCACAAAAATCAAACTAGCGACTGCAACGCAACCGTTCGCGTAGATGTTGCGCATCATTGATTGGTTGGTTAGCGAATGGAGGCGGGGCTGTCATATAATATTGGTTACTAAGTGTTGCTAACGATATCTAAAATTAGCGATCGAGATCCAAAATAAAACTGTTTACGTTATCGATATATAAAAATAGATAGTTACATTTGTTAAATCATGAACCAGTTACAAGAACGATTATCAGAAGAAGTGAGAAAATACAAACATTTATATGACTATTCTTATAGCTAGTGATTACAAAGACAGTCAAATGACCATGAACTCATGGAAAGAGATCGGCGAGAGTATTGGGATGAACTTGACTAACTAACTTAACTAACTAGCTTAACTAACTATAACTATATTACACTATATACAAGAACACGAGCAACAAACAAACAAACATAAAGACGGCGTGTTATCGATGGGTTGGTTGAGCAGGGAAATTTGTTACGTTGAAATGAGTTTCGTTGCTAGGGGGGAGCTAGCTACATACGGGATACAATGTTGCATAGGCTGCGCGTAGCTTTTGCAGAAGTATAAATTGCAGAGTGCTTGCAACATTGTTGCATTGCTCGAACATGAAGAAGTTGCACAAGTTTCGCACAACCATGCAGAGCCCTTAAGAAGAAGCATCGTAGCTCAGACGAACTGTGAACTAGAGAGCTGCACGGGAATGGGGACAGTGGTAATACCGCGGAATTTTGCGGTAATCCGCGAGTTTGGGGACAAAATAAAAAATATTCCCGTGGTGACAGCGGGAATGGGGATGGGCTTTACGGTGTTCCCGCAGGAACGATAATGGCATGTATGTTAGCACCGCGGTAACGGTCATGGTAGCGAGAGCGAGAGCTGCCCGCTAGTGTCAAGAGCGAAATGACAGACGCAATCGTTCAGGTGTGCTACAAATAAGGTAATATGTTATTTAATCATTATTTAATCAAGTTATGTGCAGGTTATTATTATTATAAATGTCTCTGAAGTGTCAGCTAGAGATTTAGAACATCCATTTTCTTCTAAATCCCAGAGAATTTTGAGAAAATCTATGCTTTTGGTTAATTTGAACAGATTGCACATTTTCTTATTGTCTGCAATATGAGCAACAAAGTGCTGAGCATATTTAGCATGCACAATGACCATTTGTACATAAACAGGGGGTCATAAAAAGAGTTTAATTGGAAAAATGTAAATAATTGTTAAGATAACAAAGGATATAAATAAACATTTCAGCATGACATTACATTCTATAGGGTTAGGAAACATTCATATGAAAATATGAATTGCTTCTGTTGCTCTAGTCAAAAAATCATTTTAAAAAAAATACTAAAACATGCAAGGACAAATGTTTAAATTATGTGCACGCGGGGACGGGGTGGGAATGGGGTTTGGGATGCCGGGGAAGGGGTGGGAATGGGGTTTGGGATGCCGGGGAAGGGGTGGGAATGGGGTTTGGGATGCCGGGGACGGGGTGGGAATGGGGTTAAGGATGCCGGGGACGGGTGGGAATGGGGTTTGGGATGCCGGGGACGGGGTGGGAATGGGGTTTGGGATGCAGGGGACGGGGTGGGAATGGGGTTAGGGATGCCGGGGACGGGGTGGGAATGGGGTTAAGGATGCCGGGGACGGGTGGGAATGGGGTTTGGGATGCCGGGGACGGGGTGGGAATGGGGTTTGGGATGCAGGGGACGGGGTGGGAATGGGGTTTGGGATGCCGGGGACGGGGTGGGAATGGGGTTTGGGATGCCGGGGACGGTCGGGACAGGGATAGAATTCCTCGTGCAGCTCTACTGTGAACTTGTCTCTCTCACTGCCTCTATGTTACGTTTTTTTAAATGTTTCATTAAATGCAGAAATATAGTATGTTAAATGTTGTTCTGTGTTCTTTTTTGCCTCAATTTATTTTGGCTAGTGAAAATAATTGGTGGCTGGTAACTTTGAAAAAGCAGGCCCTGCACATAACGTTACAGCAAGTAACATCAACAGCGCTGATGAAAATGTGTATATATTGCAGACAATGCAAATACGTTCCGGACATGTGTCATTCCATAATTGAGGACCTCAGAGTTCGCTGAGAAATAGCTGGTAATTTCATCCGGAATTATTATTTGCGTGCCCGGTAAAAATCACTGACATGGTCGTTTGTTCCGGACGTGAACAAAATTACTGAATTACCCTGGTGAAAATTACATTACCTGACCTCCCCTGGTGAAATTAGTCCTGTCCATACAGGGCTTTATCAGGCTGAAATAAAGCGAAATAACAGCTTGGTTAAGCTAGCGAGCATTTGGTAGCCATAATATTGCCGTCTACATTAAACAGATAACTGTAAAAAAAAACAGGGAGGGGAACAAAAACATTATACTATTTAGTAACAACTTTACACTGCCAGAAGACCAATTTAATCTGCTGGACAGGGGTCTGTCATTTATACCCACATTACCCACAGTAAATATCTGCAGAAAATAAAAATATTTTTACACAGATTATTAAAGAGGACAACGCACTGATTAAGGCACTTAACCCGCAAACCCACAAAGACCAAAACAACCTCAGCAGAGGGGAGAGCCAAGCGCTACTACAGCTGGTTAAAAACAGATAATAATCAAACCAGCAGATAAGTGAAGTGCCAGTTATTATGGACAGAACACAATACACACAGGAAGCCTATAGACAACTTCACAACATAACACAGTACAGAAAATTAGATGGACCCGTATACCCAGACACAGCCCAGGAAATAAATGCCATCATACAGACACTAGTAGAAAACATTGTCTCTTGTGCACTCTCCTCTTCAGCTCAGCCCACAAGTTTACAATGGGGTTTAGGTCAGGGGACTGAGATGGCCATTGCAGAAGCTTGAATTTGTGTTCAGTAACCATTTTTGTGTTGATTTGGACGTATGTTTTGGATCATTGTCCTGCTGGAAGATCCAACGATGACCCAGTTTTAGTTTCCTGGCAGAGGCAGCCAGATTCAGATTTAAAATTTCCTGGTGGTATGGAGTTTATGATGCCATGTACCCTAACAAGGTTCCCAAGGCCTTTGGAGGAAAAACAGTCCCACAACATCACGGAATCTCCACTTAACAGTGGGGATCAGGTTATTTTTGGTATAGCCATCCTTCTTTTTATGCCAAACCCACCTTGAGTGTTGTGTAGGATATCTAATATTTCCCCCCTTCTCTCTATCTCTGTCGCTCTCTGTCTCTCTCTTACTCTCACCCCCCCAACATCAAAGATAAGCCAGACCCCGCCCCCCCCCCCCCTCCCCCATACCTTAACCCAATCAGGACAGGGATGGTCTTCCTGTGGAGGTATTTTATGAGTGTACCGCAGAAAAAGAAGTTGGTCAGTTTGGAGTTTGTTTGGTGAAGAAGTCATTCTTTTTGGTTCCTCGTGCGTTTCCTTTTGTTCCTGTTCAGCTGGAGGGTAAATAATATCGCCAATTTTTGGCTTATCTCTCTTTACTGGTATTTCCTAATTAATGTCTGGTTTAATGTCTTCACTTTTGTGAATTATAAGTAGTCAGCCTACAGCCTTCCTTCGTGAATGTATGATTCCCAGTCATTATTCTAATTGAATGTTTTCAAGTAATAAAATTACTTAATCTCAAGACCTGATTTAGACTTTGTTTTGGCTTGTTGGTTGATCCACCAGGTTACTGTTCGACTTACCTATCAAAGAATTCGGCGATTTAATTGATGATTGTCATTTTTAATAATCACGTAAAGCTTATTTTGAATGTAGGTTAAGTGAGGGGTTCTAGCGCGCAATATCGCTTGTGTTCAGTATTCAGAGTGCTGAACGTTTTAACAAATAAACTTGACTTGACTTGAACAAGGGCATTGACTGTTATTGACTGTTAGAACCACTGGATTCAGAAAATACACATTTTACCTAGTCCTCACTTACCCGACAGTTGGTTGCCGAAAAGCTCAATTTTCGTTTCATCTAACCATAGAACATGGTTCCAGTCAAAGTTCCAGTAACGTTAAGCAAACTCCAGGCGCTTACATTTGTGGAGAAATGACAGGAAAAGCTGTTTTCTGGCATGCCTTCCAAATAATTTGTTGGCATGGAGGTGATGTCTAATGGTAGTTTTGGAGACTTGATGACCCCAAGATGCTATTTTCCTCTGTAATTCTCCAACAGTGATCCTTGGGGATTTTTCTGCCTCTCTTTACCATCCTCCTCACTGTGTGTGGGAGCAAAACAAACTTGGGTCCTCTTCTAGGCAAGTTTGTAACAGTTCCAGTTGCTTTTAACGTTTTAAGTATTGCCCTAACCGTTAGGGCCTAACGGTAGATATGGGCATTTTCAGGTGAGTAGCTATTTTCTTAGAGCTATTCTCTGACTTATGAAGCTCAACACACTTTTCCCTCATTTGATTTGTGTGTTCTCTTATCTTTCCCATGTTGATGTATGAATAAGGGAATATGGCCTCTGTGTCATATTTATACCCCAGTGAAACAGTCATGGATTACTGCTTGAAAGTTCCTAAGCACTCTGATCAACTTTAAAAAGTAAAATATAAATGGAAAAAATTCTTCAGTTACATTTTGTTCATAAGAATTTCTAGGGGTGGCAATAATTGTGGCACACATGGTTTTGTTAAAAATAATTATTTCTTGATGGGGATTTTTTTTTCTCAGAATAAAGTTACTTCAATTAAAGGTTGGATTTTTCTAATTTTTTCAGTGTGAGATTAAGCTATTTCACCAAAAGGTGAATTTTTTATAACTCTTCTTACTCATCTTTACCAGGGGTGCCAATAATTGTGGAGGGCACTGTAGACAGTCTATGCACCAACATAAACACAGCAGCGGGATTAACAGCGGTAAAAACATGGATGGAAAAGTACCTGGACAACAATCGACCGGATATGATTCTTCCGCAATTACTGGAGATAAGCCTCACCAAAAATTACTTTCAATTCAATAAAGAATTCTTCTTACAGACCAGCGGCACATATATGGGCAAACAATTAGCACCGGCTTATGCCAACTTTTACATGGTGTATTGGGAGGAGACTGTTTTTGAAAAATGTCTCAAACTTCCCACTAATTATTTTTGGTATTTAGATGGCATTTGGGGAACATGGACACATAGCTCAGAAGATTTCAAACACTTCATACAGATCCTCAACACGCACCATACATCTATCACAATTAAACACACCACACTATGAACATATAGATTTTTTGGACCACGTACAAGGGGCCCTCATTTCCCCAAACACACACATTAGACACTAAAGTTTTCTTTAAAGACACAGACACACATGCACTCTTACACAAGGACAGTCTCCACCCGAAACATACATTCAGGCCTGATTAAATCCCAATTGCTAAGGTTCAACAGAATCTGCACACAGATTACAGACTTTGAGGAGGCTACCAAAACCCTCTTCAATGCATTAAAACCAAGGAGGTATTCCAGATCGTTTCTCAGACAGATTTGGAAAACCTTCTTGGCTACAAAACAACAGGACACTAGAAAAATCATTCCGCTTATCACCACCTACTCGACATTCAGCCAAATAGCAAATGTAAAAATTAAATGGAACCTGGCCAGGATTTTGCAAAACACAGACCTGCTCCAAGAATACAAAATCATTTAGACCTACAAAAAAACGAAAACCTTAAGAATCATCTGGTAAGTAGTAAACTACCGAAAATCAACATTTCACAACAATCACAAGGCCCAATATTTTACAAACAGGCCACTACAGTGAAAAATAACACTACAAACACAACAAACTTTGTTAACTGTGAGTGTTTGTTTAATACATAAAACTGCATATATGTCATAAAGTGCAAACAATGTGACATAAATTATGTAGGAGACAGGAAATACAATTAAGGCCAGATTGGCACAACACATTTACAGTTGAAGTCGGAAGTTTACATACACAAGTCATTAAAACTCGTTTTTAACCACTCCACAGATTTCATGTTAGCAAACTATAGTGTTGGCAAGTCAGTTAGGACATCTACTTTGTTCATGACACAAATAATTTTTACAACAATTGTTTACAGATTATTTCACTTTTAATTCACGATATCACAATTCCAGTGAGTCAGAAGTTAACATACACTAAGTTGACTGTGCCTTTACATTTTTTATATTTGGTCGCATATCCATGGCTTTGCATGCCATGACTTCCTGATGTCTGTGACCCAACAACATCAAAATACTCTTGATATCTTATTTTCTGGTACTCTTACAAGCGATACTATAAGGTCTCTGCATTTGAATGGATCTCTATGGGAATTGGGGGGTGGGACTGGATTTCGCTGTAAATTACACTGGAACAGTATGGAAACACATGGTTGGCTAAATGGCTCTAAGTGATCAAGGGTCTGACGTATCAAACAAGCCTTTGCATTTTCCAACCGCACTGTGGAAGTGTCGTAAGCAGGTCATAAGACGTCCCACCAGTGTTGCCATGTCCGCAGTTTTCCAGACTGGGATACTTTCAAAGTGCAGTCACGGGTAAAAAATAAAAAGTCGCAAAGCACACACTTATTTTAAAAAGTAAAACCATGATGATTTCTATTTAAAATACGTTGGTTTCGATTAAAAATAGCCTATAATTTGAGCTAGTTTTGAGTCGCCATTTGGCTGGAAAGTCTTAGAAGATCTACCAGCCCTGCGCCCCATTCTTGCGCTGTCATGTCACGTGTTGTTTTTGTTGTATTTGAAGGAAAACGTCAACGAAGTTGCACCTCATTTTTTTAAAACGAAGCTTCACGTCATATTTATGTGACCAAAATGTACTTCTTGAAGTGTGCTCCCGAATGTACTCAGCGAAACCCCGGAAGTAACTATGTCATCCGAGTGTTTGAAAATTTTTTTGCATACTCTTCGGCTTTCTCACCTTATCTACCCACCAAGGCAACTCAACAGGGTGGAAGAATGCTGATTTGGACACGGCCTCTGTCCGAATTTTTCATGCTGCTTTGTAGTAAGCTTGATCCGTGTTACCCAGAGTGACGTGTGCAGCGCGTAAGTGTTTTTGAGTTAGCGTTGTTACTTCCTGGTTGAGATATTAATCTGAAATATATGAAAGTAGCGATTGAGAACAGCTGGTGTCAGCGTAGATTCAGACAAAATACGAATTACAGAGACAGCATCACAAAAGACTGGGCGCTGATTTGCTCGAAGAAACCGAACTAACCTAGCACTGACGTACGTTCTGTTCTAAAACTCACCACCTGCGATTAGACAAGGTGAATCGCCTGCAAGAAGCGCAGACATGGGACATTCTGAGACGGGGTAGGGCACTGCAATTCCTCTCTGCAACATTCTAAAACGGTTTTGTTGCGTCGCAAATCTTTGGTCTGAACTGGCCTTTACGTAACGTTACATTGTGCGGATTATCTGTTAAATTGAAGTTACCAAGCAAATGATAATGTTGGTATTTTGAGTTAGCTAACGCTAGCTATCTGATAAACTGACTATGTTATAGCTAATGTTATCTGTTAAATTGAGCACGCTTCGAGCTAGGCAAACTGTTTTTCTTTTGCCATGACATCTGTGGTGCGTGCTGGTAAAACGGTCCACAAATCGCACTTCTGCAATTCACAGTAGATTATCCAGAGCGACTTACACAACTTTTTAGCATTTCTTTTACATATATTATCCAATTATACAGCTGGATATATACTGAAGCAATTCAGGTTAAGTACCTTGCTCAAGGGTACAACGGCAGTGTCCTACCTGGGAATCGAACCTGCAACCTTTCAGTTACAAGGCCAGTTCCTTAACCATTATACGACACTGCCGCCCTAATGAAAATAAGTGTTTTTGAAGTCGCTTAATATAATATACAACGTATTTACTGTCAGGTAAGTGAGGATTAGGCAAAATGTGTATTTTCTGAATCCAGCGGGTCCAACAGTCAACGCCCTTGTTAAAACGTTCGGCACTCAATACTGAACACAAGCGATATTGCGTGCTAGAACCCCTCACTTAACCTACATTCAAAATATATTTTACATGATTTCATTTAATTATTATTATTAAAAATGACAATCATCAATTAAATCTCCGAATTCTTTGATAGGTAAGTCAAACAGTAACCTGAGGGATCAACCAAGAAGTCAAAACAAAGTCTAAATCAGGTCTTAAGTTTAAAATAATTTTATTAAATGAAAAAAACAGTCAATTAGAATAATGACTTAAAATCATACATTCACTAATGAATGTAGGCTGACTACTTATAATTTACAAAGAAGAAGGCATTAAACCAGACATTAATTAGAATATACCAGCAAAGAGAGAGAGACCAATAAGCCAGAAATTTCCAATGTTATTTACCCTCCAGCTGAACAGGTCAGTTTTCAAGGACTGTATTATGGACATGTGTGTATCTCACTGATACATGTAGCTGTTTCCCGACTCACTAATATTCCCTAAACCTTGTCTGTCGGCTGCTTATTTGTTGTCCCATGCATATTCTTGCTCTCTTGCTGCTGCTGTTTTTACCTGCCTGTTTGTCTTATTGTTTTTGTGGATCCTATTCTTGTTCTGTTGTTGTATTACCTGATGCTGTTGTTTTCTAGCTACCTGCCCGATGCTTGTGTGCTAGACTGCATGTAATTTATGTCATAACTTGTTTGTGATTGTATATAAGTAGTGGGTGTGTTGGAAATGTGTGGATGTGAGCTGCTATTTTTAACTTTTAATTTTGACATTTCTTTTTAGCCCCTATCCCCTTCCCTCAAGAGGCTTTGCCTTTTGCCAGGCCGCCATTGTAAATAAGAATTTGTTCTTAATGACTTGCCTGGTTAAATAAAGGTTAAATAAAAAATTCTAAATAAATAAACAGGAACGAAAGGAACCACCACCACAAAAATAAGAGGAAACGCTTAATTCACCGACTCCAAACTGAACTGAACTTCTTTCCTGCGGCCCCATAAAACTCTTACTCTAAAGAGGGGATCCCTGCCCTGATTGGGTTAAGGTGTGGGGGGTCATTTATGACAAAGTCTGGCTTACCTTTGATGTTTGTGGGGGTGGGTGAGTGAGTGAGTGAGAGAGAGAGAAACAGAAAGGGGGGGGGGGGGCGGGAGAGAGGAGGAGCTGGCTAAAAACCTATTCTTACATCACCAAATAGAAATTACATTATACATTTGAACATTGAAGATGCAGTTACTTGCTAACAACCAAAAACAACTGTCCAAATGGTTCACCAACTATCCTTAAAACAATTAGTCCATGCCCAGTTTAATAGTCCCGTTGTGATCTGCTGGCCAGCAGATATATGGACACACTGACGTATGTCCCACAATGATCCGGTGTGGTGCAGAGACATTTTTTGCGTCGCTGCTGTTATGGCACCCTGGTTCAGTCCCTTCCTTCTCCAGTGTCAAGGTATCTGGACTGGCAAGGGACAAGAGGTTCCCTGGACTTCCTTGGGTAACATGCAGTGCTTTTTCCCATTAAGGTTGTAATTGCGTGAGTGAAAGGCAGCCTAATCCACAGTGTCTCTACCAATTCTGCACAGCGTGCGGGGGCTCTGTCTCCTGTGACAGGCAGCTGGATGATCCACAGGTAGCAAAGTGTGGTCAGGACCTCTCTTCTGACGGGCGGGGAAGCGCCTCTTTCCCTGTTGGAATCCATTTTGGCTCCTTTAGCCTGGGTCCAGTTGGGTGGATTGCTGACGGCAGTTGCTTAGGCTAGCTTCCTGCACCAGGGTGTGGGACTGGTTGCACTTGTGTTTGTGGGTGTCCTTCAAGGAATGGCAGGAGAAGACTGGGAGTTGAGGGCTTAGGCCTTATCACTCACAGCAACATGTGAAGAGGGGAACAATTAATGATAGCACTGCATGTTATAAGCACTTAGTCCATCCAGGGGAAACTTACGGACAGGATTTATTGTCCATGGGATTGCCAGTCCATATAATCACATGAATAGGGCAGACTTGTTCATAAGTGTCCAAGAACAGCATTGGAGGGGGCACCTCCACTCTAGAAAAGGGACTTAAAAACATGGGCATGGTCTTATGTAAAAAGGTGGTGGTAGGGATGTGGGGACGGCACCAGTTTTACCTCCTAGAACCCCAGTGTGGTTACTGGCAGTCCTTTGGCAGCGGAGGGCCACAGCGTTCAACAAACCAGGATGAGAGAAGGCATCCTGTCATCTTGCTTCTTCCGCACGTGGATGCCCCTTAACCACGCCCGTCTCATCTCTGTCCAGGATCTATGCCAGTTTTGGCTTTGGTTCCCTCTCTGGGCAGCTGGGCTGATCGTCCTTCGTAGGCCCCCAGTCCATCACTGCTTGCCGAACACTTCAGGCGACGGAAAGGGGCACTTTACCTGGATGACGTGTGTTTGCGAAGTTTGTGTGGCTCGGGGGTAAAGAGATAAGGGTGTGGGAAGCTGCTGTTCCAACTTAGCTGCTTCCAGCTTGCTTTAGAGTGCAAGACAACACTCTGGCGGAAACTTTGAGGGCCCGAGGGGTCGTAAAATGGTCAGGGGTTGGCTTCATGCTCTGTTTCCCCCGGGGTCTCTTTGCAGCTCTGATAGGGGAGCGAGGCTTTCGCAGAGGCCCCCTTATCTCCTCCATCACGGGAACTGTGGAAGTGGGTCCACAGAGCACACCCCTTCTGCTTGTGCAGCGGACAGAGGTTCCCCGGATTCAGGGGGGGGGGGTCCTCGGCCTGGGTGGACTGGTTTGTGGGGGCTGACTCCACCTGCTGGGGTGCGTAGACCTCTCCACCTGGCAAGGCTGATGGGCTTATAGAAGCCGGTTCCGCGTCCTGCGGTTCAACGGTCTCCTCACCAGGCTGGGCTGCTGTGTCTGCAGTAGCCGTTTCTGCCTCCAGGGGTTCGACGGTCTCCTCACCAGGCTGGCCTACTGTGCCTGCAGTAGCAGGTTCTGTCTCCAGGGGTTCAACGGTCTCCTCACCAGGGTGGGCTGCTGTGTCTGCAGTAGCAGGTTCTGCCTCCAGGGGTTCAACGGTCTCCTCAACTGACTTGGCTGAGAGTACTGCAGCAGCCGGTTCCACGTCCTGTGGGGTCACATCCTCTGTGGTGGTTGATGTGACACAAGCCACAGAGTGGTTTCCTCAAGGGAGAGCTCCCCAGAGGTGGAGCTGCATTGTCTGTGGAGGTGACAAAATCCACAGAATTGTCCAAGCCTGAAGGGGGGGATGAGTCAATAGAGTGTGGTGTATTGTCCTCGTGGGGGGGTGATGCCTGGGTTGTGGCTGGGATGGCGCCATCCACAGCGCCTCCCAGCGCAGGCTGTGCTGCCACATAAGAAACTTGTTTGGCAGTGACTTCTGACTTACAGTGGTGCTTTTCCCAAGCCAGTTTCCACATCTGGTTTACCTCATCCCATGCCTGCTTTGACCGACCGAGGTAGAGAAAATGCTGTCTTTTCTCTAGGTACGACCTTATCCCTTGGACAATCCTGTGCTCAGTTTCATCACTATCTGGAGAAATCAGTCCAAATACTCAGTCCGCAGGTTGTAAAGTGCCTCCTCCTTAAGCTGGTCCATTGCATTCAGCTGTTCTGCAAATTTTGGTCACTGGGCTATCAAGTATTGCCGTTCTGAGATCATGAGGTACCGCTGCTGATCCAAACTTGACTGGCCAGGGAAAGCTGGTATGTCAGCAGTGGAGGGTAAATTAAGCATCTCTCTTTGTCTGATATGCCATAATAATTTTTTTAGATTTAGCCATAAATTATGCTGGAACAGTATGGAATACATGATTGGTAAAATGGCTGTAAGTCATCAAGGGTCTGAGGTATCAAACAAGCCTCAAACCATCACTCTGCTGCAAGATCTGCAGTAGATATCGATGGATCACTTTAAAGGGATAGTCCGGAATTTTGGACATAATGTCTCAATTACGACTTACCCATGATGTAGTTGATTGATGGAAACCATTTTCAGCTAATTCCATGCTGTCCCTTCTTTTGGACATACACACGTTTCTAATGCTAGCGCAACTCTATGGCAACCGGCAGCATCAACTACCAAACGCATTAAACACTCCACAGTGCACCCAAAGCAAATAAAATACGACGACAGTCTATCAGGGGAGCGATACTTTACGTTACCTACGAATGTAGTGCCGGTACTGGTCGACTACAACAACAAAGAAGAGTTGCAATGGCCACGTTCGCTCCGCCGTCGTACTTCCACAGAGAATATTAGGTCAGCACAGTAAGTAAGTAAAGGATTCAACGATAGTTTGACTTCAAAAATGATGGTATAAACACTCAAAATAACCCCGATAGACTGTCGTCGTATTTTATTTGCTTTGGGTGCACTGTGGAGTGTTTAAGTGCGTTTGGTAGTAGATGCTACCGGTTGCCATAGAGTTGCACTAGCATTAGCAACGTGTGTATGTCCAAAAGAAGGGACAGCATGGAATTAGCTGAAAATGGTTTCCATCAATCAACTACATCATGGGTAAGTCGTAATTGAGACATTATGTCCAAAATTCCGAACTATCCCTTTAAGGGTTGTTTCTCCTGACAAATTTTCCTATTGAACTCTATGGAAAAATAAGTCAGGAGAAGAAATCCTTCAAGTTATCCATCATATCTACTGTATTTCTGGCAGCAGAGTGATGATTTAAGGCTTCTTTGATACATCAGACCCTTGATGACTTAGAGCCATTTAGCCAACCATGTGTTTCCATACTGTTCTAGTGTAATTTACAGCTAAATCTAGTCCCACCCCCCAATTCACATAGAGATCCATTCAAATGCAGAGACCTAATAGTATCGCTTGTAAGAGTACCAGAAAATAAGATATCAAGAGTCTTTTGATGTTGTTGGGTCACAGACATCAGGAAGTCATGACATGCAAAGGATATGTGACCAAACATTAAAAATTTAAAGGCACAGTCAACTTAGTGTATGTAAACTTCTGACTCACTGGAATTATGATATAGTGAATTAAAAGTGAAATAATCTGTCTGTAAACAATTGTTGGAAAAATTACTTGTCATGCACAAGTAACTGACTTGCCAACACTATAGTTTCCTAACATGAAATCTGTGGAGTGGTTAAAAATTTGTTTTAATGACTTCAACCTAAGTGTATGCAAACTTCCGACTTCAACTGTATATCTAAATATTAGATATCCTACATTACGATCTCTACATACCTGTAATAAGTAACACTTGTTAAACCATGTTTGCCGGGGACCGGCTTTAATTTGAGGGACAGACTATAATCAGCTGTCCATTAACACCTTCCTAGTTTCGATTGGCTCTGAGGTTCGGTATGCCTCGCCCATAAAGAGCCTACTTCTCTGAATAATGTAGCTGCCGATAGAAGCATAGACAACAAATAATTAATGGAATCCTTTATCCTACAATTCTGAATGATGGTAATAAAAAAACTAACACGGCATCATCATCAGCAGACAACAGAGACATGCTTATTTTAGGAAATATATTGACACGTAATACCGTTAGGCTAATGATTCCGAAATGACTCAAACGTCAAAGATTCCAAGTAAAATGAGTCGAGAACGTACATGATTCACAGTAGCTACTTGCTCCATCTGGACCTCTGGCTTTCGATATGAATATCTTCAGACAAAACTCCATAGAAAAAAGCTAATGCTGTAACTTAAGAGCCGTTTTCTGGCCGAATGGAATCGAGTTCAGTAATTCTGTAGTTCTTACCTATTTTGGCACTTGTCCTCTCCACAAATCTCAGCCGGTTCGGGCAGGCTATGAGCGGTTCACCCGTAATCATACTTTAAGCGAGCTATAACCGACAATTTCAATACAAAGAAGCGACTTCTTCAATACACCCCCGGCCAGCGGCGTCAGTGCTGAGCCATATGTTTCATTGTCAAAGCGAAGAAGTCAGGGGCGTCCATGTAAATCTTTCACTAGTTTGTATAGAAATTATCGCCTATTGCTCGCTAAAAGTATGGATTACTGAGATTTGTGGAGAGGACAAGTGCCAGAATATGTAAGAACATTTAGAATTACGGAACTCGATTCCGTTCAGCTGCAAAACGGCTGTTAAGTTAAAGCCAGAGGTCCAGATGGAGCAAAGTAGCTACTGTCATGCCATGAAACCTGTCTGGTTTGTAACGTTACTCTGGTAAGTTTGAGTTTTTGCTATCAATCTGTCTGTTAGTCGAGCTGGGTCCGAATCTACTTCGTCCTTGTGTACTAGATAAGGTAGGCTAACGTTACTGCTTACAGCGTACTGTTTAGTGACATACAGTAGCCTATGTGAAAAATATCGTCAATACTATTATCAGCGAAAACCTAAGCATAATAAGTATATCATTTGCTGATTTAAAGTACACTACATTTAGATAAAATTTTGCCTACTTAACAACTTTCTCACAGCTAGCATACTCAATAGTAGAGAAGGGCGTTGATTCAGAACAATTCAGACATCCTTTGTTTAGCAGAAACCAAGTTTGCTAACAGTTAGCTATCGAGCTAGCCGCACGTCCAAACAATGTATTATTTGCAAGCATTTTCGTTGTGATTTTCGTATCTCTAACAGTCTTTGTTTCATAACACAAGCCTCAAAAATCCAGTCTGATACTCTACCGCAGGGGTTCTCAATCCTGGTCCTGGGGGACCCCTGTGTATGCTGGCTTTCGTTGCAACCGCAGTTGCAATCCCAGAATTTTAACAAGCTGTTAATTTTTCTTAATTAGGTGCTTGTCATGTTTGGAGGAATTATTCACCCTCTTAAGCCACATTATATCAGAAATAGCTATGGATGCCATGTAGAATAAACACCCCATGTTCACATTGTGCTATATTATTTAAAAAAGATAAGAAAATTATTTAACAGATCCATTTGAAGACTGATTTGAATCAATAGGCTCCTAATTGGTGAAAGTGTGGACACATGGCCACTAAAATTAACCATTTCGTAGATAATGAAGAATTCAAACACAAAGCAAATGATAACGAGCCAAACCTGCATTGTCTTAAGCTTAAAGAAAAAATTGAGTTAAACACGTGTTCAACAACCTAATTAGGAGCCTATTGATTCACTTCACTCTTTCATTTGAGTGAAAATACATTATTTTGTAACCTTTTCTTATGTAATTGTTGCAATATAGCACAATAAGCACAATGTGAACATGGGGAGTTTGTTCTACATGGCATGCATAGCTATTTCTGACATAATGTGTCTTAAGTGGGCGAATAATTCCTCCAAACATGAAAAGCACCTAATTAAGAAAAATTAACAGCTTGTTAAAATTCTGGGATTGCAACTGCGGTTGCAACGAAAACCAGCATACACAGGGGTCCCCCAGAACCAGGATTGAGAACCCCTGCTTTACCGGGGCAGTGGTTAGGGGTGAGCCAGCTACTTTTCATGCCCATTAAGTTTGCCAGGCTCAGTTGTGAATCTTTGCAAATCTTTCAGAGCTGTTTTCTCAGGAAAGTATTTTTAGGTGTACCAACATTCAAAGAAGCATATCTTCTTCATCAACTATAAAAAACAGAAAAATTACCCTGTAGGACTTGTAGATCATTTTACCAGCACCAGTCACATTTGTGAAAGACAAACCAGAGCGTTCCAGCGAGGGACGCTGTAGCAGACAACAACAGTAGACAACTTTCTTGTTCGATCTGTGCTTTCCTCTGGTTTGTCTTTCACAAATGTCTTGGGAAAAAAACTGTTTGCGGAGCTCGAAGCGTCCACGCGTATTTGCGTGAGGTAAGTTTTGACCCTAAGTGTTAGCAAGCGTTTCCATTCGCCCATGTAAAGTTAGCTAGCTAGCCGCTAACATTACTGGGTGATGGAGCAAATTTTAAGGCTGTAAATTGTTAAACTGGTTAAGTTTATGTTTACTTTTGGTACTTACATTTTAAATCAAATACTTTCGTACTTTTACTCATTGGTGTTTGCATGGGGGACTTTCTACTTTTACTGGAGTCCTTTTTATCTGTGACCAGCAGTTAGCAGAAGTCACTGTCGGTAATTAGGTTGGTCTGTCCGATATTTCTGCAACAGACTATACCCGCACATACAAATACTTTGCCATATGGTCGCAGCTTATCATGTGCTAACGTGCTTGTTTTTAGCTTCACGAGGGAAAGTCGTTGTGGTGATGATTCAATATTAAAAAAAGCTTATGTTGTGTGTGATTGTGATATGGGTGTTCTTTTTTTTGGTGAAGCACTGCTTCACCTGTTGTCTTAGAGAAACCTCTGGATAACAGTTACATTTTGAGGCAGTGACTGCCCTGCAACTTTGATTTGGTCATTTGCTGAGGTAATTTTCTGCTATGTACTGAAGTTAAATTACGATTAGCACTTATCCAGGCATAGCAGTGAATAGATCATTTAAAATGGGAAAAAATTACATACCCAAATCATGTTTATGTAAATATTGTGATATAAAGGACATCAAATACTTTTCTTGAACAAATCACAATTCCATCACTAAAGACTATTCCAATATATCTATTGGTTTTGAGGAATGAAATCCCATCAAAGTAAGATAAAAGTATCTCAAGCAAAACAAAGTGGTAGGGCCGGCCACAGTCTCAAACAAATAATCAATCACCCTACTAATGTTCCAACACACTCACCAGCATAACTGGACTAAATGACACTTGCTTTCTTCTGAGCCAAAAGAACAAAATGCTCGCGCCATTTTCCCTTCCATGCCATATCCTCTCTCCATTTGGGTTCAATATATAGGCTACCAGTACTTACCAATACAGGTGTACCATTAACTTCTTAATGAGCAATCAGTTTGGGAATGGAACAGGACCTCACCCTTCAAGTGTCTGATTAAGGAATGGAATGGAAATTTTGCACAACCCGGTCCTCCAAGACTGAGTAGCCCTGCATTGGCTCCGTTTACGCCTGTTGTTTAAAATTGTCCAACAGAGTTTCAGATCATCATGACTGAACTAAAACCTTCACCTGAGCGATAACCGTAAACCAGGGGCGCCGGAAAGGGGGGGGGTCAAGGGGCCAATGGCCCCCCCCACTTTTACCGTCCTCCTCGTGAACCTGTGGGTACGCTCCAAAACCCGTGCTGGTTCGCGCTGATTATGGAGCGTCAAAGGCGGAGACAGTGCAATCTGTCAGCTGGTGGCAGCAGCACGTGATTTGCGCTAGCCTCCTGTCCTTCGTCTCTGGTTGGTCGTATTGATCACATGATGGTGACAGGTTTCTATGACAAAATGACAGTGTAAACACTTTGCTGCCTAGCAAGGCAGCTGGTCCCACTTAGTTGCGCTGAAAACCTACTAAAATTAGCTTTTGGTGACCTGATCCACAATCGTCTCTCTAACGTTAACGTTAAGTTACTAGCTAACGTTAGAGTCCTGCTGATTAGTTTGTGTTTCCCATGGCATGCCATGGTGAAGACACCTGTTGTGCGAGCTTTGACTTTTAGCTGAGGCCTTGGAAATACGTATGTGTCTGTAAGTACTTGTAGCAAACGTGGGTAGATAATACATTGTTAGCTAGCATTTCTGTTGTCCGTTTTGGACCGCTTTTAATATTTTAGAAGATCGCGGCGCCTCAGCCATTAGCCGCTAGACCCGCTAATGAGGATGTTCAATGTTAAATTAGCTTGCTAATGCTAACTTGCGCTAAATAAATTTTTACATTTTCTGGCTTGATGCTAAGCCTGTTATATTTCATTCATGTGAACATGTGAATTTTTGTGTGTACAAATTGCAACATTTTCTTTATTTCTGTATCTTTGCAGTTTTTCAGTTGCACTCAGTAAAGACCCTAACGTTAAATCTTTCATCTGTCTCTTTGGATCTTTATTGGGGGTAACGTTACCTGTCAGCTAAGTATCTGCCAAGCTAAGCAGAGACATTTAGCTAGTAGCAGAATAACGTGGTGTAACTGTCGAGCTAAGGAAATAAAACAAGAAAACGTGTCCTCTCATATTACCCTCTAACGTAGCTAGTGGAGTTAATGTTATAACGTTAGTTGGCAGAAATGCATGAATCAGTTTTTAGCTGTTGAGCTAACAGATATTTATTCATATGCTATGGTCATATGCAGCTCAGTAACCATGGAAGTTTTACTATGGCCGTGCTTCTTGTAGGCTATTCATCAATTGTCATCAATCAGACTCATATTTTGACCAACCAGTTGCCTTATGATGAGTAAAACAACTCCACTGTAACTTCGTTGTCGAATCATGTCAAGCAAAATCACGCATTGATTTTTTTGTATTATGGTTATAACTGGGTTGAAAATATGGCTGTAATTAAACCCTTTAGTTTAGCAGAAAAGGGCAGGAGTTTCTCCATAATTAAGTAAATGCTTTTCTGTTTTTTCTTTCCTTTCGTTAAACCCTGTTACCTTTGTCCCACTAGAAGCAATTTTCGTATTGGTGCGTTTTATGCATTTATGAAGGTTGTAAACAATGGTTGTATTGTTGTATTTCCCAGAGAGGATGTGTCATTTATAATTTCAGAGAAATATTAATTGGACCTACTATAATTGGGATGTCGACGACGCACCACAAGGGGGCCACCGTGGATAGGGTATTATGGCTTTGGGATATAAGAAAGATGTAGGCTACACTGCTGACTGAACACAGCTAAGCTACGCTATGATATTCTTTGCTGCTTCTCAACGGCAGTGTTACAGTCCTGTAAACTCGTAGTTTAGGCTAATTGAACAAAGAAAGGCTTGTTCAATTATGCGATAGAAGACTGAAATGTCACTATACAAAGAGCATACAATTGCCTGCTGCAATAAGTCACATTAAGTTTGAGGTGATCACAAATATTTTGTGCACAATTTAAACAAACATAATTAACATAGTCTGCAATGTTAATTGTGAAGTAGCCTATGTGCAGAACAACAGAGATGCTATTGTAACAACGAAACACAGGCTACTGCATAAATCGTTAATATCTGCAAAATTTGCCAGGACAAAACGCTGTTGGTTCAACAGAGCATATTCTGCATTGATGTTTGAACCAGGAACCAATTGGGTCTTCTTTTGTTTGTTTATTGCCAAAAATGTTAGGCGTGCACATTTGTGTGAGTTGTGGTTTCGTCACATTTTAAATAGGCGTTTTAAACAATAATTTGTTAGTCAGTTACTAATCATGTGTGAGGTTGAAACCAGGGGTATTCCAGAAAGTAAGATTACTGGGTTTGCTGGATAACTGCACTGATCTTGAACAGCTCTTTTTACTTCAGTCCATCCATGTTCCAGATATGGAAGGGTTCCGGGTTTTACTGCAGTTATCAAGCTAACCCAGTAATCCTGCGTTCTGGAATAGCTACCCCAGCCCCCAGGTGCTCGCAGGATCATACATTTTAGGGCAGCTTATACCACGACATCTTCATGGAGATTAATTTTAGGCTACAGGCTACAATTGTAGCACATGTTACAACCATGTAGCATGGGGATGGGCTTGCTGTTTTGTTGCTTATAATGTCTGTGAGTAGGCTAGGTAATGCAAGTCAAACCTATGTTAACTTGGAGCCTGGAGATAAATGATAAATATGTTAGCCTATGTGTTTTGGTTTAATGATCGCAAGGAACAAAAAACACATCCGATTCATGAATTAGGCTACTTGAGTGGGTAAATTTTTTTTTTTTAAATAACTCGCGCAGAGTTTAATGGAGAGCGCAAATTGCATGGATATCAGTTAGATGACAACAAAACGCATATGAACGCATTTCCGTATCCGTGCTTGTGTGAGAAAAATGCGGTTATTAGGCTACCCCAGTGAGCAAAATCCGGAATCTAGACGTCTAGAGCAGTGGTTCCCAACCCTGGTCCTGGGGACCCCCTGGGTATGCTGGTTTTCGTTCCAACCACAATTGCAATCCCAGAATTTTAACAAGCTGTTATTTTTTCTTAATTAGGTGTTTTTATTGTATAGAGAGAACACTTTAAACACTTTAAACTCTTAAGCCACATTATGTTAGCAATAGCTATGCATGCCATGAAGAAAAAAAAACCCATGTTCATTATGCTCATTGTGTTATATTGCAAACAATTACAAAGAAGAAGTAACAACTCAGGTGATTAGGCTCCTAATTAGGTAATTGAACGCAAGTTTAAGTTCCTTCATAATTTTTTCCTTAACACAATGCAGGTTTGGCTCGTTATCATTTGCTTTGTCTTTGAATTCTTCATTATTTACCAAACGGTTAGTTTTATTGGCCATGTGACCACAATTTCACTAATTATGAGCCTATTGATTCACCTCAGTCTTTAATTTGATCAGTTAAAACATTTTTTACCTCCTTTTAATTGTTTACAATACAACACAATGTGAATCTTGGACTTTTAGTCTTCATGGCATGCATAGCTATTACTAACATAATGTGGCTTAAGAACATAAATAATCCCTCTAAACATTAAAAACACCTAATTAAGAAAAATTAACAGCTTGTTAAAATTCTGGTATTGCAATTGTGGTTGGAACGAAAACCAGCATACACAGGGGGTCCCCAGGACCAGGGTTGGGAACCACTGGTCTAGAGTAATACATCCAAATTGTGCCCGTTCTCCCTTACATTTTGAGTGCTTTGGAGAATAAGAAGTCACTGGTGATTCAATGTATGGTCAATGTGAAACATACATGCTGCTGCACACACATACCCAGTTATCTAAGGATTTGCGGGACATTTATTAGTCATTCTTCCTCATTGAATCTGATGATCTGAGATCTGGACTAGTGTTAAACAGGTGTAAATTGGGGCCATTATATATAATAATTATCACCAAGTCAATTGCCACCTAGCAGGGCTCTACAGTGCTCCCATTTTCGGAGCATTTGCTCCTGAAATTTGATGTGCTAACTGGAAAAATTAGTTATGAGCACATCTACTAATTGGGATACATTAGCGCACTCCTAAATTTTTCAACTTCGGAGCACATGTGCTCCCTGGAAAAAATGTTAGCATAGAGCCCTGCCTAGTGTCCAATATATGTATTACATCACACTGGCCTAATGTAGGAGTTATGATTGAACAAATATTTTCATTATGAAGGAATTTCATAAGGATAATGGCTTTCTGTACACATGAGCTACATATCATAATGCTTAAATTGTGAAAGTTTCAAAATTCTACTAATATGCCCACATGTGTGTTTCAGATCATCATGACTGAACTAAAACCTTCACCTGAGCGATAACCGTAAACCAGGGGCGCCGGAAAGGGGGGGGGTCAAGGGGCCAATGGCCCCCCCCACTTTTACCGTCCTCCTCGTGAACCTGTGGGTACGCTCCAAAACCCGTGCTGGTTCGCGCTGATTATGGAGCGTCAAAGGCGGAGACAGTGCAATCTGTCAGCTGGTGGCAGCAGCACGTGATTTGCGCTAGCCTCCTGTCCTTCGTCTCTGGTTGGTCGTATTGATCACATGATGGTGACAGGTTTCTATGACAAAATGACAGTGTAAACACTTTGCTGCCTAGCAAGGCAGCTGGTCCCACTTAGTTGCGCTGAAAACCTACTAAAATTAGCTTTTGGTGACCTGATCCACAATCGTCTCTCTAACGTTAACGTTAAGTTACTAGCTAACGTTAGAGTCCTGCTGATTAGTTTGTGTTTCCCATGGCATGCCATGGTGAAGACACCTGTTGTGCGAGCTTTGACTTTTAGCTGAGGCCTTGGAAATACGTATGTGTCTGTAAGTACTTGTAGCAAACGTGGGTAGATAATACATTGTTAGCTAGCATTTCTGTTGTCCGTTTTGGACCGCTTTTAATATTTTAGAAGATCGCGGCGCCTCAGCCATTAGCCGCTAGACCCGCTAATGAGGATGTTCAATGTTAAATTAGCTTGCTAATGCTAACTTGCGCTAAATAAATTTTTACATTTTCTGGCTTGATGCTAAGCCTGTTATATTTCATTCATGTGAACATGTGAATTTTTGTGTGTACAAATTGCAACATTTTCTTTATTTCTGTATCTTTGCAGTTTTTCAGTTGCACTCAGTAAAGACCCTAACGTTAAATCTTTCATCTGTCTCTTTGGATCTTTATTGGGGGTAACGTTACCTGTCAGCTAAGTATCTGCCAAGCTAAGCAGAGACATTTAGCTAGTAGCAGAATAACGTGGTGTAACTGTCGAGCTAAGGAAATAAAACAAGAAAACGTGTCCTCTCATATTACCCTCTAACGTAGCTAGTGGAGTTAATGTTATAACGTTAGTTGGCAGAAATGCATGAATCAGTTTTTAGCTGTTGAGCTAACAGATATTTATTCATATGCTATGGTCATATGCAGCTCAGTAACCATGGAAGTTTTACTATGGCCGTGCTTCTTGTAGGCTATTCATCAATTGTCATCAATCAGACTCATATTTTGACCAACCAGTTGCCTTATGATGAGTAAAACAACTCCACTGTAACTTCGTTGTCGAATCATGTCAAGCAAAATCACGCATTGATTTTTTTGTATTATGGTTATAACTGGGTTGAAAATATGGCTGTAATTAAACCCTTTAGTTTAGCAGAAAAGGGCAGGAGTTTCTCCATAATTAAGTAAATGCTTTTCTGTTTTTTCTTTCCTTTCGTTAAACCCTGTTACCTTTGTCCCACTAGAAGCAATTTTCGTATTGGTGCGTTTTATGCATTTATGAAGGTTGTAAACAATGGTTGTATTGTTGTATTTCCCAGAGAGGATGTGTCATTTATAATTTCAGAGAAATATTAATTGGACCTACTATAATTGGGATGTCGACGACGCACCACAAGGGGGCCACCGTGGATAGGGTATTATGGCTTTGGGATATAAGAAAGATGTAGGCTACACTGCTGACTGAACACAGCTAAGCTACGCTATGATATTCTTTGCTGCTTCTCAACGGCAGTGTTACAGTCCTGTAAACTCGTAGTTTAGGCTAATTGAACAAAGAAAGGCTTGTTCAATTATGCGATAGAAGACTGAAATGTCACTATACAAAGAGCATACAATTGCCTGCTGCAATAAGTCACATTAAGTTTGAGGTGATCACAAATATTTTGTGCACAATTTAAACAAACATAATTAACATAGTCTGCAATGTTAATTGTGAAGTAGCCTATGTGCAGAACAACAGAGATGCTATTGTAACAACGAAACACAGGCTACTGCATAAATCGTTAATATCTGCAAAATTTGCCAGGACAAAACGCTGTTGGTTCAACAGAGCATATTCTGCATTGATGTTTGAACCAGGAACCAATTGGGTCTTCTTTTGTTTGTTTATTGCCAAAAATGTTAGGCGTGCACATTTGTGTGAGTTGTGGTTTCGTCACATTTTAAATAGGCGTTTTAAACAATAATTTGTTAGTCAGTTACTAATCATGTGTGAGGTTGAAACCAGGGGTATTCCAGAAAGTAAGATTACTGGGTTTGCTGGATAACTGCACTGATCTTGAACAGCTCTTTTTACTTCAGTCCATCCATGTTCCAGATATGGAAGGGTTCCGGGTTTTACTGCAGTTATCAAGCTAACCCAGTAATCCTGCGTTCTGGAATAGCTACCCCAGCCCCCAGGTGCTCGCAGGATCATACATTTTAGGGCAGCTTATACCACGACATCTTCATGGAGATTAATTTTAGGCTACAGGCTACAATTGTAGCACATGTTACAACCATGTAGCATGGGGATGGGCTTGCTGTTTTGTTGCTTATAATGTCTGTGAGTAGGCTAGGTAATGCAAGTCAAACCTATGTTAACTTGGAGCCTGGAGATAAATGATAAATATGTTAGCCTATGTGTTTTGGTTTAATGATCGCAAGGAACAAAAAACACATCCGATTCATGAATTAGGCTACTTGAGTGGGTAAATTTTTTTTTTTTAAATAACTCGCGCAGAGTTTAATGGAGAGCGCAAATTGCATGGATATCAGTTAGATGACAACAAAACGCATATGAACGCATTTCCGTATCCGTGCTTGTGTGAGAAAAATGCGGTTATTAGGCTACCCCAGTGAGCAAAATCCGGAATCTAGACGTCTAGAGCAGTGGTTCCCAACCCTGGTCCTGGGGACCCCCTGGGTATGCTGGTTTTCGTTCCAACCACAATTGCAATCCCAGAATTTTAACAAGCTGTTATTTTTTCTTAATTAGGTGTTTTTATTGTATAGAGAGAACACTTTAAACACTTTAAACTCTTAAGCCACATTATGTTAGCAATAGCTATGCATGCCATGAAGAAAAAAAAACCCATGTTCATTATGCTCATTGTGTTATATTGCAAACAATTACAAAGAAGAAGTAACAACTCAGGTGATTAGGCTCCTAATTAGGTAATTGAACGCAAGTTTAAGTTCCTTCATAATTTTTTCCTTAACACAATGCAGGTTTGGCTCGTTATCATTTGCTTTGTCTTTGAATTCTTCATTATTTACCAAACGGTTAGTTTTATTGGCCATGTGACCACAATTTCACTAATTATGAGCCTATTGATTCACCTCAGTCTTTAATTTGATCAGTTAAAACATTTTTTACCTCCTTTTAATTGTTTACAATACAACACAATGTGAATCTTGGACTTTTAGTCTTCATGGCATGCATAGCTATTACTAACATAATGTGGCTTAAGAACATAAATAATCCCTCTAAACATTAAAAACACCTAATTAAGAAAAATTAACAGCTTGTTAAAATTCTGGTATTGCAATTGTGGTTGGAACGAAAACCAGCATACACAGGGGGTCCCCAGGACCAGGGTTGGGAACCACTGGTCTAGAGTAATACATCCAAATTGTGCCCGTTCTCCCTTACATTTTGAGTGCTTTGGAGAATAAGAAGTCACTGGTGATTCAATGTATGGTCAATGTGAAACATACATGCTGCTGCACACACATACCCAGTTATCTAAGGATTTGCGGGACATTTATTAGTCATTCTTCCTCATTGAATCTGATGATCTGAGATCTGGACTAGTGTTAAACAGGTGTAAATTGGGGCCATTATATATAATAATTATCACCAAGTCAATTGCCACCTAGCAGGGCTCTACAGTGCTCCCATTTTCGGAGCATTTGCTCCTGAAATTTGATGTGCTAACTGGAAAAATTAGTTATGAGCACATCTACTAATTGGGATACATTAGCGCACTCCTAAATTTTTCAACTTCGGAGCACATGTGCTCCCTGGAAAAAATGTTAGCATAGAGCCCTGCCTAGTGTCCAATATATGTATTACATCACACTGGCCTAATGTAGGAGTTATGATTGAACAAATATTTTCATTATGAAGGAATTTCATAAGGATAATGGCTTTCTGTACACATGAGCTACATATCATAATGCTTAAATTGTGAAAGTTTCAAAATTCTACTAATATGCCCACATGTGACTTGTTATCCTTAATTTTTAATCCTAAATTATTATTTAGATGCCCTGTATAGACTGCAGAATTAATATTTTGATAAATGTGTTCTATGAGTTCTGTGAATTATCCCTATAATTTTTGTTCCCTTTATTGCCTGAAATACACTCAGATAAAGGGTTCCACCCCCCATGATGGCAGCCATTTTTTATCCTATTTGGACCCCTCTATCGCTACAACTTTGCAGAATATCATGACCTAAGTTGAGCTTCATTCATTTGGATGGACAAGGATTGTGTGAATATAATATGAGAACAATTTGGAACCTAAGCATGCAAAATCAGCAAATCCTCATTGAAATAGCTTGGTCTGACCCACATGGATGTCATCAAGGCTAGTCTTGATAAGGGAGGGGTGGTAGGGGTAGCAGTCTAGCTAATGATATAGGCTTACGTGAAGCAAGTTGTGTAACGTTGACACAACTTGCTTCATGTTAATGGACAGTGCTAGCTAGCAAATGCAGCTGTTCTGGCGAGAGAAGGCCATAGATGTACAACATGTTGAAGTGCTGGACTGCGTTCGGATCCAAAATGAATGCTTTCTTCCTGTCATTCCCTTCCCCTGCTTCAATGTGAATTACCTTGAATCAAGGGAAGGGAACGACAGGAAGAAAGAATTAAATTCGGATCTGAACGCAGCCCTGTAGTCATGGGTGTAGGATTATGGGGGGACACGGGGGATGTGTCTCCGCCAATGTTTGGAAAGAGTCTAATTGTCCCCCCCCAACCATAATTGATCCCTCTCCCATGTAAAGCTTACAGTCAATAAATGTGCACCAACAAAGGTGCAATGACTTAAATTTATGCGGAAAGATATGTAACGCCCGTAAACATAGTATGAATTATCGACACACCCCCTCGCTACTTCAAACAGTAGCAATGGTTTATCTCATGGCCACGACAAGTTCGAGTTTATGAAAGCACAAATGGGATATGTAGTCAACAATTAGAGGTGATTGCTCAAGCCGATAATACTATGGACTTCAATTCCCATAACCCAGTGTGCCAGTGTTTTGTGTAACGTTATGGATATGTTATAATCAGGTTGGTTGTAATGGAGAAGTCACGACACGCTCGTTAATGGGGTAGAACAGATGGTTTGTTTGGTGTATATGCGGCCTTTGCTACGTTTCACCTGAAACAGTCCTCTCAACTGAAAATCTAATCAAAATCCCCACAGTGAATAAAAGAACCGCCGACCCAGAAGTTTCCCCATTCAGGTAGGCTAGGCTACTGTAGGCGCTGTTCCTAACCTAGCTAATTACTCCTTATTTTTCTACAGTCTATGCCTTATATATACATATATGTGCATTTTCACCTCATATTCATTGTTTCATTTCAAATCCAATTTGCTGGAGTACAGAGCCAAAACAATAGGTGAAGCATCCAATAAATATCATAGGAATAGCACAATTAGACATTGAAACTTTGGGTGACAAAATATTTTCTGAACGAAAAATCTGATTACTAGATGGAGAAATGCCCAACTGACTTGAAAGAATGTAAAAGAACATAGGTAGCTTTGTTTGGGATATGGTATGCTTTGCTTAGTGTCTGTGAATTGGAACTTACGTTTTAGTTGTAACTTAGCAAAAGTTTGATATCAGCAATTAAGTACACAGGTTTTTGGTAATTGTGTTGTTTACAAAGATGTATGGGGAGAATATTCTCCCCATACATCTTTGTAAACAACACATTTCTCCATCTAGTAATCAGATTTTTCGTTCAGCAAATATTTTGTCACCCAAAGTTTCAATGTCTAATTGTGCTATTCCTATGATGCTTTGTGTAGGCTACGTGAGTTTGTGCTTTTCACATTTATGTCTACCTTGGGTTTTTGTGTTTAACCTTTTTTGATTGCATATTAGAATTGAACACAAAGATAATCTCAAACACTCACGTCAGTGTTTTCAGTTTTCAGTGACTTCTTAGGATCTGTTTTGGACAGCGTACCACCGACCGAAATGAATGAAAGGCCGGCGTAAAGAAGCATCAGAACAACCGTCATTGCAACTCCTCCCTGAAATAGAAGGGGGTCTACTTATTTTGCATTCCGTTAAGATAAACATTTAACTGAAGAGAAAGTTAGTAAACTAACAATATCATTTGTTTAAGTACCCATGAGAAATCGTTTAGGCTTTCCCTTCAGATTAAAAATCTAACGTTAGCTAGCAATCAGCTAACTGGATAGTTAGTTCATACGACACGGTTTGGTACAATAACTTGAACCAGACAATAATGCTGTCCTTGCAATAATTTCACCTACCTTGAAATATAAATCGATTATGACAACAAAGCCTGAGGAAGCCTGAGGAAGCCTGAGGAAGCCTGAAATTTGAAAGTGAAGACGAGTCGCAGAACTAGAACGGAAACGTGGTCATGCATTTCCATGCAAACCCTATAGCCGAGAGTCCTCAAGTGACTACGTCAGACGTGGGCGGAGTCTGGTTTCGGAAGTAAATTCCCTATGACAGATAGAACGGGCTTCGGAGACTATCGACTATTTCTTGAAATCTGATTTATAGAATGAGCCGAAACTTTCCTGGATTAGCCTGTGTGGTATAAGGATATGGACCATATATCGCATGTTTCAATTTTTATTTTTTAAAGTAATGAATTAATGATTGTAGTTCGACTTGTAGTCCACTTTAACGAACTACATATCCAGTACTGCAACGCACGGGTGGTTCTCGACCAATAAGATATCAATTCAATTCAAAATGCTTTATTGGCATGACATATTTTTAAATATATATTGCCAAAGCGCAATAGTCAATTATAATAACAACAGCAACAATAATAGTAATAACAACAACAATATATATAAAAATTTACATTTAACAGAACATTTAATAGAAATACTACGAATAATTATATTATTAGATAAATAATATGTTATATAATTAAATATAATTTATAATATAAATATACAGTATGTTATATAATTATTAATTAAATATAATATATAATACAAATATCTTTTAAAACAAATATATATTAATTGGTGGGGGGTTAGGGGTCACTGCTGTCCCTCTTCCTGTGGCAGGTAGCCACATATCGTGCTGCCAATTTTGCACAGCACCTTCCCTCTCCCAGGAGGATTTGTAATAATTGGGTCTCAGGTAGGATTGGGAAGTTTTGGTGTATTGATTTAAATTTTGGAAAGAGATGTTCTCTAATTTATTTGTATTTCTCACATTGGGTGAGGATTGAGGAAGTGCAGCTCTGTTTCAATTTGTTTTTGACTGCAGCCTCTCTTCTCGGGGCAGCCAAGTCTGCTGGTGCTGGCCGGTTTCTATTGCTAGGCTGTGCTCACTGAGTCAGTGTTTTCCTGAATTTATCATTTTTTATTGTGGTCAGATAGTCTGCCACAGTGTATTCTCATTTTAGGGCCAGATAGCATTCTAATTTGTTTAGATTTTTTGTTTGAGTTTTCCAATAAGTTATATAATTTTGTTTTTGTTGTTTTATAATTTGGTTGATTCTGATTGGTATTGTTGGTATGTAGCTGTCCTGAGGCTGGGTGTTAGTGGGGGTTAGTGAACTGAGCCTCAGGACCAGCTGCGTGAAGTGACTCTTCTCTGGGCTCAGCTCTTGGCATTGCAGGGCTTTGTAATAGTATGAGTGGGGGTCGCTGTTTTTTAGATGTTTCCAAAATTTTAATGCCCTTTTTCTGAATTTTGATTAATAGGGGGTATTTGCCAAATTCTGCCCTGCATATGACAACGCTGCTTGTCCAGAGGGAATTATGGGACGTCGAGTTTTTAAACAGTGGCAGCAGTGGCATATTCACAAAAAATACTAAAACGTAAAATATACTCGAAGCTGGTCCAGAAAAACAACATAGTTTGTGAACAGGCGTTATATTGAAAATTCCAGGAAATTGACGGTAAGACATAATCAGTAGAAATGGTTTAAAAGTAAGCTTTAGTTAATGTCTACGCTCTAAATCAATGGGGAATTTACTTCCGAAACCAGTGTGACGTAGTCGCAGTGAGTACTCAATTCAATTCGGTAGCCTACTTCAGCTGTCCGCGTTACTTACTGAAACTGTCAGATGAGTGCACAGATGAGCGTATATTCATATCTATGGTGCAGCCATAGGCTGTGTTGGAACGCGACCCCGACACCCTGTTGAGGGTGCTTATTTGAGTCAACTTTGTCAAAAAGCTTTTGAGTCGGCGACCTTTTCTCACAAATGAGGGCAATTAAAATACCAGAATGAACCCCTTATTTCCAGGGTTTTGTTGAGGGAATTCAGGAGCACACTCATCTGCGGTGCACTCATCCGACAATTTCAGTAAGTAACTCGGAAGTAAAAACATAAAAGACATAGAGCGTATATGCATACCTTGGCTGTGTCCGAATCAGAGTCCTGTTCCCTGTCCACTGTCCCCTGTCCACTCAGACCCCTGTCTACTATGTGCCCTGTCCCCTCACATTGCAAGCAGTGTGTGAAAGAAATCCCGCAAAACTCTTTCCAAACTAGTGAGGAAGTAGTTTGTTGTATCTTTTTTAAATTTTAATATTTTTATTGAGAATATCAATCAGTTGACATATGACAGTTGTTACAAAGTGTAGACTATGAATGAAGATAGAATTAACAAAAATCAAAAAGAGTATTTCGTAATATGACCCACTCTTGTACCATAGATATGCATATACGCTCTACGTCTTTTACGTTTTTACTTCCGAGTTACTTACTGAAATTGTCGGGTGAGTGCACAGTTCTGCAGATGAGTGTGCTCCTGAATTCCCTCAACAAAACCCCGGAAATAAGTGGTTCATCCTGGTATTTTAAGTGTCCCCATTTGTGAGAAAAAGTCGCCCACTCAAAAGCTTTTTGACGAAGTGGACTCAAATATGCGTACTCAAAAGTGTAGGGCTCTGATTCGGACACAGCCCTTGTCATGGGGTGTTTCTCAATACCAAGTCCGCACAAGTACGGACTTGTGGACTTGTGACGCATGTAGTGTCAAGTGTCCTGACAAAAGGTGAATAGGATGACGTCCTATAACGGGCCATGTTCTGTTCCAAAGCCAAGAACGCAAAGAAGCCAGGACGCTCAAAGATCCCGGAAATGTACTTGATCCGCCCCAAATGGCGAGGATGCATCGGATGCAAACTCGTCAAACAAGTTCGCGAACTTGGATATCCCATCATTCATTGCGCAAAGTGATATGACATACGACACGGGGAAAGCTTATAGTTGCTGCCTGGTTTGTAGTATAAATCGGTTTGTAGCTATTTTCTAGAGTCTATGGTTTGTATAGCGAAACCACAGTCGAAACGTCAGAAGCACGCATTGCATCTCAAACAGGCTACACAGAGCTGTGAAGCAACGGTGCACAAACTGATAGCGACCCAAATTTGGCTCTCCTGTACGCAAATGTGTAGGCTACATTACAATGCAATCAGTCCTAGTGGTAGTCGCCATTGTTAATGCTATACTGTATTTGTAAAAAGAAATGCTAAAAAAATAAAAATTATTTAACATTTTTTTACTGTTCACATTTGACTTTCATATGATCGCGTAAAAGCCTACTTTATTTAATCTTGTTTTGGCGCGTCATTCCTACTGCACTCCAGGAGATGGCACCGATTCTCCAAAAAGCTGATAACAGTAGCAGCCATCTGTGTTACAAAGCTAGCTAGGTTACCTACTTGTATATTGCTCTTACAACAACATTATATGAACGGCTTTAGCTAATCATCGCGATCCAGTCCTTTTGTGCCTTTGACATACAATCTATAAAATATTAACTACACGTGTTCTAAGTTTTCCACTGGGAAATGGATAAAGTAGGCTACATCCCAGCAAAAAGAGATGCACTGACGATGACTGTATACATTAATTAAAAATGTTTGGTTTCATCCTACGGTTTTCTGTCTTGCAGCTTTGAGCATTTTCCCCCATTATGCTTCATTGATAAAGCCATAAGTTCTGTTAATTTCACTAATATGTTTTTTGTGATGAATTGCCTGCTAATTTCAGAAACGTTTCCGCCTTCATTTAGCTTTTAGGTAGCCTATTAAAGCATGGCTATTGTCAGCAGTTGAACAATGAGTGGTTAATTCATTTGGTCACGAAAAGTATGGATCGATATCCTTGGGCCATCACTAAAAAAACGACTTTGTGCACCCCTGCTCTGAAGGACAGAACGCTGCTTAGTTATACAAAAATATTTTAAATGAGGTAAAAAAAAAAAAATTCAGCTATTGTAAGACATATTTCTCGCCTCATTTTCATTCGTGGAAAGATTGCAGTCTCATTTATTGATAAAATGAGAAAACTAAAAATGTAGCCTAGCCTAGTTGTAAGCGATGTCCCTATGGTGCCGTCTCATCTGCCATAACGAAATGGGATATCCAAGTCCGTTCTCGTCAATGTTGCCAGAAGCCTGAATTAATTCCCCTCCCCAAAAAAATTCTGAAAACCGCCCATCTTCAATTGACTCCCATACAATTTCCTCACAATTCATCCCCCATTCCTCCTTTTAAAATCCATCATTGACTCATTTTAAATGGCACCATTTATTAAAAAATCCCCTACATTTAGGGGTTAATCCCCCAGTCTGGCACCCTCGTGTTCTTGGAACAGAACTTGGCCGTTAAATATTACGTCACACAAGTTCGCAAGTACAGACATTGAGAAATATTGTTTTAAGCCGGATTGCTCTTTTCTGGCGGTTGTGGCGACTTCTGGCCGCTAGAGGACACTCGCGTCGTTTTTTCTTCTCCTCGTTGAGACCTAATTGTCTTAATTGGCTTCAGGCACGTGCCTCTATTTAAACAGGGCGTATTTGACACCGGCCGAGATAAATTATGACGTAGGGGACCAGGAGCTTTTGGCGGTGAAATTGGCACTGGAAGAGTGGCGGCATTGGCTTGAAGGGGCCAAGTATCTGGTGTATATTCAGGACGCCAAGCGATGCAATTCGTGCCAGGCTTGCTGGTCGTTGTTCTTTGCTCGTTTAAATTTTTTGTTAACTTATCGGCCAGGCTCCAAAAACGTGAAACCGGATTTTTGACCGGTCCGAGGACGACCCTGTTCCCACTGCTCTGATTTTGGCCCCAGTCACGTGGGACATTGAGTCCCTTGTACTAGAGGCCCAGTGACTGGAGCCGGATCCGGGTGGGGGGCCTTCTAATTGCCTGTTTGTGCCCTCCAGGGTATGGAGTCAGGTACTGGAATGGGGACATTACTCCCTCATTATGGGTCATCCTGGTGTCCATCAGACGAAGGGTTTCCTGTCCAGGCGGTTTTGTGTGGCCTGGTATGGAGAAGGATGTTTGGGAGTTTGTTTCAGCTTGTTCGGTCTGCGCCCGTGACAAGGGTTCACAGCTCCCACCCTCAGGGCTTCTACACCCTTTACCCATCCCTAGTCGTCCTTGGAGCCACATTGCCTTGAATATTATCACTGGCTTGCCTGCATTTGATGGCAACACTGTGATTCTGGTGGCCGTGGATAGATTTTCCAAGGCGGTGCATTTTATCGCTCTGCCTAACTTGCCATCAGCACCGGAAACTGCACGGTTGGTAGTCGACCACGGTCTGCCCCAGGATATTGTGTCTGATCGCGGACCCCAGTTTGCTGCACAATTTTAGCGTTCTTTCTGTTCTCAGCTGGGGGCGTCCGTTAGTCTGTCTTCTGGATTTCACCCGGAGACTAATGGACAAACCGAACGCACTAATCAAACATTAGAGAGCATTCTCCGGTGTCTGGCCTCGGCCAATTCGACTTTGTGGAGTCGTCATCTCGCTGGGGCAGAATACGCTCATAACACAATGCATAATGCAACCACGGGACTCTCCCTATGTTCCCCGAGTTTGAGAACAACGTAGAGGTACCGTCCACGGGGTCCTTTGCCTGGAGGTGTCGGGCCATTTGGAGGAAGGTTCGTGCGTCTCTCCTGCGCGCCTCGGCGAGGCAGAAGGGACTGGGCGATAGGCGTCACCACCCGGCTCCCTCTTACCGTGTTGGGCAACAGGTTTGACTATCCATGCGGGATCTTCCTTTGCGAGTGGAATCTCGTAAACTCGCTCCGCGCTTCATGGGGCCTTTTAAAATTATCCAAAAAATGAACCCGGTCACGGTGCGCCTACAGTTTCCTCGTTCAATGAGGATTCACCTGACGTTTCACGTCTCCCGGCTTAATCCAGTGCTCGTTAGCGCATTGGCTCCGGCCGACAAGCCGCCGCCTCCTCCTCGGTTCATTGGGGGAGGTCCGGTGTATACAGTGTGGCTTGAGAGACGTGTGGGCAGAGGGGTTCAGTTCCTCGTTGATTGGGAAGGCTATGGCCCTGAGGAACGCAGTTTGGTTCCTTCTAGGAACATTTTGGATCCGGGACTTATTAATGACTTTCGCAGACGTAGTTCTGAAGGACCGTCTGGGGCCCTTCCTTAGAGGGGAGGTCCTGTCATGGTTTTAAGCCGGATTGCTTGTTTCTGGCAGTTGTGGTGACTTCTGGCCACTAGAGGGCACTCGCATCGTTTTTTCTTCTCCTCGTTGAGACCTAATTGCCTAAACTGGCTTCAGACGCGTGCCTGTATTTAAACAGGGTGTTTTCTTTGTTCCGTGATTTTGTGTAAGCTTTGTTTACGCTCTGGCCGGTAACTTCGGTATCAAACTCTGAATACTGCATATCTTTTCTGCATTTAAAAGATACGCAGGAACTTCTTTAGCTTAGAGTATCGGTTTATTCCCTAGGACTTTTTCTTTCCTATTTTCTTATCTGATCTAAGTTCTTTCCTCGGTTTTCGCTCAGTCCTCATTGAGGATGTAACCTTTGTTACCCTTTTTTCTTTTGCCTCCTTGTTTGAGCTCATTGGTATGATATTGAGCTGGAGGTTTTTTCTTTCTTTTTCTGTCTATTTCTACTCAAGTCTTCGAGTCTGTCTTCACCCGCTTTTTTGGGTTGTTTTCTGTTGGCTGATATGCCGGGGGTTATTTCCCCTTTGTTTATTTTCCCTGTCCTGTCAGGGTATCCCTATTTAGTGGTTATCCACATTTGTGGGTAGATTTCAGATCCCCTTCCGGTCGCATCTGGTTCTCCGACACATTCCCCTCCCTCACATACCTATGGTACAAGATAGCTTCATATTACAAACTACTTTTTTTATTTTTGTTAATTCTATCTTCATTCATAATCTACACTTTGTAACAATCGTCATGTGTTAACTGATTGATATTCTCAATAAAAAAATAACATAGTAGACAGGGGTCTGAGTGGACCTGTGTCTGAATACGATCCCTGTTCCCTGCCCACTGTCCCCTGTCTACTATGTGCCCTGTCCCCTCACTTTGCAAGCAGTGTGCGAAAGAAATCCCACAAAACTCTTTCCAAACTAGTGAGTGTAATATTTTATTTTATTTTTTATTTTTTGAGAATATGAATCAGTTAACATATGATGATTGTTACAAAGTGTAGATTATGAACGGAGATAGAATTAACAAAAATAAAAAAAGAGTAGTTTTTAATATGAACCTATCTTGTACCATAGAGGTCTGTAGTCCCGCCCACTTTAGTAACGAACATCTGGTGCCACTTTTCGGAAAAATATAATCAATGGACTGAAAATTTCTTTTTTTTCTATATTCAGGCAGATAGATGTTCAAAACACCCAAGAGAGGGGTTGTCACATTTAAAAATAATTTATAAAATTGGAAATATTAAATGATGTCCAACAAATAAAGAACAAACACGTTTTCAAAAAAACAACTAAAACAACTACAACATTCGGGCTACTCACTTGCTCACACTGCTGAAGTGAAAGTCATAAAGCTGACACCTTCGACATGGCCAGACTGATAGTGATTCTCGCCCTTGGTGATACTCTTAGTTTCACTTCCATAATGAGACAAAGTGAGAGCCATTTTTGCTAGCAGAGCAGCTGGTAGATATTTCTTTGGCCGTTAGTTACTTCCATAATAAGTTACAAGAGCAGACCGAGTGATAGCCATTTTTGCTAGCAGAGCGGCCAGTAGCTACTGCGTTAGCTAGCAAAAGCGGGATGTACGACTGGGGATTCTGGGTAGTGTAGTTATGCTTATCAAACTCCGTTATACGATTCAAATTAGGTTTAAACATGGTGGTGAGTATATAATGGGCTTTGTATCACATACAGTCATGTGAAAAAGTAAGTACACCCTCAAAAAAAAAAATGCAGTAGATATGGATGGATCATTTTAAGGGTTGTTTCTCCTGACTCATTTTCCTATTGAACTCTATGGAAAAATAGTCAGGGGAAAACAACCCTTCAAGTGATCCATCCATATCTACTGCATATCTGGCAGCAGAGTGATGGTTTGAGGCTAGTTTGATACCTCAGACCCTTGATGACTTACTGCCATTTAGCCAACCATGGGTTCCATACTATTCCCATGTAATTTACAGCTTAATCTAGACCCACCCCCCAATTCCCATAGAGATCCATTCAAATGCAGAGAGGTTATAGTATCGCTTGCTAGAGTACCTGCAAATAAGATATCAAGATGGTTCAATAAGATATCAAGATCAATCAATATGGTTGAAATTAAAATAAAATAAACTTGTGTCCAGATGTGTCAAAAGAACTGACTACCGTTTGAACTTCCTGAAAACATTGTTTTGACATTAAGAAAAACGTCCCTGGGACAACAGTGGAACCCTAAAAAATAACGCCTGGAGAATGTTCATTTTTAACGTCCTGATAACGTTGTGTTCCATTTAGAGGACGTCCACAGGACATAATTTTATGGTCTTATGGTTGTATTAAGAATGTCCTGAAAACGTTGTTTTGACATTTAAAAAAAAAATCCCCAGGACATCAAAGGACCCCTACAAAATAACACCTGGAGAACATTAATGTTGTGATAACGTTGTCGTGAATTTAGAGTGTCACGTCCCGTGCCTCTGTGTCAGAATTAATTTCCTGGTTTCTCCGTTTCTGTGTTTTCTGAGTTTGTATTCCATGTCATGTTTTCCCTTTCCCAGATTGGGTGTCTCCGCCTCCCGCACCTGATATGTGTTTCCTCATGTGTTATCGTCTCACCTGTTCCTCGTTGTCTCATCATCAGTCTTGCATTTAAGCTCACATGTTTCTCTGTTCTGTGCCAGATCCTCTTGTGCCCTGCATTCGTGCTTGTGTCATTACTTTCCAGGGTTTATTCCTGCCTGCTCCTTACCTGTTCCGATTTCCTGTCTCCAGTCCTGTTTTGTCCCGTCCTGCTCCTGTTCTCCTGCCTGCCTTACCTGTCTCCGTCCAGCCCTGCTCCAGTAATCCTGCCCGCCTACCAATCTCCATCCAACCTTCACCCTCCTGTTTTCCAGCCCCCTCTGATCTCCCGGTTCCGACCTCTGCCTGTTCTGGAACTTCGCCCTGCCTTCTCCGCATTGCCCTGGTTGCTTGGACTTTGACCCCTGCCTGGATTTGACTATGTTTCTGCTTGACCTGTATTGCACTGTTTGCTGGACTTTGACCTGTTTCCGTTGACTCTGATTAAAGCATAATTGTAACGACATCTTGGTGTCTGCGTGTGGTTCCAATCGGTTCTCCTAACATTAGAGGACGTCCACAGGACGTCATTTTATAGTTCTATGACTGTATTAAGAATGTCCTGAAAACAATTTGACATTAAGAAAAACGTCCCCAGGACATCAAAGGACCCCTACAAAATAACACCTGGAGAACTTTCATTTTCATCATCCTAATAATGTTGTGGTCCATTTAGAGGACGCCATTTTATGGTCCTATGACTGTGGACGTCCTCTAAATGAACTACAACGTTATTAGGATGTTGAAAATGAACGTTCTCCAGGCATTATTTTGTAGGTTTCCACTGTTGTCCCGGGGATGTTTTTCTTAACGTCAAAACAACGTTTTCGGGACGTTCTTAATACAGTCATGGGACCATAAAATGACGTCCTCTAAATGGAACACAACGTTATTAGGACGTTAAAAATGAACATTCTCCAGGCGTTATTTTTCAGGGTTCCATTGTTGTCCCGGGGACGTTTTTCTTAACGTCAAAACTATGTTTTCAGGACATTCTTAATACAGTCATACACTGCCTGGCCAAAAAAAAAGTCGCACACGCTAATATTTCGTTGGACCGCCTATAGCCTTCATTATGGCACGCATTCGTCGTGGCATTGTTTCGACAACCTTATGCAATGTCACAACATTTATTTCCGTCTAGAGTTGCATTCATTTTTGGCCGAGATCTTGTATTGACAACGGGAGAGTCGAACCACTCCGTAACGTCTTCTCCAGCACACCCCAAAGACTTTCAATGGGGTTAAGGTCAGGACTCTGGTGGCCAATTCATGTGTGAAAATGATTCCTCATGCTCCCTCATGCTCTCCTCTTTCACAGTTTGAGCCTGATGAATCTTGGCATTGTCTTCCTGGAATATGCCCATTGATGGGATAACCTGGTCATTCAGTACATTCAGGTACTCAGCTGACTTCATTTTATTGCTGCATAACGTTGCTGAGCCTAGACCTGACCAATTGAAGCAACTCCAGATCTTAACACTACCTCCAGAGGTTTGTACAGTGGGCACTATGCATGACGGGTGCAACGGCGACTTTTTTTTTGGCCAGGAAGTGTACAACGTCATCATAACTTTGTGGTCCATTTAGAGAATGTGCACAGGACGTAATTTTATGGTCCTATGACTGGATTAAGAACGTCCTGAAAACGTTGTTTTGACATCAAGAAAAATGTCCCCAGGACATCAAGGACCCTTACAAAATAACGTCCGGAGAACGTTAATTTCAAACGTCCTAATAACTTTGTGGTCCATTTAGAGGACGTCCTTAGGATGTCATTTTGTTAGCTGGGATGCTGTGTGGTTACATGAGAATGTACAAAATGTAATGTTTTTAAGGGCTGAGAGTCTGTGGTAATTGTGGTTACTTCTGTAGGAAACCCTAAAAGGTGCCAAACTCTTGGTGCTGTATAGGTATGGGGCATGCCCCGCCAAGCCGTAACTTGGCAGATGGCATACTTGCCATCCCAATCAGTGCAACATTCTAGGTGCATTCCATGTAATGTATGGGGGAATGTTCTGGGAACCTTCCTCTTGTGTTCTTCAAACATTCAATATGACATTCCAGGAACATTCTATATAACATTAGGGGGACGCTCATAGAGTAAGCAATAGCTGTTTTTCCACTGTGGGCCAAAAGCCTAGGAACTTAAGCCCAGGATCTCAAGCTTAGAACCAAAGGGCTACAGTTCTTGCAGCATTTCCACTGGGATTCAGCCAGGCTGTAGTAGCCCAGCTGTAACCATGGCAACAAAGCCGAACGTCTTTTTCATGTCACAAGCCAAAACAAAAAAAAAGTCAGTAGATTGTGCACTTTATTAGCCGAGTTATGTTGGCATAGTATGCATTATTGTCCGAACCAATAAAATAATTGGTTCTACCTTAAAGGGTTAGTTTGGAATTTTGGACATAATGTCTCATTTATGACTTACCCATGATGTAGTTGATTGATGGAGACCATTTTCAGCTAATTCCATGCTGTCCTTCTTTTGGACATACACACGTTGCTAATGCTAGCGCAACTCTATGGTAAGCGGTAGCATCCACTACCAAACGCACTTAAACACTCCACAGTGCACCCAAAGCAAATAAAATACGATGACAGTCTATCGGGGTTATTTTGAGTGTTTATACCATCATGTTTTAAGTCAAACTATCATTGAATCCTTTACTTTGTGCTGACCTATATTCTCTGTGGAAGTAGAATATACGAAGAAGTACGGCAGCGGAGCCGCTGCATTGCCTTGATATATTAGTTAACAGCCTGCAAATATATGCCTACCGCGACCTAGCATCACAAACTAACGCTTAATTTCTATAGGCAATATTAGCTAGACACGGCTAGACAGCTCCCAAACCGTTTATCAAGGCAATGCAGTGGCTTCTGTCTGTGACCCAACAATATCAAAAGAGTCTTGATATGTTATATTCTGGTACTCTTACAAGCGATACTATAACGTCTCTGCATTTGAATGGAGCTCTATGGGAATCGGGGGGGGGGTGGGACTAGATTTAGCTGTAAATTATGCTGGAACAGTATGGAATACATGGTTGGTAAAATAGCTGTAAGTCATCAAGGGTCTGAGATATCAAACAAACCCCAAACCATCACTCAGATCACTGCCAGATATGCAGTAGATATGGATGGGATGGATCATTTTAGGGGTTGTTTCCCCTGACAAATTTTCCTATTGAACTCTATGGAAAAATAAGTCAGGAGAAGAAACCCTTCAAGTTATCCATCCATATCTACTGTATTTCTGGCAGCAGAGTGATGGTTTAGATTTGTTCGTCTTAAGACGTCCCTTTTGAATGTCTTAAGGCGTTTGGACCAACACCTTAAGGCTTCCATGCTATTAGTTGGCATCAACATACCCACCCCTTTTTGACGTAGGGGCTGCATATACCCACCCCTTTTTTACGTAGGGGCTGCCTTGGGCTGTACATATGCCTAAGTTGTGGTCATGTGGGTCGTTTGGGCTACGTTGTATTTGGGACAGTCCTGAGGTCCCTGTGTTCCGTCCCTGGTTTTCCCCTTGTCTCACGGTCCACCCCGTGTTTTCCCTCTCTCTTTCCTCTTGTGTTTCTCACTCCCGCACCTGCATTGTGTTTCCCTCTCGTGTCTTAGTTAGCCTTCCCCCACCTGTTGCTCGTTCTGTCCTCGTCATGATGTGTATTTAGTCTGCCCCGATTCTGTGTTCGGGGCCGGACCGTCTTGTCATCTCCTAGTGTTCTCGTCATGTTCTTGTCGCGTCTTGCCCTGGTCCTGTGACTTTGTTCCTCGTTCTTGTCATGCATTTATTGTTCTTAATGGTTTGTTTCATCCGTCTGCCCTGGTCTTGTCTTGTCTTCTGTTCCCCGGCGGCTCCCCCTCCAAGGCTCCCTCCTTCCTCCATGGCTCCCTCCTGACCGAGTTCCTGTCCTGTCTGAGTTCCTTTCACGTCTGAGTTCCTGACCCCCCCCCAGGCTGTACGCCTAGCCCTGGCCGCGGACCCCTGTGCTTACTGCGGTCCCTCTGCTCCTGCGCCTGACCCACTAGGCTGAAGCGCCTGACCCTGACCTCAGTCCCCGGCATCTGTTCCCACCTCTTCCTGTCTGCGGCACCCCGCACTGTCCATGGCTCCCCTGTGGCCTCGCTACCAGATTGCCACCCCATAGACTGTGCCATTGAGCTGTACCCGGGTACTGTTCCTCCCAGGGGTTCACTGTACTCATCATCTGTCCCTGAGAGTTCTGCTATGAAGCAGAATATCGAGGAATCTTTGGCAAATGGTTTTATCGCACCGTCCACATCACCAGCTGGCGCAGGTTTTTTCTTTGTCAAGAAAAAGGACGGTGGGCTGAGACCTTGTATAGACTATCAGGGTCTCAATGACATCACCATAAAAAATAGGTACCCTCTTCCACTCATGAACTCCGCATTTGAGCGCTTACAGGTGATGTCGGTCTTTTCCAAACTCGACCATCGCAATGCCTACAATCTGGTGCGCATGCGTAAGGGCGATGAGTGGAAAACAGCGTTTAACACGCACCACGGACACTACGAGTACCGGGTGATGCCATTTCGTCTCACTAGCGCTGACACTTGCCATTTTCGTCTCACACAGTGGACACTTCTGAGCTGGGGGTTGGGGCCATTCTGTCCCAACATTCTCCGCTGGACCGCAAGCTTCACCCATGTGCTTATTTCTCTTGTATTTAACACGCCGAGAGAAATTATGATGTTGGAGATCAAGAGCTGTTGGCATTTGAGGAGTGGCATCATTGGCTGGAGGGAGCAGAGCATCCCTTTACGGTCTGGACGGACCATAAAAATTTGGAGTATATCCAACAGGCTAAGACACGCAACTCGCGACAAGCCAGTGGGTCCCTATTTTTCACCAGGTTTAATTTCATTCTGACCTATCGTCCAGGGTCTAAGAATGTTAAACCTGATGCGTTGTCACGCATTCTCGACCAGTCCGACAAGGAGTCACGCCCCGAGTGTGTGGATTCCCAGCTCTCAAATTGTGGCCCCAGTTAGGTGGGCTATTGAGACGGCCGTGCAGAAGGCTATACGTTCTGAGCCCGGCCCAGGTGGGGGCCCGCCCCATTGCCTGTTTGTACCTTCTCGGTTGCGGTCGCAGGTTCTCCAGTGGGGTCACGCCTCTCAATTAGTGGCTCATCCAAGTGTTCACCGGACGAAAGATTTTATTTCTCGCCGGTTTTGGTGGCCTAAACTCGAGAGCGATGTGCAGGAATTTGTTGCCGCGTGTTCTACGTGCGCCCGTAACAAGGGCTCGCAGCTTTCCCCCTCTGGCCTCTTACGTCCACTTCCCATTCCCAGTCGTCCCTGGAGTCACATTGCCCTCGATTTCGTAACTGGTCTGCCAGCGTCCCATGGGAACACCGTTACCTTGGTGGTGGTTGATCGTTTCTCGAGGGCGGCTCACTTTGTCACCCTGCCCAAACTGCCGTCCGCACCTGAGATGGCTCAGTTAATGGTAGACTACGTCTTCAGGGTGCACGGTCTTCCCCTGGATGTGGTGTCGGATCGCGGTCTGCAATTCACCGCTAAATTCTGCTGCTCCTTTTGTACTATGTTGGGAGCGTCTGTCAGTCTTTCGTCCTTGTTTCATCCCGAAACCAACGGATAGACGGAGCGCACCAATCAGAGTATGGAGAGCACTCTTTGGTGCCTGGCCGCGGCCAATCCCATGGCCTGGAGTCGTCACCTCGTCTGGGCTGAATAAGCTCCGAATAAATAATGAATATACACCTTGCGTAACACTTCGACTGGTCTCTCTCCTTTTGAGGCTCATTTGGGTTATTTGCCTCCCTTATTTCCTGAGCTGGAGAGAGATGCGGAGGTTCCCTCCGCCGCTTCCTTCGTTCGCAGGTGTCGAGTGGTTTGGAAGCGTGTGCGTTCCTCTCTATTGCGTGCTTCGGCTAAGCAGAAAGCGGTGGCCGATAGGCGTCGTCGTCGTGCTCCCTCCTACTGGGTGGGGCAACGAGCGTGGCTTTCCACACGGGACCTTCCCTTGCAAGTTGAATCTCGTAAACTCGCGCCTCGGTTCGTGGGTCCTTTTCAAATAATTTGAACTCAACCCGGTTACTGTGCGTCTCCAGTTGCCTTCCTCAATGCGCATCCATCCCACCTTCCACGTCTCCTGCCTGAAACCTTAATGTGATTTTGTTTCGTCAAGTGAGTTTCTAGCATAAGCCCTGTAGGGTTTCCAAGCTCTCTAGCATATTTCTGTAAATTACTTTGTGTACTTGCATTTGTTCTTTATTTGTGCAAATAATAAATAAATATGTGTTTTGTACAATGCGAAAAGTACAATATTGGTAATGCTACACAAACAAATGAAGTTGCCAATTCTCATTCTTGACTGCTTCTGTAATCCATCTGCCTTGAGATAAATTAGGAAAAGATTTACCTCTAACAGTAGGCCTATATAAAATATAGGTAACTTAAAGGGATAGTTCGGAATTTTGGACATAATGTCTCAATTACAACTTACCCATGATGTAGTTGATTGATGGAAACCATTTTCAGATAATTCCATGCTGTTGCTTCTTTTGGACATACACAACTCGTAGGAAACTAGTAGCATCCACTACCAAACGCACTTAAACACTCCACAGTGCACCCAAAGCAAATAAAATACATAAACACATACCGGGCTAATCGGTGCCCTAGAAAAAGGACTGGCAAACAACCGGAAGATGGAGTAGCTTAGGCGAAACCAAGGTGGAGGAGGGAGGGAGGGAGGGAGGGAGGGAGGGAGAGAGGGAGGGAGGGAGGGAGGGAGAGAGAGAGAGAGATGGGAAAAATGAGCTCCTAATAACATTTATTTTTTGGTGTTAAATGAAGTATAGTAAGAAAAGCTTTACGTTAATTTTAACATGAACACCTAGAGAACACACTGGCTCTGTCGCTGTCCACTCCACTCCCCCAGCCTCTACCCCACCCCACTCCCCGCACACACCCAGAACAACAGTGTCTGTGCAGCGCATCCAGGAATGCCTCTCCATGCTTGAGATGGAGATCACAGAATTTAAAGAGAGCAAGCTTCAGGAGACAGACTCTGTCCAGCAGGTCAGATTGGAATTGGAGAAACTGAAAAAGGAAAGCAGTAGTAAACTGGGAGAATTGGAGACAAGTGTCACTAATCTGCATTAAAAAAATCAGAGACTGAATGATGAGCTCACAAATTTGAAAGAAGAGATGAGGCAGAAAGATGCTGCGATCCACAACCTCACAGAGCAAATCACCAGCCTGACCACAGAGCAGCACCTCAGCCAGACCACAGCCAGAGGCTCACAGACAGAGAGCAGCCCCAGCAACACTACCGCCACCTCCCCCATCGCCTCACAAACTAAGCCCAGCCACCCAACCAGCCCCTCCTCAGCCCTCACAACAACTACCTGCTCCAAACACACCACCCCTCCACCCACAGCCACCCAAAACAGCTATCCTTATTGACTCAAATGATAAATTCCTAAACCACAGGAGGCTGTTCCCAACCCATAGTGTGGGAAAGTTCTGGTGCCCCACCACAGACAATGCCCTCAAACTACTCTGCCAGTCTACCCTGAACACCCCACAGAACATTCTAATACACACTGGCACCAATGACCTGCGCTCCAAGGGAGAGAAGGTGGCAGAACCCTTAAAAAAGGTGGCAGAAAAGGCCCACAGGCTGTTTCCACAGGCGAACATTGCCATTTCCACACTGCTGCCCCGCAGAGACTATCCAGGTGGCCTGATCAACAAAATAAATCAGTCAATCACCAGTGACTGTGCCACGCTGCACAATGTTACCATCATCCACCACCCAGCTCTGTCCTGTGATCACCTTTATGACCTGGTCCACCTTGACCAGGAGGGTGTCAGGCTGTTTGCTAAAGACCTAAGAGACCTACAGAGACCTACCCACCCTCCAGCTCCGCAGACCTCCAGCACACCCCCATCACCAGTACTCTGCCGGCTACAGGAGATCCCACCACCGACAAAGCAGAGCCCAGCCTAGCACAACCCAGCCCAGCAGGACCCAGCCCAGCACTGCTCAGCCCAGCAGGACCCAGCCCAGCACAGCCCAGCCCAGCAGGACCCAGCACTGCCCAGCCCAACAGGACCCAGCCCAGCACAGCCCAGCACAGCCCAGCCCAATCCTGCCCAGCCCTGGGTCCCACAGCAGCTCACCTATCCAGTTCACCCAAAAAACACTCACCACCACATGATGCACAGCGCAGCTCACCTATGCAGAAGTTGTTCAGGGTGCAAAACACCCAAACACTCAAGACTGTGGGGAGGTACGTCAACTACTACAGCTAATCCTTAGGATACTCAACTAATCAGTTAATTATTATAAATATGTGCAAATATTCAGTATTCAGTGTTTAAATAATACTAAAATGTTAACTATATACAGTATGTGTATGTATATATATATGTATATCTGTGTATGTAGTGTATATGTATGTATATATATATATATATATATACATATCTCTTCTTTTTTTCTTTTCTTCTCATTATACTCATTGATAACCAACAAATGCATTGTATTCAAATGAGATCCAAGGAATGTACTCCTCAATATTTGGAACTAAATGTAACGTTCCGTTCCCCTCCTGTCCGTTTTCCATGTTTTCCTTGTTTCCTTCCGTGTCATGTTGGAGCCCCTGTCCGTGTTTTCCCCCTGGCTGCGGACTGGGCGTTTCCCTCGGGTTCATTTCGGCTTATTTTCCACTTTTACTTCCGCCTATCACTCTCCCCTCTCGTTACTCACATTCCTCACTGCTGTGCTTCGGCAATCACTCCCGATTGAACATCACACCTGTTTCTCATTTTCTCCTTCATTTCCTGCACCATTTAAACCCCTGGCTGGCTGCTAGTCGGCGCCAGTTCGTTAACTAACCAACCGTGTTTATGTCATGTCACGCTTCTGGTCCAGTATTCGTCAGCTTGCTGTCTTTTGCCTGTTTGCCTGGTTTGCAGTTTGGTAGCTATCCCTCCGAAACATTCTCTGTTGCATGCTACTTACCTGTCTCCCTTCAACCTCCAGACGCCGCGGTTCCAGCCTCCCTGTAGCTGTGTCTTGTCCTCCCTATGTCACCTACCTCCTGTACTGCGGTTACGGTTCCAGGATCCCTGAATGTTAGCCTGCTTCAGCAAGATTTGCCCGAGCCACGCCGCACCTTCCAACTCCGCGGAGCTTTCTTCAGCTACAGTCCTGTCACAGTACCCTGCCGTTAACCTCTGCTTTCTACCCCATTAATCAAGCTACCTACCCAGTCCGGTTCCAGTCCAGCTCCAGCCCAGGTCTTGTCCAGTACCGGTGTTTCGTACACCTCCGTTAAAGTCCAGTTCCGGCTTGGAATAATTCCGTGCCGGCTTCCGTTTCCCTGAGTGGACCTCCCGGTCCAGTTCCAGTCCAGTTCCAGTCCAGTTCCAGTCCAGTTCCGGTGTGTTGTACACCTCTGGTAAAGTCCAGTTCTGGCTTGGAACAAGTTCCGTGCCGGCTTCCGTTTTCCTGAGTGGACCCCTCCGGTCCAGTTCCAGTCCAGTTCCAGTCCAGTTCCTGTCCAGTACCAGCCCAGTTCCGGTGTGTTGTACACCTCTGGTAAAGTCCAGTTCCGGCTTGGAACAAGTTCCGTGCCGGCTTCCATTTTCCTGAGTGGACCTCCCGGTCCAGTTCCAGTCCAGTTCGAGTCCAGTTCCGGTGTGTAATACACCTCCGATCAAGTCCAGTTCCGGCTTGGAACAAGTTCCGTGCCGCCTTCCGTTTTCCTGAGTGGACCTCCCGGTCCAGTTCCTGTCCAGACCCGGTGCCACTACTCCACCTTCCCTAACCAGTTCCGGCTAAGAACAGTAGGGCACTTCCGCACCCAGTCCAGCTTGGACTCCCAGTCCTGCACCCGTTTGGTTCCGGCTTGGAACCTACCTTGACTTTCAAGCCCAGCTCCGGCTTGGAGCAGTCCGTAAGGGACTCTACTTATGTTTAATTAATTAACCTGTTTTCCTTTCCTGTACAGCTTTGGGACTACCCCAACGCTTAATAAAATTACCATTTTCTTGAATCTGCCTCCTGGTCGTTGCACTTGGGTTCGTCCCGTATCAGGATCGTAACAGAACGAACTGGCCCAAAAGCATGGACCCAGCCGATCTGGAACAGATTCGCCACGCCTTCTCCTGCCAAACTGCGGTCAGCGACCAACAGGGCCGTCGTTTGGATGACGTTCTGGAAGTAGTTAGGGGCATCACGGAGCAGGTAGCCCAACTTTCGCTCCACCAACCGCTACCGCGGACTCCTGCCAACCCAACTCCTCCCGCTCCTGAACCTCCTCCGGAGGCTCCGGCTCCCACTTCTAGCCGTGAGCCCCGAGTACAACACCCCGAGTTATATCGCGGGGGGTTGGGGAGATGTCGTGAATTTCTACTTAAATGTGACATAGTGTTTCGTATGCAGCCCTCCTCCTTCGCCTCTGACTCCAGCAAGATCGCGTTCATCATGAGCAGCTTGGGAGGGAGCGCCCTGGAGTGGGCTACATCCATCTGGGACAGCCAGGCCCCGTTATGCAGCAACTTCACAGCCTTTACCGCAGAAATGCGGCGTGTGTTTGAACACCCGACCTGTGGGCGAGACGCTACCCAACGTCTGCTTCAAGTTTGTCAAGGCAACCGCAGCGTCGCAGAAATGGCCATTCAGTTTCGTACCCTCGCCGCGGAGTCCGGATGGAATGACACCTCCCTCCAGGGGGCTTTCCGCCAAGCTCTCAGCGAGGAACTCAAGGACCAGCTTGCCACTCGGGAAGAGTCCAACTCCCTCAATAGCCTCATCAGCCTCGCTATAGCCATTGATAATCGTCTCCGCATCCGGGCCCGGGAGCGGGGAGGAAGCTCCGTGCGTCATTCACCCTCCGTCGCTTCAAACGTTCGTTCACACTCCTCCGTCACTGGATCTAGGGCGCCGACGGGCATTTCCGAGGAGGAGCCCATGCAACTGGGCAGAGTTGCGGTCAATCCTGAGGAGCGCCAACGCCGTCTGCGCACCAGATCTTGTTTTTACTGCGGCAAGCCTGGCCATCAGATCGCCTCCTGTCCCATCCGCCCAAAAGGAATGGGCTCGCCAGTAAAACTGGGCGTACTGACGAGTCCCATCATCCCCAACCATGCAGCCCAGGATCGCCTTATGTTCAAGGCTACCCTCCTTTGGAGGGACAAGATCGTGACCTCCTCGGCTCTAATCGATTCCGGAGCTGACGCCAGCTTCATGGATATCACCTTCGCCAGGAGGGCCGGCATTCCCACGGAACGTCTAACCTCACCCATTTCAGCTCTTGCTCTGGACGGTAGGAGTTTGGGGCTAGTTACCCACTCCACTGTTCCTATCCAATTTGTTTTGTCTGGCAATCATCGGGAGTCCATTCAACTGTTACTTATTAACTCCAAACAATCTGCTCTTGTTTTAGGTCAGACCTGGCTCCGCCTCCACAACCCTCATATTGACTGGAAAGCCGGTCGCATCCTGGCGTGGAGTGCCCACTGTCTAGCCAGCTGTCTCCGTTCTGCTCTGCCCCCTCCGGGGTCCAGTAATTCCTGTTCTATGCAACCTATACCTGATTTAACCAATGTTCCTAGCGAGTATCACGACCTCGCACAGGTGTTCTCCAAGTCACGTGCTCTGTCCTTACCTCCTCACAGGCCGTACGACTGCGCCATTGACCTGCTGGCTGGAGCTAAGCTGCCATCTGGACGCCTCTACAGTCTGTCTGGACCAGAGAAACTAGCTATGGAGGAATACATCCACGACTCCCTCGCTTCGGGTATTATCCGTCCCTCCTCATCCCCAGTCAGTGCAGGGTTCTTCTTCGTAGGGAAGAAGGATGGCTCTCTGCGACCCTGCATCGACTACCGGGGACTCAACCAGGTCACCATCCGTAACAAATACCCTCTTCCCCTCATTAACACCGCCTTTGAACCCCTCTCGCCAGCGGTTACGTTCACCAAGCTCGACCTCCGTAATGCGTATCACTTGGTGCGTATACGGGAGGGGGACGAATGGAAGACTGCTTTCAATACCCCGTTGGGCCACTACGAATACCTGGTGGTCCCCTTCGGCCTTACTAACGCCCCAGCAGTCTTCCAAGGCATGGTGAACGACGTCCTGCGTGATCACCTGGGGAAGAGCGTATTTGTTTACATCGATGACATCTTGATTTTTTCTCAATCCCCTCAGGAACACGTTCTCCACGTCCGGGAGGTTCTCCAGCGGCTGCTGGAGAATCAACTTTTTGTTAAAGCGGAGAAATGTTCCTTCCATGTGTCTACTGTCCCGTTCCTCGGCTTCATCATCGAGGAGGGCAGTATCCGGGCGGACCCTGCTAAGATCAAGGCGGTGACAGAATGGCCCCAACCCACCTCTCGCAAGCACCTTCAGCAGTTCCTTGGGTTTGCTAATTTCTATCGCCGCTTTATCCGTAATTACAGTGTCATTGCTGCTCCCCTTACTAAACTCACTTCCGTTGCCCTGCCTTACTGTTGGAATTCCGATGCCCAGCGAGCAATCGAACTGCTCAAGGTCCGTTTTTCCTCAGCACCTATCCTCCGTCACCCGGACACTTCTCGTCAGTTTACCGTTGAGGTGGATGCCTCCGACACCGGCGTGGGGGCCATTCTGTCTCAATGGTCCGCCTCTGATAACAAACTCCATCCCTGCGCATTCTTCTCCCGGAGACTGTCCTCCGCCGAGAGGAACTATGATGTCGGGGATCGGGAACTACTGGCTATAAAACTGGCTCTTGAGGAGTGGCGCCACTGGCTGGAGGGGGCAGGTAATCCCTTTCTTGTTTTTACCGACTATCAAAACCTTATTTATTTAAAATCTGCCAAAAGGCTCGATGCTCATCAGGCTAGATGGTCGTTATTTTTTGCCCGGTTTAAATTCTCTGTTTCTTACCGCCCCGGTTCCCGCAATATTAAGGCAGATGCCTTGTCCCGCATTTTTTCCCTCCCCTCCAGTCCTGCTGATCCGGAGCCCATTCTGCCGGCTTCCTGTGTGGTGGCTGCGGTCTCCTGGGAGATCGAGGGTATTGTGAAGGCCGCCCAGACTTCCCAACCGGATCCCCGCAATAACCCTAACTCCTGCCTTTTTGTCCCCAATTCCGTCCGCTCCCAGGTCCTCGAATGGGTTCACGCCTCGTGCCTGGCATGTCACCCAGGTGTTGCCAGAACGATCGCCCTCGTCAGGAGGAGTTTCTGGTGGCCTACCCTTAAGGGGGATACCCGTGCCTTTGTCCTGGCCTGCTCTGTGTGCGCCAGGAGCAAGGCATCCCACCAGCCTCCCTCCGGTCTTCTCCTTTCCCTCCCCGTCCCTGGCCGTCCTTGGAGTCACATTGGTGTGGACTTTGTCACCGGTCTGCCGTTGTCAGAAGGTAACACCGTGATTCTGACAATAGTGGACCGGTTCTCCAAGGCGGTTCACTTTGTTCCCCTCCCCAAGCTCCCGTCCGCCCTTGAAACCGCTGAGCTCTTGGTGCTACATGTGGTCAGGCTGCACGGGATCCCCTCTGACATCGTGTCAGACCGTGGGCCCCAGTTCTCCTCCCGGGTTTGGAGGGCGTTCTGTGTAGCCCTGGGTGCCTCACCTAGTCTTTCCTCGGGTTTTCATCCCCAGTCTAACGGCCAGGCAGAGAGGGCGAACCAGGACCTGGGGGCCGCCCTGCGGTGCGTCACAGTGCGCAATCCCGCCTCTTGGAGCCGCTTTCTCCCCTGGGTCGAGTACGCTCACAACTCCCTTAAGAGTGCTTCTACAGGCCTATCCCCGTTTGAGTGTGCTTTAGGCTATCAACCCCCTCTTCTGTCGGCCCAGGAGGCCGAGATAGCTGTCCCCTCAGTTAAGGCCCATCTCCTTAAATGTAGACGCATATGGAGGCTCAAGGCCAGTTTATAGTCCAGCGACAGTGTGTCGCGGCGACCAAAATCGCTGAGCGTTCATGAACATTCTATTGTCGCCCGACATAGACTGTGGTCGTTGTCGCTTTCAAAAAGTATAAACACTCCAGCGACATTCCAGCGACAGTTGACACTCCGAGGAAAATGGAGGAAGAAGCTGTTTTACTTCATCTAATTTTATCAGCTACTTTACTCCTAAAAAGGAGAAAGCAAACACAGAGGGCATATGTCAGGGATGTGAACACAAGGCGTCACTCGTTGGGGGAGTACAATTCTCTCGTTAGAGAACTGAGGTTCAGTGATGTCGAGTATTTTTCTCGCTACATTAGAATGTCACCGATGATATTTGATCAATTACTGTCACTCGTTGTTACAAGTCTGCAACACAGGCCAACGCATCGTCAGCCAATATCGCCCGGAGAAAGACTGACCTTAACCTCTTCCTACCGAGGGCAAAATAGGCCAAATTTTGCCTGTTTTCACTAGTGACAAACAAAGGTGGTTATCTCAAAAACTATAAATGGTACAAATATGGTTCATGGCTTTTATTAAAGCAGACACCTGCAGTATTACGACTAAGCAGTGAGAACTCATAGAAATCCAGTTTTTGATACTTAACTACAACAATTTATGTACAGAAAATATAAAAAAACTAAAAAACGGGTACATACGTTCAAGTTTAAGAATTTTTACCTGGGGAGCTACAAATGCAATCAAGGAAATGACTCCTCTATCTGATTCATCAATATGCTGCCTACCTCTGGTAACAATCTGGTGTCAATATCTCAAACCATTCAAATTTTACAGGGTTTTTTTCAGGTGAACCTTTTTCGTTATCCAAATGGTGCCAAATGGTGCCAAATGGTGCCAAATGTGCCAAAAATGGCAATGTTCCAGAAAGGTCTCAATATGATTTATTTTTTAGGTTTTTACAATAAAATTAGATAATTTGTCAATATTGGCAATAAAAGTTCATTTTTAGACGTGTTCTTGGTGTTCTGCATATTACACAACTAACTACCCAAGGTTACAAAAAGCTGTCAAAACCCATGTAGCAGCACAGTGAATCTTGTGTATTTCACCAGAGCCCCATTAGCCAGAAATGAGTCCAGGAATGTGCAAACAGGTTTTCAAATGAATAATGGGAATAGTATGAAACTTCCCTACACATTAATGCTTGCCAGTCATGTCCTTTATTCTGTTGCCACCTCCTATGACAGGGACGTTGGGGTTGGGTTTTAGGAGGCAAAACTTTATACATGACAAACATATATCAACTATATACAAGTGCACTAAGGTGTACTACTAAAAGTGCAGTGGATAAAAAATCAAAAGTCCACCAGTTTCCTAGATAAAAAATAAAAACACCCCTGCTGTAACAAATAAAAAGATCCTTGCCTCTAATTGCTGAAGTTACCGTATTTACACAAAGAAAGTACAAAATGGCAGGGTCCAAAAAGCTAAAAAAAATGAACTAAAAACAAAAAAAGGTAAAGGATCAAAACATCGGGGTGGAGGTTGAGGAGAGATTATTTAACCATTCATACAGAAGCCATTTAGACTACACATTCCCTCAGGAGAGCAATCTGCATCATTACAAATCCCACTAACCCTGTCCATGGAATTGTCCACCATGTTGATATACCCATTAGTCCCCCTTATACTCAACAATCAACAATAATAATAATCAACAAGTACTCCCTCATGTTATCATGTTCTCTCCCTCATACCATGCATAAATTACCATTTTGTTTACCTGCACAGCCTTCTGTACTGCATACAGAACAATTTACTCAGGTGGAACAATGACTTTACTAAACACTTCCAGAAGCCATTTCACACTCAAAAAAATCGTTTTAGTAGCTCATCTCAGACACAAATAGATAGCTAGCTGCTTGTTACCTGTAATTTTGCTTGCATTACATTACATTTATTTAGCAGACGCTTTTATCCAAAGCGACGTACAGTAAGTGCGCACAGAGACATCAAGATCACTACAGAACAGACAAGGCAAAGCACATCCTTCGCATAATGTAGCAGCTATCCCTAGCAATGAACGTCGACTGTAGTTCACAGTAAGCTGTGGGCAAATCAGCAACACCACACTTCCATTCCTAATACTTGTATAAACTATAATAAACAGACAGGAAAACACAGGGATGCTTGCTAGCTTGCCACTGTAAAGGCAATACTATCTATATTAATTTAGCTGAGAGGGACCGATTTTATGCATAAGTATATAAGGTTAGTTAGCTTCACAGAAGAAACACAGGGATTCACGCATTGCAGCTAAATTTCCTTCGATGCTTACACCAATACACCCTAAGTTTACTTCATAAATTATGTATCATACCGTTGGAATGTGCAATTTGTAATATTAATTGTATGAAAAACAATAAAATACAGTTGACAATGTAATTACGAACCCGCATGGCATTGTGTGAATTCACACTGGTATATCGAAAAATCGGTAATACCACCAGCCCTAACGACGTTACCTGCCATGGCGAAATTCAATGCGTTTATAGCATAACACTGTTAGTATGATAAAACAACTTACATGTCAGCAACATCATCTCGGTCATCAGTGGATTCAGCGTCACTGAGACAGGATGAGTCTCCCTCGGCAAAAACATCTTCTGGCTTATCCAGTTCGTCTAGCACTTGGTGCACGGATAAACGCCTCAAAAATCTCGACATAACTACACAAAAACTGTATCAAAAATACTCTAAAGTAAAAAATGTAACTGCGGGCCTTACCTAATTAATTGTGCTTTGCTAAACGGAATGTAGCGAGCTACGCTACAAGGTAAAAACACTGCGCCATTTTGGTTCGATAATTACGCGTGGCTCGCCACTTCCTCATACGCACGGCTCGATTTCCTTTTTTACGATGGCTATTGTATTCAATAGCCGGCTTGTTTCAAAGATAAGAGTCTTGGCTATTTCCTGGAATATTTGACAGACAGTTTTAAAACCCAATGGAAAGCTAATAATACTCAGAGTGGAGGCGGGTGGAAGACGGTTTTTCCCACTTCAGATAGGCCTATTGTGCTATCAGTCAAAGAAATACACCCAATTGACGACGGTTTTGCATAAATCTCTGCAAGCAAGTTCAAAACTACTCTGGCTAACATATACTAAGCCATGGGATTGGTACTCCAGAAACTGGCTGAGTTTCACAACGCCAAAGTGAACACAGCCGAACGAGTCGTAATCAAGTGCAAAAAAGCACAAGTCGGTTTAAAATTGGAAAAAAATAATGTACAGCCGTATGAAAGTTTTAAAGTATTTTTTCTTGAAGCCTAAAGGTATAATGATTTTTCAAACCAAAGTTTTGTGAAATACAATTAAGCAGAACAGTTTACCAGCACATTTTTTATGGTGTGACATCAAGCTGCAATACATGTTTGAGAATTAGGTCCGAGTTTCCAACGTTATTTACGAAGTTTTATCCCGACGTTTTTGTAACGTTCCGTTCCCGTCCTGTCCGTTTTCCATGTTTTCCTCGTTTCCTTCCGTGTCATGTTGGATCCCTTGTCCGTGTTTCCCTCCTGGCTGTGGACTGGGCGTCTCCCTCGGGTACTTTTGGTTTCATTTTCCACTTTAGCTTCCGCCTATCACTCGCCCCTCTCGTTACTCACATTCCTCACTGCTGTGCTTCGGCAATCACTCCTGATTTAACTTCACACCTGTTTCTCGTTTTCTCCTTCACTTCCTGCACCATTTAAACCCCTGGCTGGCTGCTATTCAGCGCCAGTTCGTTGACTAACCTACCGTGTTTGTTTCGTATCCCGTTTCTGGTCCAGTGTTTGTGAGCCTGCTGGTTCATACCTGTTCGCCTGGTTTCCTGACTGGTAGCTATCTCTGCTAAACTTTCGCTGCTGCATGCATTTACCTGTTTCCCTTCAAAACCTCCAGACGCCGCAGTTCCAGTCTTCCCGCAGCTGTGTTTGTCCTCCCCGTGTTACGTACCTCCCGTACTCGTGTTGCGGTACCAGGACCTCTGCATGCCAGCCGGCTTACGCCAGTATTGCCCGAGCTACGCCGCACCTTCCAACTCGGCGGTGCATTCACCAGCTACAGTCCTGTCACAACACCCTGCCTTTAACCTCTGCTTTCTGCCCGGATACTCAAGCTACCCGGTCCAGTTTCCAGTCCTGTTCAAGCCCAGTTCCGATCCAGTTTCCAGTCCAGCTCCAGTCCAGTTTCCAGTCCAGTTCCAGTCCAGCTCCGGTGTTTTAGACACCTCCGTTCAAGTCCAGTTCCGGCTTGGAACAAGTTCCGTGCCGTCCCCTGTGTTCCTGAGTGGACCTTCCGGTCCAGTTTCCAGTCCAGTTCCAGTCCAGGTCCGGTGTTTCATACACCTCCGTTCAAGTCCAGTTCCGGCTTGGAACAAGTTCCGTGCCGTTCCCGTTTCCTGAGTGGACCTCCCGGTCCAGTTTCCAGTCCAGTTCCCAGTCCAGTTCCAGTCCAGTTCCGGTGTTTTATACACCTCCGTTCAAGTCCAGTTCCGGCTTGGAACAAGTTCCGTGCCGCTCCCGTTTCCTGAGTGGACCTTCCGGTCCAGTTTCCAGTCCAGTTCCGATCCAGTTTCCAGTCCAGTTCCAGTCCAGTTCCGGTGTTTTAGACACCTCCGTTCAAGTCCAGTTCCGGCTTGGAACAGTTCCGTGTTTCTTCAAGTCCAGCTCCGGCTTGGAGCAGTCCTCAGTTGGACGCTATCCTGTGTTAACTAACTAACCTGTTTTGCTCCCGTGTACAGCTTTGGGACCACCCCAACGCTTAATAAAGTTCCACTTTCTGTAATCTGTCTCCTGGTCGTTGCACTTGGGTTCGTCCCGTATCAGGATCGTAACAGAACGAACTGGCCAACAATATGGACCCAGCCGATCTGGAACAGATTCGCCACGCCTTCTCCTGCCAAACTGCGATCAGCGACCAACAGGGTCGCCGTTTGGATGATGTGCTGGAAGTAGTTAGGGGCATCACGGAGCAAGTATCCCAACTTTCGCTCCACCAACCGCTACTACGGATTCCAGCCAACCCTACTCCTTCCTCTCCCGAACCCCATCCGGAGGCACCGGCTCCCACTTCCAGCCGTGAGCCCCGTGTACAACACCCCGAGTTATATCGCGGGGGGTTGGGGAGATGTCGTGAATTTCTACTTAAATGTGACATAGTGTTTCGGATGCAGCCCTCCTCCTTCGCCTCTGACTCCAGCAAGATCGCGTTCATTATGAGCAGCCTGGGAGGGAGCGCCCTGGAGTGGGCTACATCCATCTGGGACAGCCAGGCTCCGTTATGCAGCAACTTCGCAGCCTTTGCGGCAGAGATGCGACGTGTGTTTGAACACCCGACCTGTGGACGTGACGCTACCCAGCGTCTGCTTCAAGTTCGCCAAGGCAACCGCAGTGTCGCAGAAATGGCCATTCAGTTTCGTACCCTCGCCGCGGAGTCAGGATGGAATGACGCCTCCCTCCAGGGGGCTTTCCGCCAAGCTCTCAGCGAGGAACTCAAGGACCAGCTTGCCACTCGGGAGGAATCCAACTCCCTTAATAGCCTCATCAGCCTCGCTATAGCCATCGATAATCGTCTCCGCATCCGGGCCCGGGAGCGGGGAGGAAGTTCCGGGCGTCATTCGCCCTCCGTCGTCTCTAATGTTCATTCACACTCCATTACTGGATCTCGGGCGCCTACGGGCGGGTCCGAGGAAGAGCCCATGCAACTGGGCAGAGTTGCGGTCAATCCCGAGGAGCGTCAGCGCCGTCAGCGCACCAGATCCTGTTTCTATTGCGGCAAGCCTGGCCATCAGATCGCCTCCTGTCCCATTCGCCCAAAAGAAGGGGCTCGCCAGTAAGACTGGGCGTACTGACGAGCCCCATCGTCCCCAACCATGCTGCCCAGGACCGCCTCATGTTCAAGGCTACTCTCCTTTGGAGGGACAAGACCCTATCTTCTTCGGCCCTAATTGACTCCGGAGCTGACGCCAGCTTCATGGATATCACCTTCGCCAGGAGGGCCGGCATTCCCACGGAACGTCTCACTTCACCCATTTCAGCTCTAGCTCTGGACGGTAGGAGTTTGGGGTTAGTTACCCACTCCACCGTTCCTATCCAATTAATTCTATCTGGCAATCATCGGGAGTCCATTCAGCTATTACTGATTAACTCCCAACAATCTGCTCTGGTTTTAGGTCAGACCTGGCTTCGCCTCCACAATCCCCATATTGACTGGAAAGCCGGTCGCATCCTGGCGTGGAGTGCCCACTGTCTAGCCAGCTGTCTCCGTTCTGCACTACCCCCTCCGGGGCCCAGTAAACCCTGTTCCATGCAACCTATACCGGATTTAACGAATGTTCCCAGCGAGTATCACGACCTCGCGCAAGTATTTTCTAAATCACGTGCTCTGTCCTTACCTCCTCACAGGCCGTATGACTGCGCCATTGACCTACTGGCTGGAGCTAAACTGCCATCGGGACGCCTCTACAGTCTGTCTGGACCGGAGAAACTAGCCATGGAGGAATACATCCACGACTCCCTCGCTTCGGGTATTATCCGTCCCTCTTCATCCCCAGTCGGTGCAGGGTTCTTCTTCGTTGGGAAGAAGGATGGCTCCCTGCGACCCTGCATCGACTACCGGGGCCTCAACCAGGTCACCATCCGTAACAAATACCCTCTTCCCCTCATTAACACCGCCTTTGAAGCCCTCTCTCCAGCTGTGACGTTCACCAAGCTCGACCTCCGGAATGCGTATCACCTGGTGCGTATCCGTGAGGGGGACGAGTGGAAGACTGCTTTTAATACCCCGTTGGGCCACTACGAATACCTGGTGGTCCCTTTCGGCCTTACTAACGCCCCAGCAGTCTTCCAGAGCATGGTGAACGACGTCCTGCGGGACCTCCTAGGGAGGAGCGTTTTTGTTTATATCGATGATATTTTAATTTTTTCTCAATCCCCGCAGGAGCATGTCCGTCACGTTCGAGAGGTTCTCCAGCGGCTGTTGGAGAATCAGCTGTTTGTTAAGGCTGAGAAATGTTCCTTCCACGCTTCCACGGTCCCGTTCCTCGGCTTCATTATCGAGGAGGGCAGTATCCGGGCGGACCCTGTGAAAATCAAGGCGGTGACAGAATGGCCCCAACCCACCTCCCGCAAGCACCTTCAACAGTTCCTGGGGTTTGCAAATTTCTACCGCCGCTTTATTCGCAATTACAGTTCCATTGCTGCTCCCCTGACTAAACTCACTTCCGTTGCCCTGCCTTACTGTTGGAATTCCGATGCCCAGCGAGCTTTCGAGCTACTCAAGGCTCGGTTTTCCTCAGCACCTATCCTCCTTCACCCTGACACTTCTCGGCAGTTTGTCGTTGAGGTGGATGCCTCCGACACCGGCGTGGGGGCCATTCTGTCTCAACGGTCCGCCTCTGATAGCAAGCTCCATCCCTGCGCATTCTTCTCCCGGAGGCTGTCCTCCGCCGAGAGGAACTACGATGTCGGGGATCGGGAACTGCTGGCGATAAAACTGGCTCTTGAGGAGTGGCGCCACTGGCTGGAGGGGGCAGGTACCCCTTTTCTTGTTTTTACCGACCATCAAAACCTCATTTATTTAAGATCTGCCAAGAGGCTCAATTCTCGTCAGGCTAGATGGTCGTTATTTTTTGCACGCTTTAATTTCTCTGTTTCTTTCCGCCCTGGTTCCCGTAATATTAAAGCAGATGCCCTGTCCCGCATTTTTTCCCCTCCCTCCAGTCCTGCTGATCCGGAGCCCATTTTGCCGGCCTCCTGTGTGGTGGCTGCGGTCTCCTGGGAGATTGAGGGCATTGTGAAGGCCGCCCAGACTTCCCAACCGGACCCCCGCAATAACCCTAACTCCTGTCTTTTTGTCCCCGATTCCGTCCGCTCCCAGGTCCTCGAATGGGTTCACGCCTCGTGCCTGGCATGTCACCCAGGTGTCGCCAGAACTATCGCCCTCGTCAGGAGGAGTTTCTGGTGGCCTACCCTTAAAGGGGATACCCGTGCCTTCGTCCTGGCCTGCTCGGTGTGCGCCAGGAGCAAGGCTTCCCACCAGCCTCCCTCCGGTCTTCTCCTTTCCCTCCCCGTCCCTGGCCGTCCTTGGAGTCACATTGGTGTGGACTTCGTAACCGGTCTGCCGTTGTCAGAAGGTAACACCGTCATTCTGACAATAGTGGACCGGTTCTCCAAGGCGGTTCACTTTGTTCCCCTCCCCAAGCTCCCGTCCGCCCTTGAGACCGCTGAGCTCTTGGTGCTACACGTGGTCAGGCTGCACGGGATCCCCTCTGACATCGTGTCAGACCGTGGGCCCCAGTTCTCCTCCCGAGTTTGGAGGGCGTTCTGTGCAGCCCTGGGTGCCTCTCCTAGTCTTTCCTCGGGTTTCCATCCCCAGTCTAATGGTCAGGCAGAGAGGGCGAACCAGGACCTGGGGGCCGCCCTGCGGTGCGTTACAGTGCGCAATCCTGCCTCTTGGAGCCGGTTTCTCCCCTGGGTCGAGTACGCACATAACTCCCTTAAAAGTGCCTCTACTGGCCTATCCCCGTTTGAGTGTGCTTTAGGCTATCAACCCCCTCTTCTGTCGACCCAGGAGGCCGAGATAGCTGTCCCCTCTGTTAGGGCCCATGTCCTTCGTTGTAAAAACATTTGGAGACTCACACGCACCGCACTCCTTCACGCCAATTCCCGCTCCCAACGTCTGGCGGACCTTCACAGGACCGCAGCCCCACAGTATAGGGCCGGTCAGCAGGTCTGGCTCTCCACTGCAAACATCTCCCTTCCCTCTTCATCCAGAAAGCTTCAGCCCCGTTTTATTGGTCCCTTCCCCATCATTTGTCTAGTTAACCCGGTGTCTGTTAAACTTTCCCTCCCCGCCTCCCTCAAAGTTTACCCTGTGTTTCATGTGTCCCAGGTTAAGCCTGTCTCCTCCAGCCCCCTCAGTACCCCTACCATCCCGCCTCCTCCCGTCCGAGTTGTTGACAACGCCCCGGCCTACACGGTGAACCGTGTTATTGATATCCGCCGCAGGGGCCGGGGTTTCCAATACCTCGTCGACTGGGAGGGGTACGGTCCTGAGGAGAGGTCGTGGCTCCACAAGAGCCTGATCTTGGACCATTCAGTAATCCAAGACTTCCACGAACAGTTCCCTGACAAGACCAGGCCTCCGGGTACGCCAGGTGGCGTACATTGAGGGGGGGGTACTGTAACGTTCCGTTCCCGTCCTGTCCGTTTTCCATGTTTTCCTCGTTTCCTTCCGTGTCATGTTGGATCCCTTGTCCGTGTTTCCCTCCTGGCTGTGGACTGGGCGTCTCCCTCGGGTACTTTTGGTTTCATTTTCCACTTTAGCTTCCGCCTATCACTCGCCCCTCTCGTTACTCACATTCCTCACTGCTGTGCTTCGGCAATCACTCCTGATTTAACTTCACACCTGTTTCTCGTTTTCTCCTTCACTTCCTGCACCATTTAAACCCCTGGCTGGCTGCTATTCAGCGCCAGTTCGTTGACTAACCTACCGTGTTTGTTTCGTATCCCGTTTCTGGTCCAGTGTTTGTGAGCCTGCTGGTTCATACCTGTTCGCCTGGTTTCCTGACTGGTAGCTATCTCTGCTAAACTTTCGCTGCTGCATGCATTTACCTGTTTCCCTTCAAAACCTCCAGACGCCGCAGTTCCAGTCTTCCCGCAGCTGTGTTTGTCCTCCCCGTGTTACGTACCTCCCGTACTCGTGTTGCGGTACCAGGACCTCTGCATGCCAGCCGGCTTACGCCAGTATTGCCCGAGCTACGCCGCACCTTCCAACTCGGCGGTGCATTCACCAGCTACAGTCCTGTCACAACACCCTGCCTTTAACCTCTGCTTTCTGCCCGGATACTCAAGCTACCCGGTCCAGTTTCCAGTCCTGTTCAAGCCCAGTTCCGATCCAGTTTCCAGTCCAGCTCCAGTCCAGTTTCCAGTCCAGTTCCAGTCCAGCTCCGGTGTTTTAGACACCTCCGTTCAAGTCCAGTTCCGGCTTGGAACAAGTTCCGTGCCGTCCCCTGTGTTCCTGAGTGGACCTTCCGGTCCAGTTTCCAGTCCAGTTCCAGTCCAGGTCCGGTGTTTCATACACCTCCGTTCAAGTCCAGTTCCGGCTTGGAACAAGTTCCGTGCCGTTCCCGTTTCCTGAGTGGACCTCCCGGTCCAGTTTCCAGTCCAGTTCCCAGTCCAGTTCCAGTCCAGTTCCGGTGTTTTATACACCTCCGTTCAAGTCCAGTTCCGGCTTGGAACAAGTTCCGTGCCGCTCCCGTTTCCTGAGTGGACCTTCCGGTCCAGTTTCCAGTCCAGTTCCGATCCAGTTTCCAGTCCAGTTCCAGTCCAGTTCCGGTGTTTTAGACACCTCCGTTCAAGTCCAGTTCCGGCTTGGAACAGTTCCGTGTTTCTTCAAGTCCAGCTCCGGCTTGGAGCAGTCCTCAGTTGGACGCTATCCTGTGTTAACTAACTAACCTGTTTTGCTCCCGTGTACAGCTTTGGGACCACCCCAACGCTTAATAAAGTTCCACTTTCTGTAATCTGTCTCCTGGTCGTTGCACTTGGGTTCGTCCCGTATCAGGATCGTAACAGTTTTGGGCTTAAAAACCACTTTCCCAGAAGGAATGGATATATCTTAAGGATATTTAATCAAAATATTGAGGTGAGCAGTTTATTATATATTATTAAATTAATGAAATGTATAATGTAATAATTTCCGTCACGCCGGCGTGACCGCTAGGGGGCGTTTGGCATTAAGAGGTTAACCCTACGGTAATGTACAATCTAATAAGCCACTATTAATAGGAGGCTATAGGAGAGATAAATCAAGTTGGTAAAAGCAAATTACTTTAATGCATTCGCAGGCATAGCCTACGCTTGCTAGCTAGTTTGTTAGCTAGCTACAAATGTGTCATTGTAACCATTGACAATACAGACTGAACATTGCCAACTTGTAAAATTGCAACATTGAGCCAGCTGCTTCCCATGACATTCTCCACAGTCTAGTTCAGCAATCGGCGAATTTACATAAATAATAGGCTAATAATAAGAATAAATAAAACACCGCTTACAAAGATCAATTTGTATTATAGATACCTGGCTTCCGGGGACTCCCAGCAATCCCTGGCCTTCTCCTACAGAATGGCAAAGTCAACTGTTGGCTTAATAATTGAGGAGACCTGTACAGCTCTGTGGGAGGCATTGCACCATCAGGTCCTCAAGGTCCCAGACGAAAGGGAATGGATGAACATTGCTGCAGTGTTCAACGAAGTGTGGAATTTCCCTAACTGCTGTGGTGCTATCGATGGGAAGCACTGCATAATTCAGGCCCCTGCCAATGGTGGGTCCACGTTCTATAATTATAAAGGCACACACAGCATCGTCCTCCTTGCAGTATGTGATGCACGCTACCGATTCAGCATGGTCGACATCGGCTGCCCTGGAAGACACAGTGATGGGGGCGTCCTGAGCAGTTCCGTTTTTGGGCGAAAGCTCCAATCGGGTGATCTTGGCTTTCCCGGAGCCACCAATTTGCCAAGGTCTGCCATAACGGTGCCACACGTACTAGTGGGCGACGAAGCGTTTCCGCTGCGGCAAAATTTGATGAGGCCCTTTCCAGGGCGCTTTCTCCCCGAACCAGAGAGAGTTTTCAATTATCGGCTATCCAGGGCAAGACGAATAATTGAAAACTCATTCGGCATTTTGTCAACCAGGTGGCGTGTGTACAGAAAGCCCATCCACTGCAAAATCAACAGGGCAATTGCAATAGTTAAGGCCACAGTCTGTCTGCACAATTTCCTTAGGGATTTAGAGGTTGAGCTCCCAGTAAACAACAGGAGTTACTGTCCTCCAAATGCTATTGACAGCGAAGATGTCAACGGCAACGTTGTCGAGGGCAGCTGGCGTCAAGAAGAGGAGAGGTCCTGCCTCCAGGACATACCTCGTGTTGGAGCCAACACCTTTGGGGCTGATGCCTCCGCCATCCGTCAGAACCTAAAGAACTACTTCATTTCTGAAGCAGGAGAAGTGCCTTGGCAGTGGGAGCATGTGCGGCGCACATAGCGGCTAATTGTTACTTCTGTGGGTTTTGTTGTGTTTGTTGTGACCCAATGTAAAGGTGCATAGCTACCGCCACCTACTGCACTGGAGTGGGTATCAAATTATTTAATTGTATGTATATCTGCTTCAAATTCAAGATTAACTTTATTTGTTTGTGTTTGACGTGATCAGCGCCTATACGATAGTAAGACATGTAACGTAGTTAATATTGTTTCAAATGCAAGTTTTTTCATTGCCTTTACTTTGATTGTTTCTCATCTTCGCTGCACGCTTCACATCTGTGAAATGGGCTGTAGCTTATAGCCTAAACAAAATAAATGTTTTATTACGACGCCCAAGCCGCATTGTTTCATGTCTTTTTAAGACTCATTTCAGTCGCCACCATTTTACGCTAATCAAGGAACTGACTTATTAATCCTAGTATATCCCACGTTAAAACAATAAAGTGACATATCCAACGGTCGTTATAGCAATTTTCACCGGCACATGTCTAAGTAGCCTATACAAAATTTAGCTGTATTAGCTACACAGGCTGAACTTCTCATTTTTGGGTCAGGAATGGGTTCACTCCAGTAACCTAGTCTATCACCCAGGTGAGATTATTTCCACATTTACAACTAAGACGATCACTGAATGTTAAATGCATTTAGACATTGCTGCAACGATTAGTTTTTTTTAATTAAATATTTATATAGGCATGTAGCCTAATCTGTTGAGGTAGGCTATAGCCTATATTAGGCCTATTTATAGACATAATAGTGTTCTGCATTATTTCAGGCCAATGGGGAAAGAGACATATATCATAAAAACTGTTTAATTAAAGTGCTATTTACAAATTTAAAAACATTCTCCCTCCACTCTCCTCAATTTCTTGGGACCTCCCGCCTGGGAACTCCGCTTCCAGGAGCACTTGTTCGATGCGGACCCTTGCCTGGGCCCGCTCGAATGGTGGCAGGCTGTCCAGCCTGAAGGCCACGGACTGTGCCCAGAGCACAGTCTCCGAGGACTGCCTCTTTTTGAGACTGTGCAGGGCTGCGGCTGATTGCTGTACCAATTGGTACAGCTCGCGATCACTCTCTGCCCCTCTCATCCTCTTCTCCCGAGGAGGATCAGAAGCCTTGTCTGGGGCAGGGGGTGATCGGGAGCTCTCTCCTGTCACTTCCTCTGGAGAAGGGGAGGTTGGAGCAGGGACATTCGGCGCGCTGTCCTCTGCGTAGTTTGACTGTGTATTCCTACAAAGAAATGTATTTTTATTTTTTTATTATAAGGCTCAGTGGCGTCCATATCCATAACAATGCAGTCCAATACTATTTTGTAAGAAATAAACCACGATGGGCTCTACAGGCAATATGCCGATATTATATTGTCATTTGATTTTTTTTTACTAACATGCTGCTCTTCATATAGGGGTCCATGAAGGCCATCAGCGCAAAATATGACCATTTATTTGTTGGAACAGTCGCTGCTGACCCGCTCCGCCTGACAGACTCCCTCTTAATTCTCCCGTAGACGTCCCGGAGACTCTTGAATCGTTTCATAACTTCTTTGGCTAAAATACATTAAACAAAATGTCTATGTTAACGTTATGTTCAATGAAAAAAAGATTCAAATCATTAACGTAGCCTAAGACTAAGTAGTCTAATATAGGCTGCTCAGCACCATAACGTTACCATTGCTTTTACTTTCGAAGTAAAATACCCTAATATATAAAATAAATGTTTTTATTATGTTTTATATTTTGTTACATGAGAAAGCTATTAGGTTAAGTTTTGACGCGCTGTTAGAAAAGTGTGTGTGTGCGTTTAACGAAATCTTTCGCTAATCAACTAGGCTACGCCGGACCGTGGTTGGTTGAAAAGCTTGAAGTAGGCTGCTCTAGTATCTATCACATGACAACACCATTATCACGGAAGCCTTCAGTTGACTTGTAGTCTAATATATAGCTTAGACGGTATTAGACCTGCCGCAAGTATCTAGCCTACGTTATAGGTACTTGGCATAATGTCATTTTTATAAATTAGGTATGTTATCTAACCAACTGGTCTGCTCACTTGTAAGCAAAACAAGACGTTCGTTAAAGACAGCTAACGTTAACGTTAGCCTAAGTTACTTGTACGTCTACTGGTTACTTACGAGAAGTATTTAAATCGGCTGCAATTTGAGACCAGGCATTCTCTTTTTTAAGAGAATCCTTGTAGTCACTACGGTCATGGGCATATAAGCATGGGTACCCCATGACCGCACTTAGCAGTTTCTCAGCAAGAAATTTATCGCCCTCCATTGTAGGCTACAGTTATCTTTTGTGCTAGCTAGTAAGTTGACTGCTCGAGCGAAGCCTCCGCTGTCAGAGACAAACGTTACCATAACAACAGAGGCAGCGACAGGGTCAAAGTTGAATTAATTTCATGTCTCAGCGACATCTTCAGCGACCGTCGCGGCGACCACAGGACGACAGTCGCCCGAAGTATAAACCAAATGTCGCTGCGACCAGCGACATCCATGGCACGTCGTCGGTCGCCGCGACACTCTGTCGCTGGACTATAAACTGGCCTTCACACGCACCGCACTCCTTTGCTCCAATTCCCGTTCCCAACGTCTGGCGGACCTTCACAGGACCGCAGCCCCACGGTATAGGGCCGGTCAGCAGGTCTGGCTCTCCACCGCTAACATCTCCCTTCCCTCCTCATCCAGGAAACTCCAGCCCCGCTTTATTGGTCCCTTCCCTATCATTTGTCTTGTTAACCCCGTTTCAGTTAAACTTTCCCTCCCCGCCTCCCTCAAGGTTTACCCTGTTTTTCACGTGTCCCAAATGAAGCCTGTCTCCTCCAGCCCCCTCAGTACCCCCACCATCCCTCCACCTCCCGTCCGAGTTATCGACAACGCCCCGGCCTACACGGTGAACCGTGTGATCGATATCCGCCGCAAGGGCCGGGGTTTCCAATACCTCGTCGACTGGGAGGGGTACGGTCCTGAGGAGAGGTCGTGGCTCCACAAAAGCCTTATCTTGGACCATTCACTCATCCAAGACTTCCACAGGCTGTTCCCTGACAAGACCAGGCCTCCGGGTACGCCAGGTGGCGTACATTGAGGGGGGGGTACTGTAACGTTCCGTTCCCCTCCGGTCCGTTTTCCATGTTTTCCTTGTTTCCTTCCGTGTCATGTTGGATCCCCTGTCCGTGTTTTCCCCCTGGCTGCGGACTGGGCGTTTCCCTCGGGTTCATTTCGGCTTATTTTCCACTTTTACTTCCGCCTATCACTCTCCCCTCTCGTTACTCACATTCCTCACTGCTGTGCTTCGGCAATCACTCCCGATTGAACATCACACCTGTTTCTCATTTTCTCCTTCATTTCCTGCACCATTTAAACCCCTGGCTGGCTGCTAGTCGGCGCCAGTTCGTTAACTAACCAACCGTGTTTATGTCATGTCACGCTTCTGGTCCAGTATTCGTCAGCTTGCTGTCTTTTGCCTGTTTGCCTGGTTTGCAGTTTGGTAGCTATCCCTCCGAAACATTCTCTGTTGCATGCTACTTACCTGTCTCCCTTCAACCTCCAGACGCCGCGGTTCCAGCCTCCCTGTAGCTGTGTCTTGTCCTCCCTATGTCACCTACCTCCTGTACTGCGGTTACGGTTCCAGGATCCCTGAATGTTAGCCGGCTTCAGCAAGATTTGCCCGAGCCACGCCGCACCTTCCAACTCCGCGGAGCTTTCTTCAGCTACAGTCCTGTCACAGTACCCTGCTGTTAACCTCTGCTTTCTACCCCATTAATCAAGCTACCTACCCAGTCCGGTTCCAGTCCAGCTCCAGCCCAGGTCTTGTCCAGTACCGGTGTTTCGTACACCTCCGTTAAAGTCCAGTTCCGGCTTGGAATAATTCCGTGCCGGCTTCCGTTTCCCTGAGTGGACCTCCCGGTTCAGTTCCAGTCCAGTTCCAGTCCAGTTCCGGTGTGTTGTACACCTCTGGTAAAGTCCAGTTCCGGCTTGGAACAAGTTCCGTGCCGGCTTCCGTTTTCCTGAGTGGACCCCTCCGGTCCAGTTCCAGTCCAGTTCCAGTCCAGTTCCTGTCCAGTACCAGCCCAGTTCCGGTGTGTTGTACACCTCTGGTAAAGTCCAGTTCCGGCTTGGAACAAGTTCCGTGCCGGCTTCCGTTTTCCTGAGTGGACCTCCCGGTCCAGTTCCAGTCCAGTTCCAGTCCAGTTCGAGTCCAGTTCCGGTGTGTAATACACCTCCGATCAAGTCCAGTTCCGGCTTGGAACAAGTTCCGTGCCGCCTTCCGTTTTCCTGAGTGGACCTCCCGGTCCAGTTCCTGTCCAGACCCGGTGCCACTACTCCACCTTCCCTAACCAGTTCCGGCTAAGAACAGTAGGGCACTTCCGCACCCAGTCCGGCTTGGACTCCCAGTCCTGCACCCGTTTGGTTCCGGCTTGGAACCTACCTTGACTTTCAAGCCCAGCTCCGGCTTGGAGCAGTCCGTAAGGGACTCTACTTATGTTTAATTAATTAACCTGTTTTCCTTTCCTGTACAGCTTTGGGACTACCCCAACGCTTAATAAAATTACCATTTTCTTGAATCTGCCTCCTGGTCGTTGCACTTGGGTTCGTCCCGTATCAGGATCGTAACACTAAAAGTATAAACCCAGATTTCCTTAAGAACATCACTGGTCACGACATCATAGTGCTCTTAGAAACATGGTGTAGATCAGATGTGGAAACTCACTGTCCCTCGGGCTATAGGGAGATTGTACTGCCATCTTTCAAACATGCTCATGTAAAATGTGGAAGAGTCATCATATGGTTTAAAGTGGACCTGAAAGGCCACTTATCAATAGAAAAGAAAAAGGTCACACACATTTGGCTACGGCTTAAAAAAGGCACAATTAATAGTGACAAAGACTTTCTTTGTGCAGTTTACACTCCACCTGCTGAGTCTCCCTACTTCAATGTAGATTTTTTAAAGTTTCCACGCAGAAACCAGCCATTTCCAGGCTCAGGGGAATGTGCTGTTGTGTGGAGACTTTAATGCCAGAACAGGCCGAGAGGGTGATACTGAAACTCAAGGTAATAATCATATCTTCAAAGCCTCTCCGCACCTCACCCCGACAACAAAAACGCGGAATAACCCTGACAATATTGTCAATAAGCATGGGAAGGAGTTGTTGCATCTCTGTCGAGGCTTAGGCCTGTACATGCTTAATGGTAGGATCCGTGGGGACTCATTAGGTCGGTTCACATATTGCTCAGCTCTTGGGTCTAGTGTAGTCGACTATGCCCTTACTGACATGGACCCCTCCTCCATCAGTGCATTCACTGTTAGACCACAGTTACCATTATCGGACCACTGCCAAATTAATGTCTTCCTGAAAAGATGTGAAAATCAACAGTTCAAGAGCCCCATAAACTAACTAAATTAAATAGTGCCTATAAGTGGGCTGAAAACAGTGTGTCTGACTTCATTTCTGCAATCAGTTCTACTAAAATAAACAACCTAATCAATACATTTTGTTCAAGACAATTCCAACCAGATCAAGACAATGTAAATCAGACTGTTAAAGAAATAAATGAAATATACCACAAGGCTGCTATCATGGCAAACCTTATCAAAATTAAGAAACCTAAACAGAGACCTAAAAAAGAAACATGGTTTGATATGGAGTGCAAAATTATTAGAAAAGAACTTAGACAATTATCCAATCAGAAACACAATCAACCAGATAATTATGATTTACATTATTCATTTAGCAGACGCTTTTATCCAAAGCGACGTACAGTAAGTGCATACAGAGACATCATCAAGATCACTACAGAACAGACAAGACAAAGCACATCCTTCCCATAATGTAGCAGCTATCCCTAGTAATGAACGTTGACTGTAGTTCACAGTAAGCTGTGGGTAAATCAGCAATACTACACTTCTATTCTAAATACTATTATAAACTATAATAAACAGACAGGAAAACACAGGGAAATAGTAAACAGGGAACTGATATACCTAGGTGAGGATATTAGTCAAGGTGGAGTCTGAAGAGGTGTGTCTTCAGGCCTCGACGGAATGCAGGCAGGGTTGGAGTAGAACGTAGGGGAATGGGAAGTTCATTCCACCACTGAGGAGCTAATGTGGAAAAACTCCGCAGTCGGGACAAGCGAGAGCCTTTGACACGGAGGGGGGGGAAGTGCCAGTCGCCCTGCTGTAGAAGAGCGAAGTGGTCGAGCAGGAACATAGTTCTGGATTAAGTCCTGCAGGTAGGCGGGGCCTGTCCTATTGGCTGCAGTGTAGGCCAGGGTTCAGAAGTTTGAACCTGATCCTGGCTGCAACTGGCAGCCAGTGGAGTGACCTCAGCAGGGGGGTTACATGGGAAAATCTCGGGAGGTTGAACACAAGCCGGGCAGCTGCATTCTGGATCAGTTGAAGAGGCAGAATGGTGCAGGCCGGTAGGCTTGCAAGCAGGGAGTTGCAGTAGTCCAGGTGTGAGGTGACCATGGTCTGGACAAGAAGCTGGGTGGAGTAGGTGGTCAGGTACGGTCAAATCCTCCTGATGTTGTACAGGAGGAACCTGCAGGACCGAGCCGTCGCCCTGATGTGCTCTTTGAAGTCCAGCCGGTCGTCCAGGACCACCCCCAGGTTCCTTGCAGAGCGGGAGGCAGCCACCATGGTCCCGTCAACGGTGATGGAGAGGTCATGTAGTGGGGAGGTCTTGTACGGCATGAAGAGGAGCTCTGTCTTGTCAAGGTTGAGCTTCAGGTGATGGGTAGCCATCCACTCAGACATGTCAGTCAGACAAGCAGATATCCTCTCCTTAACCTGTGGGGTAGAGGGAGGGAAAGAGAGGAAGAGTTGAGTATCATCAGCATAGCTATGGTATGAGAAGCCATGTGAATGAATTACTGAGCCAAGAGACTTGGTATACATAGAGAACAGAAGAGGACCCAGTACAGATCCCTGCGGGACTCCTGTAGACAGGGGATGGGGAGCAGAGACGGAACCCTTCCAGGAGACTTGGTAGGATCTATCAGTGAGATACGATACAAACCAAGAGAGGGCAGTTCCAGAAATGCCCATCTCAGCGAGTGTGGAGATCAGGAGTTTGTGGTTGACCATGTCGAATGCCGCAGACAGGTCAAGGAGAATCAGAACAGAGGAGAGAGAGGAGGCTCTAGCAGTGGCGAGTGCCTCAGTCACAGCCAGGAGAGCAGTTTCAGTGGAATGGCCAGTTCTGAAGCCGGACTGATGCGGGTCAAGCAGGTTGTTCTGGTGGAGAAAAACAGACAGTTGGTTAAGGACAGCACGTTCAATTGTTTTGGACAGGAAGGGCAAGAGAGATACAGGACGGTAGTTCCTGACATCAGCGGGATCTAAGCTAGGTTTTTTAAGGAGTGGGGTTACACAGGCAGTTTTAAAGGCAGCAGGAACATGGCCACAGATTAGGGAGGTGTTAATAATGGAGGACAGATATGGAAGGAGCTCAGCAGATATAGACTGGAGGACTGCTGAAGGTATGGGGTCTAGTGGACAGGTGGTTGCGCGATGGCACGTCACCAGCTCGAGCACATCTGAGTCCTCCAGAGTCTTGAAGGACGACAGTGTAGCGATGGGTTCAGTATGGGGGATGTGGGGTGTCACCGGATGCGTGAAGGAGTTCCGGATCGCGGCCACCTTCCCCTCAAAGTGGGTCAGGAAGTCATCTGCAGAGAGGGAGGAGGGTGAAGGGGGAGTGAGCAGGGAGGAGAAGGTGGAAAAGAGTTTACGTGGGTTAGATAGACATGTATCAATTTTAGACTGGAAAAATGAAGTTTTGGCTGATGTGGTTGCAGCTGTGAAGGTTGCCAGCAGAGTGTGGTAGGAGGCCAGGTCATCTGGGGATCTGGATTTCCTCCACTTTCTCTCAGCGGCTCGTAGCATGGTTCTGCTGGATCTGAGAGAATCCGTCAGCCACGGGGAGGGGGGTGATAGTCGGGCTGGTTTGGAGACAAGAGGACATAGTTAAACACAGAGGTGGCAACATCAATAGGCATTTTAGCAAAGGTAGCAGGAGGAGGAAGTGCAGAGAGAGCAGAAGTAGTGAGAGAGGAGTGTGAGAGGGTGCGGAGATTTCTCATGAACATAACAGCGGGTGGGTTGTTAGCGGAGTTGAGGGAGATTGGGCAGGAGAGAGAAAATGAGATAAAGAAATGGTCCGATACGTGGAGGGGGGTCACCGTGAGTTCAGATGTGGTGCAACTCCTGGTGAGTACAAAGTCCAGTTGGTTACCACCCTTGTGGGTGGCAGGCGATGGGGACTGAGTGATGGCAAAGGACTAGAGGAGTGAGGTGACACTGGATAGCTGGGAACTGTCTGGTTGGAGGTTGAAGTCTCCCAGTAGGATTACAGGGGTACCATCCTCAGGGAAGGAGCTCAGGAGAGTGTCCACTTCATCCAGGAAAGCGCAGAGCGGACCTGGAGGGCGATAGAGAACAACAATGTTAAGTGCAGATGGGTGAGTTACAGTGACTGCATGAAACTCAAAGGAGGAGATATTCAGGCAGGGTACAGTGGGAATAGAGAATTTCCAGGATGTGGAAATGAGCAAACCAATACCCCCGCCTCTGCCTGAGGCCCTGGGGGTGTGGGAGAAGGAGCCAGCAGACAGAGCAGCTGGAGTGGCTGTGTTATCAGGAGTGATCCAGGTCTCAGTGAGAGCCAGGAAGTGGAGGGACTTCACCCTGGCATAAGCAGTGATGGTCAGCTTTCTGGACGGCTGACCGGCAGTTCCATAGTCCACCCACCACTGAGAGTTCCTTATGAGAGGACAGCGGTGGGCAGACCAGGTTAGCCAGACAGCGTCTACGGTGGTTGGGCCTCCTGGAGCGAGGCATGGAGCACAGAGGAATGGGGGTTAGACACATGGTAGGGGGTGATGAGACCGGTTAGGTGGGGAAAGATCATTACAAACAGATAGTTCAAATTGCCGATGAGGCTGCCGTATTTACGGCAACCTCTGTTTTTAAACTTATAGACTACTTGCTAATTTCCCGATTGCACTCAGCTGCTTGCAGGGGTAGTTCACTCAGGTGAATCTATTTTCGATTAGCAACACAAAAGACTAGCAGCTGGCCTAAAAACACAAAGCAAGTTAACAACTGACCGCTAATGCTGCAATTTACATCAACTAAACAGTGACTACACTACAAACAGTTCAATCAACTAACACGCAGCTGAAACCGAATTAAAACCACGATACTTAGCCTATCCGACGGTAGATTGACAACGCTGGTCTGATTGCACTCTGAAGTAGGAATGCAAAACACGCTATTTATTCACTCAGGTGAATCTATTTTCGATTAGCAACACAAAAGACTAGCAGCTGGCCTAGAAACACAAAGCAAGTAAACAACTGACCGCTAATGCTGAAATTTACATCAACTAAACAGTGACTACACCACAAACAGTTCAATCAACTAACGCCCAGCTGAAACCGAATGAAAAACACGATACTTAGCCTATCCGGCGGTAGATTGACAACGCTGGTCTGATTGCACTCTGAAGTAGGAACGCAAAACACGTTATTTATTCACTCAGGTGAATCTATTTTCGATTAGCAACACAAAAGACTAGCAGCTGGCCTAAAAACACAAAGCAAGTTAACAACTGATCGCTAATGCTGCAATTTACATCAACTAAACAGTGACTACGCTACAAACAGTTCAATCAACTAACGCCCAGCTGAAACCGAATGAAAAACACGATACTTAGCCTATCCGGCGGTAGATTGACAACGCTGGTCTGATTGCACTCTGAAGTAGGAACGCAAAACACGCTATTTATTCACTCAGGTGAATCTATTTTCGATTAGCAACACAAAAGACTAGCAGCTGGCCTAAAAACACAAAGCAAGTTAACAACTGATCGCTAATGCTGCAATTTACATCAACTAAACAGCGACTACGCTACAAACAGTTCAATTAACTAACGCACAGCTGAAACCGAATGAAAAGACGACACTTAGCCTATATCCGACGGTAGATTATTGACAACGCTGGTCTGATTGCACTCTGAAGTAGGAATGCAAAACACGCCATTTATTCACTCAGGTGAATCTATTTTCGATTAGCAACACAAAAGACTAGCAGCTGGCCTAGAAACACAAAGCAAGTAAACAAGTGACCGCTAATGCTGAAATTTACATCAACTAAACAGTGACTACACCACAAACAGTTCAATCAACTAACGCCCAGCTGAAACCGAATGAAAAACACGATACTTAGCCTATCCGGCGGTAGATTGACAACGCTGGTCTGATTGCACTTTGAAGTAGGAACGCAAAACACGCTATTTATTCACTCAGGTGAATCTATTTTCGATTAGCAACACAAAAGACTAGCAGCTGGCCTAAAAACACAAAGCAAGTTAACAACTGACCGCTAATGCTGCAATTTACATCAACTAAACAGTGACTACACCACAAACAGTTCAATCAACTAACGCACAGCTGAAACAGAATGAAAAACACGATACTTAGCCTATCCGACGGAAGATTGACAACGCTGGTCTGATATCAATATTGATATCAATAAGACATCAATATTGTGAAACACTTAAAAAATATAAGCAAACTCTTAACTCGAAAAAGAAGCAACATTATATCCAAACTTTAGAAGAAATTGAGGCCTCCATTGACAGAAATCAGTTCTGGGAGAAATGGAAAAAATTACATTCAAAACAAACTCCTGATATTCCCATAAAAAATGGAGACATCTGGAAGAACCATTTTGAAAACCTCTATGAAGAAATACACACTTCAAATCTCTCAGATGAACAGAAAAATATCCAAGATAAACTAAAACAATTTGAGTTAACCATTAAGGACTACCAGAACCCCTTAGATTTCGAAATTTATTCAAAAGAACTTACAGATTCACTCCATAAAATGAAACGTGGAAAAGCATCTGGCCCCGATATGATTCAGACAGAAATGTTAAAAAACAGCTCCCGTGATTTACAGAAAGTCTTCCTAAAACTGTTCAATCTTGTTTTGCAAGCTGGCTGCTTTCCTGGTGTCTGGACAAAAGGGCTTATTTCCCCAATTCACAAGAGTGGAGACAAATTGGACCCCAATAACTACCGAGGCATCTGTGTGAGCAGTAACCTGGGGAAGGTTTTCTGCTGTATTCTTAACGCCCGCATTACAGGCCTTCCTAGTCGAACACAATGTCTTGAGTAAGAGTCAAATTGGATTTTTACCAAATTATCGGACTACAGATCATATTTACACTCTACACACCCTAATCAATCATCATGTACACCAAAAGAAAAAAGGCAAAATATTTGCTTGTTTTGTTGACTTTAGAAACGCATTTGACTCTATTTGGCACAACGGATTATATTATAAAATTATACAATCTGGTGTAGGGGGTAAAGTTTATGACATCATCAAATCAATGTATTTGGACAACAAATGTGCAGTACAAATTGGCGACAAAAGAACAGAATACTTCACTCAAGGGCGTGGGGTGAGACAAGGCTGCAGCTTGAGTCCTACTCTGTTCAATATTTACATCAATGAGCTTGCGGTGCTACTGGAACAATCTGCAGCACCTGGTCTCACCCTAAACAATAAGGAAGTCAAATCTCTACTCTATGCAGATGACCTGGTGCTGCTGTCACCCACAGAGCAAGGACTACAGCAACACCTGGATCTGCTGGAGCAATACTGCCAGAACTGGGCCCTGGCAGTAAATTTTATCAAAAACCAGAATCGTTATCTTCCAAAAGAAGGCCAGACGTCAGGAAACCAGACACTATTTCACTCTAGGAAACACCGCGCTAGAGCATTCTTTATACTATGACTATCTAGGACTGAGAATTAGTGCCTCCGGAAACTTTGATTCAGCAGTGAATGCATTAAAAGAAAAAGCACAACGAGCATTTTTTGCAATTAAAAGACAACTCCATGGATTTGAAATTCCAATTAAAATTTGGTGTAAGATTTTTGACAGTGTGATCTTGCCTATTGCATAATATGGATGTGAGATATGGGGTCCACTCAGTAAACTCGAGTACACTAAATGGGATAAACAACCAACAGAGACCCTGCACGCTGAATTCTGTAGAAATATATTGAAAATTCAAAGGAAAACTCCAACAAATGCAAGCAGGGCAGAATTAGGCCGATTTCCACTAATTGTACCGGTTCAAAAGAGATCCCTAAAATTTTGGCTACATCTCCATTCAAGTCCACATAACTCCCTCCAATTTGAGGCACTCAAAACCCAAGAGCTCAGCCCTAAAACCAGTCCCCTCTGTCAGCTGGTCCTGAAATTAACTAACCCACGTTCAATCAATCAACCAGCAAATCAATTTCAGACCAGCACTGCTGACCAAACTCAAATAAGTAAACCAAATCATGAAACAAATAAAACACTCCTATTTGGAATATTGGGACACTGAAACAAAATCTCAACACAAATTAGAACGCTATCGGGCCCTAAAAAGAGAATATGAATTGGCAGATTATCTCTTCGCTGTCAGAGATGCAAAGCAGAGACAGATCCTGACCAAGTACAGGCTCAGTGACCACAGTCTAGCCATAGAAAAAGGCAGACATAAAAAATTATGGAAACCCAAAGAGGACAGAATATGTGGTCACTGTATGACAGATGAGGTTGAGACAGAGATGCACTTTCTCCTTAAATGTGAAAAATTAAAAAAAATAAGAGAATATTATTTTGAGAAATTTCATAATGAAATCCCAAATTTCTCCCAGCTACCCCCCATGGATAAAATTCCAATTGTGTTGGGAGAGGGACATACAGCAACAATTGCAGCAAAATATGTGACAGTCTGCCATAGCCTGAGAGAAAGTGAGAACACATAGAGACCCTAATCTACCCCAGCCCAGTATTTGTATATTATTTTCTTAATTATTTTCTTATAGTTCAATGATATGTTCTTTGTTGCACTAACTCACACGATACAACACACACTCATAAAAGCATGTACACATAAACAGGTTAACATACACACACACACACACACACACATATTTTACTCTATTTATGATTATTGTATCTGTTGTACTCTTTCATGCTTTGGCAATATGTATATGTACATACGTCATGCCAATAAAGCAAATTTGAATTGAATTGAAATTGAGAGAGAGAGAGAGAGAGAGAGATTTAAGACTCCTATTTTCCTTTTTCCATAAAATTCAATTCACCCTATCATGTTCACAAGAGAGAAAAAACATGTAAACATGTCAACCATGGCAAACTTTACCTGATACCATTATCAGGTTAAAAAAAAAAAAAACTAGCACTTTAAAGAAATCTGCCCTGCATCATCCACCTCACATAAAACTCCCCCCACCGCCCAAATTTCACTGAAACTGGGTATGTCATTTACCAGTTTGTAATAGGCATGTTCAACTTTGATGCGTGCAGCCACAAATCCCCTTAACATGGCCTCAGGATTTACACCCCCAGCTCCCAACATTTTATTCTTCCTAGTTTTCCAAATTGCTAGTTTTGATTGTCCGGATAGATAGTTTATCAAATTAACCTGTTTCTTCAATCGAACACTATATTTAGGTCCCCCAATAAAAACCTCAACAGAGAACGCAATCCCCAACGCTTCAATCCATGATTGAACTAGTCTAAAGAGGGCACTGAGCTGTGAACACTGCAAAAAGAGATGACTGAGTGTCTCAAATGTGTTACAAAATGGACACTCCCCACCCACTGCTGGATTTAGGTGAGCCACGTGTCTGTTTGTAGCTATGGCCCCATGAATAACCCTCCACTGGAGATCCGCTGTGCGTTTCTCTATGGGAGGTTTATATAGGGCCCTCCAGCGTCCCCTCAGAGAGGGGTCTGGCCCCACCAACTCTGACCACCCAGCCGCCTGAAGTCCTCTCAGTGAGCCCTGGTGAGCTACTTTGACGCATGTCCTGTAAAGGGTCTTCTTATCTACACACTGGAAATCTCCTAGCTCAGGGGTTCTAAGACTGAGCAGCACCACATCAGACTCAAGGTTTTCAGGATTCACAGCTGCAGAGACGACTATGGGTGGGAGCTCCTCTCCATCTGCTTGGTCTCGCAGATTTTCCTGCTCCAGGAACTTCCTGTAGTTAGTGGGCAAAGCAGAACGTACTCCCTCCAAGATTTTCTTCACTAAACATACTGATTTTACATCCAGCAGCTGCTGGAGAACTTCAGCCTTCACCCACCCCACTCCGTCTCTTAGGTGGCACAGTTTTGTGAGCCCATTTCTCACCATCCTCCCCTTCAGGCTAGGTGACAACAGAATTTTGGTCTGGATTATTGGGTTGTGGAACAAAGGTTCATCCATCACCCATCCCCCAGGTTGTGAAATGTCCCTGTGGCGAAGTGAGCACCACCGCTCTAGTGCAGAGACAGAAATCACACTTGGGTAGAGAGAACACGGTTTTTATTCGTAATTCTCTCTGGTTTTTACAAACAAAACAATCGTACTTCCGCTCTTCTCCCCGCAGATGTTCTGGTCGGCTTTTATGCACTCAGGCTCACTGTCGAACAATCAAGGCAATTGGTTAATTGATACACACAATAATACAATCAATCGTTACCAATTGCATGATTCCCGAGAGCTGTGTCGGCTCCACAAACCACACGTGTTCACTCTCTCTCTTGCCGGCAGCGCCTAAAACCACGCCCCCCTACCACAGTCCCTTTGTACTTTCAGTGTCTGAGCCCAAGCTCTCAACAAGGACACATAAAATGGTGTGAGAGGCTCCAGCCGTACTTCGTCCAGGTTTAAAAAGAACAATTGCTGGTCGTAACACAGATTCCCCACCTTCCGCAGGAGACACGTGGCAGTCTTGGTCCAAGCCAGCTCTTTGTTAAGAAGGAGCCTTTGCGCTGCCTGTAGCCGAAAAGCACTAATCCTGCTCCTGATGTCTATGAGGCCCTGCCCCCCTTCCTGTGTTGGCAGGTAAAGTGCAGAGGCCCGTATCCAGTGCTGACCAGATCAGAAGAAATTCACTATCCGTTGCTGTATCTGTCTTATTAAATCCCCTGGCGGCTCCAGGGCAATAAGTCTGTGCCAGAGCATTGAGGCGACTAGGTTATTGGTGACCAAGACCCTCCCCCTGTAGGACATCTGAGGCAATAGCCAGTTCCATTTAGACAACTTAGCTATCACCTTATCCAGAAAGCCCTCCCAGTTATTATTTTGAAATTGCTGTGTGCCTAAATAGACCCCCAGTACTTTCATCCCCTCCTTAACCCAAATTAACCCTCCAGGCAGCTGAGGTGGTCCTTTTTCTGCCCACTGCCCCACCAGCAATGCGTGGCTCTTGGCCCAATTAACCCTGGTTGAGGAGGCTCTCTCATACAGGGCTAAGTTTTTGTTGAGAGAGGAAACATCCTCCTGCCCTGTGATAAAAACATTCACATCGTCAGCATAAGCTGACAAAAAACATTTTGAGCCCTGTAGATCTCCTGGAATGCAGAACCCGCTCAGTTCCGCTCGCACTTTGCAAAGGAGCGGCTCTATTGATAGACTATATAGCTGCCCTGAGAGTGGACACCCCTGCCTAATACCTCTTAAAACAGAGACTGGACGACTCAACCCGCCCCCAACCTTTAGCATTGCCGTTGCCCCAACATAAAGCAGTCTAATCATGGAGATAAAATGTCCCCCAAACCCATACGCCTGCAGAGCACTAAAAAGATAATCATGTCCCACCTGATCAAATGCTTTTTCCTGATCAATCGATAGGATGCTGAGATCTAGGTTCTGCATTTTTGAGAGGTCTACAAGGTATTACAAGATATTATCAAATATTGACCGATCTGGTACACAGTATGTCTGGTCATTATGAACTAAAACCCCAAGGTAGCCTTTTAGTCTGTTTGACAGACACTTAGAAAATATCTTATAGTCTAAACATAGAAGTGAAACGGGGCGCAAGTTTTTTAGGAGACTTAAATCCCCTTTTTTGGGTAAGAGTTACAATACAGCACGCCTACAGCTGCTTGGTAAGACACCACTCTGTATGCAGTCCTGCAGCATCTCATAGACATCTCTGCCTATCTGTCTCCAAAAATGTTTGTAAAATTCTGCAGGCAGTCCATCCACCCCTGGTGCCCGTCCCGTAGACAGCTGCTGAACAGAGGCTGAGAGAGAGAGAGAGAGAGAGAGAGAGTGTGTGGTGTATTGGAGAGAGAAATTTCAAAGCACTGTGTTTGATCTGTTTTGTCAGGAGAAGTCTGCTGTGTGCCCGAGTCCTGGATCGTATGAGAATCTGCCCCGTTACCGACCCCCGCCTGTCCGACAACCCTCCGCCGACATCAGCCCTGGACCATCTGAGAACCCGTCTTTGTGTACCGACCCTTGGCCTCGTACCACGACTATTCTCCCGAATCACGGACTGGCTGATGCTCCCGCTAACCCCTACCTCTCTTTCCCCGCAAACAGCGATACATTTGCGATTTAAACTGAATTGCCGCGGTGTGGACATTGCGATTATTGTTTAAAGTTACGTGACAACTCCAACCGCCTTGGAGTTTGTCACAATACCTTATTAAACTATATTTGTAATTATACCATATTCTATAGAAAAGTAAAGATTCAACTTTGTTATAAGGAGTGGTTTGTTTTTGCAACAGCTTGTTTAAGTGTAAAATCCTAATTGGACTGTTGTCCAAAAAAAAGTGTCCTCTCCAGAACATTTGGTGTGAGCATATTAAGGTAGGACCACCAAATGATAACTCATTCATTTATTGACATCAAGTATTTGGATGTCTTTTGATGGGAAAAAAACTGTTACCTAATCAATATTTCTCTTCACCATCCTTGTTATCAGTAAGACACCTTATCAAGATCTGAAGGTATGACCTGCTGTCCGCCATTGTGTTGAGAAGTGGAGTTTTCTCTATATCCAGATGGGACAGGGTATAGCCAGACCTCTGCATGTCACATGCCAGCAGATGGGACCACATACAAACAACCATATGCCATAATAACATGAAGGGCTCTATTTTAATAAACCAAACGCAATGGTGAACGCAAGAGTAATCGCTTGGCGGTATCGCTCTGAGGGCGTGTCGGCGAGAAATTTGGTAATTTCATGACGGCAATCTTGGCGCATCTGATGGCGGTATTGCTAAAAGGCTGGGTTTAAATGTCCAAGGTGTGTCTCTATGGTAGCCAATCAAATAGTTGTTCTCATGCTTTTAAAAAAAAGCCAGTTGGAACGCAATCGCTCCATGCAATTTCATAATGAGCAACCCAAACGCACTGGACCGTCAACGACAAGAGCGATTTTCCGCACAGGAATCAGACATACTTGCAACAGAAGTACAGGCTAGGACTAGTAATTTATGGATCACAATCCACACCACCTCGTCTCCCAGAAGTTCGGAAGGCACGGGAGGAGGTGGCGAATGCATTAATTAGCCTACATGAGGTGATGTAGGCATACTTATGATTCAAATGGTAGGCTTATGATTCAACTGTGTCAATGTGTAATTTATATATTATAGGCTATTAGCCTACATGATCGCAAGTTTCTTGTAAGCTGTCCTGTTTTATTCTAGTAGTTTTAATTAAAATGAGTTAATTAATAATAATGATAGGCTATTTGTTCATTAAATGGAAGTGTAATGTCGGCATCACCTATAGACACTACATAGAACTACATGACTAACAAGTTGCCAAATTGCCAGAGTCTATTGCGTTGCCGCTAAGAGGTGGTTCCAGCGGATCATAACGCAATGGGTTTTCGTTGGTTCAAATTGTCACTGAGCCGAAAGTATTTTAGAACACGCCCCAGACAGCGCCACCCATCCCACTGCAGCTCAAGCGAAAGGATGTTATGTTGAGAATTTGTTGATCCTAGCGGTATTGCTGAGAAACGCCATAGCGCCAGTTTTAAGACGTTGATGCTGTCAACAAGCTTGCGTTTGACTATACCGTCCCCTTGCGCTGGTTTGAAAATAGAGCCCGAAGGGTATTAACAATGAAACAATATTAAGCAACACAACCTGGGTACAATGCTGTACATCCATATTACAAATTGGAGACCAGACCACCCACATCTAATCAGCCCATAGCCATAATAATGGTGTTAGATCTTTAATCTCAATCATTAATCTTACAACAATTTGTAAGATGGGTGTACAGCATTGTACCCAGGTTGTGTTGCTTAATATTGTTTCATTGTTAATACCCTTCATGTTATTATGACATTGGGTTGTTTGTATGTGGTTCTCTCTGCTGACGTGTGACATGCAGAGGTCTGGCTATACACTGTCCCATCTGGATATAGGGAAAACTCCACTTCTCAACACAATGATGGACAGCAGGTCAAACCTTCAGATCTTGTCTTACTGATAACAAGGATGGTGAAGAGAAATATTGATTAGGTAACAGTTTTTTCCCCATCAAAAGACATCCAAATACTTTGAAATAAATTAATGAGTTATCATTTGGTGGTGCTACCTTAATGTTCTATATGGTCACACCAAATGTTCTGGAGAGGACACTTTTTTGGACAACAGTCCAATTAGGCTTTTACACTTAAACGAGCTATTGCAAAAACAAACCACTCCGTATAACTAAGTTGAATCTTTACTTTTATATAGAATATAATATAATTACAAATATAGTTCAATAAAGTATTGAATAAAACATTGTTACCTATATTTGGACAGACGTTTTTTTGTTATTATTTCTTCATACACAATTCATCTCAAGGCAGATGGATTACAGAAGCAGTCAAGAATGAGAATTGTCAACTTCATTTGTTTATGTAGCATTACCAGTATTGTGCTTTTCGCATTCGTACTTCAATAAAGTACATGTACGGTACAGTATATAATAACCAGAGTAGCGACGTTAGTCAATCCCACACTCTCAAAACACATATTTATGTATTTGCATGAATAAAGAACAAATGCAAGTCAAAGTCATTTACAGAAATATGCCAAAGAGGTTGGAAACCCTACAGGACTTATGCTAGAAGCTCACTTTACAAAACAAAATCACATTAATTGAAGAATAATAAAGGATTGTATTATATAAAAAATATTTTAAAATAAAGCAATAATAAGAAAAAACTGAATACATATTCATTGTGAAAATAGAAAAGAGAACAGAGAAGGGAACTAGGAAAATACTGCTATTACATTGTAGGATTTAATAAATAACCCTTATCCCTGTATTTGAACACTTAGGGAGGGGTACATTTCATTAAGATCTTTTTTTTTTATAGTAGAATCAATACGCAGAGATAGGTGGCGATATTGTGAAATGATCCGCATGTGTTATGACGAAACACCTCTCTCTCCTCGCTCTCTGACTAATGCTGTCGTTGGTTTGTTTGAAGGCGCGGCGATGTTGATGAAGGCGCCCGAGAACTGCTTCACCGCTGCTAAGGCGCCTGCTTAACCTCCTCTTGTCATTTCCGCTTTAGTTCACGTAGCACCAACTTTTCTGCCATCTCGGACAGTTTCTGATGCAGTCCGACGCAGTCTGACGCAGATATGACGTAAATCGGCTCTAACCTAACACGCCCTGTGTGCTTGCTCACCACAGCAGTAATAAATCAGTTTTACAAAGTGATGAATTTTAATGATGAACATTTGCAAATGTGTTCAATAACCAAATCTTGTTCTAATTACAGGAGTATGTGCTGCAGATGCCATTTTTGCATTTAAAAAGTGACTTGTAGGAAAGAGTGAATTCTACTTTTATTATGAAGTTTCTCGCTCTTTTGGTGACCGGAAGTTACTTTCTCATTGTGATCTTCACTCTCATCCACAGTTCTGTGCTCTCTTTGGACAGCACACATTGAAAACATAGAAACGAAATATAAGAAAGTGGTAAATTTGATGAGAGCTGTAGCTGGGTGCAACTGGGTGGCAGCTAAGCAGTCATTGGTCAACATTTACAGGGCTTTGATGAGATCCTCCAGAGATTATGGTTGTGTAGTATATGGAGCAGCAGCTTAGACCTTGCTACAGAAAGTGGATCGCTTGCAAAGCAGAGCGTTAAGACTTTGCCTTGGAGCAATGAAGTCAATCCCTATAAATGCTGTTCTGATTGAATCAGGAGAAATGCCGTTAGGGCTAAGAAGGGAGAAATTATCTTTGGCATATTGGATCCGGCTGAGGAGTTGTGGAGAGGAAAATCAGACGAAGAGGACATTAGATGACTGTTGGGAATATTCCAAGTTTAAAAGCAATGGATTTGGATGGAGGATTGGTGATAGAGCAAGGGAATATGAGATGAATGGTGTGGAGTTTGCGCCATCCACTCCTGTTAGTAATGTCCCCCCCTGGCTGTTTCCGGAGGTTAGGGTTGACATGGCTGTGCTGGAGAAGTTAAGGGACTGGGAAGAGGGTAATATAGGTACTTTAACGAGTAGGTATGTCAGTAATAATTTTTACAACTACTTGAGTATTTATACGGACGGGTCCAAAGATGGAAATGATTGTGTTGGAATTGGGGTATTTATACCTGACTTCCATATCTCTATCTCCAAAAGACTGTCTGATAAATTATCAGTATATACAGCAGAGTTGGTGGCAATCATTGTTGGTTTACAGTGGGTGGAGGTTAGGCCGGAGAAGGTGGTGAAGTGTTCAGATGCAGCAGCGGTTCTATCAAGCTTACATACAGCAAAATCAGTGAGGGAGGACTTGATGTTGGAAACGTTGTTATCATTATTAAGACTCAGTAAATTAGGGATAGATGTTCAATTTTGCTGGATCCCGGCGCACAAGGGTGTGGAAGGCAATGAATGTGCTGACAAATTCGCCAAGAGGGCCTTACATCTGGGAGTGACACTACCACTGCCATTTGTGAGAGGTGAGGGAAAAGCCTTGATTAAGAGGAAGGGTTTGGAGATATGGCAGAAGAGATGGGAGGAGGTACTATAACATACAAAGGTCAGTTTTAATAAGGGATTTTAAAGAAAAGAGTAGTAAAACAGATATAATAATCTCAAGACTCCACTTTGATCATACCGGTTTGAATGGTACACTATTTATGCTGGGGAAGAGGGATAGTGACCTGTGTATATAACTTGTAATGTGAAAGAAAATATGGAACATGTTTTGCTGCACTGCACCAAGTATGATAGAGACAGGGAAGTATTATGTAATACGGTAAGAGAGGCCGGGCGGGGATGAGATTTGAAGGGGATACTGGGGACAAGGGGGGAAGGGCTAAGAGATGTTCGGGGAGCACTTTTTCACTTTTTATGTAATACAGAACTAGTCTATAGGATTTGAGTGAAGGTTTTATGACATGATGTTACACACTCCGGTACGGTAGGTGGCGGTATGCACCTTTGACGGTGGGTGAGGTCCGCCAAGAAACCTAGAGATGTAGAAGAAGTTCTGTGCTCTCATCTTCTTAAATTGACCCTGATAAATATGGCGGCTTCCTTCGTTCGTCTTCTCTGTGGAAGGCTTGGCAGGAGCTTTAATTGTAAGTAGACGTATAGCATTAATGCTCTGTCAGTAACGTCTTTGAAATTATATGTTGTACGTTATTATTGAGGACTAGACATGATACAACATAATGTGGAAATGTTATGTCGTTCATCTTAGAAACCGTTGACCTTTAACGTTAGCGTATCTGCGCAAAGGCACATACAGTGTCATTGTGTGTCCCGTTTTAAAATGTCGCTTAACCGTCAAAGTCGATGATCGTATTCATGCTAATTTGTTGTTTGTGTTTTAAAATGGACTCAATAAACCGTCTGATCCATCTCCGTGTTGTTTCCGTCCGTGGTCCCAAATCTCTCACCATTCAGTGTGAGCCAAAATTCGCTGTGTTGTTAGTTACTAAAACGAAAATGCGCCGTTTTGAAAAGGTGATTTTTTATTTAACTACATGAGTGAATGATTAGGCTACATATGTAGGCGTGTGTACCAGTGTGATGTCAATGTTTTCATCTTAAACCATCATTCACGGCAAATTTATGTTTTACAATCAAAAACACCGCACACACAAAGACGTTGGAACAACCCATTGCTTTGGTGCCCACAACCTTGTCAATTAAGTGCCGAGGTGGTTTTCACAATGTGGAAATGTAACGTTAATTCACCATAAAGTGGTGACAAGGGGTGCTACTCGGAAAAATGCACTCTCCTTTCCTCCACTACCACCTCCTCTTCTCCGGGGCCCGGAAACGGATCTTTGTGTTTTAATCTGATGTTGCTGATTACATATTAATTGAATATTAATTAATGTCTCAACGCCAACCGTAATGTCAGGTATATTGTATACTGTATATGCAACTACTTACTAACTTACTGTATAGAAACTTGGGGAAACACATATAAAATTAATCTGAATCCTATTATTATTTTACAGAAAAAGGCAATAAGGGTTGTGAACAATGTTGGTTATCTCCATCCTACAAACACACTGTTTTTTTATCTAAGGGCATTAAAGTTCCTTGACCTAGTTGACCTCAAAACAGCAGAGATAGTTTTTAAAGCTAGAAGTAATCAACTACCAAGTAACTTACAAATTTTGTTTATAGAACGAGAGGGGAGGTATAACTATAGAAGACCACTCAATTTCCAACAGCCTAGAGCACGAACCACACTTAAAAGCATGTCTGTGTCAGTTAAAGGAGTGAAACTCTGGAACAATCTACCAGATGAGATAAAAAACAGCAAGAATATTTTTACGTTTAAAAAGATGTTTAAAAACAGGGTTCTAGAATCTTATGGTCAGACTTAACTTGACCAGCGCCCCTGGTTTTTGGAGGGGAGCGCCGGTGATGGTGTCCGTATTGATTATCCTATGTTGGCTTAATGTTTTTTTTCATGATTGTTTTTGTTGACTGTTTCATTTTGTAAACTTTACCTTTTTTAAAAATTGGCCTTTTTTTCTTTCTTTAATTTGTTTTTGAATTAAGGGTAGGTTGTTTTATAAGCCAATGGCTTCAAACCTATCCTTTTCGTTTGTTTATGTGTAAACATTCGAAATAAAGGAATCATTCAAACGAATCATTCAAACTTGAAATTTACAGACAGTTTTGCATATTTCTGGGTAGGAGACGAGTGGAGGAAAGGACGTGGGGAGTGAAGAATACCCAGGGGGTGCGTCCCCATACTCGAAAAATGCACCCTCCTTTCCTCTTCTTCTTCTCCTCCTTCTCTGTGTTTAATGGCAGATTGCAACCCAACGGAAAGGTGCATACCACCTATTGTATCGAATATCACGGTTTATTGCTTCTACAGTTCATTAAAGTGATACTGCAGTCAAAAACCGACTTTTCCCGTTGAAAACCGATGTTTTGGGTTAGATTATGATCATACACAACTGTTTATGTCCGAAAATCTCATGTTTAGTCAAAATAGTTTTATCTGAGTTTTTGTGTAGGCTTACCAATACGCTAGTTTCCGGGGATTCGTGACATCACGAGATCCTTAACATAAAAATGGGTGGAGTTGAGGTGATCCTAGGGGTGGTCTCGGCTGGGCACGTGGTATAAAAGCAGAGACCAACGGGTTTTTTTTCCTCTTTGAGACTGAGACCCTTACTGCTAACTAGTTCGTTCAAGTTCAAATGTGAATTGCGTTGTATTACTGCTAACGTTAATATTACGACTTATATCGACACACCCTTTCACTCTTTGACCGTATGAATATTCATAATATGACTACGTGGCACCATCATCATATGACCACACCCACTCACGAGTTCCAGTTCAAATTGAAGCGGTAAAAAAGGCCTTAGAAAAGCCTCTGCAGTATCTCTTTAAGGGAGGGGAGGGGGGAGAGAAGGGGGAAAGGGAAAAAAAAAAACAAAAAAAAAACGTCTAGATAATATATCGTCCTACCTCACTATTGTATTCCTAAATCCTACTTTCTAACCCTGTGTCTTGAAGAAAACAAAAAAGCGCCCTACTGACCTCCCAAAAACCATCCCCCATCTGTAAAATCCCACCCAAATCCCATATTCGCCCCACCTCCCACACACTGTCACAGAGCTTCTTCCTTTCTGTAGCATACTTGGGGCATTGCAAAATGACATGCTCAGTTTTCCCTTACGTGACACTCCTCACACATATCTGATGCGCGCCTTGCCATTAACCATAGTGTTGAGTTAAGTCCTTTATGGTCAAACCTCTGTCTATTTATGAGTACTTCTCTTCTACCTTTTCCGTGAAAAACTTTAACCGCAACCGATTTCTGTAACCAATAATATGTCCTTCCTTTGCTCTCTAAGTCCCAGGTCTTCTGCCACAATTTAATTACAGCACATTTAATTAGGGATTTTGCCTCTCCTCTCCCAAACGGAGCCCTCAATATTTCATTTTTTCTTAATCCCAGTGCCCTTTTAGCAATTTTGTCCGCACACTAATTTCCAACCACCCCCACATGAGCTGGGATCCAACAAAACTGGATATCTAGCCCTACTCTCTACAATCGAAACAATATATAAAATATGTCTAGCTGTCAGATCATCTCTGACTGACTGCATTCCGGACAAATTCTGAAGTGCTGCAGCTGAATCTGAGCAGGATGAAAGACTGACAGACGCCCCCATCACAGCTCTAATAGGCTTTACTTCCTCTATCCATTGTAAGCCAAGCATAATAGCTATAAGTGCAGCTGAAAAAACTGACAGTTTATCTGTCAATGTCCTGCAAATACAAATATCACACTCTGGAATAAATACACCTGCGCCCACATGTCCACTCCCAGGATCTTTAGATCCATCTGTATACAAAGTAGGGGTGGGACAAAATATCGATACTGGAATATATCGTCATACTTCCTCTTGCGATACTTTATCGATACACTGGCGCCAAATATCGATATTTTTATTAAAACATGCAGGTGCTCTAAACGGATTCGCCACAGACTGTAAAATGCATGTTTATACACGCTAAGAAAATCATGTTCACGTATAGAAACAATAATATTTGTAAAAAGCGTTATTGTAAAAGCATGTTTGTACCTGATCCTGATGCACTTTCAGTTTAGAAGACACCAAATTTTTTTTCTCCAAAAAATCTCGTATAAATATGTTTAGGAAAGCAAGTACTTACCAGTATATTCAGCTACAGCTGTTTTCAGATTAACCGTGAAGAGTTTATCTTGTTACATTTCGCCAAAGTCTCGTACAGTCCACATTTCCACAGCGACCAATTATCGCACTTAGGGCTAAAATGCGTTGCTGTTAATGTGTAGAAACACACGCGCTTTTGTACGTTTAAAAAAAAAAACTTTAAAAAAAAACTTTATTTAAATACACGTTATGGTTATCTCACCAAAAAATACGTTTTCAACGTTAAAAAAAATGCCAGGTTACTCACGCATAGCCTACAAAGCACTGTCTGTAAGTCCTTAATTCGAACTTGCAAAAACTAGGCCTGCCTTTAAAAGTATTGATATAAAAATGTGGCCAAGTTACAACTAACAATATTGCCTATCGTAGCTCACACTAATTAAACTAGCTCTATCCCAAAGCAATGCTATCCAAACTTTCCTAAATTATTTAATACAACTTGGCCCTGTGTTTTTTCATCTTAGCATGTGAAGAGATTGTGGTCATTCAAACTTTAAATGTCAAATAACAAAAATGGCCTCATGGAACAACATTTCAATTAATGTTTTAAACAGTTGACAAATAATTACACTCCAGAAAGGATATATTTATACTTTGTTGTAAAATTTTTAAATGTTCGCTGCTGCTCCAGATTTCTCTACAATTCACAAACAGACATTTACACCAAGAACGATAATTTGCAATAGAGAATGGGGGATGAATAAATAAATGCAGATAAAAAATTGAAATATGTTGACGTTGAAATATGGTATACATTGTTTCATCTCAGTTGTCAAATTCTGTGAAACTGACACCACAATGCAGTGAATAAATACATAATTCCTGCTTTTTGCCCTTTTAGTGTTTTTTTTTCTTCTTCAGTTACACATATTGTGATATTGTGATGTATCGTAGATGAATTGTCTTGCAATGTATCGAGTATCGCAGAATCGCTGTATCGTGATACCATCGTTATCGTGGGAAACGTATCGTGATAGTATCGTATCGTGAGTTACTCGGCGATTCCCACCCCTAATACAAAGTTATGCAGCCATTGAAATTACACTTGACATATCTATCGACTACACTTCCAATGTTCATCCCTGTAAGGGGGTGTGTAAGGTTCGGAGAACCAAACGCGACCGATAAGGATTTCTAAAAGCGTATCTAGAAATATACATTACATTACAAGCATTTTGCAGAGCGACTTACACAGCTTTTTTTTAAGCTTTTTTTTTTTTTACATATTATCCATTTATACAGCTGGTTATATACTGAAGCGATTCAGGTTAAGTACCTTGCTCAAGGGTACAACGGCAGTGTCCTACCTGGGAATAGAACCTGCAACCTTTCGGTTACAAGGCCGCCACAAACGCGGAAGTAGCCGCACCAGGACGGAGATAACACAGGATTGGGAGCCAAACGTCCCTAGCACAAGGCAAAACAAAGCAACCTCAAAAACTGAGGCGATCTCGATAAACAGCGAGAATAACTAACAAAAGAACCTCACGCACTAAATAATTAGGCGTAACGAGGTGTTGAAACAAAACAAAACTCGATAAAACGAGTGAAGGAAAATAAAATAAACAGAAAATAAAACCTGTTATCCAGAGCTCTTGTGGCGAAAGAGCTGAACACAAAAGATAACAGGTTACAAGAATAAAGGATAAAGAGAAAGATTGGAAATAAAAGAGAAAACCAATCTAATCCTAATACTCTAACCGGACTTGCTGCGTTTCTTATTCATATGAACCAGAAATGCCGCGACCAAATTTCCTATACCTTACCCACTTTGTTGTAAACATAGCAAAGACAATATCTAAGTGTCGGAAATGCGGAAGTCCTGGGCTATATATAGCCGGCAGGAAACGCAAAACAGGTGGAGAGAATAATTGTCGGGAAAGATACAAACACCGGAACGGTGTCCTGACGACGCCAAAAAGGAAACCAAAACGTAGAACAGCAAAGGCTGCAAATAACCATGACAATTCCTTTATCCCTTTACCACCCTTTCTGTTCTTCGATCATGTTCATATCAATACTGGCGTCTGGGAACAAAACAAGGGGGAATGTTACCTAGGGGTGCTCCGATCAGCATTTTTGGGGCCGATCACCGATCACCGAAATGATGATCGGCCGATACCGATCACCGCCGATACCGATCGTGAAAAAAATAAATAAAATTGGCCTCTCAATATTTTCAATCTTAATTGTCTCTAAATATTGTATCCCTATTTTATGATGCATCCTTTTTACAACTTCTGTGTATGTGAAAGTGTGCTATACAAATAAAATTCATTATTATTATTTTATTATTATCATGTAACATTATTCTTAACAACATTGTATATTAAGTATTAAAATTAAGAGATGACAAAGTATAATGAATTGACAACTGTTCATTTATTGTCAGGCAACATTCCACACACTCTAGTCTAGAGACTCTTAACACCTTTGCGCATAAGTCCCGTCTGCGGGACCTTTTTTGCTCAACTGAGACATTCGTTGCTACTGCAGCCGAACTATTATTAGAAATCACAAACTCTGTGTTTTAAATTTATTGGTAGACGGTTCGTGACGATTTCTGCCGAATACGTAGTTTCTAAGTGCCACTATTTCCCTGTGGCAAGTCCATTTATCAAGCAACCCCCCACCTAGTCTATACCTACCTATGCTTGACATAGTGGACAATAGCGTCTATGTTTGAGTTCATAAATATTTTTATTCATCATATAAAATTAGAATAACGTCATAGCAACGAGATAAACCCAACAATAGCCTGATCGTATGCCAGAAAAGCCGTGAAAAGCCCTGCTCACTCAAATGCAAAATAAACAATCTCATTCTACTAGCTATATATGCTACTAAATATGAAATAAATATACAATCCTACCATTGGTTTTACACATCGAGATGTTCCTTTCAAAATCCAGTTGTCATTTATTGTCTGGTACAATCGGTTTGAGAAATATGCAACACTTTATACCGCTATTACACTATCTGAAACGTTGCGGCGTAATACCCCCATGCCCTGTAAGGCTGTCTCATGCATTACAGTTCATTCTGGTTTAATTGTTGGCTTTTTTATCCAATAGAGTACATTATAACCTTCGCAACGGTATATGCCAAGGTGCTGTAGTGCAATCGTTAGCTAAATGTATTTTTGAAGTAGGCTACCGATGTTCATTGAAGATAGAACATTTGGCAGCATTTTACAGATGGTGGAAAACTATTTTATGTTCATGTTATCATACATAATATAGGCTATGGCGTATACTAGTCTCTTAGGGCATGACAAATGCTCATTCCAATTTACTGTGCGCTGATATGTGGTAGATTAAGGTAAAAATTTCCTTGGAGTCATTATAAATAGGAAAGACCGGCGAAGACATTTTAGCAGCACGCGGTAGTGAAATAAAAATTGTCTCGCGTGTTTTTGACATACGTTTTGCGTCATCTGATCGGCCTTTTTTAGCCGATCACCGATCACACTTTTTAGAACGAATATCGGCCGATACTGATCGGCGACCGATCGATCGGAGCACCCCTAATGTTACCCAGTGCCAGGGATCAAAGTCTCACCCTTCCAATGAAAAATCCTCTGCTGTTTTATGTATAGTCCACCCTAACCCATTACTTTGAAATCTTGTGTACTCCCAACAATTTTGTAAAACCATTATGGCAGGGTTCTCTTTCCCACTTCCACGTAGTCTAGCCCAGTATGCTAGAGACGGCTTTGCATGTCGTAACTCAAATGGCAGCTCCTCAGATTCTACGAATACAGCATTAGTTGGGGTGGTCTTAATGGCACCTATACATAGCCTCAAGGCCCTGTTCCGTACCTTATCTAATTTTGGTAGTGAGGTATTGGCTGCTGCTCCATATATTATGCATCCATAATCGATAGCAGATCTCATTAATGCTCTGTATATATTTAGCTAAGATTGTCTATCTGCTCCCCAGTCATAGCCAGAGACAGATCTCATGAGGTTCAGCACTCTTTTACATTTTGCCTCAGTGTGTTTTATATGTGTCCTCCATGTCCCTTTCTCATCAAACCATAGTCCTACTTTCCTCTACAACCACCTCCTGACAACGTAGTCTGACGACATTCCACAGTCTGAAGTAGCTTGAAAGTAGCCGCTACGTTGTCACAACCTTTTCTGACAACTTTAACCTTCCTACCAAGGGCAAAATAGGCCAATTCTTACCTGTTTTCACTAGTGACAAACAAAGTTGTTTATCTCAAAAACTATAAATCCTACAAAAATGGTTCATAGATTTATTAAAACAAACAACTGCACTATTATGACTAAACAGTCAGAATTCATATAAATCCACGTTTTGCTACTTAATTACAACAATTTATGTACAGAAAAGGTAAAAAAACAGGTAACTACATAAAATTTTCTGAATTTTTACCTGATGAGCTACAAAAGCTATAGGGAAATGACTCATCTTTGTGATTCCTCAATAGGGTGCGTTGTTGTCTGGGGTGTAGGCTAGTGATATAACGGTGCTCCAGCGCTATTTTTAATTGTCAAAAAATGTCTCTTTAAAACGATCAACACATCAATGCGCCAAATAAAATTAAACCATCCCATCTTTGTTTCTGTTAGGCAATCTCAAGGTAGCATTTTGTGTTGCGCTTGATCGCTGAAGCGATAGGCTACATTGTACTCAGTTTTGAAGTCCTCAGTCCTTGAGATTGCCTAATTGAAACAAAGTACAAAGATGGCATGGATACATTTTTTTTGGCGCATTGACAATGTGTTGATCCTTTTAAAAAGAGACATTTTTGACGATTAAAAATAAGTCCTGGAGCGCTCTTATAGCACTAGCCTACACCCCTGACAACAACGTTGACAATTTTATAGGGAGTAGGCTAATATTAGCCAAATAGTTAATCTTGCAGCCCGTCTCATATTGTAGACTAATTGCCAAAAAAGAGTAGCAAACAGTAGCAAAGTAGAACTAGGCCCTCTGCAATCTTACCGTTAAATGGATGATCACTCTCAATCTGTTTCCGTTTACTTTGCCTGATTGTCAATCAAACAATTGATTCACTCAGTAACCAACACCAATAAGTAAATGATTAGACTATACCAATTTATTTTGAAATAGCATTATTGTTCTGTGCATTGTCGGGTAAGAGAGGATTAGGTAAAATGTGTATTTTCTAAATCCAGTGGTTCCAGCAGTCAATGCTCTTGTTAAAACGTTCAGCACTCTGAATACTGAACACAGGCGGTATTGCGTGCTAGAACCCCACCATTCAAAATATGTTTTACGTGATTTCATTTAATAATTATTATTAAAAATGACAATCATCAATTAAATCGCCGAATTCTTTGATAGGTAAGTCGAACAGTAACCTGGTGGATCAACCAACAAGCCAAAACTATGGAGCTCAATAACTGACAAAAGTATTTGAATTTGAATTTAGTATATTTGAATAATATGTACGTGTGACTTTTCATAAACTTTAATTTTTTTGTGCTGTATTTCATAAATTTGCATTTAAACAAAGATTGAAATTCTGATTTTCAAAATTCAGATCCCTAAATTCAAATCTCTCTGATTCAAATTTCTGAAATTCAGGTTTTAAAAATTCAGATCCATAAATACAAATCTCTCGGATTCAAATTTCTGAAATTCAGATTAAAAAAATTCAGATCCATAAATACAAATCTCTGATTCACATTTCTGAAATTCAGGTTTTAAAAATTCAGATCCATAAATACAAAGCTCTCAAAATTCAAAGTTCTAAAATTTAGATTTTATGTTAACTAGGCCAAAGGTGAAGCATCCGGGCTTCCCAGGAAAAGTAGAAGCGTTCGGAACTGTCGAACTCGCATTTAGCCAATCACAGAGCTGCTAGACTTCAGCTAGCGGCGGCAAGTGCAGCAACGCTGTTATTCACGCCGTGGTGCAGATGACGAGCCGTAACATTAACGAGGTAATTATATAGTTATATAGCCTACGTTAGTTATATACAGGGTTGATAAACACTCAAAGCGCTGTATTGCTACGTGTGACTATTTTGCGTTAGCTAATGTTCTCTACTCTACACCATGCTTACGTTAGCTTGCTGTCATTGGTTAGGTACAGTGGTCGCACTGTAGAATGTTTTCCGCAGGCAGGTAGCTACATCCGATCTTCCGTTCCTTTCCATTTATTATAAAGTGCTTTAATCCATAACAAAACCCATTCTTTAGGACGAACAAAAGCCACGTTTATTCATGGAAAAAATAGGCTAAAACATTATAGTTTTGCAGGTAAGCATAATATTACTGACATTTTTGTTTAGGCTAAACGTGACATATTGCATAGGCTACATAGGCTACGGTGAAATTAATATATTTTTTTAAATAAATGAAAAGGAACGGCAAGATTGGATGTACCTGCCTGCGGAAAACATTTTACAATTCGACCACAATTAGCTAACGCAAAATATATAACACTAGTAGCAATACAGCGCTTTGAGTGTTTATCAACCCTGTATATAACTAACGTACCTATATAACTATATACTTACCTGGTCCGTGTAACGTTTATCAATTTGATTTCCTGATTCATCTCAAATTGAAAAATTGATAATTGGATTCAATATTTCAATTTCCATTTTTTTATCCCTGAAATTAAAGGAAAATGAACCATTCAAACTCGTTTTTCTAATTTTTTGATTTACCGTTTGTCTTTTGAAAGTTGAAAATTGCATTATTGGCGTGGGTGGGTAAACCGGGGTAGTTTCTAATATCAACAATCAATGGACGGACTCAACCATGACCGTAGGGTAGCGATAACAGACTTCTTTCTTATTAGTCGCTGGCTTAGCCTTTTACCTTGACGTTCAGGGTGCAGGATAAGTGCCAAAAATAAGACTACTGAGAGGAGCATATCTTACTCAAAGCTGGCAAATGATCTAGCAGCTGATAACCTGGTGGTGGTAAATGAGAAGCCCTCTATTGATTCGCAGAGGCTGGTAGCTCATGTAACTGGCTTAGCAACCCACTGGATTTGCATACTGACCTGGCTGGTCACTGGCATTCCTAGGCTGGTCACTCGCGTACCTAGCATGGCAACCCACTGGATTGACGATTTATTTATGTTTTACAATTTCTGAATTAGGCTAATTTATCATCTCTCTTGCATTTGCAGTTTGAGTCTGCAGCTATCCACGAGGCAACAGTGATTCAATTCCAGCGAAGGACTTAGGAAATCATTAACCTCATTAACTTTGGCCCAACAGAAGCAATTTTCACCTATTTGCTAGGCTACTTGTCTTATTTAGCCCAAGTGTCATATCTCAAAAACGATTTACTGCAGCACATCCATGTTTTAAACTTCGAATTGAAGAAGAGGCCTATAGCCTACCATCAGACATTTGCAGCAGAATAAATGTCACAATAAGCCTATATGTAGCCTAGGCATAAAAATACGTAGCCTATTGTTTATAGGCTATAGGCTCTATAGCATTTGAATAGGCCTACGTTAAAAGGTAGGCTATGTTTTTACATCCACAGCAATGTAGGCTATTACAGCCACACGTGCGATAGGTGGTCACTGTGGAAATGTCAACTTCATTGGACATTGGCGAACTATAACCGAAAGTTTGTTTATAGCCTACAACTTTTCAATAATATCAGGTAGGCCTAGCCTATTATTGTTCCTATATGGGAAAATGATTTTTGATGTAGACTAGAAACAGTGGGTTTTATGTATTTTATTGTCTGTGGCTGTGCCAAGATGAAGGTTACAGAACATTTGGGGTTTAACCTGTAATTTATAATTTCAGAGAAATATGAATAGGCCTACTGTAATTGGGATGTCGACGACTACCACTAGGGGGCCACCGTGGATAAGCGATCCACAACTGGCTTGTCAAAGTAAAATATTTAGCCTACCTACATGTCATTTTACCCCATTAAAAATAAAAACCATAGCTCCTAATTGATTAATTACAGTCCACTGGTTTTATTGCCACGTTAAAAATCAGTTTAAATATTTGAATGATGAAGCAAAACCGATCGAGCATTAAACTTTATGATATCTAGGTAGCCCAGTGGAATTCCTGCTTAGGCTATGCCCTGCGATCTCGGTCGGAATCCAACATGGGGCAGAACTATTTAACTTTTGGACAGGAACAATCCAGTGCTGAGAATGTAGGCAGTAGCCTTTTAGACATTGTGTCATTGGATGAGCTTTCAGATTTATCCAATTCATCTACTGCTGTAGGCTAGCCTCGATACATTTGGGCTAAACACTGATGCTGTTAGTGTTGCTGTTGACTAACATCTGCACAATTACTCGCATAGCCTATGGTAGGGAGGTCAAACCCGTTTTCGTGATTTTTCAGAAAACATATTTTGCCAGCTTATTTTTCATGTATATTGTCCTAAATGCTACAATATAATCAAATAACAATATATAAATCGCTAGCTTGTCAGAAAAAGGACGTTTGTTCGCTTTAAAATCATTTTTTTAATTAGCCCGTTTCACTTCCGTGTAATCACTCTCGTTGGACGGAAACACATCATCATCTGTGCTGCTTTTAGGATACCGTTATCCTTATTTTTTCAACAACAAGAACCGATATTTTGTGGTATTCGTACAGGAAAACTAATACTCTACACATTTACTCACATATATTGTTATGGCGTGTTGTATTTAATTAAATATGTACTCCCAAAACGCCATACGTGCCAAACGTCTCAGTTTCAAACTTGGCGGGTCCCGCGGCTTCAGAATTCCACTGTGTTCGCAACAGTAGCCTAACATTGATTAGCCTACTTAATGCGTCTGGGTCTGACCCATTTTGACATTGCGCGGCTATTTCATAATTTGTTTATTAAACCCTATTGGCTTTGTTCAGGTAATGCATTCGACCATTCACAACTTCAGGACAGTCTATCCAATCGTGGGTTAGCATAGAGATAATTTAGCCAATAGCGATTGCATAATAAGGCTATAAATACAGTATTTGCGCCACAAAACGTTAGTTTTTACTTCTATTGACAGCATGACCGATTGCTCATTACCACGCGTTTGGATCATCGGGAGCTCGCTGATCGCCAGGCTGCAGGCTCATTTAGGAGCATTTGGACTGGACCAGAACCTGGGGCTAGATTGCCAGATCACCTGGGCTGGCAGAGGGGGCAGAAGGTGGGAACATTTAATGTCTCTTCTCCGCTCGAAACGGGCTGACATCCGCGACGACCCAGATGTGATGGTGATTCACCTTGGTGGGAACAGCATTGGCACGTACGGAAATACAAGGATCAGCCTAATGCGGCGCATGAAGACAGACATCAGGGAAATCGATTTGCTATTTCCCAAAACCAAATTGATGTTTTCGCACATCCTCCCTCGCTGGAACTGGCGGGGTCACACCGCGACTACCGGATATGGCCTTGAAAGGACCAGACGACGGCTAAACGGGGCCATGTTTGGCTTTCTGTCAGACATGGGTATGGGTTGCATTATGCATCCTAACATTGGCTTAAATCATTTAGACAGTGATGGGAAAATTTAGAGGGTAACAGGCTATTTCTTGACAACATTTACACAGCCCTGTCCTTACAGCTCTGATGGTCTTATTGCACACCCCAAAGGCTCTTTTCAGAGCCACCTACTTTCTTATCAAAAGAGAATTATATCTGCACAAGGCACACAATTGCGAATGTAATTTTAACGTATCTAGTCTACAGCCAACCATGTTTTCAGTGTTGTTCTCTTCTTGGGTCCCAAGCAGAAATATTTTTTTTTAAATATTATCAACAACAGTTATGGGTAGGGTAAAAGCTGTAAAAGGGTAGGGGGTGGGGGCCTTTGATTGGAAGCTGCATGTTGCATGTTGTTTTGTAGAACCAATTACACAGCAAACAGAATTTAAAAAGTCATAAACAAAGTGTTTAAAGCGCCACCTTCCATTCTCTCAGTTTTTGGACTCGGAATCTATAAGGTGCATGTTCCCTTTTCACGTTAATTAAAAAAAACACCCATTCGCCATATTAAAATGCTTTATGCCATACTGTAGACGAGATTTTGATGAAGATCTACATGTAAAAATCTCGTTGTTCATCTGGAGTTTACCGGCGATATGGTCCAGAGAAAAACATAGCAGCTAGCGACTTTAGCTGGCACTGGTTATCAGAATTCTCAGTTTTTGGATTCGGAATCTATAAGGTGCATGTTCCATTTTCATGTTAATTTAAAAAAAACACCCATTCGCAATATTAAAATGCATTATAGCATACTGTAGACGAGATTTTGATGAAGATCTACATGTAAAAATGTCGTTGTTCATCTGGAGTTTACTGACCTAGCCACATCAGAAAACATTTCAGAGCGCCTCTTTGCCAGCATATTTTGGACCAATCGGATTTGAACAATCGGCATGATGTTGGCCACAATTTGAATAACATTTAATTTCACTATTACAAAATCCCTTCTGGGGTTATTTCGAATAAGGTGGTGAGCGCCTTATTTTTTTGGTGCCATTTTGCTTTTGAAGTGGCTGTAGAATTCTAAGTCCCGCAGGACGCGCAGCACATGTAACGTTTTCAGGACACCTAAATAAACGAAGGTATCGATACATACCGATCGATTAACACCTAAAACATTTCACAGTGAGTTTTTCTTGTAATAAAATGTGTATTAACAACTTCAATGTGGTTGGATGTTTTATAATGACCCCATTGATTTCGGTACAGCGTTAAGTATAGGCACAAATGCTCGTAAACAGAGTCAAATTAGCATAATAATTTCTGGCTTCTAAAGTAAAAAAATAACATTGTTGAAGTGTAAGTACACTTCTGAAACAAATTAATAGCTTCATCTACTCTCGTTTAGTAGATTTCCTTGTTAAATGACATGTTGAAATGAGCCCAGACGTCAATTTAGTTTTTTGTTTTGTGTGTGGAATGCCCATTGTGATTACATTGCGGGCAGAACGTTCGACCTCCCTACCTATGGTTTATTTACTATGATTACATTTGCCATTTTTAGACAAATGTTTTGTGAGTTGGTTGGTGTTTGTTTTTTATTGTGTTTGTGCGTGAGTGACCAGCCTAGGAATGTCAGTGACCAGCCAAGTGAGTTGCAAATCCAGTGGGTTGCTAAGCCAGGCACAATGAGTTACCTTGGCGAATCAATTTGAGATAGCCTACGCATCAGGTAATCAAATTGAAAAACGTTACACGGACCAGGTAAGTATATAGTTATACACGTTAATTAGCTATATACAGGGTTGATAAACACTCAAAACTCTGTATTCTACTAGAGTGACTATTTTGCGTTAGCTAATGTTCTCTATCTACGCCAGCCTTAGGCTGTGTTTGCTTGCTGTCAATGGTTAGCTACAGTGGTCGAATTGTAAAATGTTTTCCGTAGGCAGGTAGCTACATCCGATCTTTAGCTAACGCAAAATACATCACACTAGTAGCAATACAGCGCTTTGAGTGTTTATCAACCCTGTATATAACTAACGTAGGCTATATAACTATATAATTACCTCGTTAACGTTACGGCTCGTCATCTGCACCACGGCCTGAATAACAGCGTTGCTGCACTTGCCGCCGCTAGCTGAAGTCTGGCAGCTCTGTGATTGGCTAAATGCGAGTTTGACAGTTCCGAACGCTTCTACTTTTCCTGGGAAGCCCGGATGCTTCACCTTTGGCCTAGTTAACATAAAATCTGAATTTTAGAACTTTGAATTTTGAGAGATTTGTATTAATGGATCTGAATTTTTAAAACCTGAATTTCAGAAATGTGAATCAGATTTGTATTTATGGATCTGAATTTTTTAAATCTGAATTTCACAAATTTGAATAAAGAGATTTGTATTTATGGATCTGAATTTTTTAAATCTGAATTTCAATCTTTGTTTAAATGCAAATTTATGAAATACAGCACAAAAAAAGTTTATGAAAAGTCACACGTATATAATTCAAATATACTAAATTCAAATACAAATACTTTTGTCAGTTATTGAGCTCCATACAAAACAAAGTCTAAATCAGGTCTTGAGATTAAATAATTTTATTAAATGAAAAACAGTCAATGAGAATAATGACTTGAAATCATACATTCACTAATGAATGTAGGCTGACTACTTATAATTTACAAAAAGGAAGACATTAAACCAGATATTAATTTGAGTATACCAGTAAAGAGAGAGACTGATAAGCCAGAAATTTCCAAAGTATTTACTCTCCTCCAGCTGAACAGGAACAAAAGGAAATGCACAAGGAACCACCAGCACAAAAATAAAAGAGGGCAAACTTAATTCACCAACTCCAAACTGAACTGAAGCTTCTTTCCATCGGCACTCATACATATCTTTACAGGGAGGGGATCCCTGCCTTGATTGGCTTAAGGTGTGGGGGAGGGGTCATTTATGACCAAGACTGGCTTATCTTTTACACTGCCTGGCCAAAATAAAAGTCTCACACACTAATATTTAGTTGGACCACCTTTAGCTTTGATTACGGCGCGCATTCGTCGTGGCATTGTTTCGACAACCTTATGCAACGTCACAACATTTATTTCCGACCAGAGTTGCATACATTTTTGGCCGAGATCATGTACTGACGACAGGAGAGTCTAACCACTCCGTAAAGTCTTCTCCAGCACATCCCAAAGACTTTCAATGGGGTTAAGGACTCTGGTGGCCAATTCATGTGTGAAAATGATTCCTCATGCTCCCTGAACCACACTCTCACAATTTGAGCCCGATGAATCTTGGCATTGTCGTCCTGGAATATGCCCATTGATGGGATAACCTGGTCATTCAGTACATTCAGGTACTCAGCTGACTTCATTTTATTGCTGCATAATGTTGCTGAGCCTAGACCTGACCAATTGAAGCAACCCCAGATCATAGCACTGCCTCCAGAGGCTTGTACAGTGGGCACTATGCATGACGGGTGCAACGGCGACTTTTATTTTGGCCAGGCAGTGTATGTTTGTGGGGGTGAGTGAGTGAGAGACAGAGAGAGAAGGGGGGGGGGGGGGGTGCAAGAGATGGAGGAGCCAGATAGTTTTACCTATATCTAAATATTAGATATCCAACAGCATCATAAACATGTTATTAATCAATAATCTAGAATGCACATAATGAACTTCAGATGAAGCTTGATCTTCGAGAACTCCATGAGAACAGCCTCATGGAATTGATGTTTGACAATGCTTCATTGTACACCGATCAGCCACAACATTATAGAACCTTTTGTACATAGTCCCCCCCATTTTTGGGCATCAAAAAATATTGGACAGTTTAACATAATGTAGAATAAAGTAATCATTTTTAATATTTGGTCGCATATCCTTTGCATGCCATGACTTCCTGATGTCTGTGACCCAACAACATCAAAAGACTCTTATTTTCTTGTACTCCTACAAGCGATACTATAACCTCTCTGCATTTGAATGGATCTCTGTGGGAATTGGGGGGTGGGACTAGATTTGGCTGTAAATTATATTGGAACAGTATGGAATACATGGTTGGTAAAATAGCTCTAAGTCATCAAGGGTCTGAGGTATCAAACGAGCCTCAAACCATCACTGCTGCCAGATATGCAGCACTTATCTTATCACTTCAAGGGTTGTTTCTCATGACAAATTTTCCTATGGAACTATGGAAAAATAAGTCAGGAGAAGAAACCCTTCAAGTTATCCATCCATTTCTACTGTATTTCTGGTAGCAGAGTGATGATTTAAGGCTTGTTTGATATGTCAGACCCTTGATGACATGTGTTCCATACTGTTCCAGTGTAATTTCCAGCTAAATCTATTCCCACCCCCCAATTCCCATAGAGATCCATTCAAAGCGCTTCTGGAGCGGTCTAACTCAATCTTACCCTGCAACGAGCTGAGGCAGTCACTGCGTGATACGACATCGATACTGCAGGTTGTGTCTTCCTGAGAAAACACATCGCTCTATACTGCTGCTCTAATCACTATTTTAGCATTTTATTATTTTATCGTTTTATTATTTTTAGCACTATTTTATTATTTTATTTTATAATTTTTTTAGTATTTCACTATTTTATCTACCTGCTGCTTTTTGCCGATCGCCCTGGTTTTAAAACTTTTATCTGGTCGAAGCGGGAATCCCAGATCCCAGCTCAGGACAATGCCACCACTTACCTCGCCGCCTGGATGTACGAGCTGTATCCAACTCGATCTGGAAGGGAGAATATCAACTCTACCAGATAAAAGAGGATGAGCTGCTCATCGACTCCCTGGCCACAACTCTTCCCTGTGTCGCCATGGGTCTGGAACACACAGCACCTTGCCCGCTCCCAGAGGAAAGTTCCTGGTTCCGATGGGGCGCGAAGCCCAAATCCCAGGCCTCCTCAACTCCTCTTGGGCCCGGCCCCTGGTTACAGTCCGTGGGGGAAAACGAAATGGCCATTGCTCCTCCCGGCCTTGTCCTTCGCAAACCCTCCAGCTGAGCAACAGGTATCTCATCCTTGTGAGATAAACAGTTTCTCCTCTGTTGCCCGCTCCCCTCCATCTCCCTCTGCGTCTTTTCCGCGGCCTGCGCCGCCGTTGGCTACTGCAGGACGTGCCGCACCGCCTGCTGACCACCTCTCCCGGCTGCCGGCTGGCTTCTCTCCGTCCCCTCCTCAGTGGGCGGACGTTCGGGTAGGCCCACTTGCTGCAGCCCCCTTGCGCAGACCAGCACTCCCTTCCCTGTTGCCCAAAATACTCATCATCGGCGATTCCATCGTCAGGGACATCAGAAATAAAGCGGCAGTGACTTATTGCTTTCCGGGTGCCACAGTCTCCAATTTAATGGACAAAGTTCCAGGTATTCTGGCTCAGAATTTGGACATAAAGAAAGTTGTGATCCATGTCGGCACAAACGACATTTCTCGCCAGCAATCTGAGCTTTTGAAAGGAGATTTTATCCGTCTTTTTAACCTTTTAAGTGGCAATGGTAGAGACATTTTTATCTCTGGTCCTATTCCCACACTGGGCCGAGGAATAGGTAGTTTTTCTAGACTTCTTAGCCTTCATACATGGCTTCAGTCTCAGTGTAGCGCTAGCAACCTAGGTTTTATTGACAATTTTAATTTGTTTTGGGAACGTTCTTCGTTTTTTAAAAGAGACGGTCTGCACCCAAATCGACAGGGTGCTCGTAAGTTAACAGCCAACATTGTTTACCATGTGTTGAATGCCCCATATCTTCGGTGACTATCTACTTCCGAGCACTATAACCCCCTGCAACACTCCTTGGTCACTTCCTGTACTCAACAAATAGCTCTCTTTGGCTCCCCCCACAGGTTAGGAGGTACATTTTGCATAGCACGTCTTCCTCGGCAGAAATTCAGACCCAACGGTGTTACCGCAAAAAATCTTATACAAATAAATACTCAACCTTCTGTCATTTTGCCTACATCATCTACTAATAATAGTAGGTATACGTCTAATTTAGAGTCACCGCGAGAATTTAAAACTCGTCAGGGGTTAGGACTATTGCACTTAAATATTAGGAGCCTTATTCCAAAGCTGGATTTTGTGCATGTTATGATGAATGAAACTTCCCCTGACATTTTCATTTCCTTTCTGAAACCTGGCTCACAAGAAAAGTACCTAACTCAGACATCAACATTGATGGATATAATTTATTTAGATCAGATAGAAAATCTAAAGGAGGTGGGGTATTGATATTTGTAAAGGAATGTTTTGCTGTATGTGAACTCACTGCTGCCTCAGTACCTAATAAGTATGAATATATTGTTCTGGACATCTGTATTGGGGGGTATGCCCATTTTACTATTATTGGTATTTACCGCCCTCCCTCTGCAAGTAATGAGGCGTTAGAAGACATTGACAAATTAAAGTCATCTTACGCCTCATCCGAACTGATAGTCATGGGTGATTTGAATCTTGACTGGCTCTCTAATAGTTCAAATAGGTTAAAACAACTGTGCTTTGAGTTAAATCTTACTCAGTTAATCTCGAAACCCACGAGGCTAAATACAAAAAACCCTTCTAAGTCAACGTTGATTGATATTATACTGACAAATAGGCCATTTAAATACCTAGCCTGTGGGGTTTTTGCTCAGGACATCAGTGACCACTGCCCAATTGCTTGTATTCGAAATGCCAGAAAACAAAAATATAGCTCTAGTATTGTTACAAAACGAAATTTCAAACATTTTGTTGAACAGGGTTTTCTTCAGGATCTATATTTTTCTGATTTAGAAAGAGCTTGTTGCATCCCTGATCCTGATCTAGCTTTGGACCATTTCTGTAATGTATTTAATTCTATTGCTGATAAACATGCTCCTTATAAGAACTTCAGGATTAAAAACCCATGGTTTTCCTCAGATATTTCTGCTTCTATGCATATCAGAGACTAAGCTTGGTCCAAAGCTAGAACGACTGGCACTCCAGCTGATTGGCTTAGCTTTAGGCAATTAAGGAACAAGTGCATTAGCATAATAAGAAAAGCAAAGTCCAATTATTACTTGACCTCTCTTTTAAACTGTAATGGAGATGCATATAGCTTTTGGAAAACTGTAAAATCTTTAAAAAATAATCCTACCACTACTCTTCCTTCTCGCATTTCTAGTGAAAATGATTTAGTTATAGATAAAACATATATGGCTGAAGTTTTTAATCATCATTTTATCTCCTCTGGCCATCTGTTTGATAGGCTGTCTGGCGAAATTGTTCCAGAAAGCTATACCCTTAGCCCAGTATTAGGAACTTTACGTAATTATTTTTGTCCGAGCAAATTCTCTTTTAGACCTGTAAGTTATAGTGAAGTTTACAAAGCACTGGCTAGCATAAATAAAAAGAAGTCAATTGGAGAGGACAATCTAGATCCCTGCCTTTTGTGTCTCAGTGCTCATTTAATTGCCTCACCACTTGCTTACATTTTTAATTTAACTTTTATTTCAGGTAGAATCCCAAACCTATGGAAGGCAGCTGAGGTTATTCCTCTATATAAAGGGGGTGTTACCAGTGACTTAAATAACTATCGTCCAATTTCAAAACTTTCCTGTCTGGCCAAAGTCCTAGAATCATTAGCTAACTCTCAGCTACGGGCCTTTTTTGAGATTAATAACATTTTACAACCACAGCAATCGGGTTTTAGGCCAGGTCATAGCACATTAACAGCAGCAACTCTTGTGATAAATGATATTGTCAACTCTATGGATAACAAACTGCAGTGCACTCTTTATTGACCTATCAAAGGCTTTTGACACCGTTGACCATAATATTTTATTGAATAAGTTATCCTCCATTGGATTGGGTGAACTTTCTCTTAACTGGTTTTATGCATATCTCTCTGGGAGAACTCAGTCTATTGTTGCGGATGGTTTTAAATCTAGCTCTCTTGAAATTAGTAAAGGTGTCCCACAAGGGTCTATTCTTGGTCCACTTCTATTCACACTTTATATAAATAACATGGTATTCCCAACACCACAATGTAATGTTCATTTTTATGCGGATGATACAATCTTGTATTCCACTGGCTCCACGCTTAACCAGGCAATTACTAATTTACAGTCTGCCTTTGATTCTTTTCAGTTAGCTCTTATTAATCACAAGCTTGTTTTAAATTCTGATAAAACAAAATGTATTTTATTTTCAAGAAATCTAATGGGAAATGCATCTAATATTGGCATTCATACACTTCGTGGTACTCAAATTGAAACTGTAGAATCTTATAAATATTTAGGCTTTGAATTTGGCTTGATGGTAGATTTTCCTTTAAGACTCATGTGGAACATCTGTCTCAAAAGCTAAAAGGTAAAATTGGTTTCTTGTACAGAAATAAAGCATGCTTTTCTTTTGCTAATAGGAAAACAATTGTACAATCAATTGTCTTATCTGTATTTGATTATGGAGACATTCTGTATATGCACGCTGCCCCTTCCACTTTAAAGCCCCTTGATGCAGTTTATCACAGTGCATTGCGTTTTATCACTGGGGATACATTTCTCACGCATCATTGTGTTTTGTATGGAAAAGTAGGATCATCCTCTTTATCAATGAGGAGGGAACTACATTCCATTGTATTTATTTATAAGGCTTTACTGAAGAAACTTCCCCTTTATCTCTCATCATTAATTACGTTTAAATCCAATAACTATGGTACCAGGTCTCAGGACTTCTTAGCCTTAGATACACCACATATAAATACTGAGCAGGGCAAAACAGGGTTTCAATATTATGGCCCTCATAATTGGAATGAATTGCAAAAAACTTTTAAACTAGAATCTCTTATTCCTTTAGAAAATTTTAAAGTTTTATACATGGATTTTCTTAATGTTGTATGTACTTGTTTCCTTTGATATATCCCTGTATGATGTTTGAATGCTGAATGGTAACGTGGCTGAATTGTACTTGTTTTTAAGTTTTATACATGTTTTAATTTTTTGTTCGCAGGTCTCTCTTGTAAAAGAGATCTTGATCTCAATGAGACTACCTGTAAAAATAAGGGATAATAAATAAATAAATAAATGCAGATAGGTCATAGTATCGCTTGTAGGAGTACCAGAAAATAAGATATCAAGAGCCTTTTGATGTTGTTGGGTCACAGACATCAAGAAGTCATGGCATGCAAAGGATATGCGACCAAATTTTAAAAAATATTACTTTATTCAACATTGTTAAACTGTCCAATATTTTTTGATGCCCAAAAATGGGGAGGACGATGTACAAAAGGTTCTATAATTTCTAAACGGTTCATTCGATATGGTTGAAAATACCCCCAAATTAAAGCTGACAGTCTGACAGTCTGCACCCTCATTGTCATTGTATCCTTTCAAACTCAGTGTTAGAGTACAGAACCAAAATAACAATGAGATACTCAATGTTATTCACTTCCTGTCAGTGGATTTAATGTTGTGGCTGATCGGTGTATAATCAAACAAAATTCTTTAAACAAGCAGGCTAATTTGGCGTTTTCTAAGGTGAGATGAAGCCATATTCTGGTAGCTTATTCTCAGCTGTTGGAGGTGCTTTTAACGAAATTAAACGACAGTAAGTTTTGTGAAAAATATCCTCAATATTATTATCAGCGAAAACTTTCTAATCCAGTGTAGGCTACTTAGCTAGCATACTCAATAGTCGGTTCTAGAACGGCGTTGATTCGGGCACAGCCTTCGTTTAGCACAAACAAAGCCTTTGCTGACTAAGCTAACAGTTAGCCATCTAGCTAGCCCCGTGTCCAAACAATGTATCATTTGCAAGCATGTTTGTTGTGATATAGCATCAGTCTATCTGTTTAACGCAAACCAAGCCTTTGCAGTTAACAGTTAGCCATCTAGCTAACCACATGTCCAAATAATGTGTCATACATAATTACTGTCAGGCTCTCTGTTTGTCGATTCACTTCGACTGCATCACCCCAGATGCATTGGATATTATAAAGCTGAACATTGAACACTGTGCTAATGCCCATCTGACCAGAGCAGGACCCTGCTATTGCACACTTTAATCTAGACTTTGGACTTAAAATACACTATTATAGTTTGTTAATGTTTTATTTTAATGTTGTCACTTGCATTATCTTTGAATTCTTCATTATCTACCAAATGGTTAGTTTTAGTGGCCATGGTACTTTTATTCTTCATGGCATGCATAGCTATTTCTGACATAATGTGGCTTAAGAAGGTAAATGATCCCTCAAACCATGAAAAGTTAAGAATGAAGAAAAAAGTCTGGCATTGTAGTTGTGGTTGGAACGATTGTGGTTGGATGCTCCCTTAGCCACAGCTGACAGCCAGTGACAGATACTGACAGATACTCTAGTGGGGGATTGATTGGGGGTGGGGTTGGCCAGCTACTGTTCACCCATTAAGTTTGCCAGCCTGAGATGTGAATCTGCAAATTTGAGAGTTTTCTCAGTAAATTGTTTTAAGTTGTACCAACATTCAAAGAATCGTATCTTCAAATATTTGCATATTGCAGTGTATGAGACATAATTTGAAAGCTCAGGATTTGTACTTTCATAAACTAAAAAACTGAAAAATTACCCTGTACGACTTGTGGATCGTTTTACCAGCACCTGTCACATATTTCATTGAAAACAGTACAAAGAAAAGATATTTAATGTTTTGCATTTTTGTAAATATACGCTAATTCCGAATTTGCTGCATGCAACACATTCCAAAAAGGTTGGGACAGGGGCAAAAAAAAAAAAAAAGAAGAATGGGAAAACACCTGTTTGGAACATTTCCGGAAACTTTCCGGATATAAAAGGATCTCAACAAAAACATGTTTTCAATTAAAAAAATGCCAAGTTACTCGTGCATGAGAACATTTCTCCTATTACCGATAACCCACAATTACATTAAAAAGGTTTGTAGATTAACTATGTATTTAATGTCTAATAAAATACAATGAACACCGCCACCTGAACTATGGATCATGAGGAAGTAAATTAATGAACCAAGTCTATATGGAGACATGCATGCACAATAGGGTAGATGCAAACACATTCTAGCTGAAAGAAAGACATATGATGGTGTTTTAAAGGGTAGGCTACACTGTAGAAATGGCTGCTAATGTGATATGTGGGAAGATGACTGGCGTAGCTGCAGTAAAAAGTAACATGAACCTGGGAACTCCTGCATCGATGTCAGGCACACTAAGCACAAGACAGTCCCTCCAGGATTTTACTGTTAAAATCCTGGAGGGATTAACGCAACTATTAACGCAAAACTAAATGTCAACTAAACTCCGCGAAAGTTGCAAGAGCTTGCATTTTTTTCCAATCACTGCAACTTTCCTGTGAAAAATTGTCAAATCGTTGTGTTACCCGCAACAAAAATTATTTCAAACACAAATGGGCAACTTACAAAATGTTATTATTAAAATATCTTCTCTGTTGTAGCGAGTCTCATAAAGCAGGGTCAGTTTCCCTGTCAATACTGGGCGTAAAAATGGTTTCATAATAGCGTGTTTGGGTTCTGCTGTTGCGTGTCTCCGTGTTTACATACAGGCTACTTCCTGGTATCACAGGAGCACAGACAGAATTAACGTTAACTGTGATTTTCAGGTCCAAAAAAATAAGTTTCACATTTCAATTTACAAATAAAACAAAGCATTTTTGTTATATTGAGCTTTTTTTGTATGGTTACTCAGAACACAAGCTCCACAATATTTCCAGTTGTGTGATACAGTACTGTTTCATTCTCACTGAACTTATATTACATATGATTTTTATTGAATTATATATATTTTTGAAATCGCAATTTTTATTTGCAACTTTCACTAATTACCGAATCTTCATCGCAACAAACGCACACAAAACATCGCACTTTGCATCAGAACTTTTAAGAAAAGCTGCTGCGAAATCGAGCATTTTAGGCTGCAACAATCACCAATAAACTCTGCGAGATCCTGGTGAGACTGACAAGGCCATAACGTAGCTGCACATCCATGAATGTTTTTTTCCGGTAGGCTATTGTCCTGATTGCTGCGTTCCAGGTAGCCTACCACGGAAAGTCGTAATTATGACCTTCCGACCAGGGAAAATACACTGGAACGGCCTGTTAACTCGGAATAACAAGTGGGAAACTCGGGTATCAATTTAATTTAGTGGTAGTTTCAATGTTTATGCGTGCCCACATTCTTCACTTGATAACACGCATAGGAAATCTAGGCAATCTACGGGGTTACAGCCTAAACGGTTTGCATAAGTAGCCTAAACATTGAAATACATTTTTAATATAGGCTTACTAGTATTATATAGAAATACATGTAACGTTAGGCTATTCAACACTGTCTTGCCGTATGTGTTTTTCTCTTCCTCTATGTGACAAAGTAGCCTAGCTCTGAAGCTTTAGGCGCTCGCGACATCATCTTATGTCACGTGGCGCTGTAATGGTGACATGTAGTCCAGCTGTCTCTTGTGTTCGTGTTTGTTCGTGTGTCTGTTCTGGGATGGGGAAGCGGGCTGGAGATTTTTCATGGCACTCCCACTGCTTGTTTTTATAATATTGACGAATTGTCTAGTCGATATAATTTTGTTTGTGGTCGTCACCATGGAGACGCATTCGCAACATATGCTCGGGAATGGCCGTTGGATCTGCAGCAACAAAGTTTAACATCGCTCTTCACCGGAGTTGAAGATGTCGGGACTGATTCGGGAGTGCAGGAAATCTTAATGCAACCAGGGAATGGAAGGAGAAGATAATGTGGGGGAAGAGTGAGGCGACGACTGGGAAGGTTGACGCAGTTCGGTGGATCCGTTTCAAAAGTGTACAGAGACCGCAACACTACGTGTTTGGAGGAAAGTCACGGAGTGTGTTGGACTGCTTAATGCCACTGGACATCTCGGGACAGCGGGTGCTATTTTTAATCATGGCAGCATGGCTGTATTCCACTTTAATTCATTTGATTAATGAAATTATTCTATGAATGTCTTTATTTGATATGTTTGTTTGTGTGCTGTGGGTCTGCCCCACTGTCTCTGTCATTTTGTTGTTGCTGGGGCTACAACTGAAGTTCCCAAACGGGAAAATAAAAGTTATTCTGTTCTATTCTATTACCATCAGCTATGGTACAAAGTGACAACTGGAACGCTCCGAGCTTCCATGTTGGGCCTACGAGCTGCCGAGTTCATAGCAGTTTCAGCGCAAGTCCAGCACAGTTTATCTGTAATTGTTTTCCAGTCATGTAACATTACCTGCGGGAAATCTTTTGGTGGCCTACCGGACCATATACAGTATGTTTAGTTAGGTTTTCTGTACTGCAATGGACGTGTAAGACATTTGCTTAGTTTGCTTAGTAGCCTAGCTTGTAGTTGCTTCCTAAGCAGCTGACTGTTTCTCTAGTAAAACGTTAACTTACAATAGCTTAATCGGACAACACACTGCACGCATTTCCCAGGAATCTGCAACAGAAAAGAAGATAATAGCTAGGCTACTACTGTGAAAGAAAGTACTTAGCCTACCACAGATTATTATGATTATTGTTATAATTAATAGTGGTTGCAATACATTGTCTGCATGTTCTGAGGCTATTGTAATTTTTAAAAAAGTGTCTAACCATGAAAGTGACATCTTGTCTGAATTGATGGTATATACAGTCAAGCCGGAAAGTCTGCACAATCCTTTCACCTTCTCCACGTTTTATTATGTTACAGACTTATACTACAATAGATTGAGTTCATTTTTTGCCTCAAACATCTACACACAATAGCCAATAATGAGGAAGTGAAAACAGGTTTTTAGAAAATACGTAATTTTATTTTACTGACAAAAATAGGTTATTTAGGGGTTACATATCTGTACACACCCTTAGCCTAATACTTGGTTGCTGCACCTTTGGCAGCGATTACAGCTTCAAGTCGTCTTGGGAAAGAAGCTACGAGCTTGGCACACTTGTTTCTGGACATTTTTGCCCATTCCTCTTGGCATATCCTTGCAAGCTCCGTCAGGTTGGATGGGGAGCATCGGTACACAGCCATTTTCAGCTCTTTCCAGAGATGTTCAATTGGATTCAGGTCTGGGCTCTGGCTGGGCCACTCAAGGACATGCACAGACTTTCTCTGAAGCCACGCCTTTGTTATCTTGGCTGTGTGCTTCGGGTTGTTGTCATGTTGGAAGGTAAACCTTCGCCCCAGTCTGAGATCCAGAGCGCTCTGGAGCAGGTTTTCTTCAAGGATCTCGGTGTACTTGGCTGCATTCATCTTTCCCTCTATCAGGACTAGTCGCCCCGTTCCCGCTGCTGAAAAACATCCCCACATCATGATGCTGCCATGCTTCACTGTAGGGATGGTATTAGCCAGGTGATGAGCGGTGCCTGGTTTCCTCCAGATGTGACGCTTGGTATTCAGGCCAAAAAGTTCCATTTTGGTTTCATCAGACCAGAGAATCTTGATTCTCATGGGTTGAGAGTCCTCTAGGTGCCTTTTGGCAAACTCCAAGCGGGCTGTGATGTGCCTTTTACTAAGGAGGGGCTTCCGTCTGGCCACTCTACCATAAAGGCCTGATTGGTGGAGTGCTGCCTGGATGGTTGATCTTCTGAAAGGTTCTCCCATCTCCACAAGGATACGCTGGATCTCTGTCAGAGTGACCCTCGGGTTCCTGCTCACCTCCCTGGCCAAGGCCCGTCTTCCCCGATTGCTCAGTTTGGCCGGGCGGCCAGGTCTGGGAAGATTCTTGGTGGTTCCAAACTTCTTCCATTTACGAATGATGGTGGCCACTGTGCTCTTTGGGACCTGTAAAGCTGCAGAGATTTTCCCGTACCCTTCTCCAGATCTATGCCTTGACACAATCCTGTTTCTGAGGTCTGCAGATAATTCCTTTGACCCCATGGCTTGGAGTTTGCTCTGACATGCACTGTCAACTGTGGGACCTTATATAGGCAGGTGTTGGCAATCCCCAATCATGTCCAATCAATTGAATTTATCACAGGTGGACTCCAATTAAGTTGTAGAAACATCTCAAGCAGTATCAGTGGAAACAAAATGCACCTCAGCTCACTTTTGGGTGTCATATCAAAGGGTGTGCACACTTGTGTACATATGATATTTTACATTTTGATTTTTAATAAATTAGCACAAATGTTTAAAAACCCGTTTTCACTTTGTCATTATGGGCTATTTTGTGTAGGATTTTGAGACAAAAAATGAACTCAATCTATTGTAGAATATGTCAGTAACGTAATAAAACGTGGAGAAGGTGAAAGGGGTAAATCCAGTCCTGCCAGGGCTTGTTGGTTATATTATTGTAAATGCTTAATTTTCGTAGTTGTTCATTTTTATGGTGATATTGTGTTATGTGTGAAAAGGATAAACTGAACACTCAATATTGAGTTCATAAATATATTTATTCATCATATAAAATTAGAATAACATCATAGCAACAAGATAAACCCAACAATAGCCTGATCGTATGCCAGAAAAGCTGTGAAAAGCCCTGCTCACTCAAATGCAAAATAAACTGTGAAAGTACTGTGTCATTCTACCATGTATTCTACTAGCAATATATGCTACTAAATATGAAATAAATATACAATCCTACCATTGGTTTTACACATCGAGATGTTCCTTTCAAAATTCCGTGGTCATTTATTGCCTGGTACAATCGGTTTGAAAAATATACAACACTTTATACCGCTATTACACTATCTGAAACGTCGACTCATAATACCCCTATGCCCTGCCTCATTCATTACAGTTCATTATGGTTTAATTGTCGGCTTTTTTATCCAATAGAGTACATTATAATCTTAGCAACGGTATATGCCATGTCTTTTTGGGTGCTTTGAACAATTTGCTACAGCCCAGCGTAACGGCAGTTTTCGTTTTAACGGTCTGGTATTACGCAAGCTGTATAGAAAACACATTAGGGAGGGGAGTTTCCCTTTCCCGATATGTAAGTATTTTTGTGTCTAAAATGCAGTTGGTCTCGCTGGCTACATATACATATATATATACAAATATATATATATATATATATGAAAAAAGAGAGAAAAAACCAGGGCGAAAATCTGCAATACCCAGCTCCAATGTTCAATCCGCACACTCAAACGAAAAAGTTAAAAGACTGACCTTCAGAGGCAAAAAGTATATAGATGCAAAAAAAGGTTTATTAACACGAACGAACCTGACGAAGACACGCCGAAACGCACGTTGTTCGTTCCACTTGTTAATAAACCTTTTTTTGCATCTATATACTTTTTGCCTCTGAAGGTCAGTCTTTTAACTTTTTCGTTTGAGTGTGCGGATTGAACATTGGAGCTGGGTATTGCTGATTTTCGCCCTGGGTTTTTCTCTCTTTTTTCATGTTTCATCATCTTGCCGACACCAGCACCTCTTTGATGGAGACACGTTTGTGCACAAGGCGTTTTCCCCTTTTTTTCATATATATATATATATATATATATATATATATATATATATATATTCCACTCGAGCACTGTCTTATCTATATATATATGTATAAATATATTCCACTCGAGCACTGTCTTTCCAATATGCTTGATAGCCCTATTGTTATTTTCCCATTTTGAGTGTATTTCACATACTATAGTGCAATCGTTAAATTTATTTTTGATGTAGGCTACCGATGTTCATTGAAGATGGAACATTTGGCAGCATTTTGCAGATGGTGGAATACTATTTTATGTTCATGTTATCGTACATAATATAGGCTATGGCGTATATACTTGCCTCTTAGGGCATGACAAATGCTCATTCCAATTTAATGTGCGCTGATATGTGGTAGATGAAGGTAAAAATAAATTTGGAGTCATTATAAATAGGAACATTAAAAAAATACAGAAAAATGCAATCCCAGGACAAAAGTATACATACTATAGAGTACAGGGACAAGTGATGTTTTATTGAGGTACAAGAGTGCATGATTAGGCAACATATTTAGGTGTATGTAACACTTTGATATCAATGGTTTTTATCTTAAGCCATCAGAAGGAGCAAATGTATATGCTTTATAATGGTCAAAACTAATTTTATTCATTTTATGACATGTTTTGCATACAGGTTTTGGACCCATAGATATCTACCCCCCCTATACTGATGAAAATATAGTAATTCACACTTGAAATATATGCAAAAGTGAGTTTTATGAGCCAAAACTGTTGATTTATAGTTAAATATATCGGAATTTTTTGTTATTTAGAGCAGTGCACAATTTAGCCATTTGGATAGATTTGGAGACACTAATAGACAACAGGGTACACTGCCTATATATTTTGCATCATAGACCTTTAGTAGTTCTGCATATCATCCTCAGACTTTGCAAAACTTGTGGACATGGAGTTTATGATCCAGGAAATTTATTTTTTTTGAATTTTTCCAAAGTTTCTTTGCATTTGTGGCACTTTATTTTGACTTAAATTATGAAAATAAACAAATCTAAGTTTGTATTGTAAATGGTACACCTGTCTTGTTTCATTTAAGCCATTTACCAAGTTTATGTGATGCTCACACCTTGAGTTATAAAGCCTTAAACAAAGCACCCCCTAAATAGGTGAAATTTGCTATCTGCGCCAAGGGGTTAAGTACAAGTGAAATAGCCAACAGTTAATACTGTTCAATTTCTTAGCATTTGCAAGAAAACTATGTTCTTTAATGTGAAAATGAAATTGTTGTATGAGAAAAAATATACATGTGCACACTGTTTTAGTCAAAAATTTAATTACACTTTGGTACCTGGCGGGGGATCAAACCACTGGCCTCACGCATGGAAAAGCAAGATGTTGGCCAAAGCAATTTTACAGAAATCAGCAGACCAAGTAAGACTTTTGTCTTGCAGTACCAGAAATTGTGTACCGAAAATAAATGTTAGGATCAGGTGAGACATCAAACTGCCAGCCTGCTACATGGTAGCGCTACACTGTAACCACTAAGCTACAGACACTTTCACAATTTGTGTAGTAGGTAGACAGCCTCTGAAGCATGTAAATCCGATGAGGCAATTTTAAACAGAGCTGCTGATGGGCGGATTAAAGGCGGTTGTCCAATGGGGAGAATTATTCTTTGAGGGTATGTAGGCAAAGGCAGGAAGAATGGGAAGAAGAATAAGAAAAATAATAATAAAAACTGGCAAATAACCCGTTTCGGGCTTTATTGTGTGGATGTGTGAAGTTGTATCTGAATGCTGTGTGGTTACATGAGGTCTAAATGTACAGAAGTTAATGTTTTTAAGGGCTGAAAGTCTGTGGTCATTTGTGGTTACTTCTGTAGGAAACCCTGAAAAGTGCCAAACTCTGTGCTTTATAGGTATGTTTGGGGCATGCCCCGCCAATAGGGATGGGAATCGTTAGATCTTATTGATACCGATGCCATTATTGATTCCGCATATCGATCCGATTCTTTATCAATTCCTTTATCGATTCCTTAAATATTATTTGCTCCCAGGCTATTAAAAGACCAATTATTACTATTGGGTGGTCATCTAAAGTGGTCATCTAAAATGGATTCAATGACACAATATTTATAAATTATAAAGCATTTGTTTTTCGTGGTTGTTAGTTGTTAGTGGTTTCACAGCGATTTAGGATGGTGAACTTTTGTGTTTTTAGCCTGACCGAGTTCACGTTTTTCCCTTCAAGAAAAGTAGCTATTTTCGTGCGTGGGTGTGATTTGTGCAGGTGAGGATCGGAACTTCACTGCTGCATCTGTCCAAAAACGTGGTCGTGTGCAGTGCAAATTTTAGGGAGGAGGATTATGTCCCCGGAGATATGATGGAGTTCAGGATGGGATTTCAAAAACAGCACCGCGTGAGTCTGATAGGCCTACATTACATTACATGACATTACATTATAGGCATTTAGCAGACGCTCTTATCCAGAGCGACTTACACAACTTTTTTTTAAATCATGTTTTACATATTATCCATTTATACTGCTGGATATATACTGAAGCAATTCAGGTTAAGTACCTTGCTCAAGGGTACAACGGCAGTGTCCTACCTGGGAATCGAACCTCCAACCTTTCGGTTACAAGGCCAGTTCCTTAACCATTATACTACACTGCCGCTCACCTGGTGCTGTCCTATCCACACTGCCGCCTAGCTGGTGCTGTCCTATCCATTCACTCTCCTTCAGTTCCATCGACATTAGCAGCCTCTGCCACTGGCCCTGGCGGAAACACTTCTCACAGAGCCAGCACAGATTCAACTAGAGACTGAAATGTGAAATATTTATGGTAAGTGATTGCTACTAGCTGTCAATTAATGAAATAACGTTGCTTGCTGTGAGGCTAGGTTGCTAGTTAGCTAAACCGACCGATCAATCTGGCATCATACCTACTGTTAGCATTAGGGTTGCAAATTCTAAGGAATTTCCTTGATCGATAGTCGTCAACGTTAATGAACAATCAATCGATCAATCGATAACAAAACAGCTAAAAATAGCTTATGACATAAAATGCAAAATGCATGTTTTTTTCCTCAATCAAGGCTTTATTGAAACATTTGAGAAATACGCCTGTTTCATAGCATAACACAAATATAATTATGAACGCTGTTTTGTTTAAGTATGATATTTTAATAAGGCTCGGGAAATTGCACTCACTCTTCCGAGGCGAATCAGTGACTAACACGTACGTCTATAACATATACAAAAATAAGATGAGCCTTAATTAAAAACTTAAATTTGCAAAATGATTATGAAATAGATAAATAACGTTTTTGAAAACAGCGCTATAATAGGTTCCCTCTTGAAATGAGAAAGCTACGACAAACTACGACAGCTCAGGCCTCAGTTTAAAACTTAAACTGCATAAGTGCAGTAAATACCTAGGCCTGCTGATTTTTATTTAAGAATATAAGCATGTTTACGTTATCAGGGGTGAGTCGTGTGCGCAGTCGGTTTACAGCGAGACCAGCTGCTGAAAATACGCGTTCCGATGGGACCGATGTCCCAGGCACGCATAAGTATCGTGCTTCATGGTCGAGTGAGTCTTCTTCTTTGTAAAGTTAATAACATGTTTCCTAATTGTGTTTAACTTAATGATTGCATTTCACCAACAGCTCCCATTGACACAATTAAGATGAGACCGCAAATAGTTCAATTTGATTGTTAAATTTGAAATGGTCGATTGATCAAATTATTAACGGCAATTAATCGATCAACGATTAATCGTTAACACCCCTAGTTAGCATCAAGCAATATTTCCCCATACGTTTGGAGGTAATATGTGGCATGACATGTTGTATACATCTTATTAGGCAGCTGGGGTAACGGCAGCAATTGCACTTCGTTGAGTTAATTTAATTTAATTTAAATGGAGATTGTGAACCGGGGAGGGGGAGATAAAACTTGTTACTTTATCATTAGCTAGAGCCAAGAGATAAAGAAAAAAAAAAAGGTTTGTCAGCCCATGGTTTCATAGGAGCAAGAGAACTTGTTTGCAAAAGTGTGCAATATTGATTGCTTACTTATTGCCATGTAAGCAATCAATATTGGTGAATTGCATAGTTGACTTTTTTTCCAGGCTCCTATTGCCACACCTGCACTACAATGGCAAGGCAGCTGATGTTGATAGTCCACGATATTTTTAGTGGTGGTGTGTGCACTGTGTGCAATAATAGTATTGAGTTATTTTAATTAGGGGTGCTCCGATCAGCATTTTTGGGGCCGATCACCGATCACCGAAATGATGATCGGCCGATACCGATCACGGCCGATACCGATCGTGAAAAAAAAAAAAAAAAATTGGCCTCTCAATATTTTCAATCTTAATTGTCTCTAAATATTGTGTCCCTATTTTATGATGCATCCTTTTTACAACTTCTGTGTATATGAAAGTGTGCTATACAAATAAAATTCATTATTATTATTTCTATTTATCATGTAACATTATTCTTAACAACATTGTATATTAAGTATTAAAATTAAGAGATGACAAAGTATAATGAATTGACAACTGTTCATTTATTGTCAGGCAACATTCCACACACACTTTTTTGCTCAACTGAGACATTCGTTGCTACTGCAGCCGAACTATTATTGGAAATCACAAACTCTGTGTTTTAAATTTATTGGTAGACGGTTCGTGACGATTTCTGCCGAATACGTAGTTTCTAAGTGCCACTATTTCCCTGTGGCAAGTCCATTTATCAAGCAACCCCCCACCTAGTCTATACCTACCTATGCGTGACATAGTGGACAATAGCGTCTATGTTTGAGTTCATAAATATTTTTATTCATCATATAAAATTAGAATAACGTCATAAACCCAACAATAGCCTGATCGTATGCCAGAAAAGCCGTGAAAAGCCCTGCTCACTCAAATGCAAAATAAACTGTGAAAGTACTATCTCATTCTACCATGTATTCTACTAGCTATATATGCTACTAAATATGAAATAAATATACAATCCAACCATTGGTTTTACACATCGAGATGTTCCTTTCAAAATCCAGTTGTCATTTATTGTCTGGTAGCTACAATCGGTTTGAGAAATATACAACACTTTATACCGCTATTACACTAGAAACGATGCGGCGTAATACCACCATGCTCTGTAAGGCTGTCTCATGCATTACAGTTCATTCTGGTTTAATTGTCGGCTTTTTTATCCAATAGAGTACATTATAACCTTCGCAACGGTATATGCCAAGTCTTTTTGGGTGCTTTGAGCAATTTACTACAGCCCAGTGTAACGGCAGTTTTCGTTTTAGCTGTCTAGTATTACGCAAGCGCTATACAATACGCATTATGCAGGGGAATTCCCCTTTTGCGATATGTAAGTATTTTTGCGTCTAAAATACCGTTGGTCTCGCTGGCTACATACCTACGTTCGTGTTTCCACTCGAGCACTGTCTTTCCAATATGTTTGATAGCCCTATTGTTATTTTCGCATTTTGAGTGCATTTCATACTGTTGTGCAATCGTTAGCTAAATGTATTTTTGAAGTAGGCTACCGATGTTCATTGAAGATAGAACATTTGGCAGCATTTTACAGATGGTGGAAAACTATTTTATGTTCATGTTATCATACATAATATAGGCTATGGCGTAGGCTATACTAGTCTCTTAGGGCATGACAAATGCTCATTCCAATTTACTCTGCGCTGATATGTGGTAGATTAAGGTAAAAATTTCCTTGGAGTCATTATGAATAGGAAAGATTGGCGAAGACATTTTAGCAGCACGCGGTAGTGAAATAAAAATTGTCTCGCGTGTTTTTGACATGCGATCGGCCTGATCGGCCTTTTTTAGCCGATCACCGATCACACTTTTTAGAACGAATATCGGCCGATACTGATCGGCGACCGATCGATCGGAGCACCCCTAATTTTAATAATAGCTACATGATCATGAACTGTGTATTCTATGCTTTCTGCACATTTCATAGGCTATAATGGTCACAATTGCAGCTCAATACAGGCTAGCGATTAATTCAAAGTGTAATTAGCTCACTAGCTACCAGCCGATCTTGACCGAAACAATATATGAACTTAGAAAATTATTGTTGAATGTCAAACGATGTCTTCTAACTCAACCCTAAATCACAATTAAAAAGTGATCTAAACAACATACACAGGCAACCAACACAGCCGATGTCGCCCGACATTATTACGGACGACGAATGGACGCGATTTTGCTCAGTGGGATTGGACAGTTTCTACTTGGTCAGTTTGCCCGCTGTCACGTTAGATAGCTAACGCTAGCATTGGAAAGCGGATTTTCCAGCTCATCTAATGCCGACATTACGATCCATTTTGCTCCTAATGTTGCTTACTTTACCATTCACTGTAACTCCTGCTCTATTCTCACTGCCTGATGTGACGTCACCATTCGATTTGCCAGATTTAAGGTGCTCGTGGCCGATTTCATTACAAAAATAACTATAGATGTAATTCTAAGTGTATTTTTAAAAATATATATATTTTAAATACCGTTGCTACATAATTTTCCCACATATTAATTCCTGTTGATGTTAACCTAAAAGTTGCCCTTTAACCCCTTGGCGCAGATGGCAAATTTGGTCAATTCTCATCTATTTAGGGGGTGCCCTGTTAAAGGCTTTATAACTCCAGGTGTGAGCATCACATAAACTTGGTAAATGGCTTAAATGAAACAAGACAGGTGTACCTTTTACAATACGAACTTAGATTTGTTTCTTTTCATAATTTAAGTCAAAATAAAGTGCCACAAATGCAAAGAAAAAAAAATGCTTTAGTTTTCAACAAAATACTGAGAGCTACATAAGTGAAAGAGGTAAATATATACATTTCCTGGATCATAAACTCCATGTCAACAAGTGTGCAAAATCTGAGGATGATATGCAGAACTACTAAAGGTCTATGATGCATAATATATAGGCAGTGTACCCTGTTGTCTATTAGTGTCTCCAAACCTATCCAAATGGCTAAATTGTGCACTGCTCTAAATAAAAAGAATTATGATACATTTAACTACAAATCAACAGTTTTGGCTCATTTTCAAGTGGGGATTACTATATTTTCATCAGTATTGGGGGTAGATATCTATGGGTCCAAAACCCCTATGCAAAACATGTCATAATATGAATAAAATGAGTTTAGTCCATTATAAAGCATATACATTTGCAGGGCTCGACATTAACGCTTGTCCGCTTGTCCGGGACAAGTAAAAAAATGGCCGGACAAGCATAATACAGCTTAACTTGCCCGAACGGACAAGTAAAAAAAACGAATAACCTTAGTAATTCCGTCTGATCAGAAAGTGTTGCAGTGTCGCACTGAAAACTCTCATTCTCTTCATTACGTGAATATCACTAGGTTCAATGATTGGGAGTTTTTGCGGAGCGAGTAATTTTAGTTACAAATTGTGAAGCTCGTTGACTGACTGGAAATCAAAACAAGCAGCCTCCAAAACCTAACCAAGACCAAAACAAGCTCCTGAGAAAGCAGCTGGCTCCAGATTAGTTTACGAGGTGTAAAGAACAAGCTTCCGCGATTCGCCCGATACTGCAGACATCCATCCATCCATCCATTATCCATTAGCCCGCGTGTTCCTGGTCAGGGTCACGGGGGGTGCTGGAGCCTATCCCAGCATGCATCGGACGAGAGGCAGGAATACACCCTGGACAGGCCGCCAATCCCTGCAGACATATAAGTGCACTTTAAAAGTTAACAAACGTATCCTCCTGTGTAATGATGATGAACTGAAATTTAAATTTAAACCGTGACTGTGTGTGAAGTCTAAGTTAGCAAGCTAACGTTAATTGTCCTGGCTGACATTCAGGCAGTTGAAAAAAGTTGTGCAGGTAAATGCTAACGCTAGGTCGGCAATTATTATCATTCCGACTTTGTCACATCATTGCGTCAAGTCTCTCAATGAGAGAGCACACGTTATATTAGGTAACGTTAACGCACAAATCATTAGGTTGGGGGATTGGATTCTGAGTCGGAATTTATTTCAGAAATGGGGGAGAATCTTTATTTGTGCATTGACTAAAGACAAAAAGAAAACCTTAAGATTGTGAAATATTTGGCATATTTTTTGCTGAATGCTTCTTTATTTGAAGCATATGGCTGTTAAGCTCCAAAGTTTACCAACAATGCAAATAACAATAGTAACAACAACTTTATTTATATAGCACTTTTTAAAAAAAACAAAAAAAAACAAGAAATGCAAGAAACAAATAATAAATATAATTAAATATAATACAAAGTAGTAAAATACAATTAAATGTAATAAAAGGCTCAATATAAAAAATAATCAGTTAAAAGCAAGTCCATAAAAATGAGTTTTCAATTGGGATTTAAAAGATGAGATGGCCATTGTGTCTGGAAGGCTGTTCTAGATTCTAGGGGCCCTGACAGCAAAAGCCACATCACCTTTGGATTTCAACCTAAACTTTGGAACAGTGAGTAGAGCTCTGCCATCGGACCTAAGGCTGCACTGCTGGTAAGGGATAAAACGCTCGGAGATATAAGAAGGGGCTACACCATGAAGGGCTTTGTATGTTATCAATAAAATCTTGCAAAATTTGACAGAGGGACATGCAACACCAGTTTACTGAAGCTGCTGCTAGAATCAGACAGAGGGGACCTGATGCCCCACCATAACCTGTCCTCACAGGATGGAGGAAAATATGTTGGTGAAAATGGCCAATATAATACACACTGCTTATTATGTAGCCAAAGAAGAGCAGCCCTTCACCCGATTTACAACCCTACATGGTTTAATCTACAGAATTTAACTTTCCAACTGCTACGCCTCCAACAAGGCTTGTGTACGGTGCAAACGCACGCACACGTACGGACAAGTAAGTTCAGCCCCCGGACAAGTAAAAAGTCCTTTGGACAAGTGGATCAAAAAGTTAATGTCAAGCCCTGATTTGCTCCTCCTGATGGATTAACACAAAAACATTGATATCACAGTGTTACATACACCTAAATATGTAGCCATATGTATCATTCACTCTTGTACCTCAATAAAACATCACTTTTCCCTGTACTCTACAGTATATATACTTTTGCCCCGGGGTTTGCATTTTTCTGTCGTTTTTTAAAAACATTTATGTTTCTATTCATAATGACTCTAAGGAAAGTTTTTACATTAATCTACCACATATCAGCACATAGTAAATTGGAATGAGCATTTGCCATGCCATAAGTGACAAATATATACGCCATAGCCTATATTATGTACGATAACATGAAAATAAAATAGTATTCCACCATCTGCAAAATGCTGCCAAATGTTCTATCTTCAATGAAAATCAGTAGCCTACATAAAAAATAAAATTAACGATTCCATTACAGTATGTGAAATGCACTCAAAATGCGAAAATAACAATAGGCCTATCAAACATATTGGAAAGAGATTGCTCGAGTGGAAAAACGAACGTACATGTAGCCAGCGAGACCAACAGCATTTTAGACGCAAAAATACTTACATATGGATAAAGGGAAACTCCCCTCCCTAATGCGTTATTTATAGAGCTTGCGTAATACAAGACCGTTAAAACGAAAACCGCCGTTGCGCTGGGCTGTAGTAAATTGTTCAAAGCACCCCAGCAGACATTTCATATACCGTTGCTAAAGTTATAATGTACTCTATTGGATATAAGAGCCGACAATTAAACCAGAATGAACTGTAATGAATGAGACAGGTTTTCAGGGCACCCGGGGGTATTACGAGTCGACGTTTCAGTAATATCGGTATAAAGTGTTGTACATTTCTCAAACCGATTGTACCAGACAATAAATGACCACTGAATTTTGACAGGAACATCTCGATGTGTAAAACCAATGGTAGGATGACACATTTATTTCATATTTAGTAGCATATATTGCTAGTAGAATACATGGTAGAATGAGAGAATACTTTCACATGTTTATTTTGCATTTGAGTGAGCAGGGCTTTTCACGGCTTTTCTGGCATACGATCAGGCTATTGTTGGGTTAATCTTGTTGCTATGACGGAATTCTAATTTTATACGATGAATAAATATATTTATGAACTCAAACATAGACGCTATTGTCCACTATGTCACGCATGGGTAGGTATAGACTGGGTGGGGGGGTGCTTGTTAAATGGACTTGCTACGGGAAAATAGTGACACTTAGATGCTCCGTATTGCGCAGAAATAGTCACAAATCGTCTACCAATAAATTTAAAACACTGAGTTTGTGATTTCCACTAATAGTTTGGCTGCAGGAGCAACGAATGTCTCAGTTGAACAAAATGATGGCGCCGGCGCCATTATCACTATGCATCTACGCAAAGGAGTTAAGTTAACTTTGATTGCGAGCATGCGTGTGATATTTATCTCTTGATAGCAGCCGCACTGTATTTTACTTTGAATTGATTGCATGAATTCCTCGCCGGGTTCAAACACATGGTTCAAACCACAGAACTGGAAATTAATAGTTCTGTGATTCAAACATGTAGGGCTGGATGACGTCGATGGCACTCGGGTTGCCAGCCCTACAATCCTGAGTCCTTTCAAGACTGAGTTTATTAGCTAACTTTGAGATGTGTATCAATATCTCACAAAAACATACATTTTCAACGTAAAAAAAATCCAAGTTACTCACGCATAGCCTACAAAGCACTGTCTGCAAGTCCTTAATTCCAACTTGCAAAAACTAGGCCTGCCTTTAAAAGTATTGATATCAAAATGTGGCCAAGTTACAACTAACAATATTGCCTATCATAGCTCACACTAATTAAACTAGCTCTATTCCAAAGCAATGCTATTCAAACTTTCCTATATTATTTAATGCAACTTGGCCCTGTGTCTTTTCGTCTTAGCATGTGAAGAGATTGTGGTCATTCAAACTTTAAATGTGAAATAACAAAAATGGCCTCATGGAACAACATATCATTTCAATTAATGTTTTAAACAGTTGACAAATAATTACACTCCAGAAAGTATATGTTTATACTTTGTGAAGTTGTCAAGTTTACTCGAAAATGTACAGGTTTTAAAATATTCGCTGCTGCTACAGATTTCTCTACAATTCACAAACAGACATTTACACCAAGAAACATCATTTACAATAGAGAAAGCCGGGATGAATAAATAAATGCAGATAAAAATTAGAAATATGATGACATTGAAAATAGCCTACATATACCATTTTTACAAACCTATCCAGACATGTTCGCCCTGTCAATGTAGCCTACTGTATGTTTATGGGTCAGATGATGCCAAATAAGTAATAGTACTAATTTGTTAACATAATTATAGTTATGTTGTTTGCGAACAGAATTTTATGAACACAAGAATATCTAGGCTCTGTAGGACCACACAGGTTTCTATAGAAATATAAATCAATAAATACATAATAATAATAATAATAATAAAATAATAAATATTATTCATGCTGTGCTTTTCATAGACCAAAAGCACTGGATGCAGACAATTGTTCAAACATACCTTGTAGTGTAGTAATTGCAACACATGTGAATCTCAGATTATTTCCACTATAAATTATTGTCTTTCACAGTTTGATGTGGCACATACCATTTCATTGACCACATTCTCTTGAGATGGTAAGATGCAAAAACACGGCCAAGTTGCATTAAATAATTTAGGAAAGTTTGGATTGCATTGCTTTGGAATAGAGCTAGTTTAATTAGTGTGAGCTATGATAGGCAATATTGTTAGTTGTAACTTGGCCACATTTTGATATCAATATTTTTAAAGGCAGGCCTAGTTTTGGAATTAAAGGTTGGAATTAAGGACTAAAACATATTTTTTGTGAGATATCAATTCTTTTTTTGTACTAATGTAATGTATTTGGTACCTAACTATAATAATAATGCATGAAGATAATGACATCAAGAGAGACATGAATACAGAATACATGCAGACACACACATGCATTTTAGCTCAAAGACAGACATAGGTGTGAGTTCTGTGCTTTAGCCTTCCATGAACTACAACTAAATTAAATTGTTTGCAGTAATTTTAACTGCATGACGGTACGTAGCCTATTTGAACTGTATAAACTTGGCCCCTTAGGCTACTTATGTTATGGTTATTATGTATATAGCTACTAGTGTCGCTTTGGATAAAAGCGTCTGCTTATGACTAATGTAATGGTCGAAACATATCCGTCTCAAATACAGTATTCATGTTAGTCAAAAATTATGAACTACAGCTTTAAAAAAAAAAAACGCAAATTTTGACTTGGACCTACAACCGATCCTCTCGCCACAGCCACAGACTGTAAAATGCATAAAATGCACCGTTAATACACGCTAAGAAAATCATGTTCACGTATAGAAACAATAATGTTAGTAAAAGACGTTGTAGTACAAATAAGCATTCGCCATTTTCCCTTGCTGACTGTACGAAATACAGTACCTGATGCACTTTCGGTTTGGAAGACACCACATTTTTGTTCTCTAAACTCGTATAAATATGTTTAGCAAACTAAGTACTTACCAGTATATTGAGCGACAGCTGTTTTCTGATTAACCCTGAAGAGTTTATCTTGTTACATTTTGGCAGTCCCGTACAGTCCACATTTCCACAGCGACTATCACACTTAGGGCTAAAATACGTGTAGAAACACACACGCTTTTGTACATTTTTTTAAACATATTTAAATACATTAGGATACTTATGTTATGGTTATTTATATAGCTACTAGTGACTATTCTGAAATAAATGTATTTTGTTCTGAATAGAGTGAGAGGCAGCAACTCCAACCAGTAGGCCACAGTAGCTTCATGGAAAACACAAAGCCATATAGCGGTTTTGTCTGTGATTCTGTGACGTGTCCACATTAGTTTGAAGCATTTTTATTGGGTGATAAGCTTGGGAGAGCAGGTATGCGATGTTGTTATCCAATGGGCAGAATTATTCTTTGAGGGTACGGCAGAAAAATGGGAGGGTACGGCAGGAAAATGGGGAAAAAGAAGGAGTAAAACGGCAAAATAACCCAACTTTGGGGTTTTATTGTGTGGATGTGTGAAGTTGTATCTCAATGCTGTGTGGTTAATTTCGCCGAAGCTTAGTGGTGTCGTGCTATTTTTTTGTGCCAGAGCTCAGTATTCGTCCTCAGTATTCGTCACCGTCAAAGGTAGCCAATTAGTCATACGACAGGCTGCGCTGTCGGTGCCAGACAGTAGAATGAGTTCAAAACTGAATACAATGTATCGCTTCAGCGCTCAACAGAACGCTACATTGAGATTAAGTGCAACAAATAAGTAAAAAGATGGGACAGACATGTGTCTTTATAACGTGCATGTTTTTTTAGGCTATATCAAAACCGTAAATACAAGCACATTGTTAAAAAGGCCTATAGGAACGTGAAACGAAGCATTTTTAAAAGTTTCCTGAACAAATGCAGTTGGCTAAATACCAAAATCTTAAAACATGCCAACAGCACATTAGAAATGATAACGATAATTATCGTCCGTATTTAAAGGTTGAATAAAGGCACACGGTCGGTGGTCGCGGATGTAGGTCTATACTGATCGCAATGGGTCATATTGAGAGAAGTAAAATGAAATTGAGCATTTTAAAACAATTAGAAGCTCTCTAGCCCAAGCCAAGGTACTTTCCTTCCCTTCCCTCAGTGACGACTGGAAGGCACTCGCCGCCTCCGAATGCATTAAAGTTACTATATTGAAAAATACACAAACCTTCTAAGAATTAGTGAACTACAAGCGAAAAACCTAGCTACTTGTTTGCAGCCTTGGGGAGGTAGTGTCATTACAGTGCTGAAGGCAACAAGCCGATGTAGTTTGAACCACAGCTGGTCACACCGTTAGCTACTGCTGGTTAAGTGACTCAGCAAGATGTTAGTTCTGGTATTTCAATTGCGAGGTGTAACTTAATCTAGAACTGCGCTCAAAAAGTGTGCAAATTAGCAGTCTAACTACTAGAACTTCCCTTTAAACTGATTATTGGTCTCAATCATTTTTCAATCAGTTTCCTTGTTTAACAATCGGCTACATCAGCGTTTAATTCACCAATTACTCAATGCCATCAAATGTAGCCGGTTCTCCTCAATTAGGCTATTAGGCAAGTAATAAAATTATTTTAACTTGCGTCGCAAAATTGTGCACATTTTAATCAACATTATAATTGTGGATACATGTGCTCTTCGTTCTCCGCACTCTTAATTCCGAAAATATTCATGGAAATTAAACCATCTTAAAGCTCAGCTTTTGTTAGATTGTTTTTTTATTGCAGGTTGTGCTAAATAAAAAAAATAATCTAACAAAAGCTGAGCTTTAAGATCGTTTAATTTCCATGAATATTTTCGGAATTAAGAGTGTGGAGAACGAAGAGCACATGTATCCACAATTATAATGTTGACAATAATAATAATTATAATAATGTTGCACAATTTTGCGATGCAAGTTAAAATAATTGTATTACTTGCCTAATAGCCTAATTGAGGAGAACTGGCTACATTTGATGGCATTGAGTAATTGGTGAATTAAACGCTGATGTAGCCTATTGTTAATCAAGGAAACTGATTGAAAAATTATTAAGACCAATAATCAGTTTAAAGGTAAATTTCCCCCCCCCCCCCCCCCCAATTTTCAGCTCAGGAGCCGCCACTGGCACTGTTACCTGCTATCTCCGTCCCACAGGCTAGTGCATTGCGCCGTTGTCATACCTAAGCCATTCGAAGTCCTTCAGGCACTCTCCGAAAAGTGTACGCCTTCTTCGCTGCTGGTGTACCCACATCGCCATCGCCAACTGTTTCAGCAGCCACGGCGACTACATCTGTTACGTTTTTAGTAACGTTAATGTTACTAAAAAATGCCGTAATCGTTCGCTTCATATTGTTAGCTTTCGATAACGCTAGCTAACGTTACCAATTTAGCTAGTTAGGTAACGTTAATAAATTGATAATAAACTTTTGTCTTCAGGTAACATTAGTTAACGCGTTAGCTCTCTGTGTCACGTAACAGTGGAGTGCCGTGAAAGGGAGTGATTGAAGGCTAATCTTAACCAATCTAAAATCAGCATTAAAGGTAAGAACGTCAAGCTCACGTTTGATTGGTTAGAATGGTCACTGTCAGCTCACAAGGCACATACTGAGTGTACTAACTAGCGAATGTCCAGAGAAAGGGACATTCGACTGGGGGGAAAAAAAGGTCGCACCAGAACAATTATTTGCACTCGCACAAATGCTCCCAATTATATTTCGAGGTCGCACAGATTAAATTTCGGGAGCATATGCAACCAAAACAGTCGCAATTTCGAGCCCTGTTGGGGGGGTTAAAGGGGAACTGAAACGTAATATGAAGTGAAGGTGATATTACGGATGCCTTTTCAGTCTAATAGATATTCCAGTTCTCAAATCTGACGAAACAGTAATAATGGAGAAAACGTTAAGAATAGTTTATTGTTTTGCTGTTAGGGCGCAGCCATGTTTAGTTTTCGTAGTCAGTGACGTCACTGGCATGATGTGTCTAGTGTTTGAACACCTATTACCGACCAGGTTCATGGAAAAACAGCAGGATGTAAACTTATTTGCAACCGTAAATAAAAATGGGTGAAATATCAGTAACACCCTGTACCTAGTTTTGTCCTTGTTATCCTCCGGAGGCTATTTTCTTCAGTACTTCCGTAATTTATTTTTCATAAATATCCTGGACGTCCGCCCGTTGTAGCATGCATTCAACTCTATGGTATTTTATCTTCTCAAAAATAGGTCAATGATCCCATGTACTCGCCAATTTATTTTGTAAGACAACATCGTCACCTGTGCCTTGTGGAAACACCAGAAGCTGACTACAGCATGCATGTCAAACAATCTTTACGACAACACTTAACCCATTGTTTCTTCTCACATACATTTATTAATTGGCCAACCCATTTAATTGACACGTTAAAAATACATTGAAACATAATTCAATCATTGCATTAATTGCATTTCAGCATTATAATGGTCATTATAATGGAACTTAAGATCATTTTGTAAAAGCGCCTTTCTACAAAAACGGCAGCATTCATCCTCACTTGGAGCAAAGAAAATGTCTCATATTAAAAATGTTCACACAACATGCATTATTTCAAAATGTTCTTTTCTTAACTAAACGTAATCTAGTCCTTTTTAAAAAGGTGCATTCGTGTTTGTACCAGTAAAAGCCATAACTGCACTTAATGCTGCCAAAATCAGAACTGTGTAATACAAAGGAAATGAATTGTACAATGTATGCCAGCAGAATGTAAAAATGTCTTGTGTGCATGGTATGATGTGTTTTTTTTTTTCTTCCCTTTTTAGAATCCTTCCTTCTCCTTTTTAAATATGTTTTTATAGTTAGTTTTAGAAGTATTTTTCTTGTATTTATTTATTTATATACCTTTAACTGATGCTTGCACTTTACTGTTTGTTTGTTTGCACTTGATAGGATTGCATCCAATTTCGTTGTACATGTACAATGACAATAAAGATATTCATTTAATGTCAACCAGTTAAACATTACTATCCCCTATCACCGTTAATGGAGGTTTAGTCAAGGCAACGTTATGTCCTGCATTGCTAATTTCACCCGGAGAGGGCACCATTTACCAAAATATAACAGTCGTAGCTACTTGCATAGCTATGCCCTTTATTCCTCAGAAGAGTAGGTTATCTATATTTTGTGACATTAGATGCAAACCACACCTTGTGTAGCCTACACACCATAACGGGATAGTTATTTGCCCCCCTCCCCCAATCAAATGAGTTAGAGCAAACGTTAAAGGGTATGTGATAAACACGATAAAAAGTAATAAATCATATTTTGTCATTATGATGGTGGTTACATCAAGTTATTTGCTGGAACATTTGTCGCATGAAAAAAATGTATATTTAAATATAAAATAAAAAATATTTTAAAACTACATAAACAAATTGATGTTAAAAAATAAAATAAAATAAAAAACGTAACTCCTTTGCAAGCTGAGTGACAGCAGTAGCAGAGACAAGTCAATTCAGGGGCCAACTCAGTCTCAGTGAATTCAGGAATCGATGTCTTCAATGGAGAAAGATGCAAAATGGTCCAAAGGTCATACTGCATTGCCCCAGGCTGTAGAAATAATTATTTTTAAAGAAAAGGCAGCTGGTCGCCCCTACTACTTGCGTGATCTCCCATGTCGCCTCACAGCCCTCCAAGTTTTGCATGTCCTAAAAACAGTATTTTGTCCAGGTCCCATTACGATTTGTTGAACAAATCAGACAGGGCAGCAGTAACGTTAACACTTGTTAGCCAAACGACTCCCTGTTAGCCAGCCCACTCGATAGTAACAATTGAAACACCTTTGGCAAGTTTAGCCGGGTCTACTTCTATAGCACCGGACTTTTTAACGTTTGGAGGCTAACGTTATAGCCAGCTTGTAACCAATATGCTGCTTTTGCGGCGACAAGCTAATGAACGTTATTCGGTTTCATCTCATTTTACTCGAAAAATGTCTTGGCTTTCATTATCTGCGTGTCTAACCTTAAAAAGAAAAGAAATGCTCTTTATGGAGTGGCATTAATCACTGCGGCAGTGAATGCAGTGTCAGTTCAGAGGTGTGCACATTACAACCATATATTTACAGTAACCAACTCGTAATTTCACTTCAATCAGCTTCATATGACTCCCAATATTAGCCTGTCGTCAAGCTTTAGCAAACGACGGTGTTGATGACTGACGCTACCCCAGCAGGTCAGGTTGTCCATAAAATCTGATGAAAAGCAATGGGCTACATTACAATGGCAACTATATCAAACATATATTATTACAGCAGCAGACTACTCTATTATTTACGGAGAAGATGGCTAACTTTACGCCTACCAGCTTCGTTAAATTAGCAGCAGTCCAAGCTAGCAATTTACCAATTGCAGCAGGTTCATCTGCCCGGCGATGGCCACCGACGGGGAAGGGAGAGGATGATCCCGGATAGGAAAATGGGGTAGAGAGGAAACAAACCCAGCAACAAGTTTAACGCAAGCCAAATTGTTATAATTCTGAAAGCTCTGTCCCGTTTTGTGAAATGGTCGCTGCACAAGTGGGTGTTTGCGCTGAGCTTGCCATTGTAGCAATAACGTTAGCTTTCCAAAAACCCATTTCTTACGAATTTCAGCATTTTGAGGAGACCGTAGCATTATCCTCGACCTCATCCTGTGTTTGTGCATCCAGGGAGGGCACAAACATGGGGTATATGCGGCATGCTTATTTTTATTTTGTATTATTGAGAGGGGGCGGGGTGTGGAAGAGCCAGAGTGGCGATTTTTCGCGCAACTCACCTTCGAAAGTAGACAATATTTTTATGAATAAAACTATCCCGTCCCATGGGTTTCCCCACTCTTCTCGTTGTAACGTAGTAGCGCCTGTATTTTATCAATGAAAGCCAGCGGGTATTTGCGCTGTTTTTTGTGTTACCATAGAAATAGTAAATTCCCTGCAAATTGTTAGTGGAGTATGGATTGTTGGTATTAATTGTACATTTTATAAGAATAGCAAAGGAGTGTACATAAATGTTCTTGTTTGTTTCTGCAAGGGAGTGGGTTGTCCTTTAAATAATACATTTGTGATTGCCACTTTTGTGTTTTCTACTTTATTTAATTCAAGGGGTTTTTAATTCCAAAAGTATATCACATATCAGACTCAGAATATCAGTATGTTGGCAAAATGTAGATATTTTATGGGGTCAATACAGCGGTCTTAAAATACTGGAATGGATTGATTAAAAACTTGCACAAAAAAAGAATAATCAGTAGTCAATTCGATTTGGCTATTTCATGCCATTGAAGCCTCTAAATTGCAGGAAATAGCTGTTTTGTAAAAAGTGCTTCAGCTTCAGCACTGTCACTCATGTTGTCTAGGGAATTCTACAGACACTGGGTATGTTTACATGCACACTAATACTGCGATCTGAACCCGGTTATGGCAATACTCTGGTTACTGAAATGGTCATGTAAACACCTTTATCCGATAATGTAAGGTCATAATCCGTGTTTTCGAAACCTGATTTACACACCTGGTTTTTTGCCCAAACTTTTGATTTTTTGGTGCATGTGAAGTGAACACCTTTCTTCTGGTTTCTTTCGGCTTTTCTAAACTATGCATGTCAGACAAAAGAGGCGGTGTATCATCAAAATTGTTCCACCCGTCAATATTTGCTTGGCCTGGGGTTCCTTCAGGATCGATCAATCAATCAATCTTTATTTGTATAGCTCATTTCGTACAATTTAATGCAATGCGCTTTACATTATTAAAAGTCAGTCAATAATAAAATCAATAAAATCAATAATCAATATACTGTAAGTCTATAAAACAATAAAACCATTAAAAAAAACTATAAAAACAATAAAACAAATTAAAACTATAAAAATATAAATAAATAAATAAAGCACTACATACATAAAATAAAAAAGGGAATGTTTGGGGAACAAGAGAATGTAAAGGGAACTATTTGTCCATGAATGGCCCAAGGTAAAACCGAGACTAAAAAGGTGTGTCTTGAGTTGACATTTAAAAATGTCTACATTTTCAGCTGCCCTTAAAGCGGGTGGGAGATTATTCCAGAGGCGGGGACCATATGAGCTGAAAGCAGCCCCCCATATGTTTTAGTCTGTGATTTAGGAATTATTAAAAGAAGTGAGTCAGAGGATCTGTGGGCTCTGCTAGGAACATATTTAGGAAGTAAGTCTGCAATATAACCCGGTGCATGTCCATGGACTGATTTAAAAATGAGTAAAAGAATTTTAAAATCAATTCTAAAATTTACAGGTAACCAGTGTAGGGACTTTAAAACAGGAAGAATGTGCACTCTCTTCTTGGTTTTAGTTAAGACCCTAGCAGCAGCATTTTTAGGAAGATCTCACTTCCAGGATTTTATTATTAAATTAAACATTTCACCGGTGAATATATATTGTTCAGTATTGCGTGCTTGTGTTTGTACTAGCTAGCTGGCTAGCACATTAAATAACTGAAATTATCGGGACATTGGCCAGATTTAGATATCGGTAAAGCTAGCTAGTACAATAATATAAATCAACCACTACTACCAATTAGCTATAAAATAACTAGCTATCATAATAACTACTAGCTAGCTATAATAATAATAATGCTTACGTCATTTTTTGCGGGCGAATAATTTTTGTCCTTACAAGGGAAAGCAGTTTGTAGCTATGTTTTCCACAGAGCCGATTGTGGAGAGAATCATGTAAACGCGGCTTTTGGAGTAATCGCATTTCTGTGATGTCCATGTGAACGCGATTAGTTAAATACTGGCGTAAGCTGATAGTTTACAGTATTCAGATATTGCTGTGCATGTAAATGTACCCATTGAGAATGACTGCAACATTGATGTAAGGTGATATCCTGATCGGTAAAATTGGAAACGGTGGGCTTGTGCAATCATGAAATGCAGGTTGGAGCTTACCTCTATCCACAACTGGACTTGTTGCTTCCAATCCAGCCCGACAGCCCTCGCTGGTGTTTCTCCATCCGTTCAAGTTTTGGTTTTCCTTTTAAAAAGTGCTGATCGCCGTGTCACAGTCCGTGGCAATCTCTCTTTTTTTCTGCTCTGCAAACAATTCCGGCTCTTAAAAAAAAGGAACTCCCGCCACTCTCTCCCGGAAGCCCTCTTCTCCTCTCTCACAGGTCACATGCCAAACACATAACCATCACGCTCCACCCACTAGGGGTGGGCGATACTGCAAAATTTGGTATCGATCCGATACCAAGTAAATACAGGGCTAGTATTGCCGATACCGATACCGATACGATACTTTTTACCAGTAGCGAATGCTGGGTTTACAACTTTGGCCCTCTGCCAGGGTCCAGCGCCTTTCTCCTGTTTTCTGCGCACCAGTCAACAAGTGATTCTCTCTCTCTCTCCCTGTATGTATACATACCCGCATCCGTCAGACTTAACCAAATAGTTGCACCACTCTCCCACCTCGCATAGCCACCTTTCTCTCTCTGTGTGTGAGTGTGCGTGCTCGTCTCGCTCGCTCTATCACAACGGACACGTGTATAAATGTAGTTTTATTTTGAAATTTGTTTTATTTTGAAAATTGAACGGATGCTCTATGCTGTTTCTAGCACTTGACTTCCTGTCTGGTGCGACCAGCCAGCGCGCTGCTGAACTCACAGCATAATAATGAGCAGGCAGGGAAGGAGGGGGGGAGGAGCAAAGTGAGCATGAGCGAAGTGAGAGAGGAGCGGTGTTTGCACAACCACTAGGATGTAACGGGAGTTGTGTACTGAACGTAGAGAAGAGAAACTGAAACTTAAGTATCAATCTCATCACGCAAGTATTGATCAATACCGATACCAACGTTGGTATCGATACTATCGATATTTTGGATCGATCCGCCCACCACTACCACCCACAAACCAGTCACACAAGCCCACCAATACCACTAAATAACTATATTCTAGTTATCGTTTCATGAAATGCACTAATAATAAAATAAAGAGGAGGGAAAAATGTTACTGTGTGCCTAATTATGGACCTGTTGTAACACTAGCAACAACATGGTTTAATTTTAGACTAAAAAGATTATCCTTGTTAATACCACGGTTTGCTTTAGTCCCAATATAATAAATACTAGTTTCTAGATTAGCTATGTTAGATAATGGGGCATTGGGATGTGTACTATTGCAATTACTTGCAGACAAAGGCGTTGGGCCATATGTCTGAGTCACGGGCATTTGGAAAAGCGTTGGGAAACGCGCAGGCTCTGATGTAGGATCAGAGGCCTGCAGCCTGGTTGATACTGTCATGACTAGGGGTGTAACGGTACACAAAAGTCACGGTTCGGTACGTACTTCGGTTTTGAAGTCACGCTTCGGTAACAGAGTGCATAATTGCTGCGTTGTGGATCGTCTAGGGCTACACTCGGACTCAGATAGGCGTATCTTTTTTCATTGCTTTCAGCTGTTGTTAGTTAATTGAACAGATTGGAGTCACTCGGTAGCTTAGTTTATTTTGAATTGTTTGCAGTTTGTCCGTAGCTTGCTCGCTGTAATCGGGCCAGCTACCCGTCTTTTGTGTTGCTAATTAGAACTAGTTGGAACCAGTTTCACCTGTGTGTATATCAAGCGTGTTTGCAGCTCATCACCTCAGTGAGTTCTAATTCAACTAGTTCTAATCTCTTATCTGAGTCCGAGTGTAGGCGAGACGATCCACAACGCAGCTATTATGCACTCTGTTACCGAAGTGTGACTTTTGTGTACCGTTACACCCCTAGTCATGACTGAGTATAAAAGGCTATCAAAAGACTATCTTATTTTCAGGTACTCTTACAAGCGATATTATAACCTCTCTGAATTTGAATGGATCTCTATGGGAATTGTGGGGTGGGACTAGATTAAGCTGTAAATTACACGGGAATAGTATGGAACCCATGGTTGGCTAAATGGCTGTAAGTCATCAAGGGTCTGAGGTATCAAACAAGCCTCAAACCATCACTCTGCTGCTAAATATGCAGTAGCTATGGATGGATCACTTGAAGGGTTGTTTCTCCTGACTTATTTTTCCATAGAATTCAATGGGAAAATGAGTCAGGAGAAACAACCCATCCATATCTACTGCATATCTATGGTTTCATGCTCGTTTGATACCTCAGACCCTTGATGACTTAGCATTTAGCCAACAATGTTTGTGTAATTTACAGCTTACTCTAGCCCCACCCCCCAATTCCCATAGGTGTCCATTCAAATGCAGAGAGGTTATAGTATCGCTTGTACCTGAAAATAAGATATTGAGAGTCTTTTGATATCCTTTTATTCCCAGTCATGATAGCATCATCTGTTTACATGTGGAACGTTCCAAAGAGGTATTTTTCCAGTATTTATTTATTTTTTGCTCCTGTCTCAACTTTTTTGGAATGTGTTGCAGGCATCAAATTTGGAATTAGCTTATATTTACAAAAATCTATAAAGTTGATAAAGTAAAACAATACATATCTTTTCTGAGTACTGTTTTCAATTAAATATTTGTAAAAGAGAATTTACAAATCACTGCTTTCTGCTTTTATGTGCATTTTACATACTGTTCCAAATTTTATGGAATTGGGGTTGGTAGATCTATTCTTAGGCACATTTGCTTCTGGTTTTCTGTAACGTTAGTTGGCATGTTGTATCTTAACCACCAGATGTTGTTTCTTTTGAGAATTAAATCAGTTTCGATCATTTGCTACGATAAAAAAAAGTTTTCCCCTGATGTTCAGCCTTGGCCGCATGATAATACAGTCCCGACCTGCCATTTGGGCTAAATAGGTCTGCAAGAAACCCTGGAATGTAGTGTAATTTAATTTTCCTGGTTTAGAAAAAAGGACTCTGATCCGGTTTTAAGTGAACAAGGTCTGAATTCCATCCAATTAGGCTTGTTACCAGTGCAGATGGCTACTGAGAATGGGAGGCTTATGTAAACTATAGCCTATAACTTGCTAATGTTTTTTTTTTTTCAGCTGCCTCTCAGAACACTGTTCTGCAAGCAAGGTTGGAGACTACTACGACTGAGACCAGACGTGAGCTCTAAAGCAGTAAACTCTTAGATGTTCTGTTGATGAGTGCTAAGGAAGTGTTAGTTGGTTAGCTAATTACTGGTGCGGGTGTGTGTATATAGTGTATGTGTAGGTGATTATGGCAGAGTTTTTGTGTTATGGATGGCAAAGTTTTTGATTCCATGTAAAATTGTGCTTGCATTTCATGATTTTGTTTATATGTCAAAGCTACAGCTAATCTTAATCATTGGGAGCTGTAAAACCTTCCTCCCTGTTAAAAAATATCATTACTTGTTACTTTACGTTTTTTTCAATTTTAGAATAATTAGATTTTTTACTGATTTAGCTACAGTCAGGCCTAAGGATGCAGCTACACAAGACCAACTTGCGGCTTTTGGAGGGTATGTTGCAGAGATGCTCCCCAAGTATGTGCAGCAAGTTCAGGTAAAACACATCATCTATAACTTAAAAGAACAGTTAATTTTTCAGTTATGCTTTGTGCTATCTGGCATTGAAAAATAATTCTAAGTAGGAATGGGCAATGCTATATAAGGTACATCATATTGCTACAATGCTACATTATATTTAACCTTGAACATAAGGTTAAATATAAATGTTATTATTTGAATATGTGGACAGGACTAATCTTACAGTCTGTCACTGGTGTCGTAGGTGACTTGTTTCAATGAGCTGGAGATAATGATACACCCTGAAGGGGTCCTTCCTGTGCTCACATTCCTGCGGGATCACACCAATGCCCAGTTCAGGAACATGACGGACCTCACTGCAGTGGATATCCCGACGCGCAACAATCGTTTTGAGGTATAGCAGTTCACAGCCTTCTGAAGTGCTCACAATTCTTTTTTCACTGTTTATCTTAATCACTGCTTTGTTTCATGCAGGTGTACAGCAATGTTCAATTTTGGTTTCCAGCCATAAAGAATCAGTCCAATCAAAACAAAATGGTGGAATTACAGAATGTTATACTAGGCATGTTAACGATTAATCGATTGATTATTCTTCATTACACATTCACGTCAATCCAGCTTCACGATTAAAAAGATTTAAAAGATTTTTTGCAACCATTTGGCAACCAACGCAAGCGCATTGGGAGTCCATGACTGCCGGAAAATCCGCCCGGACTGCCTTACATGGACATTATACATGCCCACATCTGGAAAACTGGTGTCGTTTTTTTTTTTTTCCTCACACATCCACTTGCACTCATCAACAGCTCGTTGCAGGCTTGGATGCCTAGCAAATCTAAATGCAATCGATATGACATAGCTACAGCAAGTAAACTGTCCATCCACATTGGGTTATAATCTTGAGTTTATGTAAGTGAACATAGTTAAATTAATTTACTATTAGCAAAACAACATTTAGTTAACATACGTTATGATAGCTTATGAAGTTTGCTAGCAGTGCAGTAGTAGCCTATAGATACTGCACTGATGGATAGATGGCTAGCTAGCTAGGGAGAGAAAGGTTGATATATGAATAAGTCGCTAGCAGTTGGCACAGCTGAATGCAGCACAAAACATGTTTGGACCATTGGTTTTGGGCTTCTCAAAATGGTGAGATCTGTAATCGGACTCAAGAGTTTGTTGAATAATGTGGAGATATCAGTAGTCCAGATGAGCATTTAGTTAAAACCTAGGCAAAAAATTGGATTGACCCCATATTTTTTCTACAGTCTATGAATCAAACGTAGCCAAAACAAGTCATGTGGGTCATTCCGTGTCAAATCAACCATTAATAGCCTGTACTGCATGCCATTTAATTTTTATAAGGCCCTAGATTTGGGCAAAGTGCAAAATTCCTAAACGAGAGTGATATTGAGGCTATTATAAACAGATTTTTTTTGCACCCATATGGTATCAATAATAATTTTTTTTTCAAATACATCTTTTATAAATTTTGTGCCAATATTTGAGGTCTCTTCCACTAATGGACATGAAGATATTAAGAATAAAACAAGGCGTGGCAGCATTTTTCGGTCATATTCATAGGACCAAAATGGTATGTGGGGTAGCTGGTCGGAACATGAAAATGTATGTGGAAATAGCTTAATGTATGGTCATTCAGTGTACAAAGTGCCGATGTCCTTCCACGTCCCCTTCATAGATAAATACACATAGTTAAAGGCATTGTTTTACCATGTTTTCTGTAACATGTTTTCTGTAGGCTCATTTTACTATAGGTCATTAATGCAAGCTATATTCTTTACTATCAAGGCCTCATTATAGAAAAAGGCATTAACTCTGATAGATGCTATATTCAATGGAGTGGTTAAATTTTATATCCCATATTTAAAAAAAGAATAAGATACTCAATAAAAAATTCTAATAACTTTATTGAAAATGATGTGCAATGTAGCAAATTATGTACTAGAAATTACATGGGATGAAAACTATTATCTTTTAACCATATAACTTGAACAACAGGACTGAATTAGGTACATGCTTGGTGTTTTCTTGATAAGTGGAATCCCTATGTTCCATTATTCACTGATTGGTGAATATAAGGGCATATACTGATGATTTCACTGTGTGGACATGTTTCAACATGCGTATCAGTACAATTTCAATATATAGCTTACAATTACATGTACATGTATAAACATATCCAACCTTTTATGTGGAAACACATTTAGATACTCCCACTGGAGCTTGAGATGGCCATTTAGGATACCACTTATTTCTCCTTATACCAGAGGTTTTATCAAAATTTCACTTATTTTCAATATCCAGGACCTTACCGGAGACACAATTCCCATCTCAAATGCCCTATATTCCAATGAATGAAAACATGTTTATCCTTTATTTCTTACCATTCCTATGACACAGGAATTCAATAATCATGGAGATACTGAGGCAAAAAAAATTTAATCCTGAAATGGACGTTTTTCTGCCATAGGTAAAATATCTCTCAAATCTGTGTCTATTTTTGTATGAAGGAAAAATGGAAGAACATTGGCACTTTGTACCCTTAATAATGTACATTTTTATGTTTCTACTAGCTACCCCTCATACCATTTTGGTCCTATGAAAGTGACCAAAATATGCTACCACGCCTTGTTTTATTCATAATATCTGTCCATAATAAGTATATTATATGTCCATTGGTGGTAGAGACCTCAAATATTGGCACAAAATTAATAAAAGATTGTATTTGCAGAAAAAATAATGATATCATATTGGTGCAAAAATGTGGGTTTGTAGTACCTCAATATCACTCGTTTAGGAATTTTGGACTTTTTTCCAAATCTAGGGCCTCATAAAAATAAAATGGCATGTAGTACAGGCTTTTAATTTAGTTTGGTGAGGCTAGGAACAATACTTGTCAAGATATTAATGCCCAAACATGGCTTCCCAGATAAGGCGTTTTTGAGGCTATAAAAATGAAATAATATCAAGGGCTGAAAATATATGAAAACATAGGATATGAACAGAAATATTTTACAGGCCTTGGTTTTGGGACCCATTCATGATATAGACAAGGTTTGAACAAAATCTGAGACGGTGCTGCAACAACCTTATATGATTTGACACGGAATGACCCATATGGAATTTTATGGTAATATGTCAAGCCACATTGCATCCACTGGAATTAATGAAATTTTGGGATATTGGCACAATTATATTTAAAAAATCTGACCATGGGGAGACATGAGAAGGGATTGGATTAAGTAAACCATAATACACTACACTCCAAAAGTGTTAGGGGAGTGACACATTTTTGTTGTTGTTTTGGCTCTGTACTCCAGCGCATTGGATTTGAAATGGAACAGTGACTATGAGGATAAATTGCAGACTTTCAGCTTTAATTTGAGGGTTTTTACATCAATATCGGGTGAACCTTGTAGCAGTTGTACAGTTTAGGTCATTGTTTCTCCCGTCTAATTTTTCTATTGAACTCTAAGGAAAAATAAGTCAACCATCTGGCAGCAGAGTGATGGTTTAAAGCTTGTTTGATACCTCAGACCTTTGATGACTTACAGCCATTTAGCCAACCATGTGTTCCATACTGTTCCCGTGTAATTTACAGCTTATTCTTATTCCACCCCCAATTCCCACAGAGATCGGATTCAAATGCAGAAGTAATGATATCGCTTGGAAGAGTACCTGAAAATAAGATATCAAGTCTTTTAGGGCTGAGCCGAATGCTTCGGAGCTCCGAAGCTTCGTTCGTTGGATTGGGATTCGGATCCTAAATTCAGATTCAAATAGTTAGTTTTTTTTCCTCAAAAAACAAAAAAATAATAATAAAAAATATATATTTTCCCCTCAAAAAAGAAGAAAATGGATGGTTTACTGGATGTTTGTCAACATATAAGTGTTTATTCTATACTTATTGAGCTTTGAATCGCCTGGAAGTTTATCGAACGTACAAGGATGCACGGTTCAGCCTTCCACGTGACTTGTCTCAACATTTGCTATGCTGTTGCCCAAAGCCTGAGGTGAAGTTACAAGATGTCAAAGAAGTCAGCTGTGTGGAAACATTTTAATATTATCGCTGACAATCCAAAAAAGGTCAAATGCCAAATATGCCAGCAGAAATTGGTGGAACTACGAATTTGACAAATCATTTGAAAAATGTAAGTAGCCTAATTTACTTTGTCCGAGTAAAAACCTTGCAACATTTGCATTAGCTAGCCGATCTGACTAGGCTACATTTCATGATATAGCCTAGCCTAGCATAGCATGACAACCTATTACGTTTTGGGAAAAAAACAATATAGCCTACACTCGGCTTTATATAGCCTATACTCGGGAATAGCCTACACTTGGCTTTAGACTTTTTTTCCCCATACCATACGCAGTATGTAGCCTACGTAAAGTCTGAGAGTTTATAGGCCTGCACATACTGTAACTGTGAAGACTGCGGCTTATATTTATCTTTTAAATTTATTTAGGCCTATGTTTCATGTCCTGAACTTCTGTTCCATTCCAATTTAATACTTTGTTGTTTCAATAGAAAAAAACGGCCTTTCTTCATGCGCATATTACTGAAATAGATGTGAGCGCGCCTCTACTGGACGTATCGTAACATTGTTTTCAAAGACAAAAACATTTTTAATAGATTATTATTAAAACGAAGCTTCTGAGAAAATTGCCAACGAAGCTTCGAAGTGTAAAAAATGGCATTCGGCTCAGCCCTAAAGTCTTTTGATGTTGTTGGGTCACAGACGTCATGGCATGCAAAGGATATGCAACCAAATATTAAATATGATGACTTTATTGAAGTTTTATATTATGTAAATTTTTGTCCACCTACTTTTGGTGCCCTACAATGGGGGGGGCTATGTGTAAAAATGGCTACAATTGCTACACAATTCTCCTGATATGGATGTAAAAACCCTCAAATTAAAGCTGAAAGTCTGTTTTGGACTGCACTGTATATTACATTTCAACAAAAAATGTTTTCAATGTAAAAAATTTACTAAAAAAGTTTAAAAAAGTTACTCACGCATAGCCTACAAAGCACTGTGTAAGTTCTTAATACCACCTTGCAAAAACTAGGCCTGCCTTTAAAAGTGTTGATATCAACATGTGGCCAGGTTACAATTAATAATATTGCCTATCATAGCTCACACATAGCCTATCCAATCTTTCCTCAATTATTGCCCGGACGGAGAGCGGGCGGGCCTAAATGCCTGAAAGTATGTAACTGACTGGCTATGTGGCTCTATGGCTAATTGCGAGTGGTGAAATTGCGAGTGGTGAAAAGCGCATGTGCAAAATTCTAATTTTGCGGTAAGAAAAGTTGAAATGCGAATGCGCAAAATTCGAATTTCAAGTAATTACTGTAAAAAGTTTGCTGTCCTGCGTGAGTTTATGGTGGGAGGTCGTATTTCAGAGGTTGTAAACGCGGCGTTGGAGCTGCACAACTGGAGACTTGGCGCCATGGACACCCTTCCCAGGAAAGTTTTGGCTTTGCTAGCAAACATAGCTAAAACGGCTAACTACAACCATAACGTTTTAACTTTTAATTGTATATGTTTATCATTCATTGAGATAAAAATTTAAACACTAGATCCACAATTCTTTGTGACTGGAACATGGGAAATGGATCACGTGAAATATATAGAATTTTGCCTAGTTTTGCCTAGAAACGTGGTCTGATGAAAAATATTAAAACTTTTTGTCAGTAGACAAGACTATATACAGAAACCATCACAATGCATGTTAACCTGTTCTAAGCCCAAAGCTCAGCCCTGAGATTTTGGCATTTAAAACTACAATAAAAAGTTGAATACTGAGTTTGATTGGCTTTGCTACCTGTGTTGATTATTTCCTCTTCATCTTCTCTCTGTCTTTTCTTCGTAAAGTAATTTTATAAAGTAGGTCATGTTATAAGACGTAGAAGCCAAACGAGCCGAGCGACGGAAGAATATTTGGACGCACCCTTTTATAGCCTATGTAAAAAGGCCTTGCTATGCGCACTCTTCTCTGGCTGCGTCCCAATATTATTCACTCCCCACCTCCTTTCCCTCACTCCTCTCTGCCCGAAATATACAAAACTGTCTGTAGCCTACATGTACAAGTAGGTCTAGTTGCATGTAGCCTACAGTATACACCTAACATTGCGGTTCGCTAAATTATAGGCCATAGCCTATGTAGCCTAGCTCCCAACTTTATAAAGTACTTTACATTTTAAATAGGAAATAGAAATAGAAATTATAGGATACACAATTTGGCTACACATTAATCCAAATAGAATTTTCAATATAAATAACGAAACAACGTTAAATAGCCTAACTGTAGTACAACCCCTGGCAAAAATTATGGAATCACCACACTTAGAGGATGTTTACCCAGCTTTTTTACTTCATATCAAATAAACAAATCACAGATATGACACAAAACAATTTTTGTTTAATAGCTGAACAGTCTGACTTCGTGAAACATACCTCAAAATGAGGAGATGCAGCCTCTGTGTGCGGCGGGTTTTGTGTGTAAACAGGGGGGAGGGGAATCAACCAGGGTGAAGAGAGGGTCTTTTTGAAGGGACGGGGCTACGCTGTGCACATAAGCCTACAATTTCAAATTGAGAGTTTTTTTTTAATCAATTTGAAACTGGCCGGAAAACTTTTGCTCAACTGAGACATTTGTTGCTCCTGCAGCCAAACTATTAGTGGAAATCACAAACTCTGTGTTTAACTTCATTGGTAGACGATTCGTGACAACTCTGCTGAATAGAGTTTCCAAATGTCACTATTTTCCCATAGCAAGTCCATTTAAAAAGACCCCCCCCCCCCCCCCACCACCCAGTCTATACCTACCCATGCATGACATAGTGGACAATAGCATCTATGTTTGAGTTCATAAATATATTTATTCATCATATAAAATTTGAATTCCATCATTGCAACAAGATAAACCCAACAATCGCCTGATCGTTTGCCAAAAAAGCAGTGAAACGCCCTGCTCACTCAAATGCCATATAAACATGTGAAATCATTCTCATACCACATGTTCTACTATGAATATCTGCTACTAAATATGAAATAAATAGTTTACAATCCTATCATTGGTTTTACACATCGAGATGTTCCGAGATGTTTCAGTGGTCATTTATTGTCTGGTACAATCCGTTTGAGAAATATACAACACTTTATACCGCTATTACACTATCTGAAACGTCGACTCGTAATACCCCCCATGCCCTGCAATCCTGTCTCATTCATTACAGTTCATTCTGGTTTAATTGTCGGCTCTTTTATCCAATAGAGTACTTTATAACCTTAGCAACGGTATATGCTATGTCTTAATGGGTGCTTTGAACAATTAATTACAGTCCAGAGTAACGGCAGTTTTCATTTTTACAGTCTAGTATTACGCAAGCACTAGAGAAAACGTGTTTTCCCGATATGTAAGTAGTACTGCTTCTAAAATGCGGTTGGTCTCCCTGGCTACATATTTACTTTTTACATTTACATTTACATTTTAGTCATTTGGCAGACGCTCTTATCCAGAGCGACGTACATTAGTGCATTTTCCTTGAAACAAGTGCGTTAAAACAACCCTAAAAGGTAAATACGATTTCAAACACCAGGTCAGTACCTTTTTAAAGGTTAAACATTTTTAAAATGACTTTATTACGTTTTGCCACTCAAGCACTGTCTTGTCCAATATGATTGATAGGCCTATTGTTATTTGCGCATTTTGAGTGCATTGCCCATACTGTAGTGCAATTGTAAATTTTATGTTTGTTATTTTATGATTTTTATTGAAAATAGAACATTTGGCAGTATTTTTCACATGGTGGAATACTATTTTATTTTCATGTTATCGTACATAATATATGGCTATGGTGTACACACTTGTCTCTTAGGGCATGGAAAATGCTCATTCCAAGTTACTGTGCACTGATATAGAGTGATGTAAATCATGAATGGGAACATTAAAAATGCAATCCCTGGGCAAAAGAATATATACTGTAGAGTACAGGTAAAAGTGATGTTTTATTGAGGTACAAGCGTGAATGAAACACTGTGATATCACTGTTTTATCTTAAACCATCAGAAGGGGCAAATGTATATGCTTTATAATGGACAAAACTAATTTTATTCATTTTATGACATGTTTTTGGATAGGATAGATATCTACCCCCCTATACTGATGAAAAGATAGTAATTCCCACTTGAAAATGATGCAAAAGTGAGCCAAAACGGTTGATTTGTAGTTAAATATATAATAATTATTTTTATTTAGAGCAGTGCACAATTTATCCATTTGGATAGATTTGGAGACACTAATGGACAACACGGTACACTGCCTATATTTTGCATCATAGATCATTAGTAGTTCTGCTTATCATCCTCAGATTTTGCACACTTGTGGACATGGAGTTTATGATCCAGGAAATTTATCCGTTTCACTTATGTTGCTCTCAGTATTTTGTTGCAAACCATTTTTCCAAAGTTTCTTGCATTTGTGGCACTTTATTTTGACTTAAATTATGAAAATAAACTAATCTAAGTTCATATAAAGCCTTAAACCGAGCCTGGACCGAGCGAACACTATATGCAAACATTGTAAAATGTTGGTGCCTTATACTGACAGCAGCATAACAAATAGGGCTACACATACACTACTCACAAAAAGTTAGGGATATTCGGCTTTCGGGTGAAATTTCAGGATGAACCTAAAATGCACTATAACCTTTACAGGTGAAATTAATTTGACCTTCTCTAAACTTTTGAATGCACATGTCCAACTATTCAATGTTTCAGTACTTTTTGCACAACTTGCTGTTCTCTAACAAGGAGCTGAACGGCAAAATTCACAACAGGTGTTTGATCCATGAATCGACCAATAAATTTCCTGGTTCAATTAGAATTGGTATTTAAACAGTCCTCTTCATCATGCTGTTCACATTTTGACATCATGAGACCAAGACGACACCTAACAATTGATCAACAGTACCTCGCCATTGCGAGGCATCAAACAGGATGTTCTCAGAGGGAAGTGGCCACTGAGCTTAGAGTGTCAGAGTGTCATCAGCAGGTTGCAACAGAGATACGGAGAGACTGGAAGAGTCACAGAAAGGCATAGAAGTGGACGTCCTTTGGCCACATCCCACACTGATGACCGCTTCATTGTGAACAGTGCCCTGCGGAACCGGATGATGAATGCCACTCAACTCCAGGCACATTTAAGGGAGGTGAGAGGCACCCAAGTGTCATGTCAGACCATTCGAAACCGTTTACATCAGCGTGGTCTGCGTGCTAGACGACCTGCAAGGGTACCTGACCACACCACCAGGCACAGGCGTCATCGTCTTGCATGGGCCAGGGAGCATTTACGCTGGATGAGGGACCAGTGGGCCTCAGTGCTGTTCTCTGATGAAAGTCGATTCACGTTGAGCAGAAATGATGGCCGCCAACGATGTTGGAGACGTCAAGGAGAGCGCTATGCATCAGCCACTGTTGTCACCAGACGACCCTTTGGTGGTGGCGGTGTTACAGTGTGGGCAGGTGTGTCTAGTCAATACAGAACTGCCCTACACTTTGTGAATGGTACAGTGACAAGCCCATACTACCTGAATAACATCATTAATCCAGTCATTGTGCCCCTGCATGAACAACACAGGCCTAATTTCATCTTCATGGACGACAATGCTCCAGCTCATCGAGGTCGCATCATTAGGGAAAGGCTGCTGGAGACTGGGGTACCTCAAATGGAGTGGCCTGCACTTTCTCCAAACCTGAATCCCATAGAAAACCTATGGGATCAGCTGACTCACCGTGTAGAGGCTCGTAACTCTGTACCCCAGAACCTCAATGACCTGAGGGCCGCCCTTCAAGAAGAGTGGGATGCCATGCCTTAGCAGACAATAAGTTGACTTGTGAACAGCATGAGACGTCGTTGTCAAGCTGTAATTGATGCTCAAGGGCACATGACAAGTTATTGAGACATTGACATTTTTGTTGTGGTATACCCACCACTGTTGTTGGCTTTTGTTTCAATAAATTGTTTGAGATGAGGAAATCACCATTGCATGCTTCTACTTAAATGCCCTACTTTCATGATACGTATAATATCACTGTAGCGTGAACTTACATTTTCCATAAATTTCACCCGAAAGCCAAATATCCCTAACTTTTTGTGAGTAGTGTATGTGCTGCCACAACTGAAAGGCCAGCTGACACTCCAACAAGCCTTTTCACAGCCTCTGCCATACGCTTCTCCGAGAGCGAAAGAAATAACTAACTGCATCGCGAGATACATTGCTCTCGACCTAAGGCCATTTTCCACAGTGGAAAACACAGGTTTTAAAGAGCTTATCCATGCACTGGAGCCCAGGTACGCTTTGCTGTCGAGACCACATTTCAGCACAACCGTTATGCCTGCCCTGTACAAGAGCGCAAAAGAAAAGGTCACCAGTGCTATATTGGATGTCGACTCGGTTGCGCTGACAACAGACGGTTGGGCTTCAAGAGCCACCGAAAGCTATTACCATGACAGCGCACCTGGTCACCAGAAGTTTGGAGATGAAGAGCTATGTGTTGCAGACTCAGAGAGGTCAGCAAGTCGATTGAGCAAGCCATCTGCTGGGAAGAATAGGGAAAGTGACATCATTCTTCCACCGCGACATCTTCGATCGATACACCGATGAGAGTGGCTTGGATTTCCTTTTGATGGCGACATCAATGGACCCCAGATTTCAGACACTGCCTCAGCTTGACGATGACAGCCGTGACATGGTGTTCGCCAGATTAACGTCTAAGGCTGATGGTTTAATGCATACTCAGGTAAGCCTCTTCACATACGGCATTTTCATTCTTACTATTTTGTAAAGATAATAATAATATGCCTTTTATACACATATGTATTCTGTGTTTTTAATTTGAAGCTGCTTTATAAAAAGCACTTCACATAAAGCGCTATAAAAAGTGCTGTATAAATTCAATAAACTTAAACTTAATAATAAATGAAGTAAAGATCAAATTTAGCTGATGTTTGGAATTTGATCTTTCCGTTTCTGTGAATTGTGTGCTGTGCTACATTTAATTTGAATCCAAATTCAGGCTGCTGTGGTCCACTGTATTCTTTTGTCTTTATTGGCCTAGTTTTGAGAACATCTGATATTGTTTTTTTATTTTTTATTAACAAGCCCATACAGTTGATTGGGAACTGAAGTAATATTTAAATATTATATTTCATGTTTAAAAAAAACTACAAGTGCGGTAATTTAATTTGGGCAGTTGATGTCTGTTATAAGCACTTTGTGAAGGCATGTTACAAATAAAGTTAATTGTTATTACTGCATTGTGTTTAAAAAAATGATTTTTTTCTATTTTTTATTAGTAGTATCGCAATACGAATCGTATTGTGAGCTCCGTATCGGGATACGAATCGTATCGTGAGTTGGGTGTATTGTTACATCCCTACTAATCTCTAATAACAGGATTTTCCACGATATGACTACGTCTATATCTATTTGAACTGGATACATATCAGAAAAATAAGCAGAAAAATACTATGATAAGAAAAAGAGGTGGGTCTAATTCTGATTGGTGGGGAAAGATAAAATTTTGTATGAGTATCCAAAAGGCATGCAAGTACTTCGATCAAGTATAATTTTGAAACCATTTCCATTTATCGTGCCTTAAATGCAAGTTAAAGTTCACTTTTTGTGTTCTTTAAAGTTCACAATTGCTCAATTGATTTTATCATTCTTTTGGTACCCAAAATGTCATTCATATGGAAGACACTCACATATGGAATTAAACTTCAGAATTTCTGAGTCCAACGATCCCAATCATTTGATATAGGTCGTCATAGTTTTGCAGAAGCAGCCATTTCTGTATCATCTATTTTCAGTTATTAGTCAGAATGGACTATTAATTTTATTGTTTCTTATGAAAATACCCATGGATTCATAGGTTCTGGTGATTAATTTTCTTTCATATACTGAGTCCAGATATCAGAGGAGGCTCCTCCAGGGAGGCAAGGGAAGCAATGCCTCCTTAAAATAAAAAATAAAAAATATATTTGAAGAACTCCTAAGAATTAAGTATAATCAATCAAATTAATAAAACAAATACAAATAAAAACAAGTGAGAGGAAGGGGTCGATTATTTTGCATCATATTTTTAGTTTTAATTGTGACAAACAGTGACCTCTATAGGCCAAAAAGGTAAATACAGTAAACTCCCTCCTCTGAGGCAATCTCAAATTTGCCTCAGAGGAGAGCGTCGTCTGTTATACAGTGGCTTCAGAAAGTATTCATGCCCCATTGTAGGGGTTGCACGAGTCTACCTTTCTATCAATGTTTTGTTGATTGTTGATTGTTGATTTCTATGCTGGCAGACAACCAGCTCATTACATTAATCACTTACAGTATATATAGTGCAGATTCAGGTCTGTCTACAAAAAAAATACAGTAACAGGCCTATTATATTATGTAACGAAAATATATATTCCAACATTCAAAATGTCTGATTGCGTGTCAGCAATTACCTGGGGAGAAAAAAAACTTACAGGAATGCATTCATTTGGCATAGGCCTACATCTCAAAGCAATAGCCTGCAACTCAGCAGAAACAAGACTATAAGGAGTTTTAACCAAAACATACACCTTAAATTGTTTGATAGAACTCCAATTTAACAGCACAATGGAAAGTTGAAATCTACGCCCGGTACAACAAAATAAGCGGTTCCACAACATAGATGGGCCATTTGGTCACGCAATTGTTACAGCACTGGAGCAGTACGGTTCACATGGCTATACGAGAGCATCCTTCATTGTAAAATGAACTTAACTGCAAATTCAAGCCAATGCATACCTTGCACACCACCAACTCTATCCATCCATAAAAGGTAAACTTAAGCTTACGATAAAAAATTATAATTCAAAACTCACCGAAGTAGACTCTTAAAATAAAGGGACAGTCTAGTAAGCCTACTGGCTGTCAAAATCCTCATTCACAGTCTTTGCCTTGCATTCCTGGTTTGCATGTAAAAAGATGAGGGCATCAACGTGGGTTGGATGAAGGCTTGATTGCTGTCGGGTGATGGTATTCCCGGCCAGAGAGAAAACCCTTTCGCTAGGGATACTGGTTGCTGGAACGGCCTCGAGTCAGCTGGCTAATCGAGGGAACTGGTCCTGGCTGTGGGCCCACCACTGCAGTGGGTTTTCGATTGTGGGAATGTTGACAGCTGTATGTCTGTCATAATAGAGATATGCAGCACTCTGGCATTCAACTTCCATGTGTCTGTAATGTAATGGGCAGTTACTGTAATGTAGAGCTCCATGGTGGAAGATGTCCACAGGTCGGTTGTTTGCGACACACTCCTGCCTTTCATCTCCTACTCAATGTTCTCTCGCAGGGTGTCATAATGATGCGTGAAGGTAGCCCACAGTGTAGCATAAGACGGGACAGTGTAGCCTGGTTCAAAAAAAATGCAGCATTTCTCTAAAGCCTTCCCCGTGTACTGCAGCTAAAGGTCTGATGTCTTTGACAATGAAATCCACTAGCAAACCGGTGATCTGCTGTCGTTTCTTGTCTGTTAAAGCAGGCCGTTTGGTGAAGTTGTTCATTGACGTTTGAACAGGAGTAGGATTGTCGGTCTTTCCTTCACTACTGCTAGCTAGCCGATGCCGTTTAGATGAGTGTGCATGACGCTTGTTCTTTTGTTGTATTTGACTGAATTGCATATTTTGTAGGTAACAATGCTATTTATTTAATCTAAAAGTATTGCCACACACTTGATGCCTAAGTCACCACCTGCTGTCTTTTCTGCAGCTGCCATATTGGTAGTGTGTGAAATTACGTGGCCAAAGACTAGTCGACATCTCCTGGCAGGGTCGACTTGTGGTAGTAACGTCGACTATCTATGCAACCCCTACCCCATTGATTATTTCTCATTTTGCTGTGTTGCAAAGTCAAATTAAAACATATTTACATGGGATTTTTTCTACTCATGTGGAAGTGTTTAGATATCTTCAGGATTCTATTAGAAATATTTTTAAAGTATCATATTTAATATTTGGTATTCTTTGCATGCTGTTACTTCCTGAAGTCTGTGACCCATCAACGTCAAAAGACTCTCGATATCTTATTTTGAGGTACTGTTACAAGCAATACTATAACGTCTCTGCATGTGAATGGATGTCTATGGGAATTGGAGGGTGAGACTAGATTCAGCTGTAAATTACACTGGTACAGTATGGAACACATGACTCGCTAAATGGCTATAAGGCATCAAGGGTCTAAGGTATCAAACAAGCCCCAAACCATCACTCTGCTGCCAGATATGCAGTAGATATGGATGGATAACTTGAAGGGTTTCTTGTACTTTATTATTTTACGTTACTGTTATTTCTAAATTCATAATCAAAGAAAAGTTCTTGTTTTCATGTATGATTACTGTTCATTCGTTTCTAGTCTTTGCTGTTTTGTATTGTTCAGAGTTAGATGTATGTCTTCGACTGCTTTAATGCAGTATGCTTTGACAATTCAGATTCAATGTCTTGTCATGCCCATAAAGTGAATTCAATTGAATCCACGGTCAGAAAAAATGTGTGAAACGTCACCACAATTCTCATGCGTCGTCGTGCGCATCTGAGATGAACACGCTGTAAGCAATTTTCGGGGAGCCCTTTTCTCCTATGTGCTCAATATTGCCATCTAGTGTTCTGAAACTACATAGTATACCTTTAACGAATGATGTCCCTATCAAGATCATTTCCGTAAATAAGGAAGAGCAGAGGCCCCAACACTGATCCTTCCCACAGTACCATGCTCATATTCATAGTTTTCAGTCACGTGACTGCTGCGGAGCCCTGGCGGGCAAAACAACGTTCCAGAATGCGGACGGACACTGGAAACCCCATAGAGCTACCGCAGAAGCCTGTCAAATTTCCTTCTCTTGCAACACACGTGTGTTTAGATCACTTATCAAAAGACGAAAAACAAAGATACGCAAACAAACTAAGTGTCTTAGGTACGTGTGACCCGTATACAGCACCCGCTGCTTTATTTCAATTATTAAAAACCGCGAAGTCGCTGCCGGAGCTGTACTTTGGTGACGTTTACATTTATCTTGTGGAGAATCCATCCCCTTACACTGCCGCGAAGATGAAAGCGTACAAAAGTACAGACAGTTATCTGTACTTTCGATCTGGATGGGTCAATAATGCTGTTGTTTGGGAGGTGAAGGACAATAAATTCTTCATCGTCAAAGCGAAGGTGAGTGCTAATTAGCTAACGTGAGCTTGCATGGGTGGTCAGTGTAACGTTAGTCAGCTAACGTTACTGCAGTTAGCTTTTCTAGGGCAGTAATATTTTGGTTAAGGTAACACAACATATTGTGACATACATGTAATATAAACGTTTTTCCATTGTCAGGTAAACCATTCCTACAGCTTAAATGACCCGCCATTGACAGCCTGGGTAGCTGTAGAGAAGGAGGGATTCACAACATCCTCCCCTCTGGGTTTTCCTTGTCAGACGGGATTCTGTACAAACACAATCCAGGCTTGTCTCCTCTTCGGTTAGTGCATCCAATTGAACAACAACTATCCGGCATTTTGGCAAACTTTTGGGAAAAGTTGTCGTTGGCGGGCAGTGGAAGGTGGCTTTTTGCCCGCCAGGTGGGCGTTCCCATAGGGCTGTGACATCACGTGAAAACTATGAATAAGACCCCCCCCCCCGCAACTACTCTTTGTGTTCTACCCTGTAGCCAGTTCCGAACCCATTCTGAAATGCTTCCTATAATTCCAGTCTTCATTTTGATAACGAGTCTCATGTGGTACCTTATCAAATGCTTTTTGTAAATCTAGGTATATAATATAAGCCTTGTTACAATCAAAACACTTGGTAGGTTCCTCAAAGAATACCAAAAAGTTTGTCTGGCATGACCTTCCCCTGCGAAAACCATGTTGGCTATCTTAAGATATTTTTCAAGAAATAATTCCAATTTGTCTCTGATGATAGATACCAGTATTTTACATGTGATGCAGATTAAATTGACAGGCCTATGGTTTCCTGGACCAGTCCGGTCTCCTTTCTTTTCCCAGTCGTCTGGTATTTCTCCAGGTTCTAAAGACCATCTAAAAATAAATGCCAGTGGTTTATACCCTGCCCGTCCAAAAAAAAAGTTGCGCACACTAATATTTTGTTGGACCGCCTTTAGCTTTGATTATGGCATGCATTCATCATGGCATTGTTTCAACAACCTTATGCAACGTCACAACATTTATTTCCGTCCAGAGTTGCATTCATTTTTGGCCGAGATCTTGTATTTACGACGGGAGAGTCAAACCACTCTGTAAAGTCTTTTCCAGCACATCACAAAGACTTTCAATGGGGTTAAGGTCAGGACTCTAGTGGCCAATTCATGTTTGAAAATGATTCCTCGTGCTCCCTGAACCACTCTTTCACAATTTGAGCCCGATGAATCTTGGCATTGTCGTCCTGGAATATGCCCATTGATGGGATAACCTGGTCATTCAGTACATTCAGGTACTCAGCTGATTTCATTTTATTGCTGCATAATGTTGCTGAGCCTAGACCTGACCAATTGAAGCAACCCCAGATCATAACACTGCCTCCAGAGGCTTGTACAGTGGGCGCTATGCATGACGGGTGCAACGGCGATTTTATTTTTGGACGGGCAGTGTAGATTATCTCAATGAATTCTGAGTACCCTTGGGTATGTACCATCAGGGCCTGCGGCCTTATTTGTCTTCATGTAATTTATCTAGTACATCTCTATTCCCTATCTCAATATTTGCTAAGACATTCTTAGTACTGAATATTCCTTCCAGGCTATTAGTAAAACTCTCTGGTAAAACTCAACAAAGTAATTGTTTAAGACATCAGCAATATCCTCATTCTTATAAAGCAGTAACCCTTCCTTATTCCTAATGCACTTAACCTCCTCCTTAACTTTCCTTTTCCTACTGTAGTATTGAAAGAAACATTTAGGATTACTTTTTGCATCTTGAGCTATTTGCCATTCAAACAGCCTTTTGGCTACCCTTAATTTTTTTTAACCTTAGCACGCATATTACAATAATTTGCCTTATTACTCTCAGTATTATCTTTTTTCTAAATCTTATAAAGCTTATTCTTTTCTCAAACTCTTCCATATAGCTTTATTCATCCACTGTGGAGACTGCTTTTTCATCTTACTTTTCTTTACCTTTGGAATGAATTTACATTGTGCATCAAGAATAACCCTTTTGAACACACTTTTCATTCACGGTCTTGCAGTCAAGAAGCTGTGCCCAGTCTATATTACTTAAATACATTTTTTAAATACATATTCCATACTGTTCCAGCATAATTTACAGCTAAAGTTAGTCCCACACCCCAATTCCCATAGAGATCCATTAAAATGCAGAGACGTTATAGTATCACTTGTAAGAGTGCCAGAAAATAGTCTTTTGATCAGTCATGGCATGCAAAGGATATGCGACCAAATATAAAAAATTTTAAGGCAGTCAATTTAGTGTATGTAAGCTGACCCACTGGAATTGTGATATAGTGAATTAAAAATGAAATAATCTGTCTGTAAACAATTGTTGGAAAGATTACTTGTGTCATGCACAAGTCCTAACTGACTTGCCAACACTATAGTTTGCTAACATGAAATCTGTGGAGTGGTTAAAAATGAGTTTTATTGACTTCAACCTAAGTGTATGTAAACTTCCGTCTTCAACTGTAGGTGTATTTAAAGTGATACTGCAGTCAAAAACCGACTTTTCCCGTTGAAAACCGATGTTTTGGGTTAGATTATAATCATACACAACTGTCTATGTCCGAAGGCTTACCAATACGCTGGTTCCCGGGGATTCGTGACGTCACGAGATCCTTAACATAAAAATGGGTGGAGTTGAGGTGGTCCTAGGGGTGGTCTCGACTGGGCACGTGGTGTAAAAGCAGAGACCAACTGTTTTTTTTTTTTTTTCCTCTTTGAGACTCAGACCCTTGTACTGCCAACTAGCTAGTTCAAGTTCAAATGCAAATTGCTTTGTATTACTGCTAATGTTAATATTACGACTTATATTGAGCTACTAAGGCTACGTTCGCACTGCAGGCCTTAGTGCTCAATTCCAATTTATTGCTCAGATCCGATTTTTTTGTTTGGCTGTTCACATACATTTTTTAATGTGGCCCATATCTGATTCCAGTGTGAACCGATTGCTCTCCTCAAATTACCTGTGCAAATTAACAAAAAAAGACATAGAGCCTGTTACACAGCCTGCAGAAATAAACAACAACAAAAAGGAAGTCATCAAAGTCACAGCTTCTGCGTTAATTTTAAAGTTGATGTGCAGTGGAGCTAATGATAAGGGTGAGGAGACGGGGAAAAAAGCCAAGGTTTTTACTAGCTTTTTGTGCTGCCATGGCTGTTACTTCTGTGCAGAGGGACTCGTGAATGCGAGATCGGAGCCAGGAATGGGGGGACCATGACATGGGCGGTTTCAGTGAAACTCAAGCAAGACATGAAATTAACCTCACCCACTCCCCTGGGCGAGTGATTATGAGGACGGGCGAGTTAACATTTATAAAACGGATAGTTCCGGGATGCAGATTGGTCAATACAGCGTTCAGCCGTGTTAAAATACACAATATAAATAAGCTATCACACGACACATCTGTTCAACTTCATGTGTAACGTATAGCCTAACATCACTGCGCACCCTTAGATTAAACTATTGACACATTATTGGACCGACAACCATAACGTTCGGTAAGCAGCTACATGAGAAAACCCTGCTAGCTACATCAAAAATGACGTAAAAAGTCACATTAATTCCGATCTGACAGACTGCGGTCGTTTTGACACAATCGGTTATGTATCGGCATCTAATACCACATTCAAAAGTGGCCCAAATGAGAATTGGAAATGTCAGATTCAATGTGATTTTCGCTGTTCACACCTCCATAAAAAAAAATCACATCTGTGTCACATTTTAGGAAAAAATCGGATCTGGGCCACTTTTTTACCTGCAGTGTGAACGTAGCCATAGAGAGTTATTCATCTACAACGTCTTACTTTGGTATCTTTAGCTAACTTGCCAGCGTTATACCAAGGAGTCAGAGATGTATCGTTCCTCTGTGTAACGCCACCGGCTCTGTTAGCTTTCATAATCTGCCAAGAGACGGAATGTATCAATAAAATAAGGTAATGCAAAGCAGTCTATTGTGTGTGAGTTTAGTCCCGTTTTGTCCAGAGAACTGGTAAATTAGCTAGCTAGCTAGTTATCGCTATCATTTATGAATAATGTTAGCTAATAAATGATAACAATTCTCTCCGGACCAAGTGGAGCTGGGCGCTACAACCAGCCATGTTCAATATACCAACGTTACTGTGTGACTGGGTTTTGCTGTGTATTTGAATGTATTTAATAGTAACGTTACTTTCGGCAGACAAACAAGCTAACTTAGCTAGGTAACGTTAGCTCTACCATTCAGTTACATCCCCGGTCCTCTCCTCGATCGCGAAGACGTCGCTGAACCAATATAGCCGGGGCGGCGGCTGCTGCTGCCAGTGACTCGAATGAATACGGCTGTATTGCCCGAGCAACATCTTCGCGAGGAAGAGTCTTCCACCACGAAGGAATCCTTTCAAACTCCTCCACTTCAAAACTCCCTGCAGTACTGCTGTCACTCTTGTCGCTCACCATTTTGTTGTTTTGTTTAATTGTGAGGAGAGAGCAGGAAGGGGGCTGAGTTCAGTGGGCCTGAGTCAGTTCACTAAGACACATAATTTGACTACGTGGCACCATCGTCATATGACCACACCTACTCACGAGTTCTAGTTCAAATTGAGGCAGTAAAAAAGGCCTTGCAGTATCTCTTTAACACTGTGATGTCAATGTTTTTATCTTAAACCACCAGAAGGAGCAAATTGTAGGGACAGTGGACTACATTTCCAATCACTCCACAGGAAACCCATAAGACATTTAAAACACGGCCACAGCCAATCATGTCTCTTGGAAATACGAGACACTAAGGGTCATAAAACTAAAACAGATAAGACTGAACGCATTCCAGTCTCCCGATCCTATTCACTTCGCTTCCTCGATCATGCTGCACAAGAGGCAGCACTCCAATTTTCTATTCCCTTTTGCTAGCTACACAGCTACAAAGGTGGATCTCCACTGCACCAGGAACACCACGGCAGCAACATCAAAGGCCACGGAGAGAGACGCAAACGGGTTAGCTTGCCTATGGCATCTAACCATAGATCTGAATTAACGCAAACGACAGAGGTGTGTTCCAGCCACGGACAAAGACGACGTTGGACAAAGACGCAAACCAGGAGAAAGACGCCCTGACCATCCCTCACGTACAAGCCAGCTGTAATCGACTCACCGCGGACTTCAGTAAGACAGATCAAACATCCCAGGCATAGCTTTGGATTTTAGTCGGAACTATTTATCGGTAATTTGATTGCATCTCGATTTTGTACGATAATGGCTGTATAAACGTGTTGCGCTGGTTAGCAAGCTAGCCGGCTGGCCTACCTTTTATTGCTTATGTGGTACAACTAACTAACCCGAGCAGGCCTCATTGGTTTGTCCCTCTATCCTAACACGTATTAACATTCGCGTGATACGATCTCATTTTAACTTACTATAGATAAATACGTTATTTCGTGAAGTGAACTTATAAAGAAGTGAACTTATTTATGGTAACGTCAGATTTCAGATCAATAACCACCATCCTGCTGCGACAGCTTGCTCCACGTGATTCCTTTGTTCCCTGAACGCACACGTGGCATAGGCCTATACACCGACACATACACACACATATGTGCATACACACACAAATGCTACAATACGCACACCACACAATATGTCCATTTAGTAGAACGTAATATTCATGTTTGTCTTGTTTAATAAATCTATTTTTGTTAAACCTGGTGTCTGTTTTGATGTCGTATGAACACGAGAGCTGAGTCAAACCTAATCATTAGAACGTAATACCTTCAACCCTTATGAATTATTAGTTATTAGTGCTTTGATGGTAAATTGAAGTAGTAGTAATTATAATCCATAATAATCAAATGAGACTGATTTAATTTTAACCTAACTTAAGAATAATAAGGGTAAACCTCATTATTCCATAGTTATTGCCTGTATTTCTGGCATCCCATGTAAGAGTTTATATAAACATCGAACAAAAAGTTTGGAAATTTGTGTTTGGTAGATTATTTCTCTGTTGTAACAATGCTTCTTGGCAATAAATTTTATACCGTTGGAAAGCCTGTTTATTTCCGTTTTAAATGGTGCCCCATTTGTAAGGAACATGCATTTGTGGGATGAGCAGCACAGCTGAGTATGTGGGTTGCGCTCATGAAAGATTTGCCAAATCTTCTCTGCCAATGCCAAACAGCTTATTCTGCTGTTGCTATTGACTCTTGTTTTGAGCTTCCGGTACCCCCAGGTGCTGACAATCAGGTGCCTGATTGGCAGCACCTGTGAGCATGGGCCCTGCTACAGTGGTCAATTGGTGTCTGCTCCAAGAATCGGCATGCCACGTTTGTCTGATCTCGATAAGGCCCGTGCGATAGGGCAACTTCAAGCTGGTGTTCCACAAAAGCAAGTTGCGGCTTCATTTGGAGTGAGCCCTAGTACCATCTCCAAACTGAAGGCCAAGTTCCATGAAATGGGGGATTCAATTCAATTCAATTCAATTTTATTTGTATAGCGCTTTTTACAGAGAACTGTCACAAAGATGCTGCACAGGGAAACAGAAGGAAAATTGAGCAAAAAACCAGGCCTTAGCCCCCAACCAGCAAAATGAGGTAAACTCCCCGGTAGGGGAGAAAAAACACTAAACAGTGGCGAGAAAAAACTCCCCAATGGGAAGAAATTTCAGAAGGAACCTGGCTAGAAAGGGGGTGCCCATCCTTCGCTGGCCGGCCCGGTTTAGACTAAAGGTGGACTGAATGGTAATAGTCAATTCAATAATCAGTTCAATCATCAGTTCAAAGGGGGCGGGGTGATGCAACTGGGACTCCGGTTGCGTGAAGTCGGGAGGATAAACCAAAGGAGGGACGGGTCCGAAGCAGTCTGCAAACTCAGGGTGAGGGGCATAACTGGAGCAGTCTGCAAACTCAGGGTGAGGGGGACGGGCCGGAGTAATCTGCAGCTCAGGGTGAGAGAGGAAAAGAGAAGGTTAGCCCCCCCCCCCCCCCCCCCCCCCCCCCGACATCCTTAACTATAGGATTGACTAAAGAGGTACGTTTTTAGCCTACACTTAGACAGAAAGTGTGTCTGCAGCCCGTACATACATGGGAAGATTATTCCATAAAAAAGGGGCTCTGTAAGAGAAGGCTCTGCCACCCATTGTAATTTTAGATATAATAGGAATTTTCAAATAGCCAGCATTTTGAGAGCGAAGTAATCTAGGAGGACAGTAAGGAATGAGTAAGTCACTCAGATATTCAGGGGCCAAGCCATTTAAAGCTTTAAACGCTAGAAGTAAAATCTTGTAGTCAATTCTGAATTTGACAGGCAGCCAATGAAGAGTTTTGAGCACCGGGCTGATATGCTCCCATTTCTTGGTTCTAGTAAGAACCCTAGCAGCTGCATTCTGTACAAGTTGGAGGCGATTCAGGGCTGAGCCAGTGCAACCAGACAATAATGCATTGCAGTAATCTAGTCGAGAGGTTACAAAGGCATGAACCATTTTTCAGAGGACTGACAGTTTACCCTAACAAACTGGGATCTATCATAGAGATAAGATTTAAACCACATAAGAGCATGCCCGGTAAGACCAACTAAATTTTCTAACCTGCAGAGGAGAATATGATGGTCTATAGTATCAAAGGCAGCGCTCAGGTCAAGTAAAACAAGAATAGAAATACAGCCACAGTCCAGAGAGAGGAACAAGTCATTCATTACTAGGGCAAGGGCGGTCTCGGTGCTATGGTGCTTCCTAAACCCAGATTGAAACCTCTCATACACATTATAAGTATGTAAAAATTAAGAAAGCTGTTGCGCTACACATTTCTCAAGAATCTTTGATAAAAATGGGAGGTTTGAAATGGGTCTATAATTGGCCAGGACAGTGGCTTGATTTCTGCCAATTTAAAGGATGTAGGAACATGGCCCGATAGCAATGATGAATTAATTAAATGAAGAATTGGTTTGATGAGCATAGGCGATATCTCCTTCAATCACTTTGTGGGTATGGGGTCTAGAAGACAGGTGGATGATTTTGAAGAAGAAACTAACTGAATTAGTTCGCTCTCAAGTATTGGAGTAAATGATTCAAGATGTTCAGTGTGTCTAGGAGGCAATTCTATATCGTCAAAACCATGTCACTAACTTGTGTGATCTTTTCCCTAATTTCAATAATGTTACCACTGAAGAAATTCAAGAAATCATTACTACTACATGAGACTGGAATTTGAGGGTTAGTTGTTGCATGATTATTAGTTAGTTCAGCAACTGTTCTGAATAGAAATCGGGGATTGGTCTTATTTTCTTGTATAAGCTTTGAAAAGTAAGAGGACCTAGCATTGGAGAGAGCATGCTTATAGGCACTAAGACTCTCTTTCCAGGCCAAGTGGAATACCTGCAGTTTAGTAGAACGCCATTTGCGTTCAAGCTGCCGAGACTTTTGTTTAAGAGCCCGCGTGTGGTCGGTGTACCAAGGGGCAAGCCTCTTCTCAATTACTTTTTTGCTTTTTAACGGAGCAACTACTTCAGGGGTTTTGCGTAGAGCAGTGGCTAATTCCTCTGCCAGATCATTGGTTGACAGGGAGCTGGATGAAGTGTCTAAATCAAGGTAATCAGGTAGCACATGAATAAAGTTTCCAGTAGTGGAGGTAGTGATAGTGCGACCTGTATACGTTCTGAGTTCAGATTCTACAGAATGGGCTAATTTTAACTGCAGAGTAATGAGGAAATGGTCAGGCAAAATAGGATTATGCGAGTGAATTTTAACATTAACAATGTCAATACCAAGACTTAAGACCAGGTCTAAAGTATGACTATGATAATGCGTGGGGCCAAAAACATTTTGAATGAAACCAATTGATTCCAAAATGACCGTAAATGCTGAGGTAAAAGGATCATCTGTATTTTCAAAATGCAGGTTAAAATTACCCAATATTAACACTTTGTCATGACTTAGAGCTAAATGAGGAAGAAAATCTGCAAATTCATGAATAAAGCCAGCATATGGGCCAGGAGGTCTATAGACAGTTACAAGTAAAATAGGCTGAGAGGAGGGGCGGTTTCTACCAACCACTGCTGGCTGAGTGTTCATAACTAACACTTCAAATGAATCAAATGCATACTCTAATTTTGGAATTGACTGAAAGACAGATTTATAAATAACAGCAACCCCACCCCTCTTCGACAGAGACGGGGGTTTTGGCTATATATGAACCCAGGTGGAGAGGATTCATTTAATGTAAAGTTCTCATCCACTTTCAGCCATGTTTCAGTTAAACATAGTATATCAAGAGAGCAGTCTGAGATTAATTCATTCACAAGAGCTGCCTTGGAATTAAGGGATCTTATATTTAATAAGCCAACTCTCATGGTAGTAATATCACTTGAGCTAATAGGATTGTGTTTTGTTTTAATCTTAATCAGATTATTAAAACAAACTTCACGGTTTTTGCCAGGTCTGACATGGTTTTGTATACGGGGGACAGACACAGTTTCAATTTCTAAAGGGTGAACCCTAGCTGACGGTTCTGGGGAACAAGCAGACAAGTAGTTCTGCTTCCTGGCCTTGGCTCTAATTAGTCAGGGACTTGAATTTCTAAGACTATAGGCCAGTTTTTTAGAGATAAGAGCTGAACCCTCCCACGTGGGGTGAACACCATCTCTTTTTATAAGATTAGGCCTCCCCCAAAAAGTGTGCCAATGATCTATATAGCCGATATTATTAGAGGGACACCACTCAGATAGCCAACGATTTAGTGACGTTAGTCTACTATAAGTTTCGTCACCACGCCTAGAAGGAATGGGGCCAGAGCAAATAACAGTGTTAGACAACCGTTTTGCTACTTCACATGCTGATTCAAAATTACTTTTCGTTATCTCCGATTGCTTCAACCGGACATCATTTGCGCCGACGTGAATAATAATGCTAGAAATTTTACGATTAGCTTTAGCCAGCATTTTTTAATTTGCTTCTATGTCGGTCGCTCTAGCACCAGGAATGCACTGAACTACGGTCTTTGGACTCGCAATTTCTCCGTTTCGTAGAATAGAATCACCGATTATCAAAGCTTTTTCAGCCGGTTTTACCGAAGGTGCATTGCTCAGGGGAGAGAACCTATTTGAAACCAGAATTGGTGGTTGGTGGAGTACCGGGGGTTTACGACTACGTTCGCGAACTGTAATCCACCTGCTGTTACCTTGCTGCGGAGGCATTTTCGGAATTCTAACATTAGTTGGGGACGGGCTAGCTGGAGCACCCGAAACCGAGAAGGATTCTATCAACTTTTCGGTTTCTCTAATTTCATGTAGGGTACGGATGCGAGATTCCAAATCGGCTATCTTCGCAGTCAACCTAGCATTTAATTTACACTTATCACAAGTAAAGTTCCCACTAGTGGCGGAGAAGGAATAGGTAAACATGTCACATACCGGGCAAGAGATAGCCCAATATGGCGAGGAAGGAGAAACCGAGCGAGGAATGGGAGAGACTGAGGGGGTCAAACGAAGCCATAGCTTACCCTTGTATTAGAAGATATACAAAATTCGTCGGAAGCAGGATCAACTCAGGATCAATACTACTGGTTCCGTAGAAGCCGGCTCGCCAGCCACTTTGTTTTTCTTTACCTAATCTTACCTAGCCTAACACTGCTGGCCCGGTAAAAGCCTGCTCAGCAGCGAATTCGTCTTACCTAACGTTAGTTTGTAGCCTAATATATTTTGTTTTGTTTTGTTTTTTGAGAACAATCTTACCTAGCCTATCACTGCTGGCCCGGTAAAAGCCTACTCAGCAGCGAATTCGTCTTACCTAACGTTAGTTTGTAGCCTAATATATTTTGTTTTGTTTTTTGAGAACAATCGCAAATTTGCACACCACCAAACTTTTCTACAGCACAGTTCAGTAGCACAGCTCAGTCACTCACCAAACAGGAAACAGGAAAACAACAGCAGTGCCTGTCAGAGACAGACCGCGAAGTGGGCGTCCCAAGAAGACGACACCCCAAGAAGACCGGTTCCTTACCCTTTCAGCACTTAGGAACCGTAGGCTGTCTTCTACAGATTTGCAGTCAAGGTTTGCAGGACGATATGGCACACGGCTTTCGGCCCAGACAATCCGGAACAGACTGCACGCAGCCAATCTCCTGGCTCATAGGGCTGCCAGGAGGTCTGCCATGACTGCCCTTCACCGTCAGGCCCATTTGCGCTGGTGTCGGCAACACCTGCACTGGAACCTGAACATGTGGAGGAACGTTATGTTCAGCGATGAGTCCAGATTCTGCCTACGGAAGTTGGATCGTAGGGTCAAAGTGTGGAGAAGACGGGGAGAACGCTATGCTGATTTCTGCACCGATAGAGTGACACCTTTTGGTGGAGGCAGTGTGTTGGTGTGGGGCGGCATCTCCATCACTGGAAAAACGAGGCTTGTCATCATTGGAGGCAATCTCAATGCATCGAGATATCGAGATGAGATTCTGCAAACAGTGGCAATCCCATATCTCCACAGTCTGGGACCGAACTCCATCCTCCAAGATGACAACGCTCGCCCCCACAGAGCGGGGTTTATCAGAGACTACCTCCAGAATTTGGGAGTAGAGAGAATGGAATAGCCTGCCAACAGTCCTGACCTCAACCCAATTGAACACTTGTGGGATCAGCTGGGGCGTGCTGTTCATGCTAGAGTGACCAACACAACCACGTTGGTTGACTTGCGACAAATCCTGGTTGAGGAGTGGAATGCCATCCCACAGCAGTGTGTGACCAGCATGAGGAGGAGGTGCCAGGCTGTTGTGGCTGTGTATGGTTCTTCCACACGCTACTGAGGCTCCTGACTGTTTGTTAAATTAATAAATTGTAAAATTGCCAATATGTCTTGTTTCTTCCTTGTTACTGATAGACTTCAATCATCCAATCCACCAAACAACACCAAACAAGAGTCAATGGCAACAGCAGAATAAGCTGTTTGGCATTGGCAGAGAAGATTTGGCAAATTTTACATGAGCGCAACCCACATACTCAGCTGTGCTGCTCATCCCACAAATGCATGTTCCTTACAAATGGGGCACCATTTAAAACGGAAATAAACAGGCTTTCCAACGGTATAAAATTTATTGCCAAGAAGCACTGTTAAGCTGATGATACACGGGCAATATTTTCAGGCAATATTGCCAGCAATATTGTACAATATTGCCAGCAATGGGCAATGGGTATGGGCCACTGTAGCAATGGGCAATGGGGCAATAACTGAAAAATAACTGAAAAAAAGAATTTTTGCGGATCCTGTTTTTAACCTCTGTTTCAAACCTTTACCGTCATCTCACCACAAAGGTAGCGTACCGAACCCTGTTATCGGGCGGAAACCAGACATTTTTGTGATCAACATACGATACTGATATTATTCTCGCATACCATTGAACATATTATATTTATTAGGTTCACAAAACGATAAGCTAACTTTTAAGCCAATAACCATGTAGATGTGACCGGTAGTTTTTTTGTTTGTTTTAACGTCTTTTAGATGAGAAAGTACTGTCAAAAAAGGGGCGCCCTTTATCGGGCGGCTCTTGTAGTGCATAAACAAGCTCACGATTATTGTTGTTTTAATAATCAATTAATAGTTTATTTCATCAAGAAAGATACCGTTTGAATAACCAATATATTGGCTAAATAGCTGGCTAACTGGATTCCTATCTCGAGGAAGTTCAAATATGGTCGAACGAGGACGTGCCTATATATGTGCCCGGAACGGCAAGAACCACAGTTTTCCGCCAATGTAATTCAATCGACCGTATCTCTAAATTTTACGGAAGCATTCATGGATGTATTCACCAGTAAAGCAGGTGGTCTGATTAGGTCTGCTGAGTAAAGTTAGCTAGCTAGCTAGTTAAAAGTCACTCGGTTCGTCAGTACGGCGGTTAGTGAGTAATAATACCAATTATTTACAATCAAAAGTCAAGAATACCATAACTTATGAAAAGTTGGTCTTTATTTCAATATTACACTAATACATCAATATAACTTACCTGAGTAATAAATAAATAAAGTTATAAGAGATCAGCATCCCTTCGGTTTCATCGCACCACTTGGCAGCCATTGTTGAAATTTATTTTTGGAAGACTCAGGTGTCATGTGACCCAAAATCTCATCTGTGATTGGATGGTAGCAAAATATTGCTTGCCTCGATCAAACTTGTTCAGATATTGATTTGTTAATAGGAAAATTTCCAGCAATCATTGCCTGGCAATATTGCCGGCAATATTGCCTGAAAATATTGCCCGTGTATCATCAGCTTTACAACAGAGAAATAATCTACCAAGCCCAAATTTCCGAACCTTTTGTTCGATGTTTATATAGAGGCATATTCCTTACATTTATGGCGCCCCGTCAAGGATATTCTCTACATTTATGGTGCCCGGGTGAAGACTGGTAAGACGAACGCGTTTTAATTCTATCACCATTACTTCTAAATGTATATGTAAACACCTTGCATGAGTAGTACTCCACATGTAGGAATATAGAGGCATGTTCCCTACGAAATGTATATGCTTTATAATAGGCAAAACTAATTTTATTCATTTTATGACATGTTTTGCATCTGGGTTTTGGACCCATAGATATCTACCCCCCTATACTGATGAAAATATAGTAGGGGTGTAACGATTCTCCAAATCAACAGTTCGGTTCATACCTCGGTTTTTTTTTGTTTTGTTTGTGTAAAGTGTAATATTTACAAAACGTACAGCTCAGGGTTTTTCCTACATAGTAAATTATTTGGCGGCCGCCAAAATGATTTCACGGACCGCCAAAGGGAAATTGCAACCGCCAAAATTACAATAATTGACAAAACGGCAAATAAAATCATATTTTTTGGGTGCAATATGGTCTTTCAGCCGGCGGATGGTGATATATATTGCACTAATCGCCTTCAATATGTCAGTACTAGGAGACGAGTAGAAGAAGCATAGAACCATAGACTGTAGCCATAGTTCTGTGACTGTAGCCTATAGAAATGCGGCTCAGCTGGCAGAGTCAGAGTGCGACTCGGTAGAAAGACATAGCGTGGGCAGCGAGTTGGATGGAACACGCTCCAATTTTGAATTAGGCTACCTTTGAAGTCCTAACTTCTGAAAAGGTAAAAGCTTTAACCTGATCCACGTTGGTGCCCCATAACTATAGTGGAAGACTTATCGGTCCCAATTACAGTAGCCTATTCATGTTTGTCTTAAATTAGCTATAAACTAGGCTACAGCTTTAAGAAAACCCCAGGATTGATACTACAGTGCAATAAAATAAGAGGATGCTGTTAATAGCCCAAAGCGCTTACGACCCTCATCTTGCCAGAGCCACAGACTAAAATGCACCGTTTACACGAATATCATGTTCAGATATAGCTAGAAACAATATATTTTTTAAAACGTTGTACAAATAGGCCTACACATTCTGCGTTTTCCATTGCTTACTGTAGGCTACTATACAGTAGGCTACCTGATGCATTTTCGGTTTAGAAGACACCTCATTTTTTTCCTCCAAAATCTCTCGTAGCTATAAATATGTTAATGAACCAAATATCTTACCTGTAGGCTATATGCAGGTAGGCTACCACTGTGTTATGATTAACCCTGAAGAGTATCTTTTTACATTTCGCCAAAGTCCCATACAGTCGACATTTCCACAGTGACCGATCGCATTTAGGGCTGAAAGTGTACGTTGCTGTTATGTAAAAACACAAATGGTGTTTTTGTACGTTTTTATAAAAATAAAAATAAAAACGTGTAGCTACACTTATTTTTTATATCTATTTTAGAGTGTTGTTTATTTATTCTTCTATTTGCCTAAATGGTGTAATATTCAAATATTCAAAAAGCTCATTTCAATTTACTGTGCGCTGATATGTGGTAGATTAAGGTAAAAATTTCCTTGGAGTCATGAATAGGAACATAAAAAAATAAAAAAACTACAGAAAAATGCAATCCCAGGACAAAAGTATACATACTGTAGAGTACAGGGAAAAGTGATGTTTTATTGAGGTACAAGAGTGAATTATTAGGCAACATATTTAGGTGTATTTAACACTGTGATATCAATATTTTTATTATCTTAAAACACCAGAAGGAGCAAATGTATATGCTTTATAATAGACAAAACTAATTTTATTCCTTTTATGACATGTTTTGCATAGGGGTTTTTACCCCCCTACCCACCTATACTGATGAAAATATAGTAATTCCCACTTGAAAATTATGCAAAAGTGAGTTTTATGAGCCAAAACTGTTTTGATTTGTAGTTAAATATATCATCATTTTTTTTATTGAGAGCAGTGCACAATTTAGCCATTTGGATAGATTTGGAGACACTAATGGACAACAGGGTACACTGCTATATTTTGTATCATTGACCTTTAGTAGTTCTGCATATCATCCTCAGATTTTGCAAAACTTGTGGACATGGAGTTTATGATCCAGGAAATGTATATATATTACTGATTCACTTATGTAGCTCTCAGCAAACTAAAGAAAAACAGTTTTTCCTAAGTTTCTTTCCATTTGTGGCACTTTATTTTGACTTAAATTCTGAAAATACACAAATCGTTTGTATTGTAAATGGTACACCTGTCTTGTTTCATTTAAGCCATTTACCAAGTTTATGTGATGCTCACACCTAGAGTTATAAAGCCTTAAACAGAGCACCCCCTAAATTCAAAGCCGCGTTATGACTAGCAGCATCTCACTGTCTGATTTGCGTAGACTGTTTGAAGTATAAACTCGCAAAGTTCACAGTGGCATACATGGCCCATGAAACAACTAATTTCTTCGCCATTGAAAACTAGCGTATCTAGACTTAGCCATTTCAATTGAAACTTTCTTCCGAGTTGCGTCTTTCTCATTAGTTTTATTGTGATTCACGCCCATGCTTGCCTATGTTAGCTCCCTGTCCATGTCAACCACATATTTAGAAGCTGGAACTTACAAGCCAGCGATCCATCTCGTTGGTGATTCATTTTACTTAGCCTAAACAATAAATAATATTAGCCCCGTCTATTGCTGCACATGCATTCAATTTGCCTTCGCTCTCTTGGAGTAAGGAGCTTACGCTGGCCGGTAGGTAATTGGCTTTAGTGTTTGTTTAAATGCCGCTTCATCTTTCTCGCTTTTCACTAAAGCAGCTGGGACACGCACCACTATATTACTTGGAAATTACCTAAATTAATGCCGGAAGAACAGCGCTGACAAATATATGAGGCTATTCATTAAAACCAATTCTCATTCATATGAATCAGTGGGATTTTCCCGCTTTATTGCAGGCATATACAGTTGTGTTCAAATAAATAGCAGTGCGTTAAAAAAAGTGAATAAAGTGCAAATATTTTTTAATAGCTTTTAGTTCCATATTTCAAATGTAGTGGAAACATTACACATTCAATTCCAAATCAAAGCATTAACAAATTTTTATCAAGTCTGCGTTATTCTTTTACAGGAAGCAAAGAAGGAATATTAATCTGTTCAAATAAATAGCAGTGTCGACAGTTTTCTCTTCAAACTCAAACACTGTATAAACTGAAGAAATTTTTCAAGATTTAACCACTTTAAATTACTGAACTAATATTTAGTTGCATAACCATTGTTTTTGATAACTGCTGCGCATCTGCGTTGCATCGAGTCAACCAACTTCTGGCACCTAGAAACAGGTATTTCAGCCCAGGATGAACTAACTACATTCCACAGTTCCTGTGAATTTTTGGGTTTTGCTTCAGAAACTGCATTTTTAATGTCACCCCACAAGTTCTCAATGGGGTTGAGGTCGGGGGATTGAGCTGGCCGCTCCATTACCTCAATCCATTTTGTCTGGAACCAAGATGTTGCTCGCTTACCCGTGTGTTTGGGGTCGTTGTCTTGTTGAAACACCCATTTCAGGGGCATTTCCTCTTCGGCATACGGCAACATAATCTCTTCAAGTATTTTGATGTATTCAAACTGATCCATGATCCCTGGTATACGATAAATAGGCCCAACACCATAGTATGAAAAACATCCCCATACCATGATTTTTGCGCCGCCATCCTTCACTGTCTTCACAGTGTACTGTGGCTTGAATTCAGTACCCGGGGGTCGTCTGACATACTGTCGACGACCACTAGACCCGAAAAGAACAATTTTACTCTCATCAGTCCACAGAATGTTACGCCATTTCTCTTTGGGCCAATCGATGTGTTCCTTGGTAAATTTTAACTGATTCTGCACATGCCGTTTTTTCAACAATGGTGCTTTACGGGGGCTTCTTGCTGATAGCTTAGCTTCGATCAAGCGTCTTCTGACTGTAACAGCACTTACAGGTAATTTTAGATCATCTTTGATCTTTCTGGGGGTGATGATTGGCTGAAATCTCACTACTACTAATAACAGTGGTTCATCAGGTTACTGATGTTGTACTGCTATTTTTTGAACACAACTGTATATGGGATTCATAAAATATATGCACAATTCCCGCAATCCCGTGCCGAATTTTCAGCCCTGAGCTTGCAAAATGGTGCTTTAAATAAATGCCGGCCTCCAATAATCTCCAGTCTCTAAAATGCACTGCATTTGGTTGTTGAAGCAAACAAATCCCCTAGCAATTATTGGACATTTTGCGGTAGTTTCCAGTTACAGTGCCCAAGGGTGTGACATTGAACTGCAGCCTGGGGTTTGCAAGGAGAAAAAAAAAGAAAAACAGGAATAAAACGTATTGTTATTAACCGGTTTTCGTATTCTCAAAATAGCTTTTTCTCTCCCGAACACTTGAAAGTGATTTTGTTTTTATTTTTGTTCCATGAGAAATTTTGTTTAAACTTTGTGTGAAAATTTAAATGTGGTAACCTCGTGGATTTGCTTGATTGTATTTTTGACAGATAGTGTACAACCTGCTCTCACTTCGCTACAACTCGCGGATCCGAGTGAAGACGTACACCGATGAACTGACCCCTGTAGACTCCTCTGTCTCCATCCATCAGGCTGCCAACTGGTATGAGAGGGAGGTAAGAGTCCAGCTTCAAATTAATTTGGGCAAAGTGTTTGCCATCTGTACAAATACTACTCTTTTTTTATTTTTATTTATTTTTTATGTTAACTGGAAAAATACGCATTGGCTTACAAGAAAAATGCACCCAATAATATCACATTTGTTTTTTTTAATCATCTGTTGATTAGGGCTGCCACGATATATTGTTTCAGCATCGACATCGCAATGTGCCCATGTGCAATAGTGACATTGTGAAGGACGCAATGTTTTCTTTGTGTGTGAAGGACGCGCAATGTAGGTTAAGGCAAATTAAATCAATCACGTCATGCTAAAACTGGATACAAAACTAAAATTTCCCATGACTAATCTAGAAAAAAGCCAGTATGATATAACATAATTTAGTCTGATTTAAGGTTTCTTGGATAGGCCTACACTGGCGCTTATGCTACGGTCCCGCATGCTCTGTGTGCACAGCGAACCACCAATCACAATCGTTCTCAGTCATCTGTGAAATTTTGTAGCCTACCCTACAGCCTAAAAATGAGTGAGGAACAGGACACAAGCACCGAAAAGCAAGAATTTATTGCGAAAAGAAATGCAACATCATTCGTATGGAAATATTTTGGCTACAAAAAGGATGATGTCGATCAAAAACAATTAAATTGTTGCCTCAACACGAGGCAACACGACCAATTTGTTTGATCATTTAAGTCAACACCACAAAGCTCTGTATGGCGAGTGCAAAGCCAGGTCTGAATGGCACTGGACACCCCTGATATATGATTGGCCACCCCGGACACCCCTCTGGCTCCGCCACTGGATGGCAACCTGTGAAAAATACGTGCGTGATGGTATTACATGCCTCTTGCCTCTTTTAGGGTGCCACCCTAAAATTTAATTCGCTATCACTGGCAGTTTGATGCTGATTGACATCTCATTTCACCTCTTGTTGAAAAGCGTTTATTTTGACATCCGGCGGCGCCTTTTTCAAATCGAGGAAGAGGAAAAGAGAATATTTCCACAGCTCACGAGTCACGTGAGCGACTGACACAACTATGGCAGACCTGTGGCGAAAGCACCATATTGAAGTAAGTTTTAAGGTTTAGCATTGGGTTTAGGTTTCCTGAACAACTTTTACGAAAGTTGAGTCGCTGTGTCGATGCATATTGGCAATTTGGCTCCATAACAGACAGTTAATCAGATAAGAGAGATCGGTTCCCAATTTAGCCTAACTTTATATTTACATCTGTGCTAGTAATACACACCACGCATATACAATGCAGGGTCATACGTTACAGTATATGAGTGTTTAGCTAATGTGGGGTAACTAGTACAGCTGTCAGTGTACAGCAAGTTAACATTTAGCAATTTGAAATCCATTAACTCAGTTAGATTTTCATACTTGAACTCAAAACGAACAATTGTTATTTTCAATCTGTTAACGTTGTCATAAAATTTCTTCTTACCGTGAAAATCAACGACTTGTTTACAATTTCGGACCGATGTTAACGTAAATCTATCACCACGGTGGTATTTTCGCCACAAAGTCAGCAATTATATCCGGAAATGCCATCTTTGAAAACAAAAAAATAAATAAAAGAAAAAGGCTATGCTGTTACTGCATACCAGTTTTTGCCAAAGCTGCATCATAGCTATCATAGCGCGGAGCTTTCAAAACCATAACAGTGCGGAAACCTTTTAAAAAAAACTAAATAAAAACCGTAGGCTGCACATAGCCTAGCCTACGGCTGTGATAACTGTCTGGACGAAACGGGCCACTTTTTAGTTCATAAAACTCAAAAGTAAGCTAAAGATATCCAGTGAGCACAAGTGGCTTACACTAGACTAAGCCAACTAGTTCACAATTTTTAATACGCTCTTTTTTTCTGTAAGAATAAAATTTGAAGTATTCAAAGTTATTTTTTTTATTGTTTATTTATATATTTATTTTAATAAATGCCGAAATATGCCTTTCTGTAGTGTGTCTCTGTGGCTCAGTGAGTAGGTAGTCTGCTTTGTGATCTTTGCAACCCGTGACATTCTATGTTCGAATCTGACCTTTTGCCGCATGACTCGCTCCCATTCCTCTTGTCTCTAGCCTAGGCCTACACGTTTTTGTATTTGGTAGACCTATTTAGACTAGTCTGAGGCTGAACAGATTAAGCCTCATTTTAAAATGTTGGTTGTTGATTCATGTGTGTTCTTGTTTTGATAGCTGTGGCATTTTGTATTGTATTTTAATGTAATAGATTTATCAAGGGATGACAGAGCAAGGCTCTGAGCAAGACAGTTCCGACGTAGAGACACAGGCTATTCATAGTATGTTCAAGAATTCTAGTGAAGTAACCCTAGTGGACCACACTATCTGCCATATTGAAGAACTCCGGTTTAAGTGAATTATCACTTCTACCTCTAATCAGCTATCATAGGATTCATTCATGCTCCTTAGATGCCAGGTTAGGGTGACACACTCATTTTCTGTCATGGTCTATGGACCCCTGAAGCAGCCTTGGCCACCCCATGTATAAAACTCTAGTTCCGCCACTGTTGCCATCCCAGAGCTTTACGACAAGTGCAAAGCACAACTTGAATCAGAGCTGTCACAGGTAGAATATTATGCAGCTACAACAGACTTGTGGTCCAGCTGAACAACAGAGCCCTATATAAGTTTATATATATATATATAAAGTTAATATTTGAGTGACGTCACGTGGCACTGTAATGGTGACATGTAGTCCAGCTGTCTCGTGTTCGTGTTTGTTAATTTGAATGCGTTTTGTTGTGTCGGGCTTTTGTATTTTGTTTTTTTTCATGCGCTGTGTGTCTGTTGTGGGACGGGGAAGCGGGTTGGAGATTTTTCGGGGCACTCCTGCTGCTCGTTTTTTATAATATTGACGAATTTTCTAGTGGGGATAATTTTGTTTGTGGTCGTCACCATGGAGATGCATTCGCATTATGCTCGGAAATGTTCGTTGGATCTGCAGCCACGGAGTTTACCATCGCTCTTCACCGGAGTTGAAGATGTCAGGGCTGATTCGGGACTGCGGGCAATCTTCAGAAGGCCACCAGGGAAGGAGAAGATAATGCAGGGGGAGGAGTGAGTTGGCGACTGGGAAGGCTGAGCTCTGTTTCGACCGTGGACAGAGACCACAACACTGCGTGTAGCCTATGGAGGAAAGTCGTGGAGGCACCGAGGTGGAGGTTGTGTGTTGGACTGGTTGATGACATTGGACATCACGGGACAGCGGGGGCTATTTTAATCGTGACGTTTGGCTGTATATATGTTGGCATTTTATATGTTTGTTTGTGTGTTGTGGGTCTGCCCCACTGTCTGTCTTTTTTGTTGTTGCTTGTTAATAACCAAGCTAGATAAGTGTCCTAAAATTTCTTATTACAGTAACGTTACTGTGAAAAATCCCCGACTTGTTTACAATATTCTCAGACATAATGTTCGAAACCGACCTTTTGCCACATGATTCGCTTTGCGCTATGAAGCAGGTTTGGGAATAACCAATAATAGTTTGTGCCCCCCACTATCTATGTCTTTTTTGTTGTTGCTGGGGCTACAACTGAAGTTCCCATGTGGGAAAATAAAAGTTATTCTATTATATTCTATTCTATGGCCTACAACTTTAGAAAGTTGTTTGCTACCTTTGGCATTAACTTGCATACACTGCCACTCAGAAAGTTGTCTAACGCATAAAGTTATTTCTGCTATGTCTATAAACGTTTCCAGTCATCCAGGTGTCGGTATACTACTGTTTTGTAATAAGTCCATTTATCTCCAGTCATTCTGTGAGAGCCTGTTGTCTGTCTAAGTTACACCTCGCGTGCAGGCTATTCCTCTCGGGCAAAACCCAGAATGGTGTTTTTGCTTATTAATAGTATGACATTAGTTTAGGATTGAATTAATAAAAATAATAATAATACCTTGCATTTATATAGCACCTTTCTCAACGGTCGGCAACTCAAAACGCTTTACAATGATGAGGAGGAACCTTGTCTCGACCACAATTATTCGCTGTAGCTGGTGGGGAGACACGTATAGGTTTAGATGTGTTGTGTGAGATGTGTCCATGGGATCGGAGAGAGAGCATGTAATAATGGTGTGTTAATTTTGTTAATGAAGAGCAATGCTAATTAATAGGATAGTGGAGGGCTGGAGAAGGGTAAGAGAGGGATAGCCTATTTTGGTTGTGAAACCCCAATAAACACCTTAGACTACAGTAGATGTGGATGGATCACTTTAAGGGTTGTTTCTCCTGACTGTTTTCCCCATAGAGTTCTATAGGAAAATGAGTCCGGAGAAATAACCCTTTTGCATTTTTCTGTAGTTTTTAAAAAAATTTTAATGTTCCTATTCATAATGACTCCAAGGAAATCTAATTTACCTACGTTAATAAAACGTAAAAATAATAAATCGGTCACGTTACAACAACAAACACGTTTTAGAATGGCGAAATTAAATTTGAGTAGGCGATTTGAAGAAAGTTGCACAGTCAGCTTTATGCGTATAGCCAACGTTTGTTTAGTCCTAAAGCTAGGCATTCTTCTTCTTCTTCTTCGAAGGTGTTTATTGGGGTTTCACAACCAAAATAGGCTATCCTTCTCTTACCCTTCTCCAGCCCTCCACTATCCTATTAATTAATTATGGATGAGAAGCCTTGAAACTGGGACCTCAGTGCAGCCATTTTTGGCTTGCGCACCAAAGTACAGATCACCACCAAGCACTCTCCATTCTACCTCATGTTCGACAGAGAAGCCAGATATCCATCTGAGGTCCCAGAGACTTTTGGAGTGAGTAGCTAGGTCTCTACATTTCCTTCACTCTAACTTATAGCTAACAGCATTTTCTCTCAATTCAAGGTACCTGAGAATATAGAGGAAATTGTGGCTACACAAAGTACTAAAATGGACTATACTTTCTTAAAATAGGTGTAATAGCCTTTCAGCTTTATTGGACAGCACAGTGTAGAGACAAGAGGAAAGGTCGGATTCGAACCAACAATGTCGCAAAGAGCACGGGAATACTAGCTAACCCGCGCCACAGGCTGCGCCACGGGGAGACACGCCAGGAAGGGGTACTTCGGCTCATACTTAAATAAATAAATCAATAAATTATATGAAAAAAAATAGTTCGGTTTATACTTTTATACTAAAAATGCTGCTAAAAAAAGTTAACTAGTTCTGTATGCCACTTGTGCTCACTGGATATCTAAGTTAGCTTACTTGAGTTTTATTAACTAAAATGTGGCCTGTTTAGTCCTAAAGTTGTCATAGCCATAGGCTACGTGTAGCTTAACTACGGTTTTTATTTTGTTTTTTTTAAAGGGTTTCCGCGCTGTTATAGGTTTGACAGCTCCGCGTTATCATAGCTATGGTGCAACTTTAGCAAAAACTGGTATGCAGTAACAGACTAGTCTTTTTATTTTCATTTGTTATTTTCATATCACTGGCACAGCAGGTGTAACCAGCGACTGGAAAAAACCTAGCAAAGTTGTTTGTTTTGGACCGGTGGGGCCGCCACTCCGTTTACTTTTGCTCAACATTATCTATCGACAGTAGTCATTCGCTAATTAGCTGAGGTGAATCTTTTATAACGTATTTGCGGGATTCTCAGACAGCTATGCAAATTAGGTAGCTGCATCTTATCCAATCAGCAGTGTTATTGCCATCAACGGGGGGGGGGACATAGGCCGTATTCACAGTTGCTGTCTGATGAAGAGCCTCGCTCGAAACGTCACTTTTATTGTGTGGTGTTAATAAATTTACACTGTGGGAGCAGTAATCAGTGTTGCGAACTTTATTTACTCAGTTCAGCACCTGAGTTTATTTGGATGTGCGTCTTTCCACTTTCTACGTATTCGCAGTTGCGGCAAGAATGTGGGGGAAAAATAAATAAATAAACACATGGTGGCGCTGCGCCCCTATACCATTGTTTAGGGAAAGCCCTGCCTCCTACAGGATTTAACCAATTTCCATGAAACCTGTTCGAGGGACCCACATCCCTTCATACATGCTTTACTTTTCTAAGGCTTATGTCAAAAAATGGCTGAATGAGAAGCCAATGAATTTTGCATTGGGCGTGGCTTATCACAAAAATGCTTCTGAAACTGGGTGGGTTGATTGAGAGTTGGATCAAGACTTGAGCCCTGCAGTTTTAAGCCAATCAATCCACGTGGTGGCGCTATAGAAATACATACGTTGGGATGGCAAGTATGGCATCCGCCAAGTACACTATGCTTAACAGGCTGTCTACCGACCTTACCAACTGTGAATGTTCCTGTAGCTTAGTGGTTAAGGCATTGTACTACCGTGTAGTAGGTTGGTGGTTCAATCCCCACCTGTTCCTAACATTTTTTTTGAGGCACACAATGTGCACGTCATGCTAAGAATGTTCATAAAACAACTTATTTTTATTCATCCATATCTCCTGCATATCTGGCAACAGAGTGATGGTTTGAGGCTTGTTTGATACCTCAGGCCCTTGATGATTTACATGCATTTTACCAATCATGTATTCTATACTGTTCCAGCATAATTTAAAGATAAATCTAGTCCCACCCCCCAATTCCCATAAAGATCCATTCAAATGCAGAGACATTATAGTATTGCTTGTAAGAGTACCATAAAATAAGATATCAAGAGTCTTTTGACATCACAGACATCAGGAAGTCATGGCATGCAAAGGATATGCGACCAAATGTAAAAAATTTAAAGGCACAGTCAACTTAGTGTATGTAAACTTCTGACCCACTGGAATTGTGATATAGTGAATTAAAAGTGAAATAATCTGTCTGTAAACAATTGTTGGAAAGATTACTTGTGTCAAGCACAAAGTAGATATCCTAACTGACTTGCCAACACTATAGTTTGCTAAAAATGCAATCTGTGGGGTGGTTAAAAATGAGCTTTAATGACTTCAACCTAAGTGTATGTAAACTTCAACTGTAAAGACTTCAACTGTATTTTGTATTTTTTCAGATATTTAAGTTTAAAAGCTTTTTACTGTTTATTCGCATTTTATATTTGCTGTTTATTAATATTTTATATTTTCAATTTAATATTTTATTGTTTCGAATTTTAATCTTATATTAATATTTTATTTTATTCCCTTTATACTGTTTTATGTTTTTTAACTTGTATAAGTTCCTATGATTATTGTGCTATTCTATTTCGCCCTTTGCATTTATTATACCTGTTAAGCACATTGAGCTGCATTCTGCATTAAAGGTGCTTTACACTCTGATCCTAATGCCCTCTCTACCATCGGCCCCTGGACCCATCTGCCTGAAAGCCCTGTCTACCATTGTCCCTGTCCCGCTCTGCTCCGAATGCCCTCTCTACCATTTCCCCTGGCCCCCACTATCCCTAATGCCCTCTCTAGCATTGGCCCTGTCCCGCTCTGCTCCGAATGCCCTCTCTACCATTTCCCCTGGCCCCCACTATCCCTAATGCCCTCTCTAGCATTGGCCCTGTCCCGCTCTGCTCCGAATGCCCTCTCTACCATTTCCCCTGGCCCCCACTATCCCTAATGCCCTCTCTACCATTGGCCCTGTCCCGCTCTGCTCCGAATGCCCTTTCTACCATTTCCCCTGGCCCCCACTATCCCTAATGCCCTCTCTAGCATTGGCCCTGTCCCGCTCTGTTCCGAATGCCCTCTCTACCATTTCCCCTGGCCCCCACTATCCCTAATGCCCTCTCTACCATTTCCCCTGGCCCCCACTATCCCTAATGCCCTCTCTACCATTGGCCCTGTCCCGCTCTGCTCCGAATGCCCACTCTACCATTTCCCCTGGCCCCCACTATCCCTAATGCCCTCTCTAGCATTGGCCCTGTCCCGCTCTGCTCCGAATGCCCTCTCTACCATTTCCCCTGGCCCCCACTATCCCTAATGCCCTCTCTAGCATTGGCCCTGTCCCGCTCTGCTCCTAATGCCCTCTCTACCATTGGCCTTAGCCCCCTCTGCCCCTAATGCCTTCACTACCATTGGCATTGGCCCCCTCTGCCCCTATTGCCCTCTCTACCATTGGCCCTCACCTTCTCTGCCCCAAATTCCCTCTTTACCATTGGCCCTGGCCCCCTCTGCCCCTAATGCCCTCTCTACCATTGGCACTGGCCCCCTCTGCCCTTAATGCCCTCTCTAGCATTGGCCCTGGCCCCCTCTGCCCCTCATGCTCTCTCTACCCCTAATGCCCTCTCTACTCCTAATGCCTTTTCTACTATTGGCTCTGGTCCCCTCTGACCCTAATGCCTTCTCTACCATTGGCCCTGTCCTGCTCTGCTCCTAATGCCCTTTCTACCATTGGCTCTGCCTCTAATGCCCTCTCTGCCCCTAATGCCCTCTCTACCATTGGCTCTGCCTCTAATGCCCTCTCTACCCCTAATGCCCTCTCTACCATTGGCTCTGCCTCTAATGCCCTCTCTACCCCTAATGCCCTCTCTACCATTGGCTCTGCCTCTAATGCCCTCTCTACCCCTAATGCCCTCTCTACCATTGGCTCTGCCTCTAATGCCCTCTCTACCCCTAATGCCCTCTCTACCATTGGCTCTGCCTCTAATGCCCTCTCTACCCCTAATGCCCTCATCATTGGCCCTGTCCCCCTCTGCCCCTAAAGCCTTCTTATTATGGTCACAGCACAATGATTTATGCGCTTTAGACTCAGCAAGCAAACCCACTCACATTTTCTTCAGAAAATGTAACCTTTTCTAGTTCACTGTTGAAATTGCCAGATGCAAGACATTCTAGGCTGAGCGGTACCGGAGCAAAATAGAGCTTGCGGAGTGGTAATGTTCTAATAGTGCTCATCACTCTAATTAAATTACGTCCGCTTCCTCTCCTTGCTCGCTACCACTTACATACTCTACCACAGTGGTTCCCAACCCTGGTCCTGGGGACCCCCTGTGTATGCTGGTTTTCGTTCCAACCACAATTGCAATACCAGAATTTTAACAAGCTGTTAATTTTTCTTAATTTTTTTTTTCTTAACATATTTAATACTTAATTTTCATTTTCTAGTATTAAATATGCACTCAATTGGTGAAAGTATAGAACACTTATACTGGGCTGATGTTGCTTGTATATTTTGCTTTCAGGTGTGGGACATGTATGGAGTTTTCTTTGCAAACCATCCAGATTTGCGCAGGATCCTCACAGATTATGGGTTTGAAGGGCATCCGTTCAGAAAGGATTTCCCCCTCTCAGGATATGTGGAGGTAAGAGAAGCTGGCCCCCAGGCAAAGGAATAGCTCAACTCTGATCAGCACTTACATTAATGTAGAATGTTTTTGTTCTTATCAAAACTGCTGTCAATCAAAACTACTTCAGTGATTAGTGACGGTTTACCATTTAAATTGTGGCACCCTAATAAGACACACTTGCTTCCAAATGTATGTAAATTTGGGGGTATCTTCCACAAATTCAAATGTTATACTAACACTATCAATATTTTTTGTTTGGGTGAGGTGGAGGGGATCTACATCATCTAGAAATTATAGCAGGAATCCATGCAATAATTTGGTATTAGAAAAATATTTTATCTTCAATTTTTTCAGTTATTTGATAAGAAAGGGGTCCTTCATACAAACCCCAATTCCAAAAAAGTTGGAACAGTATGTAAAATGCACATTAAAGCATAAAGCAGTAATTTGTATATTTTCTTTTATATATATTTAATTGAACAGTACAAAGAAAATATATTTAATGTATTACCTTATCAACTTTATAAATTTTTGTAAATATACGCGAATTCCGAATTTGATACGTGCAGCACATTCCAAAAAACTTGGGACAGGGGCAAAAAAAAAAAAACAGACTGGGATGTTAAAAAAAAAACTTTTTGGAACATTCCACAGGTAAACGGGTGATGCTATCATGTCTGGGTATAAAACGATATCAAAAGATTCTTGATATCTTATTTTCCGATACTATAACCCCTCTGCATTTTAATGGATCTCTATGGGAATTGGGGGGTGGGACTACATTAAAGGGATAGTTCGGAATTTTGGACATAATGTCTCAATTACGACTTAGCCATGATGTAGTTGATTGATGGAAACCATTTTCAGATAATTCCATGCTGTCCCTTCTTTTGGACATACACACATTGCTAATGCTAGCGCAACTCTAAGGTAACTGCTAGCATCCACTACCAAACGCAGTTAAACACCACAGTGCACCCAAAGCAAATAAAATATGACGACAGTCTATCGGGGTTATTTTGAGTGTTTATGCCATCATTTTTTAAGTCAAACTATTGTTGAATCCTTTACTTTGTGCTGACCTATATTCTCTGTGGAAGTACGGCGGCGGAGCAAACGTGGCCATTGCAACTTGTTGGTCTTTGTTGTTGTAGTCGACCCGTGCCGGCACTACATTCGTAGGTAACGTAAAGTATCGCTCCGCCGCCGTACTTCCACAGAGAATATAGGTCAGCACAAAGTAAAGGATTCAACGATAGTTTGACTTCAAAAATGATGGTATAATCACTGAAAATAACCCCGATAGACTGTCGTTGTATTTTATTTGCTTTGGGTGCACTGTGGAGTGTTTAAGTGCATTTGGTAGTGGATGCTAGCAGTTACCTTATAGTTGCGCAAGCATTAGCAATGTGTGTAAGTTCAGTGTGTAAGTTCCTGGAATAAGTTCAGTGGGGTGCACCACGGTTGATGTCAATTGTTACTTAATGGTACACAGTGATCAATGTCCCAGGGAATGTCATATGTCATGGCCTTCGCAGTCACAAGATCATGCAAACCTGGTCATGCGTTTATCAGATATTCTCGAACAATGCCTGAGATTTCTAACATTCCTCAGCTAAGCATGGGTTCATTGACTTTCTTGTGGAAGAGTGGTGTTGTAGTCCTTCTGCAGAATTATTGACACTGGTAAGCTGATTTACCTACAGCTTACTGTGAACTACATTCAATGTTCATTACTAGGGATAGCTGCTACGTTATGTGAAGGATGTGCTTTGTCTTATCTGTTCTGTAGTTACTTCAATTACTTTTCTGTATGCACTTATTGTATGTCGCTTTGGATAAAAGCGTCTGCTAAATGACTAATGGTCAGCCATACTGGCTATTCATGGTGTCCCAAAACTTTGTTGTGGCTTAACGCACTAAGCGACTTAACATCAGTGTTTCCATTATTTGTTCATTGCCTTTATGCAAGTCATTCTCCATTGTTTTGCTATGTACCCATTGCTACCACTATATTCTCCAGGTGCGTTATGATGATGAGGTGAAGAGGGTGGTGGCAGAACCTGTGGAACTGTCTCAGGAGTTCCGCAAATTTGACCTGAACAGCCCCTGGGAGGTTTTCCCAGCCCACCGTGAGCCCAAGGGCAGTCTTAAGCTGGAGACCGGAGATCAGAAACCATAGACATTGTTGCCCCAATAGCCCCATTATCTCACATAAGCCCTTTCCCTCTACATCAGGGGTGGGGAACCTAATCCGCAAAGGGCCAGTGTGGGTGCAGGTTTTTGTTTTAGCCCGTCACTAAGACACCTGATGAATTAACTAATCATGGTCTTCAATCAAGACCTTGATAAGTAGAATCAGGTATCTTCGTGCTGGGCTTAAACAAAAACCTGCACCCACACCGGCACTTCACGGATGAGGTTCCCCACCCCTGCTCTACATCATTACTAAGATGGGCCCATAGTTTCCCAGTTCAGTAATTATGTAAATAAACTATGATATTAAAAAACTGCTTGTTTCTTTCTGCTAAAAAATGTGTTAGAGGGTCTTCAAGTTTTCTCCAATATAGTCATTTGACCTCGTCCTTTACTTCCACGGAGGTGCACAATCCAGGAAAGGGCTATAACTCCAGTTGGACTGTACCACCAGGGCTGTGCACAGATTTTTTGGGGGGCATACACTAAAAAGGGGGAGGGGGGGGCACCTGTGGTAAACCCATATACAGTGGTGCTTGAAATTATTCATACCTCTTCACTTTTTGCACACTTTATTGTGTTGTAGATTTAATTTTAAATGGATAAAATCACCATTTTTGCCCATCAATCTACACTCAATAACCCATATGACAAACATGTTTTTAGATATTTCATATTTGGTCGCATATCCTTTGTTACTTCCTGAAGTCTGTGACCCATCAACATCAAAAGACTCTCAATATCTTTTCAGGTACTGTTACAAGCAATACTATAACCTCTCTGCATTTGAATGGATCTCTTCTCCTGGCTTTTTTCCCCATAGAGTTCTATAGGAAAATGTTCCTAGAAAATGTTCCTTCATGTTTTCCAGGAAGCCACTGTGGCTTAGTGGTTAAATCTGCAGTTTATCACACAGTGGATAGTGGGTTCGAGCCCAGCAGGGCACGTGTATTTTCCACAAAAACAATGCAACTGAAGTTCTTTTCATTTCTTAGACTGTTATTATTTTCACATTGACACATTAACATATTTTTTTTGCAAAGGCAAAACAGGTTTACAATATTAACTGTTCAATGTTTCACTTGTATTATATCACACCCTCCCCAAACCAGATGCTCGCTTTTGTCTGGTTTGGGGAGGGTGTTCCGCTCTGCTCTTGCGGTCATGACTGACTGACTGTGAAAACCCCTTGCCTCAGCCAGCATTTCTTTATTCATTAATTTCTTCACTTCAGCTCTGTTCACTTGACCTTTTCACACATAACACAAGGTCACCATAAATTAACTACTAGGAAGTTGCATTAAATAATTTAGGAAAGTTTGGATAGCATTGCTTTGGAATAGAGCTAGTTTATTTAGTGTGAGCTACGATAGGCAATATTGGTAGTTGTACCTTGGCCACATTTTGATATCAAGACTTTTAAAGGCAGGCCTAGTTTTTGCAAGTTGGAATTAAGAATTTATGGACAGCACTATATAGGCTATGCGTGAGTAATTTGGCTTTTTTTTACGTCGTAGACGTTTTTGATCTGATTTAAAATTACAGGTTAAACCCCAAAAGTTCTGTAACCTTCATCTTGGCACAGCCACAGACAATAAAATGCATAAAACCCACCGTTTCTAGTCTACATCCAAAATAATTTTCCCATATAGGAACAATAATAGGCTAGGCCTACCTGATATTATTGAAAAGTTGTAGGCTATAAACAAACTTTCGGTTATAGTTTGCCAATGTCCAATGAAGTTGACATTTCCACAGTGACCACCTATCGCACGTATAGCTGTAATAGCCTACATTGCTGTGGATGTAAAAACATAGCCTACCTTTTAACGTAAGCCTATTCAAATGCTATAGAGCCTATAGCCTACACACAATAGGCTACCTATGCCTAGGCTACATATAGGCTTATTGTGACATTTATTCTGCTGCAAATGTCTGATGGTAGGCTATAGGCCTCTTCTTCAAGTTTAAAACATGGATGTGCTGCAGTAAATCGTTTTTGAGATATGACACTTGGGCTAAATAAGACAAGTAGCCTAGCAAATAGGTGAAAATAGCTTCTGGTGGGCCAAAGTTAATGAGGTTAATGATTTCCTGAGTCCTTCGCTTGCATTGAACGACTGTTGCCTCGTGGATAGCTGCAGACTCAAACTGCAAATGCAAGAGAGATGATAAATTAGCCTAATTCAGAAATTGTAAAACATAAATAAATCGTCAATCTAGTGGGTTGCCATGCTAGGTACGCGAGTGACCAGCCAGGTCAGTATGCAAATCCAGTGGGTTGCTAAGCCAGGCACATGAGCTACCAGCCTCGGCGAATCAATAGAGGGCTTCTCATTTACCACCACCGGCTTATCAGCTGCTAGATCATTTGCCAGCTTTGAGTAAGATATGCTCCTCTCAGTAGTCTTATTTTTGGTACTTATCCTAAACCCTGAACGTCAAGGTAAAAGGCTACGCCAGCGACTAATAAGAAAGAAGTCTTTGTTATCGCTACCCTACGGTCATGTTTGAGTCCGTCCATTGATCGTTGATATTAGAAACTACCCCGGTTAATTTTCAACTTTCAAAAGACAAACGGTAAATCAAAAAATTAGAAAAACGAGTTTGAATGGTTCATTTTCCTTTTATTTCAGGGATTCAAAAAAATGGAAATTGAAATATTGAATCCAATTGTCAATTTTTCAATTTGAGATGCATCAGGAAATCAAATTGATAAACGTTACACGGACCAGGTAAGTATATAGTTATATAGGTACGTTAGTACTATATACAGAGTTGATAAACACTCAAAGCGCTGTATTGCTACTAGTGTGATATATTTTGCGTTAACTAATAGTGGTCGAATTGTAAAATGTTTTCCGCAGGCAGGTACATCCAATCTTGCCGTTCATTTTCATTTATTTCAAAAAATATATTATATTAATTTCACCGTAGCCTATGCAATATGTCACGTTTAGCCTAAACAAAAATGTCAGTAATATTATGCTTACCTGCAAAACTATAATGTTTTAGCCTATTTTTTCCATGAATAAACGTGGCTTTTGTTCGTCCTAAAGAATGGGTGTTGTTATGGATTAAAGCGCTTTATAATAAATGAAAAGGAACTGAAGATCAAGATGTAGCTACCTGCCTGCGGAAAACATTTTACAGTTCGACCACTATACCTAACCAATGACAGCAAGCTAACGTAAGCCTGGTGTAGGCAGAGAACATTAGCTAACGCAAAATACTCACACTAGTAGCAATACAGCGCTTTGAGTGTTTATCAATCCTGTATATAACTAACGTAGGCTATATAACTATATACAGTCAAGCCGGAAAGTCTGCACACTCCTTTCACTTTCTCCACGTTTTATTACGTTAGACATATTCTACAATAGATAGAGTTCATTTTTTGTCTAAAAATTCTACACAAAATAGCCCATAATGACAAAGTGAAAACAGGTTTTTAGACATTTGTGCTAATTTATTAAAAATCAAAATGTAAAATATATGTACACAAGTGTGCACACCCTTTGATATGACACCCAAAAGTGAGCTGAGGTGTATTTTGTTTCCACTGATACTGCTTAAGATGTTTCTACAACTTAATTGGAGTCCACCTGTGATAAATTCAATTGATTGGACATGATTGGGGATTGCCAACACCTGCCTATATAAGGTCCCACAGTTGACAGTGCATGTCAGAGCAAACTCCAAGCCATGGGGTCAAAGGAATTATCTGCAGACCTCAGAAACAGGATTGTGTCAAGGCATAGATCTGGAGAAGGGTACGGAAAAATCTCTGCAGCTTTACAGGTCCCAAAGAGCACAGTGGCCACCATCATTCGTAAATGGAAGAAGTTTGGAACCACCAAGAATCTTCCTAGACCTGGCCGCCCGGCCAAACTGAGCAATTGGGGAAGACGGGCCTTGGCCAGGGAGGTGAGCAGGAACCCGAGGGTCACTCTGACAGAGCTCCAGCGTATCCTTGTGGAGATGGGTGAACCTTTCAGAAGATCAACCATCCAGGCAGCACTCCACCAATCAGGCCTTTATGGTAGAGTGGACAGACGGAAGCCCCTCCTTAGTAAAAGGCACATCACAGCCCGCTTGGAGTTTGCCAAAAGGCACCTAGATGACTCTCAAACCATGAGAATCAAGATTCTCTGGTCTGATGAAACCAAAATTGAACTCTTTGGCCTGAATACCAAGCGTCACGTCTGGAGGAAGACAGGCACCGCTCATCACCTGGCTAATACCATCCCTACAGTGAAGCATGGCGGTGGCAGCATCATGATGTGGGGATGTTTTTCAGCAGCGGGAACGGGGCGACTAGTCCTGATAGAGGGAAAGAAGAATTCAGCTAAGTACACCGAGATCCTTGAAGAAAACCTGCTCCAGAGCGCACTGGACCTCAGACTGGGGCGAAGGTTTACCTTTCAACATGACAACGACCCAAAGCACACAGCCAAGAGAACAAAGGAGTGGCTTCGGAGAAAGTCTGCATGTCCTTGAGTGGCCCAGCCAGAGCCCAGACCTGAATCCAATTGAACATCTGTGGAAAGAGCTGAAAATGGCTGTGTACCGACGCTCCCCATCCAACCTGACGGAGCTTGCAAGGATATGCCAAGAGGAATGGGCAAAAATGTCCAGAAACAAGTGTGCCAAGCTCGTAGCTTCTTTCCCAAGACGCCTTGAAGCTGTAATCGCTGCCAAAGGTGCAGCAACCAAGTATTAGGCTATGGGTGTGTACAGATATGTAACCCCTAAATAACCTATTTTTGTCAGTAAAATAAAATTGCATATTTTCTAAAAACCTGTTTTCACTTTGTCATTATTGGCTATTGTATGTAGATGTTTGAGGCAAAAAATGAACTCAATCTATTGTAGTATAAGTCTGTAACATATAAAACGATAAAACGTGGAGAAGGTGAAAGGAGTGTGCAGACTTTCCGGCTTGACTGTAATTACCTCGTTAACGTTACAGCTCGTCATCTGCACCACGGCGTGAATAACAGCGTTGCTGCACTTGCCGCCACTAGCTGAAGTCTAGCAGCTCTGTGATTGGCTAAATGTGAGTTTGACAGTTCCGAACGCTTCTACTTTTCCTGGGAAGCCCGGATACTTCACCTTTGGCCTAGTTAACATAAAATCTGAATTTTAGAACTTTGAATTTTGTGAGCTTTGTATTTATGGATCTGAATTTTGAAAATCTGAATTTCAGAAATCTGAATGAGAGATTTGTATTTATGGATCTGAATTTTGAAAATCTGAATTTCAATCTTTGTTTAAATGCAAATTTATGAAATACAGCACAAAATAATTCAAGTTTATGAAAAGTCACATGTATATATAATTCAAATATACTAAATTCAAATACTTTTGTCAGTTATTGAGCTCCATAATTAACAGAGTTACTCGATATAGAAAAATACATGAATTTTGTTTTTTTGCATTTAGTACCAGCTTAAGGTCAATGAGGGATTTCTGGAGCGAATTAAAACCATGCTGAAGGTCAATAATAGCCTGCTGGGCTGAGGGGGCACTGGTATAGACAACCGTATCATCAGCATAAAAATGTAATTTACAATTACTCTGCGAAAGACCAAGATTATTTATATAAATTGTGAATAGCAATGGACCTAGAGTCAAGCCTTCTGGGACACCTTTAGCGATGCTGAGAAAGCTTGATTGTATTCCATCTACTGAGATACACTGAGTCCTATCCTGTAGGTAGTTTTGAAACCAGATGCAAGCAGAGCTATCAAGACCAATAGCAGATAGCCTTTGTAATAGCAACTCATGGTCAACAGTATCGAAGGCTTTCGATAGGTCGATGTAGAGGGCTGCACAGTGACGCTTTTTATCAAGCAAGCTCATTATGTCATTAATAAGGATGCAGCTGAGAGTGCTATGTCTGGTTCTAAAACCTGATTGATGAATATTTAAAATATAATGTAAGGATAAAAATTAACATAAGAGTTTCTAAAATTTTAGCAAGACATGAAAGCCTAGATATAGGGCAATAATTATTCATATCACAACGGTCACCACCCTTGTGAAGCGGGAGTACTTTAGCTGACTTCCCAGTCTTAGGGATTGAACCAGAAAGAATCGACATATCGAAAATTTGGGCCAATGGTTCAGAAATCAGATCGGCAGAGAGACGCAGAAGGTATGGGTCAAGCTTATCAGTCCCTGTTCCTTTCCTGACGTCAATTTTAGTTCAGGCTTTCCAAACTTCCAATGTGGAGAAGGATCTAAAAGAAAATGTATGATTAAGATTTGTATTTATGCAAGCTGTAGGGGGGGCTGTTTGACAGACATTCTGAGTACCAGAGCTATATGTAAAGAGGTGTTCATATTACAACTATGTGCCACAAAGTTTCTATCAAACAAATAACCAGCAGAAATTAAGTGGCGATTAAAGGCATCGCTAATTTCCTCACTATCATTAATAGTAATGGAATTTGAGATTATTTTCTGAGGATCAGTCACTAAAGTGCGGTTAATATAATTAAGGGAAGAATTAATTAAGAATTAACGTATCGTGCCAATCATACAAGTTGTGAACTTTGAAACATACATTTAATTTCCTATCACATCAATTACTATTCACACTATTATATCAAAATAAATATACTGATTACCCAGACCAATGAAAATGTATAATAAATATTCTACCATCTATACTAAAATTAGTAGGCTACAATTATTTTACAGATATTCCATTGCCTGGCTTATTCCCAAATCACATTACAATCTAACAACGAAAAAGAAAACCTCCCGTTCTGTTTCTTTAACTCACATTATTTGTTTACATTCATGTAGGCCAACAGCTGGCCGTTTGCCGAAACACTAGCAAATTAGGCTACCCAGCATGACCGTTAGCCTCTTGCTTGCGTTAGCCCAACAATAACGGCATAATCAAGGAAACGCACAATAATAACCACACTGCATCAGGACAGACACATTATACAAAAAAGAAGAGGCACTTTAGTGACTGATCACTCCACCTGAAAAGAATGATAAAATATATCTGTGAGCTTGAAGTGGTTTTATATGGGTTCTTCTGCCAATTAAAGGATGCAGCTCAGCGCAGATATTTAATAGCCCTATCAACGGTTGCATAAAATATAAAGTAAATGAAAAGGGGGTAGGCCTGTATGTTATGGTGAACAGATTGCAACGTGAACTGCCAGGAAAGACTCCGAAAAGAGAAAAAAATCTAAGTGAAATTCTGTATTTCATTACACATTTTACCGATTGGTTACGATGTCAAAGTTACCGACAATAGTGGATGGAGTGGTTTTTTTTACCGACATTCTACAGGTTCCGATAACGACAAAATACTAAACTGAAAAAACAAAACGTGAGCGAACTTGAAACGAGTCTTCAGCTGCTAACTAAATATGGAGATGTAAATCTTACAAAAATGTAAAGTAAATAAACCGCTGCAGCCTCCAGCCAAAAGGGCAGGGGGCATAATGCTTCAGCATATGTTGGGGTCTATCCGTGCATGTGCCTGTGTACCATTATATTCCCATGGCTGGAGCTGAGATCAAGAATATGCCATACACTGCTGGTGCTGAGGGAACAAGCATCCCTCTTGTTCCAGCATTAGAAATAAATTAAATGTAACTGAGGAAACGGCAACTCTAATGAGTGCATTGATGAATGGCTGCGATCCAATCTGAATGTGTTTGTTTATTTATTGACCAAATCAGTTACAGTAGTTACTGTGCAAGTTCTTTACTGTACCGTGTAGGGACAATAGAACTACAATTCCATACACTCCACAGGAAACTCCTCAGTGACATTGCAAGTAACGTAGGATCTTGCCCCAGCTGTGATTTCCAGCACTGCAATGCCCGTTTAAAGCCCCGAACCCCCCAGACGCGCAAGCGCACGCACACGCGCACTACAGCGCTTCACTTCCGCTCCCATGTTAACGAATTGCCGCGGTTCTCACCGGCCTCGCGCACACGGCTGGCGGGCAGACGGCTCGCGGACTTGGAGCGGATTTTCCGCACTGGGCGGAATTTTCTGGGCGTCCGCATGCGCAATCTCATAGAAATACATTGTATATGCACAATATCTGCATCATATCACCACATTAATGTTTTTCAACCTACTAATAGTTTTACGATTGTTATTAATTATTTTAATACATATTATATTTGAATATAGGCCCTAATGAAAAAGGGAACAGAGACGATCAAATTGTGGGATGAATCAAGTTAAATCAAGTCATACATTTTGCATATAACCAGTCCCGTTTTTATAATGCTTTTTCTTTATTATAGTATACAAATTTATATATATTTGTTAAATTAATTAAGACTATGCTTACTTCTGTTTTTATTATACTGATATCAATATCGATTTAAGGTGCTACAGAATCAAAATAGCTGCTAATTCTGCTATAATTAAATGTTGAGAACATGTAGATTACTGTCCCAAATAAATATAAAGTTAACTTTATAAAGGAGGCTTTGTCTTCTTTGCTATATTTAGCTTGAAAAAGCAACATTCTATATACAACCCCAATTCCAAAAAAGTTGGGACAGTATGTAAAATGCACATAAAAGCAGAAAGCAGTGATTTGTAAATTCTTTTTTACATATATTTAATAGAAAACAGTACAAAGAAAAGATATTTAATCTTTTACCTTATCAACTTTGTTGATTTTTGTAAATATACGCTATTTCCGAATTTGATGCCTGCAACACGTTCCAAAAAAGTTGGGACAGGGCCAAAAAAAAGACTTGGAAGTTTTAAAAAAACACCGGTTTGGAACGTTCCACAGGTAAACAGGTGATGCTATCATGACTGGGTAGAAAAGGATATCAAAAGACTCTTGATATTTTATTTTCAGCGATAATATAACCTCTCTGAATTTGAATGGATCTCGATGGGAATTGGGGGGTGGGACTAGATTAAGCTGTAAATTCCACGGGAATCCATGGTTGGCTGAGTGGCTGTAAGTAATCAAGGGTCTGAGGTATCAAACGAGCCTCAAACCATCACTCTGCTGCCAGATATGCAGTAGATATGGATGGATCACTTGGAGGGTTGTTTCTCCTGGCTTATTTTTCCATAGAGTTCAATAGGAAAATGAGTCAGGAGAAACAACCCTTAAAATGATCCATCCATATCTACTGAATATCTGGTAGCAGAGTGATGGTTTGAGGCTCATTTGATACTTTAGACACTTGGTGACTTACAGCCATTTAGCCAGCCATGGGTTCCATACTATTCCTGTGTCATTTCTATCTTAATCTAGTCCCACCTCCCAATTGCCATAGAGATCCATTCAAATGCAGAGAGGTTATAGTATCGCTTCTAAGACTTCCTGAAAATAAAATATCAAGAGTCTTTTGATATCCTTTTATACCCAGTCATGATAGCATCACCTGTTTACCTGTGGAATGGCAAACAGGTGTTTTTTTGAGCTTCCCAGTCTTTCTTTTTTGCCCCTGTCCCAACTTTTTTGGAACGTGTTGCAGGCATAAAATTCAGAATTAGCATATATTTATAAAAATCAATAATGTTGATAAGGTAAAACATTAAATATATTTTCTTTGTACTGTTTTAAATTAAATATATGTAAAAGAGAATTTACAAATCACTGCTTTCTGTGCATTTTACATATTGTCCCAACTTTTTTGGAACTGGGGTTGGAGTTTAGATATTTGTTTTTATATAATCAAAAGTGTGATCAAAGTAGTGTGATCAAAGCAGTTTATGGGGTGTACCCACATTCTTCTCCTCCTCTTCCTCATGTTTACAACTCATACTGAAACAAGCAAACAAAAAGTACTGTATTAATATTGCAAGATAAGGTAATCTCTTTGTCCTTTATTCTTGTTACCTGTTATCTTTTGTGTTCAGCTCTTTCGCCACAAGAGCTCTGGATAACAGGTTTTATTTTCTGTTCTTTTCCTTCACTCGTTTTATCGAGTTTTGCTTTGTTTCACTACCTCTTGTTACGCCTAATTATTTAGTGCGTGAGGTTCTTTTGTTTGTTATTCTCGCTGTTTATCGAGATCGCCTCAGTTTTTGAGGTTGCTTTGTTTGCCTTGTGCTAGGGAAGTTTTGCTCCCCATCCTGTGTTATCTCCGTCCTGGTGCGGCTACTTCCGCGTTTGTGGTGTATCTTTCTAGATACGCTTTTAGAAATCCTTATCAGTCGCGTTTGGTTCTCCGAACCTTACACTCCCCCTCACAGAAATTGAAATTGGTCTCGATTTCCAAAGTTTATGGCGCCATGTTCCGATTTACATTTTCTCAAGGGAAAACTGCAGCTACGGAGAATAGCCAGAGATTTTCTGGGAGATGCGTCATTTGCATCTTGTAGGCCCTATATTATTATTATTAGGTACTAGCTAATTAGCTAATATAAGGTAGGCTATCAGTTACATTCAACGTCCTTTGAAACTGACTCGCTAACACCGATTTAAAAAATAAAAATTTTTTTTAAACAATAGTATACAGGTATGGAGCAATCGATTTCACATATAGATTTAACGCACACAGTTTGGATGCTTGCTCCGAGACGCTGGGCCTGTAGCGTCATAAATGAATGCTAACTGCTGTAGCCTACCTACTGTCACTCATCTCACAAAACAGTTTTTTTCCCTGTAACTTAATAGACACTTCATAGCTCGCTCCAAACTCATTGTGATTACAAACATGGTGAAAATGAGTGGCAAGACAGTCAATTTATTATGTTTCGAACTATGTCCACAAAACAATGTTGCGATGCAATGTTTGTAATGCTGCCACGTCTGCATATGACAAATTATTTATTACCATCTCCTGTATCTCAAAAATGGCATAATGTTCTAATGCACTCATAATGACTGTGTACCCAGCTAACAAAATTAGGTCCCCAGGACGTCCCCTGAACGTCTCGAAAATGTCATCAGGACGTCGCCTTGACGTCTTTTTGTAAGGTTCTCTAAACGTTACGTGGACATCACAGAGAACGTTCCCGGGACGTTCTAGTAACCTCCCCCAAACATTCATTACATGACATTATATTGTAACCAGTTACAGACGTTGCAAGAACGTCCCTGAATATCCCATGAATTTTATGAGCACAACGTCATATCTTAACCGGATACGGACGTTGCTTGAACGTCCCCGAAAAATTCTAATTAAATGTCATATTGTAACCAAACAGTGACGTTCCTAGGACTTTAATAACGTTCTAGTAATGTTTTTAGGATATCCCTACGGAACGTCACATCATGGGCTCTATCTTGGCGATCTTGGCGCTTGGTCTACGGGCATGGCGTAAAGTCCATTTTGGGCGTGTCCAAGTCCACTTTTGCTATTTTAACGGCGTGTTTTTTGGGCGCTAAGCATGGCGCAAGGTACAAAGGGGCTGAACCTAGTCGCTTCATTAATTATAGGTGTGTCTTGGGCGTGACATGCAATAAACCAATCAAAATGTCATATCCCATTCCCTTTAAAAGCCTGCTTTTCCACCTTGGCGGATTGCTTGATGGCGAAACAGACATGCTCGTGCGTGTTTAGTGTGATCAAGGAATAGGCTAAATGGAGTATGATCAATATTATTCGGACTAACCATTAGCCTACGAGTTCCCGGTAATTCCCGACAGGGGTGTTATTTTACAAAATAATATGCGGTTTTGGGTGGAAACATAAATGATCACATTCATCTGATTTTTCCTCACGATCCGCTAGCTGCCCACCCCATAAGCAGGCCGTCAAAAAACCGCGTCTCTGTAGGCAGCCTATGCTCCGAGATCGTACACAAAAACAAATGGTACTACCAACCACTCAAAACCAAAATAAACAGTATTCCAACCAATCACAATGATCTGCACAAACGCTAATACTCTTATCTCGCTGAAATCTTAACGGTTTGGTTTCTTACAAACGTTATTAACGTGGTTATAATTCTGGATGCTTGAACACTATTTTTTAAAACATAACATAATTATTCATAAGTATGTTTGTTTGGGATTTCGCTTCAGAAGTGACGTCACCCAAAATCGCTGATACAACCTTTAATGATTACACTAAATACAATAAAACTGTCAGGTTGGCAATCCATATGTTCACGTGTGGCGGCTACCTCTGGGACATATATATAATTCACCTCCTACTGTCAACGTGGCTACGTCATAGACCGTAACTTCTATGACGTGTTCTTTGAGTTGAATGAGGTTTATAAATAAAGAACGCAGCTGCGTTGCAGTTAGCTCGACCAGGAAAGAAGTCTCAGTTTGGTGATTAACCGCACTCCTTCATTGGTGACCCCGATCTGCCTTTGGATGGTTCCAAGGATTACTTTCGAACTCGCGCATCATGGAAGCAGCGAATGCAGTTTCCCTTAAATTACCGGAGTTTTGGGAACAGCAATCTGCAGCTTGGTTTGCTCAAACGGAGGCACAGTTCGCACTCCGGAGAATCGCGGATGATAATACGAAATATTATGTTGTTTCTGCTCTCAGCAGTTCCACCGCGGCTAGAGTCGTGAGCCTTCTCGAAGACCCACCGGAGGAAGATAAATATGCGATGTTGAAGTCTTACCTCCTGGACACATTCGGTTTGACTGAATCCGAGCGCGCTCGTCAGCTGCTCTCTCTGCCTGGCCTGGGTGATTCCCATCGGAGTTGATGGATTATATGTTGACTCTCCTGGGAACTCATAAACCGTGTTTCCTGTTCACGGAGCTGTTCATGCAACAGCTTCCTACAGCAGTGCGATCTGCCCTGGCTAACGCCCCTTAAAGATTTCCGAGCCTTGGCTAGAGAAGCTGACAAGTTTTTTTCCGCCGGCCGACAGACCTGCGGGGCCGCCCTGGGTCCCGCCCACAATGACTCCACACTGCCGGTGGACGCAGTGGCCATTACCGGCACTACAGCGACAACCCAACAGCGAGGTCTGTGCTTTTACCACGCGCGTTTTGGCACCAAGGCTACCAAGTGCCGCCCCTTTGCACCGTTAAGGCGTCGGGAAACGCCAGGACCGGCGCTCACTAGCTGCCATGAGCGTCGGCCGTACGGGGAGCTTGTTATTTATTACTGACACTGATTCTGGGCGGCGTTTCCTCTGTGACACTGGTGCGCAAGTGAGCGTTCTGCCCGCAACACCCTTGGACATACAGAGTGATGGACATGGCCCTGCTCTTCAAGCCGCCAACGGCAGTTCCATCCGCACTTTTGGGAAGCGGAGCGTGGCCCTGTGTTTTGGGGGACAACGATGCGCTTGGGATTTTGTCACAGCTAAGGTGTCCACCACCCTCCTCGGCACGGATTTTCTCTGCGCTAACAGCCTGTTGGTGGACGTTAAGAACCGGCGGCTCGTCAACGCTGAGACATTTACCTCGCTCCCGTGCTCACTTAGCTGTTCTGGCACATCAAAACTGTCTAGCGCACTCATCTGCTGACGTGTTTTCCCGTCTCCTCACCGAGTTCCCAAGCCTTACTGAGCCCCTCTCAAGCCTTACTAAGCCTCTTCTGCCTCCACTAAGCACAGGGTAGAACTCCACATCCCGACTACCGGCCCGCCTGTCCATGCCCACGCTCGACACCTCGACCCCGGGAAACTCGCTGTTGCCCAGGCGGAGTTCCGCACCATGGAGCGCCTCGGCATTATTCACCGGTCAAACAACCCCTGGTCCTCGCCCCTCCACATCGTGCCGAAGGCCGGCGGCTGGTGGTGCCCCTGTACCAGGGGCGACGATCGCCCTCACCACGGACGCTTCGGATTATGCCGTCGGTGCCGTATTTGAGCAGTGCATTAATGGAGCCTGGCAGCCTCTCGCCTTTTTCAGCCGCCAACTGCGTCCCAACGAGAGGAAGAACAGCACTTTCGACCGTGAACTCCTTAGCCTGTACCTGGCCATACGTCACTTCCGTTTTCTGCTGGAAGCCCGGCCATTCACGGCGTTTGTTGACCACAAACCATTATCGTTTGCCATGGCTAAGGTGTCGGAACCGTGGTCTGCCCGTCAGCAGCGCCAGCTCGCGTTCATCTCCGAGTTCACTACAGACATCCGGCATGTTGCGGGCAAAGACAACCGCGTGGCCGACTGCCTCTCCCGGGCCGTCGTCGGCGCCGTCCACCTTGGAATCGACTATGCCCGCATGGCAGTCGATCAAGCCTTGGACCCAGGTGTACAGGCCTGTAGGAGTGCTGTCACAGGGCTTCAGCTGCAGGACATTGGCAACACCCTACTTTGTGATGTTTCCACGATGCAACCACGGCCGGTTGTGCCCAGCGAGTGGAGACGACGGGTTTTTGATGCCATTCATGGTCTTTCCCATCCGGGCAAGAAGTCGTCACAGAAGATGGTGTCGACTAGGTTCGTTTGGCACGGCCTCAAGAAGGACATCCGCAACTGGGCCAACACCTGCATTGTATGCCAACGCTCTAAGGTGCATCGTCATGTAAAGGCCCCGTTAGTGCCTTTCTCGGTTCCTGAGAGGCGTTTTGACCACGTGCACGTGGACCTGGTGGGGCCCCTGCCACCCTCATGGTTTCGCCTACCTCCTCACAATGATTGACAGGACCACGCGGTGGCCGGAGGCCGTTCTGTTGGCATCGACAACGTCTGCCGATGTGGTTCGGGCATTCATCGCCACTTGGGTCGCCCGGTTCGGCGTACCGTCTGATGTCTCCTCGGACCGAGGTCCCCAGTTCACGTCAGAGCTTTGGAATGTGATCGCCCAGGGCCTGGGAGTGAAGCTCCACCGTACCACCGCTTATCACCCCCAGGCTAATGGCTTGTGCGAGCGATTTCACCGCTCAATGAAGGCCGCCCTCCGGGCCAGGATGACAGTTGGGTCGACAGACTTCCTTGGGTCATGCTGGGGCTTAGGACTGCCCCTAAGGAAGACCTACAGTGCTCATCTGCTGAGCTGGTTTATGGTCAGCCTCTGCGGGTGCCGGGTGATTTCATTCCTAATGCCACAAGCCCTTGGTCCGCATCACAACAGCGAACCGCCCTCCTGGACAGCGCCAGGGCGTTTGCACCAGTGCCTACATCACAGCACGGTCTTCCGCAGTCCCATGTCCCTTCCGACCTGAAGGCGGCAGAGTACGTTTTCATCCGCCACGACGCGCATCGGGGGCCGCTTTACCCTCCCTATGATGGCCCGTTTCGCGTCTTGGAGGCCGTGGACAAGACTTTCTTAGTGGACGTCGGTGGTAAGCCGGACTACGTTTCCCTGGACCACCGTAAACCAGCCCATCTGGATCTGGACCAGCCCGTTAAGTTAGCTCAGCCCCCACGGCGGGGTCGCCCTCCGTCTGTTGCACCACCGCGGCGCCCCCTACCTTCTTGTGGTTCCCCTGTGTCCACTCCGGCCCCCGCTCCGGCCTTGCGGACTCGTTTCGGTCAGGCGGTTCTGCCTCCCCCTCGTCTGGCGTTGCCAGTTCTGATGAATTCTGGGGGGACGGATGTGGCAGCTACCTCTGGGACATACATATATAATTCACCTCCTACTGTCAACGCGGCTACGTCATAGACGGTAACTTCTATGACATGTTCTTTGAGTTGAATGAGGTTTATAAATAAAGAACGCAGCTGCGTTGCAGTTAGTTCGACCAGGAAAGAAGTCTCAGTTTGGTGATTTCCCGCACTCCTTCACACGCATATTTCCCCTTGTTTAATAATGTCCTGTTTGTGGAAATGTGACCAACCTGTTTTACTCGTAGCGTAATGCTTTAAAACAATCCACTTTCCCAGGAAGACCGTGAAACATGCGACTTACATTAGGGTAAACAGAGAACATGCAGCGCACATGCAGAGAATGGCATTAAAATTAATTGTGTAACGTGCTGCAAATTTGTTTTTGTTTCTAATTGGACGCTTAGTTCTCTTTAAAATCGTTTTGTTCAGTTATGGAATCACAGGTGAAATCAGCTGGGTTTTAATAAGCTGAGAGTATGGAAACGTGGTCACTAATTAAAAAAATATGAAGGACGAAGAATAGCTAAGGTTACAATTTAGTTAACATGGCGACATTTATCTCCATTTTTTAACCATAGGCTATCGAAAAAACCTTATGCACAGTGAATCCGCTGTAGCCTAGGCTATTTGAAAAACAATAAATGCAATATTCAAGGTTTTGAACTTTTTTCAGTTACAAACCATTCTATTTACTTACAGGCTGTATTCCTAGATAAACAGAGCTGTTTTGTAATGACATCTGAAGCGCATTTTCAGAACTCAAATGTCCGTCTATTGCCGTGCGCGAGTTTTCCATTAAATGACAATTTGCGCATTAGGCTTGATATAGGTGTTATCAGCTCCTTTTTAATGGATAGCCATTGTCCCGTACCATCGCACATCGCCTGGATGTTGATGGAGTGGGCAGAAAGCAATTCAATGTGGCATTCCCCTTCGCTGAGGGAAAGGTAGGCTATGGACCCTTTTATTATTATGCATTTTTTGATATAGCCTACACAATAATAATATTTCAGATTGTAATCTTGATATTTTAGTCATGCTTGTGCGTGCCCCTGTGTGTAACAGACAGGAGGGTACGCGCGTTGTGCACACGCGTATGTAGATGCACTTATATGCGCCGTTAAAATAACATGTAAACGACTGCAACATGACTTTAGACAAGGTTTGTGGTGGTTCTAGCGCAAGCGCTTTCTGCTGGCTCAAGATAGCAATACGCCAAAAATCCTGGCCACTCCTCATCTTAAGACCAACACGCCCAGTTCACTTGCAACGGGCGCAAGAATACATGGTAGTTAAACGACATGAGCGCTAGGCGTTATAATGAACCCAGCGCCGGGTGGGTGATAGCAAAGACACTTGCGTTTGGGTTAGCGCCACTTTGCGCCGGGTAGGGATAGGGCCCCATAACTTTGAGGAGACTAAAATGGGACGACCCTGGGACATCCACTGTTTGCTGGGTAGTTAGCAAAATTGTTTTATGGGAATGCGCGGAAGCTACTTAAAACTGGTGGGGAAGGGTCAGAATTGAGCTTGAAAGTTGAAAATTGGACCATAAACTTCTTAAGACTTAAGACCAATTTCTCTAATTTTATGTTTAAAATCAGTCAGAATTCTAGATTCTCATTTTTCAATGCCTGTTTTTAAAATGAATATCGAATAACCATTAGTTTCTTGTTTTTTAATTTCTCTTTCTCAAACGGATCAAACACTCTCAGGGATCTCTCTATGGCAGCAGCAGTTCAACTACAGAAAGGAAACCACCAATTGATGCTAAAAGTACTGAAGTCACATTTTTTGACTATTCAAGTTGAGCATAGAAACATGTTGTATTTGTTTTGCTAAGTCCACCCTATAAATATTGTTAACAGAAAAGGTGCCTAAGCAATGCATAAAAACAGCAAAACTTTTAATGGCTGATCAAAGATATTTTCGGATTTGATTTTCCCAAAATAGACATTTTGTGACTTCAGTACTTTTAGCACCAGGGTCTTCAATTGGCTTCAAGCTAAAGACTAAATTCTATTTACATTAGCTAGCAAATGTTATTTTAACGATATAGCTAAGTTAGCAAGATACAACAAATAAATATACATTTATAAAAACATTTTACACTGCTATATGGCCTACATTCATTATACTCCTGAATAACCCTTTAACATTTCATTAATGTTCATGGCCGATTTATGAAGCTTATAATTATTATTTGCAAAATATATCGTCTGCTTCATAACTATAGCCTACATACTGGTTAGATTGCATTAACGGAACAAAGTTAGCGTCGCGGTCACCCTTGGTTACCAGAACCCCAATGCCACCAACTAATAGGACTGCTTCCAGGAATGTGTACAATGGTTGGGCTACTCCCAATAGAAACATTGGGATGGCAGGTATGCCATCCGCCAAGTTACGGCTTGGTGGGGCATGCCCCATACCTATACAGCATCGAGAGTTTGGCACTTTTCAGGGTTTCCTACAGAAGTAACCACAATGACCATAGACTCTCAGCCCTTAAAAACATTAACTTCTGTATGTTCTGACCTCATGTAACCACACAGCATTCAGATACAACTTCACACATCCACACAATAAAGCCCCAAACTTGTGTTATTTTGCTGTTTTTCTCCTTCCTCTTCCTCTTCTTCCTCCTCCTCCCCTTCCCCTTCCCCTTCCCCCCATTTTTCCTGCCAAACTGCCTCCGTCGCGATGTTATCCAATGGGGAGAATTATTCTTTGAGGGTATGGTCCGCATACCTGCTCATCAAGCTTATCGCCCAATAAAAACGCTTCATACTAATGTTTTTTAATGTTAATACAGCTAATGGCTTCATGCTTTCCAAGAAGTTACTGTGGCCTAATGGATAGAGGTGCTGTCTCTCACACAGAGGATTGTGGGTTAGAGCCCAGCAGGGCACATGTTTATTTTCCACAAAAACAATGTGCAACTGTTAAGTACTTTTCATTTATTAGACTGTTATTATTTTCACATTAACACATTAACGTATTTTTATTGCAAAGGCAAAAGAGGTTTCCAATATTAACTGTTCAATGTTTCACTTGACGCTTGCTCTTGTCTGGTTTGGGGAGGGTGTTACGCTCTGCTCTTGCGGTCATGACTGACTGACTGTGGAAACCGAACCTCAACGTACCCTTGCCTCGGCCAACATTTATTTATTCATTAATTTCTTCACTTCAGCTCTGTTCACTTTATCCTTTTCACACATAACACAATGTCACTAAAATTAACTACTAGGAAAATTAAGAATCTACGATAATAGCCTACATTAAGAATTGATGATAGCCTCATTTAAGCTGCAATCCTTTAAGAGATCGGATTTATAAACCGCCAATTCCCCAAACATATCTCATTCATGGTTAGTCACTTAAAAAGAAAAACAACAATAGCCTCCGAATGTGGCTATAGTCTACGCTACTCTGCAGATAATGTAGCTTACTGCAAACACTTTTAATTATAATAATAATAATAAGAATAATCTCTGGTATGTACTTTCTTAGTAGTATCTATTGTTTTCTTTCTGGAGATTCCTGGGAAATATGCGTTGTCCAATTAAGCTTGTTAGCCAACCCTACTGTTGCCAGAGAAACATCAGTCTGCTTCTAGTCAGGAAGCAGATACAAGCTAGGCTACTACGAAGGGAATCAACATGCCTTATAGCCTACATTCATTGCACTACAGAAAACTAAACTAAACCTAGCTGTCCGGTACCAAAACATTTCCCGCAGGTAACGTTCTACACTACCGGAAAAAAAACTGTGAAGGAATTTCTGCGAATGAACTCACTCGCTCGCTCGCTAGCTCGTAGCCCGCACATGGAAGGTTGGAGTTACGCATCCGGCAATCCAGTGTTGAATAGCCTAACGTTAAATGTATTTAATTTTCTATGGAATACTAATAGCCTTATTTTAAAACTGTATTTCCATATTTTACTGATGCAAACTATTTAGAGTGTATACTAGCTATTTAGGCTGTATGTCTTTCAGCTAGAATGTGTTTGCGTCTAGCCCATTGTGCATGCATGTCTCCATGTAGACTTGGTTCATTAATTTACATGCTTCTTCATGATCCATCACTCAGGCGGTGCTGTTCATTGTATTTCATTACACATTAAATACTGCTCATCTACAAACTCTTTTAATGTAATTGTGTGCTGTCTGTAATAGGATAACTGTTCTCATTCTTGTCAATAGAGGACGTTATGGTTACGCTAATGTCTGCATGCATTTCTTTGGAATGCATGTCTCTCTCCGTGTTTATCTTCATGCATTATTCATCATTAGTTAGCTATAAAAAATAAGTGATATCAGATCAAAAACGTCTACGACATAAAAAAAATAAGCCAAGTTACTCACGCATAGCCTACATAGCGCTGTCTATAAGTCCTTAATTCCAACTTGCAAAAACTAGGCCTGCCTTTAAAAGTCTTGATATCAAAATGTGGCCAAGTTACAACTAACAATATTGCCTATCGTAGCTCACACTAAATAAACTAGCTCTATTCCAAAGCAATGGAAAGTTTGGATAGCATTGCTTTGGAATAGAGCTAGTTTATTTAGTGTGAGCTACGATAGGCAATATTGTTAGTTGTAACTTGGCCACATTTTGTGGAGAAGCGACTCGTTAGTTTGAGAACTACACGCCATTCTGAACAAGCGACTTGTCGGTTTGAGAGCGGCTCGCCGTTGTGAAGAAGCGACTAGTCGGTTTGATACTGATTTGTCATTGTGGAGCCATCACTGTTTGTTTATTAAGCTCTCTCTAAAAAGATTGCTCACATAGCTTATGTTAGCTAACCTATAGAATTTTGTGAGGGATGACAATAATAAAAGAAGCCCAAACACCTAGGTTAGCTGTCTCTGCCCATATGCAAAATGTCTATAAAAATTCTATAAAAACCACATATGCCATATAGGCTACAATAGCTTACTTACAAAAGAAATATGTGGTAGAGAACTAGCATACATTTCTTACTAAATTATATAACATAGCCCTAACATAGCCATGGTACTCCCTATAAAAAACATTAGAGATTGTAGCCTTAAGAATTGTATAGCCTACAAATACTAGGCTAGCCTAATATAACGCTAATCAACATATATGACTTTTATAAAACTTCACAAGTATAATCATAGGCTATATGATTTTTACAGACCTTTTGCATATGGCTGTCATGTTTCAAAGTTAAAAGTTACTGTGCGCACATATCCAACGTTATAGCTAACCTATAGAATTTTGGGACGGGTGACACTAATAGGCAAAAGAAGTCCAAACACCTAAGTCTGTCTCTATCTCATTTCAAAGTTAAAAGTCACCGTTCGCACATACGTTCGTTAAACTAGACTAATAAAAGAAGCCCAAACACCTAAGTTAGCTGTCTCTATATCTCAAAGTTAGAAGTTACAGTTAATTTGTCTTTGTCGTAAAAACACACACTGCAAAACAAAGCCCGCCCTATTTTAATATGTTAATTCATAGCCCAACGGGGGAGGGAATTGTCAACTGACGAAAGCCCTGGCAAAATGACGAACGTCGGTACTACAGTGACGTCGTCGGTCAACAAGGAGCCTAGTCACTTTCTGCCATTGACGTCGGTTTTGGAGCCAGGTGTCACTCAATTAACTTGAAAACCAAGTATAAATCTATCTTTTCTCCTCAACTGTCATTTCTGCTCAACTCTGTAAAACAATCATTGAAATGAAGTGTTCTTCCATGACACAATTTTTGTTAGTTGACAATCTGAACTTTGTGTGACCACATTCTCTTTTTTCATGGCAAGATGAAAAAAATACAGGGCCAAATTACATTAAATAATTTAGGAGAGATTGGGTAGCATTGATTTGGAATAGAGCTAGTTTAATTAGTGTGAGCTAAGATACGTAATACTGATTGTTGTAACTTGTCCTCATTTTGATATCAACACTTAACGGCAGACCTAGTTTTTGCAAGTTTTAATTAATGACTTACAGACACTGCTTTGTAGGCTATGCGTGAGTAACTTGGCATTTTTGTACGTTGGAAACGTTTTTTTGTCAGATATGACTTTTTGCACATTTATATATCATCACTTAGCTACACTAGAGTAGACTATATATATATATTCTCCACAATGATGGTGTAAACTGGCTTACATATTTGAAGAGAGATATGGGACCTGGGTTCTTCAGTGCTAAGGCCTTAGGCAGGTTTTGCAACTTGAACTATGAACTGGGTGTAAATGTACTTGTACATGTAAAATAAAATACAATAATTCAAAATGTGGTTTATATAATACATGAGCGCGGTGCCTCCACCTAATAAATATCTTCCATAGTACAGCTATAGTGATCACTTATTAGGAATACCTTAAATACACTGTTTATCTGATAGCTAGGGGAAACCAGTACAAAGTACCAAACAAAAGTCGCGGAATAAAATTTATTCACAGTAGAAACCTCAACAAGCGAATGAACAAAAGACCACATCGTATAGTGAATACTCAACCTGTGAATGAATAAAAGACCACACTGTATAGTGAAACCTCAACACGTGAATTAACAAACCGGCACATCAAATCTGCCGTTTGTCATTCGATGCAGTTTCCTGTTTGATGCCATGCGCCTTTTCACTTTGAGACCTATATCAGCTGGCTGCAGGCTTGGAGAAAGCAGTTCTGGACGACGCATGCGCAGTTTAGCCAAAGCAGTTCTGGACGATGCATGCACAGTTTAGACGAAGCAGTTCTAGACGACGCTTGCGCAGTTTAAGTTATGGAGTACAACAATGAACATCATTAACATGGAGTGTAATGTTGTAATATAGCAAGCTAGTAAATGTTTTTAAAACTATAAAATGCCTAAATTGTAATATATCACAATCGCGTATTGCTTAGTGTACACTCGTAACGTTACATTTGTAGCGATGATGGACTAATTCATACTTTTATTGATGATTAGTGTTACCAACACAGCCATTCATAACTAAGGGTGCGTGCACCCGACTACAGTGAGCAGTGTTTAGCTAAAGTATCGATGATGATGGACTAATTTTATTGCCGATTAATGTTACCAACACAGCCATTCAGTCTCATCATAACTAAGGGCATGGGCGTCACACCCGCGGGGGACAGAAACATGATTCACCCTACTTTCACAGAAACATGATTCCATCCCCCTCACTTTTGCCTGAGCTTTTTTTCGCTGGGGACGTCACTTCATAGGACACAACCATTGCATCAAACGAAACTCAGTTCCCCTTATATGAAAACCTATTGGCCAATTTAGATTGATTGAACGGCCATCCCAGCCAATCACAGCGATTTGACCAACCCACCAGGCCAGGGAAGGTAAACACCGGTTCATGCGTGCATTGCGTGAAATCGTCTGGAAAATGCTGTTTTGTTGTCCTTGTGAGAGAGAATCAGATGATCCGAGGTATTAAACGGCTGTTTAGTTATGTAGAATTTTCTTTTGTAACTTAGTCTTGTTATGTGATGTGTCACCTAAAATTAGTCATTGAACATTTAAGCGTTATGGAACGAGAACCCGTGGTATATCGTGGATATTGGCACAGCTAGCGGGGTGGTTAGGCACGACGTGAAGCGGAGTGCCGTTACACCCACAGTCACAGAACTATAGACCGGTTTCTCACCAACATCACAGTAGAGGTGCGCACGCAACACTGGGGCATAATATTCAATACTGCAAAAGAAATCAACATCAACTTGTAATTGTAGAAGCTGAAATGGATGATGAAAGACACTTTTTTGACACCGAATATCTTAGTTACATCAACACTGAGATAGCTAAGCAGTTTGGTGTAAATATGTGTAATATTTATTAAATTTAGTAAATGTCCTGAAGTAGGCTATGTTATGCTGCCACCTCATCATATAAATTAGGCACTCAATTGAATGAACAGCTGACTGTATAGCTGTGGTTTTGAAGCAAATGGAGTAACGTTAGGTTGGCTAACCATGACAGAGAACATACGTGAGTCTATTTTGACCCAATATCAAATTACGTGAGACTATTTTGAACCAATATCAAATTACGTTAGAATTTAATACTAAGTTATGCAAGTGACAGCGAACCTAGCATAATCGCTTGGTAATGAATGTGCTAACAATGTAGAAATGGACACCTAACGTTACCATTTTAGCGAGTTGGCCATGAGATATAAAAAGTAAAAGCTCTTGCTGCATGCATGGTTATATGTTCCTGTCGTCAAGACACAGGTCGATATTTATCACCGAGCTGCTGTTATTGCTAGTTACCTGTACCCGGTTTGACAACAGGCGCTGTGCATTATTTACTTTAGCGTGCTATCTAATTGGATGGACTAACCGTAATGTTAGTTTGCCAGCGTAGATGAGCTGAGGTGGGTCTTGGTCAAGGGGCCAAGACTGGGCTTTCGTTTTGAAGCTCACTTCCTGGTTGGGCTGGGAGCGGCCATTGTGCCGTTGCTCACTAGCGCCATTGCGGTTGGCTCCAGTATAGGTCTTTCCCCATGTAAGTCAATGGCAGCAATGTGGTCAAAATACTCAGTCAATAAATTTTTTACCCAAAAAAATGTAATTGCAATAGGTGCCTTTCCTTCATCTAATGCCTGTGCATATGCTGATTTTTTTAAATATTGTGTCATTTGGACAGGGTATTAACATTTGTTCAGGACCAATCAGAGGGACAGGTTGAGTCCTGGGATCACTGGCATAGATAGGTTCTATATGGTTCTCACTGCCCTCACTCAGAGGGGCGGGACCTATTTTTATACAGTCTATGCTTGGGACAGGGAGACACGCTGTATTTTTGAGTGGAAGTCGATGGAGAACATTCCTTAGTAGCCTACCGTGAACAAGCTGTTGTTTTGTGGACGCAGTTCGTAGCATAATAAATTCACTGCCTTACCCACTTATCTTCAACATGTTTGTCATCACATATTCATTTTGGTTGGAGCGAGCTATGATGTGTCTACTACGAAAAAAAATACTGTTTCCTAAGATGAGACAGAAGGGGATGTTGCAGCTACACTACAGGCCCAGTGCCTCGGAGCAAGCAGCCAAACTATGGGTTAAGTATCTCAAATCAATTGCTCCATACCTGTATAACCTTATCAATTTAGATATTCATTTAGCTATTCCAACCCCTCCCGTACGCAATAGCCCCCTGTCATGAACGTTACCATTGCTTAGCAATGCTGGGTTAGCTAGCTAGCAAGCTAACGATATCTCACGGCAAGTCGTTTTAACATTTAGCTAGCAAGCTAACGATAGCTTATGGCAAGCCATTTTAATTTAACAGTTATCCTTGCTGTCAAGTAATCCTTGCTGACTGGCCATATAAGTTCGCTAAAAAAAATAAAACCAATAATTTATCGGAAAAGAATACGGAGTCTGCGTTTGTAAATGTTTGCAATGTTTGTGATTAGGTTACAGGATGCAGATGAAAGTTAATGCCAGCTACGATGTAGCTACTGTGCTTTTAGCTAGCGTGTGAACCCACTAACCTTAATCCCCACTTTATCTGGAAGAGTTTTCAGAACGGGGTTTCATGCTGCGGCAAACCGTGACAGACTGCTCTGCCACAGTCGAGTTAATTAGCGGTTAGCAATGGTGGTGATGCATTGCGTCTAGCTTGGCTACCGAGCTCAGCTGGTATGCTATCTAGCTAATTAAATTATCTGATGTTAGCTGAATATAAATTGAAGATAACTGAATGAACGTTAATTATGTGACGAATACCACACATTCAATGCGAATAAATGACACAGTAAAATCGAGGATGAAATGTTATATTATAAAACATTAGCAATTTAAGGAAGTTTACCACGAGTTTGTTTTGCAAAATGGTGGGTTTGGTCAGGTCATGGGCTTTATATAGTTCTGTGGGCTTTATAGTTCTGTGGCTTCTCCACCCCGAACTGTCAATCATACTGTGCCCGGGCCATATCCGGTTGACCCTGCTCCAACCCAAGGTCACTTCGGCTCCACGGAGCAGGCGCGGTTTGTACAAACGGCCGGCGAAAAAGACTTCCGAGCTTCAATTCAGTTTTTACGAGGCCGTGGAAAGGCAATGGGTGACGTCACAGTGGCTTTGTCCATATTTTTATACAGTCTATGGTCTTGGTCACCTTCTTTTGAGGGGGGGTTGTAGCTGAAATGGACCAGTGTACACGGACCACTGGTCCGTATCACTAGGGGCGCTAGAGAGCAACGGACCACTCCAAGTGGTCCACGAGTGGTCCATGGATAGAACTACCGGTCCATGGACCAGTAATACATTCTATATAGCGCTTTTCATTTTACAGAGAAAATCTCAGTGCTATAGGCTACAACGGCAAGTAGCCTACAGCAAACAGAGAAACAGACAGAGCATCAAAGTGCGTAACATACAGCAACACTGGCACGCAGATAGATACAAAGCTACAGCAATAAATGCATAAACAAATAAAGTAAAGCGAAAATAAGGAAATAATGACATACATTCTATATAGCGCTTTTCATTTTACAGAGAAAATCTCAAAGTGCTTTACAAAGGCAAATACAGCAAACAGAGATTCAAAGTGCTACAAATAAATAACATTATTTTGCATTTTGTTATAAAAACTATTTAAATAAATGTAAAAACAGTAAGACGCTATTACACATGTGCATTGAAAGTAGGGCATTTTAATGTCTTGAAATAAATTGCACAATAAACAGTGCATAGTTGAACATTTCAAAACAAAATAGACACTCATAAAATAGAACATAATATTGTGTCATAACAAAGAAAAATAAATAAATGCATAAAAAAATAAATGTGCAAAACTGCAGCTTTTTTGGCCTAAAGAATTATTCTCTTTGATTACAGATAGAACTTGAAGAAAAAAACGAATAAAAGTTCCACCAAGACCACAAGCACTTGTCTTGTGTTCATTTACAAAACAATTTGGTTCTTCAGATGTGCGAGTCGGCTCCCAATGTTCACCTAAAAGAGCCGACTCGTTCGCGAATGACACACCACTATTACACATTAAAAGCGCATACAGAATGGAAAAGACGGTGTATAGGCTAATAAATACAGTTTAATCAAGTAGTAGTTTGCTATTTTGTATTTCATAGTTTAGCAAATTGCTTTATGCAGCAACTGTGGAGGGATGTAGGCTACTACCAGGTTCTCTGTAGCTTAATCTTGCTTTTAAACAGATTATTAGGCTACTCCCAGCTAGCCAAATATATGCGGCCCGATGCTGGCCCGATTCTGCCATGCCGGATTCGTTTAATCGGGCCGAGTTCGGGAGCTGGTCTCGGGCCGATGTCAGAATGAATGACGCCCCAGAAACGGCCCGAGTACACTGGCCTGATTGCGGCAGCCGCAATCACGCCAACACTGCCTGCATTCAGCCAGAATTGGCCTGAATGCCAACCAGAACAACCGGGCCAACACTGGCGCAGATGTAATTTGTTTTCATGTAGCCTGTTCCCACCCATGATGCTTTATGATGATGTTTACAGGTTATACCATTTTCTATTTCAAATTGACACAAAGTAGACATTTTCACATTAATCAGAATTTTATTGCAGCCTACAAATGATCACTTCACATAATATATCAAAGAACAGGATACATGACATAAATAGCAACACATATAAAGGATAAATAACAAAACTACAGTAAACAACAGCAAAATAACGTTAAGTTTCTCCCTCAACTCTACACCTCCCCAGCATGTTACTGTAAAATTAAGTTTTACTGTTGCAGAAATTTACAGTTTGATACCATCTTTTATGAAATACAGCATACAACCTTAAATTATTACAGTATACTTTTATAGTATAATACTGATAACCGGGTTAACAGTTAATTGCCGTATTTGCACTACCTCTACTGGTAAGCATAGCTACAGATTTTTACGGTAAACAAACATTATTGGGTATTGCAATAATAATTTTGTTAAGAGAATGACTGTTTCATGTTAACAGTTATGGAAACCTTGTCAATCTTGCCAAAATAACCCAGTGTCCTACCTCAGTGAAGAAACTAAACATGGCCTTTTCAATTATTTGACTTAACAATTTGAGACAAACACAGCTTCTAAGTGCATCTTGCAAAACATTTCTTACTTTATTGTAAAGAAACTCTTGACTGCCCTTGCAAAACATTTGCACATCATGTGCATGTACATGGGGAAAAAATAGACAAAGCAACCCATTTCGGCAAAAGAACTTAAATGAACTTAGTCATAACCAAAAAAAAAAAATTTGATATTTGTAGTCAAGTTAACACCTGAGTCAAAGCTTTAGTGCTAATATGTTAAGTAATACAACCACAAGAAACACTCAAATAACAACGTGGTCTCACGCGGACTCGTCACATAGCGACGCTTGGGCAGAAGCCTCGGCGTCTTTAGTCTGACGCCAAAGGTGGCCTTTTGCGTCGTATATTGACGGTTGCGGCCGCATAACTTTTCTTTGGTTGTTTCTTCATCCGGTACGCGCTCTTCCGGAACACGCTTTTTTCATTACACCCACTACCTTCGGTAAGTAACGTTATGGCTAATGTTAGCTAACTGAAAATATACGGATAAATTATGTTATTATAACTGAATATGGCACACATTCCATTTTTATAGTTAGATATATATATTAAGTTAAGGCTTTTAGTTTAAATAGATTGCCCAGGGCTTTATCACTCATGTTAACGTTACTTTAGCTCCTTTAAGAAAACACGCCCCGCCACCCCCAATTACTTTCCATTCCATTATACCTTCAAAATTATTCAATATGACAAATCGTTAAAACTATTAGCTAAATGAGAACTAGTTACATGGCTTTATAGCTGTACAAATAAGATAACCAGCGAGCAGACTGGGCTAATTAGACCTCCCAAATCCCTATTGAGCTCGTCACCACAGGTTTTTAACCGAACATAGCAGGCTCGATTCGCATGAAACGGTTAGCCAGTTAGCTTCCGCTGTTATACTAAATTGAAGATAGCTAGCAACATGAAGTCTGATGCTAACTAGCTAAGGTAACTTAACGTTACTTATGTGTTTGATGCAATATGAACAGAGCCTGCTAATGTGTATAACAAACTCCGTGTTAGATAGGCTATCATAATTTACACGAATTTGTGTGGTCCAACCCAGTCTGATGGGGTATGTTTTCTGATGGTATATTTTCTTTACTTGCAGCTTCATCTATCCTTTTTATCCCTACCAACTACACCCAACTCGACCCTTTCACCAACAACCCAAAGGCTCTTTTAAGAGCCATATCTATCTCAATCATCTGTCTATTATCAATTATCTATCTATTACCTATCTACTATCGTCTATTTTTATCTATCTACTATCTATCATCTATCTACAACCCAAAGGCTCTTTTAAGAGCCATATCTTTCTGTTTGTACCAATAACCCTGTCTGTGTGTCATTGACACATAATTATGAGTGAATTACTGGAGTTGGAGGATGAGCTCCAGAGTGCAGATGAGCTCCAGAGTGCAGATGAGCTCTTGGAAAATCTGCTAGCAGCCGAGGTAAGCTAGCTGCTATGTATTTTCCTTGGCCATTGGGGGGGTAGTTTACATTATAATTATGCAACAAATTGAATCTGCTCTAAGCTGTCCTTCGTATACACATAGGCTTAAAACAAAACACAATCACTACAATGTTGTAGCTGTCTTATTTCATTTATTAAATTTTATTTCTTGATCAAAAAGCAGGTTATCATTTTTCATATTGATATCACTTCCTTGGCCTATGTTGTAATTCTAGCGAGAGGAGAAAAGGAGAAAAATAAGTGGAGCACCGCCTGTCCATTGGAGGAAAAGGGATGGTAATGGCGACATTGTTCATGAGCGCCCACAAGCCCTTAGGAGCCCGTCATTACCTGGTCAGTTCTCCGGTTTGCTACCCCTATATTTTGTATTGTTCATTTTTAAGTTATAATTTTCCACCATGTATTATAATGTTTATCAATTGACGCGTTTGTTCTTATCTCAGGAGCAGCCAGAAAATAGGCCAATATTATGCCGCTCAGTGTATACAGCCTTACATACTAGCTCCGCTATTAGTGTCTCGTTGTCACCATTACCTGCTCCACAGAGGGTGTTGTTTTGCCTTTGAGAAGGAGAGGGAAACAGGGAAAGAGTGTCTGTGGATCTCATAAAGAAGCAATGAACAGTCACTCTGGGGAAAATACAAGCTATGTCAGTAGCCCACTTAGCTGAAACACACTACAGTTAGAGACAGTTAATTTTAAAAATCTGTAATATATTTTCTTCTTTTTTTACTTTAGGTCGAAAATCTACTTTACAAAGAGTCGACAGACCTTGTGATGAACCATTAGGTTTTGATGAACACCTTGACTATGGTAACTTGCTAATCTTAGTTATAAATCCTTTATTTCATACAGTTGTGTTCAAATAAATAGAAGTGCGTTAAAAAAAGTGAATAAAATCGATGTGTTCCTTGGCAAATTTTAACCGATTCTGCACATGCCGTTTTTTCAACAATGGTGCTTTACGGGGGCTTCTTGCTGATAGCTTAGCTTCGATCAAACGTCTTCTGACTAACAGCACTTACAGGTAATTTTAGATCATCTTTGATCTTTCTGGAGATGATGATTGTCTGAATCTTTGCCATTCTGACTATTCTTCGATCCGTTTTAACAGTAGTTGCTCGTTTTCTTCCGTGTGTTTCGGGTTTTTGTTGCCATTTTAAAGCATTTGAGATAATTTTAGCTGAGCATCCTATAATTAGCTGCACTTCTTTATACGTTTTCCCCTCTCCAATCAACCTTTTAATCAAATTACGTTGTTCCTCCGAACAATGTTTGGAACGGCCCATTTTACTTAGCAATTCAGAAGGAAATATATTTTATAACAATGTGTGAAACATTTGCTTCCCTTCTTCCTTAATAAAGGACAATTAATGACACCTGTTTTTTCACAGAATTAATGAATTCTCTAATTAAACTCCACACTGCTATTATTTTGAACACGCCCCTTTCAATGAATGAGTCAATTACTCAGAACAAGCAGCGTGCATGTCATGACAGTTGGGTCTGTTGTTTTTCTATTACACTACTACATCTACAAGTAAATGATTTGCCATGCAGAAATATCACTACTACTAATGACAGTGGTTGATCAGGTTACTGATGTTGTACTGCTATTTTTTTGAACACAACTGTAAGTATGTTGATATTGAAATAAGATGCATAACATGAGTATTTGGTATTATTTCTAGAGCAATTATAATATATGTTTGTTTGTTTTTTTGTGTGTGTGTGTGTGTGTAAGATCCTTTAGAACGATTGCAGAAGCTTCTGCAAACTACCCCAGATGCAGAGCCCGTTCCAGAGCCAGATCCAGTCCCCTGTGCGTCCTCTGATTGGAGCACGCGGCAGTCCATGAGCAGGGAGCGGTGGGAGGCAGCCAGGCACTACCTCCTGGATAGCAAATTTGCTGCGGCAGAGGTTAAAAGAAGCCAGTGCCACTACTGTGAAAGTGGGGCAGTCATAAGATGTCTGGACTGTCTACCCAGACAGTTTTTCTGTGGAGAGTGTGATATTGCCCATCACCAGCAGCACCATGTCCTTCACAATCGTGACAGTATGTTGCAGGGCTTTTTTCAAGCCATCCCTCCAACTGTCAGAGTGACCAAGGACAGTAATGGGCACCACTCCATTGTCCAGCAAGGTAGAGTTGGTTGTCTTCATACAGTATTTTCATTTTCCAGTCTTTGTAGAAGTCTACTAAATCTTAAGTATTTTTTTCACCAAAGTGCAAATTCCAGAAGTGACATTATTGAAAGACGTTACTGAAAATGTATTAAAGCAGGGTGTCCGCGGATCCTTAAAAAGTCTTAAATTCATTTATCTAAATTAAAGGCCTGAAAAAGTCTTAAATTCATTAAATTGTCTTAAAATGGTCTTAAATTCATTACTCAAAGGTCTTAAAAAATGTACGGGGGAGAGAACTATTTTTTTTTATTACGCTCCGTTTGTGTTGTGAAGAGGTTTATTTAAATATTGAGATGCGTGAGGAGAGGGCGTGCAGAGAGTGCGAACCACCACTCCAGTCGACTCGTGAAGTGACATTTTTTCCTAATACGTTAGCCTGGCTAAATTTACCAGAAAATTGCACACCGGTATGGCTCATCCCCCTTCGCTGCAGCTCCACCATGGGGAAGTGCAAATTTAATGCAATGTGGTTGGAGAACGGCAACTTTTCTCCGTGGCTTAAGTCTGTGCAAGGTAATCACGACGAAGCAAGTTGCGCGTTTTGCAAGAAATCGTTTAAACTAGGAACCATGGGGATTAAGGCGGTAGAATCCCACATGCAATGTGAGAAACATAGGATTGCCGCAAAAAGCCACCAACAAACCCCAGGGATTTCGCAATTTTGTTCCAGTGCCTCTGCCGCTGCCGCAGTAGCACAGCCGACAGTCTCAAGTAACCTACGGCTAGCTAGCACTTCTAGCACTAGCACTAACGTTAGCACTTTTCCACCAACTGCAAGTTCAGGCGATCTCCGAACAACGTTTGGCTCTACCCCCACGCTACAAGCGGAGGTGCTGTGGACTCTTCACACAGTGGCGAAGCATCAGTCCTATAACGCCAACGAGGGCATGCAGGAGTGTTTCTGTGTAGAAATTATTTTTGACACTGATGTGATGTGAGTTAGACAACACTGATTAAGATTGATGTGCTAGCGAGCACTACATTGTTCACAAAAATAATGCTAAATTGTTATTTCAACCACTTTTGCAGACCCCTCTCCATCTTTGCATGTGCTCTTCAGTAAATGCTCACTGGGGACTAGCTGTTTGTTTCTCAGACACACAAGTGTACTGAGGTATTGTGCTGCAGCCCTGTTTTATTCATTTTAATTTGTATATTTGTATCTAAACGTGTATCTGACTGTTATTTCAGCCACTAAACCTTTATTGAATAAATATGTTCCAAATAATATGTCAATCTGCTCATTTAATTCTTAAAAAAAATATTGCTTAAATCTACTTATATGGTTGGCCACTTTGCTAGTTCTGCTATCAGCAGCTGTCTGCCGTTAGGTCTCACCAACCATATTTTTGTTGTAAATCTCGGTCTTAAATTCCATTCCAAGTGGCATTAAAAAGTCTTAAATTTAACTTGCTGAAACCTGCAGATACCCTGTAAAGTGTTTGTGGGGAACAGCCTGTCTGCTCCCGATTGCCTTGCCAGGTTCATTTTGCTCCTGTGATGCTGGCTCTCTCTATTGTGGCTGGCAGACCGGTGGTTCTCATAAATATGAACGGTATGTGGTGAATGACATTGTCTTCTCTTTGTCTGTCTCTTTATCCATCTCTTGGTGTAGCGATGTATTCCTTTTATTCCTGAAGTTATCATGCTCCCACTGCCCTCGCCTTTTCTCTTCTGACCCATTTCTCAATTCTGAGGGTCAGAATCATGAGGGGTTACGTGTGTTTCAGCTCTCCATGTCATGTTCCTTTCCTTAAACCACTACCATAATGCCAATCTGCTAAATCATATTTTTTATTTTGTTATACGGATTGCTTCAATGCACACTTTAATTTCAGGCCGCTTCGATCTCAGCGTCCCACACCTAAGTTGCACAAGCTGCGGTCAACAGTGGGAGCCTGCAGTGAGGGACCTCATCGCGAGTGGACTGTGGCCAGCTTCCCTCAGCTGTCAGACAGTATACTCGTTAGATGTTTTTGCATCCTTTGAGGAGAAGCAAATCATTGCACCTGCACTGTCCAGCTATGCATTTATTCAGATGCTGGAACAAAGGTCCCTGCGTTTTGGAAGGGTAAATTAGTCATCAAAAATTCTTTCATGAAATCAAAAGTTTTTTTCTGTTTTTTTAAGCAAGAGCACTATCTAAAATAGTTTAGCGCTACACACTTGTAGCCTTCTTTTTCTTTCATACAACTTATTTATTATGGCAACTTATTGTGTCTTTGCCAGGTTGGTAAAATCTGCCGTGACAGCTTCCAGCAGAGCTTTCGCCAGCATAATTATGTTGCGTCACAAAAATCGGAAATGATGAAGGAGGATCTGCTGATTTGTCCGGCTTGCCATCCAAATAAGTTGGCTGTCAGCAGATGGTAATCGGAAGCAGTACCGTTTCCAAAAATCAAAAGGGTATTTAGTCTTTTTTTTCTCTCATTTGTTATAAATAGATTCCTAAAGTACAAGTCCATCAACAATACGCTGATTGATATTTTGCTGACATAAAATTTTTTAAATGAAATAAAAGTACCAGCAGACCCAATTCTAAATAAATCTAGCATTCTAATATCACCCGTTGACTTCAACTCCACAATAGTCACTTTTTACTTGATGCCCTGAAAAGATGGCTTTATTTAATATTTGGTTTGCTTGTACTTTCACCACTATTAAAAAGCGTATATAATTAAAATTGGCAGATGCTGTGATCCTCGCGAGGGAGCCCTATTTAATACCATTGTCCCTTGGGTTTTAATTCAATGTAAATTGTCTCATTACCACAGCAGTCAAACATCTTATGTGTCTCTGATATTAGGACAGGTGAAGAGACTTTCTACAAAGATGTATTCTTTGCAAAGGATGAAGATGTGGCAACATTTGTGGAGACCATCCAAATGGAGATGAAAGGGGTAAGCACTCAATTACTTTTACTTTTTTAATTTAAACGGCAGTACACAAGAGGGTATGATATATTGTTTTATCACGGCTGTGAAAAGAAAGGATTGTATTTTACTGTCTGTTTGCACAGAAATCTGTCTTGTATCTAGTGGTGAAACAACAAGAGGTGCACCAATACCACTTTTTGCTGACCAAGTACAAGGTTTTGAGTACTAACCAATACCAAGGTCTAAGTAAAAGTCAAAAGGTGACTGTGTTTTGCAGTCATTGCCCCGAGACTCTGGAACCGCCTCTGAGTTAATTCATTTGTACTCTTGCTCTTGGTTTTCCTGTGTTACCTGCATCTACTTATCTACATATTTTTTTGTGCTTGTATTTTCTTATAGAGACCTGGAAAGGGACAGTGCGGTACCACAGCATGGGCTGCAGCAAGAGAGGCCTCCCAGAAAACAAGCTCCAGGACAGATGAAGAGGTCATAGAAATAGCTGTCTGTCGGCATGGCTTCTTGTTGAGGGGGCTCAACATGTTTCGAGGGGAAGTGTTTGCGTACCCACTCTATTTACAGAAAGACCTTGCAAAACAGCACAACATCAGCTTCTTCTGCACAGACCAGATGTGCCGGTACTGGCCATACCTGGAGAGGGTGGTTGGCCAGTTTAAGGACCTGGGGAACCTCCTCAGCATGAAGCCAGTCCTCTCTGTTCTCCATGTCAAAGCCCACACAACTAAGTGTGAGGTAAGAATGTCCTACAATGAAGTGTGTTTTTCAGGCCTGGAAAAGTTATAGAAAATTATACATGTGCAAAACATTTTGGAAATACGATGGGTATTTGTTCATAACTTGCTTTTCATCCGGTGAAATGATAAAGGCGAAGCTTGGTTGCTGGAAGATTTAGTTGTCTTTGAAGAAATAATAACCAAAATAACATACATTACGTCCTAATTACTTAAGTCTCAAGTGATTGAGACTTAGTTATAGGCTTGGGACATTCGAATAAATGTTTCTTTTTTATTTTTATTTTTTTTATTTATTTATTTATTTCGGCATGTATATAATCACATTTCATCACATTTCTGAAATATGCCTTGAACAAATACAGTACCTGCCGAAAAGGGATACGGGAAAAAAGCAGACTGCTTATCTAAGTCCCGCCCCAATTCCCTCACAATTTTAAATGTTCATATTATACATTTGATTAAAACAGATTCTTTAGTATCACAACAGCATAGCTGAATTTTCTTTATAGCGAAACTGATCGAGAAAGAAACAAATACGCTAAAGTAAAACAAACCAATTATTAAAGTCCAAATAAGTCGGTTTTAAATGTACATGTCATACATTAGTCAAAACAATTTGTTTCATTTCAACGGCAGACAGTCCCAAATATTGTTCAGATAATGTCCAAAATAAATGTGTCCGTTTCTTCGTTTTTATGATGCTCTGTTGTCCCTTGTAAATTCAGTGCATTATGCCTACCTTGATACCTTCCAGGCTTTCCATAATTACTGACAAGTCCGATGGATTGGACTGACTAGTTTTAACTGTCTTTTCTGGCTTGCCCATTTTCTTGTTTTCAGTGATTTTTAAGGGTTTGCTATATTGTTTTGTTGTTTCGTTGAGCTTATCATTCCGTTCTTTCTCCCCCCCAGTTCCAGATGCAGCTGTTGCCTTGAGCTTTGAACAATAAAATGTATCAATTGAACACCCACAAATATAGGTAATGGAAATTATGTATTTGTCATGTAAAGTCATGGAATTTGATTAACAAAAATATGAAGGAACCCTGATTTATGAAACCTTAGCTAACAAACATGTGATTAAATTTGTTAATGACTAATATAATAAGTCTTCTGTTTTGTGCATGTTTTATTTTCTCAAATGTCCAACTGGGTGAAGATCACATGGAGTGGAAGGAATCAAACTGGGGCTGGCTTAACCCTTGGGGAAGAGGTATTGTGTTTTGTTGGTTTGAGTGTCAGCACATTATTTTTACATCAGTTTATGGCTTCTATATCTGCTTCACTATGCTCTTTCAATTTGTGTGTTACTATAGGTGAAACAAGTAAACAGCTTTGTGTCACGAGTTGCTCTCACCACCAAGTACATGACTAAAGCCAGTAAGTGCTAAAGACAGGTTGACTAACATTCTTATATTTTGAACATTTTATTTGTTTATTACATCCGCCAAGGAGATTGTTTTCACTCCCGTTTGACTCTGTTTCTTTGTCCTTGAAAAGTAATGTTCGGATTGCCATAGTTTGCTGGGCACATTCATGACCCCAAGAGGAAGAAACCTATTGATTTTGGTGACCTTGTGACCTTTCGTCTAGCACCGGCATCAGGCTAAACTTTTAATTTTCTAATTTCTGTAACTCCTGACCCATGAGTCATACAGTTACAAAAATGATACCAAGAGATTTTGCTCCTCATGGACAACACATTTGCCATAATGGTCCATGAGCCAGACCAAATATTGGTAGCATCTACAGGAGTACCAAATTGTTTGTATGGTCTGTATGAATAATTTGCTGTGTGATATCCTTTCAACAAAAGTAGCTTAGTGCCTGTTTATTACACCTCGTATTCTTAGCATGATCCCTATAGCACCTATGAAGTCCGCCATGGTGGATTTTCCACCATTTTGATTTGCACCAAATTTGACAAATATGTTTTTCCTACTATAGCGAGGAGCCCCGTGAGGTTTTTGAGTCATTTGGCCTCATGGTGGCGCTATTTTCACAAAGCTAAAAACATGAACTCAACAGCTGATCATGATGACATTTGAAATATGTTGCAATATGTATTATTTACACAATTGATAAGCCAAATATAGTTAGATAGTTGAACCCATGACCTCCACATCCAATCAAATTTCAGAAAAATGCATGAAGTTATGTGTTACTTCTGAACAGTTTGTCTGCTTTGCACCAAACTGGATGTACAACGGTGTACCGTGAGGTGTACCGTTATTGTTGATACATAACATGGATTTACAGCCTGGACCTGTTATGACTGGCAATATAGGCAACTCACGTTCCTGTCATCTACTCAGTAAAATGTTGAGTTTGAAAGTGGGAAGATTGTTAAGCCTTAGCGGAGGTCTGCACTCTACTGAGTGCATTCTTCTAATTTATGTTTATTTTACAGCCAGATGTGACATCATCACAATGCATGTGTTTGGATGGAATGCAAGAAAAGCTGAGACTTTACACATCTCATTATCTCAGCGATATCGCAAGGTATTCCCTCTGGCATTCCCAATGTGGCAATATTTGCCAAAGTGACACTTTAACACTGTATTCAGTTTTCAAGAGTATGATGCTGTTCTTGTTATCTCCGCTTTCTCATGTTGGTTTTTAGACTGTTCAGAGAGGAAGAACTGAGACAGAAAACCTGAGTTCTCTGATGGAGGAGTTAAACTGCTCTGAAGAACAGAAAATGCGTTGGGTGTCAGATGTCCAACAATGGGCTCTACAAGGTAAGGAGATCTATAATTATTGTATCATATTTGAAAAGTTAAAAAAATAAAAAAGTCTTTGACAATTTGTTATTTGTTTTCCCCCAGGAAAAGGTAAGCCTCGTGGAAGTCAGGAGGAGTTGAAGGGCAGGATTGAAGGGTTGTTTGTCCGCCTGCAACAAAGAAAGAGGGACCTCTACCGCCAGAATGTTTTTTTTTTTTTGTGGCTTTGGCAATTTGAAAATGCATGTAAATACTGAGTTTGTAATTTGCTAAATTTAGCTGTGCCATGTTATTATTTCATATACAGTCAAGCCGGAAAGTCTGCACACTCCTTTCACCTTCTCCACGTTTTATTACGTTACAGACATATTCTACAATAGATTGAGTTCATTTTTTGTCTCAAAATGCTACACAAAATTGCAGATAATGACAAAGTGAAAACAGGTTTTTAGACATTTGTGCTAATTTATTAAAAATCAAAATGTAAAATATATGTACACCAAATATGATATGAATTGATATGACACCAAAAAGTGAGCTGAGGTGCATTTTGTTTCCACTGATACTGCTTGAGATGTTTCTACAACTTAATTGGAGTCCACCTGTGATAAATTCAATTGATTGGACATGATTGGGGATTGCCAACACCTGCCTATATAAGGTCCCACAGTTGACAGTGCATGTAGTATATGTCTGTAACGTAATAAAATGTGGAGAAGGTGAAAGGAGTGTGCAGACTTTCCGGCTTGACTGTATATATAGAACTTGTGCATACTCTGCCTTGCCCAAAATGAACTGCTTTAAAAATGGTGACAGCTCTCCATAGTACTGCTGCCTAATGGAAGTTAATTATGCCACGTGTTTTACCTTATTCTGTGTTATATATAACCGTCTAATAGACAGCAACAAACAAAGGTTTCGGATCAGAAAGACCATCACTAAAACAAAGAAGCAGTTGACTGAGGCCATCTCCTGCTACAATGAGGCGGTTACTATTCTGACTGACAAGATCAGCTGTGACGGCAGCAATCCAGATGTGGCATTCATCTGGCCATGGGAGGAACATGCTGATGGTACCATCCTACTACTAACTGAAAGCCTAATCCTAGGTTTTGTCTGAATTAAACAGTGTTAGCAAATTCTCTCACCAGACCCCTTTGCTTTGTAGCTAATCAAGTGAAGTGTGCAGTGTCATATTAAAGGCATTAATTTTTTTAAATTGGCTTCGAGTGCAAATCATTCATGTTTGGAGAAACTGCATCCTCTTAGCTTTTCTGCCCAACCATTCATTTGTTATTGCCTTGCATTGTACACATCAAGGTATAACCAAGAAAACCTGGGATAGAACTGTTTAAGCCAGTTGGGGAGGGGAGTGGACAGGAGAAGGTGGGTGGGCAGGGGTGGGCAGGGGTGGGGAGGCAACATGAGGATGAACATCTGGCGCTTGTCATATTATTGTTTGTTGTGAGCTGAACCTGTCAACAATCAAGGCTTTGACATAAACAAATGTGTCCTTGCAGGTTCCAATGTTGGATTGGTGTTGATAAAAAAAATTTTGACCAGGTGATGCTCGTTGAACGCCTCACCGAGGAAGAAGGCATCCTTCTGGGAGAGATGGCCCAACACTGTGTCTTTCTACAGAAAAGAGCAGGGGAGCTGACCAACCTTCTCTCTGAGGTGACAGAGAACATCAGACATCATAGTAAGCATGTATTTTTTAATCAACTTACATTTTGTTGAATTTGACTAGTGTTTTTCTTACGGTGACACAGCAGCAGTGCTGGTGTGGATGTACAATGTTTGACTCGGGTGACTCACTCATGCTATGATGCTTAACACTGACAACTAATAGCATTAAGTTTTTAGAGATTCACCAATAACACTTTTTCATTGCCGATACTGAGTACCGAGTTCCGATCCTTTTTTATACTGAACAGTATACTGTAGATTTAAAACCTTAATTTGTGATCATCGGACAAAATATTCAATACCCTGTTTTAGGGCCTGCCTCATTCAGTGTCTCCCCTACACTAATTCTGTCTAAATATACCCAGATAACGCATGTAAGGTACTATATGCTTTACTGGAAGTTAAAATCTACACTTAAGGCTGAATCTGGTTAGCCAGTGTGTTTTGTAACGGTTGTATATGCTCACTCCATCTATTCATGATTGGTGTCTAAAATTCTCCATATGAATACTTTGTCAATGACTCAAGAATGCCTTGTTATTAAGTGAAATCATTCCATACCGGATTATGATTAGTAAAATCCCCTTGTTTTTTTTAAATTTTCCACTTCTTATTTCCCAAGGCTTCCCATCTGGGCACACTGCGGAGGGACACCGGGGACTTATGTGCCTTCTTAAAAAGACACTGCATCTATTGCTGTCTCATCAAGGACATGTTAAGACTGCCTACAGAAACATAATGTCTTGTGATGCCAGTATGCATACAGTGGAATTGAAGGAAGATGAATTGGAGGATGACGTGTCAGAGTGAGGCGGAATCATCGGATGCAGAATTTGAGGATATCTGAAGGGTTAAAGTTTTTTGGCTCAAAGGTTTTTTGGCTCTGTAGTCCAGCACTTTGGATTTAGCACTAAATTTCAATGAAAAAATGTATGATTGAAAAAAAATGTATTAGCTTGTTTATTGTATTTTCACTTTTTTAAATTAATATGCAATGGTCTTTCCTGGTGTTACTGGTCATTATTTTTCCTTTTGAGATGAAGCGTTGATAAGCCAACAATGTTTTAAATAAAAATGCATGTGAACACTACAACACTGTCCGCTTCATTCATTCATTTTTATAATTAGCCTGTTTTCTTTCTAACTTGTGTTTTCATATGATTTTTTATCGGTTGGACCCATGTTACGATATATTATTTATCTTATGGCTTATTCGCCTGACCTAATATTCTTCTAGCCTCTATCATAGCATAGTAATGCAACAAAGTGTATGATGTATGCTTATTATCAGAAATAAATGCATTTGGTCTGGTCTACCATTTTTACATTATAAAGCCTGTCTGTTCTCGCGTAGTTGTTGGCGGCTTCATCGGTTGGCGCATGCAGCAGTCATTAACAAAATCACAATTGTGAAGAGATTAGACAAAAAGAAAAGACTTTAAATAACTTCAAGAATCTACGATGTTGCAAAAGTCAGAAAAACAAATAACGAGGGATGAGTGAGCGAAAAAGACAAATGGAGGCTTTCTTGTCTCTGACAATAGGCTCCGACGTTGCAAGATGCGTCCCTCTTGCCTTGTTTGACATGCCTAACTTGCCTACTACAGCCCAAGTTTGTTTAGCTTGAACAGGTTATTGCACAGTTATGCATGTTTGGCTCTCCATTGCACATTATGCGATGCAGGATTATGCTCTTTCAAGGTGCAGCGCTTGCAGGTGGAAGCGATTTCGAAGTAGATATCGTCTGTAAATCCCGATGTACAGCTCCCATCGTGGGAGCAGTCAATCATCGTCGATATCCGATGCTATGATATCCGAGACTGTTATAGGCTAATATAAAGAAGAAAGTATTATAAGATAAATGATAGGTCATCAGTTCATGATAATCTTTAATCATCATTCTCTAGGCTACTTTTTTGCGTGAAAGCATGCATTTGCTGCCTTTTCACTTGAAGTTTTATGGAAACCTATTAATAAATGTACAGTATATTTAATTTATTTGTGCTTTGAACGTAGTCTAAGCCTGTGTTCACACGTTGTGTCTGTCAGAAAAAAAAACATTGTAGAATTGTGTACATTGCTATCAAATAGTTTCAACACTTATGATCTTGATTATGAAATATGGAGATGTGTTGTAGGTTATAGCTACTCATTGAATTTCATGGTCACATCCATCCCATTCGTTAAGCACACCCCAGCATAAAAGAAGTATCCCCAGTATGCATTCATGGTGAGGCACAGGCAGCCTGGTTGACTATTTTTAGGCAGCTCAGAGTTCTGTATTAAAGCTCCCGGTTATCTTTAAAGGGCATAGCAGGGTCATATTTAGAACTAGGTCTACAGAACTTTAACTGTATATACACGGGTAGTGACACTACACATCCACCAATGTTGGCCAGGTAGGACCATGCGGGGTTAGGGGGAGGGGCTAAAATAAAATATTTTCAATAGGAAAATATTGGTATAGATAAATGATTATATATGTTACGTGGAAAATTAGGTCTTCACTGCCCAAAATAGAAAGAAATGATTGTGTATAAGTCATACATAGATACACTGAACGATTTTGGCTGCTAAATATGCAAATAAATAATTTGACTTGTTTTTTTTACAGCTAGGTATCTCAAAGGGTCTCAGAAACTAAGCATGACAGAGCCTTGGGCTGGACAGGGGTAAAATTTCAACTTTGTCGTAGGACAAAACCAGATATATCCTCGGAAAGGCCTGGACCTAGAGAGTAACATATGTAAGTGTGAAGACTTTGCATGCTTCCTGCACCTCGGAGATGACCTTTGAACCTAAATGCACTAAAATACTATTTTTTTAAAAGAACACAGATAAACTTGTAATGCCAACAGTTAAAGTATTTTTGAAACACACTATGGCTGGAAGTCAAGGTGCAATTGAAATGTTTTTGCTGGCTCCCATGTCTCCCATTCTTTGCCACTGTGAAATAATAATACAAAAGTCAAATAATTAGTAAACACATTTAGAGGTTGTAAGATTACATCCTGTGTCCATTCAGTTCAGATTTCCAAGTTAAGCCTTGTCCATCATTTTATAATCAAGATTGAGATTGACTTTGGCCCGCTAGAGCCGAGTTTTTACTAGTCTCATTTAATGTCAATAACTCAAAAACTATTCACTGCACATTCATGGTTGATTTTTTGACAGCCTATTAAGAGCCCAGGACACTCACAGAAACTAGATTTTTTCTCAGAACACTTGATTTATTGATAGCTGCTGGAATGTAATGAGCAAATTTAGTAATTTCGCCAAAATGATATAGAAAAAAATCTTGCCTACTGCACCTTTAAAGAAGAGGCTGTACCATTCGTAAATTTGCAACAGAATGCATTTATGTCAGAATGGTCACATACAACCCCAATTCCAAAAAAGTTGGGAGAGTATGTGAAATGCCCATAAAAGTAGAAAGCAGTGATTTGTAAATTCTCTTTTACATATATTTAATTGAAAACAGTACAAAGAAAATATATTTAATGTTTTACCTTATCAACATTATTAATTTTTTAAAATATATGCTAATTCTGAATTTGATGCCTGCAACACGTTCCAAAAAAGTTGGGACAGGGGCAAAAAAAGACTTTTTTGGAACGTGTTGCAGGCATCAAATTTTAGTTGTAGAATATATACATAATACACATTTAAAGAATACATACATAAACAATTAGTTTAAAAAATTGATGTTTTTACACAACAGCAACATATTAGAAAGGCAAGTGCGATAGGTAGTCACTGTGGAAGAGACTTTGCTGAACAATGGCTAAATGGATTATATCAGAAAATGTAGAAATGGTCCCTCCACAAATTTGTACCCCTCCAAAGAGTTTGTGATGTGATCTTATAGTGTTACTATAGTGTTACCATTAATATAAGATTATATTTGGTCTGTTTTGATACATTTGGATCTATGTTTGTCTGAGTTTGCAAATTTATCCATGGAAGGTGTAATTTGTGTCATATAGCCAAAAGATCAAATATTATTTCTCATAATAACATCAAAGACTTACCAGGCTGAACAAGGCTGCCACCGGACCTTGACTTCCTCTTTCCCCTATAGAGCAAAGGACGGACACCTCTTAGACACTACTCACTACAATGACCTGATCATTTGCACCTTATTAATAAAGTAATAAAACTTAATGAGTGTGGGAAATGCATTGGTTGATTTTCTAATAGACAATGTTGGCAATAAAAAATTTTAATTACACCACTGTTATCCATTGACCCACACCTGAGTTCTCCTTTAAGACAATTGGCAAAAATTTGTCATTTCTTGCCCAACCAGTCAAAAGCTTACCTTGTTTAGTCTTCTATTGGTTATGGCCAAAAAAAAAGAAAAGTTTTTGCCTTTTATGCTTTAAGCAGTCTGAAAATACACACATGAACATAGTCTCATCAATAACAGAGTCATAAAATCAAAGCTAACAATTCAAATGATTTGCATCATAAAAATGTTAAACCTGCTTGTTCCTGAAAAAAAACGCTTCTTTAGCAAGCTAAATCACAGAATTGAGTTAGTTGAGTGAAGTACAGAAAACCCTCCCAAACAGCTATGTATATACAGCCACAGAGTGCCAACCTTCCATACTACAGCTATAATATTCAGTAGAATGAAATCAAAATTGCAGGAATTGCATGTGCAAATAATGTATTTGAATAATTTCCACCCAACCAAACAAATGCTGGAATATAAAACAAATGAACCCTGCAAATAAGATTTCAATATTCACAATATGTGCTGATTTACCAAAGTGATTTAGATGATGAGTAGCCTCACTACAAAGGCGTTAAGACTAAATTCTTTGGATAAAAACACCGGAGACAAAGCTCTAAAACAAGGAGGAGTACACTCATATTGCCCTCTGTCATAGATTTTAAATGTCTAATCACAATTAAATGAAATTGTAGATTCTAGATGACGTAGCTCCCCTCGTCACCCGCACTGTCCGTCCTGTCAATTCTTCCCCATGGTTAAACGACAGTATATGTCAGCTCAGACGAAAGTGCCGTAGGGCAGAGGCGAAATGGAAATCTACCAACCTCCAAGTCCATCGTCTGTATCACAAAGAGTTGATTGCAGAATTTAATGATGCAGTTAAAAGTGCGAGGGCCTCCTACTTCTCAAATCTCATTTCATCCAGCAGGCACAACCCTAGAGTGTTATTTAGTACCATAAATACACTTGTCTCTCCTCCTCTTCCATCTGTGCCTGTGTTTTCCAATGATGACTGTAACCGGTTCTCCCTGTTCTTTGTAAACAAGGTTGCCGATGTCAGGGCTAGCATCACCCCATCCACCTCTCCCCAACTCCTCTGCCCAGTCTCCCATCCTTTGCTGAGCAGTTTCCTACCTGTCTCACTGGATGATTTAACTGACATTGTAATCTCCATGAAGACCTCCTCCAGCCCCCTAGATGTACTGCCCACCTCCATGCTAAAACAGGTTATGCCCACTGTTGGCCCCAATCTAGTCGCCATCATTAACATGTCCATAGCGTCTGGCACAGTCCCATCCTCTTTTAAGCAGGCGGCTGTTCAGCCCCTCCTTAAAAAGCCCAACCTGGATCCCTCTTTGCCCCAAAACTATAGACCCAACTCCAAATTTTTGTCTCTAAGATATTAGAGAAGGTGGTAGCCACCCAGGTCATCTCCCATCTTACAACCCACAACATCTCAGACAAATTTCAATCCGGTTTCCGTAAGGGACACCACTGAAACGGCCCTCCTCAGAGTATCCAATGACATCATGCTCTCATCTGACGCTGGTGAATGCTCAGTCCTGGTCCTGCTAGATCTCAGTGCCGCATTTGACACGGTAGACCACTCCATCCTGTTAGACAGGCTCAGGGACTGGGTGGGCATCTCCGGGAGCGCCATTAAATGGTTTGCCTCCTACCTTGTAGATAGAAGTTTCTCTGTGGCTGTAGGCCCTTTTAAATCTGACCCCACTCCCCTCTCATGTGGTCTGCCACAGGGATCTGTGCTGGCCCCTATCCTGTTTGCCCTGTACATGCTTCCTCTAGGCCTGTTGATCAGCAAATTCAAGGGTATTTCCTACCACTTTTACGCGGACGACATCCAGCTGCATTTCTCCTGCAAGCCAGGCAAATTAGAACAACTGAGCATCCTCCAGGAATGTCTATCCGCCATTGAGTCCTGGTTGGGGAGTAACTTCCTACAACTCAATGGAGCAAAGACAGAGGTGCTAATTGTAGCTGCCCAACCAGTCGCTGCCAGGGTTGCTGCCCACCTGGGGTCCCTTGAGGGAAATGTCCGTCCTCACCTGAGGAATCTGGGTGTCATCTTTGACCAGTCTATGCTTTTGGACAAACATGTACTAAACCTGACTCGCACCTGTTTTTTCCACCTTAGAAATATCGCAAAACTCCGGTCCATCATATCCCACACTGAATTAGAAATGTCTGTTCATGCTTTCATCTCATCTAGACTTGATTACTGTAATTCTCTGTTTACCTGCCTCAACAAATCATCTGTCGACAAACTCCAACTTGTCCAAAATGCCGCTGCTAGACTGATGACCAGGTCCAAGAAATCATGCCATATCACCCCCATCCTCGCCTCCCTGCACTGGCTCCCTCTGCAGTTCAGGATACAGTTCAAGGTTCTGGTTCTCACCCATCGTGCATGTCATGGTCTAGCCCCAGCCTACATCATGGACCTCATCCGCCCCTACACCAACAGCCGGTCACTACGATCAGCCGACCAGGAGCTCCTGATGGTGCCCAGGACCAGGCTGAAGACGAAAGGTGACCGAGCCTTTGGGGTGGCGGCCCCTAGGCTCTGGAATGCACTTCCCCTGGACCTAAGAAACATTCCATCAGAGACTCTTTTTAAAAAACAGCTGAAGACGCACCTGTTTAGGCAGGCGTTCGGACCTTCATAGGCTCTCACTGACTTTTATTGCTGTTGCCTCACTGCCAATTTCTCGGTCCTGTCCGAGCTTAAAAATGTTTTGTTTCATGTAGGCCGCATGCCTGTCTATGCGTTATCAGGAATATGTGGTTTCTGTTTGCAATGACATATTACCTGACTGACTGTTATTGTCTTATTCCTGTTTTAATATGTTTTTATTTTATACTCATGGTTTGTAAAGCACCCTGTGCATCCGTGCTGGGAAGGGCGCTATATAAATAAAATTTACTTACTTACTTACTAAATAATGGGGGATGCCAGCCCCCATTATTCCATAATTCCTATGCTTTTTCTGTGCCCAGTGGCAGTTCAGTCAATGTTTGTGATCATGCACCACTCTCTCCTAAAGCTAGAAATAAAGCTGAGAACCATCAAATTAGTGATATGACTTGGAAGTTAAATCTGAGGCTGGTGCATAGACAATGAATGGAGCATTGACTTTGTAGGCCCATAGAATGTTTTTACTGATTTACATTCAAGTTCATACCTGTTACCAATACTAGAATATACAACTCATTTGGGTGTGAGCACTCAATTTAACATTGAATGAGACTAGATGATGAGCAATGTCTTGACCAACCTTTTTCAGCATTTTTCCTCTTCTTCATGGCTGGTGCTGTGGTGGGTGGTGGGGCTGCTGTGGTGGGTGGTGGGGCTGGTGCTGCGGTGGGTGATGGGGCTGGTGCTGCGGTGGGTGGTGGGGCTGGTGATGCGGTGGGTGGTGGGGCTGGTGCTGCGGTGGGTGGTGGGGCTGGTGCTGCGGTGGGTGGTGGGGCTGGTGCTGCGGTGGGTGGTGGGGCTGGTGCTGCGGTGGGTGATGGGGCTGGTGCTGCGGTGGGTGGTGGGGCTGGTGCTGCGGTGGGTGGTGGGGCTGGTGCTGCGGTGGGTGGTGGGGCTGGTGCTGCGGTGGGTGGTGGGGCTGGTGCTGCGGTGGGTGGTGGGGCTGGTGCTGCGGTGGGTGGTGGGGCTGGTGCTGCGGTGGGTGATGGGGCTGGTGCTGCGGTGGGTGGTGGGGCTGGTGCTGCGGTGGGTGATGGGGCCGGTGCTGTGGTGGGTGATGGGGCTGGTGCTGTGGTGGGTGGTGGGGCTGGTGCTGTGGTGGGTGATGGGGCTGGTGCTGTGGTGGGTGGTGGGGCTGGTGCTGTGGTGGGTGGTGGGGCTGCTGCAGCTGGCACAAGCTTGCTGTAATCTGGGATGTATAGTGTTTGTTATATTACAGCTCCACAAACACAGTAAATGACAATATAATTATGGCACATCTGCTTCTCTCTGGTCCTTTTTAAATTACATACACAAATTAACAAAAATTTAAGGAAAAAAGTAACACAAAAGCAAGTCCCTATACAAAAATGTGTTCTTACTTCTTAGAAAGTGCTCATAAAGAGAATTAATCTTTGAGAAAATGTTCCAAAGAGGGCCCTCCGGTATTGGACCCAGGCCACTGAGCATGTCAGCAGTAAATACTCCTCTCTTTTCTTTGCCCAAAAGAAGAATTGGCTTATAGCCCAATGCATGCAGTTTCTTCACCTGAAACACAGATATTAACAGACACAACACCAGTTAGTATGAATTGGCTGAGTCACTATATCATATCTATCACCCAAAATTCAAACCTCTGGGCAGAGCTAATCTGTGCTGTTTTTCCACACATTTTCCATCACAGCATGGAAAAAAAACTTTGATGCCTGAGCAGAATCTGAGCTTTCTGTGACCCCTAAAAAGGAGAAAACTCAGCGGAAATTAACCAAATAACAAAAGGCACAAAGACCTGGACGAAGCTAGGCAGCTAAATCGCAAGCAGCGCAAGTGTATGATAGTACAGCTGCAAGGGAAGCAGAGGTGTAGAATCCAGGGGTCAGAAAGTAAAAGTCCTGCCATGTATTTCTTCCACCCAGTAACTCAGACAGCTGATTTCACTAATTAGTTCTACCTCCTGGCTGAAGAATTATGTTAATTAGCAAATCCTGGTGATTGGAACAAAATAGTTGGGAGGACTTTTACTTTATGTCACCTGGATTTTACACGTCTGAAGGGTATTGACGGGGGTAGCCACCTCGTTAAATGAAACATTCATGTTTCGTTCACATTAAAAATTGATAGCAATTTGAGATTAATTCAAATGTCCAATATAAAGGTTTAATCTAAAACATGGGACTTTATTTCTGACATCTGTCCACCTTAACAGTTTTTTCCCCCACTAGGCCTATAGATGGAAGATGATTGAAATTACACAGCGCTGTAAATGTAAATAAAAACATCAGTTAGCTTGTTTGTGGTTGCTAGGATATGCAAAGCCATTGTCAGAAAGTCGTTTGTTGGAAGTATTTTTTTGGCGGATGCAAAAAATGAACAAATATACATAATTAAATCAATTTCAATGGTTTTATGGCAGATACATAATTTACTTGCCAAGGGAGCCACGATATAAGCAGGATAATGTACAGCAAGCCAGTCAATTGGTTCAAAGTAAGCCCCTTCAGGGTCATTAAGACCCCTCCGTTTCACGTTGGGGGTCACATCACCCTGTCGGTCCTTATTTTGAAACAATTGACTCGCTCGCTGTACATTATAACCTTACTTAAGCACCAAAACCACATGCAGATTCTCAGCTTTTATGAAAGGTATTTCTATACATTTTGTTTTCACCATGTAAAAATTACAGCACTATTCATACCCCCCATTTTCAGGCCAACATAATGTTTGTCACCAATGGCTTCACAGGTGTTTCTGATTAGTTAGGCGTGTTCAATTGCATCCTTAGTGCAGGTATAAGAGATTTTCAGTATTTAGTCTTGATTGTAGGCTTTTGATTGCCTTTGGAGTCTCTTATTAGAGTTTGTCAACATGAGGACACGAGCTGTGCCAATGAAAGTCAAGGAAGCCATTATGAGGCTGAGAAATAAGAAATAAACAGTCAGAGACATAGGCCAAACCTTAGGCTTACCAATATGAACTGTTTGGAACATTATTAAGAGGAAAGAGAGCACTAGTGTGCTCTGTAATCACAAAGGGCCTGGTAGACCATGGAAGACATGTACAGTTGATGACCAAAGAATTTAATCATAATGAGGAAAATCCCCCAAACACCTGTTTGACAGATCAGAAGCACTCTTCAGGAGGCAGGTGTGGATGTGTCAATGACTACTGTCCGCAGAAGACTTCACAAGCAGAATTACAGATGCTACACTGCAAGATGCAAACCACTAGTTATCTACAAAAATGGGATGGCCAGGATACAGTTTGCTATGTAGTACCTAAAAGAGCCTACAGAGTTCTGGAAAAAGGTCTTGTGGACAGACGAGCCACCAAGATTCACTTGTTGAAAAAGCAACGTGTGGAGGCCAAAAGGAACTGCCAAAGATCCAAACTTCATCTGTGAATAAAGGTGGTGGGAGTGTTATGGTTTGGGCAAGTATGGCTGCCACAGGTACTGGCTCACTTGTCTTCACTGATGACGTAACTGCTGATAACTGCAGCAGAATTAATTCTGAAGTATACAGGAAAATCTTATTTGCTCAAGTTCAAATTAATTAGACTGAACTTCATCCTACAGGAAGACAGTGATCACAAACATACTGCTAAAGCAACAAGGGAGTTTTTCAAAGCCAAAAACTGGACAATTCTTGACTGGCCAAGTCAGTCACCCGTTCTGAATCCAATTGAACATGCGTTTCATATGCAGTACAGGCCTGGCAAAGCATCACCTGAGAAGATACTCAGCACCTGGTGATGTCTATGGGTCACAAACTTCATTGCATGGAAAGGATATGCAACATGACTACTTTCATTTACAAAGCATTAATATGTCCCAAACATTATGATGCCTTGTAATGGGCTAGGCATAGGGCTATGCATAAAAACTGCTGTAATTTCTACATGGTAAAAACAAAATGTATAAAATTGAACACAAATCTAAAAGTTGTGGAGTACATAGTCAAATCAAGAAAAAAATAAGTCTTTCTCCCAAACATTATGGAAGGCACTTTATACGTGAATTCTTAAAATGGGTAGTATCCCCCTTTTATGTGACCAGTTAGAACAAAAAGGAACATTGTCACTTACAGAAATACGGGCTGAGTCCAACACCCTGCCTGAATTGCGGTTCTTCTTGGTGCTGTCCCCCCAGTCACCCGCCGCCAACTTCTCCTCCTTCATCTTCAGCCTGGCTTTGAATGCCAGGCTGGCAAAGCATGACTTGCTTGTTTTGCAGTTTGCTGCATTTAAGCCCTCACAGTGAGGGCATGGTTTAAGTTTTGGTTTAGTCATTTTCTGCAGATGTAAGCACATAGAACTTGTAGGATATCTAATATTTCCCCTCTTCTCTCTATCTCTGTCGCTCTCTGTCTCTCTCTCAACCCCCCAACATCAAAGATAAGCCAGTCTTTGTCATAAATTACCCCTCTCCCCCCCTCCCTCATACCTTAACCCAATCAGGACAGGGATGGTCTTCCTGTGGAGGTATTTTTATAGTTGCACCCCAGAAAAAAGAATTTAGTCAATTGTGGAGTTTGTTTGGAGAAGTCTTTCTTTTTGGTTCCTCGTGCGTTTCCTTTTGTTCCTGTTCAGCTGGAGGGTAAATAATTTGGCAATTTTTGGCTTATCTCTCCCTTTACTGGTATTTCCTAATTAATGTCTGGTTTAATGTCTTCCATTTTGTAAATTATAAGTAGTCAGCCTACATTCCTTCGTGAATGTATGATTCCCAGTCATTATTCTAATTGAATGTTTTCATTTAATAAAATTACTTAATCTCAAGACCTGATTTAGACTTTGTTTTGGCTTGTTGGTTGATCCACCAGGTTACTGTTCGACTTACCTATCAAAGAATTCGGCGATTTAATTGATGATTGTAATTCTTAATAATAATAATTAAATTAAATCACGTAAAGCTTATTTTGAATGTAGGTTAAGTGAGGGGTTCTAGCACGCAATATCACTTGTGTTCAGTATTCAGAGTGCTGAACGTTTTAACAAGGGCATTGACTGTTGGAACCGCTGGATTCAGAAAATACACATTTTACCTAGTCCTCACTTACCCGACATAATTGGAGGTCCCACCGAGATAGGTTGTCCTATAGCATACTAAATTTTGCTATTGAGTAAACTGCGGTAAACTCTGAGACAAGTTAAAATCTTTTTCTAATCGACTGGTCTTAGATTTATTGATTTTTTTATTTTTTAAAATTTTTATATTATTATGGCATACCAGACAAAGAGAGAGATGCCTCATTTATCCTCCACTGCTAACCTACCAGCATTCCCTGGCCAGTCAAGGCTGGATCAGCAGTGGTATCTCATGTTATCAGAACGGCAATATTTGATAGCCCAGTGCCCAAAATTTGCAGAACAGCTCAAGGCAATGGACCAGCTGAAGGAGGAGGCGCTTTACAACCTGCGGACTGAGTATTTGGACTATCTGATTTCTCCAGATAGTGATGAAACCAAGCGCAAGATTGTCCAAGGGATAAGGTCGTACCTAGAGAAAAGACAACATTTTCTCTACCTCTGGCGGTCAAAGCAGGCATGGGAGGAGGTAAACCAGATGTGGAAACTGGCTTGGGAAAAGCACCACTCTAAGTCAGGAGTTACTGCCAAACCAGTTTCTTCTGTGGCAGTCCAGCATGCGCTGGAAGGAGCAGTGCATGGCGCCATTCCAGCCATAACCCAGGCACCACCCCCCACCGAGGATAATACAGCACTCTCCATTGACTCATCCCCACCCCCTTCAGGCTTGGACAATTCTGTGGATTTTGTCACCTCCACAGACAATGTAGCCGCCCCCCTGGTGAGCCCCCCTTCCCTGGAGGAATTTGGGGGAAACAGCTCTGTGTCTTGTATCACCCCAGCCACCACAGAGGATGTGACCCCACAGGACGTGGAATCCGCTGCTGCAGTCCTCTCAGCTGAGCCAGGTGAGGAGACCGTCGAACCCCTGGAGGCAGAACCTGCTACTGCAGACACAGCAGCCCAGCCTGGTGAGGAGACCGTCAAACCCCTGGAGGCAGAACCTGCTACTGCGAACACAACAGCCCAGCCTGGTGAGGAGACCGTCGAACCCCTGAGGGAAGAACCTGCTACTGCAGACGCAGCAGCCCAGCCTGGTGAGGAGACCGTTGAACCGCAGGACGCGGAACCGCAGGACGCGGAACCGGCTTCTACAGGCCCATCAGCCCTGCCAGGTGGAGTCAGCCCCCACAGAAAAGTCCACCCAGGCTGAGGACCCCACCCCACCCCTTGTGGACTTTTCTTCCCCTCCTGCTGAATCCGGGGAACCTCTGTCTGCTGCACAGACAGAAGGGGTGTGCTCTGTGGACTCTCCCACTTCCACAGTTCCTGTGATGGAGGAGATAGGGGGACTTCTGCGAAAGTCTCGCTCCCCTATCAGAGCTGTAAAGAGACCCCGGGAGAAACGGAACAGGAAGCCAACCCCCGGCCGTTTTACGACTCCTCTGGCCCTCAAAGTCTCCGCCAGAGTGTTGTCTTGCACTCCAAAGCAAGATGAAAGCAGCCAAGTTACAACAACAGCTTTCCCCACCCTTGTCTCTCCACACCTGCAAACTTCGCACACACACGTCATCCAGGGAAAGTGCAAGAGCCCCTTTCCGACGTCAGAAGTGTTCGGAGAGCAGTGATGGACTGGATGCCTACGAGCGACGATCAGCCCAGCTGCCCAGAGAGGGAACCAAAGCCAAAACTGGCATAGACCCCTGGACAGAGATGAGACGGGCATGGTTAAGGGGCATCCACGTGCGGAAGAAGCAAGATGACAGGATGCCTCCTGTCATCCCGGTTTGCTGAACGCTGTGGCCCTCCGCAGCCAAAGGACTGCCAGTAACCACACTGGGGTTCTAGGAGGTAAAACTGGCACTCTGCCTGCCCCTGCCCCCCCCCCCCCCCCCCACACATCCCTACCACCACCTTTTAACATAAGACAATGCCCATGTTTTTAAGTCCCTTTTCTAAAGTGTAGGTGCCCCCTCCAATGCTGTTCCTGGACACTTGTGGACAAGTCTGCCCTATTCAGGTGATTATTTGGACTGGCAATCTTGTGGATGGTAAATCCTGTCCGTAAGGTTCCCCTGAATGGACTAAGTGCTTATAACATGCAGTGCTCCCCTCTTCACATGTTGCTGTGAGTGATAAGGCCTAAACCCTCAAGTCCCACAGTTTTCTCCTGCCACTCCCCGAAGGACCCCCAGAGGCACAAGTGCAACCGGACCCATACCCTGCCGCGGGAAGCTAGCCTAAGCGACTGTCGTCAGCAGTCCACCCAACTGGACCCGAGGTCAAGGAGCCAAAACGGATTCCGACAGGAAAGAGGTGCTTCCCCGCCCGTCAGTAGAGAGGTCTTGACCGCACTTTTCCGCCTGTGGATCGTCCAGCTGCCTGTCACAGGAGACAGAGCCCCCCGCACGCTGTCCAGGGAGCCTCTTCCCTTGCCAGTCCAGATACCCTGACACTGGAGAAGGAATTGACTGAACCAAGGTGCCATGACAGCAGTGACAAAAAAAAAAAAAATGTCTGCACCACACCGGATCATCACAATGGGACTAGTAAACTGGACATGGATTAATTGTTTTAAAGATGGTTAGTGAACCATTAGGACACTTGTTTTCATGCAGCTATCATTGTACAATGATATAATGTCCAAATGTGTGGTTGTTATGATGATGCAACGATAGGCTCTTAGCAGCTGCATGCACCTATCGTTCCAAGAGAGGGAATGACGGGATGTTGCCTAATGTCTTTTGCTCTCTCTCTCTCTCTCTCTCTCTCTCTCTCTCTCTCTCTCTCTCTCTCTCTCTCTCTCTCGGCATCTCTCTGCGCCCCCCCCCCCCCCCCCCCATCCCTACCACCACCTTTTAACCCTAATACCATGCCCATGTTGTGTTTAAGTCCCTTTTATAGAGGGTAGGTGCCCCGCCAAATACTGTTCCTGGACACTTCTGGACAAGTCTGACCTATTCATGTGATTATTTAAACTGGCAATCCCGTGGACGGTAAACCCTGTCCGTAAGGTTCCCCGGCATGGACTGACAGCGGTCATAACATGCAGTGCTATCATTAATTGTTCCGGTCTTCACAGGTTGCTATGAGTGTTAATGCCTAAGCCCTCAACTCCCACAGTCTTCTCCTGCCATTCCCTAAAGGACACCCACAGACACAAGTGCAAACAAGTGCAACCGGTCCCACACCCTGCCGCGGGAAGCTAGCCTAAGCAACTGCCGTCAGCAGTCCACCCAATTGGATCCAGGCTAAAGGAGCCAAAATGGATTCCGACAGGGAAAGAGGCGCTTCCCCGCCCGTCAGAAGAGAGGTCCTGACTGCACTTTGCCACCTGTGGATCGTCCAGCTTCCTGTCACAGGAGACAGAGCCCCCGCACGCCGTGCACAACTGGTAGAGACACTGTGGAGTAGGTTGCATTTCACTCACGCAATTGCAACAATAATGGAAAAAGCACTGCATGTACTGCATCTCTTGTCCCTTGCCAGTCTAGATACCCAGACACTGGAGAAGGAAGAGACTGAACCAGGGTGTCATAACCGCAGCGACACAAAAAGAGTGTCTAATAGAGATATCTCTCCGCACCACACTGGATCATCGTGGGACATACGTCAGTATGTCCATATATCTGCTGGCTAGCAGATCACAAAGGGACTATTAAACTGGGCATGGACTAAATGTTTTAAAAATGGTTGGTGAACCATTTGGACAGTTGTTTTTGTTGTTAGCAGGTAACTGCATCTTCAATGTTCAAATGTGTCATGTGATTCCTATTTGGTGATGTAAGAATAGGTTTTTAGCGGGTGCATGCACCTATTCTTACAAGAGAGGGATGTAGGATATCTAATATTTCCCCTCTTCTCTCTATCTCTGTCGCTCTCTGTCTCTCTCTCTCTCTCAACCCCCCAACATCAAAGATAAGCCAGTCTTTGTCATAAATGACCCCTCTCCCCCCCTCCCTCATACCTTAACCCAATCAGGACAGGGATGGTCTTCCTGTGGAGGTATTTTTATAGTTGCACCCCAGAAAAAAGAATTTAGTCAATTGTGGAGTTTGTTTGGAGAAGTCTTTCTTTTTGGTTCCTCGTGCGTTTCCTTTTGTTCCTGTTCAGCTGGAGGGTAAATAATTTGGCAATTTTTGGCTTATCTCTCTCTTTACTGGTATTTCCTAATTAATGTCTGGTTTAATGTCTTCCATTTTGTAAATTATAAGTAGTCAGCCTACATTCCTTCGTGAATGTATGATTCCCAGTCATTATTCTAATTGAATGTTTTCATTTAATAAAATTACTTAATCTCAAGACCTGATTTAGACTTTGTTTTGGCTTGTTGGTTGATCCACCAGGTTACTGTTCGACTTACCTATCAAAGAATTCGGTGATTTAATTGATGATTGTAATTCTTAATAATAATTATTAAATTAAATCACGTAAAGCTTATTTTGAATGTAGGTTAAGTGAGGGGTTCTAGCACGCAATATCGCTTGTGTTCAGTATTCAGAGTGCTGAACGTTTTAACAAGGGCATTGACTGTTGGAACCGCTGGATTCAGAAAATACACATTTTACCTAGTACTCACTTACCCGACAAACTGTTGTAAGTATCATTTTCAATGAAGACGTTTGGGAAATATCAAGTTCAGTCAAGTCTATTTGATTTATAGCGATTTGCATTCAAAATCAGCTTGCTCCAAAGGCCTTCGCTTTACAAAAGAAGAAGAAATTAAGGCAGACAAAGTACACATACAATCAAAAAATAAACCAAGACAAACTCAACCTAAATAGGAACTGTAGATAGCCTACACTTAAAAGCTAGTATGTAGCAAAAGATGTTTTTAAAGATGCCAATTAATTCAGTTGATCTGATGTTTTGGGGAATGCTGCTACAGCAAATGCTTGATCATCCTTGAATTTTATTTTAACCTGATCAGAGGACCTGAGGGACTCCTCATAGTGGTGTGTGCAACCACACAAGTCCACAGTACAGGGCTAAGGCCATCTAAAGCTGCCTTTCTATTCAAAATAATTAAGCCTGAAATATTTACAGTAGGCATATTCAATCTTTAAAACTGTGCACTGTTCAGACCTATGGCAAGAAACATGCGTTTCGACAGTGCTCGTATGCTCTTAAAACCTTTTCAGATTGTGTTAAAAGAAAAACAAATAATGAAATATACAGTGATATTATTACAGTTCAAAATGCTAAATACAGTGTATACACGTTGGTATATAATATAAAATTTAGGCCATATTGCCCATCCCTATTCTGACCAGGCTATACTGTTACATTTACATTTTACATTTTAGACATTTGGCAGACGCTCTTATCCAGAGCGACGTACATTAGTGCATTTTCCAACCTGAAACAAGTGCGTTAAAAACAACCCTAAAAGGTAAATACGAATTCAAACACCGGGCGCAGTCAGTGTGATTATATATATATATATATATATTTTTTTTTTTTGGGGGGGGTGGGGGACCACACGATATCAATCATTGGTGTGCACAACAGTAAGCCAATAAGTAACCTTACAAGTATTAAACTAGAAGCTACAACCACTTAAACAAGCATTTATAGAACACAATCAAGGGAGGTCACAAGGAGGTAGGGAGGGGTGGAGAGAGGTGCAGCTTAAAGAGGTGAGTCTTCAATCTGCGCTTGAAGGCGGTCAGACTTTCTGTTGTTCTGACCTCCACGGGGAGCTCATTCCACCACCGTGGGGCCAGGACAGACAGACGTCGAGACCGGGTGCTAGTATGAAGTGGGGGGGGGGTACCAGTCGTCCTGAGGAGGCTGAACGCAGGGATCTGGTAGGTGTGTAGGGTCTGATGAGCTTTTGGAGGTATGGAGGGGCTGATCCTCGGACTGCCTGGAAGGCGAGCACCAATGTTTTGAATTTGATGCGAGCCATCACAGGTAGCCAGTGGAGGTCAATGAGCAGGGGGGTGACATGGGAGTGTCGGGGGAGGTTGAAGACCAGGCGCGCTGCTGCGTTCTGGATAAGCTGAAGGGGTCTGATGGCCGATGCTGGCAGGCCAGCCAGGAGAGAGTTGCAGTAGTCTAGGCGGGACAGCACCATTGCTTGGATCAGGAGCTGGGTTGAGTGGGTGGTGAGGAAAGGGCGGATTCTCCTGATGTTGTACAGGAAGAACCTGCACGCCCGGGTTACCACTGCGATGTTCTCGGAGAAGGACAGTCTGTTGTCCATCACCACTCCGAGGTTCCTGGCACAGGGCGTTGGGGTCAGTGGAGTGTCCCCTAGGGAAATGGAGAGATTGAGAGGGGGAGAGGTTAGAGCAGGAATGTAAATGAGCTCAGTCTTGCCTGGATTGAGCTTCAGATGGTGGTTGTCCATCCAGCTCTGGATGTCTCTCAGGCAAGCGGAGATGCGGGCTGAAGCCTGAGTGTCAGAGGGTGAGAAGGAGAGAAAGAGTTGAGTATCGTCAGCATAGCAGTGGTAAGAAAGACCATGAGCAGTGATAACAGGGCCAAGGGATTTGGTGTAGGTGGAGAAAAGGAGGGGGCCAAGGACTGAGCCCTGGGGGACTCCTGTGGTAAGGGGACGGGGTGCCGATACTTTACCAGCCCAGGCAACCTGGGAGGAGCGCTCCGAGAGGTAGGACTCAATCCAGGCCAGGGCCGAGCCGACGATCCCCGCTGCAGACAGGGACGACAGGAGGATGGAGTGATCTACGGTGTCGAAGGCGGCAGAGAGGTCTAGGAGTATTAGCACAGAGGAGAGGGAGGCTGTCCAAGCTGCGTGAAGCATCTCGCTGACGGAGAGGAGTGCGGTCTCCGTTGAGTGGCCAGGTCTGAAGCCGGACTGGTGGGGGTCTAGTAGGTTGTTCTGGGTAAGGAAAGAAGACAGTTGGTTAGAAACAGCACGTTCAATAGTTTTGGAAAGAAAAGGAAGAAGAGATACCGGTCTGTAGTTTTGGATGTTGGAGGGGTCCAGCGTGGGTTTTTTCAGGATCGGGGTGATGTGGGCTCTCTTGAAGGATGAGGGGAAGCAGCCAGAGGTCAGGGAGGAGTTCACCAGAGAGGTCACAAACGGGAGGATATCTGGGGTGATTGCCTGGAGGAGAGATGAAGGGATAGGGTCGAGGGCACAGGTAGTGGGGCGATGGGAGAGTAGGAGGTGGGATACATCGGTATCAGACAGGGGAGAAAAGGTGGAGAAGCAGGGGGACACAGTAGGGGTAGAGAGAGGGGGAGAGTGGAAAACAGTGTCCGTGAGGGGAGGGGGAGTGGGGGAACAGGGGGGGGGCATAGAGAGCGGGGCTGAGGGGCTGAAGGAACTGCGGATGTCTGCGATCTTCTCATCAAAGAAATCTGCGAAGTCGTCTGCAGTGAACGAGGATTGAGGAGCAGGAACCTTCCCTTTTTGAAAAAGGACATATATCATGGTTTTTTTAAAGCTAAAACACCTGACCACATTGGATTATATCCTGGTGCGAGGATGCAGCTCAGAGGCTCAGAAAATCCAGCTTCTTATCAATGTAATGTTAGGCTAGCTAACTTGGCTAGCTAGCTAACTTTGAATGGCCCAGGTCTCCAGTTTAATGTATTTTATTAGCTATAGGCTACTTTGGAGCAAGATCATTTTCTCAACAGTTTATAAACATAATTGGTATCACCAGATTCATTGCGATCTGTAGTTTCACATGATTTTTTTCACACTCTGTTTAATCTAGCATAAAAATTCAGCTTGTGAAAAACGGGACCGCAAGGCTAATGCTAATACTACAGTAAGCTAACGTTAGGAGCCCAATACCTAGCTTAGTTAACAATGTGCTAAAGACAGTAGATAGAATTATTAGTTCATTATTAATACTTATTAGTAGTAGTTAGAATCTACCTACAAGCTTAGAAAACAACACAAATATAAAATATCACTTTTAAAAATTAAAGTCTAGCAGCATAAACATTTGTGTAACGTTAGCCTACAGCAAAAACAATCACTTACCATTAACACTCCTGCTGACTCGTGGTCTCGCGTCCTGTCGTTATTTTCGGGATTGCTTCCTGAAAATCCGTACGACGCCACCTAGTGAGAACTCAGCGAAAGCCAGGGTAAAAATCTGACAGTACTGAGCGACCGAGTGCGTCAAAATGCTGACGCAAAAGGCCTCCTTCTGCGTCTAAAGGATGACGCCATAGGAGCTGCCCAAGCGTCGCTATGTGACAACTTGGGAGTGAGACCAGGCTGCAAATAATCAATGACATATCAGCATAAACAAATTAACATACATGAATGTTTTTTTCTAATATGAGGCTGTGTCTGTCCAAAACCATCCAAGTTCTTAAAGAGATACTGCAGAGGCTTTTCTAAGGCCTTTTTTACCGCTTCAATTTGAACTGGAACTCGTGAGTGGGTGTGGTCATATGACGACGGTGCCACGTAGTCATATTATGAATATTCATACGGTCAAGGAGTGAAAGGGTGTGTCTTGGTGAACTGACTCAGGCCCCCACTGAACTCAGCCCCCTTACTCCCTTCCTGCTCTCTCCTCACAACTACGTCTTCGCGATCGAGGAGAGGACCGGGGATGTAACCGAATGGTAGAGCTAACGTTACCTAGCTAAGTTAGCTTGTTTGTCTGCCTAAAGTAATGTTACTATTAAATACATTCAAATACACAGCAAAACCCAGTCACACAGTAACGTTAGTATATTGAACATAGCTGGTTGTAGCGCCCAGCTCCACTTGGTCCAGAGAGAATTGTTATCATTTATTAGCTAACATTATTCATAAATGATAGCAATAACTAGCTATCTAGCTAAGTTACCAGTTCTCTGGACCAAACGGGGCTAAACTCACACACAATAGACTGCTGTGCATGACCTAATTTATCCATACATTCCGTCTCTCGACAGATTATGAAAGCTAACAGAGCCAGTGGCGTTACACCGAGGAACGATATATCTCTGACTCCTTGGCATAATGCAGGCAAGTTAGCTAAAGATACCAAAGTAAGACGTTGTAGATGAATAACCCTCTATGGCTACGTTCACACTGCAGGTAAAAAGTGGCACAGATCCGATTTTTTCCTCAAATGTGACACAGATCTGATTTTTATTTATGGAATGTGAACAGCGAAAATCACATTGAATCTGACATTTCAACTTCTCATTTGGGCACTTTTGAATGTGGGATTACCGATACATAACCGATTGTGTCAAAGCGACCGCAGTCTGTCAGATCGGAATTAATGTGACTTTTTACGTCATTTTTGATGCAGCTAGCAGGGCATTAGAACGTGTACGCACGGGCTAGTTAACTCACTATTGTACAGGGTAGGTTATCAACAGATTCACATTATATTATCATGTGTTGTCATTTTAGATAAGTGGTAAATGTGCAAAGCAGTGGATTTTTTTTGGGCACAAACGATACACCATGATAATAAGTCGGAAGTAGGCAACGTTTTTATATCATTCGCGGACAGCTGCGTTACCGTTTTGTGATTTAAAATAATGTTAGAACTGTCCATATTATTTTCTTGGTTTGTTGCACGGGTAGCCTATTCATTATTCACGGTTTTCTCATGTAGCTGCTTACCGAACGTTATGGTTGTCGGTCCAATAGTGTGTCAATAGTTTAATATAAGGTAAGTGATGTTAGGCTATACGTTACACATGAAGTTGAACAGATGTGTCATGTGATAGCTTTTTTATATTGTGTATTTTAACACGGCTGGAACGCTGTATTGACCAATCTTCATCCCGGAACTATCCGTTTTATAAATGTTATATCGACTGGTCTCACTAGCCAAACGGCCGAGCGCTCCATTTTCTTAACTCGCCCGTCCTCATAATCACTCGCCCAGGCGAGTGAGCGAGGTTAATTTCATGCCTTGCTTGAGTTTCACTGAAACCGCACGTCACGGTCCCCCCATTCCTGGCTCCGATCTCGCATTCATGAGTCACTCTGCACAGAAGTAGCAGCCATGGCAGCACAAAAAGCTAGTAAAAACCTTGGCTTTTTTCCCCGTCTCCTCACCCTTATCATTAGCTCCACTGCACATCAACTTTAAAATTAACGCAGAAGCTGTGACTTTAATTACTTCCTTTTTGTTGTTGTTTATTTCTGCAGGCTGTGTAACAGTCTTTTGTTTTTGTTAATTTGCACAGGTCATTTCAGGAGAGCAATCGGTTCACACTGGAATCAGATATGGGCCACAAAATTAATGTGAACAGCCAAACAAAACAAAAAAATTTGGATCTGAGCAATAAATCGGAATTGAGCACTAATGCCTGCAGTGTGAACGTAGCCTAAGTAGCTCAATATAAGTCGTAATATTAACGTTAGCAGTAATACAAAGCAATTCGCATTTGAACTTGAACTAACTAGTTAGCAGTACAAGGGTCTCAGTCTCAAAGAGGAAAAAAAACCCATTGGTCTCTGCTTTTATACCACGTGCCCAGCCGAGACTACCCCTAGGACCACCTCAACTCCACCCATTTTTATGTTAAGGATCTCGTGACGTCACGAATCCCCGGAAACCAGCGTATTGGTAAAACTACACAAAAACTCATATAAAACTATTTTGACTAAACATGAGATTTTCGGACATAGACAGTTGTGTATGATTACAATCTAACCCAAAACATCGGTTTTCAATGGGAAAAGTCGGTTTTTGACTGCAGTATCACTTTAACACAAACGGATATTAAACACCAACAGACATGACACATTATCAAAATTAGAAAGGTCGCTCGGAGAGCGCATCCCTCCGCCCAATGCTGCATGTTGATGCATGTACCGTAAAATCAGGTATACATTGATAAGCAGTTGGAATTAGTTTTGAAGATTTGTTGGGATTACTGAAGTGCTTTTACTACTGACTCTGCAGGGGAAGCTCATACCATGGGCAGACAGAGTATGTATGGGTAAATATTTTCCATGTCAAAATGAAATGAAAACTAGTTAAATATGACAGGACTGACAGAAGTAATCTTGCATGGTGTTTGATCCATTTGTCCTTCTTTGTAGGCTATCAGAGATAATTTAGTAGGCCTAGAGCAGAGGTGGGCAACTCCAGTCCTGGAGGGCCGTATCTGTTTCTGGATTTCAGACTAACTTCTGTCCTTAATTATTTAATTAGCCCAATGATTTACGTTAGCTGATAGTTTAGCTACATGTGATTTGTGATATGAACAGCAGCTGATGAATGTTCTCGTGCTTGTATGCATTTTAGTTTTGTATTGTGGTCTAATCTACAAGTGAATCTGTATTGTTGTGTATGACTAATTGGCTGATTGTGGCAGGGTAAGTGGTGGCAGCAAAAACCTGCATACACACCGGCCCTCCAGGACTGGAGTTGCCCACCCCTGGCCTAGAGTATAATAAAATCTCAATAGAAGATACATTTTGACAATTAACTGGGAATCAGTTTGAACCATAGACTGTATAAAAATATGGACAAAGCCACTGTGACGTCACCCATTGCCTTTCCATGGCCTCGTAAAAACCAAATTGAAACACGGAAGTCTTTTTCGCCGGCTGTTTGTACGAACTGCGCCTGCTCCGTGGAGCCGACTTGACCTTTGCTTGGAGCAGGGTCAACCGGATATGGTCTTCATGGGAGGGTCTCTGTCCAGGCACAGTATGATTGACAGTTCGGGGCGGAGATTCTGGAAAGCGGGAGAAATTAGAAGCGGGAGCTCTGGTTTTATATTGCAAGCGAATTCACGGTAAGTTAAGATAATGTTTATTATATAATTTCATTTTCACGGTTTTACGGTGTTATTTATTTGCATTGACTGTGTGAAATTCGTCACATCATTGTGTTATGTTATAACGTTTATTCAGTTATCTTCAATTTACAGTAGCCTACACTTTAAAGTACATTAATATTCCACCCAACTCAGATCGGAGGTAGGCTAATTCCATTAGCTAGCATACCAGCTTGACAGTGAGATTGGTTACGTTAGGCCTAGGCAGGCTAAGGCGAACATAGGGTAACGTTATGATTGCCATTAACGATATTGACGGTCAATCAATCACATTTACGTACAAGACTACTTTTATTATAAATGTCCCGAAGAGCTGCTCTAAATAGGTAGCAAGCTGTCAGCAAGCTTGCGACCCAAAAAATCCGTCCAGGCCATAGACTGTATAAAAATAGGTCCTTGCGGGATTTCTAAATTCCTAAAAATGTCTGGTTAGGTTTTGCTCGTTCCAATAACCCAGCAGAGTAGCCTATTATGTTAATAATGCCCGCCCGAACCTGTCCTAATTTTTTTTGTGTGTGGATAAAAATATGATCACCCTAGCTAACGCAAATCACAATGAAAGAAGATAAAATAACGTAAGCTGTGGTCATCTACGAAGCATTTTTAATAAGAATCTATTTGCATGCGTGAAAATTGCACAATGCACTTTGTAAAAGCAAGTTTCCCACCCTAGTGCATGAAGTCTCATTACACAGACTGGTTGTAACCTTGAATTTTTTATTTCTTTTGCAGACACAACGATGGAAAGCCGAAGCCTCAACTGAGTTTCTGTGCCCACCTTTCATTGTGAACCATTTTTCTTTTTTAATCACTGTGCCTTAAACTAGTCATTTACATAATATACTTTGAGTGTATTTCTCTTTCATTGCTAATTTTTCAATTGTATCTCTCCTTATGCAATAGGACCAAACAGCATATTGACAATATTAAAGTATCATGTCTAGATTGTGGATGATGTTTTTAATAGCTTGCATCCAGAATGTATCATTGTATATTGCAATGAGATGCATTTAATTTTATTCCTCTTACGCAGCTAAAACTGTCTGGATAGTTGGTGACAGCTACTTTTTATTTTTTAAAATAGTATCGTCCATTCCCTTAAAGACTGAATCTAGGGGAGGAGTTTCTCCAATCCTGGATTTAGCTTTTAATGGAATAGGTTTTTTTTAATGAAATGGGTCAGCTTTTCAAATTTTATGTTATGTTATATTTTGTATTATGATTTATTTTAATTAATGACATCTGTAGCTATGCCATTGTTCACCCAACTCCCCCTGCTCTTCCTCATCCCTGTCCCGCATCTTCTCTCCCCCACCCATCTTGTCCTCTCCAGCCATGGCACCCCATGGCCTTTCTTGCTTCCTGCTCCCTAAGCCGGTGTAGCTGTCAATAAAAACATTTTTAAATTATCCAACTTGTTTTGATGTGTTCATTATTTGCATAACAGAATCATGCAGTAGGTGAAATAGCAAATATTACACAATATATAAACTAATCAAATGTCATTCAAAATGAAGCATAAATAAGGGCATCTGGTAGCCTAACTACCCTCTACATTATACATGTTGTACAGCAATTAATTTTTGTAAGTACTTGCTCTGTAATGAGAATCAGACCCTTTATATAAATGGGGAAAAATGTAATTTGAGGTTTTTGTCTGCTTTTGTCTTTAAAATATTTAATACCCTCTTGCATTCAGTTAAATAATGAGTACATAATGCACCAATACATTACCGCTCAAGATGGCCTTCCCCAGCGTGCACACAGTGTAGGTATAGCCACTGATGTAAATAAGTAACAGACATCCTGTAATCTCACTGAAAGACTAAGGAGGACCAGCTTGTGCTGCGACTTTAAATGTGTTAAAGGAGTGATTAAGATCATTCTTTTTTCACAAAGCGACTTGAAATCAGTACAATTTTTTATGTATCCTTAAAAGATGGTCAGATGTCCCTCATGGCTGACAGGGTGAGTCCGTGGTCCATACATCCCGCACAGGATGGCGGCGTTTTCCTTTGTAATATGGATGCTGCACATTTGATAAGAGGGTCACCCACAGACTAGGACTGCGGTCCCCAACCCTATTCCTTGTGCTGTTTCAACCCCAAATTTGGCACATCTGATTCTACAAATTAGCAGCTCAAGATATAATTTCATCACAGAATTAGTGATCTGTGTTAGTATTGATTATGTTGGTAACTTGAACAGCTGGTAATAAATTTACATCTGTAAAATAGAGAAAGGATAGAGCAAGATCAGTTTTCATTTCATAATAGGGGACAAAAAACTCAAGGGTAACAAGAAGTTAGGGGTTTGACATAGGAGACAACAAAGTTCAGTAGCCTGTCTCAGTTTAAAGCCCACTCACCACGTCAAGGTGCAGGCTGAGAGTGGGAACACAAGACAAGACACACATTTAGTACAAGACAAACCCTGACGAGACGCACATTAAAAATGACAAGGTCCACATAAAAGATCAAATTTGTACATGTTTATGCTGGCTGTAAGTGGTATTGTAATCCATAGGTCTTTGTAAGCGAGGACTTCCACGTTAGCCTAACGTTACCCTATTTTTATAGTCCATGGTGGTGCCAAGTGGCGACACGAAAAACATGATAGCTAAATGACAGCTAACGTTATGTCGGGTTTCCATCTCCATGAACACGTTTCCCACATGCTTTAAAAGTTATAAATAATGCTCAACCTAAAATGAATACCTCTAATGAAAAATACACCATGACTAATGCACGGTAGCTAACGTAACGTTAGCAATGTCGAAATTCACTCCACATAAATGCACTTAGCCAGTGGAGAGCATAGCCAGGACGAAGTGCAATGTAGCTAACGTTGTCATAAAATTTCTTCTTACCGTGAAAAAGGACGACATCTGACAGATGTTTAGGTAAATCTAACACCACGGCGGCACTTTCGTCACAAGTCAGCAATTATACCGGAGAAATGCCCTCTTTGAAAACAAAAAACGAATGAATATAAAAAGGTGAGTCTGTTACTGCATACCCGTTTTTGCTAAAGCTGCATCATAGCTATGATAACGCGGAGCTGTCAAAACTATAACAGCGCGGAAACCCTTAAAAAATAAAAAATAAAAACCGTAGCTAGGCTACACGTAGCCTATGGCTATGACATATTATGGACTAAACAAGCCACATTTCAGTTAATAAAACTCAAGTAAGCTAATTTAGATATCCAGTGAGCACAAGTGGCATACAGAACTAGTTTAATATTTTTTTGCAGCATTTTTATGTAAGTATAAACCGAACTATTTTTTTTTTTAATACAATTTGTTTGATTTATTTATTTAAGTATGTGCCGAAGTATGCCTTCCTGGCGTGTCTCCCCGTGGCGCAGTCTGTAGCTCGCCGTAACTAGTTTCCCCGTGCTCTTTGTGATATCGGTTCGAATCCGAGCTGCTCCCATTCGTCTTGTTTCTACAAGGTGCTGTCCAATAAGCTGAAAGGCTATAGGCTATTACACGTATTTTAAGAAAATATAGTCCATTTCAGTACTTATAAACCTTTGTAGGGTCCACCTTGTTAAACTTTTCAGCTCTTCAGCCGTTTAAGTGGTAGGCTACAATTTGACATCATGACACCCCAGCACCACTGGGTCGTAAATTCCAGGGGAGAATAATAAGTGCCTAGGCACTCAAATCACTAGACTAAATACCAAATGAAACATTATGGGTAGTCAACATATTTATTGAAACAGAACCAAACCAAAAATTTCACATTTGTGGGTTTAAAAAAACAACAAAAAACAGCTGCGGTGGGTGAAGTCAGTCCTTTGTGCAGGCAAAACATATATAGTCCCCCTCCACCTGCGGCCTCCCCACGCAGTCCAAATGATACCATCGGCCACAATCATGTTTGGTGCACTCAATCTGAAAAAACACATTCATGAAAATTTACAATGTGGCACATTGGTAGTGTGGGTGCAGGTGAAAATGGCAGACGCATCTCTACATTTGTAGAAAAATAATACAAACCCATTCGTCCAATTGAACATTTCTTGCAGGTTTGCTGGTGACCTCACCACACGCCACACACAGGTCTGTCATATCATCTAAGAGAGATTGAATGGTTGTGTGAAATAGAACATTTTTTAGATGATATGACAGACCTGTGTGTGGCGTGTGGTGAAGTTTGAAGTGGGATTATTTCAAAATGCTACAGTGATATTTCACCCAACTCGGGTCAGATATAGTGGAGGACCTCTTCTCTCATACCCAAGTGTCAAAAGTTTGAGACGTTCTAAAATTGGCAAGAAAATCCTATTCAAACTTTCACCTTTTTCAGTCGATTTACATTGGATTACATAGAAAGTTTGGTGGGATTATTTCAAAATTCTACAGTAATATTTCACCCAACTCGGGTCAGATATAGTGGAGGACCTCTTCTCTCATACCCCAGTGTCAAAAGTTTGAGACGTTCTAAAATTGGCAAGAAAATCCTATTCAAAATTTCACCTTTTTCAGCAATTACATTGGTGGACATAGGAAGTTTGGAGTGCGATTATTTCAAAACGGTGCAGTATCCAAAATAAATAAATAAATAAATAAATAAATATATGTATGTATGTATGTATGTATACACACACACACAACTAGGCTATCAGAATGTTGAGCCAATTAGATTTAGCGGAGAAAAAAGCGGAAGGATGACCGTGAAAGCATACAATCGCTTTTCGCGACCGATTTAAGGTGGACCGGCAAGTCCGAATCGGGAGCCAACTTCAGCGTCGTCGCAACACGTTTATACAGCTCCTATCGTACAAAATCGAGATGCAATCAAATTACCGATAAACAGTTCAGACTAAAATCCTAAGCTATGCCTGGGATGTTTGATCAGTCTTACTGAAGTCCGCGGTAAGTTGATTATAGCTGGCTTGTCCGTGATGTGGATGGTAAGGGCGTCTCCTGGTAGGGATGCGGGTCGTCTGGTCGTCTTTGTCCGTGGCTGGAACACACCTCGGTCGGAGTTGCGTTTATTCAGTTCTATGGTTAGATGCCGTAGGCAAGCTAACCCGTTTGCGTCGCTCTCCGCGGCCTTTGATGCTGTTGCCGCTGTATTGCTGGTGCAATGGAGATCCACCTTAGAAATTGCTGAAACAATATCCCAACAATATCAAAAGACTCTTGATATCTTATTTTCTGGTACTCTTACAAGCGATACTATAAGTTCTCTGCATTTGAATGGATCTCTATGGGAATTGGGGGGTGGGACTAGATTTAGCTGTAAATTATGCTGGAACAGTATGGAATACATGTTTGGCGAAATGGCTGTAAGTCATCAAGGGTCTGAGGTATCAAACAAGCCTCAAACAATCACTCTGCTGTCAGATATGCAGTAGATATGGATGGATCACTTTAAGGGTTGTTTCTCCTGACACACTTTCCTATTGAACTGGAAAAATAAGTCAGGAGAAGAAACCCTACAAGTTATCCATCCATATCTACTGCATATCTGGCAGCAGAGTGATGGTTTAAGGCTTGTTTGATACGTCAGACCCTTGATGACTTAGAGCCATTTAGCCAACCATGTGTTTCCATACTGTTCCAGTGTAATTTACAGCTAAATCTATTCCCACACCCCAATTCCCATAGAGATCCATTCAAATGCAGAGACGTTATAGTATTGCTTGTAAGAGTACCAGAAAATAAGTTATCAAGAGTCTTTTGATGTTGTTGGGTCACAGACATCAGGAAGTCATGGCATGCAAAGGATATGTGACCAAATATAAAAAATTTAAAGGCACAGTCAACTTAGTGTATGTAAACTTTTGACCCACTGAAATTGTGATTTTGTGAAATAAAAGTGAAATAATCTGTAAGCAATTGTTGGAAAAATTACTTGTGTCATACACAAAGTAGATGTCCTAACTGACTTGCCAACACTATAGTGGTTAAAAATGTGAAAGGTGGCATTAAAGGTACACTGCATTGTCCAAGCCTTGGATAAAACTTTTCTTTGTGCTACAAAAATATTATATTGCTTGTGCACTTGAAAACCTTGTCAGTGTTACTATGAATCCTGTGTTTGTTATGTATTCTTGTTATACAGCTGGCTCATGTAGAATTTCAGACTGACCATTTTAAACCATCTCTCACACTATTCTCAGACCAAATACTTGGTGTTTATTGGGCTTCTCACACAAGATTCCTCCCTGCTGCTCTCGCAAACACACCTACATTCTACGCTTCAAGTAGCATGGTGGGTATGTCACATCTTTACATTGGTCAACTGTTATCACAATTTCTGGTTTATTAAAGGCTTATTATACATTATCACCCATCTGAATTAAAGCACCTGTTGCTGCTATTTTATCTATTGCACTGTACAGATTTGAAGTTCTAAAGATTGCATTAAAAAAATGTGCACAATATTAATTTCCGTTTATCTCATGCTACATTGTGAATTTGGAGTTGCTTCATTGTAATTTGCCACATGTAATGTAAACTCTTGTAAAAAATGAAGCAGAGTAATTTAAGTGTGAACTTGATATTTTGTGTCGTGTCATCTGTTGAACTAGATAAGCATTGCTGTGGTCACATAAGACAAGGTGTTCACAGGTTGATAAATGGGGTTGCTAAGGTCTTAAGAGGTGAATGTTTTTTAAAAGAATGCAAGGCACCATATGTGGATAAAAGCCAAAACCAACCAGAAAAAAATTATACACTAAATGCACCAAAAAAAAAAAAGGATGTACAATAAAATGAAAATCATTGTGGTCAAAATTTGTGCAATGGTTCCACAAAAAGACATTTGTACCATGGTCGATATTAATTACTTTCTTGAAATGACCAGTGGGGCTTGCATAAAACTAGCTTTAAAAACATAATAACCCTCATGGGTAGACCACCAAACAGTGGACAGTACATGCCCTTTACAATGATGTTTAATTTGCCCTTTACTTACAAGTTCTGTGACTGTGGAACTCTAATGAAGCAGTTCATGTTATCTCTCTTTTCTGAAACTGGAAAGCCACACACACAAACCATTTCCATGACCTCCACACAACTGAAGGATGGACTCGACACAGCACTTTTGAAATTTAGCCTTTTATAACGGATTAAGTTTGTATGTGCACATTTAAACATCTAATTAATTATGCCTGGTCGGGTTTTAATTTACACGTCTTGTTGAAAAATATTACCATATCTGGGCCAGATCTTTCAGTAAATTCTGAAAATGAAGAATCATTTCAGACATTATTTGTATATTTCAATTAATGAGTTGAAATTCAATTAACTTAGCTCAGACTTGGCATCATGATCAACAAAACACTAAGCAAGCTTTTTGTATCAATATATGCTTGCACATGTCAACGTCATGCGCATCGAAAAAGAAAAACCTGGGAAGGGAAAAATTCTGCCATACAAATTTTGGAGGACAACAAAAAAAAAAAACCCAACTGAGCTTTAAGTCTTGCTTTCAGTGTCTGCTTTTGGGGCCGACTTGTGGATGGCTGATTCCATTCCAGGTAGAACGCTTCTTCTTCTGGCTGCAGTCTCAATGGTTTGCACAAGCTCTACATCCCACGGGTGAGTGACGAAGCTAAGGACATATCCGTCGCCCCCGCTCCCTGCTCGGCCCACTCGCCCGGCCCGGTGGATGTAGTCCGTATGGGACTCAGGAAAATCATAGTTGATGACCAGTTTCACCGTCTGTGTGTCAAGGCCTCGGGAGGCAATGTCTGTGCAGATCAAGACATTCACGAGGCCTTTCTGGAAGGAACGGAATATCCCTGCTCTTACAGCCGCCGGCATTTCGCCATGAATGCGCGAGTGACGGATTCCGAAGTCCTCCAGCATGTGTCCGAGCCAGTTCACAGTCGATGCCCTGTTACAGAACACCAGCACCGCTGAGTCGGCCTGATCTGCAGTCTTCAAGGCTTGGTGGAGCTCCAGAAGCTTGTCTTCACCCTTCACTTTCAAAAACGTCTGCTTCACGTGAGGCATCAGAAAATGGAGCATCTGGCTCGTAACAGTGACAATACTCCCCAAGTTAGTCACTTGACTGAGCACATCTCCAACTCCCCCTGGGAATGTTGCCCCCACCACCACCAGTTGAGCTTTACGGCCTGGGCCATGCGTCTCTGAAGGGCTGGATGCTATACGTGCGTGGGATAAAGTGTTTTCCACCATGTCTGCAAAGCTTGGGTCAAACAAGGTGTCAGCCTCATCAATTACAAAGAAGCTAAGCTCACTCATGCTAAAGCAGCGTCGGCGGAGCGCTTTGACCAGTGCACCAGGAGTGGCAACTAAAATGTCTGGTGGACCACTGGCGAATGCAAGCTTTATATTACCTACACCCCCTCCGCCTCCCACTACTTTAACTTTCATCCCAATTGGATCACACAAGGCCTTAGCAACATATGTCACCTGCTCTGCCAACTCTCTGGAGGGCACAAGGATCACACAGCCTGTGTGGGGTGCAACCACTCCCAAGTCAATTTCTCCCTTCAGTTTATGAATAATAGGAAGCAAGTAAGTCAGTGTTTTTCCGCTTCCAGTCTCAGCTGCACAAAGGACATTGTAACCACAGAGAAGCTTGGGGATGGTTTGCAGTTGCACAGTTGTAGGGTAAATGATATTATCACAGCTCAGGATTTCCACAATATCTGGACAGAGATTCAAAGATTTAAATGTTATCATTTTGTTTGCGGTCTTTTCTTTCTCTTCCTGTAGACTTCCTCTAACGCAAGGTGGAACATCCTGCGTTTTATTTATTGTGAAGTAATCCCCAAATGACTTACTGTGTTTCCATCCCTTTGTGGCCAGGGTAGGTTGTTCAAATTTTCCAAGTGTATAGCCCGCAGACTGGTTCATTTGAGGGTTTTTACTCATTATTAGAAGTTTCCCGGGTTTGACTGTATTGACTCTTTCAGACTTTTTGCCTTTCATCTGTTTAACATTTTCAATGTATTCTTGCATTCTTCGGGGTATCCTGATAACCACTGGCTCCGTAGAGGTTGACATGTGGCTCAAGGTACTTAACTGAAAAGCAAAAGGAGAGCACACCGAGTCTGTAACATGACGGGACGAAATAATTTTTCTGCAGGTGTTCACGGAATTGTAACCGATCCTTAAAAACTGCATTTTAAACCGCAGCTAGTTTTCTAAACCTAAAATAACTAACTTGCTATCGTCACGTCTTTAAAGAAAATCGTGCTGCTAAACGTCCGTCTTTGATTATTAATTAGCTCCTGGCCAGTAACCATGAAAAAGTCAAACGCTTTATGAGGCAAGAGATAATGTTACACAAATCGTAAACTGACCATGAAACCATTCGTTTAAAATACAATCTGTGTACCAAAAACAGAGGTAACGTTAGTCAATCATAGCATTCACGTGTACGTTCCTTGAAATGTCTTGTCTGCAACTGGTACTTCCTGCTCCCGATAGCCGATTCGGAATCAGTTTGCGCAGTCCTTATCCAAAAAAAAACACTATGTGAATGAACCTCAAAATGATCCAGAATCAGTTTTGTGGACAGATCGTAACGTCAATCCGGCGATGTTTGATGACGCAGTATTTCGTCGCATAGCAAAGTAGAACGCCACACATGTTTCTATCAAACAGACACAGCACAGCGGTGAAGAAAACGAAGGTAAGTCTCTTTTATCCTCGGTGAGATGGTTTAACTGCAGTTAAGTGTTTGATTTTACATGGACACAGCCACATAGTGAGTTAGTATCATTTTATGGATAGGTTTATACTGTCTCCATTGCTACGTTGGTTCCATACATTCCAGCAATGTCTAACATTGGCTTTCTAGAGATTAACGTAACGTAACACGTTGCAAAATGGTAAACTAGCCGGCGGGGTAACATATCATAGTATGAGGGGTGGTTAGGGCCAAAACCTTTACCACTGGTTTTGCTACTTGCATTGTGCGGTGCTATTGGTTTTGCTACTTACTCGGCTACTTGCGTTGTGCAATGCAATTGGCTTTGCTACTTACTCAGCTACTTGTTTTGTGCAATGCAATTGGTTTTGTTACTTGCTGAGCTATCTGCTGAACCACTTGCTGAGCTAGCTGCGAAGCTAAGTGCAAAGCTAGTTGCGAGTGGCTTTGCAAATGGCTTTACGAGACGAGGCTGAAGTTGGCTCCTTATTCGCAGCTTCTTCTTCGTAATTCCAGGTGTTGTGCCGAAATCAGACTCCCTGCCAGAATTTGACTCCCCTCCCGTGGACGCGCGTCCACTCTGCATTACGTTCTTTGCGACTTGTTCATTCTCCTTTCGCGATTTCCGACCAGTATCTTCGTTTTGTCGGAGGATAGATGTACCAGGTGTCTGTAGCTACGTATAGTTACTCTTTTTCTCATTTTAAATGTTCGATTTTCGTGGCTTTCTGACGAGCATACTTTTAAAGAATCAATTGCCGACGTTAAAAGCAGATAAAATGCATGTAAAGTAAACTTTTCTAAAACGTCGTTAATGTTGATCCGTGTCTTCTTAGATAGTGTTTCATTTGGCACAGATAGGCTATATTGAATTTATTTTTCACTGAGGTAGTAGGCTATAACATAGGGGATTTTACCCCCTAAATCTTTTTTGAAATATGGCTATGTTCGTATATTTTCAGATATCAATAATGCATAAATATTGACTAGCAGAACCAGGAGTAATGCACATATAGACAGTAGCAAACAAGTAGCAAAACCATTCGCTAAGTCACGCTATGTCATTCGCTATGTCATTCACAACTAGCTCTGCAGTTAGCTTCGCAGCTAGCTCAGCAAGTGGTTCAGCAGGTCGACCAGCAAGTCACAAAACCAATTGCATTGCAGTAAAGCTGCATTCTCACCAAATCCGGCGACGACACATGAGGAGGCGCCGGACCCTCAAACTGTGCGTTTGGAGGGCGGTGCTATTAGACGGGTTCAGTAGCCTACGAGGAACATTAACGGCACCTGATTGTTTAGACGTATTTTGCCTGCGTTTTCAAACCGGAACAATATGGCGACCTGTTAATAAACTTTCTATTATACCACTTAAACGGTCCACTAAAATACGTTTTTGAAAACATTTGAGGCGAGAAATAGTATATGCAGTTGCTAAATCTTGATTCATATTTGATCTAAAACGCCTACTTTGACCGTTTGATCCGAGTTTCGCGAGCAACGGCGGACGCATTAATTTGCCTAAAGTAGTGTTGGAATCTATCCTATGCAAATTCGGAACCGGCGGACGGTACGTCGCGGCACGTCCATCATTCACCGCGCGATCGCATATCGCATCCTCTCCATAGAAAATAATAGTAATAGAATGCGTCCGATCGATGTACATCGCCGGATTTGGTGAGAATGCAACTTAAGTAGCAAAGCCAATCGCATTGCACAATGCAAGTGGCTGAGTAAGTAGCAAAACGGATAGCACCGCACAATGCAACTAGTAAAGCAGTCGCATTGTAAAACAAATATAAACAAAAAGGGTTGTTATTCAACATCAAAAAAAAGAAAGAAGCCAAGTTAGGCCTACTCAAGCATATAGCCTAGAAAGCACTGTCTGTAAATAATTAATTACAACTTTACAAAACTAGGCCAAAAATATCGCCTATCGTAGCTCACACTAATTAAACTAACTCTATTCCAAAGCAATGCGATCTTTCCTAAATTATTTAATGTAACTTGTAGTTTTTCATCTTTAGTCTAAAGGTATACTATATAGTTTCAGAACACTAGATGGCGATATTGAGCACGTAGCAGAAAAGGGCTCCCCGAAAATTGCTTATCAGGTGTTCTTCTCAGACGCGCACGATGACGCACGAGCATTGTAGTGACGTTTCTCACATATTTTCTCTGACCGTGGACTCAATTCAATTCGCTTTATTGGCATGTCAAGACATTGAATCTGTATTGTCAAAGCATAGCCTACTGCATTAAAACAGCTGAAGACATACATCTAACTCTGAACAATACAAAACAGCAAAGACTAGAAACTAATGAACAGTAACCATACATGAAAACAATAACTTTTCTTTGATTATGGATTTAGAAATAACAGTAATGTAAAATAATAAAGTACAATTAAAAATAATAATAATTCTCAATAGAAATGATAATAATGATGATGAGAACAACACATATGATCTTATAAAGTGAATATAATAAATATAAAAAATTAAAATTGGTTTATAATGATCTCTGTCACTCACTGTCCCTAAGACGATGGCAGGTATATATTGTGCTGCCAGGTCACAGCACGTCCTCTCCTCTCCTAAGAGGATGGGGAGTTTTTGGATGTCTGTAAAATTTTTTCATTGATTTATTTTGGAAAAATATTTCTATATAAATATTAGGGGTGTAACGGTACACAAAATCACATTTCGGTATGTACTTCGGTTTTGAAGTCACGCTTCGGTAACAGAGTGTATAATTGCTGCGTCGTGGATCGTCCAGGCTACACTCAGATAAGCGTATCTTTTTTCATTGCTTTCAGCTGTTGTTAGTTAATTGAACAGATTGGAGTCACTCGGTAGCTTAGTTTATTTTGAATTGTTTGCAGTTAGTCCGTAGCTTGCTCGCTGTAGTTGGGCCAGCTACCCGTCTTTTGTGTTGCTAATTTAGTTGGAACCAGTTTCACCTGTGTGTAGTGATGGCGAAATGAGGCTTCCTGAAGCACTGAGGCATTGCAGCCAATTGTATCGCAAATAGATTCATTACTCGAAGCCTCATTCAACACAGTGTACACTAGTGACACCTGCTGGTAAAAGTAATTTAGAGCAACGAAATCATTACAAATTCCACCCCAGGTTCAAAATAATAAGTTGCCGCGACCTAACAACAAGCGACCATTTAGCTCACTGGTAACGCATCGGACTTCAGAGCCATTTCTGTACCAGTTCAAAACCCCGCTCAGGCGATACACATACTAACATAGCCTACTCATAATTTATATTTGTAACTGTCATTAGGCTAGATTTGTTTTATACTAAGATATAGCCTATTACCTATAAAATAATATATGTAATAATATTATATTAACTTTCAAAATGAAAAAAACAGGAAGATTGATATAAAGGGGGACAACATTTGTGTGGGGTTCTATTGAGCAGTAAAAGTGTGTCTGGTCTGGGACTGGGAGTGCTTCTGTAACCAGGCAGTGAAAGTGAATGTGCTTCAGTATGGGCAGTAAAAGGGAAGGTGCTTTTGTGACTGAAAAGGTTTTTTTTAATTGATTTTTATTAACGGCCTCATCAAGTTCTTGCTTTCTGGAACCTATGGCAAAATAACAATATGCAAATGTATTTTTATCAACATGTATGTCAGTATGATTATGATAAAGCAAGCATAACTGCTATTAAAAAGTAAAATAAATAAATAAATAACCTCCGCTGGTTTCTTGCTCATTGGCAGGTGCATTTTCATGCATTGCCCGATAGCCTAATGCCTGGACGAGGTATTATTGCTGTAGGCCAGCTCCTTTAGGCACAGCAAGCACTTTACCTTCAAAATTAAATAATATGCCATTTGAGAAGGAATGCAGATGATAATGATAATAAGAAAGAATAAGAAATAACAATCAAATCATAATATTAAACAAATCGTAATAATCTGCTGTAGTTACGTTAAAATAACAACCAACGAACTACATACACAGTCGATTGCTAGCCCAGTGTTCGAATAGCGTTTCAGTGTGTTTTTATATCTACGCCACTTAGGCCTGCCTTATTTGGAGATATCGGGTCAAAATATTCCCAAGCAGGAGAAGATTTTCGCTTCCATGCAGGTTGCATTAGCCTATTTTTGTACAAAAACGACAAAACTGTACAAAAGTTGTACAAAAAAATAAATAAAAATACTCCAAAGATTCCTTAAAAAAATACTCCAAAAAACTTTCAATAGCAATAATACCATTAATAAACTCTCCGCAACAACCCTCGAAATAAGGGAGGTATCGCTCCTTTATATCTACAATTCAAAACCCCTAATTCCGCCCAAAACGCAAAACAAACCGATCACATGGTTCTACAGCACCCGAGGCCTCGTTTGTCATCGATCACGTGCTTCTCTGAAAGTGATATAAGCTTCGGTGCGAGGCTTCTGTAGAAACTGCCCTACGTACTCGACACACAGCTCGGAGCTTCGGTATCATCCGTAACATCACTACCTGTGTGTATATTAAGCGTGTTTGCAGCTGATCACCTCAGAGTGAGTTCTAATTCAACTAGTTTGAATTAGCAACACAAAAGACAGGTAGCTGGCCCAATTACAGCGAGCAAGCTACGGACTAACTGCAAACAATTCAAAATAAACTAAACTGAAACTACATAGTATACCTTTAATGTAGGCCTACCCGCCAGAGTGCAGAGAAACAATAGAAACACGAAATTAGACCAAAACTAAAGCAAGAGGTTGAAGTTGGTTTCTTATTCGCAGCTTCTTATTCGTAATTCCCGGTACATTTTCAGAACTGGTTTCTTATTTGCGGCTGCTTGTTCGCAATTTCACAGGCTAATTCAGAAGAGTTTTAAAGGCTCAAATCGTCTTGGGCCGCGCACATCACACACATTATATCAATGCAAAAATACATAGGCTATACTTTGTATAAAAAGTTATTTCTGTCTGGCCCAGTACATGTTTCATGCTCAAAAACAATTGAGGCTGAAGTTGGTTTCTTATTTGCAGCTCTGGACAAATTACGGTGGAGGCTTATGCGGTCCATAGCGAGATCAGGGTAGCTTTTAGACGGTTTATTCGTTTTGGCCAGACGGTTTATTTATTTTGGTCCAAATATGTTTTCTATGCCAAAAGCGGTGCCGAAAATGGGTCTGCAGCCTAATTTAGCCTCATTCACAATACCAGTAGGCTAGCTAAGCGAGTAGCAGAACCAGTAGTAGGCTAATGCACATAGCCAAGCTAGTAAAAACGAGTAGCAAAGCCATTCGTAAAGCCACTCGCAACTAGATTTGCAGTTAGCTTCGCAGCTAGCTCAGCAAGAAGTGGTTCAGCAGATAGGCCAGCAAGTAGCTCAGCAAGTAACAACACCAATTGCATTGCGCAATGGAAGTAGCTGAGTAAGTAGCAAAACCAATAGCACCGCACAATGCAAGTAGCAAAGCCAGTGGTATTGTAAAACGCATATGTAAAGGTTTTGGCCCTAACCACCCCCCATAACATAGAATCGGAAGTCTGAGTTGACACGTTAGCTAATACAACGAGCAACCGCTACACAGGGCAAAACATGAAATCAATACTTCCTATGTAACGTGAGATGGGTAACGTTATCTATCTGAATTCGACCACCTTCACACCTGGATATCTAGGTAATTCATGAATGTTATGATCAGGGAATTGATCGATAATGTTTTAAATATAAGTACTTCAAAACATCCTTATGATTGACTGAAATGATTTTTAAATTAAATTTCTCTTAGTGGTGTCCAGTGTTTGTTCTGTATCATAGGAGACACATTTTCAGGAGGCAGGATATCACAATGGATTCTGTGAAGTTAGACAATTAAGGCCATTTTATAGTCCAGCGACAGAGTGTCGCTTGACTGAAATCGCAGAACTTTCATGAACATTCTATTGTCGCTCTACATACACTGTGGTTGTTGCACTCCAGCGACAGTTTACACTCAGGGGACAATGGAGGAAGAAGCAGCTTTAATAGACTAACGTTAGCCTACATCTCATTATGTCTTCTGCTTTACCCTCTGAAATAAAGTTTATAAATGTCCATTTTGAGGGCACCGTATTGTTTTAAATATCATTCACTGTGTCTCTCATACACTTGTAGGCTATTTGGGTTTTGAACGAGGTAGCAAATAATTAAACGTTTGTAATTAAACCTCAACATTGATGCAACTCCTCATATTAAACTTTATTTAGTAGGAAAACATGGAGGGCATAGCCCACGTTAGGGATGTAAATAGCTAGCTACAAGACGGGACTCCTTGGCGGAGCAGCCTACAATTCTCTAGTTAGAGAAATGAGGTTCAAGAATGTGGAGTAGCCTATTTCACTTGCTATCAGAATGCCACGGATCAGATAGGCTGTCACTCGAGTTGTTGCACAAAGTCTGAATCTGCCATGTCCGTAACTAACTAACTGCCAGTAAAGATTCCGGAGTCTTTTACCTACTGTTAAATGTCCGGTAAAAATTACCCCAGGTTAAAGCAATCCCATGCGAATTGACATGTCCAGTAAAATTCTGTTATTTCCTGTGAGAAATGAGTTTTCCCCAGTCTTTTCTCCTGTTTTTTCACGTAAACACTCGAGGACGCCTTTGGTTGTGCTCTCTTCGGTCCAAGTGCAAGCCACAACTATTGGCCGACCTCTAAATTAATGTAACGTTACATTAAATAAGAAGAGAGCAAAAAAAAAAAAAAAGAGACTCAAAAGTAGGCTACAGTGGGGCAACGCTTGTGGCAGCTTTAGGTAAGCTATTGTAGCCTAGCTATAGCCTTACATACATGTTATGGCCTAACACTGTTTTTTTTTTCAAGCTAACGTTAATAAAGAGGTGTAATGCAGGATTCCTCATGCTTTTTGTGGACATGTTTGCCATGCCAACATTGTCTCCACGTAGTTTTTTTTTTGGCGCCTGCATCTTTTCAATTGTTCCGACAGCGATTTTCTAGCAGAAGCAATCAGTTTGCAGTGAAGATAGGATGTGTAACGACGTTGTGTGACTCGTGGGGAACATTTTCGTTGTGGACAACATGGAGGCACTCCCATCTCTGTAATTGTAGACGCTGATTACGGAGATACTTTATCCCGTCCGAATCGGCCATTAACATTACAGACGTCCTGTGGTAATAATTACTTTACAGACATTGTCCTGAAAACTTATCCCGTCCGAATAGGGTTTAAGTTCTGTTAAAGTAAATTCCAGGCCAAGGGGAGGTTAACATCAGTAGCAAAATTTTAAACATTATGAAATGACTTCCTAATCTTGAAGCCTACATTCCAAGGTGTAGGCCTACAGAACAAAAAAAGTATTGAATTATCTCTACTAGAAAAAAGTTACGGGCTTTTGAATCCATTCGGGTTGACGAACTTGAACAGATGCACTTTCCCCCTGATTCTATCGAGTAACTATTTTTAATAAAGTATGAATAAATAGCATTTTTGTAATGATGATATGAATAGGCATCCCAGTAGAGTGAATGGTTTAGGATAAAAAGTCACAGATAAAAAGACAAAGTAACAAAAAAAAATGTTCTCGATTCTCATTTCGGCCTGTCCCTCCGTTCAATTTTTTTAACATGAATTTTCTACTTAGAGAGGGGAAACATTCCAAAAGAAAGCTTATTGGGATGTGTCTCGATGTAGTATAACCAGTTTTGGAAAAAAAGTTGGCAGAATTATGATTTAGAGGGGGGTGAAAATGTGTCCCTCCGTTACGATTTGTCAATGTCCCTCCGTTACCATGACCATCTGACTTTAAACCTCGCACCATAAAAATTGAGCAGCACAAGTGACTTACCATTTTGCATGTTCATATTTAAGTGGTAATAGTACAATATGAAAGAGAAAGATAACCCTTTTCACCTCAGGAACCGTATGATATGCATGTCTGAAAAAAGTGTAAAAAACAGATGTTCATTTTGCGTTCCTGCGTTACCGCCCTGTTTAAAAAAAAAAATACATTTTACCTTTTTAGAAGTTGTTTGCCCCCAAAAATTTTTACCTCAGTTTGTAGTCTAAGGTAGTCTTTATATAATACCAGTTGTTATTTTACTCAGCCTTGGATAGAACAGGAGTAACTTACTAGGGCAAAATACAGCAAAAGTGTCCCTCCGTTACCGCTTGGCCTGGCCCAAATAACTTTCGTATACATAGCATTCGCAGGCGCTTACAATGCTAAAATGTGTAGTCAAGCTACAAATTTGTCTTTGTTACCATTCACAATAGCCTACAGACTAAACTAGCTCAGCATAAATCGGTGAAATTACATTGTTATTATTATTATTAGGCCATTAATAATAATAATAATAATAATAATATTAAATTGTGGTCAGTTATAGGCTAATGCTATTCACACGCTTATACCATGGCTTGGCTAAATACTCGATTCTGATTGGCTGGAGGGTGGGCATTTATTTCGTGAAACCGCCCGGCAATGAAGTAGCGCCGGCAACATTTTGATCACCGTTCTAAATTAATACGCCGTCTACGTTATCTGCTGCCAGCGCCATTAGAGTCGACACTTTCATGAATGGTATCCATAGCAACACCAACAGCTGATTAATAAAGCCGGCAAATAACGCTAAATCCGCCGATTTGAAAAGTTTGTCTTCGCCAGATATCTTAGTTACAACAACTTTAATCTAGCAAATAAGTTTTGTGGTTCGAGGTGCAGTATTTATTCAGTTTGGAAATATGAACGTAACATAGTATGTAATGTAACGCTGACGTGAGCAATGCTGGTTGTGAATGCGAACAAGTTACTTCACAAAGCACGTTAATCTGTATATTAAAAAAAACATTTTATCCAGCGAAATGTCTTAGATATGACAAGTTACATCTAACAGTAACAAACTCGATCTACAGTAGGCTATTTTTTTCAGATGTTCCCATCTCATGATGCAGATCGTGAAATGCAATTTCCTTAGCCTGGGCTGTTTAAAATAGGCTGCGTGACCAAAGCATTTTTAAAAAGCAAGACGGAGAGAGGGAGGTAAATTGAGTTGCGGTTTCATGCAATTTTCTTAAATTATCTAACTAATGACAAAAATAACCAAAATTGGTGCTAATTTTATGGTATAAAGTTGAGAAGGAACTATTTGCTTCCATATAGAATCACTTGTTTTCAGAACTACCAACGAGAGGTTTTTGCATAACTACGGACAAAATAGAACTAGTAACGAGAAATAGAAGCAGCAACGAGATGTTTTCTGTTCAAATAGAACTAGCAACGAGCAGTTTTGCATGACAACGGCAAACTACATGCCAAAATGACCTCGGAAGGATATTTAAATTTCAGCTGATAAAGTCGATAAAAATCAATAAATATAAATGTGACTATATATAATAATTGTTGGTAACCATGGTATAAGCGCAATAATGACCTCGGAGCCGGGCATTTAACAGTTGAAATGCCCTTCGCGGAGGGAAATTGCCCTCGGCTGCGCCTCGGGCAATTTACTACCTCCGCGTCGGGCATTTAAACAGTGAAATGCCCGGCTCCTCGGTCATTATTGCTTACTTGTTGCCTGCCAGTCTAAAAACAGGCAGCGGCAATGTTTGGGAAAGCTAGCTGGCTAGTGCATCAAAATAGCGCCAATTATTGGGAAATTTGACATATTTAGCAAGTTATGTGACCTATCGCTAGCTACTTGGTGAATGCTAGCGTTAGTGTGAACTAGATAACGTCAAAATAAATTGCAATTTATGTTTGAGTGTTGTGAGCTATTGTTTGGAAAAGCTTGCTGGCTAGCAAATAGTGGCCCCAATTTTCGGGATTTGGACAAATTTGTCCAGTTACGTGACCTCTAGCTACCTGGCGAATGCTAGCTTGGTAGACGTGTTTGGGCCAGCTAAGTGGCTAGCACATAATGAACCATACAGTGATGTTGAGTGTTATGTGCTAACCAATGTTCGGAAGAGCTAGCTGGCTAGCGCATCAAAATAGCTCGTATATACGACGCTGAAGTTGGCTCCCGATTCGCAGCTCCCGATTCGGAATTGCCGGTCCACCTTAAATCGGTCGCGAAAAGCGATTGTATGCTTTCACGGTCATCCTTCCGCTTTTTTCTCCGCTAAATCTAATTGGCTCAACATTCTGACAGCCTAATTGTGTGTGTATATATATATATATTTTTTTTTTTTTGGATACTGCACCGTTTTGAAATAATCGCACTCGAAACTTCCTATGTCCACCAATGTAAATTACTGAAAAAGGTGAAATTTTGAATGGGATTTTCTTGCCAATTTTAGAACGTCTCAAACTTTTGACACTGCGGTATGAGAGAAGAGGTCCTCCACTATATCTAACCCGAGTTGGGTGAAATATTACTGTAGCATTTTGAAATAATCCCACTTCAAACTTTCTATGTAATCCAATGTAAATCAACTGAAAAAGGTGATATTTTGAATATGATTTTCTTGCCAATTTTAGAACGTCTCAAACTTTTGAGACTTGGGCATGAGAGAAGAGGTCCTCCACCACATCTGACCCGAGTTGAGTGAAATATTACTGTAGCATTTTCAAATAATCCCTCTTCAAACTTTCTATGTAATCCAATGTAAATCGACTGAAAAAGGTTACATTTTGAATTGGATTTTCTTGCCAATTTTAGAACGTCTCAAACTTTTGACACTTGGGTATGAGAGAAGAGGTCCTCCACTATATCTGACCCAAATTGGGTGAAATATTACTGTAGCATTTTCAAATAATTCCACTTCAAACTTTCTATGTAATCCAATGTAAAACGACAGAAAAATGTGAAAGTTTGAATGGGATTTTCTTGCCAATTTTAGAACGTCTCAAACTTTTGACACTGGGGTATGAGAGAAGAGGTCCTCCACTATATCTGACCCGGGTTGGGTGAAATATTACTGTAGCATTTTGAAATAATCCCACTTCAAACTTTCTATGTAATCCAATGTAAAACGACAGAAAAATGTGAAAGTTTGAATAGGATTTTCTTGCCAATTTTAGAACGTCTCAAACTTTTGACACTGGGGTATGAGAGAAGAGGTGCTCCACTATATCTGACCCGAGTTGGGTGAAATATTACTGTAGCATTTTGAAATAATCCCACTTCAAACTTTCTATGTAATCCAATGTAAAACGACTGAAAAAGGTGAAAGTTTGAATAGGATTTTCTTGCCAATTTTAGAACGTCTCAAACTTTTGACACTTGGGTATGAGAGAAGAGGTCCTCCTCTATATCTGACCCGAGTTGGGTGAAATATTACTGTAGTTTTTTGTAATAATCCCACTTCAAACTTTCTATGTAATCCAATGTAAATCGACTGAAAAAGGTGAACGTTTGAATAGGGTTTTCTTGCCAATTTTAGAACGTCTCAAACTTTTGACACTGGGGTATGAGAGAAGAGGTCCTCCACGATATCTGACCCGAGTTGGGTGAAATATTACTGTAGCATTTTGAAATAATCCCACTTCAAACTTTCTATGTAATCCAATGTAAAACGACAGAAAAATGTGAAAGTTTGAATAGGATTTTCTTGCCAATTTTAGAACGTCTCAAACATTTGACACTGGGGTATGAGAGAAGAGGTCCTCCACTATATCTGACCCGAGTTGGGTGAAATATTACTGTAGCATTTTGAAATAATCCCACTTCAAACTTTCTATGTAATCCAATGTAAATCAACTGAAAAAGGTGATATTTTGAATATGATTTTCTTGCCAATTTTAGAACGTCTCAAACTTTTGAGACTTGGGCATGAGAGAAGAGGTCCTCCACCATATCTGACCCGAGTTGAGTGAAATATTACTGTAGCATTTTCAAATAATCCCTCTTCAAACTTTCTATGTAATCCAATGTCAATCTACTGAATAAAACTTTTAATTTTTAATCGGAATTTCTTGCCAATTTTAAAACGTCTCAAACTTTTGACACTTGGATATGAGAGAGGAAGAAGGTTCTATTTCATATTGTTCAATATGGCATGGTATGGGAGGAGACTGAATAGCAAATTAACCACCACTACAGGAGGAACCACGTCACGCCATAAATATGGCGCTTGCACGCCATCCGGCCTTTTTTTGTCTCAGTTTGAGCTGAGACTGGTTTGTATGGTACCCTTTAGAATTTCTTGCCTCTCTCTATTGCCTGGAGCTACGTCCTGAACGGAGTATGCTTTCTGGGGCTTTCCCTCCCCAGCAACGCGGAATCACGGTTTGTTACTGTTTGTTTGGCTACCATTACTCAGTAGAGTTGTTACCTTTTGTTAGGCAGTTCACTGCCGGTTTTCCTTGCAGAAGTAGATCGGGTTATGCCGATATCTTCTGATTGTATTTTGTCCTGTTGAGGCATTGAATTTTCTTTCTCCTTGTTGTTACTAAGAAAGGGAAAAGGGACAAGCCGGAAGTAGCCTCTGTGTCAGTGGACACACGCTACCTGAGGTTTTAGCGGTCTCTGGCGGCCCTTCAGTGCTACTGATTTGGGCCTACTGCTAGCCACCTGCGCCAGCCTACTAGGCCTCTGCTTGGTTGGCTTAGCTAGCCGACACTACGCTGCCTGTGGTGTGTTGGAGGGATTTCCGCAGGATATGTCCTCCGCTACCCCCAGTAACCTTGCTATGGCGCCCACGTACCCGATGTCCTTCAGTGCTCAGCACCTTGGAGTCGGGGTACAAGCTCCAGTTCACACGCGGCCGGAGAGGGCTCAACTGCTTCCTAAAGCGCCTGCCCTTGCACATGCTCTGCCGTTCCAGTCTCCCCCTACTGGTGGGAGACAGCGATTGGTTCACATCTGTGTCCCTGCCGGATGTATACTTCCATATCCCCATACACCGGGATCACCGGAAGTACCTCCGCTTTTCCTTCCAAGGCAAAGGGTACGATCACTCGGTCCTCTCCTTCGGCCTAGCCCTGGCCCCACACACTTTTTATGAAGTGCAAGGAGACACGCTGATCCCACTCTGTCACTAAGGGATTCGCATTGCGAACTACCTGGACGACTGGCTAATCTGCAATCCTTCAGAGGAGCAAGCCAGAAGGGATACAAGGTCAGTACTGGCCCACTTAGCTAGCTTGGGCCTGACCCTGAACAGGGGAAAAGAGCCACCTCAGCCCCTCCAGAGAGAGGGTTTTCCTGGGCCCAGTTTTGGTCTCAATGTCCATGCAGGCCCCTCTGACCCAGAGAGGCAGCATGTTTTTGATGGACAGTCTGTCCCACTTTGCTGCAGCGCAGCAGGTGACAGTAAACATTAACCGGAGGTTGCTTGGCTTGATGGCTTCAGCGGCCCTGGTGGTGCCACTTGGGCTGCTGCATACGTGTCCATTACAGCGTTGGGCGGCAGCACAGGGAGTAAGCCCGCACGAGGACAGGCGGCGACTCCTCCCTATTTACCCAGTGTGTTACCTAGGGTGACGACCACCACGGACGCCTCCAAGACTGGCTGGGAGCGGTCGGAGAGGGTCATTCCCTACAAGGGTTGTGGAGCCACTCATGGGTCGGGAAGCACATCAACCTGCCAGAAACTGAGGCAGTGCATCAGGCATTGACCCATTCCTCCCAGTGGTCCGACACAGACAGGTTCTTGTCCGGACAGACAATTCCACTGTGGTCTCCTACCTCAACCAACAGGGTGGGCTTTGGTCTCCAACTCGACATGCAAAGCATGTCAACTCCTGCTGTGGGCACAGGCCTAGGGTATGTCCCCGAAGGCAGTACATGTACTGGGCACAATCAATGTGGAAGCCGATAGGCTGTCCAGGGGTGGCCTGAGAGCGGGGAAATGGTGCCTGCACCCAGACAGTGCAGTTCATTTAGGGAGTTGCTAGTGGGCACCCCTTCGCGCCTCCCGACCAGAGCGGATTTGCTGCCGCAGGCCTGCTTTGGCAACCAAATCCACAGTTGTATGACCTGCTTGGCCCCTAGATGGGAGTGGCCACAGGGCCTGGGGCCAGCAGTACTGGAAACATTTCAGGCATCAAAGCCCCATCTACGAGGGTGCTCTATGCTGGGAAGTGGGCAGACGTTAGCTGCTGGTACCACAATAATGGGTTTACCCAATTATGACAGTTCAGTCGTTTTGGCATTCCTCCAGTCCCTCTTCAAAGAGGGGCTAGTGGAGTCCACGCTAAGGTGTTATCTGGCAGCCATATTTGACAGCCATGAGCGTATTGAGGGCCTGATGGTGGGGTCTCACCCTCTCGCCAGCCAGTTTCCCTGAGGAGCCAGGTGGCTTTGCCCACCCAGGTCTAACTTAGTCCCTTCGTGGGACTTACAACTGGCTTTGAATCCACTCACTGAGCCGCCCTTCGAGCTGGATGGACTCAGTCTAACCTTGAAGACTGCATTCCTGCTCGCTATCGCCTCCGCGAGGCGTGTGAGCGAGCTGCATGCACTGTCAGTAAAACCCTCCTGTATGCGGTTGGGTGACAGTAGCTCATCTGTCTTTCTGCTTCTTAACCTTGTGTTTCAGCCAAAGGCCCTCTCGCGGTCGTACATCTCTGTCTATGGTGTTGGAGCCGTTTCACCATCCTCCCCACGAGACCCCTGAAGAAGCCAGGCTGCACTCACTGTGCCCCGTCCGGGCTCTACGGTCTTACATCTCCTGCACAAGTGCAGTGAGGAAGACCAAAAATCCTTTTATTGTTTTGGAGGGGCTATGAAGGGCTTTGCCCTATTGTACAGCACGCGGCCCTCTGGATCATAGAGACGGTTCCATGGCGTACAGCAGTTCTGACACATCCCCTCCCACAGGCGTGGTAGCTCACTCCACTCGGGGCGTAGCTACCTCCTGGGCCTTACTACGTGGCGCCACAATTGCTGACATTTGCGCAGCAGCGGGCTGGGCCTCATCACTCACTTTCAACAGGTTTTATCACCTGGACGTAGCATCATCGGCATCAGTTGCCTCCTCTGTCCTCAGGGCAGCGGAGCAACCTTGTATGAAATTTTGTGATGATTTAGGGTTCTATTACCCGGTGGTTATTTTCCACGTTTCCCACTTGAGCTTGCTCTTCTGGTAAGAACAGCAGCCAATAGTGCATTTTGTTTTTTACAGGATTCGCACTAATGCAATGACCTGCGGTCCTGGTACCCCACTATATACCGCGCCCAACGTTATTTGGTATTCTGTGATACCGTGGTCAGGCGGGGAACCTTGCACCCTCAGGATGGCAAGTGCCCTCAAGTCGGCAAAAGAGGCCGGGCGGCGTACAAGCGCCATATTTATGGCGTGACGTGGTTCCGCCCGTAGTGGTGGTTAATTTGCTATTCAGTTTCCCAGCAGCTCGTCCTCTCACCGAGGATGCCCCATAGTGTGGCGTGTTGACCGATATGAAATAGAACCTCGTTCGTCTGTCATATCCAAGTGTCAAAAGTTTGACACCTTCTAAAATAGGAAAGAAATTCCTGTCCAAACTTTCACCTTTTTCAGTAGATTTACAAAGGATTACATAGAAAGTTTGAAGAGGGATTATTTTAAAATGCTACAGTAATATTTCACCCAACTCGGGTCAGATTTAGTGGAGGACCTCTTCTCTCATACCCAAGTGTCAAAAGTTTGAGACGTTCTAAAATTGGCAAGAAAATCCTATTCAAACTTTCACCTTTTTCAGTCGTTTTACATTGGATTACATAGAAAGTTTGAAGTGGGATTATTTCAAAATGCTACAGTAATATTTCACCCAACTCGGGTCAGATATAGAGGAGGACCTCTTCTCTCATACCCAAGTGTCAAAAGTTTGAGACGTTCTAAAATTGGCAAGAAAATCCTATTCAAACTTTCACCTTTTTCAGTCGTTTTACATTGGATTACATAGAAAGTTTGAAGTGGGATTATTTCAAAATGCTACAGTAATATTTCACCCAACTCAGGTCAGATATAGAGGAGGACCACTTCTCTCATACCCAAGTGTCAAAAGTTTGAGACGTTCTACAATTGGCAAGAAAATCCTATTCAAACTTTCACCTTTTTCAGTCGTTTTACATTGGATTACATAGAAAGTTTGAAGTGGGATTATTTCAAAATGCTACAGTAATATTTCACCCAACTCGGGTCAGATATAGTGGAGGACGTCTTCTCTCATACCCTAGTGTCAAAAGTTTGAGACGTTCTAAAATTGGCAAGAAAATCCTATTCAAACTTTCACCTTTTTCAGTCGTTTTACATTGGATTACATAGAAAGTTTGAAGTGAGATTATTTCAAAATGCTACAGTAATATTTCACCCAACTCAGGTCAGATATAGAGGAGGACCTCTTCTCTCATACCCAAGTGTCAAAAGTTTGAGACGTTCTAAAATTGGCAAGAAAATCCTATTCAAACTTTCACCTTTTTCAGTTGTTTTACATTGGATTACATAGAAAGTTTGAAGTGGGATTATTTCAAAATGCTACAGTAATATTTCACCCAACTCGGGTCAGATATAGTGGAGAACCTCTTCTCTCATACCCAAGTGTCAAAAGTTTGAGACGTTCTAAAATTGGCAAGAAAATCCTATTCAAAATGTCACCTTTTTCAGTCGATTTACATTGGTGGACATAGGAAGTTTGGAGTGCGATTATTTCAAAACGGTGCAGTATCCAAAATAAATAAATAAATAAATAAATAAATGTATGTATACACACACACAACTAGGCTATCAGAATGTTGAGCCAATTAGATTTAGCGGAGAAAAAAGCGGAAGGATGACCGTGAAAGCATACAATCGCTTTTCGCGACCGATTTAAGGTGGACCGGCAATTCCGAATCGGGAGCTGCGAATCGGGAGCCAACTTCAGCGTCGTTCCAATTATCGGGAAATTGGACATATTTAGTGTTACCTGACCGAAGCTATAGCTACCTGCCGAACGCTTGGCAGTTACCGCTGTAATTTACAGCTAGCGTTAGCTGGCTATAAGTTAACTGAAATTACAGGGGAAACTGGTCAGATTCGGCTAAAATATTCAGCTTGCTACGTGCAAAATGAGTAGCTACGCCATGTGTCACATATAAGCACATAACACATCACTGCATGGTTCATGAGTCATGACACAAGCATGTTCACCTGCCCCACACCTTATTGTTAATTTGGCACGATCTAATGTGCTAGCCACTTGCTAGCTGGCCCAAACACACGTCTATGCTAGGTACCTAGCTAGCATTCGCCAGGTAGCTAGCAGTAGGTCACGTAACTTGTTAAATATGTCCAATTTCCCGATAATTGGCGCTATTTTGATGCGCTAGCCAGCTAGCTTTCCCAAACATTAGCTGATAACACTTATAAACACACATTGCTAACGTTATTCATTTCTACATTATCAAGTTCACATTGCAGCTGCCTGTTTTTAGACTGGCGGAGCAAACTTGTTCCTAAAACGTGTCGCATATGATGTATATCTGAGCCGACGAGAGTTCATGAAGGGCAGGGGGGGCGAAATTTGTAGGGGGGCCCTTTTTCCTTGTGACACCAGCAAGCAGGCGATGTGACCAGAAGAGATGGGGACCGTGGCGTGATAACCAATACGATTAAATATATACATTGTCCTCCTTTTCTTTAAAAAAAAAAAAATTATTTATGATTTTTCCCCATTTTCTCCCAATTTAGTAGCCAATTGAACCCCTATTCTGTCAATTATCCCCGTGTGTAGCAACCGCTAGAGAGAATCGCCGCCACAAGCCCTGTTAGTCGGTAGTAGGAGAGAGGACGCCCCGCCCCTTCCAGGACGCGGCCCCTCCAAACCTGACCGTGACCCCAACTCGCCCAGGGCCGCATCTGCGTACGACGACTCTCTCTCCGAGCCCCTCCCGCCGGGAGCAGCTGCCAATTGCCGCTCACTCAGCCACCGGCCATGCTCGGAGCTGGCAGGACCGGGGATCGAACCCCCGATCCTCGGGGCGCAACTGCACAGGCTTAAAAAGTCGGTGCCTTTGTCCGCTACACCACCGCGGCGGCTGCGTCCTCCTTTTCTAATTTTATTTCCGCATTCTTAGTTCTGTCATGGAGGGACCCGTTAATTATTGCTGTGTTGGGATTTCCCAAATAATACGATTGGTATAATTCATAGTTTTCAGTCACGTGACTGCTGCGGAGCTCTGGCGGGCAAAACAACGTTCCAGAATGCGGACTGACACTGGAAACCCCATAGAGCTACCGCAGAAGCCTGTCAAATTTCCTTCTTTTGAAACACACGTGTGTTTAGATCACCTGTCAAAAGACGAAAAACAAAGATACGCAAACAAACTAAGCGTCTTAGGTACGTGTGACCCATATACAGCACCCGCTGCTTTATTTCAATTATTAAAAACCGCGAAGTCGCTGTTGTACTTCGGTGACGTTTACATTTATCTTGTGGAGAATCCATCCCCTTACACTGCCGCGAAGATGAAAGCGTACAAAAGTACAGATAGTTATCTGTACTTTCGATCTGGATGGGTCAATAATGCTGTTGTTTGGGAGGTGAAGGACAATAAATTCTTCATCGTCAAAGCGAAGGTGAGTGCTAATTAGCTAACGTGAGCTACCTAACGTTGCTTGCATGGGTGGTCATTGTAACGTTAGTCAGCTAACGTTACTGCAGTTAGCTTTTCTAGGGCAGTAATATTTTGGTTAAGATAACACAACATATTGTGACATACATGTAATATAAACTTTTTCCCATTGTCAGGTAAACCATTCCTACAGCTTAAATGACCCGCCATTGACAGCCTGGGTAGCTGTAGAGAAGGAGGGATTCACAACATCCTCCTCTCTGGGTTTTCCTTGTCAGACCTGTTTCTGTACAAACACAATCCAGGCTCGTCTCCTCTTCGGTTAGTGCATCCAACTGAACAACAACTATCTGGCATTTTGGCAAACGTTTGGGAAAAGCGGAGTTGTCGTTGTCGGGCAGTGGAAGGTGGGCGTTCCCGGCTGTGACATCACGTGAAAACTATGAATTGAACAGTGTTTAAAAAAAATAGCACATACTTACACCTATAATGTCTCTTTGTTTGTCTATGCACAACAATTTCCTTTTAAAAAACATTATTTTAAGACCCCCGTAGGCCTACGATAATTTAATATTTCCCATCTGGCGTCAATGAAGCGGGACAACAAATTGAACGAGACAGAGTAGCCGGCTAAACTGAACGAGATCGAATGAACTGCTCTTCCGAACTCGAACGTCTGCTACACAAAGATATACGTCACATATTTTTCTTATATTGTTCAACCCATAGAGGGCAGGATTCCGGTAATTTTCATTGCAAAATGAGAAACATCAACCTTTGTATTGAACATTCGAGATTGGGACTACAGTCAATCACTAGCATTTTGGTGTGGCCCAATACATAACTTATCAACTACAATAAGTTGTTTCAGTGTTTGGTTACCCTTTAACAGTTAGCTTATGTGCTAGCTAGTAAGTTGAAAGCTTGAGCGAAGCCTCCGCTGTCCGAGACAAAGGTTACCATAACAACAGAGGCTGCGACAGGGTCAAAGTTGAATTTATTTTATGTCTCAGCGACATCTTCAGCGACCGTCGCAGTGACCACAGGACGACAGTCGCCCGAAGTATAAACCAATTGTCGCTGCGACCAGCGACATCCATGGCACGTCGTCGGTCACAGCGCCACTGTCACTGGACTATAAACTGGCCTTTACACTATAATTTTATGCACAATTATATCCGCCGGGATACTAAAGTGAATTTAGATTGACTAACGAGAAATGGAGAACAAGCAATTTTATTTATCCGTTTATCATGATAATTATTTTATCTTCACGCTGTGGACTCACATTGCCCACCTGTTTTAGGATACGATTATAATAATTTGTTGTGTCAGGAGTAACGTTACCCACATCCTGACATAATAATTGCTGGTCCAGGCTAAAAGAGGGTAGTAAAACTTTTGGGACCCCTACACCGCAAGTGCCACCACACTGCACGCAATGTCATCAGCGTAGCACCGTCTGAAGACATAGTGGTTTGCAAGTTCACCAGAATTGCCTCTGTTCCAGAAATCACAGTGATATTTAAAACAATCCAAAATAAGCAGTTCTGTCCATCTATTTTAATTGGGTCATGCAAATGCCCTAAATTTGCAGCCTTTATGCTTTCCAGTACTCAGTCTATTGCACATTTTTAATGTTACATTTTCTCAAATCAGCTGAAAATGGCTACACAAAAGGAGTGTTCCAGCAGCAGCAGCACAGCATAGATGCCATTACATATACAATTTGCAAGTCATCTTCCCACATTTTTATAATAAGAATTTTATGGATGGAAGAGAAAGCATGGCATTTATTGCACTTGTTGTGCAAACCTGAACTCTGCAAAGGTTTACCAAAGGACTACAGAACTGTCTGCCTTTGAGACTGTTTCATATAGCCTCACCGTTTTATAAATGAACGAAACACTGATATTTCCTCTTAATCTAGTAAAGACAGAATGTACAGTCTTGGTGTAAAGCTGAGTAATTGCATCCCAGGGTCAGAAATATGTCCGCTGTTATTGTCTGTGGTTGCTGAACATGTCCTTGACTCCTTCGGCAAGACCTTACCTGGCACCCACAGGCTACCAGTTGTTGTGAGTGACAGATATTAACAAGTTATCACAAGTTACAGTGCAGTCCATAAGTATTTGGGCAGTGACACAATCTTTGTTGTTTTGGCTATGTACTCCAGACATTGGATTTGAAATAAACCATTAATATGCGGTAAAAGTGCAGACTATCAGCTTTAATTTAAGGGGTTTGTGCATCCATATCCAGTGGTTCATGTAAGAATTACGGTCCTTTTTACACATAGTCCCCCTTTTTAGGGGACCAAAAGTAATTCAACAAATTAACCTAATCTTAAATAGTTCCCTGGTGATGCTCTGCCAGGCCTGTACTGCAGTCATCTTCAATTCCTGTTTGTTCCTGGGGTGTTTTTCCTTCAGTCATGTCTTCAGAAAATGAAATGCATGGATGGACATACCCGCAAATTAAAGCTGACAGTCTGCACTTTAAACTGATATTCATTGTTTCATTTCAAATCAATTTGCTGGAGTACAGGGCCAAAATAACAAAAAATGTATGTTTTCTTTTTTTTTTTTTTCATGAGCCACTCATTTATTGTCAGAAGAGGATTCTTATTCCTAGTCCAATTCAGCATGCATTTCATTCAGAATGAAGAACGACTGGCCAAGAGCTGTGAAACCTCTTAGCCTGTACTATTCTTTCTTTCGACAATCAACAGAAGAAGATAGGATGGCCCAGGCAGTGGGCAGGCTCTGTTTCCACGATAAAACGGCACTGGCACCAATGGTTCGTGTCGGCACATTACCCATGAGGCTTCTGGCCTTGGATTATGGGGCTGACATTGTATACTGTGAGGTAAGTTAACATGCTTCCCAGGATTGAGCTTTCTATATATACTGTACATATATTTTTAGAGAATCTTATGTTGTTGTTTTTTTTCATTCAGAGCGCAGTGGCCTATAATTTAAGCACATAGCTTGTGTAGTTATAAAATGCATTTGGAACCTTTCTGCTTCAAAATGGCAACATAACATAAAATGTTTATATAAACCTGAGCATCTGGTTGGTTTTTAATATTTGTGGTTATACTTTGGCACAGTAAAATCAAAAGTGGTATGATGTCAAAACTTCTAATTTCCAATAATGAAAGACAGAAGAGAGGTCATTGTGGGAAATGCAGTGGGTCTTGGAATATGACGGTCTGCTCACAACTATTTACTGGTATGGGGAATACTCAATATTCATACATTCCCTATACTTGTACACTCATACAATAGAGCAGTCTTAAATAGATTTCTACACTTGGCTTTGATGTAGATGCACATTATCAGAGTTTGTGAAAGAAGCAAGAATGTGTCTGCTGTTTTTTTGTAAGGTTACAGACTTCTGTCTCTGCAATCACTGAACAGACGCCACCGGATTCCCAAATAACTTTCTGTCAAAGGCAATTAACTGTCAATCTCATCAATGTTTGCAAGTTTTGGAGATGGTAACGCAGTTACATGTGTTTACTGTGAGGCACCATTGCAAGTGGAATGTCCTGGTTTATTTATCATAATTAATCATGTCAGTGTCACCTGCCCATTAAAAAAGAGAAAATGACTCCCACCCCACCACGCACATCTTAACAATCAACTCCATTACTGCAGTGATTAGGCATGCAAACTGATTGGAACCCTGGGGTTCAGACATGCTCTTCAGCCTTTCAGAGCACGCAGCTGTGTTTCTCCCTGTCTTAACTGTTTGAGACATTGTTCAGCTAACACTACATAAAAAATTACAGCTCCGTTAAATAAATCACCGATCATTTCACCTGGCAGGCTCCAGCTCAGCTGCTCAATGTCTGCAGCAACATATTAACTTGTCAAAACACTAATGCAAACATATGCAGGCATATATAAATTCCATCCTCTGTACTACACAGAGGTTTTGAGGATCTCTAAAGAAATGGTAAAGTAAAGTAGTGGAAATTACTGTCATATCGCTCAGCTCTAACTGATACATGGTTACAAAATTATGTGATTAACATTTCATATTTATGAAATCATTTTTTTGACTTCATTGATCCATTCAGTTGACTGCTGTTTTGCTGCCAAGGTAACATTTTCATTATAGGATGACAGATGCTAGCTTAAAGCTCGAAGAGCAATTGAAAGAGAAAAAAACCATGCTTTTCATAATTTGTTGGGCCCCAAAAACATTTGTTTTTTGTGAAAAATAGACACGGCAACAAACGTTTATTTCCTTGGTTGAGCTACTGAAGAACGGAATGACCCTAGTGTTTACAACATTATTATGAGAGTTAAAATGACAAGTTAATGTGTGCTTTGTGTGAATCTCTGATTATTTCTTTTGATTATGTCCCCAGAGAAGCGACTGTAATAGCGGTTTCATGTCTGTGTGTTTGGGACAACTAACCTAATTGTCTCTCGGCGCAGAGAGATTGCAATTTGTGGAGTAATTTTCCTTTTAAAAGGGGTGCATCTCAACAGAAATACAGCTGATGATGATGAATGGACCAATTTGAAGTTATTATTATGACAGTAATTTATTTGTACCAAATGCACACATTTCTGGGTGCATCTCTCCTGACCCCTGTGGACACATTGCTTTTTTCTTTCTTGGAGAAATAATGCAAGCCAAACAGTGTGTTTTGGTATTCGTACATTAATCCAGGTAATCTTTGTGACTTGTTGTTTCCCAAGCTTACCGTACACCTGAGCATGTATGGGGCCAAGGTTGGAAGGATGTATGCTGCAGAGAATGTCTCATGTGCTTCTCAGTATTTAGGCAAAGCCTTTTTGTCCGCCTCTGAATGAAGGCTCCTTGAGGCTCTGCCTGCCTAAGTGACATTTTGTGCACTTCCTTTGTCTCGGCATAGAAGGTATTAGGCCTCAGTAATGGATTTCTAAGAAGCATGTGCTCATTGAGCTGTGATTCTCATTGCCTGCATGGGTTCTGCTGTATCCCTGAAAGCCAAAAGCCTCTGAAAAATCTAAATGCTTTCTCTTAAACCAACTGCCCTCCGTCTGGACATTTAGTTTCTAGTCCCAGCATGGTAAATGTGAAGATCTCCCTTTTTAAACCGTTCCTGATTCAAACAGTTCTGCTACAACTACTCAAATGGTTCAGTTTGCGCAAAGAATTGCAATTCATTATTGACTCGCAAAGTAAGCAGTTAAGGGCTGTCTGATTTGTTTTGACAGTGTTTGATGGTGCATGGATAGTCGTCCTGCTCAATGTCATCCGGGAAGGAATTGCAATTGATGACCAGTGTTCACAAGAATGCTGCAACTGTTCATCTTCCAGAAAAAATATCTTGTCAAAGCAATCTTTTTTTTGTTTCCTCTCTTCAGGAGCTGATTGACATCAAAATGGTGCAGTGCACACGGGTTCTGAACGGTAAATGAAAACTAATTATACACCTACCTCAAAAATAATGGTTCATAAACCCATTCTTAAGTCTTTTTAATATATATAGATTTTAGAGTACAAACATGTATTGAAACTTTTTCTGCAAAATTAAAAAGAAACTGCAAAGTAGAATGCATTTAATTGGCCTTTTAGTCATTAATCATATGCAAGATGAAACCGCATGTGGGACATCCTTTTGGATTGATTTTCAGTTTACTCAAGTACTTTGTATGACTTTCCTGTTCATTGTTCAGGTATGTATTGCTTATCAGTGTTCTCATTTGCATATCATTTGCATATCTTCACCGTGCTAAATCAATAAATTTGCATGCCAATCCAGTCAATGTTGGAATGTGATCAGCCGGTCAGTTTGTGCCGTCGTGCGTAGTTGGCATTCAGGTTGCCCACTGAAAGGCAACATTAGTCCGCAGGGTGTCCCCTGTCTGGCTGTCTCATAGCTCAGTAGCGACGTCTCCCCTTCCTCAGATGTCTGCAGTCTGTCCGCATTACCTACGACTTCCCCGTCATCCTGAACTGATGGAGATCCTTTCAATGATGGGACTGTTGGAATTTTGTGGGGAAACAATTAATTGGAGAAAACCAGACAACTATAGACCTGTGCACAGAGAGGATCAATTTAAAGAAGATCATTTTTAGTACATTGTGGGGAAAAAAAAGAGGCATGCAGAATGAAAAACATATTTCTGAAACAAAAATTGTATGATACCCACAGCCTTATTGTCTGTTTTAATCGCATTTTCCTTATGGAAGTAGCACTTGCCTAAATAATGCATCATAATCAGATGTTCACAAAGTCTTTCTTTAAATTGGCATTATTTTTTGGCTAAATGATTTGCATATTTTTAAACTTTGTCAGCATTGTCTATTGTCCAAGAGTTTTTTGATATTCTGCAAGTTCTATGGACTTGTCTTTTCTCCTATAATCACATTGAAATTGAAGTGCCATTAAAGCTCTTCCTTTGCTGAATCGAACTTGATGCAGAAGGTCTGAAAGTTAAATAAAAATGCTCACTAAATCAATTAATCTTGTGCTTAATACATGCTTTTACTTTATTTTTTATCTGTCCAGATGTTCTGGAGACAGTGGACTTTGTGGCTCCGGACGATAGAGTGGTGTTCCGGACCTGCCAGAGAGAGAAGGATCACGTCGTCTTTCAGATGGTAAAGCTAGTCCATAGCCTCCTAGTTTCTATGGCCCATCACTTCTGTTCAACCCTGGGTGAAGGAATAGGTGGCCGGCCAACAGAATACAATATTAAGAACAGTCTAACAGGACACGATATGTACTGTTGAAGATATATTAATATTGTTATCAAAGCTAAAAACACCTTTTCTTTCTCAATACTTCCCCCCACATGGGACGTTTTCCTGAAGTCAAAACCTTCTCCTTGGCATAAACAGTGCACTCATATTTCTAGGCCTGTACTTTAAGGCAGAGGCACAAGTTATATGTGCAGGGAAACATGTCTATAATGTGTAGTTATATAATGTGAATATACATGTCTTAAAAAATGATATTTCATCGGCTATGATTTTTTCAATGGTGAGAATTATTCATAGTCGTCACTGTTGTTTATATGGAGATAGGGATGTCATAAAATACTTGACCTTGGGTTTCTAAAGGAAGAGTGACTGAAACAGTGGTGATGTGCCAGGAAGGTCTCTAAATAGTATCTTGTGATTTTCTGGTTGTCTTGGCAACTGACCAGTTGAAAAATGTTTACAGCTCTGATTGGAAATGTCAGAGCTCTGGTAACCAGAGTCATGGCCCTGCTTTGCAGATGGAGAAAATAACAGGCCAGTTAAGAAGAACATGCCCAGCTTGCAAGCTTCTCTCTGGAGAGGCTGTCTGATTAGAACCCTTTCTTTCACGATTTACACTTACTGGAGCCGTTGAAGTTGTTGTCTGCTGGAGTTGTATGTGCAGAAAATGCCCTCAAAGCTCACTGGCTCTGCACCATTTTAAATGCCTGTCCCTGCTTGTCAGCATGGCATGACAGCAAGAAGTAGTAGGATTGTTTTATTTCATAATACTTTTAGGTAATTAAAAATGTATATTTTTATTGAAAAATAGTGCAGTCCAAAAGTATTTGGACAGTGACACATTGTTTTGTTTTGGCTCTGTACTCCAGCACATTGGATTTGAAATGGAACAGTGACTGTGAGGTTAAAGTGGAGACTTTCAGCTTTAATTTGATAGTGTTTACATCTGTATCGGGTGAACCGTGTAGAAATTGTAGCCCTTTTTATACATAGTCCCCCATTTTAGGGGACCAAAAGTAATTGGACAAATTAACAAACTTAAAGTCATCATATTTAATATTTGGTTGCAAATCCTTTGCAATCAATGACTGCCTGAAGTTTGTGACCCATAGCAATCACCATATGCTTGGTATCTTCCCTGGTGATGCTCTGCCAGGCCTTCACGCCATCTTAAGTTCTTGCTTGTTTCTGGGGCTTTTTGCCTGCAGTCTGGTCTTCAGCAAGTGAAACGCATGCTCAGTTGGATTGAGGTTGGGTGATTGACTTGGGCAGTCAAGAACACTCCACTTTTTGGCCCTAAAAAACTCCCTTGTTGCTTTGGCTGTTTGGGATCATTGTCCTGCTGCATGGTGAATTGCTGTCCAATGAGTTTTGATGGATTTGCTTGGATCTGAGCAGACAAAATGTTTCTGTATACTTTGCCATTGTAGTGCACGTCCATTTTATGAAACAACACGTGTCACATTCACGTGACCCTGGACTGCATTTCCAGAAAAGACTACATAAACCAACATTTGACAGTCATGTGATCCTGGGAAGAATTCCCAACAGACTTGACCAATCAGGACCGGGTTCTTGTCCTATAAAACTTTGGCTGCAGTCCAATCCGTTAAATGTTCTGCCCTCGTAAACTTCACTTGCAAACTTCCCTCGTGAGGATGTGACGCAGCACCAAAAGAACACGAGAAGACACTTGAACCGACGGGGAGGAGTACGGGAGGGAGAGGAATTATTTTTGAATTGGACTGCACTTGTACTCATAAATTTTCAAAAACCAGAGACGCCAGCAGACCACTGACAAATGAGTTTGTGCAAAACTTTCCAAAAAATTGCATAAGACAGCAAGCTACAACCAAAATCAAAATTTTTATTCTGGGAAAAGAGCAAACTAGAAAATGATTGACAATCAATTTATTGATAGACAGCACTTTAAGCAGGAATGGGGAATAATACACTTGTAGGCCTATATTACAAAATACCTCAGAATCAAATATATTAATAAACTGCAATCAAAATGGTGGATGCCTAGCCTAGATTGCTCGCAAGTAACAGAAGTATAAAACTTACAGTTGAAGTCTAAAGTTGACATACACCTTAGCCAAATCCATTTAAACTCAATTTTTTTTTACAATTCCTGACATTTAATCCTAGTAAACATTCCCTGTCAGTTAGGATCACGACTTCATTTTAAGAATGTGAAATGCCAGAATAGTAGAGAGAATGATTTATTTCAGCTTTTATTTCTTTCATCACATTCCCAGTGGGTCAGAAGTTTACATACACTCTGTTAGTATTTGGTAGCATTGCCTTTAAATTGTTTAACTTGGGTCAAACATTTTGCGTAGCCTTCCACAAGCTTATCACAATAAGTTGCTGGAATTTTGGCCCATTCCTCCTGACAGAACTGGTGTAACTGCGTCCTTGTTTAGGCCTCCTTGTTCGCACACACTTTTTCAGTTCTGCCCACAAATATTCGATTGGATTGAGGTCAGGACTTTGTGATGGCCATTCCAATACCTTGACTTTATTGTCCTTAGGCCATTTTGCCACAACTTTGGAAGTATGCTTTGGGTCATTGTCCATTTGGAAGAGCCATTTGCGACCAAGCTTTAACTTCCTGGCTGATGTCTTGAGATGTTGCTTCAATATATCCACATAATTTTCCTTCCTCGTGATGCCATCTATTTTATGAAGTGCACCAGTCCCTCCTGCAGCAAAGCACCCCCACAACGTGATTCTGCCACCATCGTGCTTCACAGTTGAGATTGTAAGGAACATGCCTCTATATTCTTACATGTGGAGTATTACTCATGCAAGGTGTTTACATATACATTTAGCAGTAATGGTGATACTGGGTATCATGTTCGTCTTACCAGTCTTCACCCGGGCACCATAAATGTAGAGTATATCCTCAGACCGGGCGCTATAAATGTAAGGCATATGCCTCTGTATATAAACTCCTCAAAAAAAGTTCGGAAACGTTATTTCGGTCGATTATTCCTCCCCTTTAATAATACCAATTGGTATTGTATTTTATATCGCTGGAAAGCCTGATTAGTCACCTTTACAACGAGGTACAACTTGTAAGGATCATGCATTCGTGGAATGAGCAACACAGCTAACCGTGTGGGTAGCGGCCCAAAAAAATGTGCCAAAATCCCCTGCAATATTCTTCTGTTGGTATTCACTCTCGTTTTGAGTTGCTTGGTGGATTGGATGATTGCACTCTCCCACAGTAATAAGGAAAAAACAACACACATTGGCCATTTTTACACTTTATTCATTTTACACTGTCAGAGACCTCAGTAGCGTGTGGAAGATCCATACGCAGTCACAACAGCTTGGCACCTCCTCCTCATGCTGGTCACCAGCCTGGTCACACACTGCTGTGGGATGGCATCCAATTCCTCAACCAGGATTTGCCGCAAGTCAGCCAACATGGTTGCGTTGGTCACTGGCACGTACAGCACGCCCAAGCTGATCCCACATCGCAGATTCTGGAGATATGGGATCGCCACTGGCTCCAGAATCTCATTCCGATATCTCACTGCATTGAGATTGCCTTCAATGATGACAAGTTCTGTTTTGCCTCTGAGAGAGATACCGCCCCACACCATGACACTGCCCCCATTGAAAGGTGTCACGCGATCTGTGCAGCAATCTGCATAGCGTTCTCCACGCCGTCTCCATACTTTGATCCTGCCATCCAACTTCCGCAAACAGAACCTTGATTCATCAATGAACATGACGTTGCCCCACATTCTTAGGTTCCACTGTCGGTGCTGTCGACACCAGCGCAAACGGGCCTGACGGTGAAGGGCGGTCATTGCAGGCTTACACACCTGTGACTGGCATACACCTGCCAGCACTTGAAGCTCAAAACGAGAGTGAATACCAACAGAAGAATATTGCAGGGGATTTTGGCACATTTTTTTGGGCCGCTACCCACACGGTTAGCTGTGTTGCTCATTCCACGAATGCATGATCCTTACAAGTTGTACCTCGTTGTAAAGGTGACTAATCAGGCTTTCCAATGTTATAAAATACAATACCAATTGGTATTATTAAAGGGGAGGAATAATCGACCGAAATAACGTTTCCGAACTTTGCGAGGAGTTTATATAAACTCTTACGTGGGATGCCAGAAAAATAGGCAATAACTATGGAATAATGAGGTTTACCCTTATTATTCTTAAGTTAGGTTAAAATAAAATCAGTCATTTGATTATTATGGATTATAATTACTACTACTTCAATTTACCATCAAAGCACTAATAACTAATAATTCATAATGGTTGAAGGTATTACGTTCTAATGATTAGGGTGACTCAGCCCTCGTGCTCATATGATATCAAAACAGACACCAGGTTTAACAAAAATATATTTATTAAACAAGGAAAATGGGAATATCACATTCTACTAAGTAGACATATCGATTTGTGTGGGTATGCACGTGTGTGCGTGTGTGTGTGTGTGTGTGTGTGTGTGTGTGTGTGTGTGTGTGTGTGTGTGTGTGTGTGTGTGTGTGTGTGTGCTTGCCACGTGTGCTCAGAGAACAAAGGAAATCACGTGGAGTAAGCCAAGTTATGCTTAGTGATCTCAGATCTAACGTTACTATGCATAAGTTCACGCACTTCAATCAGGAAATATTTAACCAAATACAATAAGCTAAAATTAGATCATATCACACCAATGTTAGTAAATGTTAGGATAGATGCGCAAACCGTGAGGCCTGCTTTGGTTAGTTAACAGTACTACCACATTAGCGATAAAACGATAGGCCAGCTGGCTAGCTTGCAAACCAGTGCAACAAGTTTATACAGCTATTATCGCACAAAGTCGAGATACAATCAAATTACTGATACACAATTCAGACTAAAATCCTAAGCTAAGCCTGGGATGTTTGATCAGTCTTACTGAAGTTTGCGGTGAGTTGATTACAGCTGGCTTGTCCGTGAGGTGGATGGCCAGGGCGTCTCCTTTGGCCTGGTCCGTCTTCGTCTGGTTATCGCCTGCGTGGCTGGAAAACACCTCGGTCGGAGTTGCGTTAATTCAGTTCTATGGCAAGCTAACGTCGCTTGCGTCTTCAGATGTTTGGAAATTGCTCCCAAGGATGAACCAGACTTGCGGAGGTCGTCAATTTTCTTTCTTGGCTGATTTCTTTTGATTGTCCCATGATGTCAAGCAAAGAGGCACTGAGTTTGAAGGTAGGCCTTAAAATACATCCACAGGTACACCTCCAATTGACTCAAATAATGTCAATTAGCCTATCAGAAGTTTCTAAAGCCATCATTTTTGGGAATTTTCCAAGCTGTTTAAAGGCACAGTCAACTTAGTGTATGTAAACTTCTGACCCACTGGAATTGTAATATAGTGAATTAAAAGTGAAATAATCTGTCTGTAAACAATTGTTGAAAAAATTACTTGTCATGCACAAAGTAGATGTCCTAACTGACTTGCCAACACTATAGTTTGCTAACATGAAATCTGTGGAGTGGCTAAAAATTAGTTTTAATGACTTCAACCTAAGTGTATGTAAACTAACGACTTCAACTGTAAAAGAGGCGAGCAACCTGTATTGAATATGAAATCCAAGCAAAATGTATTTTTAATATTATGCTTAGCCTTTAAGCTTGCACTGGCTCATTTGCTGGATATGCTGAAAAGCTGATTATGTAGCTTATTGTTAACTGTTCTGAAATAATCATTCTAATACTGCGTCCTCATAGGCTATAACCTGAAACTATTCACTGGAGATACGTTTTAAAGCGATTTTATCAAACCACTAAATCACGTTTTATTTCCTAATTCAACATTTCAGTCATGCAATAAAAAAACCTTTACTTTGGCGCCACTTTCTATATTTTTTGGATTTTTCCCAGGAAATAGGCATTCAATTTAAACTTCCGAAACAGTAAGCTTGGGGTTACAGTAAAGCATTCTGGGCAATTTCACTGCCCGAGGTCTGCAGTCTTGCTGATTCGAGCCAAATCGGGGGTCAAGGGACTAATTTAACATACTTCACTTGCATTTCTAACGGATTGGACCGCACTCGCTCTTGGCAACGCACAACTTCCGGTTTCTAAAGGGATTACCCCCAAGTGGAAGACAAGTGGTGAGTGGAAGTGCAGGAGGGCAGAACCATAGATATATATACGTAGATGCCGTATTCTACTGTTCAGATCAAGGGGCCAAGACTGGGCTTTCGTTTTGAAGCTCACTTCCTGGTGCCGTTGCTCACTAGCGCCACTGCGGTTGGCTCCAGTATAGGTCTTTCACCATGTAAGTCGATGGTCAAAATACTCAATCAATACACAAAAAAATTAAATTGCAATAGGGGCCTCTCCTTCATCTAATGCCTCTCATGTGCTGATTTTTTTAAATATTGTGTCGTTTGGACAGGGTATTAACATTTGTTCAGGACCAATCAGAGGGACAGGTTGAGCCCTGGGGTCACTGGCATAGATGCCCCACTGCCCTCACTTGGAAGGGCGGGACCAGAAGGGGGAGACAACAATCATTGGTCTAAAACGTGCCCTGGCGTCTTGGGACCTATTTTTATACTGTCTATGCTTGGGACAGGGAGACACGCTGTATTTTTGAGTTGAAGTCGATGGAGAACATCCCTTAGTAGCCTACCGTGAACAAGCTGTTGTTTTGTGGACGCAGTTCGTGACTGCCTTACCCGCTCATCTTCAACATGTTTGTCATCACATTTTGGTTGGAGCGAGCTATGATGTGTCTACTACGAAAAAAAATACTGTCGTGAGATGAGACAGAAGGGGATGTTGCAGCTACACTACAGGCCCAGTGTATCGGAGCAAGCAGCCAAACTGCTATCAATTTAGATATTAATTTAGCTATTCCACCCCCTCCCGTACGCAATGGCCGTACTCCCCCGTCACGAACGTTACCATTGCTTAGCAATGGTGGGTTAGCTAGCTAGCAAGCTAACCATATCTCACGGCAAGTTGTTTTAACATTTAGCTAGCAAGCTAACGATAGCTTATGGCAAGCCATTTTAATTTAACAGTTATTCGACTTCCTTAAAGTCATCCTTGCTGGCTGGCTATATAAGTTGGCTAGCTACCGTGATTGCCTAGCTAGCGTTACTAACGTTAGCCAGCTGTTCCAGCTAGAACCCTAAGCGGACATTTCTACACCTGGATAATTTTTTTAGGTCCCAAAAATTAAGAAAATGTGCAGGGAATAGAGCCAAGGTGTTAGCGGTACGTTTGTACTGACTCAATTCGGGGATGTTTAAAATAAAACCAATAATTTATCGGAAAAGAATACGGAGTCTGCATTTGTAAATGTTTGTGATTAGGTTGCAGGATGCAGATGAAAGTTAATGCTAGCTAATATGTAGCTAATGTAGCTACTGTGCTTTAGCTAGCGTGTGAACCCACTAACCACTATACAGCTTGGGCCAAGGCAAGATCCACAGACTTAGATTCCGATTGGCTTTATTTTAGGCAGCTTAGAAACAATTGCACTCTTCAGATGAAAAAAGCAAAATCTTCTCATTATCTAAATGCTATCAAGTGGGGGTAATTCATCCTCTTTCTGGAAAGCATTTAAATCACTAAAAAACACAAAATCCTCTGCCTCTCTTCCTCAGAAAATAATCTCAAATTCGATTACTATTACTGATAGAGAGGAAATTAGTGATGCCTTTAATCAGCACTTCATTTCTGCTGGTTATTTATTTGATAGAAACTTTGCAGCACATAGTTTGCGGAACACCTCTTTACCTAGCTCTGGTACTCAGAATGTCTGTCAAATAGCCCCCCCTACAGCTTGCTTAAATAAAAATCTTAATCATACATTTTCTTTTAGAACCTCCACATTGGAAGTTTGGAAAGCCTTAACTAAAATTGACGTTAGGAAAGCAACAGGGACTGATAAGCTTGACCCATACCTTCTGCGTCTCTCTGCATGATTGCTGAACCATTGGCCCAAATCTTCAATATGTCGATTCTTTCTGGTTCAATCCCTAAGACTTGGAAGGCAGCTAAAGTACTCCCGCTTCACAACGGTGGTGACTGTTGCGATATGAATAATTATCGCCCTATATCTAGGCTTTCATGTCTTGCAAAAAATTTTGAAACTCTAATCAATTCTCAGTTACATTCCTTTTTATCCTTACATGGTATTTTAAATGTACATCAATCAGGTTTTACAGGACCGGACATAGCACTATCTCAGCTGTATCCTTATTAATTAATTAATTAATTAATTAATTAATGACATACTGAGCTCGCTTGATAAAAAGCGTCACTGTGCAGCCCTCTACATCGACCTATCGAAAGCCTTCGATACTGTTGACCATGAGTTGCTCTTACAAAGGCTATCTGCTATTGGTCTGGATAGCTCTGCTTGCATCTGGTTTCAAAACTACCTACAGGATAGAACTCAGTGTATCTCAGTAGATGGAAAACAATCAAGCTTTCTCAGCATCGCTAAAGGTGTCCCGCAAGGCTCGACTCTGGGTCCATTGCTGTTCACAATTTATATAAATAATCTTGGTCTTTCGCAGAGTAATTGTAAATTACATTTTTATGCTGATGATACGGTTGTCTATACCAGTGCCCCCTCAGCCCAGCAGGCTATTATTGATGTTCAGCATTGCTTTAATTCTCTCCAGAAATCCCTCATTGACCTTAAGCTGGTACTAAATGCAAAAAAAAACTAAATTCATGTATTTTTCTAGATCTAGTAACTCTGTTAATGATCTGCATATTCACACATTGAATGGAACTGAAATTGAACAAGTCACTCATTATAAGTATCTGGGTTGACGATACTCTATCTTTTAAAACACATATTGAGAAATTTCAGAATGGTCTGAAGGCAAAGCTTGGCTTCTTATATAGAAATAAATCATGTTTCTCTTATGAGAGTAGAAAGATTATTGTTCAAGCGACACTCCTCCCTGTACTCGACTATGCTGATACAATTTACACACATGCTGTACCCTCAGCTCTTAAAAAATTGGATTCTGTTTACCATTCTGCATTGCGTTTTATTACCAGGGACAGCTACCGTACACACCATTGTGAGCTTCATAAAAAAGTAGGATGGCCCTCCCTTAATGTAAGGAGAGCCCAACATAGCATATTGTTTGTCTATAAAGCTCTTATTCAAGAATTACCTCACTATTTATGCTCACTACTCAAATACAAAACCAGCAATTACAACACACGCTCGCAGGAACGCTTGGCACAACCTTCAAGGCTCGCTAGGGCTCCAACACCTTGTTCCTCTTGATGAGTTCAAACTCTTGATTATGGATATTTTTATCGATGAATGCAATTGTTTTTAGATGTTTCTGTGTATTTGTCTTGCTTGTATATTTATGTATATATCAATCAATTTATATGTACAGTCAAGCCGGAAAGTCTCCCCACCCCTTTCACCTTCTCCACGTTTTATTACGTTAGACTTATACTACAATAGATCGAGTTCATTTTTTGCCTCAAACATCTACACACAATAACCAATAATGACGAAGTGAAAACAGGTTTTTAGAAAATATGCAATTTTATTTTACTGACAAAAATAGGTTATTTAGGGGTTACATATCTGTACACACCCTTAGCCTAATACTTGGTTGCTGCACCTTTGGCAGCGATTACAGCTTCAAGGCATCTTGGGAAAGAAGCTACCAGCTTGGCACACTTGTTTCTGGACATTTTTGCCCATTCCTCTTGGCATATCCTTGCAAGCTCCGTCAGGTTGGATGGGGAGCGTCGGTACACAGCCATTTTCAGCTCTTTCCACAGATGTTCAATTGGATTCAGGTCTGGGCTCTGGCTGGGCCACTCAAGGACATGCACAGACTTTCTCCGAAGCCACTCCTTTGTTCTCTTGGCTGTGTGCTTTGGGTCGTTGTCATGTTGGAAGGTAAACCTTCGCCCCAGTCTGAGGTCCAGAGCGCTCTGGAGCAGGTTTTCTTCAAGGATCTCGGTGTACTTAGCTGCATTCATCTGTCCCTCTATCAGGACTAGTCGCCCCGTTCCCGCTGCTGAAAAACATCCCCACATCATGATGCTGCCACCGCCATGCTTCACTGTAGGGATGGTATTAGCCAGGTGATGAGCGGTGCCTGGTTTCCTCCAGACGTGACGCTTGGTATTCAGGCCAAAAAGTTCCATTTTGGTTTCATCAGACCAGAGAATCTTGATTCTCATGGTTTGAGAGTCCTCTAGGTGCCTTTTGGCAAACTCCAAGCGGGCTGTGATGTGCCTTTTACTAAGGAGGGGCTTCCGTCTGGCCACTACCATAAAGGCCTGATTGGTGGAGTGCTGCCTGGATGGTTGATCTTCTGAAAGGTTCTCCCATCTCCACAAGGATACGCTGGAGCTCTGTCAGAGTGACCCTCAGGTTCCTGCTCACCTCCCTGGCCAAGGCCCGTCTTCCCCGATTGCTCAGTTTGGCCGGGCGGCCAGGTCTAGGAAGATTCTTGGTGGTTCCAAACTTCTTCCATTTACGAATGATGGTGGCCACTGTGCTCTTTGGGACCTGTAAAGCTGCAGAGATTTTTCCGTACCCTTCTCCAGAGCTATGCCTTGGCACAATCCTGTTTCCGAGGTCTGCAGATAATTCCTTTGACCCCATGGCTTGGAGTTTGCTCTGACATGAACTGTCAACTGTGGGACCTTATATAGGCAGGTGTTGGCAATCCCCAATCATGTCCAATCAATTGAATTTCTCACAGGTGGACTCCAATTAAGTTGTAGAAACATCTCAAGCAGTATCAGTGGAAACAAAATGCACTTCAGCTCACTTTTGGGTGTCATATCAAAGGGTGTGCACACTTGTGTACATATGATATTTAACATTTAGATTTTTTATAAATTAGCACAAATGTCTAAAAACCTGTTTTTACTTTGTCATTATGGGCTATTTTGTGTAGAATTTTGATACAAAAAATGAACTCAATCTATTGTAGAATATGTCTGTAACGTAATAAAACATGGAGAAGGTGAAAGGGGTGGGGAGACTTTCCGGCTTGACTGTATATATATAATTTATTTACTTTATTTACTTATTTTTATTTTTATTGCTTTTATCTCATGTCCTTGCTTCTATTGTATCTGTATTGGTGTTTACACAGGGCTCATCTGAAAATGAGTCTTGTCTCAGTGTGATCCCCCTTTATAAATAAAGTAAATATATATAACTTACAATCCCCACTTTATCTGGAACAGTTTTCAGAACGGGGTTTCATGCTGTGGCAAACCGTGACAGACTGCTCTGCCACAGTCAAGTTAATTAGCTGTTAGCCAAAAAGATGGTGGTTGTTTGCTCATTTAAGACTATGGGGTCAGCTTGCTACCTTTCTAGAGGCACTAGGGACATTTATAATAAAAGTAGTCTTTGTCAAAATAACATATGTGATTAATTGACTGTCAATATACTCTATGTTCGTCCATGTGTGGTGGTGATGCAGTGCGTCTAGCTTGGCTACCGAGCTCAGCTGGGATGCTATCTAGCTAATCAAATTCGCTGATGTTAGCTGAATATAAATTGAAAATAATTGAATGAACATTAATTATGTGACGAATACCACACATTCAATGCGAATAAATGACACAGTAAAATCGAGGATGAAAATGAAATGTTATATTATAAAACATTAGCAACTTAAGGAAGTTTATCGCGAGTTCGGTCAGGTCATGGGCTTTATAGTTCTGTCGCTTCTCCACCCCGAACTGTCAATCATACTGTGCCCGGGCCATATCCGGTTGACCCTGCTCCCGACAACGTCACTTCGGCTCCACGGAGCAGACGCAGTTTGTCCAAACTGGCGGCGAAAAATGCATCCGGAGCTTCAATTCAGTTTTTACGTGGGAAGGCAATGGGTGACGTCACAGTGACTTTGTCCATATTGTTATACAGTCTATGGTTCAGATACGTCTGTGTGGCGGCCATATTGCGGCGGGCAATGGCGGGAATCAGTTGCTTGAAAAAGGCCACAAAATTGTGGAATTTGGCTAAACAAACGGAAGAAACGACAAAAGCAAGAATCGTGGGATAACTTTTCACAAGTGGCTATTTGAGTATTTTAGGTTACTGGCATGTAAATTAGTGAACGTGATTTGTGTCATTTATTAGCGCCTGCTTGCGAAAACGGACATATAGGCTAGCTATCGCCCGGATGATAATGAAAACATGTAGCTAGGCTGTTAGCTAACGTTACTAAATAACTTTTAGTAAAAGGTAGTAATTATCTATCAAAGCAATGCATGACTTAAGTGACTAAAATTTATATTGATTTGACAATTATAACATTCTTTGTGTTATTAGTATATAGCAAATTATCGACTGGAGGGTGTGTTTATGAGATTATAGCCTACGTGGCATCCGCGATACCTGTGCTTCTGACAATTAGCCAAAATCTTGTTTAAAACGTTAGGTTGGGCCGTATTTAGGCTGCTTGTCGACTATGCACTGTAGTCTATGATTCAGCTACATGCCAGGTTGTAATTAGTAACTATTACAAATAAGATTATATGGGTGCTTTCAGATTTATGTTATTGAATTTTAATAAATCATGGACCGGAAGTGATTAAATAACATGCAATTTAGGATACGTCACACAGGGATGGGATACCTCACAAAGTTTTGCTCTTGCAGTAAGGATGAATATCAGAGGACAAGCCAGCGAACAAAATTAACTATATGCAGTACACAGCGTAGTGTACAATTTCATGATGAATATGATGCTGTTACCACAGCTGGCAATGTAAATGAGTGTTTTTAAATAAGTGGTGTATTATATCTCAATGTATTAAAACTAGTAGCTACAATGTCTAAGATGTGCAGCTATTACCTAATAAGGTTATAATAATCAGGGCTATCAACCTAATAAGTTTATAAGAACCGCCCTCGAATGCTTTCTTAGCCGCTACAAGCAATAACAATCAGCTCTGACAACATTTTGACAACTGATGTACAATAGCTAAAAGGACATTTTACAAATGGCTGTTCTGAGAAATCAAGTGTTATGTAGAAATTTCTCACGTTTATAACAAGCCAAACCTCTCAAAAATTGGTTAAGAATTGAGTGAGTTCTTGTAGATTTTATCAGAGGAAGTCTGCATCTCTCCATAAACGCCTGTAAGTTTAGAAGCGGATCTCAATATGCTGGCCGTGCAGACGTACGTATCTCTGCAACATTCCACAGCGGCGAATGCGGCATCTACGTGTATATATACACTGCCCGGCCAAAAAAAAAGTCGCACACTGTAATATTTTGTTGGACTGCCTTTAGCTTTGATTATGGCGCGCATTCGTCGTGGCATTGTTTCGACAACCTTATGCAACGTCACAACATTTATTTCCGTCCAGACTTGCATAAATTTTTGGCCGAGATCTTGTATTGACGACGGGAGAGTCGAACCACTCCGTGAAGTCTTCTCCAGCACATCCCAAAGACTTTCAATGGGGTTAAGGTCAGGACTAGGGGTGTTAACGATTAATCGTTGATCGATTAATTGCCGTTAATAATTTGATCGATCGACCATTTCAAATTTAACGATCAAATTGAACTATTTGCGGTCTCATCTTTATTGTGTCAATGGGTGCTGTTGGTGAAATGCAATCATTAAGTTAAACACAAGGGGGCGCGCGCACTGCAATTAGGAAACATGTTATTAACTTTACACAGAAGAAGACTCACTCGACCATGAAGCACGCTACTTATGCGTGCCTGGGACATCGGTCCCATCGGAACGCGTATTTTCAGCAGCTGCTCTCGCTGTAAACCGACTGCGCACACGACTCACCCCTGATAACGTAAACATGCTTATATTCTTAAATAAAAATCAGCAGGCCTAGGTATTTACTGCACTTATGCAGTTTAAGTTTTAAACTGAGGCCTGAGCTGTCGTAGTTTGTCGTAGCTTTCTCATTTCAAGAGGGAACCTATTATAGCGCTGTTTTCAAAAACGTTATTTATCTATCTATTTCATGATCATTTTGCAAATTTAAGTTTTTAATTAAGGCTCATCTTATTTTTGTATATGTCATAGACGTACGTCTTAGTCACTGATTCGCCTCGGAAGAGTGAGCGCAATTTCCCGTGCCTTATTAAAATATCATACTTAAACAAAACAGCGTTCATAATTATATTTGTGTTATGCTATGAAACAGGCGTATTTCTCAAATGTTTCAATAAAGCTTTGATTGAGGAAAAAAACATGCATTTTGTATTTTCTATGTCATAAGCTATTTTTAGCTGTTTTGTTATCGATTGATTGTTCATTAACGTTGACGACTATCGATCAAGGAAATTCCTTAGAATTTGCAACCCTAGTCAGGACTCTGGTGGCCAATTCATGTGTGAAAATAATTCCTCATGCTCCCTGAACCACACTTTCACAATTTGAGCCCGATGAATCTTGGCATTGTCGTCCTGGAATATAACCATTGATGGGATAACCTGGTCATTCAGTACATTCAGGTACTCAGCTGACTTCATTTTATTGCTGCATAACGTTGCTGAGTCTAGACCTGACCAATTGAAGCAACCCCAGATCATAGCACTGCCTCCAGAGGCTTGTACAGTGGGCACTATGCATAACTGGTGCAACTGCGACTTTTTTTTTGGCCAGGCAGTGTATATATCTATGGGCAGAACATTTAATGTAAAGGACTGGACTGCAGCCTTTAACTTCTTCTCTCTTGACTTTTGGCTTTGTTCTAATCTGAACACTCGTCTCCTGTCCATCTTCCCGGCTGGGGAAGGGACGAGACTATCCCTTGGTCTCTCCGGTTGTGTGACTATAGCTCTCAGTTAGCGTGTTCGAGACAAGCCACAACTGGGATCAGTTTAATTACCAGCTCCACTTCACTATCATTCTACAATATAGCGCAGGTGAACATGGAAACGTGCGTAGCCTAAGTTACCACACATCGAAGAAACAACTTGTTGAAAGGACAGAAGGATCTTTCACTCCAAAGGTTCCAGCAACGACTCGTCAAGGAACTGGACCAGCAAGCTGAACCGTCTAGAAAAGCAACTTGTAAAAAGGACAGCACAACCCAGGGACGCTGCCAGTTTTCCCTCGGACATCAAGAAGCCACGCCCCCCCCCCCATACTCCAGTACAGTAAGACTGACACGAACATCCAGGCAATAGTTTAGGAAAACTTTTATTGTAATGTGTGTGTATTTAGAGTATAACTAGAGTATAACAGAGCTGCCTCCCGCTCTGCAAGGAACCTGGGGGTGGTCCTGGACGACCGGCTGGACTTCAAAGAGCACATCAGGGCGACGGCACGGTCCTGCAGGTTCCTCCTGTACAACATCAGGAGGATTCGACCGTACCTGACCACCTACTCCACCCAGCTTCTTGTCCAGACCATGGTCACCTCACGCCTGGACTACTGCAACTCCCTGCTCGCAAGCCTACCGGCCTGCGCCATTCTGCCTCTTCAACTCATCCAGAATGCAGCTGCCCGGCTTGTGTTCAACCTCCCGAAATTTTCCCACGTAACCCCCCTGCTGAGGTCTCTCCACTGGCTGCCAGTTGCAGCCAGGATCAGGTTCAAAGTTCTGACCCTGGCCTACACTGCAGCCAATAGGACAGGCCCCGCCTACCTGCAGGACTTAATCCAGAACTATGTTCCTGCTCGACCACTTCGCTCTTCTACAGCAGGGCGACTGGCACTTCCCCCCTACGTTCTACTCCAACCCTGCCTGCATTCCGTCGAGGCCTGAAGACACACCTCTTCAGACTCCACCTTGACTGATATCCTCACCTAGGAATATCAGTTCCCTGTTCCCTGTGTTTTCCTGTCTGTTTATTATAGTTTATAATAGTATTTGGAATGTTTTATCATAGTATAGTTTATAATAGTATTTGGAATGGTTTATAATAGCATAGTTTATAATAGTATTTGGAATGGTTTATAATAGTATAGTTTATAATAGTATTTGGAATGGAAGTGTGGTGTTGCTGATTTGCCCACAGCTTACTGTGAACTACAGTCAATGTTCATTGCTAGGGATAGCTGCTACATTATGCAAAGGATGTGCTTTGCCTCGTCTGTTCTGTAATGATGATGATGTCTCTGTACGCACTTACTGTACGTCGCTTTGGATAAAAGCGTCTGCTAAATAAATGTAATGTAACTTAACATATCGCTTGCAGGCTATCGACGGTCAATTAGCCTCGCATAGCTAAAGTTACATACTCTTAACTTACAACTAACACTCATTTACAATCCGCCTCCCTTTTAAATCGAGATCTGTGCACGCAATCGCCCTTATACTAATACCTACTCATTAGATATAAGACCCCGTGCCTGTAACTGGACAGGAGCCTGGAATTTAGCTAGACGTAGCTAATTTCTGTAGCCTCGATACACACGCCATTCAGGCCACGTTAGCTTCATGCTAAAACCTGATTCATAATCCCCTCGAAACATACGTCTCATGGTCTCTGTACACCACGTGCTCTGGCGTGAACCCACGTGCTCTGGCGTGAACCCACATGCAGAAACATAACTGCATTATAACATGCCTCATTAATTTTCCACACTTCGTGTGAGGGTATGTGTGTATATTACCGACGTAACTGGTAACCCAATGTGAAGCTATATAAGTTTATTTAAATATTCTGCACATTCATTGGTGCCTCCATGTGATGACTGTTAAGATGCACACGTTTTAACTATCTGTCCTCACTACTAAATTCTTAATGTACCTAACGACACTACATTCATGCTGCTGCTGCATTCCGCAGTGACATTATCAATGAACACAAGTGAGCCAATTCCAGTGGCAGCCATACATGCCCAAGCCATAACACTGCCTCCACCAGATGAAGTGGTAGGCTTTGGATCATGAGTGGTTACATTTTTTCTCCACACTTTTCTCTTTCCATCACTCTGGTACAGACTGAGCATTGTCTCATCTGTCCACGACACTTTTTGCGAACTCTAGCCTAGCCGTTCTGTTCTTGATGCTTACCAGGGGTTTGCATCTTGTGGTGAACCAGTTCAAAGGTGTTTTTCTTCACCATTCCAAGTATTCGTCTGTCATCCATTACACTGGTCTTCCGTGGTCTGCCAGGTCATTTGCAATTCCTGAGCTCACCAGTACATTCTTGCTTCTTAAGAATGTACAGTGCTTTGCGAAAGTATTCACCCCCTTGGCGTTTTTCCTATTTTGTTGCATTACAACCTGTAATTGAAATGGATATTTATTTGGATTTTATGTAATGGACCTACACAAAATAGTCCAAATTGGTGAAGTGAAATTTAAAAAAAACTTGTTTTAAAAAATTCTAAAAAAAAACAAAAACGGAAAAGTGCATATGTATTCACCCCCTTTGCTTTAATGTATTTTTAAAGTATCATATTTAATATTTGGTGGCATATCCTTTGCATGCTGCTACTTCCTGAAGTCTGTGACCCATCAATATCAAAAGACTCTTGATATATTATTTTCTGGTACTCTTACAAGCGATACTATAACGTCTGCATTTGAATGGATCTCTATGGGAATTAGGGGGTGGGACTAGATTTAGCTGTAAATAACACTTGAACTGTATAGAACACATGGTTGGCTAAATGTCTCTAAGTCATCAAGGGTCTATCCTATCAAACAAGCCTTAAACCATCACTCTGCTGCCGGAAATACAGTAGATATGGATGGATAACTTGAAGGGTTTCTTCTCCTGACTTATTTTTCCATAGAGTTCAATAGGAAAATTTGTCAGGAGAAACAACCCTTAAAGTGATCCATCCATATCTACTTTGAGGCCCGTTTGATACCTCAGACCCTTGATGACTTACAGCCATTTTACCAACCATGTATTCTATACAGTTCAAGTGTTATAGTATCATTATAGTATCGCTTGTAAGAGTACCAGAAAATAATATATCAAGAGTCTTTTGATATTGATGGGTCACAGACTTCAGGAAGTAGCAGCATGCAAAGGATATGCCACCAAATATTAAATATGATACTTTAAAAATACATTAAAGCAAAGGGGGTGAATACATATGCACGCACCACTTTTCCGTTTTAGTTTTTTTTGTTGTTGAATTTTTTAAAACAAGTTTTTTTTTAAATTTCACTTCACCAATTTGGACTATTTTGTGTAGGTCCATTACATAAAATCCAAATAAATATCCATTTCAATTACAGGTTGTAATGCAACAAAATAGGAAAAACGCCAAGGGGGTGAATACTTTCGCAAGGCACTGTACCTCATTTGCTGTTCGAGGGTTCAGGCCTAGTTTTTGCCCAATTTTCCGTCTGTTTCTCTGGACAGCGTCTTTGTGATAGTTCTCTGTAAAAAGCGCTATTCAAAATAAATAGGCCTATCTCACATTTCCGGGTAGGCAAACCGGAAGGGGTGAATACTTTTTTCCGGTAGCTTAGTTCACTCAGGTTCTCCCCACTGAACTGTGGTTCTGTCAAAGCTCATACAGAGAGAAAACGTACTATACGATCTCTGGTTCTGCTTTTATCTTCATTGAAAATAGCTGCATTCAGAAGCAACAAAGCTTGCAGTGTTTCTCGCTGCTCCATCTCCAAGAGAAAATAACCAGACATAAGCTAGGAAATTACCTGTCTATGGGGCATACCCGCTAGCTTGCTAGCTTGCAAACAAGCAAAAGGTTTTTATCAGCTGCTCTTAAACTAACGTTTAGCAACGCTGTCTATAGGGTTGGGTACCGAAACCCGGTACCACTATGGCGCCGGTTCCCATACGACCGGTATCTATCGTACCGAATCAAAGCGCATATTTCGGTGCCACGTTAAAATACAATGAGCTGCCGTTTGAAATATCCACTGTATTTCACCACCCTCTGGTGCTCCAAACAAAACTAAACATCGCTGACGCATGCCCCGACCCACACCTAATGTTGGGTAACATTTCACTCAGACAGTGACAGCAAGTACCGTTAAACGCAAAATGCCGAAAGCAAAACAGTCGAAAGTGTGGCTGTATTTTACACAAAAGGATGCGAACAATAGCACGTGCAACAAATGTTTAAAAACAATATCATGCAAAGGGGGGAACACGTTAAATTTGATGAGGCATTTGGCCCTTTGAAGTCGTCAAGCCCAGTAGCAACCACCTCAGCCGGTGATGTGGGAGTCCCCGACCCCGGCGATGAGACGATTGACGAGGATTCCAGCAGCGTTTCCTCAGGTTAGTAACGTAACGTTAATGATGCAAATCTTGAATTTATAAAGTAATCAAACTGTTTATTATTAGCTAGCTAACGTTAGCTGTGTAACTAAATTTACCGCAGCAGGCTAATGTTGCCATGCATGCCATGTTAGCTAGTTAGCTAATGTGAGGTCATTTTAGCTAGCTTGCTAACGTGAGTTAAATTAGCTAGCATGCAACCCTGAAGTAAATAGTTGTCAATAACGTTAGCTGTCAACTATGAACGTTAGAATATAGCTGGTTTTATTACAGTGCTTGAATTGGACCAAAACAAGTTCCAGTACTCCTCAAACTACATACGGTTAATATAAATTAATGTTGGGACGTTAGGCTATACAAAATTCAGAAGTGCAGAGAGGAGGCAGACACTGGGACTGACAGCTCCTGCCAATTTCAAGCACTGATTTTAATTATTATTATTTACACATATTACTATTATTATTATTGGCAATATTAATGTTAGCTGACCAACGTCTTAACCTTTTTATTTATTAATACAAAATGTATATGTTAACTGGAATTCTAAATGATTTGTAAAATATTTAAGATTATTTATGTTTAGCCTATATTTTATGCTCTCCAGCTACAGCAGTAGTGACCCCATTCACCTTGGCCAAGAAGGGAATCTTATCGAAAGAGAGGGTGGAAGAATGCCACAGGGCTTTGACCAAATTTGTGGTCAAGGGACTGCATTCTTTTTCCACTGTGGAATCTCCATGGTTCAGGTAAAAAAATATATATATACTGTATATATAATTGTTTTAGGTAATTGCATTATGGCAGCATGTGAAAATAATATTTGTTTATTTAGTGTGTATAATCATAATCTAGTTATGTGCCATTAAGACAAACAAGACTAATACACATCCTTAAATTAGGAGAGTAGTTTTCACTTGCTTTGTTTGCTGTTATTTATTATTAGTAGTAGTACTGTAACTTATTTATTGTTAAATTGTTATTTGTTAATATTCTTAATTTAATATGTATTAGCAATGTTTAATAGTGTTTTGTATTTAATTGTAATTCTAATTTAAACAGTGTTAATAGAGTTAATAAATTAATATATTCGCAATAAAAAAGACGTTCTTTAAAGTTGTTGTTTGCTCTTTATTTTAAAGAAGGTATCGGTTCAGGCACCGGTACCATTTTAAAAGTATCGTTTTAGCACCGGTATCCACAAAATGAAATGATACCCAACCGTAGTTGTCTAAGGTTTGAGTGGTGGATTGCAATAAAGACGCTTTCGTTTGCTAACTTGCTCGCTAGTAAAAAACTAGCTTTGGTCGCTAATGTTAGTTAGCTTATCTCAGTGCTCCAAGAGACAGACATGTCTAGGGCATCCCCGCTAGTTGCTAGCAAGCAAGCAAAAGGTTTTTTAAAGAATTTTTATCAGACCTGGTCTTAAACTAGCTACCAAGCTAACGTTGTCTAACGTTTGTGTGCTGGATTGAAATAAAGACGCTTTTGTTTGCTAACTTACTCGCCACTAGTAAAAACCAACTTAGCTTCTGTTGCTAATATAAACTAGGCGACAGCAAGATAGCAAGCAAGCAATAAGCGTTTAATCAGAGCTGCTCTTAAACTAGCTAGCTAACAAGCTAGCGGTATCTGACGTTTGAGTGCTCAATTTTTCTGTTTTAATTAGCTAGTGTGGTTCGGTGAACACGCATCCCGTCATTAGTCAGATTATGATGTAGCTTTAAATTAACCAGGAAGAAACTAATACAAAATATAAAGCCATTTATAAATATAGGCTATATGCCCAAGTATCATAGAAGCAAAGTTGTTGTTACTTTTGACTCCAAATAATTACATATTGTAGGATATCTAATATTTAGATATAAAGAAAGTGCGGAGGGAAGCCTTTGACTCCCTCCTTATTAAGTTCAATTTGAGATGGGTTTTTCGAGTGGAAGAATTCTCAAGATAAAGATGAAGGAAATAGCAGAAGTTTAATCTTTTATTAAATGGTCAAACGTTGATTCAACATGGGAAAACCACAAACCTACGCAGAGGATTCGGAATTCCCCGAACAATAACAAACATTAGTTTTTACAATATCATAACTCCTTTATGTTGCTAATACACCAATGATATGTGGTAACACCTTTTCATAATATCTTATTTTATCCAATAACAAATTAGGCAAAACATTAATATGTTATATGACCTGTTCTTACCCTATGCGCTTGGGGGCACTCTTGATCTATCAAATACAATTGTTTGTGACCTCCTTTCCTCCTTATTAATCAGCTTAGTTATGGAACACAGGAGGAAAACATTCCTGTTTTGACTGGTGTGCTAGATGCCCTGTCCTTGCTGACAGAGAGCTATCCTGCACTCTCTCACACCTCAGTACTTTTCCACTAGATCTTGACTGTATTATTTAATTATTTATATAATATTATTTATTCTTGGGCCTACAGAAGTTTCACAAAACAGCTTACTTCCACATTCCCCCCTTTGAGACCGTCCGGTCTCACACTCTCTTATTGATACTTCGCCTGGTGGTGGGGTTATGTTATGACATTAGTATTGTATGATAAAAAAAACATTTGTAGTTGATTAGTTTCATGCATAATTTACCTAAGTTAATATTTCCTCTAATTAACAATTAACAGATGATCTATCAAACAGTAAATATCAAGAATATCAAAAAGTTAATAAAAAATATCAAAAAGTTAATCAAAAATATCAAAAAGTTAATCACAAATATCAAAAAGTTAATCACAAATATCAAAAATTTAATCAAAAATATCAAAAGTTAATTAAAAAGCTACTGTATTTAATGATTTTTAATGATCATCTAATTTTGATTCGCTATAATTATACAAAGATTATATAAAAATAATTGGATTATACTTGTAATGTCTTCTTCCTCTTCTTAGGAGCCCATATTCTAAGAAGCCTGAGGAGGGGCTTTATTATGTCCCCTTTGAGTTGTTCTTTTCTTCATGTAGTCAGTGTATGTAATATGTGTGATCCACTTAGATCCTTCGAGCCTCCCTCTCTCTCGGGCGCAGCTCCAGGCTGGATCCCTTTCCACTGAGCCCCTTCCACCCGACTCCTCGGAGTGAAGGACCCTCAGCCTCTCTGCTTCCCAGGCGTCTCCTTTTCAGAAACCCTGATCACAGAAAGCACTGCTCGCTTACTAACGCATTCGGTTTCAGCTTACAGTGGCCTGACTGTACATTGAGCCGAGCGCGGCGGCCATGTGCTCCACTACAGGGACGCCACTCATGGTCTTACTGCTCTCTGCGACCCGACCGGCCGGTGACCCAGTCGATAGCGATCCCCAGCCCAGCGTCTAAACACCGAGCCCCGTAGTGGTAACTAGCCACCCGGTTGGGAACCGACGGTCTGATCCCTATCCCACTTTGCTATGGGTATAGAAACTTTGACCGTTTTCACCAGCCTTGCCTGTTCACAGAGGTTGTCTGTTCCCCTCTGCTAGGTGTGGACTGTCATCCACGTGCCACGCAGTGCCTGCATACTTACATGCGACAACTACGCCGACTAGACGGTACCACAGCAGTATGTCAATTCATACTTCATCAGACACGGGGGCCTTCAGTCTTCTCCCCTGCACTATATAACGTTTTTAACGTGCCCTCGGAACTTTGCAATTCCGCCGCCGCCTGTTCCCCACTAGGTTCGGGGTGCCTAATCCCCTGCCTAATGGGGTGTCAAATGGATAAATCTATTCTGACTATTTTATTTTATTTTTTTAAATTTTTTATTTAAAACTAGTTTTTAGAACCATTGTCACTGCTCAGGGTCTGACAGACCCCGAATCTGGGGAAAATGTCTCTTGCCAAGGCTTTAGCTACAGTTTTAGAATCCGCATGCGCAGTGGGGAATGCTTCTACCCATCTTGATATCATGCTAGTATAAACCAATGTTTCTGTATTTCTCTCATCATCTCCCCCCTTGCAGAGTGGCCAACACCATGGGCAGCTCTGCAAATGACCTCTATTACTGCGTTTGGTGCAATTGCTTTCCCTGCTTTCCCTGTACATTGCCGCCATATTCCTGTAGACTTATCTAATCGTTTAATCACAAGGTCTGTTCCACCTGTATGTGCTCCGCACTTTATAATTATAATTTTTACGGGTTGTTTCATGACCTCCAACAGTTCTTTTACCTCAAAAATGTTTTTTATACGGTTTCCCCCCTCGTCTTGCACATATTCCCCAAAATGTGTACTATATACCCCACAAGCATACGCTGAGTCACAGTAGATATTAACGGTGTGTCCTGTACCCCTTCCACAGACTCATGCTAGGGCTACTAGTTCTGCTTGTTAGGCACTTGTCCCTGGGCTTAGAGCTGATTCTTCGATCGTTTGATATGTCCATGGTCCTTCTTGTCGTATTACAGCATATCCGGCTCTCCTTTTTCCTGTGCGGGGATCAATGGATGACGCACCGTCCACAAAAAGCACGTGGTCCGGAGCCATCAGTGGTTCTTGTTGTAAGTCTTCTCTTGCCCTTGCTTCTGCTTCCACCACTCTTTCACGTGTGGAAAATGTGGTTGGCCTTCTTCTGGGGTCATCATTAATTCCGCTGGGTTCGCAGCTTTGCATCTGATAATGGTCAATCCTGGCTGTGTGAGTAGGATCTCGTATCCTGATACTCTCCGATAAGTTAGGGACGATTTCCCTCTACTGAGTAGTGCTTCTACTGCATGTGACACATACAGGGTAACTTCATGCCCTGCCGTTATTGGCGTTGCTTGCCTTCTCTACTGCAAAGGCGGCTGCTGCCGGCCCTTTCTCTGGAGTCCTCTTTTTGCAGTACCCCCGTCATTCCTAAGAATCTCTGCATTTCTTTCACCGTTCTCGGTCTGGGCACCTTCGTAATTGCTTCAATTCGTTCTGCTGAAATACTTTTGCTCCCTTCCTTAAGAGTGTGACCCAGATATTGCACTTGTTCTTGACAAAACTGTAATTTTGACTTGGATACTTTGTGGCCTTTTAGTGTCAGTTCTTGTAACAGTTTCTTACTGTCCTCTTTGCTTGCGGTCATACTTGGGCTGCATAGGAGAAGGTCGTCCACGTACTGGATGAGAGTGCTCCCCCCCTTTGGGGGAAAGTCCGCTGGGTCATTTCTGACCATTTGATTGAATAGGCTAGGGGATTCTACATATCCTTGAGGCAGTCTGATAAGTGTACTGTTGCCCCCTGTATCTATTAAAAAGTTGCATGTTTTCCCTCTTATGAGAATATCAATTTGTGGTTAATTTGTGGCACAGCTGGATGTTATAGATAGCATTTCCTTTGCTTCACGCTCCCTCTGCTCCTAGGGGTGTAGGATTCTCAAGGCATCCCTATTGAAGGAGATTCTGTTGGGGACTCATTCCCCATTGTTGTTGTGGTTGCTGTGGCTGCTGTGGCTGCTGTAGCTGCTGTGGCTGCTGTCTCCCTGGTTGGGGTAGGACTGGGGTAGGCAATGGGGCCAGGAAGGTTTCTTCATCCTCTTCGTCTCCTTCTTCCCCTGGATTGTATCGAGCCGCTCTTCCTGAGGATTTTGCTGGCACTGTTCTGGATATCACTACTGATATCGTAGACCTGCTTCAATTCTTGAACTCGTTGCTGCGAGTACCCTCCTTCTTGTTCTGCTTTTTTCACCTCCTTTAGGGTTTGTTTTCAGCATTTCCTTTGTCACTTTCTTTTTCTTCCTTGTTGTACTATCATCTGATTCTTCACTATCAGAGGAGCTTGATTCATCTTTGGGAATGGCAGTTGACCTTAGTTTCACTTTTCCTTTGATGTCATATTCTCCTCTCCTTGGGTCTCTTCCAGCTCTTCTTGCTTCTCCTTTCGGTTTCGTTTCTTCTTCTCACATTTCTTCTTCTCACATCTCACATTCTCACACCTTCTTCTCACTTCTCACCTCCCTCTGCTTCTTCCATTGCCCTATTAATATCTGGTGGCACATCCTAGCTTGACTATTATTTAATTATTTATATAATATTTATTCTTGGGCCTACAGAAGTTTCACAAAACAGCTTACTTCCACAAAAGTACCCCCCTTTTCTCTCTATCTCTGTCGCTCTCTGTCTCTCTCCCACTCACTGACCCCTCTTCCCCCGCCCCCCCACACCTTAACCCAATCAGGACAGGGATGCCCTTTCTGAGGAGGTATTTCTATGGGCACGGAAGGAAAGAACTTGTGTTCAGTTTCTGGAGTTTCATCGGAGTCTTGTATCTGGGTGGTGTTTGCGGAGTGTGGAATTTTACATTTCATCCCTGGACTTTTTGAATGTTCTTCTGTCTGTTGGTTCTGGGACTTTGGTGTTAGGCATTCTGTGGATTACCTTGGGAGAAACAAGCTGTGGTCTGGTATTGTCTTTCATTAATTTCTTCTGTGACTGTAACTTGTCCATGTCTGTAGCATCGATTGTTTGTTAAGGTAGTTGAACCTACGTCTTTAGTTAAGGCATTGAATACTGGTTGTAACTTAATAAATCTCGTCATTTTAATCCGGTTGTGAGTTGTACATTTTGATAAAGGTTGATCCAACAGGCTGCTCTGCCTATCTTGTCGATTTAATTGATAATTGATATCCTTGATAATCATTAACAAATTAAATCAAATAAATACATTTTAAGTGTTGGATAAGTGAGGAGTTTTAAACGTTGATGCCACTTGTGTTCGGTATTCAGAGTGCTGAACATTAAAAAACGAGGGCGTTGGCTGTTAAAACTGCTGAATTCAAAAAAGACACATTTTACTAAATCCTCACTTCCCCGACAATATTGTGAAACAAAAGCTTAAAACTAGCTAAGGAAATAGGATTCACTCACTAGCGAACATGCTGGCTTAACGTGGGATGCTAGCTAACATTAGTTAATCAAACTATTGAAAAAGTAAGAACATATTTTTATGACATTTCAGCATCTTAGCTAGGTTATTGACATATTAGTCACATGTTTATGAGTGCTTATGTAACATTTCTCACATGAAAATAAAAGATTAAAACCAGTGAGCTGGGCTGGGGTATCACCGGTTTCTTGCTAACTGAACCCAGCTCCAGCCATTGTAGCTACCACATAGCCCGTGCGCCTTCATTATGCTTGTCATTAAGCTAACTTTAGCTTGGTAAAATATTTGTTAACCGTCAATTTTCTGTAGCGTTTTGAATTTTAATGTTTTGTTGCACAGAATTAGAGGCACTGTGAAATGTCAATATTAATTAGCCAGCTAACCATGCATGCTATGCATGCTAGTCTTTCCTCTGCCTGTCTGCCTACCTTTATAATTAATAACATTCTCAAAAAAGAACACTCAACACCTTGTCAAGCCCCACATCACCCTGAAACTCGTCAGGAATGCAGATAATGTCCGACAATGTGACTTTTGGGAGTGATATTAGGGGCTGGGAAAAACACCAGATCCATGGTTTCCAATGGGGAGTTACAGGTGTCCCTAGAATCGGAAATAAGTATTCACCCCTTCCGGTCTAGATCGCCATGTTGTGAAATAGGCCTATTGAATTTAATTGAAATTCTCCCATACTTCAGTCCTCCACCATCTAGAGGGCGATAGTCTTTTTGTCAAGCAATGCGTAAAGTATTTATCCTGATTGCACCACCCCAATCATCTATATTGATGTTGCAGTTACTACTAATTAAGCACAGACGGAGATTGATGGCAAGTGCAAGTGGCATTTGCATTTCCAATTATTTAGAACTGCGGACATCCAAGAGCAAATTTTAAATGATTTACAGGGGATGTTTGTTTTTGTTTCAAGCAGTGGGAAAATGTATTCAAAATGGGAGCAGTTATACAAGTTAACTTGCTCATAAATGGTTAAATAAATAGCATTAATATAAATATATTAAGATGCATTAATATAAAATAGTTTATAGAAGAGGTGTATAAATTGTAAATGAAATATGTGGTGATTGTTGTACACAGTTGAAATGAAAATTTCTAAACTGTGATTCAATTTGATATGGTTAGCTGCTTTTACTGTCTTCTGTCATTGATTGACAATGCTTATTGAAAACCTATTCAAATGCAGTGATTCATCATAATTACTGGTACCATCCATTCTCTGTCAATGTGAATAATAATAAACTTGTCTACCTTCATACAATTTTGGCACGTGTGTATGGTAAAGCAAATAAAAACAGAGCAAAATAAGCTTCAAATTAAACCGTAAACTTAAAACAAGTCATTAAGAAAGTTGCTGTTGGAAGCTTATCTGATCACAGGCAGCTTGTGGGGGGGTTTACTGCCTCATTATGAGTCACTGTTGTCCTGCTGACTGAATACCTCCATCCCTGGGTGATTATTATGGCCAATTATGCACCACCCTACAGGGCTGCTGGCCACACCTGGTGAATTTGGCTGTGTTTCAGTTGTGGGTCATTTGTCCTCTCAATCAGCAGCCATGCTGTTTCTTAATTTTAAACTTTTAAGACATTCTGGTCACATTCACTTCTGTTCCTGCTAACTTACTGTATATATACAGTGTCATGCTGTGAAATTCCGTTTGCCTGTGATCGCTAAGGTGGTTGCATTTAGTGTTACTGCCTGTTACTGCCTGTTACTGCTTTCCGTTCATTTGCGATTGTATATGTTGTACAGGGCACCGCAGACCCTCAAAGAGCACTGACCGCCGCCCAGCTCGTGTGAGTCTTCATTGCTTCCTCTCATTCTTAGTCTTCCTGTCTCCTCTCTCCAGTCTTTCTGATGAATAATTATGAAATGAACCACTGCTGATAATCTTAAGGGGATGGCTTAATTAGCCTATGTACTGACAAAAGTAGTTGACAGTACATAATAAGTGGTTGACATAATCAGGTTTCTACCTGATTGCACGCCAGTCAACTTTGTTTGGAGCAAGGCGGTTCCATCGGCACTAAGGCCATGGATTTCTTCTCCATGACCAATTAATCTACTGTGACTAACCCTGTTATCACTGTCGCTCTCTTGTGATCAGGGAGAATGATGTAGCTGCCATTGACGTTAACATGGGCTGTCCAAAAGAATACTCTACTAAGGTAAGATTTTGTTCATCATGACCGTCTGTGGGGACATTTATTTTGTCAAAAGGCCAAGGCCTGACCATGTTAGATGCGTTTCAGGAGTACAAATAAGGCCAGTGGGTCTATACAATCTAAATCTATACAAACTAATCTAATACTAATTTCTGATGCCTTATTTGTACTCCTCAAACGCATCTAACATGGTCAGGCCTTGGCCTACTAATTAGTGAAATCAGCTGGCTGAGTTCATGGGTGGAAGAAACACATAGCAGGACTTTTCCTTTCTGATCCCTGTATTTTACACCTCTGTACTTCTGTCTGTGGTGCTGCTGATACAGGAGGAGGAGGGGCGATAGATTGGGAGAAGCGAACCCCACTGTCCAATACATGGCCGGTAAACTTGTCTACCTTCATACAATTCATATCACTATGAAGAAATCGGGTCAAACTGCGTTTCCCAAAAGCATCGTAAAGGCTAAGACGTTGTAAAACCCTTCGTACGAAGCTTCTTGAACTTTGGGTGCGTTTCCCAAAAGCATCTTAACTTAAGACGCTCTTAGAAACGCTCGTAGATTAACGATTACTCGAGACATCATGGGAGAGCCATTTGATGCATCGCCAGGAACGTTGACAATGTTCTTTCACATGTTGTGTAAAGCATTGCCCGATCCAGTGAAAAAGGCCCTAAGCAAGGTTGTGGGGCTTCCGCAGGAGAATTGGGATAAACGAAGAGCCCATCTTGTCCACCACGTGAGGCAGCACAGGGAAAATGTGAAGAACTCAGAAGGGCAGAATAAATCTCTAAAGAAAAAGCAAAAAATTGCGGCAAGACTCCTATATAACGTACCCGTAAACTTGCTAGGAAGGGATCTGCTGTGCAAATTGAATGCCACCATTTCATGCACGCCTCAAGGGCTGATTTGCGCTTTTCCTGGATCTTCTGGACAATATGTGTGGCTCCTTGTCGGGGAATCGAACCCCGGTCTCCCGCGTGACAGGCGGGGATACTCACCAATATACTAATGAGGACAGTCGTAGACGGTTAAGTGCGTTTTAGAAGCCCATAAATCACATACTTTATAAGATTTTTCGTGTTAGTGTTCATTTCATTTTACGGTTACCATAACCACTGATTTTTTTTATTTATAGTGATGTTAGATGCAGCAATATTTACGTTTATTTATTTATTTTTAATTTACTTATTTTTATATATTTGGAAATTACCCATAAAAAGCCATTCCTTAAATAGCCCTATAAATAAATAAGTTTGAGACAAGTAAAATCAGTGGGAAAAGGATTTCATTTCAAAAGAAACTTTGACATGCCTAACCGGCCATGTATTGGGAAATGGGGTTCGCCTCTCAATCTATCGCCCCTCCTCCTCCCATATCAGCAGCACCACAGACAGAAGTACAAAGGTGTAAAATCCAGGGATCAGAAAGGAAAAGTCCTGCTATGTGTTTCTTCCACCCATGAACTCAGCCAGCTGATTTCACTAATTAGTTCTACCTTCTGGCTGAAGAATTGTGCCAATTAGCAAATCCAGGTGATTGGAACTAAATACTTGGGAGGACTTTTTACTTTCTGAACCCGGATTTTACACCTCTGGTTAAGTAGCACTTAAGAGGTGACTGCGCATTCACGCTTTAAGAACTGTTTTGGGAAATGCGTGTTACAAATTAAAGAGCCATCGTAGAATCACTCGTTGAAATTGCATTATATTAATTTATATTGATTTGTTCATACACAAACAGAAACTGAATGACCTCTCCACACCACCTCATGTGCTATTGCTCACAATGTCAAAATTGCATGCATTGACTGGGTTAAACTTTGCCGGTATTCCAAAATGTTCAAGTTTTGCAAAATTTCAACATCCCGCAATGGAAACACCTCAGATATTTAACCTCTTCGTGCAGACCCCCTAGTGGCCATGCTGCTGGCGCCGTGAGATTACTCATTTCTCCTGCAACCAAACTATGAGTCGAAACAACAAACTCTATGTTCTAGTTTTATTAGTGCACGATATATGACAATTCTCACCTAAAAATACGAACGGTCTAAAGTGCTGAGGGCGACTAACGTCGACCACAGCTATTTTTACAATGCCGGTAAAGAATGAAACGATTACCAATTTACGCTGACGTTCTTTTATCGGCTTTTAACCGGATTCCCACTTAAAATGTTTTTTTATTTTTATTTATTTATTTATTTATACATACAGTGCCCTCCACTATTATTGGCACCCCTGGTAAAGATGAGTTAAAAGGGTTATTAAAAAATTCACCGTTTGGTGAATTAGCTTAATCTCACACTGAAAAAATGAGAAAAATCCAACCTTGCATTTATATATAGAATAAAGTAATAATCCTTTGCATGCCATGACTTCCTGATGTCTGTGACCCAACAACATCAAAAGACTCTTGATATCTTATTTTCTGGTACTCTTACAAGCGATACTATAACGTCTCTGCATTTGAATGGATCTCTATGGGAATTGGGGCGCGGAACTAGATTTAGCTGTAAATTATGCTGGAACAGTATGGAATACATGGTTGGCGAAATGGCTGTAAGTCATCAAGAGTCTGAGGTATCAAACAAGCTTCAAACAATCACTCTGCTGTCAGATATGCAGTAGATATGGATGGATCACTTTAAAGGGATAGTTGGGAATTTTGGACATAATGTCTCAGTTACAACTTACCTATGATGTAGTTGATTGATGGAAACCATTTTCAGCTAATTCCATGCTGTCCCTTCTTTTGGACATACACACGCTGCTAATGCTAGCGCAACTCTAAAGTAACTGCTAGCATCCACTACCAAACGCACTGAAACACTCCACAGTGCACCCAAAGCAAATAAAATACAACTAGTCTATCGGGGTTATTTTGAGTGTTTATGCCATCATTTTTGAAGTCAAACTATCGTTGAATCCTTTACTTTGTGCTGACCTATATTCTCTGTGGTGGCGTAGCGAACGTGGCCATTGCAACTTGTTGCACTTCTTTGTTGTTGTAGTCGACCAGTGCCGGCACTACATTAGGTAACTTTAACTATCGCTCCGCCGCCGTACTTCCACAGAGAATATAGATCAGCACAAAGTAAAGGATTCAACGATAGTAGATAATGGGCGCTATTTTTATAATGATATTGTAACCTCCTCGGCTGAAAACATCTTGCTAATGAGTAAGGGCAGAAACATACCTCACGCAAATAGCTACGCGAACGTGGACGCTTCGAGCTACGCGAAAAGTTTTTTTTTGCCATGACATTTGTGAAAGACAAGCCAGAGCGTTGCAGCAAGGGACGCTATAGCAGCAACAACAGTAAACAACTTTCTTGTTTGGTGTGCATTTTTCGGGGAGCCCTTTTCTCATATGTGCTCAATATCGCCATCTAGTGTTCTGAAACTACATAGTATACCTTAAATCTAGTACCACCCCCCAATTCCCATAGAGATCCATTAAAATGCAGACAGGTTATAGTATCGCTTGTAAAAGTACCTGAAAATAAGGTATCATGAGTCTTTTGATATCATTTAATACTCAGTCATGATAACATCACCTGTTTACCTGTGAAATGTTCCAAACAGGTGTTTTTTGAATTTCCCAGTCTTTTTTTTTGCCCCTATCCCAACTTTTTTGGAACATGTTGCAGGCATCAAAATTCGGAATTAACATATATTTACAAAAATCAATAAAGTTGATAAGGTAAAACGTTAAAACATAGCATTTTCTTTGTACTGTTTTCAATTATATATATATATATATATATATATATATATATATATATATATATATATAAAAGAGAATTTACAAATCACACCTTTTATGTGCATTTTACATGCTGTCCCAACATTTTTGGAATTGGGGTTTGTAGATGCAAATCATTGATTCTTTACAAGGCTATTCAATTTGGTAGTGTCAGGGTTTTATATCATCCACATATTACCACTGCCATTTTGGAAGCAAACTTCCTGTTCCATAACAGCTAATGTGTGACAAAATGGACTTTCCTGGGCAATATTAGAGCCAATTGTGTTTTGCCGGACATAGTCGACAGTGGCACGGCCTGGGTTCGATACCGGACTGTGGGGTCCATCCTTGCACTAGAACAGTACCTTAACACAGTGGTTCTCAAACTCTGTCCTGGGGCCCCCCTTTGTATGCTGGTTTTCATTCCAACCACAATTGTGATCCAAGAATTTTAAGCTGTTCATTTTTCTTAATTGCACTTTTCATGTTTTGATGGATTATTTACCCTCTTAAGCAAAATAGCTATGCATACCACGTACAATAAATGTCCCTTGTTCACATTTTGCTTATTGTGCTATATTGTAAACAATTTCAAAAGAGGTAACAAAACTGAGCAAATGGGAGACAGAGGTGAATCAATAGGCTCCTAATTGGTGAAAGTGTGGAAACATGGCCACGAAAACTAACCATTTGGTTGATAATGAACAATTGAAAGACAACGCAAATTGATAATGAGCCAAACCTGCCTTGTGTTAATAAGTTTAAGGAAACAAAATTATGAAAGAACTTAAGCTTGTGTTTTAGGAGCATATTGATTCACCTCAGTCTTTAATTTGATCCGTTATAACATTTTGTTAACTCTTTATGTAGTTGTTTGCAATATAGCACAATAAGCAAAATGTGAACATGGATTATATGCATAGCTATTTTCTGACATAATTTGGTTTAAGAGGGTAAATAATCCATCAAAACATGGAAAGTGCAATTCAGAAAAATTAACAGCTTGTTAAAGTTCTTGGATCGCAATTGTCGTTCGAACGAAAAGCAGCATACACAGGGGGGGCCCCAGGACCGAGTTTGAGAACCACTTCCTTAACGAGATGAGCCACTTAGCTGTACTGATAAAATTTTTGCTTCCTTTTAAATGGTCAATGATAAACCACTCGCTGGAAGTTCAGTTGTTTTTATATTAGCTTATTTATGTTTTACCAACAGTAATTGCAATTACCAACAGCTTAAACAAATTCTTCCCTCTGTAGATCGCTCAGATGGATTTACTGAAACCTTTTCTATAAAGATGTTGAGTGCTGTCACTCATCCACTGTGGTGCGAGGGAAAGTTTTCTCACTCACAAATGCCCATTTATCCTTTTCATTTGCTTCAGCTTCTTTAAATTGGCTTTTGTTGTCCTTTCAATACTCTTTGGATACGAGGTCCCAGTTACTCTATCATGCAAGTAATTCTTTCTGTGCCACCACCACTCTTGCTTAAGATTTTCTTCAGGGCTGCAAATGACAAGCCAAGCTTTGGTAAGTGGGATGTTACAGGACACTCGATACAATTTAGACATTTTCAAATTTTTTGGTGCAAAACCGAGAAATGGAAGGGGATATTTGCCTGCTCTTTTCCACCCAGACTTTGACACACAACCACACTATTGGGGCACATAACACCAGGTACTGTCTTTGGACCCCTGGGCAGCGACATTGCGCGGGAATGTCAGGGGTGGAGTCGTAACTAGCGTGGTAATGACAAGGGTCCAAAGGCCTAATCAGATGTGTGCCAGGTCAAGCAGACCCATGTTCATTATGTTTTCCTGTCTCCCACAGGGAGGAATGGGGGCCGCTCTCCTCTCTGACCCAGACAAGATTGAAGCTGTAAGTGTGTGTGATCCTTCTGTCCTCACACCATCACCAGTGTGGTTCTCTGTTGGTAGCGTAAAACAGTAAATTGCTTTCAATTGTGTATTCAGAATGGGACAGTTGCTCGCCATTTCCTGTCTCTATGTACTGATGGCAGAGGTTGTCTTTCAGATGACTAGTTCAGTGCGTGGATGGGTTGTGTGCAATCAATTATTTGATGAGAGGTGATTACTCTCCTCTTCTCAGGGTTGCTTGACATAATTTTCTCAGAGACCAAATAGACCATAAAATGAGTTGTATGTTATAATCCATGTGGAAGGTGGTCTCGCTGGTGCTATTTGTCACATACCTCTCATATTTTGAATTTTGCCCAGCTCTGATTTTCCTTGAAATCTACTCCCTTTGCAGAAATTGTTTAATTGGTAATTTTACAGTACCAGTAGCAGAGAGAAATGCATGTATTGTTATTGTAATGTTGTTCATATTAGAGGAAATGGCATTTCTATATTTGTAACTCTTGTACTGCAGCTGAGTTGTGAGGTAATTGTCTCTTGTTGCAGGTTCAGGTCTCAGGTGGGTCATTGCCATTTGTACCCTTGAGAAATGTAGTTCACCAGATTGCAGTATAGACAGCTGGATAGTGTGTAACAATTTATGATGCATTATTTGGAAATGGGGCATCTTTTAAGCTCATGAATAATGTTAATCAACAGTTAACTCCTTTGCGTAGAAGGTGACGCCGGCGGGACCTTTTTGCTCAACTGAGACATTCGTTGCTACTGCGGCCAAACTATTAGTGGAAATCACACAAACTGTGTTTTAACTTTATTGGTAGACGGTTCGTGACGATTTCTGCCGAATACAGAGTTTCCAAGTGTCACTATTTCCCCGTAGCCCATTAAAGTCCATTTAACAAGCAACTCCCCCTTGTCTATACCTACCCATGCGTGACGTAGTGGGCAATAGCATCTATGTTTGATTTCATAAATATATTTATTCATATAAAATTAGAATAACGTCATAGCAACGAGATAAACCCAACAATAGCCTGATCGTATGCCAGAAAAGCCGTGAAAAGCCCTGCTCACTCAAATGCAAATTAACTGTGAAAGTACTGTCTCATTCTACCATGTATTCTACTAGCAATATATGCTACTAAATATGAAATAGATATACAATCCTACCATTGGTTTTACACATCGAGATGTTCCTTTCAAAATTCAGTGGTAATTTATTGTCTGGTACAATCGGTTTGAGAAATATACAACACTTTGTACCGCTATTACACTATCTGAAACGTCGACGCGTAATACCCCCATGCCCTGTAAGCCTGTCTCATTCATTACAGTTCATTCTGGTTTAATTGTCGGCTTTTTATCCAATAGAGTAGCTTCATTATAACCTTAGCAACGGTATATGCCATGTCTTTTTGGGTGCTTTGAACAATTTACTACAGCCCAGCATAACGGCAGTTTTCGTTTTCACGGTCTAGTATTATGCAAGCTCTATAGAATACGCATTAGGGAGGGGAGTTTCCCTTTTCCGATATGTAAGTATTTCTGTGTCTAAAATGCTGTTGGTCTCGCTGACTACATATGTACATTTGTGTTTCCACTCGAGATCTGTCTTTCCAATATGTATGATAGCCCTATTGTTATTTTCGCATTTTGAGTGCATTTCACATACTGTAGTGCAATTGTTAAATGTATTTTTGATGTAGGCTTTGATGTTCATTGAAGATAGAACATTTGGCAGCATTTTGCAGATGGTGGAATACTATATTATGTTCATGTTACATAATATAAGCTTTGGCGTATATACTTGTCTCTTGGGGCATGACAAAGGCTCATTCCAATTTAGGCTACTGTGCGCTGATATGTGGTAGATGAAGGTAAAAATTTCCTTGGAGTCATTATGAATAGGAAAATTAAACAATTTTTAAAAACTACAGAGAAATGCAATCCCAGGACAAAAGTATACATACTGTAGAGTACAGGGACAAGTGATGTTTTATTGAGATACAAGATTGAATGATTAGGCAACATATTTAGGTGTATGTAACACTGTGATATCAATGTTTTTTATCTTAAGCCACCAGAAGGAGCAAATGTTAAAAAAAGCAAAAAAGCTTTATAATGGACAAAACTAATTTTATTCATTTTATGACATGTTTTACATAGGGGTAAAGAAATTATTATTATTTTTTTTTTCTTTTTCTTTTGTGGCACTTGATTTTGACTTAGTTTGTATTGTAAATGGTACACCTGTCTTGTTTCATTTAAGCCATTAAAAAGTTTATGTGATGCTCACACCTGGAGTTATAAAGCCTTAAATAGGTGGAATTTGCCAGGGGGCGAACCCCCCTGCCAAGGGGTTAACCTGATGTATGTCTTGTATTCCGTAGGTTTATTTGTTAATAAATGTTGTGGAGCATTGGAACATTTGGAAATACATTAACTCGCCAAAAAAAGATTTTTCACACATTTTTGAGCAAACGGAAAAACCTAAGTAAAAGTAAAATCTATAAATATGTGATCTATATACTCTCACATTTCTTGTCCAAATAAAAATTTAAGTAGTCTCAAAATGTCAGATATTTATATTAAACTAAGTAAACATGAACTACACAACTGTCCCAGCATAGGCTTCTTATGTTAGAGCAAGCCTGCTTTCTGCCAGTCACCACATAAGAACAGAATAAAAAAATACATGTTTATCTACCCATTTAAAATGTTGCTCAGGTATTGGTTTGGTATATACTATAACTCCAGCAAGCTCCATAACAAAAATACAAATTCTGGTTGGGTTAATACTAGATGGGTTATTCTTTTTTTATTCTTTATTCGGATCCCCATTAGCTTCCGCTACAGCCGTTGCTAATCTTCCTGGGGTTAGGCAAGATAAACATTTTTCATAAATGCTGTCTCCTTACTGAAACCTGTTAGTATTGCTGAATAAATAAGCGGCAGTAATATTGTTAAATGACCCCTTTCCCCCTGTTCAGGTTGAATTTTCTCCACTACTCCCCCCATTTTGAATTGGGGATCCTGCGCTAATCAGGAACGCCCCTATTCACCCACAAACCTACATAATTGTGTACTACCCCAAACGCATAGTGTGAATCAGTGTAAATTCTTTACAAAAGAATGTAAAGCAGAGCCCCAACCCTGGGCTGCACACAGTTTTGTTTCAAAGTGGGGAACACATCCCCACAATCCAGCGTCCACTCAATTTCATCATGGGGCCCCCTGCCCCCTTCAACAAATCATTCAGTGATTGTACACACAGTATTCTGAATGTGAGACCTATAAAAGTTACAGTGCCCCATAATCTTAGGAACCCCCCCAATGGTGTGCGTGGGGTAACATTTTCTTACATTTCTCTTATGAGTTTCACAACTTTGCCGATTAATACATTCTGGAAGATTTGTTCTGTTGCCTAAGGCTTTTAGAAATGGTGATGTTTCAGAATGCCTAACGGAGATTTGCCCAAATGGAGTTTATTACACAGGGAATTACCTTGTTTTTTTTTCTTGTCAGCGGAAGCATTTTCATTTTCTTGTTTCTAGAAGCATTCCCAAAGCTGAAGCTCTCTTTTAATTGTACGTTGTCCACGTCTCCATTATAGACTTAGCTAATTAAATTAATCCTTGTTTGCCGTTGGACCTCAAATCTGAGCTCTAAAAAGGGAGAAACCCAGATGGATTGAGCTGTTTTTAGACTTTCACTCAATCACTTATTTCAGAATATGTTGAATATCTCACCATTGAAATGAGTGTATATATTTTATATACAGTGAGCACCATAATTCATTGGACAGTGCTTCTGTACTCTAGCACTTTGGATCTCTATGGGAATTTGGGGGTGGGACTAGATTTAGCTGTAAATTACACTGGAACAGTATGGAACACATGGTTGGCTAAATGGCTCTAAGTCGTCAAGGGTCTGACGTATCAATCAAGTCTTAAACCATCACTCTGCTGCCAGATATGCAGTAGATATGGATGGATAACTTGAAGGGTTTCTTCTCCTGACTTATTTTTCCATAGAGTTCAATACGAAAGAAGAAAGAGAAACAAAGTTGTTTCAGGAGAAACAACCCTTAAAGTGATCCATATCCACATCTACTGCATATCTGGCAGCAGAGTGATGGTTTGAGGCTCGTTTGATACCGCAGACCCTTGATGACTTACAGCCGTTTTGGCAACCATATATTCCATACTGTTCCAGCATAATTTACAGCTAAGTCTAGGCCCACGCCCCAATTCCCATAGAGATCCATTCTAATGCAGAAAAGTTATAGTATCACTTGTAAGTGTACCAGAAAATAAGATGCCAAGAGTCTTTTGATGTTGTTGGGTCACAGACATCAGGACGTCATGGCATGCAAAGGATATGCGACTTTACTCTACATTATGTTAAACTGTCCAATATTTTTTGATGCCCGAAAATGGGGGGGGGACTATGTACAAAAGGTTCTATATTTTCTAAATGGTTCATCCGATATGGATGGAAAATACCCTGAAATTAAAGCTGACAGTCTGCAGTTCAATCTCATTGTCATTGTATCCTTTCAAACTCAGTGCTAGAGTACAGAACCAACAGCAACAACAACAAAAAATGTCACTGTCCAATGAATTATGGTTCTCACTGTATATGATTTAAAAACAAAAGAATGCAACCATCAAATGAATATTAAAGTCTGTACTTATATTATTAATAAAGTATTCGATTATTCCGTTACATACATGCATAAATAAGCAAATGCCTATACGCCATTATTTAAGTTTATTACAAAAATTCTTAAGTAGATATTGGACAGTGTTAATGAATGCATAGAAAGTGTAATTCCTTCCTGGGTCATATTTTATTAAAACTAGATTATTTACAAAAGCTGCAATCATACACAACAAGGATCCCACATAGAATGAGTGACATCCACCTGTGTGACCGTGTGAGTAATGTGACCATTAGATTTGACAGAACCCCCTTCCCACAGACACTCAAATAACAAACAATATGACTTTCAAAGTATAAAATATTGCTTCATTTTTAAAGCCTCCATTTCCATGTGAATAATTATAATTAAATTAAATGTAAGAATAAATACTAAAAAAGTTTGCCATGTAAATTAATTATTCATCACGATTCAGCCATGGCACATCGATGCAGTTGTATCATGACGTTTGCATCGCGACGCATCGATATATCTTTACACCCCTAGTCTTCAGTGTGCCTTGTTATAAATAAAGCAGGATCACTTAATTTAATTTGCTATTAGAAATATTAGCATCTGTTTCAGAGGAACAGAGGTTTTCACAGAGTATGCGGTCCCCTTATTTATAGAAGCATCGCTTTGTTACCATTGTTACAGTATTGGTAACACTTTTCTTGAACCCTGCGACATAGGGCATCACATCCCTTTAAGGCACTGTTCTAGTGCATGCATGGACCCCATGGCCTGGTTTCAAATCTGGACCGTGCTAGTGAAAACTGTGTCCAGCAGCCCCGGAGGGCGATGCAGTCGGTTGGGATGACAGCATGCCCGTGGTTCGCTGTTAAGCTGCACATGAAGCGTCCTTCACCAATGTCTGTGCAAGCCATCTTGTAAACTGTGTTGTAATGACCGTTGCTTGGCATAATGGTACTTTAGTGGACAGCACGTACTTGTCTGCGCTGTCCCCAATCAATAGCGGAGATGGCAGCCGTGGTGATGAATATGATTGGGCATTCAAAATAGAGAGAAAAAAGTATTAAAAAATTATAATTCTAACAGTAGGTGGACTCACTTCATCTTGGCTGAGACAGTGAGGCCAGGTGTGACATGGGGCCATAGTTCCATGATCCCCATTTCAATTTACTGTGTGTCATTAATTTAATTTGTGACTAGACATAGTTGTTTATTTAATATTACAAATTGTAATTAATTTGTTGCAGTTGTTACATATAATCTAGGGGTGTCACGATACCGATTCAAAATCGAAAATCGATCGAAATGAGCGTTCGATTTCGAACTTCGAAATCACAAGCTGGTTCGTGATTCTCCCAGTTTTTTTTTTCTCTCCACCCCCGCCCCCCGCGCGCTCTTCTTAGCCTTTCATGTGATCTAATGTAAGCGTTTCCGACAAAACGAAACTTGACTCCTTCCACTGCATTTTGTTCGTCCACGCAGGCGTGCGTCCGAAGAAAAAAAACAACAACGATATTTCAAAGAAGACACAGCTGCTAGTTAACGTTAGCTTACCGGTAGCCTGCATTACTTTTCGACACACCATGGCCACTGCCGGAGTCGGAGATGGAGAAACAGAACTGGAAAATCCTCCTGCTTCCCTCAAGTCACCGGTGTGGCAACATTTTGCCTTCCCCGTGAGTTATATAAACAACCGTCATTGACAAAAAAACGACAGTTTGTCGGCTATGCTACACGCGAGTACCATACGCCACCTCAGGCAACACGTCAAATATGGCAGGACACATTCGCAGGCATCACAAAGAAATAGATTTGACTGGGAAAAAAACATTGACACAGGCAACTCTTCCATTCTCATTTAGAATTTGAAAATGTAAATGACAGTTGTCAGGGCATGAAAAAAAATGTGTAAATAGTTAATAGCGTGGTACATGTTCAACTGTTTATTATTTCCGATATTAGTTTGTTAAAGCTCTTAACTGTTCAAAGAATGTGAACACGCTCATCTTTTTAAAGAAGAATTTGAAAATGTAAATGACCGTTGTCAGGGCATAAAACCAATGTGTAAATTGTTAATAGCGTGGTAAATGTTCAACTGTTTATTATTCTAGAGTCTAGTTTTGATAAAGCTCTTAACTGTTTAGGTGTGTTTAAATATTATCATATTTTTGTTATTATTTATAATTGTTATTATTCAAATAAAAGTTACTTATTGAGAAACAAGTATTTTTCTTTACAAATCAAGACTCGATAGTCTAACAATGGCATAGCCATTAGTTAGACTATAGTGCTGGGGAAAAAAATAGTACTGGAAAAAAATCGAGAATCGAATCGTGACCTTAAAATCGAAAGTCAAATCGAATCGCGGATTTGGAGAATCGTGACACCCCTAATATAATCCCAATTGTATTTCAAAAGAAAGCACGATTCTTGGAGAGCTGAAAGGTGTCTTTGGTACATTCCACCTGATCTCTTGGTTACATAATTAAATCAATTAGTTGTTTGACCAGAGGCTATTTCATTATTTTCATTTCATTAAATTTTTTTTGTAATTTCTGTAAATGTAACTTTTTGAATTGTACAGATAAGAGGTTACATAGAAATGAAGAGGCTCATAAATCCTGCTAGACAGAACCTCCAGGGCTAACTAGGCAACAGGATAGACTTTCTACACATACTGGGAGAGTACACATTTTGTGTAAGATATCCATTAGATTATGGAAAAAGAGCTGTTTATATCATGTTTATTTATTTAATTGTGTTTGTTGTATTTAATTATCATTTTAAAATGTATTAATTTATATCATATTTTGTGTAAAGGTTGCAGGTACATTTTAGGAACGGCCAGTCTGTTGACACACTAATCCATGAATCTATATCTTAACACATCAAGGTATTTCAATACATGTCTGTGGAAGGGGTTTCATTGTTTGTGAAAACGCTGCTGTTTTGTATGCAGTGTTCTTTGCTGTTGCCCACCTATAAATTGAAATGATTTGGTGCCATTGTGGAACCCTTGTGGAAAACAAATCTGTCTTACTGCTCAACGTATTTATAGACTTCTTTACGATGCTGTATCTTGGTGCTGCTGGAGTTCTCGGTTTGCCCCCCCCCCCAGTATTTCTCTTGAACTACTTTACCGCTTATAACACTTATCCTGAACTGATGATGGATAAGCATAAAGATCATATTCTTAGATATGTTTGATATTAAGCTTGTGTTGGTGTGGCATGTGATCGTTCACATACTGGTTTGAGAACCTCACAGTTGTAATAATATTAAACTGTTGTGATCCCCATTTTCCCCCCCCTTTTTTTCCAGATATTGAGCACCCTGGTCAAAGGAGTCTCCAGACCGGTGACGTGTAAAATTCGAATTCTGCCCTCAGTGAGTGTCTATCTGTCAGTCCTAATGAGGAGTTGAGACCAGGGGGAAGGGAAATGAGTATCTGTTTATCAGTCTTGTTCTCTGCTTCTCTCAAACCATCTCCCAGAAATCCTGAAAAAGCTGACAATTGGCAGTCAATGCAAACTGCTGAATATGCTGCACTTCAGTACAAATTAGATATTTTCAAGCCTAGATTTGATGTTATTGGGTTTGTACTTTTTAGAAACAAATTTTCTTGAGCGATCTTTCAGGAAATTTCCATAAATTACAATACTTGAGGGTGGGGGGTTGGCGAAGGACAAAAAAGTTTGAGAGGTAATGTGACAACAGCAGTTAAAATCCAAGAAAACAAGTTCAAAATTAAATTTGTTGGAAATTGGCCGAAATTGAAGTAGCTCACAACCTTTTAGACTACACTGTTATTCCAACAGGCCCTTATGTTTGCCGCATGCCACCCTTGAATTTTACCAAAGCGATAAAAACACATTACGCACGGCAGGGTCCTGTTACTGCTGTCACTAAGAGGAGATTGTACGGGAAATAGAAAGAAAGAACATGTCTTTAATTGGATTAAGCTGTCCCCCTACATACCTGCTGTGTAGCATCTTACTGGTAGTAGGAATTACAGAAAAATCTAACCCCGTTTACCTTTTTGTAAAAAAAGATTTTGTCCTTCCAAGTTTTTCCTCCTTCATTTCTTTAGAGTTATGTTTTAGGGCTTTTCAGCTTTATTGGACAGCACAGTGTCGAGAGACAGGAAGAATGGGAGCAAGACAGAGGGACAGACCTGTGATGGGTTGTGCGGCCGGATTCGAACCGCCGACGTTGTGGCTTGCAATGAGCATGTGGACAGTGCTCTTACAGGCTACGCTACCGAGACATGCCCAGATTTCGTCCTTGCTAACTTAAAGCGGACCTGCAATGTTTCAAGAAGTTAGGGTGATTTTTTAAACATCAGTAATAGTCAATGTAAGACATTGCAGCTGTTAAAAATGCAAGAAAATGAGTTCAAGTTAAAATTTATTTGACATTGCCGAAAATGAAATTGGTTCACAGCCATATTCTTTGATTTTGATCTTCTTGATGATGTCAGAGGAATGGTTCAGCAGCTGTAGCATCAGAAGACCCTGCAAAATAATTAAAACATGGAGGGCATCATTATTGTACCCCTGGATGTAATAACTGCTTTTACAGCAACAAGGCCTGAGCTTTTATAAACCTCCCACAAATCTTTTTTTGTTCACGTCTATTTTAGCATTGTAATAGCATGCTTTATGGTAGCGGTCGGCAATTACAGTATGTTTGGTCTTGGCCAAATTTTGTTAAAGTTGCGAGTTGGTCAGCCAAAACATAGCCGCTCAATTAATAAGCCTATCATTAGACCTACATACAAATTGCATGTTAAATTGCTGTGCAGCAGTCCTACATAAGAAAATTAATCGATGATGTGTAAGAAAATGTAACAAAGCTAAGACTTCCCAAAAAGGCGATCAAAATACTAAAACAACAAAAAAGCAGTAGCTGACTCTTTCCAAGTCTCTGAATTTTCTAGCTTAGGCTGGGAATTAGCTAGCTAGCTGCATTATGGATAGTGGAGTGGGATGTTTTTTCGTTAGCACTAAGCTGCAATCGCACATGACCTGTTCCTATTCGCTTGTATTTTAGCTTATAATTAAATTTTAGTTTCTTTGAAAGTAAATCCCTGGCGTCTACAGTTGCTACGTGCCAGAGCATTGGTGATCATGGTGGCTGCCTTTTATTGCTGGGGGGCCAGATTTTTCCCGCCGGCCCAGGCTTTATGGTTTTCTATGGGTATTAGCTCCATGAATCTAATTTGTATTATGGCTCTAGGTTTACAAAGGTTAACTTATTAAATTATTATCATAATTTTTTTTTTGCTTTATTGATGTTGCACTGTCAGCTATCTAATTAGCATGCTTAGGTGGAAACATTCAGAAACTGTAATGCAAACTTGCTATTGCCATTATAATACAAATCAGGTGAGCTTTTATGTCTTTGGTAAAACACAGGGATGGCGTATTTTAAATAAGGGCCTGCTGCAATAACAGATAACGTTTAACAAGACTCCACAGAGATGGACAAACAAATTTTAGTAGGGATGAACTGAATGCTTCGGAGCTCCGAAGCTTCGTTCGTTGGATTGGGATTCGGATCCTAAATTCAGATTCGAATAGTTCGTTTTTTTTTCCCCTCAAAAAAAAAAAAAAAAAAACTAAACATTTTTCCCCCTCAAAAAAGAAGAAAATGGATGGTTTACTGGATGTTTGTCAACATATAAGTTTATTCTATACTGATTGAGCTTAGAATCGCCTGGAAGTTTATCGAACGTACAAGGATGCGCGTTTCAGCCTTCCACGTGACTTGTCTCGACAATTCGCTGCGCTGTTGCCCAAAGCCTGAGGTGAAGTTACAAGATGTCAAAGAAGTCAGCTGTGTGGAAACATTTTAATATTTCCGCTGACAATCCAAAAAAGGTCAAATGCCAAATATGCCAGCAGAAATTGGCATAACATGGTGGAACTACGAATTTGAAAAATGTAAGTAGCCTAATTTATATATCTTCGTCAGAGTAATAGCCTAGCAACATTAGCATTAGCTAGCCGATCTGACAAGGCTACATTTCATGATATAGCCTAGGCTAGCATAGCATGACAACCTATTACGTTTTGGAAAGAAAACAAGATAGCCTACACTCGGCTTTAGACTTTTTTTCCCATACCATACGCAGTAGCTATGTAGGCAACGTGAAGTCAGAGTTTATAGGCCTGCACATCACTGTGAGGACTGCGGCTTATATTTATATTTTAAATTTATTTAGGCCTATGTTTCATGTCCTGAACTTCTGTTCCATTTCAATTTTAATACTTTGTTGTTTCAATAAAAAAAACCCGCCTTCATGCACATATTACTGAAATAGATGTGAGCGTGCCCTCTACTGGACGTATCGTAACATTGTCTTCAAAGACTCAAAAAAGATATTGTTAAAACGAAGCTTCAGAGCTTCGGGGAAAATTGCCAACGAAGCTTCGAAGTGTAAAAAATGGCATTTTAGGCAATTTGTAGGAAAGGCGCCTTCAGAAGAAAAAAAGTGAAAGTCAGTAGACACTGTTGGTTGTTTACGTACAAGCAATCTGCCAGTCTTGACCTCCCCTTTCTTAAGAAGGATTTGCCCTCCCATTATGCCCATGGTTTAATTTCTTCTTGTTTTCCTCCCTGAAGTGCCCGGTAGCAGGTTTGAGTGGCCGCGGAGTCGCTGACGCTTACTTCGCCTTCACCCTAGCGATTGTGTTTCCCCATTTTTCTCGCTGATTACTTTTTGAAGGGGACATGAAGCACTCGGTAAAGTGGCTCTGGTTCGTTATATTTTTACCCTAAATTAAATATGACCGTGCGTTCAAATCTCAAATCTACCTTTTTTTCTAGAAAAGTTTGTTTGTTTTTTTCCCCCAATAGGGCGCAGCCGCTGCGGTTGTGAAGTCACTAGTCAAAAAATAAAACTAAAAACGCACAGACAGTCCTTTTGTATTGCCCTGAGGTGCTCAAATGAGTATTACCGAACAAATATTAATTTAAAACTCAATTTCCACGACCTGCTTCTGACCATATAATGCTGTAGCCTCTGACGAGCCGGCAACTGCTGCGTCGCTGCCTTGCCTTGATAAACGGTTTGGGAGCTAAAGTCGTGTCTAGCTAATATTGCCTGTAGAAAGCGTTAGCTTGTGATGCTAGGTCGCGGTAGGCATATATTTGCAGGCTGTTAACTAATAATGTCAAGGCAATGCAGCGCCGCAGCAGTCAGCTATTTTCCCATAGTAATACATTGAGCAGCCGAGATTGACCAACCAACCTAGTGAAATCATGACCGCAGTCCAAAATGGCTGTGCCCTAGTGGGAAAAAAAAGCTAACTAACTTCTTTTTCCAGCAAATACTGGTCGATTTGAGATTTTAACGCACGGTCATATCTAATTTAAGGTAAAAACCTAACGAACCAGAGCCACTTTACCGAGTGCTTCATGTCCCCTTTAAGACCTCTATCGCAATCATCCTGCCATTTTTTGATACGTTATGTCCCTAATCATTAAGCCCTTGGTCAATAACTATCCACTTCTAACAGTTCAATTCTGGTTTTTAAGGGTGTCTTCACTTGTTTAACACATTTATGATGCAAAAAAAAATTCTCTGTGAAGAGATTGTTGATTTCTGGTGAGTTTCTCCCATTTCAGCCAATAAGCTCTGCAACTACGTATGTCAGTGTTGTAGCTGGGCTGTTGGCCATTTCTCTGACAGTTCTTGTCTGGTTGCTCAATTTAATAGGATGGCAGATAAGGGTTGTGCCATATTTTTTTTACAATGAATTTAACATTGCTCCTGTGAGCTCTTTTTATAACTTACTAACAACTTAATCTCAAAGTTCCATGGGCATCTTTAACAATGTTACAAATAAGACTTTTTAGAACATTCAAATTTATTTACATTAGATTTAATTAGTGCCAGGCAGGAAGTTTGGGTTATTTCTCAAGCAAACGGAGACACCTGGCATTACATCCACTCCATCATTACCCGCATCCCATACGCTCCTGCTCCGTAGTAACAGAAAGGGACACCGCAGTGGCACTCCCATCACAGAGGTTGACCTATTATGTTGACTCAGGTTTTGGGACAGTGCGCCACAGAGGCTCCCAAGTGCAAATGATTATTGATAGCTGAATGAATAGGCATTTGGCTATTGGTTATTTTTGGCATTAATAAAAGGATTTTGTTGGCCTGGCGGGGGTTTTCATTGGCCTGGTGGGCCGCCAGTCCTGTACAATTATAGGGGATGCACTGATATCTGACATTGTCTTTAGTTCCCACCTTCTGAAGGTGTGTCCTTTGGCAAGGCTTTGAACTGCACAACTACCCCATAAAAGGCCAGCTGGGTTGTTATGCCTCTGAATCAATAGAATTTATGAATACATTTGCATAAAAGCATATTCCATTCCATGCTTGTTTTATTTGACAATTTTTTCTTTGTGTCTTAAGCCCATGTAATTTACAATATTATTCCCAATGATAATTATTCACCTTTTCTGTATAATGTAGCAGAAAGGACAAGGAATGGCTATTTAACGGGAGGCTGAAATTTTTTAGATGGCAATATTCAGTCAAAATCACATCTTAGGGAACAAACCGAGAGGCTGATTGAGGTACAGTATTTACAGTTGAAGTCGAAGGTTTACATACACCTTAGCCAAATCCATTTAAACTCAGTTTTTCACAATTCCTGACATGTAATCCTAGTAAACACTCCCTGTCTTAGGTCAGTTAGGATCACAACTTTATTTTAAGAATGTGAAATGTCAGAATAATAGAAGAGAGAATGATTTATTTCAGCTTTTATTTCTTTCATCACATTCCCAGTGGGTCAGAAGTTTACATACACTTTGTTAGTATTTGGTAGCATTGCCTTTAAATTGTTTAACTTGGGTCAAACGTTTCGGGCAGCCTTCCACAAGCTTCTCACAATAAGTTTCTGGAATTTTGGCCCATTCCTCCCGACAGAACTGGTGTAACTGAGTCAGGTTTGTAGGCCTCCTTGCTCGCACATGCTTTTTCAGTTCTGCCCACAAATTTTCGATTGGATTGAGGTATACTCCAATACCTTGACTTTGTTGTCTTTAAGCCATTTTGCAACAACTTTGGAAGTATGCTTTGGGTCATTGTCCATTTGGAAGAGCCATTTGCGACCAAGCATTAACTTCCTGGCTGATGTCTTGATCCACATAATTTTCCTTCCTCATGATGCCATCTATTTTATGAAGTGCACCAGTCCCTCCTGCAGCAAAGCACCCCCACAACATGATGCTGCCACCACCGTGCTTCACGGTTGGGATGATGTTCTTCGGCTTGCAAGCCTCACCCTTTTTCCTCCAAACATAACTGGTCATTACGGCCAAACAGTTCAATTTTGGTTTCATCAGACCAGAGGACATTTCTCCAAAAAGTAAGATCTTTGTCCCCCATGCAGTTGAAACTGTAGTTTGGCTTTTTTTATGGCAGTTTTGGAGTAGTGGCTTCTTCCTTGCTGAGAAGCCTTTCAGGTTATGTCGATATTGGACTCATTTTACTGTAGATATAGATACTTTTGTACCTGTTCCCTCCAGCATCTTCACAAAGTCCTTTGCTGTTGTTCTGGGATTGATTTGCACTTTTCACACCAAAGCATGTTCATCTCTATGAGACAGAATGCGTCTCCTTCCTGAGCGGTATGACAGCTGCGTGGTCCCATGGTGTTTATACTTGCGTACTATTGTTTGTACAGACAAATGTGGTACCTTTAGGCGTTTGGAAATTGTTCCCAAGGATGAACCAGACTTGTGGAGGTCCAGAATTTTCTTTCTGAGGTCTTGGCTGATTTCTTTTGATTTTCCCATGATGTCAAGCAAAGAGGCACTGAGTTTGAAGGTAGGCCTTAAAATATATCCACAGGCAGTGGCGCCCCCAGCAGTCTGCGTACCTTAGCAACAACAGCAAAATTAGTATTTCCATTAAAACTGACTTGAATTGTCTTTCCGTCTCTGTTTCTACAATGTTGAGGAATGATATTTGCTTATTGTCTTCGTTGTATTGCCTGGTTATTGTATTTTCCAAGTTTTGCATATTTCAAACATTTGAAAGTGATTGGAAGACACAGTTGAAAGTGATTGGAGGACCACCTTTTTCTTTAGACCGGGAAAAGTTTAGAGTTGCCTTTTTACTTGTCAGTCAAGATAACTAACTTAAACGAATACAGTAATTGACGTTAGCCAAATATGTCAAAGAAAAGAAAGCAGCTCAGCATTGTGGAACTGTTGAGTCTGAAAAAGAATGAAAATAACAATTCGGAGAACCAGAGGATGAGTTAGCCCCACCGGGACACGAGCTACCCACCAAAATGTTCTTTTATTTGCAGTGACTTGCTCGTGCTCTTGCTCTCTCTAACACACACACACACACACACACACACACACACACACACACACACACACACACACACACACACACACACACACACACACACACACACACACACACACAATTGGCGTGCATATAATATTTTATTAGAAATTTAAGCAGTGAATACATTTTGTTGAGCATGTTCGATAGTTACATTGACTTGTCAGAAGTGTTTTCATTGTGTTAACATTAACTGTGCTGTAAGTCGCGTAACAGCTTGTTGCGCACAACATTTCCATTCTATTGTGAGGTGTCTCCGGTTTTCCTGATGAAATATCAGGCTACTGTAAGTCACGTAACATCTTTTTGCGCGCAACATTTCCATTCTATTTTGAAGTAGCCTACGTCTCCGGTTTTGCTGATGAAAGATCAGACTTTAACGTAGGCTAGGCCTACTCCTACGTTAGAACTTCTTGTAATATGCGACCTTATGAGTGCAAAATATATCGGTAAATTACGTTGTAACGTTAGTCCTAAGTAGTGGCTTTGTTTTCATGTAGCCTATGGCTTGGCCTACTCTGTTGCGTACCCCGGGATGAAATCCTGCGGGCGCCCCTGTCCACAGGTACACCTCCAATTGACTCAAATAATGTCAATTAGCCTATAAGAAGTTTCTAAAGCCATGACATCATTTTCTGGAATTTTCCAAGCTGTTTAAAGGCACAGTTAACTTAGTGTATGTAAACTTCTGACCCACTGGAATTGTGATATAGTGAATTAAAAGTGAAATAATCTGTAAACAATTGTTGGAAAAATTACTTGTGTCATGCACAAAGTAGATGTCCAACTGACTTGCCAACACTATAGTTTGCTAACATGAAATCTGTGGAGTGGTTAAAAATGAGTTTTAATTACTTCAACCTAAGTGTATGTAAACTTCCGACTTCAACTGTAACATTAAATTGGTCCCCACCAAAACACACAAATATCACAGATTAAGGTGCTGCTCTGAGATTATTCATATTATTCTAGACTGTGTTTTATAACGGAATAGGGCAGTACTTCTCAAATAGTGGGGCGTGCCCCCCCAGGGGCGTGTGATCCCGGGGAACATGCTTTTTTCCGTACTAGAATAAAGTGTAATTGCACATCCACTACAGTAGGTGGCAGTGGCGCTCTCATTGTCGGAGTGTGCGCAGGGAGTATTAGCTCTATTGTGTAGGTTTTTTGCACGGACATGCGCACACAGCACAGAGCAGGAGATATAAAGTGCAGTGAACAAACCCTCAAAAGACACCATGGAAAAATATTCAACTAAAAAACAATGTTAATAAAGTTAATAATATAATATAATAATAAAGTTATTCTTTGATATAAGTTCATCTGTATTTCTTTCTTTTTTGTGTGTGTGTGTGTGCGGGGGGGGGGGCGCGAAATGTTTTCTTCTTCCTAGGGCGGGCGTAACAGAAAATAATTGAGAAACACTGGCCTAGGGAAATCATTTGAGTCTGTTCCATATCTTTCAGTTGGAGAACACAGTTTGTCTGGCTCGGAGGATTGAGAGGACAGGCGTAGCCGCCATTGCAGTTCACGGCAGGTAACCCGTCCTTTTTTTTATCATCTCGATTCATTGCATGCCACATGTTTGTTCCCTGTTGCTCATTGGATTCCAGCAAAATGCATTATAGTCAGGTTTGTTTCATTTACACACCAACCACACCACTGCTGGCTGATTAACAGTCTGCAAGACTGTGTCATTAGACTCATTTCATATCAGCTTCCTGGATTTTTTTCAAGTGAAAAACATTTTATAGGAGAAGCCACTGGCACTCAGAACCTCTGCATTCCTCACAACCTTGACAATATAATGTTGTTTTTGAGTCTATATTTAATGTCCAATGGAAAACCTAGCCTTAAAACCTCCATCTTTGTGTGATGATTTTTTGGTGCACTGTTTCATCTTGGATGGCCCGGAGTTTCTGTTTCTTTTCAGAATACGTATAAAACAACAATTTATTTTCTGTGATTGCTGGAGTGTTGGTTAGACAGACAGGGAACACTGCAGGGACATCACTTGAAGTAATACCTGCTTTGTAAAACGCACTGGTCTACCATTATACAAGAATTGTTTTGGTTACATCTGGTCTGCCCTGTTGGTAAAATGTGAGGTGTTGGTGTTATTGATAGAACTGAGTTACAAGGGGACATTTTGGGTCTAAGCCAAAAACCATTGAACTTTTGAAACTTTGCTTAGGGATGGGGTTTCTATTTCGACTACATCTGACTACTTGTAGGAAATGTAGCATGTCCACAAACTAGCCAAGAAAGCACTACCTGTCAAGTTGCTGGCTTGCCATGTCTTTGCTGTTAGTACTTCCCTTCTGTGAACATGATTCCTAGCTAGGAATAGGCCTATATTTTAATTCAATTCAATTAAATTTTATTTATATAGCGCTTTTCACAGACGACTGTCACAAAGACGCTTTACAGAACAGAAAGGGGAAATGGGAAATGCCGGCTCTAAGCCCCCAGATAGCAGAGGTAAAAACTCTCTAGTAGGGAGAGAAAACCCTCATACTGTGGCGAGAAAAAACTCCCCGATGGGAAGAAATCTCGAGAGGAACCCGGCTATTGGGGGGATGCCCATCTTCCACTGGCCTATGGGTTGATTATTTCATAGGGAGGTATTCTACTCTGATGACTTCGTCATGTAGAGATCAGCAGTGGCAGCTGGTCTTGGGCTGGAGCTCCGGGCCAGGAGGGGGGCGGGTGGAGGGCTCGGGAAACTCTGGAAACTTGGGCTAGAGCTCCGTGCAGGTGCCCAGAGCAGGGAAGAGGAAAAAAGAAAAAACATTGTTAGGGGGTTCAGACTGTAGCAGAACAAGCAGAGCAGGAGAGACAGAGGTGCCTGCGTGCGTATTTTATTAACTTAATTATGCATTGCAAAAATAATTTTCTACACCCTAGATCACTTTTTTTTTTTTGCTGTAAAAGTGTTTGTATGCCTACCTTATAATGAAACTTATTCATCCATTCTGTTATTTCAACAATTCTGAAATAATATTGTATATCATAAGAAACTGGTAGAAAAGCGTCTTTGTGCTGCCCTCTAACGGTTGAAATTCCCATTCTGCTCCCCACGCTGCCCTCTCCCCAATCGTGATGTCAGAGTACCTCTTTGGAGGTACCTCTACGTCATATGGATAATTGTTGTCGCTCACAATGGAAACAGCCGGCACCTGATTGGTTAGACCCACTACGTTCTTTTCGTTTCACTCCACGTTTTAAAACCAGAACAACGTGGCGTCCTGTTCAGAAACTCTTATTCCTCCTAAATAGTCCACTAAAATACGTTTCTGAAAATATTTGAGGTGAGAAATAGGCCATGCAGTTGCTGAATCTTGATTCATATTTGAAACGTCTAGTTTTAACAGTTTGATCCAAGTTATACAAAATCATTTGTAGCCTACATTGTATGCTCATTTATGCAAATGACGATTGAACACAGCTCCTCAGCCCCCACCCCTCTCCCTCGCTCACCCCACAAAGTATTTTTCAAAATTGTGTAATAGGCAGAGACAGGCTGAGACGGTGGGTGCACTTACTCTTTAACATTTAATATATGTGTCATAGTATATATAAGTATACTATTAATGTCATATTTTAAAAAAAACTGTGAATTTAAGTTACGTTGTGTTTTCATTTAATTATTCTTAAACAGATACAGGTGCTTTTCCATTTAAATATTTACACGTTGCTCTGGCACCTTTTTCGTGGTCTTGTCAATAAAACAGAGGGAATGTCAGGTGATGTCTCACGAGAGATCTCCCTAAAGATGATCTCTCTAGGGACCCACACTGGTCAATCGGGCGCCCGTGGACTGCATGCCAAAGCTACATATGATAGGCCTTCCTCCAACTCCACTTGAGGTGTGAAAAGGCTGCAGTTCAAATAGCGAACTGAACATTGCATATTAAGGTGGGAATTGGACATGTACAGCACAATGTTGGGTGCCAATATAAAAAATTAAAAATAGATTATATGTAGTGATCATACACAGTGATCCTAATGCGTCTGACTATGTCTCCTCTCCCAGGACCAAAGAGGAGCGGCCACAGCACCCTGTCCACTGTGATGTCATCCAGGCTGTGGCTCAAGCTGTGTCCATTCCGGTCATTGCCAAGTGAGTCTTCCCATATTCCTTACTGTAATATGTGTCACCTGTGATGATCAGCTATGGGAATTGGGGGGTGGGACTAGATTAAGCTGTAAATTACACGGAAATAGTATGGAACCCATGGTTGGCTACATGGCTGTAAGTTATCAAGGGACTGCGGTATCAAATGAGCCTCAAACCATCACTCTGCTGCCAGATATGCAGTAGATATGGATGGACCACTTGAAGGGTTGTTTCTGCTGACTTATTTTTCCATAGAGTTCAATAGGAAAGTGAGTCAGGAGAAACTAGCCTTAAAGTGATCCATCTATATCTCCTGCATATCTGGTAGCAGAGTGATGATTTGAGGCTCGTTCGATACCTCAGACCCGTGATGATTTACAGTATTTAGCCAACCGTGGGTTCCATACTATTCCCGTATAATTTACAGCTTAATCTTTTTTACCGTTTCTTGCATGCTTTCTCACCAAGCCGGTGACCACTGTCACGCAAGCGTCTGTGGAGGGAAGTCCTTTACTCTCTCCTCATTAAGTTCAATTTGAGATGGGTTTTAGAGTGGAAGAATTCTCAAGATAAAGATGAAGGAAATAGCAGAATCTTCTATTAAATTTAATCTTTTATTAAACGGTCAAACGTTGATTCAACATGGGAAAACCACAAACCTACGCAGAGGATTCGGAATTCCCCGAACAATAACAAACATTAGTTTATACAATATCATAACTCCTCCTTTACGTTACTAATACACCAATGATATGTGGTAACACCTTTTCATAATATCTTATTTTATCCAATAACAAATTAGGCAAAAAATAAATATGTTATATGACCTGTTCTTACCCTATGTGCTTGGGGGCACTCTTGATCTATCAAATAAAATTGTTTGTGAACTCTCCCCCCGTGCTTTTTAATCAGACCATGAAATTCTCCTTAATTCCCCTTATTTTTATTCTTCTCCCACCTGTTCGGTCAGCACGATCTATCTTATCCATTGTTATATGTACAACTCCTGCTTAGTTATGGAACACAGGAGGAAAACATTCCTGTTTTGACTGGTGTGCTAGATGCGCTCGTCCTTGCTGACAGAGAGCTATCCTGCATCCTCTCACAACCCCCCATCTCAGTACTTTTCCACTAGATCTTGACTGTATTATTTAATTATTTATAAAAGTTTGCTTATTTAGGCTTTCTTGGGCCCACAGAACAGTTTCACAAAACAGCTTACTTCCACACGTCGCGCGTTGCTAAGTCACCTGCTCAGAAACGGTAGTGTCCGAAATCATCTCCTCCTTTCACCAGTGAACCCCTATCTAGTGCTCTATGTAGATTTCCTAAGTAGTGTATAGGGAGGGAGTGAATGAGTGAGCCATTCTGAACACAGCCTAACTGCCTTCTCCAGTTACACTAGTGATAAAAGCATCTTGGATCAAGACTACTTGAAGTTCAGCTTTACAGTGCTTCTGGTTCAGGGACTTGCTGATTTTTTCTTAATTACAACAAATGAAACCGACGCTGTAACAGACTGGTTGACCTTACATAGAAATTACAATTCTGAATCTGAATTGTGCAGCATGCCCATGAACAGTTGATGGGTAATGCTTATAAGGGCATGCTTATAAGCATGTCTACAGGGGTAGGCACTGAGTAATAAGAATTTCATTTTGTTTATTGATTCACCATCTTTGTCAGGAAATGCGTTGACTGTAAATGATTGTTAGAGACTGGCTTTTATTCAAAATAACAAATCTAAAAATGTGAAAAGTACATTTGTAAAACAAAAATGTTTACATTTCAAACTATTTCGTGGTCAGTGTTCACTAACCACTAAAAGACCAAAATTGGGGGACTTCTGGTTAGCTGATGGAGTAGTTAGACGTAAAGTGAAACCGCGCTCCCAGATTTATCACAATTTACCCACCGAACAACTTGAAAACTCGACATTTATTAGCGAAAGGGATAGATGAGTGGGAAAAGAAACACCAAAGGCCATAAAAGAGAAGAAAAAATGCCAAAATCCCAAGATAAAAGCACTTCTGCGACAAAAGTTAGCAACATCGAAGCAGACCAAGTTAACAAACAAAGCGAAGCCGCTGGAGGCCAGAGTAGCCCCGGAACGAGCATAGAGTCATAAAATAGCATAGAAGACATAAAAGCGATAAAGGAGCTAAAAACTGATCTCAAGGACAGGAAATTAATCACCTGGGTTTTTGTTGTGCTCTTGCCTGGAACAACAAAGAACCCAGCAGAAAAAGCTAACGGACTTAGAATCCCGATCAAGGAGAAACAACATCCGCATCTTTGGAGTGGCAGAGGGCGAGGAGGAAAACTCGGTATCACAGTTTATTTCGAAACTCATCAGAAGCGAGTTGCCATTGCCATAAGACTTGGATCTAAAAATACAGCGGGCTCATCGGTCCCTGGCGCCCAAACCCCGACCCGAAGCCCCACAAGACCTATAATTATCAATTTCCAGGAGTTTACAATCAAGGATATAGTATTGAGGGAAGCCTGGAAAAAGGGAAAAATTCAACTGGGCAACAGAACCTTGTACTTCGTCCATGATTATGCGACTGAATAAGAGGCGCAGGGAATACAATGGGATAAAGAAATACCTAAAGGTAAAGGGGATTCGCTTCCAAACACCATACACGAGCATGAGGATCCACTGGGAAACGGGGACCTGAACATACAGCAGTGCACAGGAGGCGCAGCGGGAGCTGAAGAGACGCGGATTCCCCGTGGATGAGCCGGAGGCAGCCGAGGGAGAGAACAGCCTGGAAACACGGCTCCGTAAGCTGTTGGGATGGCAGCAGGCAGCGGGTCGCAGTGAGAGAGGGATGGCCGTGGCCCAGAGAGCGAGGGATAAACTTCAGCAGTTCCACAGGGGTCACATGGAGCAATTATGAACGGGGATTTAATCATGATTATGTCCTTTATAATGTTGAGACTCTAAATAAATGCGATAATTGTGCACTTTGCATTTTGGCCTAGTATTGATCTATATGATTGGAGCGGTGTTCATTTTTATATGGGATACGTTGGACTTATAGGAATGGTAGAGTTACTGCTTTTTGACTCATTAACCATCCTTAACACCAGGCCCTCTCCTAATGAGAGGCTTTACCCTCTACCCACCAACGGGGTCACAGTGGAGGAGGAGCAAAAGCCTCCTCCTCGTTTGGAGGTCTGTTCATTTTTGTGTTTTATAGTTGATGTTCTTGGTCAGTTTTTGTTTTTGGGGACTACTAGTTCAGTTACTACTTGCAATACGTATGATAAGGTCACATAAATTGAGAATTGTTTCCTTAAATGTGAATGGCCTGGGAAATCCAGTCTAGAGGAGTAAAGTGCTCGCGAAAATGAAAAAGGATAAGACACAAGTTATATTTTTACAAGAGACACATATGTCAAAACAAGAACATGAAAAGTTGAAAACGTTTGGGTACTTAAACTCTTTTTATCAGTTCTTGTAAAAATAGTCGAAAAAGAGGAGTGGCTACTCTGATCTCCAATTCTCTTAATTTTGAACTAATTAAAGAAACGGGAGATAAAGAGGGCAGATATATCATTATTAAAGGAAGGATAGATAACATTCTGGTCACATTTGCTAATATATACGCTCCTCCAGAGACTGATAGAAAATTCTTTAAATTCCTATTTGATACAATAATTTCTGAAAGCGAAGGAATTCTAGTCTGTGCTGGAGATTGGAATACAATTCTAAACTATTCTATTGATACAACAAGTACAAAAAGACATAAATCCCATAGATCAAAAGACCTCAATATGTTAATTAAAAAGACGGGTATGTCTCCATGCACTAGAAAAAGACTTTACTCACTATTCAGCTACTTATCAGGTACACTCCAGAATAGACTATTTCCTAATGAATAATATAGATAGACACAGGGTGAAGGAGTGCTCAATAGGAACAGCAGGTGTATCAGACCACAATATAATTTATTTAACCATACACTTGAATAACAGACCGAAGAGTACATTATGGAGACTAAATATTAATATTTTAAACAATGAGACTGTTGTAAAGGAGATCAAGAAAGAAATTATCGAATGTATAAAAGATAACAAAGATGGTCAAGTAAACCCAACTATCGTATGCGACACGGTTAAAGCAATAATGAGAGGGAGACTAATATCAAGAACAGCATATTTAAATAAGATGAAGAGGACAAAATACGATGAATTAGAGAAAACATTGAGAACTAGAGAAACGACAACAAAAAGATGAGGACAAAAGTTCAAAAACAAACCAGATAAAAGAATTTAAAAAACAAATAGAGACCATCTTGAATGACGAATTGGAAAAGAAATTGAGATTCACAAAAAAAACCTTTTATGAATCTAAAGCAACAAAAATTCTAGCAAGATGCCTAAGGACACAACAAATTATAAATTCAATACACAAGATTAGGGATCCCTTAACTAATAAAATAGCATACAAACCAGAAGAAATTAAAAAAATCTTTAAAGACTATTACGAAACTTTATACACACAGCCTAAGATTGTTGATGAGGATAACATTAAAAAATACTTATTATCGTTAGACCTTCCCTCCATAGGAAAAATACAAAATGATAAATTGACCGCCCCTATTACAAAAAAAGAGTGATAAAGTGGTGGTTATCCAAATGAATGGTATAGAATCTTCAAAGAAGACCTCGCCACTGTATTATTAGAATCCTTAAATTGGACACTTAACAAAGCTGTGGCACCGCCATCATGGAAAGAGGCCGTGATATCAGTCATCCCAAAAGAAGGTAAAAATAAAGAATGTTGTGAATCATATCGTCCAATTTCTATATTAAATGTAGACTACAAACTGTTTACGTCTATAATCTCAAACAGAATTGAATACTTTCTGCCCGACTTAATAAATGAAGATCAGACAGGGTTTATAAAAGGTCGACAAACACAGGACAACATCAGACGAACCCTACACATTATAGAACAAGCTAATAAACAACATCTAAGTGCAGCTCTGGTCAGCCTCGACGCAGAAAAGGCATTTGATAGGGTTAGTTGGCCTTTTCTGTATAGAGTGCTAGAGAGGCTGGGTTTTAATAATCAATTCATAAGGTGCATACAATGTTTATATAGAGACCCAACCGCTAGAATAAAGATCAATGGCCATCTGACAGGTAGTTTTAAGCTATTTAGAGGCACTCGCCAGGGCTGCTGCCTTAGTCCCTCCCTATATGCAATATCAATAAAGCCCTTGGCTCAAGCTGTCAGACAAAACAAAGAGCTAAAAGGAATCGATATAGCAAAAGAGGAACATATAATAGGACTGTTTGCAGATGATATTATTACCTCCAAAATCCAAACTCAACACTCCCCAAACTTATGACTATTCTGGATGAATACGGTCTGAGGTCGGGTTATAAATTGAACATCACAAAAACACAGGTACTATCTATTAACTATACACCAAGTAAAGCAATCAGGCAGAAATATAAATGGAAGTGGGAAGCAAAATCAGTAAAATACCTGGGAGTGCTAATCACTCAGGAATGGAACAAAATATATGAAACATCCATCCATCCATCCATCCATCTTCAACCGCTTATCCGAAGTCGGGTCGCGGAGGTAGCAGTTCCAGCAGGGGGCCCCAAACTTCCCTTTCCCTGGCCACATTGACCAGCTCTGACTGGGGGATCCCAAGGCGTTCCCAGGCCAGCGTGGAGATATAGTCCCTCCACCTGGTCCTTGGTCTGCCCCGTGGTCTCCTCCCAGCTGGACGTGCCTGAAACACCTCCCTAGGGAGGCGACCAGGTGGCATCCTTACAAGATGTCCGAACCACCTCAACTGGCTCCTTTCTACGCAAAGGAGCAGCGGCTCTACTCCGAGTCCCTCACGGATGACTGAGCTTCTCACCTTATCCCTAAGGGAGAAGCCAGCCACACTCCGGAGAAAACCCATTTCGGCCGCTTGTATCCGCGATCTCGTTCTTTCGGTCATGACCCACCCTTCATGACCATAGGTAAGAGTAGGAACGAAGATTGAACGGTAGATCGAGATCTTTGCCTTCTGGCTCAGCTCTCTCTTCCTCACAACGGTGCGGTAAAGCGAACGCAATACCGCTCCTGCTGCTCCGATTCTCCGGCTCATCTCACGTTCCATCGTCCCCTCACTCGAGAACAAGACCCCGAGATACTTGAACTCCTTCACTTGGGGTAAAGACTCATTCCCTACTTGGAGTAGACAAATCATCGGTTTCCTGCGGAGAACCATGGCCTCAGATTTAGAGGTGCTGATCCTCATCCCAGCCGCTTCACACTCGGCTGCGAACCGATCCAGTGAGTGCTGAAGGTCACAGACCGATGATGCCATCAGGACCACATCATCTGCAAACAGCAGCGATGTAATCCTCAGCCCACCGAACTGCAACCCCTCTCCTCCACGACTACGCCTTGAAATCCTGTCCATGAATACCACAAACAGGATAGGTGACAAGGCGCAGCCCTGACGGAGGCCAACCCCCACCGGGAACGAGTCCGACTTACTGCCGATCACCCGGACACAGCTCTCGCTTTGGGTGTACAGAGATTGGATGGCCCTGAGTAGTGACCCCCTCACCCCGTACTCCCGCAGCACCTCCCACAATATCTCCCGGGGAACCCGGTCATAAGCCTTCTCCAAATCACTCTCGCAAGGATATATGAAACAAACTACAACATAATAAACGATAGGCTACAGAAAGATATAGCAAAATGGTCAACACTAATATTGGACTTTAGTTTTTTTAGAATTGAGGTGGTGAAAATGAATGTGCTCCCAAGGTTGCTATATCTCTTTTTATCGCTACCAGTCAGAATCCCAGAATCTCAGTTTACAGCATGGGATAAACAGATATCTGGGCAGGAGCAAGGCCAAGGGTAAAATTTAAGACACTTCAAATTGACAAGGAAAATGGAGGTTTAGCACTGCCAAATCTTACAGAATACTACTACGCTGCCCAAATGAGATACATTGTCTATTGGTGCTCACCGGAGTACCAAGCTAGATGGAAACACATTGAACTAAATCTAGGTCAATCCCCACCTCAGGCTAAGCTAGGTGGAAAAGAATATACAAACCAAAAGGGAGAAAATACCATTTTGGAAGAATCGTTGAAAATATGGAATGAGATTGTCAAAAAATACAAATTGGAAGGAGATGGTAAACTACTGATTTGGCCTTCTCAGACCTTCAGGTTTAGACCCGGAGAGAATGATAATACATTCGCAAGATGGAGAGAAAAAGGAATAACAGCTGTATGTACACTCGTGGAGGGGAAAACTTTTAAAACTTTTGAAAAACTCAAAGGAGAATTTAATTTAGAAAATGGGGACCTGTTCAGATATTTACAGTTAAGACACTTCTATGATTCAGAAATTAAAAAAGGAATCTCAGCAGAAAGAAATGAAGTGATTGAAGTATTGACAGGTGCTTACAAACAAATTCCCCCAAAGATTGTTTCTAAACTGTATGGTGGTCTACAAAAAATAAACGGAAGTAATTCATTATATGTAAAATTGAAATGGGAATTAGAATTGAACATTAAACTGTCAAAGAGTGACTGGCATTCCATGTGCAGAACACAAAAAACTACCACTAGCTCCAAAAAATGGAGGGAATTCGGATGGAAAAATTGAATCCGCTTTTTTATTACACCCCGGATAAAAAGTAAACAATTGGGCAAACAGCAGCAATGCTGGAGACAGTGTGGGCAGTTGAATGCCGGTCACTCTCATATCTTTTGGACATGTATGAAAATACAAAGATTCTTGAGGAGATTCCCAGAGACCCCCGGGTTGTGTATCTGGGATTGATACCTGGTGACATAATTCAAAAGAAGGACATTTATCTTTTCAAAATCCTGATACTTGCAAGCAAAAAGGCCATCACAAAGAACTGGTTGAAATGTGACCCTCCAAGACCAGGGCAGTAGCTGGACATTGTAGAGGAAATATACTCCATGGAAAAACTGACTTATCATCTAAGGACTAAAGCAGGGTCCCTTAAACAACGCTGGGGAAAATGGTTTGCATACAAAAGTAAAAATGGGTCGTCTTCTCAGCTGTCTGAAAAGAATGGATCAATGGTTGTAAAGAGAGAGTAGCGCCCATCCTCGCCCTATAATCCCACCCCTTTTTTAATTTTTAATTTTAATTTTTTCCTTATTTTTTCTACCTATAATTTTGTTATTAATGTATCGCTGTGGATTTTGTTCTGTACAATTGTAACTGAAAAACAAGTAAATAGTTTTTAAAAAAGACCTAAAATGAGTCAATTGCAATGCATTTGTAAATTATTGGACATGAATAGGCCCTTAAAACAATGAGTTTGTCATTGTTCCAGCACCATATTCAAATTAATATGTGCTTTATCTGCATGAACAGAGAACTTGTAAAGCATTTGTGAAGCTCTGGTCACACACAATGATTAACTCCACTCTCACCTTGAAAAACACACTCGGAACATTATAGAGTAACAAACCTTAGTGGTAGAATAAATGGGAAGCATAGATGAGTTTACATATCCTCTTTAAAATCAGAGAGAGATCCTAGGCTGCCAGCTCCATAGCGTTCACCACCAAGATATAATTTTATTTTTGCTTATGCCAGTTCACTTATAAACTGATTTATCTGTACTGGGAATTTTGGATAAAGCCTGGATATACTGTTTGGCCAGTCAGTTGTTTTTGTCGCAGCTTGTTTCAAAGGCTGCCATCATTGTATCAGTACATCCATAATGTATTTGGGATCTTTGTTGCTGACCAGATCATCTGTTTGGGAAAAGTCTCCAGTCAGAGCCACACAGATTGCTAATTAGGGGTCCAAATATCTGCAGGGGCTGGAACCCTATTGGTTTTCCTAGGATTATTTTTTCCCCCTTGGTTTTGACCTTGTTTTAGCTGTTATGACGGTAGTGTACCAAACTTGGTAGGCTTGTTTGGATGGCTGAACTCTGGCCTCAGCTAAAGTGCACGACAGATGCCGTGTGCCTCGTTTGGCTAAGAATTGCAAAATTTGGTATAGATCCCTCTCCTCGGGAGCACAAGGCCCAGAACTTCTGCCACATTGGATTTTCCACTAGAATGTTTTGGGGGGGGGGGGGGGGGACACTTAATGCTTCTCCTCAAACAAAAATGGACTGATTCACCAAAATATAGCATGTTTTATCTATGGAGACCTCTGTATGGGTATTACTGATAAAGGCTTTTGTGGATTTTCACAGTAATGTTTGCAAATCTAAGACTGATTGATTATCACATTACTGACTGAAGTAAGGTGCGCTTTCTCAGCTCTAGACATGGTGGAGACAGCCCCTGATATTGAAAGAATTCATTCAAAATCATTTACAAAGGCCACAACCTGCATTGCTGCACAGAAGTATGTGTAAATGTGATCACACTAATCCACATATTTAAAAAAATAAAAAAGCTTAAAAAAGTTATGGCAAAAGTTGAAAAAGTGGCACTATCATTGAATTCACTAAGAAATCACTCAAAATAACTGCTACATCACAAGGGTCTCAAAGTTGATGTTGTGGTCCATGGCATCACTAGGAAAACATGGAAGGCTGAGGAGGTGCTTGGAATTTCTTTAGTGATCAAAGGTTTTTTTGTGTGTGTTTGTGTAAAATCATTTACCCTTGTCACTATAGCAGAGTCTGCATGTGCATCTGATCCTTTCTCCAATTTTTCTGTGACCTTGTCTTCTTTTTGTCTGTCTGTCAGTCAATAGTGCTTGTATTTCATTATCTGCTTTTAACTCTTACCTGCCCACCTTTTTTTTGTTTTCTTATTCTCTCCCACACATACTCTCTCCATTTCACTCTCTCCATCTGCCCCCCCCCCCCCCCCTTCTCTCTCTCTCTCTCTCTCTCTCTCGCTCTCTCTCTCTCTCTGTCTCTCTCCCTCCCTCTCCCTATCTCTCCCTCCCCCCTGCCCCCCTGCAGCGGAGGCTCTCTGGACCTGGTCAAAAACTACCATGACATCCAGTTGTTTCGGGAGGCCACTGAAGCTACCTCAGTGATGCTGGCGAGGGCAGCTATGTGGAACCCGTCAGTGTTCCGCAGCCAGGGGGTGTTGTCGCTGGAGCGTGTCATGGAGGACTACATCCGATATGTGAGTTCCGCTCCTGGGCCCTCCCTTTCCTGCACGTTGGCGGGAGGCTTGCAGGCCGCGTGGGCTTGCAGGCCTCAGGTTCCATCGTGACTGTGAGGACAGACCCATTACAGTTATCCCTAATTATTTCCACGTCTCTATTGATAATATAAACAGAAATACTTCGTGGAAAATGTGTTTGTTTAGTGTTCATTCAGCATTAAATGCTGACAGTGATCTGAGATGTGTCAAACCCTATTTGACTTTATTGCTGGTGAACCGGGCTATGCTCTAAGAATATGACTGTGCTGAGAGTGGTTTAACCTGGCTGTGCTGTACGAATGCAGCTGCGCTAACAGCGAGTGAACTGGACTGTGCGGTACGAATATGGCTGCTAACAGTAGCTAGGTGAACTAGATTGTGCTGTAAGAACATGACTGTTGACAGCGGGGGCCCTTGTGCTTGTTGCGATAATTTTTCTGTGTATTTTCAGGCTGTGCGCTATGAGAACCATCCCTCAAATACCAAGTACTGCCTGTGTCAAATGCTGAGAGACAAGGTGGAGTCACCCCTGGGGAAACGGCTCCACGCAGCCCAGACGAGCGCTGAGATCTGGTACACCCTGTCCCTCTAATCTATTCTAATCATAGGGACAAACACCCTGTCCCTCTAATCTATTCTAATCATAGGGACAAACACCCTGTCCCTCTAATCTATTCTAATCATAGGGACAAACACCCTGTCCCTCTAATCTATTCTAATCATAGGGACAAACACCCTGTCCCTCTAATCTATTCTAATCATAGGGACAAACACCCTGTCCCTCTAATCTATTCTAATCATAGGGACAAACACCCTGTCCCTCTAATCTATTCTAATCATAGGGACAAACACCCTGTCCCTCTAATCTATTCTAATCATAGGGACAAACACCCTGTCCCTCTAATCTATTCTAATCATAGGGACAAACACCCTGTCCCTCTAATCTATTCTAATCATAGGGACAAACACCCTGTCCCTCTAATCTATTCTAATCATAGGGACAAACACCCTGTCCCTCTAATCTATTCTAATCATAGGGACAAACACCCTGTCCCTCTAATCTATTCTAATCATAGGGACAAACACCCTGTCCCTCTAATCTATTCTAATCATAGGGACAAACACCCTGTCCCTCTAATCTATTCTAATCATAGGGACAAACACCCTGTCCCTCTAATCTATTCTAATCATAGGGACAAACACCCTGTCCCTCTAATCTATTCTAATCATAGGGACAAACACCCTGTCCCTCTAATCTATTCTAATCATAGGGACAAACACCCTGTCCCTCTAATCTATTCTAATCATAGGGACAAACACCCTGTCCCTCTAATCTATTCTAATCATAGGGACAAACACCCTGTCCCTCTAATCTATTCTAATCATAGGGACAAACACCCTGTCCCTCTAATCTATTCTAATCATAGGGACAAACACCCTGTCCCTCTAATCTATTCTAATCATAGGGACAAACACCCTGTCCCTCTAATCTATTCTAATCATAGGGACAAACACCCTGTCCCTCTAATCTATTCTAATCATAGGGACAAACACCCTGTCCCTCTAATCTATTCTAATCATAGGGACAAACACCCTGTCCCCCTAATCTATTCTAATCATAGGGACAAACACCCTGTCCCTCTAATCTATTCTAATCATAGGGACAAACACCCTGTCCCTCTAATCTATTCTAATCATAGGGACAAACACCCTGTCCCTCTAATCTATTCTAATCATAGGGACAAACACCCTGTCCCTCTAATCTATTCTAATCATAGGGACAAACACCCTGTCCCTCTAATCTATTCTAATCATAGGGACAAACACCCTGTCCCTCTAATCTATTCTAATCATAGGGACAAACACCCTGTCCCTCTAATCTATTCTAATCATAGGGACAAACACCCTGTCCCTCTAATCTATTCTAATCATAGGGACAAACACCCTGTCCCTCTAATCTATTCTAATCATAGGGACAAACACCCTGTCCCTCTAATCTATTCTAATCATAGGGACAAACACCCTGTCCCTCTAATCTATTCTAATCATAGGGACAAACACCCTGTCCCTCTAATCTATTCTAATCATAGGGACAAACACCCTGTCCCCCTAATCTATTCTAATCATAGGGACAAACACCCTGTCCCTCTAATCTATTCTAATCATAGGGACAAACACCCTGTCCCTCTAATCTATTCTAATCATAGGGACAAATACAGTGCCCCATAAAGGGTTATAAAAGAATAGCTTAATCTCACACTGAAAAAATAAGAAAAATCCAACCTTTAATTGAAGTAAATTTATTCTGAGAAGAATGTGCCACAATTATTGGCACCCCTGCATTTAATACTTTGTACAACCTCCCTTTGCCAATAAAACAGCACTGAGTCTTCTTTAAAAAGTAAAATATAAATGGAAAAAATGCTTCAGTTACATTTTGTTCATAAGAATTTCTAGGGGTGCCAATAATTGTGCCACACGTGGTTTTATTAAAAATAATTATTTCTTGATGAGGGATTTTTTTTTTCTCCAGAATAAATTCACTTCTATTAAATCTAATTTTTTCAGTGTTAAGCTAATTCACCAAAAGGTGAATTTTTTTATTTTAAATTTTTTTAACCCTTTTTACTCATCTTTACCAGGGGTGCCAATAATTATGGAGGGCACTGTACATACTCTACTTCTGAACAAAGTATATGAATCTCTCTCTCACTCTCACTCTCTCATGCTCTTTCTCTGTGTCTCACTCTTTTTGTCTCTCAATCTCACACTTCATACTTTTGCTGTCTCTACCTTTGTCACACTCCGCTTTCTCACACTCCTTCTCTGCTGTGGCCCTGAAGGGCAAGACAAATTAACAAATCAGTAAGCACAAAAACAATCATAAAATGCATTAAAGCAAAATTTAACTTAAAATTTTTATTTAAATCTTCGTAGAATTTACACAAGTGACCTACACAACTTTGGGTGTGTAAGTACCTGGCCATGATATGAGTCCAAATGGTGGCGAAATATGAACGCGAACGAATCGGCTTCTGTTAATACAAACAATAACCAGTCCTCTTACGTATTTCTTTGAGAAAATTAAATGGCCCTTTCCTTGCTTTTTTGTATTTAATTTGGAAAGTAGATATATTAGGTAGGTATGTTCTTGCGCCAGAAATCATTAGTCCAAATTTCCACGGAAGCAAGCGTTCCTGGTAGTAAACAAACCAACCTGCCAACCTTTTCTGGTAACTTGCTGACAACATAGAAAATAGTACTTTTATAAATCATTTTAATTACACGAAGAAAAAAAAAAACGTAAGAGTTATTGTTTGTATTGACAGAATCCACTTCGCGTTCGTATACGTGCTAGAAGTGTCATTTTGAGACCGTTTTAGCTGTGCTATAGAAGTGAATGGAGAGCGACAAATACACTATTCTGGATTATCACCCCAGGGGAGCACAGAGAAACTAATGAACATATTTCGCCATCATTTGGACTCATATCATGGCCAGGTAACTACACAACCAAAAGTTCTACCAAAGTTCAATTTTGCTTTAACAACTCGGAAAACATTACAACAAGTACGAGTTGGATTCCAGTACTTCCGGTCACACAGATAGACGAGAATTTTGTCCAATCAGGAACGTGATGGCTGGTATGTACCCTTTCCAGTTTACGTGAAATGTTGATTTGCTTCTGTTCTTGCTTTTTGTTTAACTTTTTGCTGTTGTGTTCTCTAAGTTGTGAGCGCGTTTCATGAAATGTTGTTTTCTTAGCTTTTAATATGTTTTGTGACATCTTGTGTTTTTGGGTTTATTTTGTTTTGTGAAACGTTGTTGTGTTTCTAAGTGGTTGTGTTTTTTGAGTGGTTACTACATTTTACAAATTGTTTTCGTGTTTTCTGATTTGTTTATTTGTCTTGCCCTTCAGGGCCACCATACTCCTCTCTGTATCACACTCTTATCTGTATTACACATGTATTACACATGTCTCTCTGGTCTGATTGTGCTGATGTTTCTTTTAAGTGTCACACGGAACAGTAATTTTATATAATTTTATACTGATATACACCAATGTCTGAATGAGCAGTATATTGAACATATATTTATGATTTGTATTCAGTTTTAAATGGCAGTTTTAAAGGGGAAATTAGGATTCTCAACAAAAAAAAATTTGGACCTGAAGAGCATATGGATGCTGATGTTGGTGTGTGACTGCCTTCTGCTGGTAAATTTTTGGTGGAAGTTTTGCTTGACTTTGCATGAACAACCAGCTAAAGTCCATGGCTGCCCAATGGCTTAAAGTGACCCTGCTGCAGCCACTGGTAATCAATCTTCAGCCTCCCTGTGCCGATAATTATCATGCAGACCCTTTGAAGTTCAGAGATAGAAACTCGAAAGCCCGTTCTGTTTGGTTTGCAGTGAGGTGTTTGGTTTGGAGGAGTTCTATGAGGAGAGTCAAGCCCGTCTGCTGGCACGGCAAGAAGCTCTCCACGCCAACTCCCACCTAGCAGACTGCCCCACCATGGATGGCAATGTCGCCACCATGCCCATCAGATTCGACAGGTCAGTCCCACGGGTGGGGGGTGAAGAGGGGGCATTGGGGGGTTGTGGCAAAAATGCATTGTAATTCATGGAAAATTTATGTGAACAATGGTATGCTGGGTTTTTACACAAATGATGTATGTGACAGTTGGTAAATTTCTCGGTTTACTTTGTTGCAAATGGGACCGAAATTGGGGAGGGCGGGGGGGAGGGGGGGGGGGGTCAGAGTATCTAGCTCGCAGGATTCACGTGATGCGTGGGTTTCAGGAGAGAGTATCCACCGCAGATCACTCCCAAGATGCACCTGCTGGAGTGGAGCCGGCGGGAGAAGCTAGAGCAGCCGGCGTACGAGACGGTGAGACACCGTGTGGCACAGCCATGTCCTACCAGTATACACGCACTAAAGCAGGGGTTGCCAAACTTTATGGGCATGTAATTCGCTCAATGAGCAAAGACATTTTCTGTCACCCGTCTCTCATTGAGCTATTAGTGAAATATAGCCTAGCATATGTTACAATACTTCAGCATATGTCAGAACAACTTGTACAGCGTGTACATCTACTAGTGCACAGCATTTAACAAGTCAAGTGTTTAATTTGGCTGATGTGAAAATCATTGGAAATTATAAAATACACAGTAAATTATACTTGTTGTACAACCCAGTGTAACTCCTCCCACTACTTGTCAATGGGTCCCAACCAAGGGGCCAAGACTGGGCTTTTGTTTCGAAGCTCACTTCCTGGTTGGGCTGGGAGCAGTAATTGTGCTGTTGCTCACTAGCGCCACTGCGATTGGCTCCAGTATAGATCTTTCACCATGTAAGTCAATGACAGCAATGTGGTCAAAATACTCAGCCAATAAATTTTTCCCACAAACTTTTTTTTATTGCAATAGGTTCCAATAGGTTGCAATAGGTTTCCTTCATCTAATGCCTCTGCATGTGCTGATTTTTTTAAATATTGTGTCGTTTGGACAGGGTATTAACATTTGTTCAGGACCAATCAGAGGGACAGGTTGAGTCCTCTTCGGCTCCACGGAGCAGACGCAGTTTGTACAAACGGGTGGCGAAAAAGACATCCGGAGCCTCAATTCAGTTTTTACGAGGCCGTGGAAAGGCAATGGGTGACAGTGGCTTTGTCCATATTTTTATACAGTCTATGGTCCCAACCCACACTGTAGGAAGCGGTCTGACCTGTCTTGGACCTGACGATTTCTTGCCTGCCTGAAAACAAATAAAACGTATACCTGACTGGAGAAGCCACTGGTGGCATGCAATATACAACTCTCTGGAAAAACACGTCTTAACATCCTGTCCTCTGCATTGCATTCTGTATATAGGATACTGTCTCAATATGCAAAATACATACAACCATTAAACCATAAATTCTCAACAAACATGCATATTTTCAACTGAAATTAAATAAAATGAATCATAAGTGGAGTGTGCTGTCTCTCCAGTTTGCCCTTAGCAATGCTGAAATATGATTAAACTGAGAACGTAGAAAGAAGATTGTCACAATAACATCACTGTAGCACTCAATCCAGTACATTTTTTATAATCAGGAAAGTGGCCTTAAGTGCCCCTCTGCAAAAAATGTGTGCTTCAAAATTTTATGCACAATATGCATTTCATACACAAAAGGCATACAATTTGTTCAAAGGCATACAATTTGTACATGCCACCATGTCATTCTGATTTTAGCACATGTTTTTAAGATTTGAAGTAATTAGATGTTAGGCTGCTTGTAATTGGACCTTCTGTAATTCACATTTTGAAAGTAATGAATCACTGATGGGCTTTGATGACCATACTGCACTGCCCGTGGCAAATTATTGATGCATTGTTGGCGAACAACGATACACTCTCCTAAATGCACATGCCAAATGTCATTGTGTGTGTGTGTGTGTGTGTGTGTGTGTGTGTGTGTGTGTGTGTGTGTGTGTGTGTGTGTGTGTGTGTGTGTGTGTGTGTGTGTGTGTGTGTGTGTGTGTGTACAGGTCCAGCGACCACTTGACAGAGGGTTCCAATCTACTGTGACAGTGGGTGAGAAAAAGTACAGGTCTACCTTGTGGTGAGGATTACACACGCACGCAGATGCACACACACATGGACGCACATGCACACACACACATACACGAACACGCTCATCTGTGTTTTCTTGCACATTTCTCTGTGCAGGGAGAAGTCAAAGAAGTTTGCTGAGCAGGCAGCAGCCATTGTGTGTTTGCGTACCTTGGGCATGCCAGAAGGGCGAAGCGGCGAGCCAGAGGGGCTCGTCTGCAAGCGGAAGAGGGAGGAGAAGAGGAGTGATGAATCGGAGGAGGAGAGGGGCGGCTCCAACGGGATCCGTGACACCTCCACCTGCAGGAAAAGGCACCCGTCAAAGACTCCACAGGAAGAGGTCAACACCCCGCCCTCAGTCCCAAACTCCCAGGGGGACATCAGAACTAAGCTGTGACCCAAGCTCAACCAGCCTTGAACCAAGCAGCCAACTCTTGAAAAGGTGCTGCAAGCTTAAATCTTCAGCACTGGGATTATCGGTGGTTTATTCACAGGATCCTCATTAATGAGACCCGTGCTCTCTTGTCAAACACGTGGGACTTCACTGAGTTTCCGGATTTTGGGGGAGTGGGTACTACTGTCTATCTGATGCAGGTTCACGTTCCATGCAGGGTGCCTGCCCTCTTCGCTGAAGAGGTGGATTAACCTGAGTTAGATACCTTCCAGTGATTGTCAAAGCTGGTCTGGTCACAATGTTGCTTTTTAAATATATCTGTGCATTTTCTTTTTAACATGCTATTATGTTTCATTTTTGAGGTAATTTACACCCAAAAGTGTTCATTTTTTTGTCTTTAGAAAGCATGTTTGCCTTTTAATAAACCAAGAACCTTTAAATTATCATACTTTTTCCCCCTTTGAAGGAGGACTTTGGGCCATTACAGGGAATTATTATTGAAGAGACAATAGGAAATACTGTATACCAGTATGTGTCCGGAGGTAAAAACCCAGTTAGTGCATTTTACCAGTAGCATGGGGATCCAAGTGTGGACACTTGCATTGATATTCTTTTAATGTAACAAATGCACAAGATTACAAAAACCATCAGATTTTTCCCCTCTACTGAAAGAAGGGGTGCAAAAATCAAGTTGCCTCAGAAAAAAATGCATGCCATTGCCAAGAAATTAAATGACATCTGAATTGTGCTTAACTTGTACATAGTTTCATTATTTTTCTTTACTACTTTGTATTACATTCATTTCACCACAGGAATGAGTTGCATATATGGTGTTAACCAGAAGAGGGCGGCATAGTCCATTATTTCATGGAGAAAATACAGCAATTACTGGAGTAGTTAGAACTTAAAACTGGTTTGAAAAAGTTCACCATGTACAGAAAGTTATTTTGTTGAAATATCATGATTTTTTTAATGAAAAGGTGAACATGTCTGGAGTATTGCAATGAATTGGAGGACGATATTTAAGAGCAGTGGGGTTAGACTGAATTTAATAGCATACAGGTTGAGGAGTCTGTTCTTTGGGTGGTTTGTGCTGGCGAATCTTAATAAAACATTGTGGTTTCAGCTACATTCTAAATCCATTATCTCTGGTTATTTATGTGCCTAATCTCAGAAGTACTTCTCACCCATATTGTAGGTAATATTTATGATCAAATGTTCAGCGATGTTTAATATTGCCCAATATACCAAATATTTTGATGATACAAGCAGAATATAGACAAAAATATTTCATGAACAGTCTGGAAAACTCTTGGAATTGAACTCGATCTATCCTGCTTTGTTTCAAAGTGGTTGAGTTGCAGTGGCCTTGACATTGCCTGCCGAAAGGGTATGCAGAAACCGGCATATCTGCCTCATGGTAGTCTAAAGCCAATACTCTGCCTGTCTGCTATGGGTGAGTGCAGGTGGCAACTTCTGCCATAGACAAACGACCTGGACCTACACAGAACCAGGGAGCAGGTGTGTTCAATAATCCTCATGTGTTCAGTACACCAGTAGAGATCCCAGTTTGCTTTTGATGCAGATTTGCAATGAATATGGACCATATGCTTTGCTCCTATAGTTGGAACACCTACCCTCTATGTGTATGCAGATGCAATTGTCTGGGGTTTGAGAAGTTGCTTGTTACCTCCCCAGCGATAAACTGATCTATGAAGTTGCCCAGTGCTGTTGTTCAAATAGGTTTTTCATTGTACAAGAAAGCTCAAAGTTAAGATTAATGGTTTACTACTAGGGCTGGTCGTTATACCGCAATGATAATTATCGATTGCAATAATGGCCTGTACCACCATGTGGGGTATTGCTTTTCTTTTCCTCTTTTTTACTTTACTACCGCATCAGGTATAATTAATCTAAACTTCAAAGCCCATGTGAAATTCTTCCGGGGAAAAAACGCCATCACTGTCTACTGAGTGTTGATAAGACGGACAATCAGCAGAAAGGCGTTGCACCTTTCATGTTATTGACAAAAACGCACCACATGATCACGTGGAAGCTATATGACCTTGCTGCTTAGTGGCTGTCTTATCAACACTCAATAGATATCAGCGGTGATGGTTTTTTCCGGAAGCATTTCATGCAGCCTCTGAAGTTTGTTTACTGCCATATATCGGGTATACTATCGAAAAAAAGATGAAAAGAAAGGCAGTACCACACAGTGGCGACGGCCGTTATTGCATTCGATAATTATCGATGTTGTATATCGCCCAGCCCTATTTACTACAGTAAAAGGACACTGCATTCAGTATATGCATGGTATACATTTACTATAGCTGAGCCTCCTGTAAATATGCTGAATTTGTGTGTCCTTTTCATATACAGTTGAAGTCGGAAGTTTACATACACTTAGGTTGAAGTCATTAAAACTCATTTTTAACTACTCCACAGATTTCATGTTAGCAAACTATAGTGTTGGCAAGTCAGTTAGGACATCTACTTTGTGCATGACACAAGTAATTTTTCCAACAATTGTTTACAGACAGATTATTTCACTTAATTCACTATATCGCAATTCCAGTGGGTCAGACGTTTACGTACACTAAGTTGACTGTGCCTTTAAACAGCTTGGAAAATTCCATAAAATGATGTCATGGCTTTAGAAACTTCTGATAGGCTAATTGACATTATTTGAGTCAATTGGAGGTGTACCTGTGGATGTATATTAAGGCCTACCTTCAAACTCAGTGCCTCTTTGCTTGACATCATGGGAAAATCTAAAGAAATCTCAGAAAGACCTCAGAAAGAACATTCTGGACCTCCACAAGTCTGGTTCATCCTTGGGAGCAATTTCCAAATGCCTAAAGGTACCACATTTGTCTACAAACAATAGTACGCAAGTATAAACACCATGGGACCACACAGCCGTCATACCGCTCAGGAAGGAGACGCATTCTGTCTCATAGAGATGAATGTGCTTTGGTGCGAAAAGTGCAAATCAATCCCAGAACAACAGCAAAGATTCTGGAGGGAACAGGTACAAAAGTATCTATATCTACAGTAAAACGAGTCCTATATTGACAACCTGAAAGGCTTCTCAGCAAGGAAATGGCCACTACTCCAAAACTGCCATAAAAAAGCCAAACTACAGTTTGCAACTGCACATGGGGACAAAGATCTTACTTTTTGGAGAAATGTCCTCTGGTCTGATGAAACAAAAATTTTACTGTTTGGCCGTAATGACCATTGTTATGTTTGGAGGAAAAAGGGTGAGGCTTGCAAGCCGAAGAACATCATCCCAACCGTGAAGCACGGGGGTGGCAGCATCATGTTGTGGGGGTGCTTTGCTGCAGGAGGGACTGGTGCACTTCATAAAATAGATGGCATCATGAGGAAGGAAAATTATGTGGATCAAGACATCAGCCAGGAAGTTAAAGCTTGGTCGCAAATGGCTCTTCCAAATGGACAATGACCCAAAGCATACTTCCAAAGTTGTGGCAAAATGGCTTAAAGACAACAAAGTCAAGGTATTGGAGTATACCTCAATCCAATTGAATGTTTGTGGGCAGAACTGAAAAAGCATGTGCGAGCAAGGAGGCCTACAAACCTGACTCAGTTACACCAGTTCTGTCAGGAGGAATGGGCCAAAATTCCAGAAACTTATTGTGAGAAGCTTGTGGAAGGCTGCCCGAAACGTTTGACCCAAGTTAAACAATTTAAAGGCAATGCTACCAAATACTAACAGTGTATGTAAACTTCTGACCCACTGGGAATGTGATGAAACAAATAAAAGCTGAAATAAATCATTCTCTCTACTATTATTCTGACATTTCACATTCTTAAATTAAAGTTGTGATCCAAACTGACCTAAGACAGGGAATGTTTACTAGGATTAAAAAGTCAGAGTTTAAATGGATTTGGCTAAGGTGTATGTAAACTTTCGACTTCAACTACCATGCAATCAACCAGAGAAGGCTGATTTTTGATGCATTCAGTGTCATGTCATATATTGGTACATAAATGTACCAATTTATGGAAGCAGTTTGGTACAAATAGGATGTTGGGTACTTTACAGAATATTAACCATACCAAAATAAAATGTTAAGTTTCGTTACCTCAATTAGTTTGATTTCTCACAGATCAAATTATATTTCTACAAAATAATGTTACATGAATGCTTATCTTATAGAATCACCCAGAAATAATATCAAATATTGAACTTTTCCATTATCTGGCACTGATGAGCTTGGTGCTGTAACCTTTGCTTTCGTCTTTTTCTATTTCGTTTATTCAATTGAGCACCATTTACACAAGTTGATAAATAATTTTTGCGAGGCCTCAGTGTCTTATTTTTGTAGTGTGCGGACAGATTCTTCCTTTTCAAATTACTTTGCAAAATGAGAAATAATTTGCGTGCAATTCACTGTTAATAACTCATTAAAGTGGGGGTAAAGGAAACCTTTTATTAATTCCTAGATGTGTACCTGCCATGAGTGAGTCAGTCCCCAGAGTTCAACTGTGATGGCTCTCCAAAAAGGGAGATGCCAGGTCTTTGTAAGCAATGCGTGTAACGACGGTTAAGTTCTTCATACGAGAGTGGTTTTCTTCCCTTTTCACAACTGTGTTTGTTTTCTTTGAGAACACAGTCACAAACCACACCAACACCCTCCTACACAATCTGCGGATATCTAGTTCTTTATCTCCACCTTTTAAAGGTCATCAGAGAAGATAAGGCACTGTGCTAATCTGAATTGTAAACATTGAGAGTCGATACATGCAGCAACCGGGAAATTAAAAAGAGCTTGATAGTCATTTTCTCTGTGATGTTTTACACGCACACAGCAGTTTTGTGGAATGCGCAGTACAGTATGCCGTAAGCTCACTTTTAGTTGACATTGTCCACCATTTTTTGCATGAGCAAACTTGTTGAGGGGCCTGAGAGGTGTGTCCATCAGGCAGCTTAGTGGCAGCTTCGCGCACAACTCTGGGTTGATTAGTACAGTCTGTGGGAAGTTGTGTGCTCCTATAGGTGAATATCAATTTTTTGCATGGTTACCATGGTCTTGCATGGTTACCATGCATTGTCTATTTATACAGATGCACAAACTTTTCCTATTTACTATACTCCCAGCACACATTATAAAATACACTGAATGGTTTGCCATAGTACCAGCCTGTCCTGTAATTTATAGATTTAACATTAATCAGTATTGACTTTTATTATAATTTTTTTAAATTTAGTATTTTCCCCCCATGTAGCCCCTGGAGATTACCAAAATGCATGTGCAACCAGTGTGACACTAAAACATGCAATGATTACAGTGCATAGCCTGGCTATTATTAGCTTTTTGCCATAATCACAAGGCAGGAGTATATTGAAACATTGTTTTCCAGAGCCAAACTGAATCACACAAGAAGTGTAGATTAACCAATGGAAAAGGTTTAAAAGATTAGATGTGCGCTGACTGATCTCCACCTGTTGGGGGAGACCTACCTAACTTGTGATTGAGGATTTGAGGTCATGTACTATATATATGTCAGTATAAATGACCATTAAAAGTAGAGAATTCACACTTTTGTTTGCAGAGTTGTGCGCAGAAGTACAAGCCTTTGGAATGAAAAGAAAGCGCATGTGATATGAGATGACGATGATGATCAAGTGCCTTTTTTTTTAGTTGTGTAAGTGGAGGCTGACATCCATAAATATAGTGCTAAAGAATCTTATGAGAAGTCATTAGTTAATTCTGTCAACTAATGGCCAAAAGGCCTTGCTACTGTAGCAGATGTAGGTTTTCAGAAGAAGAGTTGAAGATTAGGCTTGATGGAGATTAAACCAAGTTATGTGCACTCCTGTTCCTGAAGAGTATGCATCTTTGAGACATCCTCACTACTTAGTTAAAAGAAGCAGTTGTGCAAACCTAGATTATAGGTAATTTTCTATTAATCTGCAATGAAAACAATATTTATTGAGAACAATAGGGGTACTGTCATGAGTCATTTTATTATAATAACTGAAGGTGTATTTTTTAAAAAAGAAATTCACATTTATAATACATAATATAGCTGAACTGTTTCCCTTTTTCCTATTACAAATTGTGAAGATGGTGTTACCACAGACCGTAATAGATAGAGCACACAAGGTGTTGAGCAAAAACACTAATCGTAATCTAAAGCATATTTTCTGTCTGGAATTCTCTGGACCTCTTGGCATTATGAGTCACCATTAACTAAGTAAACTTAACTGTAGCAGGTTGATGGCATCCAAGCTGTTGGAAGCAACTTCAAGTCCAGATTATTGTTTTCGTTAAATAGAGAAAAAATCGACTATTTCTTGAAATCTGATTTATAGAATGAGCTGAAACGTTCCTGGATTAGCTTGTGTGGTACAGGGATATAGACCATATCGCATGTTCCAATTTTTATTTAAAATTGTAATGCATTAATGCATTAATCATTGTAGTTCGACTTGTAGTCCACTTTAACGGACTGCATATCCAGTACTGCAACGCACGGGTGGTTCTTGACCAATAAGATATCATCATCTCGTCTGTCTGGACATTCTTGGGCAGATGGGAGTACTGCATCTGAAGATGAGTTAATGTTAGCTTGCTAAGTAGAGAAGCCCACCCGACAAGGTCAGAAACTGCCTTACGGTTAACCACATAAAGCAATGAGGGTTTCTTCTCCTGAGTTATTTTTCCATCGAGTTCAATAGGAAAATTTGTCAGGAGAAACAACCCTTAAAGTGATCCATCCATATCTACTGCATATCTGGCAGCAGTGTGATGGTTTGAGGCCCGTTTGATACCTCAGACCCTTGATGACTTACAGCCATTTTACCAACCATGTATTCTATACAGTTCAAGTGTTATTTACAGCTAAATCTAGTCCCACCCCCTAATTCCCATAGAGATCCATTCAAATGCAAAGATGTTATAGTATCGCTTGTAAGAGTACCAGAAAATAATATATCAAGAGTCTTTTGATATTGATGGCTCACAGACTTCAGGAAGTAGCAACATGCAAAGGATATGCCACCAAATATTAAATATGATACTTTAAAAATACATTAAAGCAAAGGGGGTGAATACATATGCACGCACCACTTTTCCGTTTTTTTTAGTTTTTTTTAGAATATTTTAAAACAAGTTTTTTTTTTATTTCACTTCACCAATTTGGACTATTTTGTGTAGGTCCATTACATAAAATCCAAATAAATATCCATTTCAATTACAGGTTGTAATGCAACAAAATAGGAAAAACGCCAAGGGGGTGAATACTTTTGCAAGGCACTGTATATGGAATATGCCTATATTGTACCACACAGGCTAATCCAGGAACGTTTTGGCTCATTCTATAAATCAGATTTCAAGAAATAGTCGATAGTCTCCGAAGCCCATTCTATCTTCCATAGGGAATTTACTTCCGAAACCAGACTCCGCCCACGACTGACGTACTCACTTGAGTACTCTATAGTACTGAACTACACAATGTCGCGTTCGGTGCTCGATCCCCCTTGGCCTGGAATGATCAACAAGACACAGGCAGGCATAGCCTAATTGCCGGCAGTTTTGTAGCGTAGTTACCTAGCATTACATTCTTTCGCTTTTTGTACACAATCATTTTAATTATAAATATGTATTAGCTAGGAATTGTTGCCATTGGTCGGGTGTAACGTTAGCCTACTGTCCTGTCAGTTTATGTAGTTCCATCTAGTTAATGTGGTTCATGCAAAATATACGTTACGGTAGGCCTAAGCTACGTTAGGTCCACTGTCATCCCAAATGGGCAAATGTGAGAAAAACTGATAAAACTTGTGTTGTAAACCGAACCACTCCGGTTGAACACACCCACCTTTCATATGTAGGCATGTTTCATAGCTTACATATAAACAAAAGCAGTCTAAACAAGTTTACAGTTACCGTGGTGGCATTTTCTTTTAGTTAGCGAGCTAGGTGGCTAACGTTAGCAGATCATTTGCCGAAGATAGCTGGCTAATTATACACATTTAGCTATCTACCTAACGAGATAGTTATGCGAAGCAAGTTGTGTAATGTTAACTTGGACAAATAGACAGAGCTAGCTAAAAATTTAGCTGATCTGGCGAGTTAAAATCAATATGTGAGGCTAGCAAAGTGGACACAGCAAGAGCAACACTAAAACTAGTAGGCCTACTGCTTGTCAGCTAAATGTCTAAACTTGAAAATGCAATAGCATAGCTTCCGTGTGCAGTCTCCGTTAATGCAAACAAATGACTGGATGTTAAACATTCATGTTTAAACGTGCTGAACTGGTCTGTATCCCGACCAAGTCACAAATAAAATTAGCTATTGAACTAGCCTGTTGTCATCATTCAAAGTCTATAAAATCACCTACATTGAGCAGATAAAATATACACAGCATAGACCACTTTCAAAAGTAATAATGTAGGCTATATAGTGTATAGTGTTATAAGATCAAAAACGTCTACGACGTAAAAAAAAAAAAAAAAGCCAAGTTACTCACACATAGCCTACATAGCGCTGTCTATAAGTCCTTAATTCCAACTTCCAAAAACTAGGCCTGCCTTTAAAAGTCTTGATATCAAAATGTGGCCAAGTTACAACTAACAATATTGCCTATCGTAGCTCACACTAAATAAACTAGTTCTATTCCAAAGCAATGCTATCCAAACTTTTCTAAATTATTTAATGCAACTTGGCCCTGTGTTTCTTCATCTTTGCATGTGAAGAGATTGTGCCTATGGAACAACATATGATTTCAATGAATGTTTTTAACAGTTGAATAATTACACTCCAGAAAGGATATGTTTGTACTTTGTTGGCAAGATTACTTTAGAAAATGTACAGGTTTTAAAATGTTAACTGCTGCTACAGAATTCTTTACAATTCACAAACACATTTATATCAAGAAATATGTACAATAGAGAAAGGGGTGATGAATAAATAAATGCAGATAAAAATTAGTAATATTTTTATCTGCATGAAAAAGTACATATAGCATTTTTACAAACGTATCCAGACATGTTTGTGGGTCAGATGGTGGCAAATAAGTAATAGTACCAATTTTCTTAACATAATAGTATTTATGATATTTGCAAATAGAATTTTGTGAACACAAGGATATCTATGCTCTGTAGGACCAGACATGTTTTGATAGAAATCCAAATAAATAAATCAATAAATACATAATAATAATAATAATAATAATAATAATACATTTTATTCATTCTGTGCTTTTCATAGACCCAAAGCAGTGGATGCAGACAATTGTTCAAACATGCCCTATAGTGTAGTAATTTTTCTGTTTAATTTCTAAGTGCAACACATCTGAATCAGAGTATTTCCACTATAAATTATTTTCATTTTGCAGTTTGATGTGGCACATAGTTTCATTGACCACATTCTCTTGAGATGGTAAGATGAAGAAACACATGGCCAAGTTGCATTAAATAATTTAGGAAAGTTTGGATAGCATTGCTTTGGAATAGAGCTAGTTTGTTTAGTGTGAGCTACGATAGGCAATATTGTTAGTTTTAACTTGGCCACATTTTGATATCAAGACTTTTAAAGACAGGCCTAGTTTTTGCAAGTTGGAATTAAGGACTTATAGACAGCGCTATGTAGGCTGTGCGTGAGTAACTTGGCTTTTTTTTTTTACGTCGTAGAAGTTTTTGATCTGATATCACTTATTTTTTATAGCTAACTAATGATGAATAATGCATGAAGATAAACACGGAGAGAGACATGCATTCCACAGAAATGCATGCAGACATTTGCGTAACCATAACGCCTTCTTAATTCAGTAGTTGAACACATGTGTTTTAAGTTCCTTAATTATTCCTTAAACTTATTAACACAATGCAGGTTTGGCTCATTATCATTTGCTTTGTCTTTTGAATTGTTCATTATTTACCAAGTCTCTAGTTTTAGTTGCCAATGTGTCCACAATTTCACCAATTAGGAGCCGATTGATTCACCTCAGTCTTTAATTTGTTTAATTTGATCAGTTAAAACATTTTTACCTCTCTTTTTGTAATTGCAATATAGCACAATGTGAATATTTGACTTTTATTATTCATGACATGCATAGCTATTTCTAACATAATGTGGCTTCAGAGGGGAAATAATCCCTCTAAACATGAAAAACACCTAATTAAGAAAAATCAACAACCTGTTCAAATTCTGGGATTGCAATTGTGAACGAAAACCAGCATATGCAGGGGGCCCCAGGACCGAGTTTAAGAACCACTGCCTTTAGTGGCAGTCGTCAACCTCCCAATTTCTCTGAACTTCTAAATTAGGCTAATTACAGTGTCTTACAGTGTCGCCGCTTGCAAATACATCAGCCTCTCATGTTGCACTGCAGGGCAATAAACATTTTAAGGAACCAAATATCCTACATTTAAGAAGCTACAATTGTTTTCTGATGAACCCTGAAGAAATTCTCTATTCAACTGTCCAGCAACGTCGACATTTCCACAGTGCTACCTAACGTTATCGCACTCGCGGCTGTAATACATTGCTTGTTGTTATGAAAAAACATGTACTTTCTTTTAACGTATATATAAGGCATAGACTGTAGAAAAATAAGGAGTAGCTAGTTAGCTAGGTTAGGAACAGCGCCGACAGTATCCTCGCTTACCTGAATGGGGAAACTTCTGGGTCGGCGGTTCTTTTATTCACTGTGGGGATTTTGATTTGATTTTCAGTTGAGAGGACTGTTTCAGGTTAAACGTAGCAAAGGCCGCCTACATACCAACAAACCATCTACTCTACCCCCGTAACGAGCGTCTCGATTTCATACTCCGTGAAATTTCTCGTCTTTTTTTGCGGTCTGACTTCTCCATTGCAACCAACCTGATTATAACACATCCATAACGTTACACAAAACACTGGGTTATGGGAATTAAAGTCCATAGTATTATCGGCTTGAGCTATTTTTTTTTACTGTTGTTGCAGCCTTTATTGACTGTAAGCTTTACATGGGAGACGGATCAATTATGTTTGGGGGGGACAATTCGACTCTTTCCAAACATTGGCGGGGACACATCCCCCGTTTCCCCCCATAATCCTACGCCCATGACTACAGGGCTGCGTTCAGATCCGAATGTCTTTCCCTTCCCTTGATTCAAGGGAATTCACATTGAAGCAAGGGAAGGGAATGACAGGAAGAAAGCATTAATTTTGGATCCGAACGCAGTCCAGCACTTCAAAATGTTGTACATCTATGGCCTTCTCTCGTCAGAACAGCTGCATTTGCTAGCTAGCACTGGCCATACGACCTTGCTGAAAGTTAGCTTTGCTTAGAAAGTTTGGACACAATCGCATTACAAATTAGTTTATGACAGCAACTTTTCCATGAAAGCGCTTTACGTTTAAAACGTTTTTACATTACTCTAAAACGTTTACAAGGCCGTTTACTCCAGCATTTTGAAGGGGAGAGAGTGGATTGTTTTGTTTTGTTTACAAAAAAGTTTAAAAAATAATAATAATTCAGCAGCAGCGGTCATATTTTTGCAGCGGCGTAACGCCGCTGCTAGGTGCATATAGGGGAAACACTGGAATACTATGTAGGATATCTAATATTTCCCCCCTTCTCTCTATCTCTGTCACTCTCTCACTCTCACCCCCCAACATCAAAGATAAGCCAGTCTTTGTCATAAATGACCCCTCTCCCCCCCTCCCCCATACCTTAACCCAATCAGGACAGGAATGGTCTTCCTGTGGAGGTATTTTATGAGTGTACCGCAGAAAAAGAAGTTAGTCAGTTTGGAGTTTGTTGGTGAAGAAGTCATTCTTTTTGGTTCCTCGTGCGTTTCCGTTTGTTCCTGTTCAGCTGGAGGGTAAATAATTTGGCAATTTTTGGCTTATCTCTCTCTTTACTGGTATTTCCTAATTAATGTCTGGTTTAATGCCTTCACTTTTGTGAATTATAAGTAGTCAGCCTACATTCCTTAGTGAATGTATGATTTCAATTCATTATTCCAATTGACTGTTTTCGCTTAATAAAATTTCTTTAATCTCAAGACCTGATTTAGACCTTGTTTTGGCTTGTTGGTTGATCCACCAGGTTACTGTTCGACTTACCTATCAAAGAATTCGGCGATTTAATTGATGATTGTAATTTTTAATAATAATTATTAAATTAAATAACGTAAAACTTATTTTGAATGTAGGTTAAGTGAGGGGTTCTAGCACGCAATATCGCTTGTGTTCAGTATTCAGAGTGCTGAACGTTTTAACAAGGGCATTGACTGTTGGAACCGCTGGATTCAGATAATACACATTTTACCTAGTCCTCACTTACCCGACAACTAATAGCCCTATTTTAAAACTGTATTTCCATATTTTACTGATGCAAACTATTTAGGCTGTACTAGCTATTTAGGCTGTATGTCTTTCAGCTAGAATGTGTTTGCGTCTAGCCCATTGTGCATGTATGTCTCCATGTAGACTTGGTTCATTAATTTACATGCTTCTTCATGATCCATAGCTCAGGTGATGCTGTTCATTGTATTTCATTACACATTAAATACTGCTCATCTACAAACTCTTTTAATGTAATTGTGTGCTGTCTGTAATAGGATAACTGTTCTCATTCTTGTAAATAGAGGGCGTTATGGTTAAGCGAATGTCTGCATTTCTTTGGAATGCATGTCTCTCTCTATAAAAAATAAGTCATATCAGATCAAAAACATCTACGACGTAAAAAAAAAGCCAAGTTACTCACGCATAGCCTACATAGCGCTGTCCATAAGTTCTTAATTCCAACTTGCAAAAACTAGGCCTGCCTTTAAAAGTCTTGATATCAAAATGTGGCCAAGTTACAACTAACAATATTGCCTATCGTAGCTCACACTAAATAAACTAGCTCTATTCCAAAGCAATGCTATCCAAACTTTCCTAAATTATGAGCCAAAAGAGGTTTGTAGTTACAGTATACATCAGAAGTGAGTACACCCCTGTGCAATATCACTTAAATGTCAAATGATTCAAAATTGTATCACCTCTCAATAATTGCATTATTTCTAAGTTGACAAGTAGAGTGTTTCCTCTTATGACCAATCAAAAATAAATACTTTAGAAAGACTATCGTGAAAATACAGGCCTCAAAGTAGAAACTAAGTGCATCAAAAGTGAGTACACCTGACACTGACACGAGTTAGAAAGTTATCATTTTTAATATTTGGTCGCATATCCTTTGCATGCCATGACTTCCTGATGTCTGTGACCCAAGAACATCAAAAGACTCTTGATATCTTATTTTCTGGTACTCTTAACGTCTTAGCGATACTATAACGTCTCTGAATTTGAATGGATCTCTATGGGAATTGGGGGGTGGGACTAGATTTAGCTGTAAATTATGCTGGAACAGTATGGAGTACATGGTTGGTAAAATGGCTGTAAGTCATCATGAGGTATCAAACGAGCCTCAAACCATCACTCTGCTGCCAGATATGCAGTAGATATGGATGGGTCACTTTAAGGGTTTCTTCTCCTCACTTATTTTTCCATAGAGTTCAATAAGAAAATTTGTCAAGAGAAACAACCCTTAAAGTGACCCATCCATATCTACTGCATATCTGGCAGCAGTGATGTTTTGAGGCTCGTTTGATACTTCAGACCCTTGATTAAAATAAAGTTGTGATCCTAACTGACCTAACACAGGGAATGTTTACTAGGATTAAATGTCAGGAATTGTGAAAAACTGAGTTTAAATGGATTTGGCTAAGGAGTATGTAAACTTTCGACTTCAACTGTATGTAGCTCTCTGTATTTAATTGCAAACTAAAAACAAACATTTTGTTTTGCACGCTGGGCCTCCCCGCTTCTCATTGGCCCACAATAATTTTTTAACAGAAGCAGTTGAAAATGTCTGTCCATAATTACCGAGTAAACACTATGCTGCCCGTTGTCATGATTGTGAGATATACGCAATAGGCCTACACTTGTTGACCTATCAAAAACTGTAGAATCCACTGAATGAGCACCTGCTGCGCACTCTACTCAGTAGCCTACAGTCCGATACAGTCGCAGTGTGTCTAGCAAACTTGCGTGACGTAAATATTAAACCTGTAGCTAGCTATGAGTAATGTTATCTATCTTTGCGTAACTACGTAGGCCTATCTGAAAATGTCAAAACACTTCTCCCTTTTGGGAAAAAACAGACTAAATTAGCTGTAGTTCTATTTCATAGCGGTCAACATGCCACGATATGGGTCATCCTCACCGAGAGGGTGAGCTACTAGGAGAGTGAATAGCAAATTAACCACCAGTAAGGGGCGGACACTAGGTCCACCATAGATATGGTACGTGTCCGCCGCCCATTCTCTTTTTGCCTCCTCGAAATTGAGCACGAGACTGTTGAATCTTTGCATTCGCCTGGATCCGCAAAATTGCAGCTCCTCTTTGCCCTCTCCCACTGCCGACTGGAGCCTCCTCTTCTTAAAAAGAAGTATGCTACCCAAGGCTACCCCCAGCAACGTGTTACGTTGCAGTTGTGATAATCTACTGTTTGGCGCAGGCGCAGGTAGGATAAATCCATAGTATTTGTTCAGTGTGGTCGTTTAAGCGGCTCATTGCTGTCCTTGTTTTTGAACTGTATCAGTTTTACTACTATAGTTTCACTTTCAGCAACATGTGGCGTTGTATTTTGCAATTTAATCTTACTGAGTGATGCATGTGTGCATTTCGAGTAAGGTTAATTGGTAGAGTTTACTGTGGTTGTTTAGGCATTTCACTGCAGTTTCCTTTTTGAAATAATATCAGTGTTACGACGACTGATATCTTTCTGGTTATAATGACCTATATTGAGTTTAAGTGGATTACATGTTTGTTGTTACAAATATTCAAAAGCTGAATGGAGCTTCTTTTCCTTAAAAAGGTTTATGCTACCTGAGGCATTTTTACTCCGAACAACACGGTGCATTGTATTTTGTGATTAATCTACTGATTGACGCATGTGTGCATATCGGTAAGTTTAATAGGTAGTGTTTGTTTACTGTGGTTGTTTAGGCAGCTCCCGGCCATTGTCCTTTTGAATTATATTAGTGTTACTACTGATATCTTTCTGGTTATAATAACCTGCATTAAAGTTAATTGGATTACATTTTCATTGTAACAAACATTCAAAATCTACAGGAGCCTATTTTCCTTAACCCCTTTGCGCAGATGCCTAGTGACCAGGATAGCGGCGCCAAGATTTTCCTCAACTGAGACATTCGTTGCTACTGCAGCCAAACTATGACTGGAAACCTCAAACTCTGTGTTTTATCTTTATTAGTACATGATTTGTGACAACTCTGCAGAATACGGAGTTTCTAAGTGTCACTATTTTCCCGTAGCAAGTCTTAAAAAGCTACCCCCCACCCAGTCTATACCTACCCATGCGTGACATAGTGGACAATAGCGTTTATTTGTGAGTTCCTAAATATATTTATTCATCATATAAAATTGGAATTCCATCATAGGAACAAGATAAAACCAACAACAGCCTGATCGTATGCCAAAAAAGCAGTGAAAAGCCCTGCTCACTCAAATGCGTAAATAAACATGTGAATTATACCACGTATTCTACTAGCAATATATGCCACTAAATATGAAATAAATATACAATCCTACCATTGGTTTTACACATAGAGGTGTTGCTTTCAGAATTGAGTGGTCATTTATTGTCTTGGACAATATGAGAAATACACACCAGTTTAGCACGTTATCACACAATGTGGAACGTCTGCCCGCAGTACCCCCATATGCACTACCTGCAGCTCTGAAGTATTCCATGTCATTCCGGTTTTATTCACAACTGTTTTATCCCATAGAGGGCAGTATATCCTTTTCAACTTTTCTGGGATGCTTTCTACAATAAATAACAGAATTGTTTATCTAGTCAGTGTACTATGATGCAAACAGCTACAGCAAATGCTTTTGCATTGACGGGAGTTTTTCATCCTCAATATGAAAAAAAAATTGCTTGTAAAATGAGGTTCTTCCCGCTGGCTACATTTTTCCACTTGATCACTGTCTTGTCCAGTAGGCTATGTTAGAGATGGTTATTTTTACATTTTGAGTGCATTTCACACACTGTAGTGTGAGTATTCATTGCAAAGTCATGTTTTATGTTTGATGTACCGACTTTTATTGAAGCTAGAACATTTAGCAGCATTTTCCTGTTGGTGGAATATTATTTTATTGTAATGTTATCCTATATAATATGCTTTAGGCTTCGTATCTTCCTGGGCTATCCTTGTCACTTAAGGCAAGTCATTCCAATTTACTGTGCGCTGATATGTGGTAGATTAAAAAAGTTTCCTTGGGGTAAAAAAACTACAGAAAAATGCATTGGCAGGGCATGAGCATACATACTGTAGAGTACAGGAAAAAGTGATGTTTTATTTTATTACGAGTGAATGATTAGGCCACATATTTAGGTGTGTGTAACAGTTTGATATCAATGTTTTCAACTTAAAGCATCAGAAGGGGCAAATGTATATGCTTTATAATATACAAAACTAATTTTATTCATTTTATGACATGTATTGGATAGGGGTTTGGACCCATAGATATCTACCCCCCTATACTGATGAAAAGATAGTAATTCCCACTTAAAAATTATGCATAAGTGAGTTTTATGATTCAAGACATTTGATTTTTAGTTAAATATATCATTATTTTATGATTTAGAGCAGTGCACAATTTAGCCATTTGGATAGATTTGGAGACACTAATGGATAACAGGGTACACTGCCTATATTTTGCATCACAGATCTTTAGTAGTTCTGCATATCATCCTCAGAATTTTGCACACTTGTGGACACAGAGTTTATGATCCAGGAAAAGTATAGAATTGCCTGTTTCAAATACTGAAATCTCAGTATTTCTGTAACGTTCCGTTCCCATCCTGTCCGTTTTCCGTATTTTGCCCTTTCCCTCTGTGTCATGTTTGACTTCCTTTGTCCGTGTTTTTCCCCTTGCTGCAGACTGGGCGTGTTCCCTCCGTTTGTTTCAGTCCATTTCCCCACTCCTGCCTCGGCCTATCTCCTTCCTCCATTTCGGCATGCATTCCTCACACTCCGCTCTGTTCAATCACCCACGCATACATTTGCACGCTTTCTTGATTGTTACCAATTTCACTCCCTATTTAACCCACCTGCTGGCTGCTATCCAGCGCCAGTTTGTTAACGTTGTTTCGTTTGTATCCTGGTCTAGTATTCCTTTGTCTGGTTATCTTGCAACAGTTTGGTTCTGTCTCGGTGCTTAAAGCACACTGCCAACTGCTGTTTGTTAGTCTGTCCTGTTTAAATGCGGTCCTACCTGCCGCGCCTTACCTGCCTTGTTAACCACTACTCTGTTGTTTTCTGCCAGTCTGCAGTTGTTCGCTATTCCCTGATTGTGTTGCGGTACCCCCGCTTCCCACCTGACGTGGCGCCCGCAGCGGGGCGTTCTGCTCCTCCATTCTGCAGCTGTTCCTGTTCCGGCCGTGGCAACCGCCAGTGTTACGGTTCCGGTTGCATCTACTGTTGTTTGCCCTGCTGCCTCAACCGGGCCAACCCGAGGTCCGCTGCACTGTCCTGCCCTGCCGTATCTGCCGCAACCCCTTCCTCTGCATCAACTACCCGGTTACCTGTTACTAGTAACACCCCGGTTTCCCCTTCTCTAATTTCATGCATTTCCATAACCGGTTGTCTGTACTTTATGTCCTCCCTCGCTTCAGGAGACAAGTTCGAAGCATATTTATTGGATGCCTAGCGCTCCCCCTATCTGTCCCGTCTGTCCAGATCGGCCAAGTCCAGTTCCGGTTTGGAACAATTCCTGAGCGACCCGCACAGTCCAGTTCCGGTTTGGAACATTCCAGTGTTCCAGTCTAGTCCAGTTCCAGTTTGACCCGATCCAGTTCCTGTCCAGTCCAGTTCCGGTTTGGAACATCCAGTGTTCCGTTACCAAGTCCAGTTCCGGTTTGGAACAACCCAGTGTTCCAGTTAGTCCAGTTCCGGTGTGTTCCGATCCAGTTTCCCGTCCTGTCCAGTTCCGGTTTGGAACTCCAGGGTTCCAGTACAAAGTCCAGTTCCGGTCTGGAACATCCTGTGTTCCAGTACAAGTCCAGTTCCGGTTTGGAACATCCTGTGTTCCAGTACAAGTCCAGTTCCGGTTTGGAACATCCAGTGTTCCAGTCAAGTCCAGCTCCGGCTTGGAGCAAAGTGAAGTCCCGGAGATTCTCCGGACTTTATTGTTTTTCTGTGTATATTCTGTGTACAGCTTGGGACTGCCCCAAGCTATAATAAACTACCTTTTCTGTCTTTCTGCCTCCTTGTCGTTGCACTTGGGTCCAGCCCATATTCAGGTTCATGACAGAACGAACTGGCCAAAGTATGGACCCAGCCGACTTGGAGCAGATCCGTCACGCCTTCTTCTGCCAGACCGCGGTCAGCGATCAACAGGGCCGCCATTTAGACGATGTGTTGGAGGTTCTGAGGGGGCTGTCAGAGCAAGTAACGCAGATGTCGCTCCACCAGCCTCTTCCTCGGATCCCTTTGGGTCCGACTCCATCTACATCCGAACAGCCTCCCGAAGTTCCGGCTCCCTCTTCAGGTTGGGAACCCAGAGTTCAACATCCTGAGTTGTACCGTGGAGGTCTGGGGAAGTGTCGTGAGTTCCTTATGCAGTGCGACATCATCTTCCGCATGCAGCCCACCTCCTTCGCCTCTGACTCCTGCAAGATCGCGTTCGTGATGAGCAGCCTGGGAGGCAGTGCCTTGGAGTGGGCCACGTCAGTGTGGGAGAGCCAGACGTCAGCCTGCACTCACTTTTCCATCTTCACCTCAGAGATGCGACACATCTTCGACCACCCAGTCTGTGGACGAGATGCTACCCAACGCCTTCTTCAGATTCGGCAGGGCAGTCGCAGTGTGGTGGAGATGGCGGTTCAGTTCCGTACCCTTGCTGCTGAGGCGGGATGGAACGACACCGCACTTCAGGGGGCCTTCCGACAGGCCCTGAGTGAGGAGTTAAAGGACCAGCTAGCAACCCGAGAGGAGTCCAACTCTCTCAACAGCCTCATTCACCTTGCCATTGATAACCGTCTCAGAACCCGGGCCCGAGAGAGAGGGGAGAATCCCTCACGAGGTCCATTCTCCACGGTTCACGGTGGTCGTCTACCCTCCCCCGTCAAGGGGTCGAGGGTTTCATCTATTCCCTCCGAGGAGGAACCCATGCAGTTGGGTAAGATCACTGTGGACGCTGAGGAGCGTCAACGACGAATCCAGACCTGATCATGTTTTTATTGTGGCAAACCAGGCCACCACATTGCTGCCTGTCCTGTTCGCCCAAAAAGATGTGGCTCGCCAGTAAAACTGGGCGTCCTGATGAGCCCTATTATCTCTAACCATTCAGCCCAGAGCCGTGTCGAATTCAAGGCTACAATTCTTTGGAAAAACCACACCGCTTCTTCGTCTGCTCTCATCGACTCCGGTGCCGATGCCAACTTTATTGACATTTCGTTTGTTAAAAGATTTGGGATTCCTACCGAACCCTTATCTGTTCCGATTACTGCTCTCGCCCTGGACGGTAGGAGCCTGGGGTTAGTCACCCACTCCACCGTTCCCCTCCAACTAGTGTTATCAAGTAACCATCGTGAAACCATTCAATTATTTTTGATCCATTCTAAACAATCCTCTCTGGTTCTAGGACAAACCTGGCTACGCCTCCATAACCCTCACATCAACTGGCGTTCCGGTCAAATCCTGGTCTGGAGCAGTCACTGCCTGGCTAACTGTCTTCGATCTGCTCTACCCCCCTCGGGGGTCAAACACAATATTTCCACTCAACCTGTACCTGATTTAACCGGTGTACCCAGTCAGTATCACAACCTGTCACAAGTGTTTTGCAAATCACGTGCTGTTTCATTGCCTCCCCACAGACCCTACGACTGTTGTATCAATCTACTGGCAGGAGCCAAACTTCCATCTGGCCGCCTCTACAGTTTGTCGGGTCCGGAGAAGATGGCAATGGAATCATATATACATGTGTCACTTGCATCAGGTATTATCCGACCCTCTTCTTCCCCGGTTGGTGCAGGGTTCTTCTTTGTGGCTAAGAAGGACGGGTCGCTGCGGCCCTGCATCGATTACTGGGGCCTCAACGAGATCACCATTCGCAACAAGTACCCCCTCCCTTTAATTAATTCTGCTTTTGAACCCCTTAACCAGGCTGTCATTTTTTCTAAACTTGACCTCCGCAACGCGTACCACTTGGTCCGGATTCGCGAGGGGGACGAGTGGAAGACAGCATTCAATACCCCGCTTGGCGACTATGAATATTTGGTTGTTCCTTTCGGTTTAACTAACGCTCCAGCAGTTTTTCAGGGGATGGTGAACGATGTGTTACGCGACCTACTGGGAAGGTTTGTTTTTGTATACATCGACGACATCCTAATTTTTTCAAAAACCCCACAGGAACACGTACTCCATGTTCGGGAGGTTCTCCAAGGACTCCTGGAGAACCAACTTTTTGTGAAAGCCGAGAAGTGCTCTTTTCACACCTCCTCAGTCCCGTTTCTCGGTTTCATCATCGAGGAGGGCAGAATCCGGGCGGATCCTGCTAAAGTCAAGGCGGTGACAGAATGGCCCCAACCTTCTACACGTAAGCACCTTCAACAGTTCCTTGGCTTTGCAAATTTTTACCGCCGTTTCATTCGCAATTACAGTATCACTGCTGCTCCTCTAACCAAACTTACTTCCACTTCCATCCCCTACTGTTGGAATCCCGAGGCTCAACACGCCTTTGAACAGCTCAAAGCCCGGTTTTCCACAGCTCCCATTCTTTGTCATCCTGACCCCACCCGCCAGTTTACTGTGGAGGTTGATGCCTCCGACACCGGCGTAGGGGCCATTCTGTCGCAGCGAGCCGCCTTGGACAACAAACTCCACCCCTGTGCCTTCTTTTCCCGGAGACTAACCCCCGCGGAACGGAATTACGACGTCGGGGATCGGGAGCTCTTGGCCATCAAACTCGCTCTGGAGGAGTGGCGTCACTGGCTGGAGGGGGCAGGTAACCTGCTCATTGTCCTGACTGACTATCACATCCTTCTTTATATTACGTCTGCCAAGAGGCTTAATGCCCGTCAGGCTAGATGGTCACTATTTTTTACTCGGTTTAATTTCTCCGTTACCTTCCGTCCTGGTTCCCGTAACATTAAGGCGGATGCCTTATCCCGCATGTTTTCCCCCCTTTCCAGTCCTGCTGATCCGGAGCCCATACTACCGGCTTCCTGCATCGTGGCTGCGGTGTCCTGGGATATCGAAAAGACTGTGAAGGCCGCCCAGGCTTCCCAACCGGATCCCCGCAATAACCCTAATTCCACTCTTTTTGTTCCCGACTCCGTCCGTTCCCAGGTCCTGGAATGGGTTCACGCCTCCCGTCTGGCTTGTCACCCAGGAGTTTCCAGGACCATCGCCCTGGTCAGGAGGAGTTTTTGGTGGCCCACCCTCAAGGGGGATACCCGTGCTTTTGTCCTGGCCTGCTCTGTTTGCGCCAGGAGCAAGGCATCCCACCAGCCTCCCTCCGGTCTTCTCCACCCCCTTCCTGTCCCGGGCCGACCTTGGAGCCACATCGGCGTGGACTTCGTCACCGGTCTACCTTTGTCAGAGGGCAACACTACTATTCTGACCATTGTAGACCGGTTCTCCAAGGCGGTCCACTTTATCCCTCTCCCTAAACTGCCTTCCGCTTTTGAAACAGCGGAGCTCTTGGTGCTGCACGTGGTCAGGCTGCACGGGATCCCCTCTGATATCGTCTCTGACCGTGGGCCCCAATTCTCCTCCCAGGTCTGGAAGGCGTTCTGTGCGGCCCTGGGTGCTTCTGCGAGCCTGTTGTCTGGGTTCCATCCTCAGACTAACGGCCAGACAGAGAGGGCGAACCAGGACCTGGGGGCTGCCTTGCGGTGTGTGACGGCACGCAATCCCTCTTCCTGGAGCCGTTTCCTCCCGTGGGTGGAATATGCACACAACTCCCTAAAGAGCACCGCCATGGGGATGTCCCCCTTCGAATGCTCCTTGGGGTACCAACCTCCCCTTCTGCCGGTCCAGGAAGAGGAGGTGGCGGTCCCTACCGTTAAGTCCCACCTCCTCAGGTGCAAGCGTGTGTGGAAGCTGACACGCACCGCGCTCCTTCGCACCAATTCCCGTACTCAGCGCTTGGCGGACCTTCACAGGACCGCAGCCCCGCAGTACAAGGCCGGTCAGCAGGTCTGGCTTTCCACAGCCACCATCCCCCTACAATCCACCTCTAAGAAGCTGCAGCCCCGCTTCATTGGTCCCTTCACCATCCTTCGTGTCCTTAACCCCGTTACCATTAAACTTTCCCTCCCTGTTTCCCTGAAAATCCATCCCGTTTTTCACGTCAGTCAGGTCAAGCCTGTCGCCTCCAGCCCCCTCAGTGCTTTCGCGGTCATTCCACCACCGCCCCGGATTATCGACAACGCCTACACGGTGAGTCGCATACTCGACATTCGCCGCATGGGCCGGGGCTTTCAATATCTTGTCGACTGGGAGGGGTATGGCCCTGAAGAGCGGTCCTGGCTACACAAGAGCCTTATTTTGGACCACTCTCTCATTCTCGATTTTCACGAACTGTACCCTGATAAAATTAAGCCTCCGGGTACGCCAGGTGGCGTTCGTTAAGGGGGGGTACTGTAACGTTCCGTTCCCATCCTGTCCGTTTTCCGTATTTTGCCCTTTCCCTCCGTGTCATGTTTGACTTCCTTTGTCCGTGTTTTTCCCCTTGCTGCAGACTGGGCGTGTTCCCTCCGTTTGTTTCACTCCATTTCCCCACTCCTGCCTCGGCCTATCTCCTTCCTCCATTTCGGCATGCATTCCTCACACTCCGCTCTGTTCAATCACCCACGCATACATTTGCACGCTTTCTTGATTGTTACCAATTTCACTCCCTATTTAACCCACCTGCTGGCTGCTATCCAGCGCCAGTTTGTTAACGTTGTTTCATTTGTATCCTGGTCTAGTTGTTTCGTTTGTATCCTGGTCTAGTGTTCCTTTGTCTGGTTATCTTGCAACAGTTTGGTTCTGTCTCGGTGCTTAAAGCACACTGCCAACTGCTGTTTGTTAGTCTGTCCTGTTTAAATGCGGTCCTACCTGCCGCGCCTTACCTGCCTTGTTAACCACTACTCTGTTGTATTCTGCCAGTCTGCAGTTGTTCGCTATTCCCTGATTGTGTTGCGGTACCCCCGCTTCCCACCTCACGTGGCACCCGCAGCGGGGCGTTCTGCTCCTCCATTCTGCAGCTGTTCCGGTTGCATCTACTGCTGTTTGCCCTGCTGCCTCAACCGGGCCAACCCGAGGTCCGCTGCACTGTCCTGCCCTGCCGTATCTGCCGCAACCCCTTCCTCTGCATCAACACCCCGGTTTCCCCTTCTCTAATTTCATGCATTTCCATAACCGGTTGTCTGTACTTTATGTCCTCCCTCGCTTCAGGAGACAAGTTCGAAGCATATTTATTGGATGCCTAGCGCTCCCCCTATCTGTCCCGTCTGTCCAGATCCGCCAAGTCCAGTTCCGGTTTGGAACAATTCCTGAGAGACCCGCACAGTCCAGTTCCGGTTTGGAACATTCCAGTGTTCCAGTCTAGTCCAGTTCCAGTTTGACCCGATCCAGTTCCTGTCCAGTCCAGTTCCGGTTTGGAACATCCAGTGTTCCGTTACCAAGTCCAGTTCCGGTTTGGAACAACCCAGTGTTCCAGTTAGTCCAGTTCCGGTGTGTTCCGATCCAGTTTCTCGTCCTGTCCAGTTCCGGTTTGGAACTCCAGGGTTCCAGTACAAAGTCCAGTTCCGGTCTGGAACATCCTGTGTTCCAGTACAAGTCCAGTTCCGGTTTGGAACATCCTGTGTTCCAGTACAAGTCCAGTTCCGGTTTGGAACATCCAGTGTTCCAGTCAAGTCCAGCTCCGGCTTGGAGCAAAGTGAAGTCCCGGAGATTCTCCGGACTTTATTGTTTTTCTATGTATATTCTGTGTACAGCTTGGGACTGCCCCAAGCTATAATAAACTACCTTTTCTGTCTTTCTGCCTCCTTGTCGTTGCACTTGGGTCCAGCCCGTATTCAGGTTCATGACAATTTCTTTGCAAACTATAGCAATTTCTTTGCAATTGTGGCACTTTATTTTGACTTAAATTATGAAAATAAACAAAGACAAGTTCGTATTATAAATGGTACAATTGTCTTGTTTCATTTAAGCTATTTACAAAGTTTCTGTGATGCTTACACCTGGAGTTATAAATCCTTAAACAGAGCACCCCCTAAATAGGTGAGAATTGACCAAATTTTCCATCTGCACAAAGGGGTTAAATGTCACCTTTACAATGTTTCCATTTCTGGGCTTGCCTTTACTTGCGTTTATTTGGAGGAGGGGAACGACTTCCAATTAATTCTGCAGGGCTCTGGGGTACTGAAAAAATAAAAAACAGGACTTCTCAAACAAATGTAAAATCAGAATCTTGCTTCGTAGGACAGACTGATTGCTGCGAGACACAGACAATGCCATGCCGTTTCTACCGGGCTGCATTACGTCACTAATAATTTATTTATTTGTCTGGACAGACCTACTGTATATTCCTTGCTTTTGCGGGGAAAATGTAGAGGAGATTTGAACACTTCCATCATCGTTTCTGTACGCTTTCTGCCATATGGGACTGGATTTCATAGTTAAACGACAAGACTTATGCCTCTGCGGTTTCGAGCAGTATTTAATTTTAATGCTGAGCTGTTGTTTATGGGAGCTACGCTGCACAGTATGTGTGGTGGGGGGGATTGTGTCCTGGGGGCTTGTGGGAAAAGGGCAAAAACACCAGGTGTTACGGTAGCTGGCTGCTGTGCCCTGGATCAAAGAACTTTCCCTGGTTTAAAAAAAAAAACAGCTGTCTGAATACGGCTGACATAATGCAAAGTTCAGACCGCATTTATGACAGTCACTGCTCCAGAGCAATAAAAAGCTATGAAGTGAAAAGACAGACCATATAAGGTGTGTTCCTCTTCCACAGCACCAAAAGCACTGGACTCTTCATAAACTGACAATTACTGATAATGAAACAAGGCTTCTCTTTAAATTATTATCCAATTGGGAATGAAGACAAATTGGGACAAATAAAAAGTTATTCTGAAAAACTGGTTTAAAAAATTACAGTTTAAAATTGAAATATTTTATATATATATATATATATATATGTAAAAATATGATACTGGAGAGATTTTTTAAAGTGATTTTCATTTGTTTACCAAAGTTTTACTTGTATGTGGTACTTCATATAGCCATGTAATATAACATAAACTCATGGGCTAGACTTTCTTGAACTGTTGTAAATTTAAACTTTGTTTTCGATTTTTACCCATTAATAGGAAAATGTGACATTTTTTACACTGTCATAATTGATGTGGAAATATATACCGATCCTAATGGCCTACATTTCTTTCAACCAAATATTTTTGAAGACGTTTGATATGCCTTTCTAAACCCCACTTTGCTTCGTGAAAGTTGTCGCTCGTATTCATATGGGAGAGCAAAATTAATCATGTACGTAATTCATTGTGTCCTGAGAGTTACGTACACAAGATGCCGTCAGCAATCATGAAAAATACATATATATCGGATCGATCTTTGTTTGTTTCTGTCATGCATAAGCCAAGTAAAAAAATATATGTGCCAAAATTCATACACTCCACGATACTTTAAAACAAGGAGAATATATAGTGCTGACTTTCTTTCCGTGTCCCAATCGTTACGTACATAAGCATGAATCGTTTACCCACGTGTTTCATGGCTGGTGGATTGGTCAACCTAAAAAAAAAAGAGCATTACTGTCTGGTACAAAACTACTAAGAATTGCTTTGTTTCAATTGCTGCCGACGCTACAGGAGCCCGATAACCTTGCGTGTCCAAGCTTCCTCACACGGTTACGTACCTAAGCCGTTCACGTTTTACCTCGCACCAGTTTATCAAAATCGTCCAAATCAAAGCATTTACACAGCCATCGTGTTATAATCGTGTCCGCATATTGAAAGGTAGGATTCTGCATGCAGAAACTAAACTAAAATTAATCTTTTCTTGCATTGATTACGTACGTAACGTTGTCCTCTAATCAACCGGGTATTACACAGCCATAAATAGATTAGAGCTTCAAAGTCCAGTTTCATTGTGGACCGCCTCGGATGGGGTATGTATCTACACTTTAATGAATTAGAAAAAATAAGTTATACTTTTGCACTCACGTGTCATTGAGACACCATGTTACATAGCCTACGTTAACACTACTGTGGTAAATGTTATATGACCTGAAAAGACTATTTCCGGTTATTGAACCATCTTCTTTCTTTTTGATAGAGTCAGAGAGTTGTCAAACTTGTAAATAAATGTGTTTGCATTGGTTTTTGCAACAATTAACTTTTTTGGTGTCTATGTCATGTTTATGTGTCCCATATATATATATATATATATATATATATATATATATATATATAAAATAATAATATATCAATGCTTGGAACCTTCTGTGAGGCCTAACCTTCTCACCAAGTTTTATTGCTTCAGAACTATTCTCTCTGGCTATCATACCTTACTGACCCTAACAGGAGCATGGAAGACACTCACAGTCAACTGATGTGTCATTGCTGTTAATAATCCTATCATGTATAAACCTTCTGAACTTATTCACACTTCATCACTTGGGTATTTTATTAAAGATTGGCCTAAATAGACAGCTTAATGAACTAAGGGCCCGATTTACTAAGACCTTTAGCATGTGCAAAACCTTTTAGCACACACAAAACTAATAACGCAACCAATGATTGGTGAAAAATAAATACCATGATGAATCAAAAGATAAAATATTTTCACACGCTAAAGATCTTAGTAAATCAGGCCCTAAGTCTTCCTGTCATTTTTGAGAAACAAAAAAAGAGCTGTAAACATACTATAAACACACAACAAGGCATCGCATAAATGTATTTTCCGATGCACTTTTTGAAAGTTGGACTGCAACGACCCATCTCCAAAATGGTACAAATGTTTTACATGAAGAAAGTTTACATGACAAATGTCATTTGTCAAAAGATTTGTTCACATGATGGTGGAGTTTTACATGCTGTGAGCCCTCATGCAAAGTGAAATTCTGCTGTTGCCATATGTAAGCCCCACACAGCTGTGTAGAAAGGTTTCTTACCAGGTCCTTTCTCCAAGAAGATCACTTTGGACTCAGGGAAGAAGTTGGAGCCTTTGATGACCATCTCCTCCCCTCCATTGGCGGAGCAGCTGGTCAGACTGTACTTGTCCACCTGGGGCAGCTCTTGGGCAGAGCGCTGGGCTACAACAGCAAGAAACAGAGAGCAGGTCACGCACATTTGCTTAAAAACAGAAACGCATGCATGCACGTACACGCACATATACACACACATATGCACGAACCTTTCTGCAGCATTTTGCCTGCCAGTTCTTCTTTCCACCAAAACAGGGCTAGGGTTTCAGCCCACGGCCCTAGCCTCCCACACAACACTACCAAGGTCCCCTGCCAAGGGAACTAACTGCACTGTTATTGCATTCTGTAGTGGATGCTCACACGCCAACTCAAATCTCTGAACTCTCTGAACGCTACGGATCACAGAGATCTTCCTGGATAATGATGCTGGTGCCTAAAGCTGGACCTCACAAAGTCAGTGCTCTACCTCTCTACTCAAACGCGTATCCATGATTCCAGAAAACTGCAAGTAAGTTGGGCGCCTCCCTCAATAACAAGCTCAAAGGCAACTTCATGTCAGGCCCGGTTTTGTGTTATTGCTCAGTAACATTAGAATATCCCAACACTCCTCACCACTGAATCAGCTCAACTGCTGGCCGTGGCTAGAACCCCCAGCAGGCCAGCCTCTGCCAGTACCAACAGGGCATTTTGGCTCATTTAGAATGAGGCCACTCAAAAGGTGTAGCTTCTCCTATCAATGATCAGACCGTCCACCCCACACCAACCCTGGATGCATTTTCCTACCAATGCTCTGCAACCCAAACCCATCTGACTGCCCAGCCCAGACTGCATGTGTATACAGTGCAGAGTGAGTGCAGAGTGCATGTGTATACAGAGGGCATGGTGTATAGTGTGTGTGTGTGCTGTACCTGCTCTGTTGTCCAACTGACCAGACATTTCACATGTATGCTATTTAAACATTAGGCTCGCGGTCACAGGGAACCCTCTCTCAGTTATTCCATATTCTAGAATATGGCATGGGCGTGGTATGGGTATGTATGCATGCATGCATGTATGTACATATATGTGTGTGTGTGTGTGTGTGTGATGATTTTAAACATGAGTCCACCCGGTTTTCCGCAGTATTTCTAGATTTCCGTCACACATTTGTAACCTTGGCTCAAAATGTTATGATTAAATCACAGGAGATCCATCTGCCTCAGGTTTACATTGATATAGTTAAGGACATAAACTCCTCAAAAAAAGTTTAGAAATTTGTGTTTGGTCAATCATATCTCTGTTGTCACTGTATTATTAGCATTGTATCTTATATCATTGGAAAGCCTGTTCATTTCCCTTTACAATGATGTCCCATTTGTGAGGATCATGCATTTGTGGGACGAGCAGCACAGCTGATTATGTGGGTGGGGCCCCAAGTGAAATGTGGCAAATTTCCCTGCTAATATCAAACAGTGTATTCTCCTGTTGGTATTGACTCTATTGTTTTGAGTTGTTTGGAGGATTAGATGATTGAACTTTCTATCAGTAACAAGGAACAAACAAGACATATTGGTAATTTTATGCTTTATTCATTGAACAAACAGTCAGGAGCCTCAGTAGCGGGTGGAAGAACCATACGCAACCACAACAACCTGGTACCTCCTCCTCATGCTGGTCACCAGCCTGGTCACACGTTGCATTCCATTCCATCGCTGGTGAGTGGAAAGTGCAAGTGGAAGTGGACGTCATTATAGAAGAATACATGTCTAGGCTCGATCTAATAGACTCATCTCCCTTGCCACTAGTTATGAAGTTATTGGACAAGTGGCGCTGTGCAAAGTACAATACCTTTTCCCCAACGTTCACTTACCAAAAAAGCAACAGGACTGTGCAGCGGGTAAGAGAGTGGTTTGGCCTGAGCACTCACACAACCTGTGACATCATATTCCACAAACAATGTGAGGGGGGATTAGGAGTGCCAGACTTTGAATGGACATACCACACGACTCGCTAATTTATTAAATATCCTCAACAGTGATGACAAAAAAAGTCAGGGAGATCGCCAGAGCCTCTTTCCTCGTTGACCAAGAAAAACGCAAGGTCCCACAAGTGAAGGGGCTGTCCTCCAGTTTCCTCGGTTCTAAAAAAAAAAAAAAAAAAACCTTGTGGCAAATTGGATACCAATGCATCCGGTTTCGGCGTTAATTCTGACTGGCCGGATCAGAACGATCTTTGTAACTGGACTGGTGTTTCTCTTGAATGGATACGACCCGACTCTAAGACTGTGAATGTCTCCGAGACTGTGATCACAGACCCGACAATCTCCGTGAGCACAACAGTGAGTCAAGACAGAACTCCCAATCACAGGCGCGCAAGCTCATCTCCTAGCACTTAAACAGCAGCAGTGGCGACAGCGCTGGAAGGGACTCCGGCTACAAGGGAAGCTCGCCTGCCTCCCTTCGGCCGATCATTCTGTGTCCCATACAATTTTAAAAAATGCAGGGATTGATGAGGAAATCCTCATCTTCACTGTAAAGGCACGCCTCCAAGTGTTGCCGACCAAACTCAATCTATCCATCCGGTATCCCAATAAGCATAACTCTTATTGTTTACATCATGGACAGCAACAGGTCATAGAATATAATAAATGGTTGTTACTTCTACAAAGGGCTGTTTATAGCCAGACATGATAGAATTGTGGGCATTATAACTAAAGACGTATCACCCATTCTCCATCCTTCTGTTGTATTACATCTGAACAAAAACGTCTCCGACGTAAAAAAAAAAAGCCAAGTTACTCACGCATAGCCTACATAGCGCTGTCTATAAGTCCTTAATTCCAATTTGCAAAAACTAGGCCTGCCTTTAAAAGTATTGATATCAAAATTTGGCCAAGTTACAACTAACAATATTGCCTATCGTAGCTCACACTAAATAAACTAGCTCTATTCCAAAGCAATGCTATCCAAACTTTCCTAAATTATTTAAAGCAACTTGGCCCTGTGTTTCTTCATCTTAGCATATGAAGAGATTGTGCCTCATGGAACAACATATGATTTCAATGAATGTTTTTAACAGTTCATGAATAATTACACTCCAGAAAGGATATGGTTATACTTTGTTGGCAAGTTTACTTTACAAAATGTACAGGCTTTAAAATGTTAACTGCTGCTACAGATTTCTTTACTATTCACAAGCAGACATTTATATCAAGAAACATCATGTACAATAGAGAAAGGGGGGATGAATAAATAAATGCAGATAAAAATAAGTCATATTTTTAAAATAGCGTACATATAGCATTTTTACAAACGTATGCAGACATGTTTGTGGGTCAGATGATGGAAAATAAGTAATAGTACTAATTTTCTTAACATAATAATAGTTATATTTGTGAACAGAATTTTGTGAACACAAGGATATCAATGCTCTGAAGGACCACACAGGTTTTGATAGAAATCCAAATATTCCAAATAAATAAATCAATAAATAATAATAATAATACATTTTATTCATTCTGTGCTTTTCATAGAACCAAAGCGGTGGATGCAGACAATTATTCAAACATGCCATATAGTGTAGTAATTTTTCTGTTTAATTTCTAAGTGCAACACATCTGAATCAGAGTATTTCCACTATAAATTATTCTCATTTTGCAGTTTGATGTGGAACATACAGTTTCATTGACCACATTCTCTTGAGATGGTAAGATGAAGAAACACAGGGCCAAGTTGCATTAAATAATTCAGGAAAGTTTGGATAGCATTGCTTTGGAATAGAGCTAGTTTATTTAGTGTGAGCTACGATAGGCAATATTGTTAGTTGTAACTTGGCCACATTTTGATATCAATACTTTTAAAGGCAGGCCTAGTTTTTGCAAGTTGGAATTAAGGACTTATAGACAGCGCTATGTAGGCTATGCATGAGTAAATTGGCTTTTTTTACGTCGTAGACGGTTTTGATCTGATACACTGTACACCAACTATAGGCAGAAAAAGCAGAAAATAACTAACTTGTTGTTCAGATATCACTTATTTTTGGTAGCTAACTAATGATGAACAATGCATGAAGATAATGACATCGAGAGAGACATGCATACAGAATAGTACATGCATTCCAAATAAATGCATGCAGACATTCGCATAACCATAACGCCCTCTACTGATGAGAATGATGACATTTCTCCTATTAGCGACAGCCCACAATTACATTAAAAGAGTTTGTAGATGAGCTGTATTTAATGTCTAATGGAATACAATGAACAGCACCACCTGAACTATGGATCATGAAGAAGCATGTAAATTAATTAACCAAGTCTATATGGAGACATACATGCACAATAGGCTAGACGCAAACACATTGCAGCTGAAAGAAATACATACTACATACTACTACTAAGAAAGTAGCCTACCAGAGATTATTCTTCTGATTATTATTATAATGAAGTGTTTGCAGTAAGATAGTACATTGTCTGCAGAGTAGCGTAGACTAGAGCAATGTTCGGAGGCTATAGTAATTTTTTTAAAGTGATTAACCACGAATCAGATATGTTTAGGGAATTGGAGGTTTATAAAGCCGATCTCTCAAGGCATTGCAGCTTATAGTAGGCTATCGTCAATTCTTAATGTATTATCGTAAATTCCTAATTTTCCTAGTAGTTAATTTTATGGTGACATTGTGTTATGTGTGAAAAGGATAAACTGAACAGAGCTGAAGTGAAGAAATGAATGAAGACATAATAAAGAAATGTTGGCCGAGGCGAGCGTTGAACGTTCGGCTTCCACAGTGAGTCAGACAAGACCGCGGCGCAATGGACAGCACGCTCCACACAGACAAAAATTTTTGTCGGCATTTGTGTGAGATTAAAACATGTAGCCAATGGCATTTTTACATTAATGCAAGAACGCGATGTTAACCAGATGATATTCTGCGTTGAAACTTTTTTCTTTGCTTCACAAATGGCCATGGGATGCCTGTTTTCATAACGTTAGCTAGCCTATTGCATTACAAGTGAAATAGGCTCCAAGTGAAACATTGAACAGTTAATATTGGAAACGGCTTTTGCCTTTTTATCCGATAGTTAAATTAAAAGTGTTTGCAGCTACATTATCTGCAGAGTAGCGTAGACTAGGCTAGAGCCACATTAGGAGGCTATTGGGTTTTTTTAATTTTATTTTTTTAAAGTGACTAACCATGAATCAGATATGTTTGGGGAATTGGCGGTTTATAAATCCGATCTCTTAAAGGATTGCAGCTTATAGGAGGCTATTATCAATCCTTAAAGTAGGCTATTATCATAAACTCTTAATTTTCCTAGTAGTTAATTTTATGGTGACATTGTGTTATGTGTGAAAAGGATAAAGTGAACAGAGCTGAAGTGAAGAAATTAATGAATAAAGAAATGTTGGCCGAGGCAAGGGTACGTTGAGGTTCGGGTTCCACAGTCAGTCAGTCATGACCACAAGAGCAGAGCGTAACACCCTCCCCAAACCAGACAAGAGCTAGCGTCTGGTTTGGGGAGGGTGTGGTATAGTACAAGTGAAACATTGAACAGTTAATATTTGAAACCTCTTTTGCCTTTGCAATGAAAATACGTTAATGTGTTAATGTGAAAATAATAACAGTCTAAGAAATGAAAAGTACTTAACAGTTATAACATGTGCCCTGCTGGGCTCAAACCCACAATCCACTGTGTGAGACACTGCCGTTCTAACCACTAAGCCACAGTAGGTAGGCTAAATATTTTACTTTGACAAGCCAGTTGTGGATCTCTTATCCACAGTGGCCCCCTAGTGGTAGTCGTCAACATCCCAATTACAGTAGGCCTATTCATTTTTCTCTGAAATTATAAATTACAGGTTAAACCCCAAAAGTTCTGTAACTTTAATCTTGGCACAGCCACAGACAATAAAATGCAATAAAATGCATAAAACCCACCATTTCTAGGCTACATCAAAAATCATGTTCCCATGTAGGAACAATAATAGGCTACCTGATATTATTGAAAAGTTGTAGGCTATAAACAAACTTTCGGTTATAGTTCGCCAATGTCCAATGAAGTTGACATTTCCACAGTGACCACCTATCGCACGTGTAGCTGTAATAGCCTACATTGCTGTGGATGTAAAAACATAGCCTACCTTTTAACGTAGGCCTAATCAAAGGCTATAGAGCCTATAGCCTACACACAATAGGCTACATATTTTTATGCCTAGGCTACATATAGACTTATGTGACGATTCTGACAAATTTATTCTGTTGCAAATGTCTGATGGTAGGATAGGCCTCTTCTTCAATTTGAAGTTTAAAACATGGATGTGCTGCAGTAAATCGTTTTTGAGATATGACATTTGGGCTAAATAAGACAAGTAGCCTAGCAAATAGGTGAAAATTGCTTCTGGTGGGCCAAAGTTAATGAGGTTAACTGATTTCCTAAGTCCTTCGCTTGAATTGAATGACTGTTGCAGCAGACTCAAACCGCAAATGCAAGAGAGATGATAAATTAGTCTAATTCAGAAATTGTAAAAAATAAATAACTCATCAATCCAGTGGGTTGCCATGCTAGGTGACCAGCCTAGGAATGCCAGTGACCAGCCAGGTCAGTTGCAAAATACAAATCCAGTGGGTTGCTAAGCCATTCACATGAGCTACCAGCCTCGGCGAATCAATAGAGGGCTTCTCATTTCAAAACGACCATTTTGAGTGACTGAGCTGTGCTACTGAACTGTGCTGTAGAAAAGTTTAGTGGTGATCGTTTTGTGCTGGCAAATCTGCAAATTTGCGATTGTTCTCAAAAAACAAAACAAAATATATTAGGCTACAAACTAACGTTAGGTAAGACGAATTCGCTGCTGAGCAGGCTTTTACCGGGCCAGCAGTGTTAGGCTAGGTAAGATTGTTCTCAAAAAACAAAACAATTTTATTTATAAATCTGTCTTTCAGTCAATTCCAAAATTAGAGTATGCATTTGATTAATTTGAAGTGTTAGTTATGAACACTCAGCCAGCAGTGGTTGGTAGAAACCGCCCCTCCTCTCAGCCTATTTTACTTGTAACTGTCTATAGACCTCCTGGCCCATATGCTGGCTTTATTCATGAATTTGCAGATTTTCTTTCTCATTTAGCTGTAAGTCATGACAAAGTGTTAATATTGGGTGATTTTAACCTGCATTTTGAAAATACAGATGATCCTTTTACCTCAGCATTTACGGTCATTTTGGAATCAATTGGTTTCATTCAAAATGTTTTTGGCCCCACGCATTATCATAGTCATACTTTAGACCTGGTCTTAAGTCTTGGTATTGACATTGTTAATGTTAAAATTCACTCGCATAATCCTATTTTGTCTGACCATTTCCTCATTACTCTGCAGTTAAAATGAGCCCATTCTGTAGAATCTGAACTCAGAACGTATACAGGTCGCACTATCACTACCTCCACTACTGGAAACTTTATTCATGTGCTACCTGATTACCTTGATTTAGACACTTCATCCAGCTCCCTGTCAACCAATGATCTGGCAGAGGAATTAGCTACTGCTCTACGCAAAACCCTTGAAGTAGTTGCTCCGTTAAAAAGCAAAAAAGTAATTGAGAAGAGGCTTGCCCCTTGGTACACCGACCACATGCGGGCTCTTAAACAAAAGTCTCGGCAGCTTGAACGCAAATGGCGTTCTACTAAACTGCAGGTATTCCACTGGGCCTGGAAAGAGAGTCTTAGTGCCTATAAGCATGCTCTCTCCAATGCTAGGTCCTCTTACTTTTCAAAGCTTATACAAGAAAATAAGACCAATCCCTGATTTCTATTCAGAACAGTTGCTGAACTAACTAATAATCATGCAACAACTAACCCTCAAATTCCAGTCTCATGTAGTAGTAATGATTTCTTGAATTTCTTTAGTGGTAAAATTATTGAAATTAGGGAAAAGATCACACAAGTTAGTGACCATGGTTTTGACGATATAGAATTGCCTCCTAGACACACTGAACGTCTTGAATCGTTTACTCCAATACTTGAGAGCGAACTAATTCAGTTAGTTTCTTCTTCAAAATCATCCACCTGTCTTCTAGACCCCATACCCATAAAGTTATTGAAGGAGATATTGCCTATGCTCATCAAACCAATTCTTCATTTAATTAACTCATTATTGCTATCGGGCCATGTTCCTACATCCTTTACATTGGCCACTACTTAAGAAACCAAATTTGGATTCCACTGTCCTGGCCAATTATAGACCCATTTCAAACCTCCCATTTTTATCAAAGATTCTTGAGAAATGTGTAGCGCAACAGCTTTCTTCATTTTTACATACTTATAATGTGTATGAGAGGTTTCAATCTGGGTTTAGGAAGCACCATAGCACCGAGACCGCCCTTGCCCTAGTAATGAATGACTTGTTCCTCTCTCTGGACTGTGGCTGTATTTCTATTCTTGTTTTACTTGACCTGAGCGCTGCCTTTGATACTATAGACCATCATATTCTCCTCTGCAGGTTAGAAAATTTAGTTGGTCTTACCGGGCATGCTCTTATGTGGTTTAAATCTTATCTCTATGATAGATCCCAGTTTGTTAGGGTAAACAGTCAGTCCTCTGAATTTTCTAAGGTGAACTTTGGAGTACCACAAGGATCGGTCTTGGGTCCTCTGCTCTTTTCTCTTTACATGCTCCCTCTTGGGAACATTATAAGCAGACATGGTGTTAACTACCACTGCAACGCAGATGACACACAACTTTATATATCAGTTAAGCCAGGTGAAGTTGACCAGTTGTCTAAACTAGAGACCTGTCTCAAAGATTTAAAGGCCTGGATGACCCAAAATTTCCTCTTATTGAACTCAGATAAGACTGAGATATTAGTATTAGGTCCCAAATCCCTTCGAGATAAATTCTTACAGCTTCCCTTAAATTTAGATTGCTTCTCTGTCTCCCCCAACAAGGTTGTTAAAAACCTTGGTGTAATTATTGATTCAGATCTCTCCTTTCAGCCCCATATTAACAATATCACAAGAATGGCATTCTTCCACCTGAGGAATATATCTAAATTAAGGAAGGTGTTGTCCCTGGAGGATGCTGAAAAAATGGTTCATGCCTTTGTAACCTCTCGACTAGATTACTGAAATGCATTATTGTCTGGTTGCACTGGCTCAGCCCTGAATCGCCTCCAACTTGTACAGAATGCAGCTGCTAGGGTTCTTACTAGAACCAAGAAATGGGAGCATATCAGCCCGGTGCTCAAAACTCTTAATTGGCTGCCTGTCAAATTCAGAATTGACTACCAGATTTTACTTCTAGCGTTTAAAGCTTTAAATGGCTTGGCCCCTGAATATCTGAGTGACTTACTCATTCCTTACTGTCCTCCTAGATTACTTCACTCTCAAAATGCTGGCTATTTGAAAATTCCTATTATATCTAAAATTACAATGGGTGGCAGAGCCTTCTCTTACAGAGCCCCTTTTTTATGGAATAATCTTCCCATGTATGTACGGGCTGCAGACACACTTTCTGTCTTTAAGTGTAGGCTAAAAACGTACCTCTTTAGTCAATCCTATAGTTAAGGATGTCGGGGGGGGTGGGGGGCTAACCTTCTCTTTTCCTCTCTCACCCTGAGCTGCAGATTACTCTGGCCCGTCCCCCTCTCACCCTGAGTTTGCAGACTGCTCCAGTTATGCCCCTCACCCTGAGTTTGCAGACTGCTTCGGACCCGTCCCTCCTTTGGTTTATCCTCCCGACTTCACGCAACCGGAGTCCCAGATGCATCACCCCGCCCCCTTTGAACTGATGATTGAACTGATTATTGAATTGACTATTACCATTCAGTCCACCTTTAGTCTAAACCGGGCCGGCCAGCGAAGGATGGGCACCCCCTCTCTAGCCAGGTTCCTTCCGAGATTTCTTCCCACTGGGGAGTTTTTTACCTCATTTTGCTGGTTGGGGGCTAAGGCCTGGTTTTTTGCTCAATTTTCCTTCTGTTTCCCTGTGCAGCGTCTTTGTGACAGTTCTCTGTAAAAAGCGCTATGCAAGTAAAATTGAATTGAATTGAATTGAATTTACCACCGCCGGCTTATCAGCTGCTAGATCATTTGCCAGCTTCAAGTAAGATATGCTCCTCTCAGTAGTCTTATTTTTGGCACTTATCCTGCACCCTGAACGTCAAGGTAAAAGGCTAAGCCAGCGACTAATAAGAAAGAAGTCTTTGTTATTGCTCCCCTACGGTCATGGTTGAGTCCGTCCATTGATCGTTGATATTAGAAACTACCCCGGTTTACCCACCCACGCCATAATGCAATTTTCAACTTTCAAAAGACAAACGGCAAATCAGAAAATTTGAAAAATTAATGGTTCATTTTCCTTTTATTTCAGGGATAAAAAAATGGAAATTTAAATATTGAATCCAATTGTCAATTTTTCAATTTGAGATACATTGACGCAATTTGCAATTTGAGATGCACGTTACACGGACCAGGTAATATATAGTTAAACAATATAGTTAACAGTGCCTGAAAATAAGATATCGACAGTTTTTTGATGTTGATGGTCACAGAGGAAGTAACAGCATGTAAAGGATATGCGACCAAATATGAAATATGATACTTTAAAAATACGTTAAAGCAAAGGGTATGAATACTTATGTAAATGAGAAATTTTATTTTTTTATTTTTAATAAATTTGCAAAAATCTCAAAAAAACTTTTTTCACATTGTCATTATGGGGTGTTGTGTGTAGAATTTTGAGGGAAAAAATGAATTTAATCAATTTTGGAATAAGGCTGTAACAGAACAAAATGTGGAAAAAGTGAAGCGCTGTGAATACTTTCCGGATGCACTGTATATACGTTAGTTATATACAGGGTTGATAAACACTCAAAGTGCTGTATTGCTACTAGTGTGACTATTTTGCATTAGCTAATGTTCTCTACCTACACCAGGCTTACGTTAGCTTGCTGTCAATGGTTAGGTACAGTGGTCGAACTGTAAAATGTTTTCCGAAGGCAGGTAGCTACATCCGATCTTACCGTTCGTTTTCATTTATTATAAAGCGATTTAATCCATAACAACAACAATTCTTTAGGACGAACAAAAGCCACGTTTATTCATGGAAAAAATAGACTAAAACATTATAGTTTCGCAGGTAAGCATACTATTACTGACATTTTTGTTTTGGCTAAACGTGACATATTGCATAGGCTACATACGGCGAAATTAATATATTTTTTGAAATAAATGAAAAGGAACGGCAAGATTGGATGTAGGCTACCTGCCTGCGGGAAACATTTTACAATTTGACCACTATTAGCAAAATATATCACACTAGTAGCAATACAGCGCTTTGAGTGTTTATCAACCCTGTATATAACGTGGGCTATATAACTATATACTTACCTCTTTCACATTACGGCTCATCATCTGCACCACGGCGTGAATAACAGCATTGCTGCACTTGCCGCCGCTAGCTGAAGCCTAGCAGCTCTGTGATTGGCTAAATGCGAGTTTGACAGTTCCGAAAGCTTCTACTTGCTTCTACTTGCTTCTACTTCTACTAGATGCTTCACCTTTGGCCTAGTTAACATAAAATCTGAATTTTGAAAACCTGAATTTCAGAAATTTGAATCAGAGAGATTTGTATTTATGGATCTGAATTTTGAAAACCTGAATTTCAGAAATTTGAATCCGAGAGATTTGTATTTATGAATCTGAATTTTTAAAATCTGAATTTCAGAACTTTGAATCAGAGAGATTTGTATTTATAGATCTGAATTTTGAAAACCTGAATTTCAGAAATTTGAATCCGAGAGATTTGTATTTATGGATCTGAATTTTGAAAACCTGAATTTCAGAAATTTGAATCCGAGAGATTTGTATTTATGAATCTGAATTTTTAAAATCTGAATTTCAGAACTTTGAATCAGAGAGATTTGTATTTATAGATCTGAATTTTGAAAACCTGAATTTCAGAAATTTGAATCCGAGAGATTTGTATTTATGAATTTGAATTTTTAAAATCTGAATTTCAGAACTTTGAATCAGAGAGATTTGTATTTATGGATCTGAATTTTGAAAATATGAATTTCAATCTACGTTTAAATGCAAATTTATGAAATACACCACAAAATAATTCAAGTTTATGAAATGTCACACGTATATAATTCAAATATACTAAATTCAAATTAAAATACTTTTTTCAGTTATTGAGCTCCATATTTAACTGGCTGATGCCTCTCTGTATCAAGCGTCATCCCTGCTTCCGGGTTCGGCTGATCTTCGCAGACCACTGCGGAGCTACTGCGTCTCGGAATGTTTGTTAGTGTTTGGTCTTTTTTTGTTGTTTTTTCTCCCGGGTTGAGCACCGCTGGCGTCTAGTTTCTTTTTTTTGTGACTGCCGCTTCTACCCGTGCCTCTCTCTCTCTCTTTTATGTTTTTGTTTTTGTCCGTTCGTCTTCATCTGGGTTGTCTGTTTAAACTTCTCCGTGCCCTACTCCTGGACTCTGCCCTGATCTCGCTGAATTTCACCGGACTACCACCTCATACTACTGGATTACAAACTGCATTTATCCCTTCCCTTCCCACCCTCTGTGCTCGGCTCGCTGGTGAGTTTGAAATTGTGTTTTGTGAGTTTGCCCTGACCTACCCGCTGCGTGCTGTCTTAATAACATTAACAACTTTAGCCTAGCCGTGCCGGCTAACTCAGCTAGCTTAGCCTGGTCTAGCTAAAAATAACAAACTTTGCCTAGTTGTGCCGGCTGCCTAACCCGGTCCCGGGAGGGAGTGGAGACTCCCTTGCTGGTTCCGTGGTTTCTGGTTGCTGTGCACCGTTGGCCCAGCTGTGTCGGCTACCCAACCTGGTCTCAGGAGGGAGTGGAGACTCCCTTGCTGATTCCGTGGGTTGTGTAGCTGTCTCAGCTAACTTAGCTAAGCTAGCTCTGCTGGCTTGGCTGGGTTGGCTGACTCAGCTGGCTCGACCTGGCCTGGCTGTGCCGGCTGACTGGCCTGCCTCCTCCGGGGGAGTCTCCACTCCCTCTCTTCCAGCTGCTGGCCTGGTTGCTAGCATGGCACGGCTGGGCTACCTTGCCCAGCGGGTTGAGTCTCGGGGACTCCAGCACAACAACAACAACATCACCCCCCCCCTCTGGCTCAATGCTACCCAACTCGTAGCCTATCAGTTACTACTCACTGTCAATCTACTCCCTGGATTACTCCCCTCTACACTCATGTCTCAACTTGGATTTCCACTCTTCCTACTGCTGTTTTTTTCCTCTGGACTACCACTTTTTTCACCTACCCCCCCAAGTCCTATTTTTGCCCCTAGACACACCTATGCCCCTTCAGACCTTCATGCACTGAACAACAACCACCGCCTCACTACATCTTTCATCATGAAATGCTTTTGTATCGGCCAACATACTGATACTGAATGATAAACATATACAATTAAAAGCTAAAACTTTATAGTTGTAGTTAGCCGTTTGCTAGCAAAGCCAAAACATTCCTGCACAGGGTGTCCATGGCGCCAAGTCTCTAGTTGTGCAGTTTGAATTCCGCGTTTACCACCTCCGCTATGCGACCTCCCACCATAAACTCAAACAGGGTTAGACAGCAAACTTTTTGCCATAATTACTTGAAATTTTACGCATGAACTTTTCAACTTTTTTACCGTAATTACGCAAAATTAGCATTTTGCCCATTCGCTTTTCAACTTTTTACTGCGAAATTTGAATTTTGCTCATGCGCTTTTCAACACTTGCAATTCGCGCATGCGCTTTTCAACAATGGGGACCAGGCAGTCACTCAGCCGGTCAGTCAGTTAACCACATTCAGGAGTTTAGGCCCGCCTGCTCTGCGTCCGGACAAAAAATATTTTTTTAAATATCTTCACTGCAACGAATCCACTTCTATACAGTTGTTCATCCATCTTCTGAATCACCATGCAGATACATGACAGCGATTCCAAATTAGGGTTTGTGCTGATGCCACGATATGGTCACTGGACAAAAGAGCGTCACGCAGCAAGGACGTTCACAGAGAGACAGGAGCGAGGTAGGTGCATTTACATCCTCGCTCCTGTCTCTCTGTGAACGTCCTTGCTGCGTGACGCTCTTTTGTCCAGTGACCATATCGTGGCATCAGCACAAACCCTAATTTGGAATCGCTGTCATGTATCTGCAGTATCCATTGACAAAACAGAGGCGTGCTTTCAACATGTCCAATCTTGATGCCGTGACATTATGAAATGAAATACAAGCACTGACTGCTGTATTGTCAGTGAAGCTTTGGAGAAAGCAGCAAGCCAAAGGCAGCTCAATGCTCAACCCAGAGCATCTGAGCCAAAGCTACATGTGATCTATAAATAAAAGTGCAATATGCTACAAGCTACTTATCAAATTAGTTTACCCTTTACACATACTTCCCTTATGTTCTCATTAGCATGAAAGTCTCACCTCTGTGGTAAAAATAAATTTTCAAAAATAAAAAGACAGTTTGCTAAAAGAATGGGTCTCATTTTGCACTTTTCCAGCTGCTTTCTGGTGATTTAAGCATAAAGTGAACGGAAAAAAAAAGAATTCATTGACTGTTTCAGGTTAATGAAAACATTTTGCTCATTTACCTCAGTAGCCGACACCTTTTCCATTTCCATCAGCTCAATAGAAGGTGCAGTGACCCTACTCATGGAACGCCCGCAGAGAAGATTTCTGACTTAAGTTTCATGATTTAACCGTTGCATGGCTCTGATTCTCACAAATGCCACTGGAACTGTTTACATTATCAACACGTCCTACTAAGTTACATAGGTTCCTCTGATTTTTGCTTATTGTAACAACTTAATCATACTTAACCAGATATTTCTTTGCTTTTTGAAAATAACACTATTAACACGTAATAACATTTGCAATTAGGACATGTGATGCAGATTATGACCAAAAAAGGGTGCAGGCCCCAAGCTTTGGTATCCAAGCAGCAGCGTTCAGCGCATAATTGGCCATAGAGTCGCCCAGGAACAAAGGGGATATCAATCCACGGGGCATCTTTGACTCACTGCACACCAGCAACCCCCCTCTAATCAAACTGGCACCCACAATCTTCCCTCACAAGCTCCATGCGAAGTGTCCTCTTCTGGCACAAAGTCTCTACCAGTGGACTGCGTGGCGAAAATAAGCTTTGGTTGTCATTGCGTGTTAGTGTGCACTTGTCTGCACTCCTACAAACTGATAGACGGGGGTTATAGTGATAAGCTTGAACACACAAACACACTGGGCATCCAAATTGACAGGAAATATGAGGGAAAAAAATGAAAAAGGTGGCGTGAATAAGTCTTCACAAATAGACTGACTTTGTTTTTCAGTGCGAACTGAGTTCTTTGATTCCCACTTGGAATACTGCATTTTGAAGTTACAGGTACCAGGTGCCACATGCCAACTGAGTAATAAACAGACAGGTTTTAAGAATAAGCAAGCTTTCAGCTTTGAAGTGATAATAGCTAGCAAAGCCATACTGTGAAGTCGTTATGACTTCACAGTATGGAGCTGTGCCTAAATAATTTGGCAAACATTTCTGCTGAGACGAGGAATAACTTTAGAAAAACAGACTAACAGCTTGAGATCATGACTTACAAATGTAATCTCATTATTGTTAACAAGCTGTTATTCAAAAATCGTTGATGATTTTTTAATAGATTATGCTACACAATCAGCCCAGGCTATAATACAGACAGCCCTCACTCAACACAGTCCAGCTGCCACTGACACAGTCACTTTGGACAGGGTCACAGTCAAAAAAGGTGTCTCTCTTTCTCTGCCACTCTCTGTCTCTCTATCCCCCCTTACCAACTCTCTTATGTTCGCTCCTGCTCCATCTCCCTCTTTCCCTTTCATTCTTGCTAGGTTGTTGTGTTCTTCCCCTGAAAGGGTTGAAAGTTTGGTCCAGGAATATTCTGATATATTAATATTTTACGGTATGAAGCTCATATCGATATTGACAATATCACTAATATTGAAATGTTGAATATATTGAATACAGAATAAATATAATTTCACAACAGTCCTTCAAGTAAAAACTATTGTAAATGAATAATGCAACAGTATCATTCCTAGTCCCAACCTGATACAATCTGGGGTTTGTTTTTGCACATCAGGAACATTTTTGCACATAGTTAGCTAGCTAACTAACCAATTAACTAGCGCTTGCTTGCTAGCCAACAACCAGACTTTTGACACTTTAAAGACTTACTCTTTAAAGACTTGTTACTCACGATACCAGACCTTGCTGTCTTCTGGGAGTATCAGGTATAAATCAGTAAAGTGTAATCCAAACGCCATTTTTTTTAAACCTCGTTTTTACCTCTGAGGGTATTTAGAGTGGATGGCCCATCAATATTCAATATTCAGATATTCATTCAATATTCAGAGGGTGTGTCAGACTTAAGTTGCGTGCAAGTCTGATATGATTTTGAGTCAAGTGCAAAAATGTGCTTAAGTCTGCACTTAATTCTCCAAGTCAGGATTCCCCCTTATCACATGTTATGTCACAACATTGTTTTTTAAACATTTCTGGTAAGTGTAAAAGTGGGAGGGGAACATAATAGGAAAATAATAATTAATAAAATTGTTACCAAACCATGGAGTGTTTTATTTACAGTAGACATATGATCGCATGCCATGATCCGTCATGAAATATTGAATATATTCAATTACTTAGATATTTTCCATCCATATACTGATACTGAAAAAATAACAATATTGCTGGACCCTAGTTGAAAGCCGACTCATGCAGCATGCAAAGAGGTCACGGGAGACGCTGAAACTAGAAAGGTCCCTGTAACCTAGTGGGACTGACCGACCGACATACCGACATTAGCTGATAGAGTCGCCGCGTTTGGAGCTCGCTCTGATGTCGTATGACTCACCTTGACCATGGGATGCTCCCCGGATGCTGCCTTGACCGCTCCCCGGCTCCCTTCCGTCTCGTAGTGCGCTCTGTGGTGGGCCTTGGGGTGCACCTCGATTTTCAGCTCGTACTGACCGAACTGGCTGGGCAGGGGCCAGTCCAGAGGAGGTAGTGATGACGTTCTGAGGTGGGGACGGGGGGAAAGACAAGGAGAGAGGGAGAGCCCAGAGTTGAGTCTCTGACCATCACACTGGGAGACATTTTGTGCCAGCACATTTTATACAAGCAATTGAAATAAAAGTTTTAAGTGCCAAAAGAATTCAATGGACCAGAGATTTTTAAAAAAATGTTTCATGTAGACAGACTATCACATCATTTCTATGGCATGTTTGGTGATTGTATGAGGTTATACTGTCTAACTGAAATGCATTTGGCCAACAATACAAAGCTGTTGCACTTGTGTACTCTAGTGAAAATTCAAAGAAATGGCATTTGTCCACTTTAGCTTTTCGAAATTGCCCTAAACATATCCAGAACAAAATTTTCTCCACGAGAAGGATAATTGGTATATGGGCCATTCTACAGAAGTCGTGCAAATTGAGGGTTGGAGAACTTTCTTTTTGCAAAATTCTTTTATAATATATGTGTTACACTTTATCTGAGATACATAAATATACTTGATGTACAGTGCAATCACATGTAATTTTTTCAGAATAAGGATGAATTTACTGACTGCTCCTAAATATGTCAGAACCGAAACATGGTGTAAAACCTGCTTTTGAAATAAAATTACATACCCAAGTGATAAGTTTAATTCACCCCTTTGAAAATGACATTTTTGAAAAGAAATCTTGACTGCTGTTGAATTTGAATCAATTACCCTGAATTTTTAAATCAAATAAAACTTTGGATTAATTAAATTTAGTGAAAACTCCATACAAATGTTCTCTATAAAATCGACAGATTTGATCACATGAATTTGATAGATTCATATTTATGAGATTATATATACCCTCACCAGCACAATATCTTGGATATTTGATTGATTATTCATATTATTCAAAATTTTAACCAAACAGCAGGTGTTTCGGTTGTGACCACATTGTTGCTGTTGCGACATCTTACTGAAACCTGAATTCCAAAGTTGGGACAGTACGTAAAATGCAAATAAAAGCAGAAAGCAGTGATTTGTAAATTCTCTTGTCTATATATTTAAATGAAAACGATATTTAAAAGATATTTAATGTTTTACCTTAGCAACTTTTTTTTTTTTTTTGTAAATATACGCTAATTCCGAATTTGATGCCTGCAACACGTTCCAAAAAAGTTGGGACAGGGGTATAAAAAAGACTGGGAAGGTTGTGGAATGTTCAAAAAACACCTGTTTGGAACATTCCACAGGTAAATAGGTGAATAGGTGACAGGTCGTGCTATCATGACTGGGTATAAAAGGAGCATCCACGAAGGCTCTGGCATTTACGAGCAAGGATGGGTTCGCCACTTTGTGAAAAACTGCATGAGCGAATAAGAACAATGTTTCTCAACACACGATTGCAAGGAATTTAGGGATTTCACCATCTACAGTCCATAATATTAGTAAAAGATTCAGAGAATCTGGAGAAAACGGGCAAGGCCGTAAACCAATATTGAATGCCCGTGACCTTCGATGCTTCAGACAGCACTACATTAAAAACGGCATGCTTCTGTAATGAATATAACCACATGGGCTCGGGAATACTTCAGAAGACCATTGTCAGTAAACACAATTTGTCGCTGCATCTACAAATGCAAGTTCAGACTCTACTATCCAAAGCGTAAGCCAACAACATCCAGAAACGCCGCCGACTTCTCTGAGCTCATCTGAGATGGACTGATGCAAAGTGGAAACGTGTGCTGTGGTCTGACGAGTCCACCTTTCAAATTGTTTTTGGAAATAATGGACGTCATTCTCCCGGCCAAAGAGGAAAAGGACCATCTCGATTGTTACCAACACAAGGTTCAAAAGCCAGCGTCTGTCATGGTATGGGGGTGTGTTAGTGCCCATGGCATGGGTAACTTGCACATCTGTGAAAGCACCATTAACACTGAAGGGTACATATGCATTTTGGAGCAACATTTTCTGCGATCTAGACAATCGCTTTTTCAGGGACATCCCTGCTTATTTCAGCAAGACAATGCCAAGCCACATTCTGCACGTGTTACAACAGCATGGCTTCATCGTCAGAGAGTGCAGTGCTAGACTGGCCTGCCTGCTGTCCAGACCTGTCTCCCATTGAAAACGTGTGGCACATTATGAAGCCCAAAATATGACAATGGAGACCCCGGACTGGTGAGCAGCTGAAGTCTCATATTAAGCAAGGATGGGAAACAATTCTGCTTTCAAAACTACAACAATTAGTGTTGTAGTTCCCAAAAGATTACTGAGTGTTGTTAAAAGGACAGGTGATGTAACACAAAGGTAAACATGCCCCTGTCCCAAATTTTTTGGGAGGTGTTGCAGGCATCAAATGTAGAATGAGCTGAATAGAGAATGAAATGTAGAATAAAGTTGATTAGTTAAAACATGAAATATCTTGTCTTTGTACTGTTTTCAATTGAATACAAAAAGGACTCGCAAATCATTGCTTTCTGTTTTCATTTACATTTTATACACTGTCCCAACTTTTTTGGAATTGAGGTTTGTATATGTGCATTGATTGTCTCACTATTTATTGTCTTTAATAAGAATTTACGGACAAGTGTCACCAACCGAAACAGGCCTGTCAAAACAATACCATTTGTTTCGGTAGTGACTGTTTCGGTTGTGACAATTCTGGCTCATTTCGGCCACAAAACAAAAGATTTAGCAAGCACATGGTTAGCAACCACTTCTGTGTGCAGGTGCACCTTCCTTTTAATCAAATCTACCGTTATGAAATCTACTTTTTTTCTCTAATATGAAAACTTGGGTGTTTGGGTGTGATGTCTCTAAAAACCACACACTAATTTTCATACTTTGAAGGACAATTATATCAAAATGCTAAAACCTAGCTACTCACCATGTGGCTGTCTAATTTCCTGGTTAAAAAAAGGGGTGTGTGGGCTACAAGCAGGTTCACGGCACACGGTTTCGGTTGTGACGTAAAAACTGGGGACAGCATTTTTTCGATAGGTTTTTTGAATTATAAAATTTATTACAAAATAGATTGCATTATTTTAACTTATATTTGATAAAAATTCACATGCTTTATTGAATGTGACAAGTCAAATAATTGGCAAAAATATTTTGGGTATTATTTTTTAATGCACCAGTTTTACTCCCAAGAGTATAAGTGTTGATTTTGGATAAATGTAACTATTATTACTGCAATTTATATCTTGGATTATATTAAAACATAACATGATCTAATGAATTATATAGCATTGAAAGATTTTATTCGTCAATTTCTTACTTTTATCAGAGAGGGACAGCAATTTGCATGACTTTTGTAGAATGGCCCATATCAATAAACTGAGGGAAAGGGCAAATACAGTGAGGCCACTGCTTCTACCATACTGCCTGCTTTGTATGTCTCTTCAAAGGCCTTTTATTTGTTGAAGCATTCGTATTTCAACAGATGCTTTTGGGAAAAGTAAAAGACCACACTCCTTCGCTCCCGCCTCTGAAAGACACCAGCAATACATTCTGAAACAATTTCTTTGGTGTACCTGAAATTCTTTAAAAATAAACCAGTAACACCAATATCCAGCCAATGTTTCAGCGTGATAGCGGCAGCTACACATTACGCAATATAATATCATGTGTTGTTTATTTATGTCTAATATAGCAGTGTGACAAAGCTTAAGTGAAAATATAGTTCCACTAATGAGTTTTACTAAACCTTCTCACAGAGAATTGAAAAACAACACCAGAGTCACAGTCTTTAATTACCAAATACATTATATGTAGGTGTACTTGCTGTTACATTTTAATTCATGGAACTGAATAACTTTCTCATTGATGCTGGTCATACATTACACTTGTGGGTATCATTTGTGAAACGTGCAATAGTGTGTTTTATTCCTGGGTAGGGCACTGGCGTTGGTACCTCAATTGCTCCAGTAAATATGCAGTTGTATGTATTGTGCGTAAAAAGAATTGTGAACCGCGTAAGTCGCTCTAGATAAGAGTGCCTGCTAAATGCCTAAGGTATAAATGTAATGCAGTGGTATTACATTAGTATTTAGCTGGAGGGGAACCACTTTTAAGAGTTCACTGAAAGGGGCACCTCTAAAAATATCCTAAGCTGAGAAGAGCCAGTGACCTTCGACAACATTTTAAGGTTTTCAAGAGGTTGTAATTGATAGAAGTTGACATCTGAATTGAGACATTTATTTTCCCTTCCACATTTCCAGGAACCATCCGGGTGCACCGTTGTTCCAATAAATGAAATGTACTAGGTGAGGCGCTTGTTTTTGTTGGACCCGTTCACGGTAAACAGTGCATCACTGAAAGGGGACATTTTCAGAAGATGCAGAGCCAATGTTTCCGATGATTCGGACAACGAGATGAGCCTTGAAGCCGGTTTGGTTGACGCTCATCTATCCGCCGTTGTTGCTGAATGTTGCCGATTACAGGTCGGTGAAACCCTGACTGTGTCAAAAAAGGGAGATTCCCTCCGTTTTAGTGATTTCCTCCATTTTAGTGTTGAACCGTTCTGAGACAAACGATCCATAGTGCTGTTTTAAATGGTGGAGCCACATGCATGACATTACAGGACTGACACAACCCAGGAACTGCACATATGCCCCTACTATATTATTAACACATATTATTAACACACTCTGGGTAACACAGCTGCCCTGCAGTCTGGAACCTTCCTTGAAGGTTCGCTCCGTGGAACTCCAACTAACGTCACGCCCTACACCAATTACTCTCCCCCAAGTGCCTTGTATCACTCATCACTGTAACTTACTCAGAATAATAGACGAGCTTTCGCTTAAAAACAGATGCACAGCACACTGGTACACGTTCATTTACAAAAACTCTTCTAGGCAAAAGCACCATTTGGTGTGGCGCATTTCGAACCAAGCCTCAACAGCGCCCCATGTAAACATTGTTTCTCGTAAGTCAAATTGCATATGACATATGGCTTCTCTCAAGCGGAAACAATAAACAGCAAACTCTTAACACAAGCCCAGTGGCTTTATAGAACTACCAAATTGCTCACAGTATCATTCCAGTACTGCCATCTGCAGTCTTTAACTGGTCTGGGAGACTTCACGTGGATATATTGTCATGTTGTCCACATAACTACTTGAGGATCACCGCACATTGAATGTGAGTGGAGAAAATAATGCAATCAAACATAATTGTCTGCTGTTAAGTTATTTGCTTAAGTGCACACTGAGCTGAGGTCAACGCTTTATTAGCGAGCAGTGAGACTTGGATCTGAGGTGCCATGACTGCTTGTTAAACGATGAACATGTGACGACTCCACAGTCACATGTCCTCAGACCAAGGCCATTGGGATAGTGACCGCAAATAACACAATATTTCCATCTGCCGCCCACATCGTTGAGGGCACGATCCAAAAAGCGCTTACTCTTCATTTTTCACCAAGATTATTATTCAGCAAACCCTGTGATCCATGGTTAGAAGAAATATCTCCTTTTCTCCCAAATTAGCCTAATTGTAATCACTTTTTTTCCCACTGGGGTCCCACTATTTGTTGCCGTTTAAACTATTACGTTGAAAAATATAGCTGCAAGCAGCGATTTCCGGGGACCGTGAGGCATTAGCGGCATTTGTCAAACGCAGAAACCGCAAAATGGTAGACAACTCTAGACAGGGTTGACCCAAAATACAAATATTTGTTTCTAATCAGGGCTTTTGCCATTGCTGATGGTATCTTAACCCGATCCAGTAAGGGCTTGCGTATTAAGTCTTTTAAGTGCAAGTGAAACAGTGAACAGTTAATACTGTTAAATTTCTTAACTTTTGCAATAAAAAGGTGTTTCTTAATGTGAAAACAACATTAAAAGAAGCATAGCATTTGCACAATAGTTTTGCCAAACATTAACCTAGCCATTGGTACCAATTTGAAATTGAACCGCTGACCACATACATGGAAAGCCAATACTGTATCCGCAAGGCCAAAGCAAGTTAACAGAAATGAGGAGGCCAAATAAGACTTGTGTGTTGCGGTATCAGATTGTTTTGGCTTACTGACTTCATAATTCATACAGATAACAGGTAATATTGTGAAATTTCCTAGCCTTTGCAATAAAAAGAACATTCTTACAATGACGTGCACATTGTGTGCCTCAAAAAAAACTCAGGAACAGGTGGGGATCGAACCACCAACCTACTACACAGCAGTCAAATGCCTTAACCACTAAGCTACAGGAACTTTCACAGTTGGTATAGTAGGTAGACGGCCTGTTAAGCAGAGATAGTGTACTTGGCGGATGGCATACCTGCCATCCCAACATTTGTATTTCTTTAGTGCCACCACGCAGATTGATTGGGTTAAAACTGCAGGGCTCGAGTCTTGATCTAACTCTCAATCAACCCACCAAGTTTCAGAACTTTATATCAAACGGTTTTAGAAGTACTAGCATTTGTGTGATAAGCCATGCCCAATGCAAAATCCATTGGCTTCTCATTCGGCCAATTTTTGACATACGCCTTAGTAAAGTAATGCGTGTATGTAGGGAAGCGGGTTCAGTACCTTGAACAGGTTTGGTGCATATTGGTCAAATTCTCTATGAGGAGTAGCATTTTAAGTGTTTTACAAAAAATGCTAATTAGCGGAAAATTGAAGATGGCAGACTTCACGGTTTCTGAGGCAAATTTGTTGGGCAGGAGTAGCGGGACGTATACACCAAATTTTGTGACTGTAGATCAAAGGGGGCGTCGGCAGTGGGCGTGTCAATGATTTTTAGTTAATTTATAAATATTTTCTTATATTTGGATCTCTATAGCGCCACCACGTGGCTCGATTGGGTTGAAACCGGAGAGGTCTGGTCCAGATGTTACTCTTAAAAGACCTTCCAAGTTTCATAACTTTCTGTCAAATGGTTTTGGAATTATTAGCATTTTTGTGATAAGCCACGCCCACTTGATATTTATTGGCTCGTCATTCGGCCATCTTTTAAAATATCAAAATTCTGTTTATAAATTTTATGATGCATGGTGTAAGGAGTGTGTTTACCAGGTTTCATGTAAATTGGTCAAATTTTATAGGAGGAGTAGTATTTTAAGTGTTTTACAAGTAATGCTAATTAGCGGAAAATCCAATAGGGCTAACTTGATGGTTCCTTGAGGCAAATTTGTTTAGTATGAGCAAACGGACCTCTATCCCACATTTTGTGACTCTAGATAAAACGGGGCGTATTCAGTGGGCATGTCAATGATTTTTAGTGAATTTTTAATATTTTCTTATATTTGGATCGATATAGCGCCACCACGTGGCTCGATTGGGTTGAAACTGTAGGGGTCAATTCCTCATGTTACTCTTAATAGATCTACCAGGCTTCATAACTTTCTGTCAAATGATTTTGGAATTATCAGCATTTTTGTGATAAGTCACGTCCATTGAAAATTAATTGGCTCGTCATTCGGCCATCTTTTAAAATATCAAAATTTTGAATATAACTTTTATGAAGCATGGTCTAAGGAGTACGTGTACCTCGTTTCATGTAAATTGGTCAAATTTTGTAGGAGGAGTAGCATTATAAGTGTTTTACAAAAAATGCTAATTAGCGGAAAATCAAATATGGCTGACTTCATGGATCCTAGCGGTAAATTTGTTCAACATGAGCAGAGGGACCTGTACACCACATTTTGTGACTCTAGGTCAAACGGGGCATCGCCAGTGGGCGTGTCAATGTCACAATATTTACACGTGCACTACAGCGCCAGCAACTGGCCTATCGCCACGAAATTCGGTGTGAGCTTGTATGATGACAACTTCTAACTACTTGCCAAGTTTCATGCTAATCAGCCAAGCGGTTAAGGAAAAACTCAAAGAAGTAATAAATGAGTACATTTAAGCCAAAATGTCAGCAAATTCAAGATGGCGCCCACCAAATTAGTAAAGTTCTATGATCCAAATCCAGCGCATTGTCACTGTAGCAAGTTATACATCTCTGCAAAGGAACTGTGATTTTTAGTGAATTTTTTTATATTTCTTTATATTTGGAACTCTATAGCGCCACCACATGGATAGATTTGGATAAAACTATACATGTACAGTCCTAATGGCACTCTTAACAGAGCTACCAAGTTTCATAGCTTTCTGTCAAATCGTTTTGGAATTATTAGCATTTTTGTGATAAGCCACGCCCAGTGAAATTTCATTGGCTCGTCATTCGGCCATCTTTGAAAACATCAAAATTCTGAATATAAATTTTATGAGACATGGTCTAACGAGTGTGTGTACCAAGTTTCATCTCAATTGATCAAATTTTGTAGGAGGAGTAGCATTTTAAGCGTTTTACAAAAAATGCTAATTAGCAAAAAATCCAATATGGCGGACTTTATGGGTCCTTGAGGCAAATTTGTTCAGAATGAGCAAATGGACATGCATACCAAATTTTGTGACTCTAGGTGAAACGGGGCGTCGGCAGTGGGCGTGTCAATGTCAAAATTTTGTCACGTGCACTACAGCGCCACCAGGTGTTCAATCTGCGTCATGATATAGAGGATTCAAGAGTTTGGGAATCCCAACAAGCGAGCCAAGTCTGGTGATTCTAGGACAAACCAGCTCACGGGAATTTTAGGTGAAAGGGGAGGAAAAAAAAATATAAAAAAAGAATCTGAACAAAAACAATAGGGTACCTGCAGCTTCGCTGCACGGTCCCCTAATAAAAAGAATCTGAACAAAAACAATAGGGTACCTGCAGCTTCACTGCACGGTCCCCTAAATATAGCTGCAAGCAGCGATGTCCGGGGACCGTGTGGCATTAGTGACATTTGTCAAACGCAGAAACCGCAAAATGGTAGACAACTCTAGACAGGGTTGACCCAAAATACAAATATTTGTTTCTAATCAGGGCTTTTGCCATTGCTGATGGTATCTTAACCCGATCCAGTAAGGGCTTGCGTATTAAGTCTTTTAAGTACAATTGAAACAGTGAACAGTTAATACTGTTAAATTGCTTAACTTTTGCAATAAAAAGGTGTTTCTTAATGTGAAAACAACATTGAAAGAAGCATAGCATTTGCACAATAGTTTTGCCAAACATTAACCAAGCCATTTGTACCAAGACGGAATTGAACCGCTGACCACAGACATGGAAAGCCAATACTGTATCCACTAGGGCAAAGCAGGTTAACAGAAATGGGAAGGCCAAATAAGACTTGTGTGTTGCGGTATCAGATTGTTTTGGCTTTCTGACTTCATAATTCAAACAGATAACAGGTAATATTGTGAAATTTCCTAGCCTTTGCAATAAAAAGAACATTCTTACAATGACGTGCACATTGTGTGCCTCAAAAAAAACTCGGGAACAGGTGGGGATCGAACCACCAACCTACTACACGGCAGTCAAATGCCTTAACCACTAAGCTACAGGAACTTTCACAGTTGGTATAGTAGGTAGACGGCCTGTTAAGCAGAGATAGTGTACTTGGCGGATGGTATACCTGCCATCCCAACATTTGTATTTCTTTAGTGCCACCATGCAGATTGATTGGGGTAAAACTGCAGGGCTCAAGTCTTGATCTAACTCTCAATCAATCCACCAAGTTTCAGAACTTTATATCAAACGGTTTTAGAAGTACTAGCATTTGTGCGATAAGCCACGCCCAATGCAAAATCCATTGGCTTCTCATTCGGCCAATTTTTGACATACGCCTTAGTAAAGTAATGCGTGTATGTAGGGAAGCGGGTTCAGTAACTTGAACAGGTTTGGTGCAAATTGGTCAAATTCTGTAGGAGGAGTAGCATTTTAAGTGTTTTACAAAAAATGCTAATTAGCGGAAAATTTAAGATGGCAGACTTCATGGTTTCTTGAGGCAAATTTGTTGGGCAGGAGTAGCAGGATGTATCCACCAACTTATGTGACTGTAGATAAAAGGGGGCGTCGGCAGTGGGCGTGTCAATGATTTTTAGTGAATTTATAAATATTTTCTTATATTTGGATCTCTATAGCGCCACCATGTGGCTCGATTGGGTTGAAACTGGAGAGATCTAGTCCAGATGTTACTCTTAAAAGACCTTCCAAGTTTCATAACTTTCTGTCAAATGGTTTTGGAATTATTAGCATTTTTGTGATAAACCACGCCCACTGGATATTTATTGGTTCGTCATTCGGCCATCTTTTAAAATATCAAAATTCTGTATATAAGTTTTATGATGCATGGTGTAAGGAGTGTGTTTACCAGGTTTCATGTAAATTGGTCAAATGTTATAGGAGGAGTAGTATTTTAAGTGTTTTACAAGTAATGCTAATTAGCGGAAAATCCAATAGGGCTAACTTGATGGTTCCTAGAGGAAAATTTGTTCAGTATGAGCAGCCGGACCTCTATCCCACATTTTGTGACTCTAGATAAAACGGGGCGTATTCAGTGGGCGTGTCAATGATTTTTAGTGAATTTTTAAATATTTTCTTATATTTGGATCTCTATAGCGCCACCACGTGGCTCGATTGGGTTGAAACCGGAGAGGTCTGGTCCAGATGTTACTCTTAAAAGACCTTCCAAGTTTCATAACTTTCTGTCAAATGGTTTTGGAATTATTAGCATTTTTGTGATAAGCCACGCCCACTTGATATTTATTGGCTCGTCATTCGGCCATCTTTTAAAATATCAAAATTCTGTTTATAAATTTTATGATGCATGGTGTAAGGAGTGTGTTTACCAGGTTTCATGTAAATTGGTCAAATTTTATAGGAGGAGTAGCATTTTAAGTGTTATACAAAAAATGCTAATTAGCGGAAAATCCAATATGGCTGACTTCATGGATCCTTGAGGCAAATTTGTTCAGCATGAGCAGAGAGACCTGTACACCACATTTTGTGACTCGAGGTCAAACGGGGCATCGCCAGTGGGCGTGTCAATGTCACAATATTTACACGTGCACTACAGCGCCACCAACTGGCCTATCGCCACGAAATTCGGTGTGAGCTTGTATGATGACAACTTCTAACTACTTGCCAAGTTTCATGCTAATCAGCCAAGCGGTTAAGGATAAACTCAAAGAAGTAATAAATGAGTACATTTAAGCCAAAATGTCGGCAAATTCAAGATGGCGCCCACCAAATTAGTAAAGTTCTATGATCCAAATCCGGCGCTTTGTCACTGTAGCAAGTTATACATCTCTGCAAAGGAACTGTGATTTTTAGTGAATTTTTTTATATTTCTTTATATTTGGAACTCTATAGCGCCACCACATGGATAGATTTGGATAAAACTGTACATGTCTAGTCCTAATGGCACTCTTAACAGACCTAGCAAGTTTCATAGCTGTCTGTCAAATCGTTTTGGAATTGTTAGCATTTGTGTGATAAGCCACGCCCAGTGAAATTTCATTGGCTCGTCATTCGGCCATCTTTGAAAATATCAAAATTCTAAATATAACTTTTATGAGACATGGTCTAACCAAATTTTGTTACTCTAGGTGAAACGGGGCGTCGGCAGTGGGCGTGTCAATGTCAAAAGTTTGTCACGTGCACTACAGCGCCACCAGGTGTTCAATCTGCGTCATAATATAGAGGATTCAAGAGTTTGGGAATCCCAACAAGCTTGCCAAGTCTGGTGATTCTAGGGCAAACCAGCTCATGGGAATTTTAGGTGAAAGGGGAGAAAAAAAATAAAAAAAATAAAAAAAATAATCTGAACAAAAACAATAGGGTACCTGCAGCTTCGCTCCACGGTCCCCTAATAATAATAAAAAAAAGAATCTGAACAAAAACAATAGGGTACCTGCAGCTTCGCTGCACGGTCCCCTAATAAAGCTATTAAAGTCATGAAACAAGTCCAGAATTTTAAGACTGACAAGTTCCATCACCTTATGACCATGAAAGCAAAAATCCAATTTCCATAAAAATCCACCTCCAAAAAAGCTGTCAGCACCTCTCTCTCCTCACCATTACTCTGGCCCACACTAATAATATCCACTGACTCACTGCTTTGATCCTGACTTAACTATCCATTGACCTGGTAACATTTGACTCAATATTCCATGCTCTTAAATAACCAGACAGGCTCTTGAATAACCATCAGAGTTTCTATGGCTTATGTTATCTGTGAAAACTTGCAGCCCATGTCCCATAGGCTTTTTGCTGTAATGTCCTTTGCTTTAGCAAAACTTGTATTTAATAGCTTTGCCCCAAGGGTACTGTGTTTTTTGGCATGTCTCTATATTTGTCAGCCTGTTTGTCTGTCTATGCGAAAGAGTGGTAGTAAGGACATTTTTACCACAGAGTTACGACTGTATCGAAGGAGCATGGGTCAATCTCTGACTGAAACTATTCTTTATGTGTTAAATGCAATCATTTCCAGTGTTTCCCCTAGATTTTTTTTCAGGCCGGGTGGTAGGCCCCTCGAAACTACCAGTGTTGTTGCGCGTACGGTGTCATCAAACGCGCCTGCGGGGCCGAGGTAGTATCATCGCGCAGGTCGGGGGTAAGGAGAGTCGTCGCACACATGGGGAGGGTGTTGGTAACAAAGTGGTGCATTTCTCCATTCTGAGCTAAAATAACATTTGCTCACAAAGGCTTATGGTAAATAAATATCAATCTTTTCAGCACTGTAGAGCTGCTTTTGAGACTCCTCCATAGTGCTGATCCATAATCAGTCTTTAAAAACAGGTAGAATCAAACTCCTGCCTCTGCAGTATTAGCTTTTACTCTACACTAAAATGTAAGAGTTCTGGTCAGATAGCGAAACGGACGAAAGTGCGCCATTTTGCGTAGAGGCGGAAACTATAATTACACCCTCATAATATCAGCACTGCCATTGAAAATTTTAATTAGGCCTAACTGGAAACCGAAGCTGTTTTGGCAAGGGTCTTTCCAGATGCTATTTTGATCATTCGTGCATTCTGCGGTAAGGGAAATATTGCAGCTACATAAAAAATTTAAAAAAAGATTATATTAAAAAAAAAAGAATAATATAAAATTTTTTTTTTTTTCATTAAAATTATTTATTTTCCCTCTTGTCCAAGCCGGGCGGCACGTGAGTTTAGATAATGGTAGGGGAAACACTGGTTTCATCCTACACACTAAAGCACCCTCAAAAAAGACAGGGTACAAAATGAAAACATGAAAATACTGGTGACGTACCGGAAAATGGGGGTATGGCCGGGTTTCGGCTTGTTCCAGATGAAATGTGAGGGGACGGAGAGGAACTGCTCGGCAGATCCGTCCTTCTTCAGGCCATGCCCACCATCTTCGGAGGGGGTCTCCCGCAAGGGCGAGATGCCGCCTGAGTCCTCCAGGACCGGATCGCCCTTCCCGGAGAGCGCCGGCCTGTCCTGAGAGGTCTTCCTGGTCTTGGAGGGAACATCCAACTCGGTTGAGCAGCAGTGGAAGAGGGGGGCCGCCATGGAGGGGCTCCCGGCCCAGGTGTCCTCCGTCACACTGCCCTGCGGGGAGTGGCCCGGGGTGGGGGTGGGGGAGTGGCGCGGGGAGTCGGAGCCCGGGTAGCAGATGTCGGCACTAGAGTGCCGCCTCTTCCCACAGGGCGAGGCGGGGCGGGACGAGGGCCGGGATGGCGGACGCGGGCTCAGCCAATTCTCGTCAGTGACGCTGGTGCGCGGAGAATGGCTGGATGACTGGTGGGGAGAGAGCTGGTGGAGAAAGGCTTGGTGAGACTGCTGATGCTGCCAGGGCTCTTCCCCGGGCGAGGCGAGCGGGGAGCCCAGGGTGAAGCGGGCCGCCGCCTCGTTGAGCTCCGTTTCCGCATCGTCGTACGCTTGCGAGAAGGACTCACAGGACGAGGCATCCGAGAAACAGCTCCGGGAGGACAGGCTGCTGCAGGGGCTGGGGCTTAGGGACGAGTCCCTGTACAAGTGGTCCAGAGGCAGGTAAAGGCGGCCCCTGGACAGGGGCTGCTCCTGGTTCTCCCCCTCCGGCCCCGCGGCCCTCAGTCCATCCTCACCCACCTCCATGTCCTGCTGGCAGCTAGGGGAGATTGAAGTGATCTGGATGCTGGGGCACTCGAAGGCCTTGTGCCCAACTGTGGGGCTGTACTTGTAGCCCTGGACCTCGTAGCTGGGATCATAGGCCTTGTGCGCCTGTAACCCGGAAGGTGTGGAAATGACGGGGGAGTGAGTCTGCAGACCATAGCGTGGGATCCCGATGGGCTGGTTGACCACGGACTGAGGCTGGCCAACATTGAGGATGTAGAAAGAGTTGTCGTCAGGTTCAAGATCTGGGTGGAAATAAGAAAGAACAGAAAATACATTGATTGAAAAGCTTAATTCACCTTCAGCTGATCGATAATCATGAGACGGAGGGCACGTGTGCATTGGAAAATAGTAATAATAATAATAATGCACAAAAAATAACCCAAATATTTTCAAAGCAAAGGCTACCTATTTATTTATTTCTGCTTCATCAACAGTGGCCCAGAAAAAGTGCTTCTGTAGTGAAGTTGTGGTCCCTGCCTACACCAGGGGCCACATGAACAAAACTCTGAGTAAAAGAATCCGTAAAAGAATGCTCAGGGAGAAAGTCGGAAATCTGCTTACGCAAAGTTTTGAATGAAAGAAAATACATATAAATTTGATAAAACACTGCTCAAAAACAGCTGAATTAGATGATCAGACCTGTATTAGGACTGTCGGGGCATGGTTGTAATATTCTAATGAGCACGCTTGTTTGACATTCCTCTGTACAAGAAGACACTTGGCATCACACACAAGAAAAATACGAAATAGCGCAAGCGGGGAGAATCGGGGTTGTACAACCATATATGTACGAACCTACCGATGCAGAATTTGAGAGTGAAGAAATTCAACAACCAGATAACCCGCGTTCTTGGGCTTCACAGATTGTGACGGAATGGTGGGTTTCAAGATACCAAGTTTCCATGTAATAATAAACCACACTTCTTAACGTTATAACATTTGTTTCTTCCAATAAAGACGTGGGTATTGTTGCTATTGGGCGGCAGTGTAGTATAATGGTTAAGGAACTGGCCTTGTAACCGAAAGGTTGCAGGTTCGATTCCCAGGTAGGACACTGCCGTTGTACCCTTGAGCAAGGTACTTAACCTGAATTGCTTCAGTATATATCCAGCTGTATAAATGGATAATATGTAAAACATGATAAAAAAGTTGTGTAAGTCGCTCTGGATAAGAGCGTCTGCTAAAGGCCTATAATGTAATGTAATGTAATGCTAGTTAGCTAGCTAGTTGCTAATTGGGTAGCTCGCATGTTGAATGCCATGGAATTGTTTAGTTTGTTACCCTGGTAACCAAAGCTCCGCTTCAGTTCTGTACATTAAAAAAAATTAACTGCGCTGTACCCAGCACCAGCAAGCGCAGCAATGAGATGGCATATGTGACATTATTAGCTAACGTTAGTGCTACACGGCCAATGTTAGCCAAGATACGCGTACCGTTACTGAAAGTAGTTCTCAGTTATCGGTTTAAATTGTATAACTACTGGAAACCTACTCCTTTCTTCATATGGCCTCTGGAAAAGGCATGCGTGTGTGCGAGTGGAGTGATTCAAGTGAGCAGGAGAAGGATTCACTACTCTGTCAAGAAGTTTGAATCCTGTCCTTTATATGCAATACAAGCTCAGCTAAAATTGTCAGTCATGTAGCCCTCAGCCAATTCGTTGTATGGTTGAATCAATGAGACCAGTACGAAATAACCCAACGTCGGTGCCAGGACTGGGTTGAGGATGAGTGGGTTTTGAGTGAAGCCTTTGTTCTTTAATGGAACTGGACCCACTCAGTGTCACATGCAGTGCCTCCCAGGCCCCCACTCATAGAAATAAAGAGGGTTTCCTGTCAGAAGTGGGTTGCCCCTCAAGAGTGGGTTCCCTCTCAGAGTGGGTCGCCTGTCAGGACTGCATGTTCCCAGGATTCCTCCACTCACTCCTTATTTATAGAAACTCAACACAAATCCAGAGTGTCACAGGATGCATGTGTCCTCTGGTTGCAGAATCTGTGCGACAGGAAATATAATTTCAGCAAACCCGGTCTCAGTAGCAACTCAACGTGACAAAAAACACCATGGACTTCAATTTCCTATTGTCATTATGGGACTTTGGATTTCACATGCTTTCTCATGAAGCAAAACAAACTCATAAAAAATAAAAGAAGAAACACGTAAAAAATAAAAGAACAAAAAAAGCTACATTTATAAAAAATTTAATCTGACTTTCTCTGAACCACCACCTAATTATTCTCATGGTCTGCAAATGACCACAACTAAAGTTAATAGGCTAAAGCTAATAGTCTACCCATATGCCTTATATTGTCTGATGTAGTGCATGTCCATTGGAAATCAACTATATATAAGTTTCTATAAAACTTAGAGCAAACTTCCTGTTCTTCCAGTTCCTTCTTACCCACAGAACCTTCTGAGCTTACACCCTTGGCGTTAGCTCCAAGTTATACGCGCACTCCACCTTCTCAGCTGCGGAGGTGGGCGTATAGGCCGAGAGAATCATTCCGTCTCTCCGGTCCTATCTGTTAGCGTGTCCGAGCGAAGCCGTTACCGTCGTACGACGTGGCTTTAAAGTGAGAGAAACCAGAGAAACATGCGTAGCCTAAGTTACCACGCATCAACACAAAGAGTTCAAGAAACAACTTGCCGAAGGACAAAGGACCAGCAAATCTTAAAAGGTTTCCAGCAAGGACGGAGAAAACTGCCAAAAGACAGAACTTTCTGGACACATCAAAGCCACGGAACCAGCCTGTGTAGCTACTCCAGTACAGTAAGTACAGTACAAACATCCAGGCAATAGTGTAGGAAAACTTTTGTTTAATGTTTATTGTCAATGTAATTACATGTTTGAATGTATTCATTGTGTGTATTTAGAGTAAAGTTCATTTATAACATAACATAGCAGGCTATTGACAGCCAATTAGCCTCACATAAGCTAAAGTTACAGAGCCTACTCTAACTGACTCTAACACTAATTTACAATCCGCCTCCCTTTTAAATCGAGATCTGTGCATGCAATCTCCCTTTGTACTAATACCTAACCCATTAGATATAGGATCCCGTGCCTGTAAAGGAATAGGGGCCTGGAATTTAGCTAGACGTAGCTAAATATCTATAGCCTCAATACACGCCATGTTTCAGGCCACGTTAGCTTCATGCTAAAGCTAGATTTGTTTTTCCCCCTCGAAATACGTCTTGTGATCTCTGAACACCACGTATTCTGGCGCACATACAGAAATAGAACTGTGAATTCTATATGCCTCATTCTTTGTCTACACTTCGTTTTCCTCTCCATATCATTCGCTGCTTTTAGGATGTTAGTTTTAGACGTGTTTGTACTTTGTTAAACCTGGTCGTTGGTCTGATTGTTGTTTGGATAAACATTTGAGCCTATCCTCCAAAAGAACTTACACCTTCAGATTGAGTTATTGATTATTATTTTAATAGTTAACATTGAAATTCATAATCATGATTTAATAATTCATTTTAGGAGACCGATTAATTATACTTTTGCACCTAGTGTGAAGCCATATATAAATTTATATATTCTGCACATTCGTTGGTGCCTCCATGTGATGACTGTTAAGACGTTTTAACTATCTGTCTTCACTGCCAAATTCGTAAAGTACCTAACGACACTAAACTGACATTAAATACCATGCAAAACGGTGTACTGTTGGAGCCTTGTACAATGGATTTGGTAACCTTATGCCGAGGATGATTTTACAATGAAGGAAGTCTTCACCGTACTCACCAAGCTCATCCATGCTAATGCTGAACATTTTCTCAGATGGAAGACTGTCGAGACCTTTGATGGGTGATCCCACTTTCCAGAGTATGCCAGGTCTCCCGGTTCAAAGCCCTCTGTACTCAGAACTCCTAGAGGCCCGTGCCCCGCCGTGCATCTAAGCTTGGGAATCCGAGCGGGGAATCACCCTGTCAGAGCCATGCCACATCCACCTGTTGTCAGAAGGCAGAGACGGGGCTGCCCCCCTCTGCTGTTGTCAAGAGGACAGGTCTAAAAACCCGGTCAAAAGGTTAGATCCCCAGATATACAGAGCAGGGAGTCTACATGCCAATCTGAGGTTAATTATGCCAGGCTAATTCTAATACAGTTGATTTATCCAATTACGAAACGGTGTGGGTGACATGCACGCTTAAAGATTTGTCGTAGATACACACACTGTCTAATTAGATATCATCAAACTAAGAAAATATGCATCTGAAAACACAAATAAAATAAATCAAACAAAATGCATGTATACACACACAGATTATGCCTACACATACAACCATCTCTTTCAATGATTTTATGCCTGCCTCCTATGAAAATGAATGAATATTCCTGGAGTATTACATTGTCGCTAATATTACAAAACAATACATCACAAAATTATTATTTTGCTTAGCATTCCAAAAATCACAGGTACATGTAAATCAGGTCATCTCATTCTTTGACTGTAAACTTGGCATACATTCAATTGTTTGTGTTGCAAATGATATTACATAAAAATAAAAACAAGATAATAACTACTAGCAAAAACTCAAGCCAATGGTCCATTCATACAGTATTCTTCTAAATACAGCTTTGATGAGATTCACACACAGTATAGACAAAAATGAGAGCTATTTACTACAGCTGTCCATGCAGCCAGAATCAAGGTGCACATTGTTAGTACCAATTCATTGCTAATAAAGAGAATAAATGAATTAACTGTGTAGTAGTTGCACAGTTGTTGCACAGAAGTGCAGATATGGCTATAACTGGCTTGCTGGTTAGCTTACAACGAATATTCTCTCTCACTTTCTTTTAGACAAGACCTGGACAAACACTATCTATGATGACAACTTTAAAGCACAACTGAACTTTGGTAGAACTTTGGGTTGTGTAGTTACCTGGCCATGATATGGTTTTCCTGTTTGGTGAGTGACTGAGCTGTGCTACTGAACTGTGCTGTAGAAAAGTTTGGTGGTGATCGTTTTGTGCTGGATTGTTCTCAAAAAACAAAACAAAATATATTAGGCTACAAACTAACGTTAGGTAAGACGAATTCGCTGCTGAGCAGGCTTTTACCGGGCCAGCAGTGTTAGGCTAGGTAAGATTGTTCTCAAAAAACAAAACAAAACTAAATATATTAGGCTCCAAACTAACGTTAGGTAAGACGAATTTGCTGCTGAGCAGGCTTTTACCGGGCCAGCAGTGTTAGCCTAGGTAAGATTAGGTAAAGCAAAACAAAGTGGCTGGTGAGCCGGCTTCTACGGAACCAGTAGTATTGATCCTGAGTTGATCCTGCTTCCGACGAATTTTGTATATCTTCTAATACAAGGGTTAGCTATGGCTTCGTTTGACCCCTCAGTCTCTCCCATTCCTCGCTCGGTTTCTCCTTCCTCGCCATATTGGGCTATCTCTTGCCCGGTATGTGACATGTTTACCTATTCCTTCTCCGCCACTAGTGGGAACTTTACTTGTGATAAGTGTAAATTAAATGCTAGGTTGACTGCGAAGATAGCCGATTTGGAATCTCGCATCCGTACCCTACATGAAATTAGAGAAACCGAAAAGTTCATAGAATCCTTCTCGGTTTCGGGTGCTCCAGCTAGCCCGTCCCCAACTAATGTTAGAATTCTGAAAATGCCTCCGCAGCAAGGTAACAGCAGGTGGATTACAGTTCGCGAACGTAGTCGTAAACCCCCGGTACTCCACCAACCACCAATTCGGGTTTCAAATAGGTTCTATCCTCTGAGCAATGCACCTTCGGTAAAACCTGAAAAAGCTTTGATAATCGGTGATTCCATTCTACGAAACGTAGAAATTGCGAGTCCAAAGACCGTAGTTCAGTGCATTCCTGGTGCTAGATCGACCGACATAGAAGCAAATTACAAAAATTCTGGCTAAAGCTAATCATAAATTTTCTAGCATTATTATTCACGTCGGCGCAAATGATGTCAGGTTGAAGCAATCGGAGATAACGAAAAGTAATTTTGAATCAGCATGTGAAGTAGCAAAACGGTTGTCTAACACTGTTATTTGCCCTGGCCCCATTCCTTCTAGGCGTGGTGACGAAATTTATAGTAGACTAACGTCACTAAATCGTTGGCTATCTAAGTGGTGTCCCTCTAATAATATCGGCTATATAGATCATTGGCACACTTTTTTGGGGGAGGCCTAATCTTTTAAAAAGAGATGGTGTTCACCCCACGTGGGAGGGTTCAGCTCTTATCTCTAAAAAACTGGCCTATAGTCTTAGAAATTCAAGTCCCTGACTAATTAGAGCCAAGGCCAGGAAGCAGAACTACTTGTCTGCTTGTTCCCCAGAACCGTCAGCTAGGGTTCACCCTTTAGAAATTGAAACTGTGTCTGTCCCCCGTATACAAAACCATGTCAAATCTGGCAAAAACCGTGAAGTTTGTTTTAATAATCTGATTAAGATTAAAACAAACCACAATCCTATTAGCTCAAGTGATATTACTACCATGAGAGTTGTCTTATTAAATATAAGATCCCTTAATTCCAAGGCAGCTCTTGTGAATGAATTAATCTCAGACTGCTCTCTTGATATACTATGTTTAACTGAAACATGGCTGAAAGTGGATGAGAACTTTACATTAAATGAATCCTCTCCACCTGGGTTCATATATAGCCAAAACCCCCGTCTCTGTCGAAGAGGGGGTGGGGTTGCTGTTATTTATAAATCTGTCTTTCAGTCAATTCCAAAATTAGAGTATGCATTTGATTCATTTGAAGTGTTAGTTATGAACACTCAGCCAGCAGTGGTTGATAGAAACCGCCCCTCCTCTCAGCCTATTTTACTTGTAACTGTCTATAGACCTCCTGGCCCATATGCTGGCTTTATTCATGAATTTGCAGATTTTCTTTCTCATTTAGCTGTAAGTCATGACAAAGTGTTAATATTGGGTGATTTTAACCTACATTTTGAAAATACAGATGATCCTTTTGCCTCAGCATTTACGGTCATTTTGGAATCAATTGGTTTCATTCAAAATGTTTTTGGCCCCACGCATTATCATAGTCATACTTTAGACCTGGTCTTAAGTCTTGGTATTGACATTGTTAATGTTAAAATTCACTCGCATAATCCTATTTTGTCTGACCATTTCCTCATTACTCTGCAGTTAAAATGAGCCCATTCTGTAGAATCTGAACTCAGAACGTATACAGGTCGCACTATCACTACCTCCACTACTGGAAACTTTATTCATGTGCTACCTGATTACCTTGATTTAGACACTTCATCCAGCTCCCTGTCAACCAATGATCTGGCAGAGGAATTAGCTACTGCTCTACGCAAAACCCTTGAAGTAGTTGCTCCGTTAAAAAGCAAAAAAGTAATTGAGAAGAGGCTTGCCCCTTGGTACACCGACCACATGCGGGCTCTTAAACAAAAGTCTCGGCAGCTTGAACGCAAATGGCGTTCTACTAAACTGCAGGTATTCCACTTGGCCTGGAAAGAGAGTCTTAGTGCCTATAAGCATGCTCTCTCCAATGCTAGGTCCTCTTACTTTTCAAAGCTTATACAAGAAAATAAGACCAATCCCTGATTTCTATTCAGAACAGTTGCTGAACTAACTAATAATCATGCAACAACTAACCCTCAAATTCCAGTCTCATGTAGTAGTAATGATTTCTTGAATTTCTTTAGTGGTAAAATTATTGAAATTAGGGAAAAGATCACACAAGTTAGTGACCATGGTTTTGACGATATAGAATTGCCTCCTAGACACACTGAACGTCTTGAATCGTTTACTCCAATACTTGAGAGCGAACTAATTCAGTTAGTTTCTTCTTCAAAATCATCCACCTGTCTTCTAGACCCCATACCCACAAAGTTATTGAAGGAGATATTGCCTATGCTCATCAAACCAATTCTTCATTTAATTAACTCATTATTGCTATCGGGCCATGTTCCTACATCCTTTAAATTGGCCACTACTTAAGAAACCAAATTTGGATCCCACTGTCCTGGCCAATTATAGACCCATTTCAAACCTCCCATTTTTATCAAAGATTCTTGAGAAATGTGTAGCGCAACAGCTTTCTTCATTTTTACATACTTATAATGTGTATGAGAGGATTCAATCTGGGTTTAGGAAGCACCATAGCACCGAGACCGCCCTTGCCCTAGTAATGAATGACTTGTTCCTCTCTCTGGACTGTGGCTGTATTTCTATTCTTGTTTTACTTGACCTGAGCGCTGCCTTTGATACTATAGACCATCATATTCTCCTCTGCAGGTTAGAAAATTTAGTTGGTCTTACCGGGCATGCTCTTATGTGGTTTAAATCTTATCTCTATGATAGATCCCAGTTTGTTAGGGTAAACAGTCAGTCCTCTGAATTTTCTAAGGTGAACTTTGGAGTACCACAAGGATCGGTCTTGGGTCCTCTGCTCTTTTCTCTTTACATGCTCCCTCTTGGGAACATTATAAGCAGACATGGTGTTAACTACCACTGCTACGCAGATGACACACAACTTTATATATCAGTTAAGCCAGGTGAAGTTGACCAGTTGTCTAAACTAGAGACCTGTCTCAAAGATTTAAAGGCCTGGATGACCCAAAATTTCCTCTTATTGAACTCAGATAAGACTGAGATATTAGTATTAGGTCCCAAATCCCTTCGAGATAAATTCTTACAGCTTCCCTTAAATTTAGATTGCTTCTCTGTCTCCCCCAACAAGGTTGTTAAAAACCTTGGTGAAATTATTGATTCAGATCTCTCCTTTCAGCCCCATATTAACAATATCACAAGAATGGCCTTCTTCCACCTGAGGAATATATCTAAATTAAGGAAGGTGTTGTCCCTGGAGGATGCTGAAAAAATGGTTCATGCCTTTGTAACCTCTCGACTAGATTACTGCAATGCATTATTGTCTGGTTGCACTGGCTCAGCCCTGAATTGCCTCCAACTTGTACAGAATGCAGCTGCTAGGGTTCTTACTAGAACCAAGAAATGGGAGCATATCAGCCCGGTGCTCAAAATTCTTCATTGGCTGCCTGTCAAATTCAGAATTGACTACAAGATTTTACTTCTAGCGTTTAAAGCTTTATATGGCTTGGCTCCTGAATATCTGAGTGACTTACTCATTCCTTACTGTCCTCCTAGATTACTTTGCTCTCAAAATGCCTATTATATCTAAAATTACAATGGGTGGCAGAGCCTTCTCTTACAGAGCCCCTTTTTTATGGAATAATCTTCCCATGTATGTACGGGCTGCAGACACACTTTCTGTCTTTAAGTGTAGGCTAAAAACGTACCTCTTTAGTCAATCCTATAGTTAAGGATGTCGGGGGGGAGGGGGTGGGGGGCTAACCTTCTCTTTTCCTCTCTCACCCTGAGCTGCAGATTACTCCGGCCCATCCCCCTCTCACCCTGAGTTTGCAGACTGCTCCAGTTATGCCCCTCACCCTGAGTTTGCAGACTGCTTTGGACCCGTCCCTCCTTTGGTTTATCCTCCCGACTTCACGCAACCGGAGTCCCAGATGCATCACCCCGCCCCCTTTGAACTGATGATTGAACTGATTATTGAATTGACTATTACCATTCAGTCCACCTTTAGTCTAAACCGGGCCGGCTAGCGAAGGATGGGCACCCCCTCTCTAGCCAGGTTCCTTCCGAGATTTCTTCCCACTGGGGAGTTTTTTCTCGCCACTGTTCAGTGTTTTTTTTCTCCCCTACCGGGGAGTTTTTTACCTCATTTTGCTGGTTGGGGGCTAAGGCCTGGTTTTTTGCTCAATTTTCCTTCTGTTTCCCTGTGCAGCGTCTTTGTGACAGTTCTCTGTAAAAAGCGCTATACAAATAAAATTGAATTGAAATTGAATTCAATAAGTCCAAATGGTGGCAAAATATGTTCGTTCATTGCTCTTGTCGGGTAAGTGAGGATTAGGTAAAATGTGTATTTTCTGAATCCAGCGGTTCAAACAGTCAAGGCCCTTGTTAAAACGTTCAGCACTCTGAATACTGAACACAAGCGATATTGCGTGCTAGAACCCCTCACTTAACCTACATTCAAAATAAGCTTTACGTGATTTAATGTAATAATTATTATTAAAAATTACAATCATCAATTAAATCGCCAAATTCGTTAATAGGTAAGTCGAACAGTAACCTGGTGGATCAACCAACAAGCCAAAACAAGGTCTAAATCAGGTCTTGAGATTAAATAATTTTATTAAATGAAAAACAGTCAATTGGAATAATGACTGGAAATCATACATTCACTAAGAAATGTAGGCTGACTACTTATAATTTACAAAAAGGAAGACATTAAACCAGACATTAATTTGAATATACCAATAAAGAGAGAGATAAGCCAAAAATTGCCAATATTATTTACCCTCCAGCTGAACAGTAACAAAAGGAAACGCACAAGGAACCAAAAAGGATAAACTTCCCCAAACAGAACTCCAGAACTGACTAAATTATTTTTCTGCGGTACACTCATAAAATACCTTGACAGGGAGGGGATCCATGCCCAGATTGGGTTACGTTGTGGGGGTGGGGGGGGGGGGGGGGGGGGGTCAATTATGACAAAGACTGGCTTATCTTTGATGTTGGTGGGGGGTAAGTAAGTGAGAGAGAGACAGAGAGCAACAGAGATAGAGAGGGGGGGGGGGGGGGGGGTACTTTACTTATATATATCTAAATATTAGATATCCTACACTCTGTACCCCATTGGCGTGATAATCCAGAATAGGGTATTTGTCGCTCTCCAATAACTTCTATAGGGCAGCTAAAACGGTCTCAAAATGACACTTCTAGCACGTATACGAATGCCACCGATTCTGGATTCTGTCAATACCAACAACAACCAGTCCTTGTACGCAGGGTCCGAATTGTAAAATGTTAACAAGGGAGACGCACGTTTATTCATGAAAAAAACAGGCTAAAACACATTACAGTTATATACGTAAGCATATTACTGACCTTTTTGTTTCCCATATCATTCAGTGTGTTTGTTACTAGGAAAGGCAACCTTCAATGCTTTACGTTAACCCATGTCCCAAAAATATAGCCTATTAATTTTGCCGTATGTAGCCTATGCAATATGTCACGTTTAGACTATAATTATAATTATGTTCATACAGTTGAATGCATCGAGCAAATAACTCTGGTTCATACAGTTGAATGCATCCGGCAAAAAATAAATGATAAAAATGGCTCTACTATGAGGTGGTACACTAGGGGGGGGGTCCGGGGGCATGCTCCCCTGGGATAAATTTTTATAAATCAATCTGGAGCACTTTGAGAGGAAAATTAAGACGATAGATCCGTGAAGAATTGTGTGCACTTGTAAACAATCCAAAAACCAATGCAGTTGTATCAACTTGTAAGACGCTTGATCATACACTTGAGCCATACGGTCCCATACCTCTACGAGCTAAGTAACTAAAGAGCCAGCAATAATAAACGCCCTGCCTCAGTATTGAGGCGTTAGAATAGGCGAGTAGCATAAATGGTACAAATAAAACACACAGCCAACAAACCCTGCAAAATACAAAATAATACAAGATAGTATACGAGGAGGTGAAAGGAACAGAGATCTAACGTTCCAAGGCTACTCTCAGACTCACAATCACACACAAACATGTCCACAACATCGCCCTGTCTTCCGTATAGGAAGACATATACCGAAGGACGAAACAGAACTACAGTTCCGAACAAAATCGCCAAAAGCTCCATGTACGGAGACAGGTACCGAAGGACGAACAGTACAGGTGCACCGGACATTTACCGGCTAAAAGACTAACGCGAGCTTAATAGAAAATACACGCCCTGCCTCTCAGAATAAATAAAGCCCTACCTGTCAGTACGATAAAAACGCCCGGTCTCTTAGTAAGAAATGACTATAAAAATACACCCACAAACAAACATAGACTCCTCTCGCTTTCACGGAAGAAAGCAGACAGAGAGAGGAGGAAGAGACAGAGAAGGCAAAAGGTCTAGGCCATAGAAGAAAGGAAAGACCAGGAAGCGGAGACAGAAAAAAGCCAGGGGGGAAGAGTCCTAATATATCCACAAAGGCAAGTCCCGCATTACTCCAATATAACCCACTGGAGAAAAAAAGGTCTCCTTAAAAAAACCTAGACCTAATTGTACTGGCTAAGCAGTCAAAGGGCAAAATAATACCACACACAAAACAGAGCAAATAATGCCAGTCAATACAAATTAATATCAAAGCCCAGAACGGAGGAAAACATGGGCTTAAATAGCTCCAAGGTAACCACGCACAGGTGTGATGCTGAGAGAAACTCCGCACTCAAGACGGGGCGGAGCAAACATCCACTAAAATGGTAGCGCCCTCGCGTGGCTACCAAGGAAACCGACCGCAAGGGAAAAAAGGGTCACAAACCATGACAGTTACGGCTTGGTGGGGCATGCCCCATACCTATACAGCACCGAGAGTTTGGCACTTTTCAGGGTTTCCTACAGAAGTAACCACGATGACCATAGACTCTCAGCCCTTAAAAACATGAACTTCTCTATGTTCTGACCTCATGTAACCACACAGCATTCAGATACAACATCCACACAATAAAGCCCCAAACTTGGGTTATTTTGACGTTTTTCTCCTTCCTCCAAAATTTATCGTCCAATAAAAATGCATCATAGTAATGTTTTTTAATGTTAATATAGCTAATGGCTTCATGCTTTCCAAGAAGCTACTGTGGCCTAATGGTTAAAACTGCAGTCTCTCACACAGTGGATTGTGGGTTCGAGCCCAGCAAGGCACATGTGTATTTTCCACAAAAACAATGTGCAACTGTTAAGTACTTTTTATTTCTTAGACTGTTATCATTTCCACATTGACACATTAACGTATTTTTATTGCAAAGGCAAAAGAGGTTTACAATATTAACTGTTCAATGTTTCACTTGTATTTCACTTGCACTATATCACACCCTCCCCAAACCGGACGCTCGCTTTTGTCTGGTTTGGGGAGGGTGTTACGCTCTGCTCTTGCGGTCATGACTGCCTGACTGTGGAAACCCCTTGCCTCGGCCAACATTTCTTTATTCATTAATTTCTTCACTTCAGCTCTGTTCATTTTATCCTTTTCACACATAACACAAGGTCACCATAAAATGAACTACTAGGAAAATTAAGAATTTACGATAATAGCCTACATTAAAGGATAAGTTCGCTATTTTGGACCTTGGACCCTATTTGCGGTCTGTCTTCCATGAACCTGACACATTGAGTCCATATTTTCGCTGATCGGTCCAGTATTGAGCTCGCTACAGATTTCCTGTAGGCTCTCACTGGGCTACAATAGAAGTCAATGGGGCAATTCTAAATGTTATGGAAAAACAACGATAAATGTGCTTTCATGTACGATAAATGAGACGGGAAGCTCAGGGTGTATTGTTACCGGTCTCAGTATGCTCTCCTGTGAAATTTATCTCAATCCGAACATTTTTACGTGCTTAGCATGGCTTTGATGTAAGCATTTCTCTGTTGCTTGTTTTCGCTGCTCCCGCGGAGTACTATGTGTCGGGGCTGGGGGAGCGGGATGGTGTGCCGGCCGTTTACGAAACTATCTAGGTGAGCAGTCTGCGTTTGTTTACCTGCAGCAAGGCAGGCTACAATTTGCACAAAAAAACTTGGATGATGGATTACTATAATGATTACGAGGACGAAGAATTCGATTTTGACTTTGATGTTACTGGCTACAGATTTGAGCGAGAATACACGGACACGGAACTACAAGAGATGGATGATAAGAGAGCAAGAGAAGAGAGAGGCTGAAGTTGCGCAGGTAATGTAAATTATTACAAATGATGATTACAAACACTGCGTTACAAATAGTTCTGCTGTAGGCTACTAGCTAGTAAACTCCAACGGGAGGTCAGGATTTGTGATCAACTGCTTTTCAAGCGGCCCGCCCCTCTCTACAACGTAGCTAGACTGCGGAAGTTTACAGTGCGAGGTAGTGCGGTCGGAGAAATAGTTCTGTTTCAAATGGAACTGTTGTTTCAACGTTCGGTTTGCGTTTGTGATAGCCTACATTTCACAGGAGAGCATACTGAGACCGTAAGAATACACACTGAGCTATAAAAGCACATTTATCGTTGTTTTTCCATAAAACTGATCCATGCTTTTGTTACGTCTAGGCTAGATTACTGTAATGCCCTGCTATCTGGCTGCCCTAAATCCTTGCTAAATAATCTCCAGCTTGTGCAGAATGCAGCCGCTCGCATCTTAACTAGAACTAAGAAATATGAGCATATTACCCCAGTACTAGCATCGCTTCATTGGCTACCAATTAAGTTTAGGATAGACTTTAAGGTTTTGCTTCTGACCTTTAAAGCTTTAAATGGACTTGCGCCAGTGTATATATGTAATCTGATTTTACTATATAAGCCAAAAAGATCACTCCGTTCCCAAGACGCAGGCTACCTAGTAGTCCCAAGAATATCTAAAAACTTGACGGGTGGTAGAGCTTTCTCCTACAGAGCGCCACTACTGTGGAACACCCCGCCAAAATTTATAAGGGAATCAGACACCGTCTCAATATTTAAGTCTAGATTAAAAAACGCACCTTTATGATCAGGCTTATAATGAGCTATAGTCTGGAGACAGGACCAGAGAAGAATTTAGCCATAGAGTAATGTGGGGTGGCATCCTTTCCTTACTGTCACCTGTCAACAGCTGTGACCCCATCTTCCTGGGCTGGCTCTTGATAGGTGGGTAGGATTGTTTTCCCTCTCATGACTGCATGGTTTCTCAAACTCTGTCTTCATAGCTATGCCATAGATTACTCCTGGCGGGGGCACTTGTCCAACCCTCCCACCCCTTCCCCACCCCCCACCCCTCCAGTTGATGCTCCTGCTGCTCTATTACACTTCCCCTAACTGTTTTCTCTCTATCTTTTTTACATTCTGCCGGTGGGGCTTATGCCCCGCATCTCGAGAGTTGCTGTCCGGCTTCTTGTCCGTTGCCGCTTGCCCCTCCCTCCTTACCACCGCTGCCAGCTGCTCCCGCCGCCATCGGCGCCCGGTTCCCCACCATCACTGCCGCCACATCTGGACTGTCATCTAGCTGCTGCAAATTATATTATCATGGACATTGGCTGTTTTGACCATGTTGGTCTTAGCCCTAGACCCTGAGCCGACCAGAGGAGGATGGGTTCCCCCATTGAGTCTGGTTCCTTCCAAGGTTTCTTCCTAGTTACACCAGGGAGTTTTTCCTTGCCACTGTTGCCTTTGGCTTGCTCTTGTGGGGGGTTTAGACTGGGTTTTGCTGTGAAGTGCATTGTGACAACTTGTTGTGAAATGCGCTATATAAATAAATATTGATTGATTGATTGATTGATTGATTGAGGGTGCAACTGGCCCGACTGCCATTGCCACTGGCTGCTTTTCCCGAATGATAATTACTCGGAGCTTTTTCCCTTTAAAAAGGTCCACCGGCTCAAACGCATACACTGGAAACATCAGTCAGTTTGCAGAAAGTGGTGAAGGGCCTCCACACAATGGGGCTCATTCACGAAACGTGTGCAGAATGAATTTGTACGTAAATCATTTGTATTAGCAAATTTGCCCGTATTTTGGCATTCATTTGGCATTTCATATCTGAGTGATAATTAGAATATGAATTAATTAAAATTTTCTGTTAAATTCACATGACAAACTGTAGCCTCTGAAATACACAATGCAAACGTAGCTTATGAATTACGATTGTAAAAAGCAAACGCATTAGATGATGCCTATTAATCAATTGTTGGCTATGAACTTGTTTAACCCCTTTGCGCAGATGGCAAATTTGGTAAATTCTCACCTATTTAGGTGTACCATTTACAATACGAACTTAGATTTGTCTATCTTCATAATTGAAATCAAAATAAAGTGCCAGAAATGCAAAGAAACTTTGGAAAAATGCAAAAAAAAAAATTATAAAATTTCTCTTTAGTTTGCAACAAAATACTGAGAGCTACATAAGTGAAACAGGTAAATCTATACATTTCCCAGATCATAAACTCCATGTCCACAAGTGTGCAAAATCTGAGGATGATATGATGCAAAATATAGGCAGTGTACCCTGTTGTCTATTAGTGTCTCCAAAATCTATCCAAATGGCTAAATTGCGCACTGCTCGAAATAAAATAAAAAAATGATATATTTAACTACAAATCAACAGTTTTGGCTCATAAAACTCACTCTTGCATGATTTTCAGGCGGGAATTACTATCTTTTCATCAGTATAGGGGGTAGATATCTATGGGTCCAAAACATGTCATAAAATTAATAAAATTAGTTTTGTCCATTATAAAGCAGCAAAAAACATTTGCCCCTTCTGATGTTTAAGATAAAAACATTGATATTACAGTGTTACGTACACCTAAATATGTAGAGGCAATCTTTCACTCTTGTACCTCAATAAAACATCACTTTTACCTGCACTTTACAGTATGGATACTTTTGCCCCGGGATTGGATTTCTGTAGTTTCTTTTTTTTTTCTTTTTTTAATGTTCCCATTTATAGTGACTCCAAGAACATTTTTTACATTAATCTACCACATATCAGCACACAGTAAATTGGACTGAGCATTTTCCATGCCCTAAGTGACAAGTATATACGCCATAGCCTATATCATGTATGATAACATGAAAATAAAATAGTATTCCACCATCTGCAAAATGCTGCCAAATGTTCTATCTTCAATGAAAATCGGTAGCCTACATCACACATAAAATGAACGATTGCACTACAGTATGTGAAATGCACTCAAAATACAAAATAACCATAGGCCTATCAATCATATTGGACAAGACAGTGCTCGAGTGGAAAAACTAACGTACATATGTAGCCAGCGAGATAAACCGCATTTTAGAAGCAGTACTACTTGCTTACATATCGGGAAGGGAAAACTCCTTTCGGGCAATGCGTTTTCTGTAGATCTTGTGTAATACTAGACCGTTAAAATGAAAACTGCCATTACGCTGGTCAGTAATTAATTGTCCAAAGCACACATAGACGCTATTGTCCACTATGTCATGCATGGGTAGGTATAGATGGGTGGGGGTTGCTTGTTAAATGGACTTGCTACGGGAAATTAGTGACACTTAGAAACTCCTTATTCGGCAGAGTTGTCACGAATCGTCTCCCAATAAATTTAAAACAGAGTTTGTGATTTCCACTAATAGCTTGGCTGCAGGAGCAACTCATATCTCAGTTGAGCAAAATCTTGCCGCCGGCACCATGGTCACTAGGCATCTGCGCAAAGGGATTAATTAGTCTCATATGTAAGTCTCAAGCTTAATGAATTCTCCCAGTACTATTTTTCTAAATTGGTAAAATTTAAATGCTAAACTTGTATGAAGTTAAATATGCTATTTAAAACACATATTTGACCAATGAACAAAATTTGCTTTAAATTGCCTACAGGTCTGTAGCCAGCATCGCAATGGAGGAGTTGGCTGCTTAGGAGAGAAACAAATGCATCTTTAAGGTCATTTTCTGGTTTTTATGAAACTGACAACCTGCCCAGCAATGTTATTGGCGGGTGCCGTAACTGTACTGCACAAACGTAGCCTCAAGGCTCCATCCGAAGATACGTTTGAAAAATATGAATAGAAAGGGCTGTCACATCTGTGCAGCTCATATGTCATGCAAAATGTATTGCTTGACGTCCTGGCTCGATTGCCTGGTGGGACCGTAGACGGGTGGGAGCCACAACAGCTTCAGTTGGCTGGCTTTAGTGGCTTATTGGTGTAGCTACGTCAAATTTACTGTGTCAAACAGTAAGTAGGCCTACCTCTTTCCATCAGTAGGGGATCGGGAATTCAAACCACGTCTTGCAGGCACAGAACACTAACAAAAGGACTAAATTAATAAATTAATAATTTTATTTCCATTCCGCCTAGTGCTTGGCATAGAGGCAATGCTCTTGTCCGATGCAGATAGGCTTGCACTTTAACAGCTAGTGTAATGGGAGATTCTGCATTTCCTTTATGTTATATTCTCTTTTTACTTTACTATTTAATTTATGACACCGGAATGGACAATATTAAACTATTTATTTTCCTTGATTAAACATCTGCTAATGAAACTTTGATTTCAGTGACGGAATAATTCTTTCTTTTGCTTTTTCTGGGCCATTTTCACTTTGTATGGAGCTTTCAATGGAACCTCCATATAAGGCAAGTAATGGGCGTGGATTTATGCTAATCACAAAATAACGTGAACGCGCTTCAACATGCATATGAAAAAAAAAAATCTGTCTTTTCCACACGGTTTGATCAATCCGGCGTACTTTTTTCGTACCAACTCGTTTCGTACATAAATGTATGCGCATATTTACGAACGCTTCATGAATGAGGCCCAATATGCCCTAGTAGTCCCTTAATTAGAGGCCAGGAGTGAAACGCACATAACCTTTTAATAAATCAATTCCTTCAACTTAACAGGTACAAGTATCCAGGCATTGAAATGACAATGAGAGAAAATAGAGTGTTGAAGCATTTATCTGTTACAGCAGCAGACAGAGGTGAAACACAAGAGAAATCTGCATTTAACCTTTAAAAGGCCTGCTCGAAGAATAACAGGACCTTCTGCTGCCCTCCATTGATTGGACCAATAAAAGCTATAACCCTGGAACCTCCGGCACGAAAAACAGCTTAAGTGACAAAAACACTTCTGAATGAGCGAGCCCTACTTCACAGTGAGAAACACTGTGGATAAGCCTACTCATTTACATTTTTATTTTGGTGCAGCATGTAGCCTATCATTCAAATATGACCACTCATAAAATAAAAACAGGGCAGTTAACTCCAGTAAAAAAATAATGAGAGCTTTGTGATTCATCCAAAACAAAATGTCAATGCCCCTTCAAACGCAACTGGAAAAACAACATAGGGCTCTATCTTGGCAATCATCGCGTTTGGTCTAAGTGCATGGCGTTAAGTGCATTTAGGGCGTGTCCAAGTCCACTTTTGCTATTTAGCCGGCGTGTTTTTTGAGCGCTAAGCACAGCGCAATGTGCAAGTGGGCTGAACTTAGTCTCTTCATTAATTATAGGTGTGTATTAAAACCCAGCTGAAACTATTTTAAAGAGAACTAAGAGTCAATCGCACTTTTCACGTTCTTCCAGAGGAAGTGGACTTAATTATTTTAAAACATTACGCTACCAGTAAAACAGGTTGGTCACATTTCCATAAGCAGGACATTATTAAACAAGGGGAAATAAGCTTGAACCTATGTGTTCCCAACCTGACAGCTTTAGTGTATTTACTAGTGTCATCATTGAGGCAAAATAACGGTGACCGAACAGCACCAAATTAACTGTAGCTAACATTAACTTAGCTAGCTAACTTTACCGTTACCGAGTGACAAAGCTAGAAGGAATGCAGCTAATTACTATCTAACTTTGCTAGCGAGATAAAAACAGATTTATGTTAACTTAGCTACTAACGTTAACGTTACTCCTTTCAGACATGTCCACAATATTATCTGTAACTGTAAGCTACAAGCGCCACACTGTGTGAGCTATCAACAAACATTAGCAAGCTAACATAAAATTTGTAACATTACAAGCCTCATATGGTTGCCAAGCAACGTAACGTTAGGACAATTAATGTTGACGTTACGTTAGTTTGTTTTTAAAATAGCCAGATATTTCGCTGAATATAGTTTTGGCAGAATGTAACGTTAGACTAAATAATGCCAACACAACACGTTTATTGTTGAAGAGGTTCACAAGTTGAAGAGTGATAGTTCTAAGATGACATTTTTATCCAGTAACATTAACATTAGCTCAGTTAGCTAACTTAATGTATGATCGCAAATGGCTAATGTTAACAACGGAAGCACGGTTTAAGTTATCAGCTAAAAATCAATAGCCTAACTTACCTAATGTATAACGTTATTTTCGGTACAATGCAATGAAAATAATTATCTTAGCCAAGTTAAATAACGTTATCTAACGTTATATCTTCCATTGCCATGAGGCGCTAGCCAGCTTGCTAACTTATATTGGCATAAAGGAAACTTAAAACGGGAAGAGCCTGACATTGACAGATTGTATAAAAATTGTAACGTTATGTGTCAGCCCTATTCGGACAGGATAAGTTTTACGGGGGGAGGTGGGGTAATGTAGCCTAATTATTACCGGAGGATCTCCGTTATTTTAGTCCCGTTGTAGTGTACAATTCTTTCCAGTGTATAATTTTTCCCACTTCCGGGTCCACTGCTTGACTGTACTTGTACGTCTCACTAGCTACTAGCACTGAACTGTGTCAATTATACGCTCTATGCTAGCCAGCAATCTACAAGTGGTTTGATCATTTTCAATGTCGAATTAGACAGTAAATAAACATTATTAGCTAGTTCATACATTCGCATTAATGGTATGTAGGGTAGCGTGAATGCTATCTATGGACCACGGATAAGTTCAAAAAGGAAGTCCCAATACTCGAAAAATTTACACTCCTTTCCTCAACTACCAGCTCCTCCCCTCCATGTCCCGAAAACCGATCTTAGTGTCTTAATCTAATGTTGCTAATTACATATTAATTGTTGAATATTAATTAATCTCTCAATGCCAACCGCAATGTCAGGTATATTGTATACTGTACATGCAACTACTTGTACTTGAAACATTTAAAGGTACATATAGTTTTGCATATTTCCGGGTAGGAGACGAGTGGAGGAAAGGAGGTGGGGAGTGAAGAATATTGTGACGCACCCCTTGTGTGCGTCCCAATACGCTAAAAATTCATCCTCCTTTCCTCCACTACCACCTCCTCTCCTTCGTGCCCCGGAAATGGATATTTTTGTTTTAATCTAATGTTGCTGATTACATCTTAATGACATACTAATGGTTACATATTAATTAATGTCTCAACACAAACCTGTACATGTACATGCAAATACTTGAAACGTACAGGCTATTTTGCATACTTCCTTGTAGGAGAGGAGTGAAGAATATTGGGATGCAGGCCTTGTCTTTTCATAAACGTGCAGAACGAAAGTGTTATCTGATTGGACATTGCTCGACTTCCCGCTTGTAGTTGAGCAGTGATTGGTTATTTGTCCTGTTCAAGTGACAGGGAAGAATTGTGCACTACTTCAAATTGCTAATTTCTGAATGGTACAGCCTCTTCTTAAGTTTGAGCTTTAAACCATGGATGTTTTTTTTGAGATATTGACACTTTAATGAGACGAGTTGAAACTATTTGAAAATTGCCTCTCGTGGGCCAAAGCTAATGGGGTTAAAACTAAGTAGAATTTTGGACAGATTAGTTATCAAATTAGAAAAATGCACAAAATAAAATAAAAATGTAACTATAATGTTGTTGTTTGCCATGATTCAGATTGTTTTATTTCCAATGTGTTACGAAATATTTAATGTTATTATTATGTTATAGACTATGTTATGATATTTGTAATGTTATTTGGTTATTTTAGGCACATTGATTGAACGTTCTAGTGGTATGTCGCTATTCATTTTCTAGATTGTGTAATCTTCACTTACGTTTATTCAGTGGATGTGTAACAATAGATATGATGATTTATTTTTTAATTTTTTTAAGAAATGGACACCTTCCAGAGAAAAAACCCTGGGAATTAATAACAAAAAACTACATTTTAAGTGTGAAGTTTGGCTTGGTCAAAGGAAAAGACAGGAAATTCAAACGAGCACCACCAAGCCAAACTTCAGCTCTCTACACTATCAGGGATTTCCAGTACTTTTTTATATCTGACTGCTATACAGTTCTGTAGCTATGTTGGTCTACTGTATTTCAAACAACATGTACTCATCACTGGGTAGATTGGTTCAATGGATGGTGACGTCACGTGGCACTGTAATGGCGACATGTAGTCCAGCTGTCTCTCGTGTTCGTGTTTGTTAATTTGAATGTATTTTGTTGTGTCGGGCTTTAGACTTTTGTTTTTTCATGCGCTGTGTGTCTGTTGTGCAGGGAGGCGGGCTGGATATTTTTCGGGGCACTCCTGCCACTTGTTTTGATGATATTGGCGAATTGTCTCGCTGGGATAATTTTGTTTGTGGTCGTCACCATGGAGACGCATTCGCAACATATTTTTTAATTTTTTTAATTAACCTTTATTTTAGCAGGGGGGACCCACTGAGACCGAAATCTCTTTTCCAGGGGGGCCCTGCGGCAATACAAAGTTAAAAGCAATACAAAGTTAAAAAGCAAAGTATAACACATAAAACTTACATACATAACATACATACACATACAAACATTTCAAGAACAATTACAAATGCTCTTTTTTTCCCCATATTTCAACCACTAGCTCTTTAAAAATCTTATAAGACACCAGAGAAGATAATTTAGTTTCATCTTGGAATTCATTCCATATAAGGGGTGCTGAAACGCTAAAAGCAGCTTTGCCCCATTCAGTCTTATATCTGGGTGTTTTTAGGGTGATACAATCCTGAGATCTAGTGGCATAGTTTGAGAAGTTAAATGATAAAAGACTGGATTCATAAAGAGGGAGCTTAGCAAGTAAAGCTTTGTAAATAAATAATATATAATGCAGCTTCCTCCGTAGATCTAGATCGAACCAACCAACAGTATGATACAGGGTACAATGATGAGTTCGGAACCCAGCGCCCGTAATAAATCGCAGAGCACTATGATAAACGGCATTCAATGGCTTCAAAACAGAGGCTGAGGCATGCATATAAAGTCTATCATGATAGTCGATAACTGACAATATTGTCGCCTGCACAATCCTTTTTCGGTTGCCCATAGAGAGACCAGACTTATTCCTATAAAGGAAGCCAATTTTGGGTTTAAGCTTGTTTGCCAAATTTGTAACATGTGACCTAAAGGACAAATCATAGTCTAACCAGATACCTAAATACTTGTATTTATGGACACGTTCAATCTCAACATTGTTCAAAGTAGACAATTGTGCATCAGTGGGGTCAATTTTCTGTATAGAAAATATCATAAACTTAGTTTTACTGGCATTCAGGACTAATTCAAGACTGGCCAGTGCCCTTTGCATAGTGTCAAAAGCATCCTGCAAGTATAAAAAAGCTTGTCTGCTAGTGGGCACTGAGGAATAAAGTACTGTATTGTTTATATAAATTGTGAACAATAAAGGGCCCAGAATAGACCCCTGTGGTACCCCTTTATTGACCACCAGGCAGGGTGGCCTCACCTCATCTGTTACCACAGCCTGAGTTCTATTAGTCAGGTAATCACGGAACCAATTGCAAGCATTATCATCAAGACCAATGGAGGATAATCTGTCTAATAAGATTGTGTGGTCGACCGTATCAAAGGCCTTTGATAGGTCAATGAATAGGGCTGCACATTTTTGACCTTCATCAATTGTATTTATAATGTCGTTTATAACTAGGGTGGCTGCTGAGATGTACTATGGCCGGGTCTAAAACCAGATTGAAACGGGTTTAGAATGTCATTTATGGATAAGAAAGTGTGCAGTTGCTGATTTACCAATGACTCCAGCACTTTAGCTAAACAAGACAAGATTGGTCGATAATTATTTACCTCACTTGTATCACCCCCTTTGAACAGTGGCAGAACATGTGCAGATTTCCATACCTTGGGAATAGTCCCAGTAATAAGTGATAAATTAAAAATATTTGCTACCGGATTTACAATCAGTGGAGCAGCAAGTCGTAAAATACTCAGGTCTAATTGATCCTCCCCCATGGATTTCTTTACATTTATGTCATGGTTTTGACCCTGTTTGCCTATGCGGTCGTTCTCCTTGGTGGCCACGCGAGGGCGCTGCCCATTTGGTAGATGCTTGCTCCGCCCTGCTGAGTTGTCGGAGCTTCGGTTAAGCGTTTACACCTGTTGCGTGGTCACCTGAGAGTTATATAAGCCTACTGTTTCCTTCGTTCTGGGCTTCGACATTGATTGTTAATTGTTTGTACTGTGGTGTTATTGTTGGCTGTGAAATTCTCGTACCGTTTTGGCTATTCGCCTATTTTTAACGTCTCTGTTGAGGCAGGGCTTATTTCTTACTGGCTTGGTAGTTGATTATCTCGTAGAAGTTTGGGACCGTAAATCTCTGCTCTATTTTGCCCTTTTAGTGCTTCTCCTCCGTGTATGGAGTTTTGGGCGATGCTGTTCAGAACTGTAGTTCTGCTCGCCCTTCGGCACATGTCTTCCCATAGGGAGATCGGGTGTTTCGCTTCTATTTAGTTTCTTAGCTCGTAGAAGTATAGAGTAGTAGTTTCTCTGGTCTATTTTCGCCTGTTATGGGTTCTTACTGAGAGACCTGGCGTTTTGCTTCTACTCAATTCCGTGTTACTGTGAGCCAGTAAGTAGCCTTGGTACGTATTTCCCTGTTGTCTCCTTCTCGTGGACTACGTTCCCCTTTGTTGTGACTCAGGGTTTTTATTTATATTGAGGCTGTCGTCAAGGCCGGTGTTGTGCCGTATTATGCACCCCTGCCGTGGATTGCACCCCCTCGCGGGAGCGCGCGCGCTTACGTCATTCGGTTTGAAAAGTAGCCGAATTCGCTTCGTTTCATTATCGCACCAAGATAATATGAAGGAAATATTCATATTATTGTACCCTAATGCTTTGTGAAGGATATCCTTATTTTAAAGGGGGTAAACAACCTTCGATTTGATATAATTTGAACTTAAAACACGTAATTGATAACGTGTAGGCTAATAGCTATTAGACGGAAATCCAGTTTCCTTATTGCACGATCGCGAATTCTGTGGTAATATAGCCCAGCTGTAATTACAAAATGAGCTGGAATTTTACTGGGGTTAGCCTGTATGTAACTACTCGTAGCTGGGGAAATAACAGCTTCCTTATCCAGGAGATCCACTGTTATCAGTGCATATGCCATATATGCAAGTCAAATAGCTAAACTATTCTTGTAATGGATACTTGGCAGTACCCCAATGATCACCGTAAAGTATTTGTTGATGAATTTATTTAATAAAAAAGTATGTGTATATTAAATGTATTAAATTAGTTAATAAAAATGTATCCCCTATCTATCATTGACAATTGCAGGCTTAGACCCACCAAACACACATGTAACATATACTTTTCCCCAAATGTATGCTGTGTGCAGTATGTCATGCTGGAGCCAAAAAGCTGCTGCATGTCCTGGCAGGGCTGCTTTTCCAGTTGCCTGAAATCTGCTTGCCGTGAAATGCACCCCCTCCTAACTTTGGCTAGGACAAACTCGCATCCATGAAACTCACAGTGGTAACTCATTTTGGCTCCATATGTATGCCTTAAAAAGCATTTGATGCTGGGGTCACCAGAAAAATAATTACAAGGGGGTGCATATTCCGGCAGGGCTGGATTTCTGCTTGCCGTGAAATGCACCCCCTCCTAACTTTGGCTAGGAAGATCTCACATCCATGAAACTCACAGTGCTAACTCATCTTGGCTCCATATGTATGCCCTAAAAAGCATTTGATGTTGGGGTCACCAGAAAAATAATTACAAGGGGGTGCATATTCCGGCAGGGCTGGATTTCAGCTTGCCGTGAAATGCACCCCCTACCTAACTTTGGCTAGGAAGATCTCACATCCATGAAACTCACAGTGGTAACTCATATTGGCTCCATATGTATGCCTTAAAAAGCATTTGATGCTGGGGTCACCAGAAAAATAATTACAAGGGGGTGCATATTCCGGCAGGGCTGGATTTCTGCTTGCCGTGAAATGCACCCCCTCCTAACTTTGGCTAGGAAGATCTCACATCCATGAAACTCACAGTGCTAACTCATATTGGCTCCATATGTATGCCCTAAAAAGCATTTGATGCTGGGGTCACCAGAAAAATAATTACAAGGGGGTGCATATTCCGGCAGGGCTGGATTTCAGCTTGCCGTGAAATGCACCCCCTACCTAACTTTGGCTAGGAAGATCTCACATCCATGAAACTCACAGTGGTAACTCATATTGGCTCCATATGTATGCCTTAAAAAGCATTTGATGCTGGGGTCACCAGAAAAATAATTACAAGGGGGTGCATATTCCGGCAGGGCTGGATTTCTGCTTGCCGTGAAATGCACCCCCTCCTAACTTTGGCTAGGAAGATCTCACATCCATGAAACTCACAGTGCTAACTCATATTGGCTCCATATGTATGCCCTAAAAAGCATTTGATGCTGGGGTCACCAGAAAAATAATTACAAGGGGGTGCATATTCCGGCAGGGCTGGATTTCAGCTTGCCGTGAAAAGCACCCCTACCTAACTTTGGCTAGGAAGATCTCACATCCATGAAACTCAGAGTGGGAACTCATATTGGCTCCATATGTATGCCCTAAAAAGCATTTGATGCTGGGGTCACCAGAAAAATAATTACAAGGGGGTGCATATTCCGGCAGGGCTGGATTTCCGCTTGCCGTGAAATGCATCCCCTACCTAACTTTGGCTAGGAAGATCTCACATCCATGAAACTCACAGTGGTAACTCATATTGGCTCCATATGTATGCCTTAAAAAGCATTTGATGCTGGGGTCACCAGAAAAATAATTACAAGGGGGTGAATATTCCGGCAGGGCTGGATTTCTGCTTGCCGTGAAATGCACCCCCTCCTAACTTTGGCTAGGAAGATCTCACATCCATGAAACTCACAGTGCTAACTCATATTGGCTCCATATGTATGCCCTAAAAAGCATTTGATGTTGGGGTCACCAGAAAAATAATTACAAGGGGGTGCATATTCCGGCAGGGCTGGATTTCAGCTTGCCGTGAAAAGCACCCCTACCTAACTTTGGCTAGGAAGATCTCACATCCATGAAACTCAGAGTGGGAACTCATATTGGCTCCATATGTATGCCCTAAAAAGCATTTGATGCTGGGGTCACCAGAAAAATAATTACAAGGGGGTGCATATTCCGGCAGGGCTGGATTTCCGCTTGCCGTGAAATGCATCCCCTACCTAACTTTGGCTAGGAAGATCTCACATCCATGAAACTCACAGTGGTAACTCATATTGGCTCCATATGTATGCCTTAAAAAGCATTTGATGCTGGGGTCACCAGAAAAATAATTACAAGGGGGTGAATATTCCGGCAGGGCTGGATTTCTGCTTGCCGTGAAATGCACCCCCTCCTAACTTTGGCTAGGAAGATCTCACATCCATGAAACTCACAGTGCTAACTCATATTGGCTCCATATGTATGCCCTAAAAAGCATTTGATGTTGGGGTCACCAGAAAAATAATTACAAGGGGGTGCATATTCCGGCAGGGCTGGATTTCAGCTTGCCGTGAAATGCACCCCCTACCTAACTTTGGCTAGGAAGATCTCACATCCATGAAACTCACAGTGGTAACTCATATTGGCTCCATATGTATGCCCTAAAAAGCATTTGATGCTGGGCTCACCAGAAAAATAATTACAAGGGGGTGCATATTCCGGCAGGGCTGGATTTCCGCTTGCCGTGAAATGCACCCCCAACTAACTTTGGCTAGGAAGATGTCACATCCATGAAACTCACAGTGGTAACTCATATTGGCTCCATATGTATGCCTTAAAAAGCATTTTATGTTGGGGTCACCAGAAAAATAATTACAAGGGGGTGCATATTCCGGCAGGGCTGGATTTCCGCTTGCCGTGAAATGCACCCCCTCCTAACTTTGGCTAGGAAGATCTCACATCCATGAAACTCACAGTGCTAACTCATATTGGCTCCATATGTATGCCTTAAAAAGCATTTGATGCTGGGGTCACCAGAAACATAATTACAAGGGGGTGCATATTCCGGCAGGGCTGGATTTCTGCTTGCCGTGAAATGCACCCCCCCCCCCCCCTAATTTTGGCTAAGAAGGTTTCAAATCCATGAAACTCATGCCTGTGAAACATTTTGTCCCCAAAACTGTATTTTTATCCACTGTAACTAGTATTTTATGCTCAGCTGAACAGAATTATACAAGGGTGCAAATTCCAGCAGGGCTGTTTTTACATTTCACCTGATGCACCCCCTTCACCTGAAATGCACTAACTTTGGCTAAGAAGGTACATCCATGCACATCTCACTGGTAATACATATTGGCCCCACTTTGGAGCTTGTGATATCCACCCTCCAAACTCACTCATACATAAGTTAAAGAAAGTAGGCCATTTGAACTCTAAAGTTTTACTTTGTTAATTAAAAGTACACTGAAATGAACAGGTATTCAATGAAAAAAATGTTTTAAAAAATAAATACGTAATTCTCTTTAATAGACACATAATCATAGACATGTAAAATCTAAAATAAATATTAAATAAAATGAAGGTGACTTCACATTGTTACAATGCCATTTTGGCTTGTAGAAATTAAATGCACAATTTGAAAACAATTAACCAAAACAAGCTGTGAATAAAAATAAATAAAAACAAAAATGAATCTATTTTTAAATGAAGTGACTGAGCCACTATATGCATGCAGAACAGAAGTAGTCCTCATCCAGCGGAGGCCTCTGAACACATTCATAGTGGAACCACCTCCCACACATTTCACAGCAAACCTGAAAAAAAACTTTTATTAAGCAACTTGAGGAACACCAATTGAAAAATTTGAACTAATCCTACTAGTACCAGTAATAATAAAATACAACATTGTTATAATAATCATAGCAATCACAATAATAATCATAAGGACTGAAAGCTGCAAAATATATATTTAATATTTTTTTCCTATATGGCAATGTAGTTCTAGAAATTACCCATTCTGTGTCTTCATTTTCCTCACACCCACAATAGTGACAGAGGTTGCTTAGATCGTCTGTTAACACAAAAAGTATTCGTTACCATTGACACTCATTTTCTGCCACCGATCCTGCTCAAAGTAACAGTACTAATATTGTACACACATTTCACATTTATACTTTCAAGATTTGGCAAGCTCACTGGAATTACACAGTCATTTCTGATTAAAGAACATGAGAGCTTAAATATAAACTGACTGAGAATGGCCAGCCAATAAGAAAACATACCAGATTCTTGGAGTAGGGTAGTGGCAACCTCCAACCTCCATTTGTTCACTGCACCTAGGGAGACCTTTGTGTCTAGTGCCTCTCCCTCTAACACTTTCTCAGCAAACTGATAAAACGTTCAGCACTCTGAATACTGAACACAAGCGATATTGCGTGCTAGAACCCCTCACTTAACCTACATTCAAAATAAGTTTTACGTTATTTAATTTAATAATTATTATTAAAAATTACAATCATCAATTAAATCGCCGAATTCTTTGATAGGTAAGTCGAACAGTAACCTGGTGGATCAACCAACAAGCCAAAACAAGGTCTAAATCAGGTCTTGAGATTAAAGAAATTTTATTAAGCGAAAACAGTCAATTGGAATAATGAATTGAAATCATACATTCACTAAGGAATGTAGGCTGACTACTTATAATTCACAAAAGTGAAGGCATTAAACCAGACATTAATTAGGAAATACCAGTAAAGAGAGAGATAAGCCAAAAATTGCCAAATTATTTACCCTCCAGCTGAACAGGAACAAACGGAAACGCACGAGGAACCAAAAAGAATGACTTCTTCACCAACAAACTCCAAACTGACTAACTTCTTTTTCTGCGGTACACTCATAAAATACCTCCACAGGAAGACCATTCCTGTCCTGATTGGGTTAAGGTATGGGGGAGGGGGGGAGAGGGGTCATTTATGACAAAGACTGGCTTATCTTTGATGTTGGGGGGTGAGAGTGAGAGAGTGACAGAGATAGAGAGAAGGGGGGAAATATTAGATATCCTACATAGTATTCCAGTGTTTCCCCTATATGCACCTAGCAGCGGCGTTACGCCGCTGCAAAAATATGACCGCTGCTGCTGAATTATTATTATTTTTTAAACTTTTTTGTAAACAAAACAAAACAATCCACTCTCTCCCCTTCAAAATGCTGGAGTAAACGGCCTTGTAAACGTTTTAGAGTAATGTAAAAACGTTTTAAACGTAAAGCGCTTTCATGGAAAAGTTGCTGTCATAAACTAATTTGTAATGCGATTGTGTCCAAACTTTCTAAGCAAAGCTAACTTTCAGCAAGGTCGTATGGCCAGTGCTAGCTAGCAAATGCAGCTGTTCTGACGAGAGAAGGCCATAGATGTACAACATTTTGAAGTGCTGGACTGCGTTCGGATCCAAAATTAATGCTTTCTTCCTGTCATTCCCTTCCCTTGCTTCAATGTGAATTCCCTTGAATCAAGGGAAGGGAAAGACATTCGGATCTGAACGCAGCCCTGTAGTCATGGGCGTAGGATTATGGGGGGAAACGGGGGATGTGTCCCCGCCAATGTTTGGAAAGAGTCGAATTGTCCCCCCCAAACATAATTGATCCGTCTCCCATGTAAAGCTTACAGTCAATAAAGGCTGCAACAACAGTAAAAAAAAATAGCTCAAGCCGATAATACTATGGACTTTAATTCCCATAACCCAGTGTTTTGTGTAACGTTATGGATGTGTTATAATCAGGTTGGTTGCAATGGAGAAGTCAGACCGCAAAAAAAGACGAGAAATTTCACGGAGTATGAAATCGAGACGCTCGTTACGGGGGTAGAGTAGATGGTTTGTTGGTATGTAGGCGGCCTTTGCTACGTTTAACCTGAAACAGTCCTCTCAACTGAAAATCAAATCAAAATCCCCACAGTGAATAAAAGAACCGCCGACCCAGAAGTTTCCCCATTCAGGTAAGCGAGGATACTGTCGGCGCTGTTCCTAACCTAGCTAACTAGCTACTCCTTATTTTTCTACAGTCTATGCCTTATATATACGTTAAAAGAAAGTACATGTTTTTTCATAACAACAAGCAATGTATTACAGCCGCGAGTGCGATAACGTTAGGTAGCACTGTGGAAATGTCGACGTTGCTGGACAGTTGAATAGAGAATTTCTTCAGGGTTCATCAGAAAACAATTGTAGCTTCTTAAATGTAGGATATTTGGTTCCTTAAAATGTTTATTGCCCTGCAGTGCAACATGAGAGGCTGATGTATTTGCAAGCGGCGACACTGTAAGACACTGTAATTAGCCTAATTTAGAAGTTCAGAGAAATTGGGAGGTTGACGACTGCCACTAAAGGCAGTGGTTCTTAAACTCGGTCCTGGGGCCCCCTGCATATGCTGGTTTTCGTTCACAATTGCAATCCCAGAATTTGAACAGGTTGTTGATTTTTCTTAATTAGGTGTTTTTCATGTTTAGAGGGATTATTTCCCCTCTGAAGCCACATTATGTTAGAAATAGCTATGCATGTCATGAATAATAAAAGTCAAATATTCACATTGTGCTATATTGCAATTACAAAAAGAGAGGTAAAAATGTTTTAACTGATCAAATTAAACAAATTAAAGACTGAGGTGAATCAATCGGCTCCTAATTGGTGAAATTGTGGACACATTGGCAACTAAAACTAGAGACTTGGTAAATAATGAACAATTCAAAAGACAAAGCAAATGATAATGAGCCAAACCTGCATTGTGTTAATAAGTTTAAGGAATAATTAAGGAACTTAAAACACATGTGTTCAACTACTGAATTAGGAGCATAGGCGGCGGGTGATTTTTTCGTTAGGGAAGGCTAGGACGTTATGGGGGGGGGGGGGGGCTGTGCTCCTCCTTCCGTTTCAGCGATTTTTTTTACAGAACAGCTTTGAAATAAGTGAATTCTAATTACTTTTTAAAGGGAAACTGCGTGAGAGGGGGGCCAGTGAGACGGGATTAAAATTTTTTTTTTTATCGCGGGTTCATGTGTCATAAAATTACAGCACTTCATGCTGACGCTGTAGGTATGTGCTGGAAAAAGTGCTCAGAAAACTATGATTTAGCATGACAGTGAGTCGCTTGCAAGGAGAGTTTCAGTGGTAATTTTGCGCTTGAATTGGGAGAGCGATACAATGTTGCAGTTTTGGAATGCGAGCGTGGACGTGGCGCTGCTACATTTGTATCCGAAATGTATCACTTTCCCTCTATTGAGAGGCGTAGGAGCGTAGCGGAAGTGTAGTGGGTTTTTTGCCTTGAAACTGGTATAAATTAGGGCATATAGAAACGATCAAATATGCACAAATATAATAGCAACCTATAAGGCGATCTAAAGTACTTTAGTTAATAAACAGATTATGTTAAACATTGGAATTTACAATGATTCAGTTATTCCATTGATTTACACACTGAGAGTAGTCCATTACATCAACACACACACATCACAGATTACGGACAGACTGCGACTGAACAACTGCCATCAAAAGCTGAGTGGGAACGGTCTACTTATGATATGCAACATTCCATTTTAGACCAACCACACCAGTGAGTGATCAATCAAAAGTAGCCTAGTTACACCAACTCAAAACTGACAATCAGCCATAAAACACACAGATCACAAGATCATTGTCGCTAGTAGTAGCTAGGCCTGCTCGTAGTCTAAGCAAAAAAAACAGGAACGATCGTTTGACTGCACTGCCAAACACACCCACAACCCCCTCCCCCTTCCCAACGCACACACGCGCGCGCGCACACACACACACACACACACACACACACACACACACACACACACACACACACACACACACACACACAACGCGCATCCAACTGCTGGTTGTATAATGCACCCATTAGTTTCCGAGGTACAGGGCAAAGTGGCATGGCAGCCAACCTGAGCATTAATTAATAATACCAACAACCTTCCCAGGTCGGAGGGGACTTTAGCAGCGGTGCAGTCCGTTGAGGGTGTGCATGCAGGCGGCGGCGGTCTCCCCTCGTCCTCGGACACAGTCTCCGTGTAGCATGTGGGCGGCAGGTTTAAAACTCTCCCCTCGTTCTTCTCGGACACAATCTCTGGCGATTGCAAAACTGCCCCGGCCACTTCCCCGGTCTTCTCCGGTGAAACATAATTTTCCGTTTTGTTCGCGACCGAGAAAAACTTCCTAATATTAATGAAATAACTCCAGACACTGTGAGCTATGTGTAACCTATACTCAGTGCAGGTTGTGCTAAATAAAAAAAATTATCTAACAAAAGCTGAGCTTTAAGATCGTTTAATTTCCATTAATATTTTCGGAATTAAGAGTGCGGAGAACGAAGAGCACATGTATCCACAATTATAATGTTGATTAAAATGTGCACAATTTTGCGACGCAAGTTAAAATAATTTTATTACTTGCCTAATAGCCTAATTTAGGAGAACCGGCTACATTTGATGGCATTGAGCAATTGGTGAATTAAACGCTGATGTAGCCTATTGTTAATCAAGGAAACTTAAATAAAAAATTATTAAGACCAATAATCAGTTTAAAGGGAAGTTTTCCGCTACCCCAATTTTCAGCTCAGGAGCCGCCACTGCCTATACTGTAGCCTAGTAGGCTAAACAACGCGGTCGTGCAAGACACTCATTCTGCAGAAATCATGCATCTTGCATTACACGTTTGTTTATTATAGCCATGCATTGATTTGTGCAGACCGATTGGTAGATACGCCTTAGCCTATTTCAGTTTCGTTATTGCTAGATGTGCAATTTGTAGGCTAGCCTATGCATTGGCGAAAAGTAGCAAATCACATACACACTCATGTATAGACAAGATTACATTTTATTGTATTTCAGAGATCTAGACGGCACGTCACCGCAGGGGGCTGGTGGCACGTGCTACGGTTGGATCAAAATGATACATTTGTTACATTGTAACAGCTGTTTGCTGTGCTTGTTGTCTCTATCGGCCAGACCCAAAAGTCCGTTCGTCAATGAATACTCGGCCAATTTTAATGTATTTAATTAATTTATTAGGCATTTGGGGAGGCTAAGCCTCTCCAAGCCTTATACATTTGCCGCCTATGATTAGGAGCCTATTGATTCACCTGTCTTTAAATTGATCAGTTTAAAAAAATGTTACCTTGTATTATTGTTTGCAAGATAGCACTGTAAGCACAGTGTGAACATGGCATAGTCTTCATGGTATGCATAACTATTTCTGACAATTTGTCTTAAGAGGGTAAATAATCCCTCTAAACATGAAAAACACCTAATTAAGAAAAATTAACAGCTTGTTAAAATTTTGGGATTGCAATTGTGGTTGGAATGGAAACCAGCATACACAGGGGACCCCCAGGATCGAGTTTGAGAACCACAGAGTTTAAAATGTTATAAACTTATCTTATCCACTAATGTACTGATTAGCCTGATTAGATTTATATGAAAGCATCTCAAATCTCGCCTAGTGCTTTGAAAAAAAAAAAAAAAACTTCTCCAAAATGTTCATAAATAAAACATTTTATTTTAGAAAATGCCCTGGGTGAGGTTGTGTAGAAATGCAGGAAATGAGTTTTAAAAGGCTCAAATTTTTCTGGGGGAGGACCCCCAGACCCCCCAATACTTTGTATTGCTTTCCTCACGGGAATGGTTGAGGGCCTCGGTCCAATAGTCATGGTTCGCTACTGTTGGATGCTATATTATTAGTGTCCCCCTCCATTATCATCACAAAGAACATTTACTGTTTGTGGTCCCCCCCCAATGTTCAAATGAAACCTACGCCCCTGCCTGTAGTTGTCCTTGACTGTACTGTATGTACTTAGGCCTCGAGAGCCCTTCTGGTGCCGGCAGACATGTAGAAACCTCCCGGCAGGGTGCGCTTTGTGAGTGCCACAAAAAAGTTTTTAAAAATTATATATATCTATATATATGTATATAAGTGCTTCACCTCCGCTGCTACAACTCCATCCTAGGGGAAACACTGTATTCTATGAAATACATTTAACGTTAGGCTATTCAACACTGGATTGCCGGATGCGTAACTCCAACCTTCCATGTGTGGGCTACGAGGTAGCGAGCGAGCTAGTGAGTTTCTGCACAGCAGAGTTTTTTTTCCGGTAGTGTAGAACGTTACTATTGTTAATATTGTAAACCTCTTTTGCCTTTGCAATAAAAATACGTTAATGTGTCAATGTGAAAATAATAACAGTCTAAGAAATGAAAAGTACTTAACAGTTGCACATTGTTTTTGTGGAAAATGCACATGTGCTCTGCTGGGCTTGAACCCACTATCCACTGTGTGAGAGACTGCAGTTTTAACCACTAAGCCACAGTAGTTTCTTGGAAAGCATGAAGCCATTAGCTACATTAACATTAAAAAACATTAGTATGAAGCGTTTTTATTGGACGATAAGCTTGATGAGCAGGTATACGGACCATATGAAATAATAATTCTCCCCATTGGATAACATCGTGACGGAGGCAGGCAGTTTGGCAGGAAAATGGGAAGAAGAAGAAGCGGAAGAGGAAGGAGAAAAACGGCAAAATAACCCAAGTTTGGGGCTTTATTGTGTGGATGTGTGAAGTTGTATCTGAATGCTGTGTGGTTACATGAGGTCAGAACATACAGAAGTTAATGTTTTTAAGGGCTGAGAGTCTATGGTCATTGTGGGTACTTCTGTAGGAAACCCTGAAAAGTGCCAAACTCTCTGTGCTGTATAGGTATGGGGCATGCCCCACCAAGCCGTAACTTGGCGGATGGCATACCTGCCATCCCAATGTTTGAACACGGGAGAAATCTCAAAAATAACATAACGGTACGCAATTCAAATTTGGAGGAGTAATATCTTGAAACTAATTGTAATTGATTGACAGCCTTAAAGGTATACTATGTAGTTTCATTGTAAACAGCTCGTTCTTTGTATACATTCAAATTTTCTCCCCAAAAAACATTGTATGTGTCCTTATGGTCTAATAAACATGTTGAATGTATTTCCTACCTCATAAGTCGTTCGCAAAGTGTTTTTTTGTTAATGTTTTGAATGCTACACTGTTGACATCCCGCCGCCATTTTTAAAGCCAGAGACGGCTAAAATTGTGTAAACGTCATGAATGGGCAGTTCCTGCCTATTTGATTGACATGGCCAGGGCATGTGGGCAGGCTTCCAGGTAAACTCTTATTTTAGCTTAGGCTACTTACCTTTATGTACGCATCGTCAGTACAATTTAGACATTTAGGGCCGAAACATACCTACCAGTGTAGTATAATGGTTAAGGAACTGGCCTTGTAACCGAAAAGGTTGCAGGTTCGATTCCCAGGTAGGACACTGCCGTTGTACCCTTGAGCTTAACCTGAATCGCTTCAGTATATATCCAGCTGTATAAATGGATAATATCTAAAAAAAAAAATGCTAAAAAGTTGTGTAAGTCGCTCTGGATAAGAGCGTCTGCTAAATGCCTATAATGTAATGTAATACCTCACGCAATTACGCAAACAGTTTTTCTTTTATCATGACATTTGTGAAAGACAAGCCAGAGCGTTGCAGCGAGGGACACTATAGCAGGCAACAACAGTAAACAACTTTCTTGCTCGATCTGTGCTTTCTTCCGGTTTGTTTCACAAATGTCATGGCAAAAGAAAAACTGTTCGCGTAACTCGAAGCGTCCACGTTCGCGTATTTGCGTGAGGTATGTTTCAGCCCTTACTCATTAACAAGATGTTTTCAGCCGAGGAGGTAACAATATCATTATAAAAATAGCGACCATACACCTAGCTAAGGCTATCTATTGTCGTGATGTTTGTTTATTGTTGATGATAGTCTATTTATCATGTTGTTTGACCAAACCTTGATCATGTAAATGGAGACTACGTTACATGCTCAAAGCAAATTAGTAATCTTAGCTATTGCTCTGTAAATTTGACCACTGTTCATTTTCATAAAATAATTAAAAATCATCATTTTGTAATTCTGCTCGGTTCATTCTGTAGCCAGGGTGAGGAGGAGTCGTGTTCGTGGTGGGAGAGGCAGGGCCAGCCAGATGAAGAAGACAGCTTGATCAGAGTGACTGTGATAGAGCCGACAGACTCCGGGAGGAGAGAGTCCATGGTCAGGGAAAATATGTGTGAAACGTCACCACAATGCTCGTGCGTCGTCGTGCATGTCAGAAGAACACGTGATAAGCAATTTTCGGCTGACCTTTTTCTCCTATGTGCTCTATATCTAGTGTTCTGAAACTACATAGTATACCTTTAATATCTAAAAGAATGCATTCTAAGTTTTCCATAGAGGTACAATATACGGTGCCCTCCACAATTATTGTTAAAAATAATTATTTCTTGATGAGGGATCTCTTTTTTCTCAGAGTAAATTTACTCTGAATCCCCGTTCTGAAAACTGTTCCAGATAAAGTGGGGATTGTAGGTTAGTGGGTTCACATGCTAGCTAAAGCACAGTAGCTACATTAGCTACATTGTAGCTGGCATTAACTTTCATCTGCATCCTGTAACCTAATCGCAAACATTTACAAACGCAGACTCCGTATTCTTTTCAGATAAATTATTGGTTCTATTTTAAACATACCGCTAACACTTTGGCTCTATTCCCCGCATATTTTTGTAATTTTTGGGACATAAAAATTATCCAGGTGTAGAAATGTCCGGTTAGAGTTCTAGCTAGAGCAGCTGGCTAACGTTAGTAATGTGTCAGGAAGGTTGGTAGATTGTTCCCTCTTTCCATCTAACTTCTTTGTAAGGATGAAATTGGACCTGGTCCCAACGTTAGTAACGTTAGCTAGCCAATCACGGTAGCTAGCCAACTTATATGGCCAGCCAGCAAGGATGACTTTAAGGAAGTCGAATAACTGTTAAATTAAAATGGCTTGCCATAAGCTATCGTTAGCTTGCTAGCTAAATGTTAAAACGACTTGCCGTGAGATATGGTTAGCTTGCTAGCTAGCTAACCCAGCATTGCTAAGCAATGGTAACATTCGTGACAGGGGGAGTACGGCAATTGCGTACGGGAGGCGGTGGAATAGCTAAATGAATATCTAAATTGATAAGGTTATACAGGTATAGAGGAATTGATTTGAGATACTTAACCCACAGTTTGGCTGCTTGCTCCGAGACACTGGGCCTGTAGTGTAGCTGCAACATCCTTTTCTGTCTCATCTTACGAAACAGTATTTTTTTCGTAATAGACACATCATAGCTCGCTCCAACCAAAATGAATATGTGATGACAAACATGTTGAAGATGAGCAGATAAGGCACTCAATTTATTATGCTACGAACTGCGTCCACAAAACAACAGCTTGTTCACGGTAGGCTACTAAGGGATGTTCTCCATCGACTTCCACTCAAAAATACAGCGTGTCTCCCTGTCCCAAGCATAGACTATAAAAATAGGTCCGTTTTAGACCAATGATTGTTGTCTCCCCCTTCTGGTCCCGTGATCTATGCCAGTGATCCCAGGACTGAACCTGTCCCTCTGATTGGTCCTGAACAAATGTTAATACTCTGTCCAAACGACACAACATTTTGAAAAATCAGCACATGCAGAGGCATTAGATGAAGGAAAGGCACCTATTGCAATTACATTTTTTTGTGGGAAAAATTTATTGACTGAGTATTTTGACCACATTGCTGCCATTGACTTACATGGGGAAAGACCTATACTGGAGCCAACCGCAGTGGCGCTAGTGAGCAATGGCACCAGGAAGTGAGCTTCAAAACAAAAGTCCAGCCTTGGCCCCTTGGTATACACTATCCTACATCTCCCTGTAAAAGAAAAAAGGTAATATGTGCACAAAATTTCTTGCTTTAGTCAGTGGGGTTTCATTGTTTGAGTAATTTGTTATAGTGACCATTTACTACTTCTTCTTTTATATTTTATATCCTGGTTTCTTATTTTAAAAGTCATCCTCTCCATTTCTGATATATCCTTTACTGTTTTCACCTATTTGATTTTCTGATAGTAAACGCAATATCAAACATATTGGACAAGACAGTGGTAGAGTGGAAAAACTAATGTACATATGTAGCCAGCAAAACCAACCGCATATTATAATCAGTCTTACTTACATATCCCGTCATATAAGTATAGCCTATAGTGACACTTACAAACTCTGTATTTGGCAGAGTTACGAATAGTGTACTAATAAAGATAAAACACAGAGTTTGTTGTTTCGCTCATAGTTTGGTTGCAGGAGAAATTAATATCTGAGTTGAGCAAAATCTTGGTGCTGGTGTAACTGCAGAGACTGCTCCCTCTGCGGAGATTGCTCCCCCTATTTCCGGTTCCATCGGCATTGTGATGTGTCGGCCCCTTATTGAATACAATTCTATCACATGATTGTGTAGCCTGATTATTATCTTCTTGAGAGCTATACACATAGATAAGAAGGCTACCTACCTAGCTAGCTAAATAATTGAGTGGTATGCGCTCATGCTTGGAAGGGCTAGCTGGTTAGCACATCAAATAATTGCAATTATCAGTAAATTGGCCAGATTAAGCCATCAGTAAGTAGCTAGCGATATCGCTAGCTACCTAGCTAGCCAGCTACCGACCTCAGCAAGCTAGCTACGAATATTCGTTATGTAATAACATATGCAAGTACGTGTATCCACCTAGCTAGCTAACATTAGCTAGGTGGATAGTGTTAGATAGGTGGATACACATACTTGCATATTACATATATTCATAGCTAGCTTGCTGCGGTCAGTAACATTAGCTGGCTAGCTAGGTAGCTAGCTGTATAATTATACAAAGTGACATATTTGACAATACAGTGGTAGAGTGGAAAAACTAACGTACATATGTAGCCAGTGAAACCAACCGCATATTACGAGCAGTCTTACTTACATATTTTCTTCTTCTGGCGTATGTCCTTAGACCTTCAGCTCCGTTGAGGCAAGCCAGTCCAGCGTGTCATCATCCAGGTCAATTAGACCACGATCGCCATTCGGTGGCCGGTGTTTGGGACAGCTGTTTATTATGTGTTCCACAGTTTGTAATTGGTCCCCGCATTCACATTGGGCACTGTCCATGAGGCCCCATTTCTGCATTGCTGCACAGAAGCATCCTACGCCTGTCCTCAGACGGTTGAGGGTTGTCCATTGCTTTCGGGGCAGGTGCTGGCCGAGGACATCCGTGGGATCTTCAATGTAGTGGTGAAGCCTAGATGGTTCTGCTGACTTCCACTGGTCCCTCCATCTTGCCTTGACCCAGGAGGCCTTGGAGATGTCAGTTGGTGTTGTGCGGAGCAGTTCTTGGGCGTGTGTGGCAAAGGGGCGCCGGGACTTGAGGCGCATGCGCTGTGGTGTCTCCGTAACGATCTTGTGGATGAGGTGTGATTCACTAATTTGTGCCTTTCGGGCGAGGGCCAGCATTGCTGCTTCTCGTCTAGCCTCTGCTGGAGCGATACCAGCGAGGACAGGTAGGTGGTTTGTTGGTGTGGCTCTCAGGCACCCGGAGTGTCCAGCGTCTTGACATGGGGGCTACGGCAGTACAGTACTCGGCGGCAGAGAACACCAGGGCCTCAGTGGAAATGCGCAGTGTCTTTGTGGTGGCTCCCCATGTGGTACCGGCTAGGCGGCGTATCAGCACGGCACGGGCGGTTGTCTTTGCCTTGGCGCTGTCCAGGTGTTGTTTAAATGACAGAGTTCTGTCAAGCTTCACACCAAGGTATGTAGGGGAGGGCTGGAACTGTAGCCGGGCGTTGTCAACCATGATGTTCATTTTGCGTGTCGCTTCCTTGTTGTAGAGGTGGAACATTGTTGATACGGTCTTGTCAACACTGAGCTTGAGGTGCCAGTTCTTTAGATATGAAGACAGGATGTTCATGTCTGCAGAGAGGGACTCTTCTACTGCTTCCCAGGATGGTCTTTTAATGTTTTTTATTTATTTATTATTATTACTATTTTTAAAAGTTTTTTTTTCCCCCTATATTTGCGTTTGGTGTATGTGAATTCCTTGGATCTAAACTGTAATTTTTGTTTTGTAAAACTGTCACTGTAAATGTTTTATTGTAATCAGGGCTCCCCTGAAAAAGAGACCATGGTCTCAGTGGGACTTCCCTGCAATAAAGGTTTCTATCTATCTATCTAATTATCATTAAATTGGCCAGATTAAGCCATCAGTAAGTAGCTAGCGATATCTTTATCGTGTACTAATAAAGATAAAACACAGAGTTTGTTGTTTCACTCATAGTTTGGTTGCAGGAGAAATTAATATCTGAGTTGAGCAAAATCTTGGTGCCGGTGTAACTGCAGAGACTGCCCCCTCTGCGGAGATTGCTCCCCCGTATTTCCGGTTCCGTCGGCATTGTGATGTGTCAGCCCCTTATTGAATACAATTCTATCACATGATTGTGTAGCCTGATTATTATCTTCTTGAGAGCTGTAAACATAGATAACAAGGCTACCTACCTAGCTAGCTAAATAATTTAGTATTATGAGCTCATGCTTGGAAGAGCTAGCTGGCTAGCACATCAAATAATTGCAATTATCAGTAAATTGGCCAGATTAAGCCGTCAGTAAGTAGCTAGCGATATTGCTAGCTACCTAGCTAGCCAGCTACCGACCGCAGCAAGCTAGCTACAAATATACGTTATGTAATAACATTATATGCAAGTATGTGTATCCACCTAGCTAGCTAACGTTAGCTAGGTGGATATCATTAGATAGGTGGATACACGTACTTGCATATCATGTTATTACATATATTCGTAGCTAGCTTGCTGCTGTCAGTAACATTAGCTGGCTAGCTAGGTAGCTAGCTGTATAATTATACAAAGTGACACAAAATTACAGGCATTGTGCAGCAGGAGTCAGGCTCCCCTGGTCAATTTTGACAGGCAGTCCATTGTTGGCCTGACACAGGCAGCTTTAGCTAACTACTTAGCTTGCAGTGCTATAACAACTTCTTTAGCCAGAAGGCTAGTAATGGTCAGAAATGTGGTACGTGTATAAGGACAAACGTACGCAAGTGATAGCGCTGTATCCAATAAGGGGTTGATGCATCACAATGCAGACGGAACCGGAAATGGGGGGAGCAATCTCCGCAGAGGGAGCAGTCTCTGCAGTTACACCAGAGCCATGGCCACTTGGGGGTCTGCGCGAAGGGGTTAACCTGTGTAAATTAAAATTATTTGAATCCTTTCATTGGAATGTCTACTAAACTTTAACTTACTTTTGTACTAAACTTTACAATTTCAAGTTAACTTTAACTTTATTTTTAAGTAGACTACTCTCATTTTAGCCCTAGACATACATTTAAATTTACTAGTAATCAAACCAACTGTAATTGACTGTGAAGATAGGGCCCCTTGATTGACCATACCACAGGCTAATGTTGAGTCATTTATAGGTAGTCCCCAGTGCTGTGGATCCCAAATATGGAACAAACTGTCTTTGATATAAAGGCAGATGCCTAGCCTTTAGATGATCAAATGTGCAATATGTTGGTGCCCAGTGGTGCATGAACCATTTCCTGCTTTCATGTTCAAAAGTTTTTATTGGTATAAATGGAACCTGTATGTGTATCCTAAAAGGAAAGTGATTTGTGTTGTATGTGTGTATTACATTACAGTACAGTCATTTGGCAGACACTTTTATCCTAATAGACAATAAGTACATACTGAAGGTCATTGAAGCGACTACAAAGCAGATCCAACAAAGCACATTTTTCTCATAACGTAACGGCTATCCCTAGTAATGAACATGAATATAGTACACACAGTCAGCTATACATTCTGAACTATAAAATAACAAAACAGAAGTTAAATAGGAAACAAGCAAAAACCGGAAACAAGTACTATGAAATTGGTCTTAGATAGGTAGGTTAGTCAAGGTGGAGTCTGAAAAAGTGCGTCTTCAGACCATGATGGAAAACAGGTAGTGTTTAGTGGGGAGTTCGTTCCACCACTGGGAAGCTAGGGTGGAAAAGCTCCGCGGTTGGGTCAAGCGAGATCCGCTGACATGGAGGGAAGGAAGTACAAGTCGACCTGTTGCAGCAGAGCGAGGTGTTCGAGCTGGAGCGTAGTGCTGGATTAAGTCCTGCAGGTAGGTGGGGCCTGTCCTTTTGGCTGCAGTGTAGGCCAGGGTCAGAACTTTGAATCTGATCCTGGCTGCAACCGGCAGCCAGTGGAGTGACCTCAGCAGGGGGGTGACATGGGAGAACTTCGGGAGGTTGAACACAAGCCGGGCAGCCACGTTCTGGACCAATTGTAGGGGCAGAACGGCACAGGCTGGTAGGCTTGCGAGAAAAGAGTTGCAGTAGTCCAGACGTGAGGTGACTATGGTCTGGACGAGAAGCTGGGAGGAGTTGGTGGTCAGGTACGGTCGAATCCTCCTGATCTTGTATAGGAGGAACCTGCAGGACTATGCCCTTGCCCTGATGTGTCTTTGAAGTCCAGCTGGTCGTCCAGGACCACCCCCAGGTTCCTTGCAGAATGGTAGGCAGCCACCACGGTCCCGTCAACGATGATGGAGAGCTCCTGTAGTGGGGAGGTCTTGTACGGCATGAAGAGGAGCTCTGTCTTGTCAAGGTTGAGCTTCAGGTGATGGGTAGCCATCCACTCAGAGATGACAGTCAGACAAGCAGATATCCTCTCCTTAACCTGTGGGGTAGAGGGAGGGAAAGAGAGGAAAAGTTGAGTATCATCAGCATAGCTATGGTATGAGAAGCCATGTCAATTAATTACTGAACCAAGAGACTTAGTATACATAGAGAACAGCAGAGGACCCAGTACAGATCCCTGCGGGACTCCTGTAGACAGGGGATGGGGAGGAGAGACGGAACCCTTCCAGGAGACTTGGATCTAGGATCTATCAGTGAGATACGATACAAACCAAAAGAGGGCAGTCCCAGAAATGCCCATCTCAGCGAGTGTGGAGATCAGGAGTTTGTGGTTGACCGTGTCGAATGCCGCAGACAGGTCAAGGAGAATCAGAACAGAGGAGAGGGAGGAGGCTCTAGCAGTGGCGAGTGCCTCTGTCACGGCCAGGAGAGCAGTTTCAGTGGAATGGCCGGACTGATGTGGGTCATGCAGGTTGTTCTGGTGGAGAAAAACAGACAGTTGGTTAAGGACAGCATGTTCAATTGATTTGGACAGGAAGGGCAAGAAAGATACAGGATGGTAGTTCCTGACATCAGAGGGATCCAAGCTAGGTTTTTTAAGGAGTGTGGTTACACGGGCAGTTTTAAAGGCAGCAGGAACATGGCCACAGATTAGGGAGGTGTTGATAATGGAGGACAGATATGGAAGGAGCTCAGCAGATATAGACTGGAGGACTGCTGAAGGTATGGGGTCTAGTGTACAGGTGGTTGCGCGATGGCGCGTCACCAGCTGGAGCACATCTGAGTCCTCCAGTATCTTGAAGGACGACAGTGTAGCAATGGGTTCAGTATGGGGGATGTGGGGTGTCACCTGATGCATGAAGGAGTTCCGGATCATGGCCACCTTCCCCTCAAAGTGGGTCAGGAAGTCATCTGCAGAGAGGGAGGAGGGTGAAGGGGGTGGAGGGGGGATGAGCAGGGAGGAGAAGGTGGAAAAGAGTGTACGTGGATTAGATACACATGCATCAATTTTAGACTGGAAAAATGAAGTTTTAGCTGATGTGGTTGCAGCTGTGAAGGCTGCCAGCAGAGTGTGGTAGGAGGCCAGGTCATCTGGGGATCTTGATTTCCACTTTCTCTCAGTGGCTTGCAGCATGGTTCTGCTGGATCTGAGAGAATCCGTCAGCGACGGGGAGGGGGGTGATGGTCAAGCTGGTTTGGAGACAAGAGGACATAGTGAGTTGAGAGACTGAGAGAGGCATGAGTTAAAGACAGAGGTGGCAACATCAATAGGCAACATCAATAGGCATAATTATGCGTGATTTACCTTTCAAAACCTTTGTGTCTCTAATTGTAGCCACAACACAGTGGTCACTCACATCATTAGCAAATACTTTCATCACAGAAGGATACACAAGGCTACTTGAGTATCACCAGACCTGTCGACGGAGAGCCAAATCGATCACGTGTGCATCGGGAAAAGGTTCAGAAGATCTCTCCAAGATGTGCGCGTCAAACAAGGAGCCGATGTTGCTTCAGACCATCATCTCCTGGTCTCCTACATAGCAAGCTGAAACTGAGGAGAAATTGGGCTGGGGAGACCAGCCAACGCCAGAGGTATAACACCACAGCTTTGAAAGAAACGCCCAGGCTAGAAGAGTTTAAGATCACGCTCTCCAACAAGTTCCAGGTCCTACAAGAGCTTCTAGAGGAAGAGACCATTGATGAGAAGTGACAGGGTATAAAAGAGGCAGTGACATCAACATGCCAGGGAGTGCTAGGCACCAAGAAGCACAGCCACAAGGAATGGATCTCAGCAGAGACCTTGAAAAAGATTGAGGAGAGGAGGAAAAATAAGAAGGCGGCAGTAAACAAGAGCATTTCGAGGAGCTATTGAACAGACCAGCCCCACAGAACCCAGTGGATATCCAACCAGCTGACAGTGATCTGCCGATTGATTGTGGTGTACCTTCTAAGATCCGCAAGGCCATTAAGCAACTGAGGAATGGGAAGTCTGCAGGGCCAGACAACATTCCGGCGGAGGCTACCCCCTATTCCGAAACATCTGGGATGAGGAGATGGTCCCATCAGAGTGGAAGGAGGGCTACCTCATTAAGCTCCCGAAGAAAGGTGACCTTAGTTCCTTTTCTAACTACAGGGGAATAACACTGCTGTCAATCCCAGACGAGTCCTCCTGAACAGGATGAAAGACGCCGTCGACCCCCAGCTCCGAGACTAACAAGCTGGCTTTCGCAAGAATAGATCCTGCACTGACCAGATCACAACGCTGCGTATCATTCTGGAACAGTCACTGGAACTCACCTCTCTATGTCAACTTTATTGACTATGAGAAGGCGTTTGACAGGGTGGATAGGCAGACCATCTGGAAACTGCTGAGTCACTATGGGGTGGCTAACATCGTCAGGAACTCCTATGAAGGGATGACCTGCAGGGTGGTACATGGTCAGCAACTCACCAATGCCTTCCAAGTGCAGACAGGAGTGAGGCAAGGTGTCACCTTTCCTGTTCCTGTTGGCCATAGACTGGGTCATGAACACATCTACTGCCCAGAAGAGGAACGGCATCCAGTGGACACTGTGGACACAGTTGGATGACCTTGACTTCGCCGATGACCTGGCCCTTCTTTCTCACACCCAGCAACAGATGCAGGAGAAGACCAACACGGTTGCAGTAAACTCAGTACGCCTTGGCCTCAATATTCACAAAGGAAAGAGCAAGTTCCTCAAGGTCAACACAGATAACGTTACCCCCATCACGCTGGAAGGTGGTGTATTAGAAGAGGTGGAGAGCTTCACTTACCTTGGCAGTATTGTTGACAAACAGGGTGGAACAGATGCCGACGTAAAAGTCCGGATTGGTAAGGCAAGGGTAGCTTTCCATCAGATGAAAAATGTCGGGGGATCCTCGGATCTGACTAACAACATCAAGATCAGGATCTTCAATTCCAAGGTGAAGCCTGTCTGGCTGTATGGAGCAGAGACCTGGAGAACAACTGTCACTGCCATGAAGAGAACCCAGACATTTACCAACACCTGCCTCAGAAGAATCCTTCGAATTCGCTGGCCAGATATTATCAGCAACCAAGAACTGTGGCAGGGAACAAGACAGCAGCCTGTAGAGGAAGACGCTGGAGATGGATTGGTCACACTCTTCGCATGCCTGCATCTAGCACCACAAGATATGCCCTCTTTTGGAATCCACAAGGGAAAAGGAAAAGAGGCAGAACAAGAAACACCTGGCGCCGTGACCTGGAGGCAGATGTGAAGAGGACTGGCCATACACTGGCCACAGGCAAGTAAGTGAACATATAAGTGAACAAGTAAGTGCAAGTTTATTGAACATACGTATAAGTAAGTAAGTAAACTATCATTTCCACTTGGCAACCGCGCATCTTAAACACTCCACTGGGCTTTTTCTCTAGGTTTTTTGCAGAGATTCTTGCCTGAGAATTTTTCCAGTTTACTCTGTAGGTCTTCTGTATGCTGCATGGTGCATGCTTCAAGTCAATGTGTGCTATGGACACGCGAGTGTCCATTATTATTCAGTCATCACCGAAATGTACATTTGTGTAAAAACCTACTGAGATCCCCACTGAAGTAGAAGGCTCATACAGTCATTCAATCATTTATTCAGCTCAGGAAAACCAGCCTCTCGTGTTGAAAGCAGTTTAAAGTTCACCCATTTTGAAAGATTTGATATTGTTTTACTTACCCCTAAAATAGTATGTAAAGCTGTAGTGATTATCCCTTTAAACTGCTTTCAACATGAGAGGCTGGTTTTCCTGAGCTGAATAAATGATTGAATGACTGTATGAGCCTTCGACTTCAGTGGGGATCTCAGTAGCTCAGTAGGCTGACAGTTCGCGTGGGACAGAGCTCGGAGATCGCCAAGTTCACTGCTGGAAAAATCGGCATGATTTTATCATTTTATTATTATTTTATTATTTTATCATTTTATCATTTTATTATTTTAGCACGATTTTAGCTTTTTATTATTTATCATATTATTATTTTATTTTACTACCACAAAGACCAAACGATTTACCCCAGCATGGGAGGAGACATGGAGAGCAGCGGTGAGGTGGACACTGAAACTGAACTTATAAACATCAGAGCAGAGCTGAGGACTATGGAGGGAGTGATCCACAAGCTACTGGAGCGACAGATGCAGCTAAACACAAGAATGGCCATGTTGGAGGTGGCAGGGGTCGGTGCTACCCGTATGGCTGGGGCGGCCATCCATTCCGGTCCCAACGCTGGGTCCGATGAGGATGAGCCGCAAGGCCACAGCAGCGCAGGTGCCCTGTTTACATCTACACCGGAAAATTCCCACCTGTGCCTGCCGACCCCTCTGCGCCCTCCGCGCCTCAGGCTGGGCGTGTTTTTCACCCCTGCACCCACGGATGGAGTTTGGGTATGCCAGAAGCTGTAAAGGCCGCCGAGATCCCCTCCACCACCAGCCCCGGATTTTACCACCACAAACCGGTTTGAAGTTCTCAGCTCCCCTGCATCTTTGTCACCTTCACCGCTGTCAACATCGGACAAGATGGAAAATGTTGTCGTCATCGGAGACTCAATTATGCGAAATCTGGACACCGCGATTGACCAAAAACGATTTACTGATTTTAAAGTACACTGTTTCCCCAGAGCGATAGTTTCTGACCTTGCACATTTAGTCCCGACAGTAAACACAGACCACTCTGCTACTGTTATTATTCACGCTGGCACAAACGACATCAGGCTACGGAGATCAGAAATCCTTAAGAAAGACTTTATTTCACTGCACAGCAAGATAAAATCCTCTGCTCGCAAGATTATAATATCTGGCCAAATTCCTGTCTACAACCATGGCATTGAAGCTTTCAGTCTGTAATGTTCCGCTCCCTTCCTGTTCGTTTTCTGTATATTCCTGTTTTCCCTCCGTGTCATGTTGGATCCTTTTGTCCGTGTTTTCCCCGCTGCTGTGGTCTGGGCGTTTCCTTCTCTGTCTTGTTCGTCTGGTTGTCTTACTTCCGCCTTTTCACTCCGTCCCCCCTCGTTGCATGCATTTCCTCACCTGGTGTTTCTTAATCACTCCCGTTTATTTTCCACACCTGTTCCTTGTTTAGTTCTGTCATTAACCTCACTATTTATTCCTTCGGCTGGCTGCCAGTCGGCGCCAGTTCGTTAACTATCGTCACGCGGTGTTAATGCTCGTTGTTTGCCTGGTCGCGTTCAAAGAACTACTCGCTTGGTTGTGGGATATTATCCCCTTGCAGCTAGAGTTCCGCTCCTAACTACAGTCTGGTAGTTATCCTCCAAGTCATTTCTTGTTGTTCATGCAGCTAACCTGTTTCCCCTCTCCTCCATCTAACCCAGCTCCCACTCTCCCGTGGCAGTGTTCGTTTCCCCCCGTTTTCGTTGTGTGTGTTGCGGTACCTCCACCTCCAGCTCGTGTAGGCTCCGGGTTGGCGTGTTACCTGGCTACCCTCCAGTTGTTCCTGTCCGGCCGAAGAAGCCAACTAGTTCTTCGGTTCCGGTTCCGGGAGCTCTGGAGACCAGTCAGCTCCTTCCGGACCTACCGCAGCTACGCCACACTACCCAGCCCTGCCGTGCTTCACCAACCACCTACCTCTCAAGCCCTGCACCTCCGTGAGAACCTCCCGGTCATTTCCGTGCCTTCCCTTGCACTAACCCCACCTGCTTTGTTTTGTTCTGTACCGGTGCAGTCATTCCGGTCCAGTTCCTGTCCTGCCGTAGTGAGCCGCTCCCCAGCTAGTCCAGTCCAGTCCAGGTGTGAGCCGTGCACCTACCTGTCCAGTCCAGTTCCGGTTTGGAACAATCCGTTCCAGACCCTGCTTCCCGTGTGGACCTCCCGGTCCAGTTCCAGTCCAGTCCAGTTCCGGTTTGGAACAAATCCGTTCCAGACCCTGATTCCAGTGTGACCTCCCGGTCCAGTTCCAGTCCTGTCCAGTTCCGGTTTGGAACAAATCCGTTCCAGACCCTGATTCCAGTGTGGACCTCCCGGTCCAGTTCCAGTCCAGTCCAGTTCCGGTTTGGAACACACCCGTTCCAGATCCTGATTCCAGTGTGGACCTCCCGGTCCAGTTCCAGTCCAGTCCAGTTCCGGTTTGGAACATTCCGTTCCAGATCCTGATTCCCAAAGTGGACCTCCCGGTCCAGTTCCAGTCCAGTCCAGTTCCGGCTTGGAACGAACGTTCCAGACCTGCCAGCCCAGCTCCGGCTTGGAGCAGCCCGTCCCGGGCTTCCTTGCTGTTCCAGCGTAATATTGTGTATTGCCTTTTCTGTACAGTGTTGGGACTACCCCAACACTTAATTTAATAAACCCCCCTTTTTGTGAATCTGTCTCCTGGTCGTTGCACTTGGGTTCGTCTCGTTCCGGGTTCGTAACACAGTCGTCTGTTTTCGCTAAATGACTGGCTTAAAACCTGGTGTTTTGCGAACAATTTGGATTTTATTGACAATTGGGATTGTTTCTGGGGTAGGCCTGCATTATTCAGAAGGGATGGTCTTCACCCGAGTCGCAACGGAACGTCAGTGCTGGCCGACAACTTTTGTTGACGACATATTGTTATGACAAGAGGACTTTTCAATGAAAAAACAAGGTACTCCTATTCATAGACATGTAAGAATTTCATTGTTTAAAAATCTTGTATATACATACTGTGATGTCCAAAATATTGAAATTTATTTCTGATAGAAAAACCAAAGCACAGAAACAGTCGAAGAGAAGGTCTAGGCTGCGTCCCAATCCAGTTTTTGCTCCACCCTCATAAACTTCACTTGCAAACTTCACTTGGGGGAATCCCTTTTGAGACCAGGATGTACCCTCGGTCTCCATTTTAAGTGTGAGTCCAATCCGTTAGAAAGCCAAGTGAAGTTTGTGACTTATTTTTCCATAGAGTTCAATAGGAAAATTTGTCAAGAGAAACAAGGTGTCAAGTGACCCCTCCATATCTACTGCATATCTGGCAGCAGAGTAATGTTTTGAGGCTCGTTTCATACCTCAGACCCTTGATGACTTACAGCCATTTTACCAACCATGTACTCCATACTGTTCCAGCATAATTTACAGCTAAATCTAGTCCCACCACCCAATTCCAATAGAGATCCATTCAAATGCAGAGACGTTATAGTATCACTTGTAAGAGTACCAGAAAATAAGATATCAAGAGTCTTTTGATGTTGTTGGGTCACAGACATCAGGAAGTCATGGCATGCAAAGGATATGCGACCAAATATTAAAAATGATTGCGTAACTTTCTAACTTGTACTCACTTTTGATGCATTGAGTTTCTGCTTTGAGGCCTGTATTTTCACGATAGTCTTTCTAAAGTATTTGTTTTTGATTGTTCATAAGAGGAAACACTCTACTTGTCAACTTAGAAATAATGCAATTATTGAGAGGTGATACAATTTTGAATCATTTGACATTTAAGTGATATTGCACAGGGGTGTACTCAATTCTGATGTATACTGTATTTAGGTAAATTTGTTTTTCTAGCTTGAAAGCATGCATTGCGTTCAATGCTGGTTCCAGCAATTTAAGAGGTTTTCCTCTTTAAATGTATGCTTTCTAGTGTCGCGTAATCGCGTAATCCATATTCTTGGAGCGGATCGCAGTCTTATGTTCAGCGATTCTAAGTTTGAGGGCTCTCTTAGTCTGACCGATGTAGATTTTGGAAATGCTGATTTTCGACACACTATTCTAATTTCTTGAAATACTGTTTTGGGGGTTTTCTGGAGCTGTAAGCCAAAATTGAAAAATGAAACAAATAAAGGCTAGAAATATTTCACTTTGTGTGTAATGAATCTATAATCTATGAAAGTTTCACTTTTTGAATGGAATTATGTTAAAAAAAAAACTTTTCCATGATATTCAATTTTTTTGGAAAGGATCTGTATTTCAACATGTATATTACATGGGTGGTGTTGCAATTAATAAAGGTGGTTATTTTGAATTCCTTGCCCGAACGTGGATGACGGAAAACTTTAATGTCATTAGAATTAGAGCAATGGACACAATGTCCACAGCGATAGAACCCTCTAGGGGACGTAGGTAGCCAGGAGGGTTTTATCTGCAGACTACTCACCATGCTATGAACCACCTTATCTTTTAAGTTATGTGGCCTTCTAAAGCACACTCGCGGAGGTTCGGAGGTAAACTTATTCAAAAGCGGGTCACTCTGGAGAATGGGCCAGTGTTTACGGACAATGTTTTTAACTCTTCCAGCGACCGGATTGAACTCTGTGGAAAAGCAAAGACGAGGAGGGGTAGCACGCTTCGGCTTTTTACAGAGGAGGGACTTCCTATCAGTATGGCGGGCATGGTCAATGGCGGTGGTAACGTCAACAATACTGTAGCCTCTGAAGAAATCTGCTACGCATCTGACAGATGTTGCTCTCAAATTCTGCATCCGTGCTACAGTTGCGTCTCAAGCGCAAGAACTGTCCGATCGGTATATTACGTCAGTTGACGGGGGTGATTACTATCTGCTCTTAACAGAGTATTTCTGCTTAAGGGTTTACGGAAGATGGTAGTTTCAAGTTTACCATCATCACCTTTAAAAATAGTCAGGTCCAGAAAATGAATGGATCTCACGCCATGTTCCTCTGTAAAAGACAAATGACTGTTTTCTAGAATTCACAAACCTCAGGAAATCCTCAAGTTCATGTACAGTACCATCCCACACAAGCAGTATGTCTTCAATATATCTACGCCACAAGGAGATTTTGGTGAGAAAGGGATTGGTGGAATAAATAGATAAATATTTATAGATAAATTTCTCTTCCCAGTGACCCATGAACAGATTAGCATAATTCGGTGCAAGTGCTGCTCCCATTGCAGTACCCTGAGTCTGTAAATAATAACAGCCCTCCATTCGATTCCCTGAGGAGATCCCAGCGCAATCTCAAAAAACAGTAATTAACATCTCTGGCTTGTCTTTGAGTGAGGTTGAAATGTCTGTACTTAGTAAAGGTTTTCTCCTACCAACCAATTTTTTTTAACGTAAAAGTGGACTTTAGACAATTTGGAAAGTTGTTTAGACAATTACATTTGAAATATTTTTTCTCTGCACAGACGAACGTATTAACTGTACCCAGCAACACTGATAGTTGTAGTGAAATGAGAGAACACACCTCATTCAAAGGTAAATCCGTGTTCCTGCCTAGCTCCAACCCCACTATCACTACATTCTGTCGCTTGTTGGAAAATGATCTTTCTGTTTTGGCGAATAAACATATTCGATACAGGAACAATTTAATTTCAGAAGAACGCAAAGCCTTGAAAGATCTACAGCTTAATTCCAATTTGGTCATTCGCAGCGCCGATAAAGGCGGAGCAGTAGTTGTTCTAGCTTTTCAGCAGTACGATAAGGGGATAAAAAAACAACTCTTGAATAAACTATTTTACTCACCTCTTTGTGCTAATCCAACAGAGCGTATAAAATGTGAAATTGACACTGCCATAGAAAATGTTTTGTCTGTGGGTTGGATCACAAAAAATGAATGGGATTTCTTAATTACAAAATACCCCATATGCCCGGTATTGTATGGCCTCTCAAAAATCCCAAAAGTCTTTATCTGATCCTCCACTGCGTCCTATAGTGTCAGGCAATGATAGCCTTACAGAACCTCTCACAATATGTTGACTTCTTTACTAAGAAATTGGTTCCTACCCTACCTTCGTATATAAGTGATACGTCTGATCTACTTCGGGCTATTGAAGGTGTTCATGTGAATCCAGCTACTATTCTAGCGTCGTTAGATGTACAGAGTTTATACACTAAAATTCCCCATAAAGGAGGTCTGGAGGCTCTGTCATACTACCTTTCCACACGCCCGGAAGGCTTATTACCCCCTTCAAGTTTCCTTATCACCCTTATGGAGATGGCACTCACCATGAACTATTTCCAATACAATGGCTGTTATTATTTACAGACTCAGGGTACTGCAATGGGAGCAGCATTTGCACCGAATTATGCTAATCTGTTCATAGGTCACTGGGAAGAGAAATTTATCTATAATTCCACCAATCCCTTTCTCACCAAAATCTCCTTGTGGCGTAGATATCTACAGAGATTTTGGTGAGAAAGGGATTGGTGGAATTATAAATTTCTCTTGATGACATACTGCTCGTGTGGGATGGTACTGTACATGAACTTGAGGATTTCTTGAGGTTTGTGAATTCTAGAAAACAGTCATTTGTCTTTTACAGAGTAAAAGATCCATTAATTTTCTGGACCTGACTATTTTTAAAGGTAGTATGACAGGTAAACTTGAATCTACCATCTTCCGTAAACCCTTAAGCAGAAATACTCTGTTAAGAGCAGATAGTAATCACCTCCGTCAACTGATACATAATATACCGATCGGACAGTTCTTGCGCTTGAGACGCAACTGTAGCATGGATGCAGAATTTGAGAGCAACATCTGTCAGATGCGTAGCAGATTTCTCCAGAGAGGCTACAGTATTGTTGACGTTACCGCCGCCATTGACCGTGCCCGCCATACTGATAGGAAGTCCCTCTTCTGTAAAAAGCCGAAGCGTGCTACCCCTCCTCGTCTTTGCTTTTCCACTGAGTTCAATCCGGTCGCTGGAAGAGTTAAAAACATTGTCCGTAAACACTGGCCCATTCTCCAGAGTGGCCCTCTTTTGAATAAGTTTACCTCCGAACCTCAGCGAGTGTGCTTTAGGACAGGGGTTCCCAAACCGGTCCTGGGGACCCCCTGTGTATGCTGGTTTTCGTTGCAACCACAGTTACAATCCCAGAATGTTAACAAGCTGTAAATTTTTCTTAATTAGGTGCTTTTCATGTTTGGAGGAATTATTCACCCTCTTAAGCCACATTATGTCAGAAATAGCTATGCGTGCCATGTAGAATAAACTCCCCATGTTCACGTTGTGCTTATTGTGCTATATTGCAACAATTACATAAAACGAGGGTAAAAAAGTATGTATTTTCACTCAAATTAAAGAGTGAAGTGAATCAATAGGCTCCTAATTAGGTATTAACACAATGCAGGTTTGGCTCGTTATCATTTGCTTTGTGTTAGAATTTTTCATTATCTACCAAATGGTTAGTTTTAGTGGCCATGTGTCCACACTTTCACCAATTAGGAGCCTATTTATTCAAATCAATCAGTCTTTAAATGAATCTGTTAAATAATTCTTTTTTTATCTTTTTTTAAATAATATAGCACAATGTGAACATGGGGTGTTTATTCTACATGGCATCCATAGCTATTTCTGATATAATGTGGCTTAAGAGGGTAAATAATTCCTCTTAACATGACAAGCACCTAATTAAGAAAAATTTACAGCTTGATAAAATTCTGGGATTTCAACTGTGGTTGCAACGAAAACCAGCATACACAGGGGGTCCCCAGGACCGGTTTGGGAACCCCTGCTTTAGAAGGCCACAGAACTTAAAAGATAAGGTGGTTCATAGCATGGTGAGTAGTCCGCAGATAAAACCCTCCTGGCTACCTACGCCCCCTAGAGGGTTCTATCGCTGTGGACATAGTGTCCATTGCTCTAATTCTAATGACATTAAAGTTTTCCATCATCCACGTTCGGGCAAGGAATTCAAAATAATCACCTATGTGATTGCGCGACACTACGCTGAAGCCAATCATGGTTCTGTTTCTTCCCTAAAATTTTGGGCTATTGAGAGAGTCACTTTGTCATCCAGAGGCGGAGATATTATTAAGCAATTGCTCCTCAGAGAGGCGTACTGGATACATACACTTAATAGTGTGGAACCCAATGGGTTAAATGAGTCTCTGAATCTTTCATGTTTTTTGTAATTTGTGTATGGCTGTTTGATTTTCATTATATATTGTTTATGCCATGCTCTTAATAGGATATTATTCAGTTTAATTACCTATGATATTTGTCGGTCTTCTCTCTACCCTGTTAAAGAATATAACATTATGTATGTGGAATCAATGATGAGATCTATTAGTCCCACACATGCGCACCTTACTATGTGTAATTGATGGGAGGGTATTTATATACCTCCCGGTGCGTTGTCTGTATTTCCTTTTGACTTGTTGACGTCGAAACGTCAGTCTCATTAAATAATTTTTTTGCTCTGAGCTCTGTGTGTTCCAGTCCTCCTTATCTCGGGTTAGTCCTAGCGAAGTGGTCCGGGTAAGGTATTCTTTCATTTCGCAGGTCCTTTTGTTGAGCACCTATAGTTCTTTTTTATATAGCCGGCCTGTAGCGTGTTTGGGTCACCCCTTTTTAGGTTCAGAATATGTTCGGTTTAAATGCTTTATTCCAGCATACGGGCTGTCCTACATATTTAAATGCTACACGATTTTATGACACAAATAATTATGCTAGCCCACAAAACTTGCTGTATTTATTGATATTTGTTATTCAGCAAGTCAGTTGCTTGACTGATAATTAATGTAAACAGGTTGAGAGTTTCATCCGTTTAAAGGTAGGCTACGGTGAGAGACATTTTCCATGATCCGAGATCCAACGATACGCCACTGTGCAGCGTGGTTAACTTCCGAGTATAGATGGGGTGAAGTGCGTCTCAATTCAAATAACCCGCTCCGCCCTCGCTCCCTCCCACTCGCTAAACGCAAGTGTATACTCCTGTTTTATTGGTATGTGTGTCACATCCTCCCAAGTGAAGTTTGCAAGTGATGTTTACGAGGATGGAGCAAAAACTCGATTGGGATGCAGCCCTAGTCTGATTATTGTACCCCTGAAAGGTCGTAGCCCAGTAAAAAAGTTCGGCCATGAACAAAAGGTAAACATGGCTTTGTTAAACATCCGGGCACTTACTAATAAGACTTTTGTTGTAAATGATCTTATCAGTGAACAGAAGCTAGATTTTATTTTTCTGACTTAAACATGGCTTGGTTCAGATGGAGCCCCTCTCTTAAGTGAAGCTTCTCCTCCAAATTACAGTTTTATCCACTCGATCCGTGAGGGTAAGAGAGGAGGAGGACTGGCAGCTATTTTTTCAGACACTTTTAAATGCAAGCATTTGCATTTTGGTAATTTTTCATCTTTGGAATATCAGGCTATTATACTGGAAAGTCAAACATCAGTGCTTACTGACAGTCTGTCAGTCTACTGTCAGTCTGTTTTCCTAACTACTGTCAGTCTGTTTTCCTAACCATGATAGGATTCTTATAACTGGTGATTTTAATTTGCATGTTGAGAACGTCTCGGACTGCAAGGCTATGGAATTTATGCAACTTTTACATTCCTTTGATTTTACTGAACATATTTTTGGGCCAACCCACAACCATGGCCACACCCTAGATCTAGTGTTCTCTAGAGGTCTGAATATTGTAGTTGATGAGATTGTTGATATTAATATATCAGATCACTACTGTCTGTTTTTCAATGTGACTCTCGCTGGTTTAGCAAAAAACGATACAGAGCATTTCATTAATTATGTTTTTTAAGTCCGCCTTCAGCCGACAAGTTCCCTTATGACATGCGTAGTCTACCTCTCTCAGTTGAATTCTCATCAATACATGAAAAAGTAAATCATTTCAACTCTAAATTAAGATCAGCTCTCGACATAGTGGCACCTGTGAAAACTAAAAAGAAATCACAGGCTAAAGTAATGCCTTGGAAAAATGAGCAAATATGTCTGCTCAAGAGGGAGTGCCATAGAGCCAAGCGAAGGTGGAGAAAAAACAAACAATCCACCGAGATCCTTACAAAATCTCTATATGTTTATAACAAAGCGTTACGCTGTGAGAGGCAGGCATACTTCTCTAAGATTATCAGTGAAAGCGGGAACAACCCAAGAATCTTATTTTCAACCATCGATCGTCTTTTAAACCCTTCCCAGTTTTGTGAACAAATATGCCTTGCCTCACAGTCAAAATGTGAGGAGTTTGCATCATTTTTTGATAAGATCGCTAATCGTCTTTTTGTAAAATTAGTGAAGGGGAACTCCATAAAATTATTTTGCAGTTGAAGTCATCCACTTGCTCCCTGGATGCAATTCCCACTTCATTCTTTAAGGAGGTCTTTGATGATGTACTGGATATTGTAAATTGCTCCCTAGAAACAGGCATCTTTCCAGATGCACTCAAAACAGCTCTAGTGAAGCTCTTACTCAAGAGGCATAATCTTGATTCTTCTGTTTTGAGCAATCTTAGGCCTATTTCCAACCTGCCTTTTCTGTGTAAGATATTGGAAAGGCAGTCTTTAAACAGTTAGATGCGTTGTTACAGGACAACAAGATTCATAAAAAATTTCAGTCCGGTTTTAAGAAGGGGACACAGTACTGAAACAGCGCTTGTAAAAGTAATCAATGATCTTAGAGCGCCGATAATAAAAATGTTTCTATTCTTGTACTTCTTGATCTGACTGCTGCCTTTGATGCAGTCGATCATGGGATACTTCTAAACCGTTTTGTTTAATACTTACCTTACTGGCAGAAGATATTTTGCAAGTCTTGGTGACCATGTTTCCGACATTTTGTCTGGTATTCCACAGGGTTCTGTTCTTGGTCCTCTACCGTTTTGTCTGTATATGCTGCCACTTGCAAAAATTATTTGTGATCATGGAGTGAATCATTGTTATTTTGATGACAGTTATATTTATCTGTAGTGCCAGATGATACTGATGCCATAAATCCCTTGATAAATTGCCTATCCAGCATTACACAGTGGATGAGTAAAAATTTCCTCAAACTAAATGAAGATAAAACAGAAATTCTTATAATTGGTACAAATGCACAGAGAGAAAAGATATTAAGCAAATTTGGAAGTCTGGCTGTACAGAATAAGCCTGAAGTAAAAAACCTGGGTGTTATTCTTGATTCTGAGTTGGATTTTAAATCACATATCAACAAAGTTTTTTGCCTTTTTTCATTTAAGAAATATTGCAAGAGTTAGACCCTACCTCTCACTGGAAGATGCCAAAAAGTTGACCCATGCCTTCATATTCTCTCACCTAGATTATTGCAATGCACTCTTTACTGGATTACCTAAAAAAAACTATTGATAGGCTACAACTTGTACAAAATGCGGCAGCCAGAATTTGAACAAAAACCAGGAAAAGAGAACACATTACACCAGTTCTTGTCACGACCCTGAACAGGGGGGCTGGACCTAAATGCACGACAAGGAGGCAGAGGTACAAGGAAAGGGAGTTTATTAGAGCTTGGGGTGGTCCCAAGCTGTACACGGATAAACAACAACAACAACAATCAAGTCAGGAGATTCTCCGGGACTTGAATCTGCTCCAAGCCGGAGCTGGACTTGAACGGCAACAGGATGTTCCAAGCCGGAACTGGACTTGGTGCTGGAACCCTGGAGTTCCAAGCCGGAACTGGACTTGGTGCTGGAACCCTGGAGTTCCAACCGGAACTGGGCAGGACAGGAAACTGGAACGGATCAACAGGAACTGGATCACGTACAGGACACTGGATGTTCCAAACCGGAACTGGACTTGGTGCTGGAACCCTGGAGTTCCAACCGGAACTGGGCAGGACAGGAAACTCGAACGGATCAACAGGAACTGGACTTGGTACGGGAAACTGGAGTTCCAAACCGGAACCGGACTTGGTACGGGAAACTGGAGTTCCAAACCGGAACTGGACTTGGTACGGGAAACTGGAGTTCCAAACCGGAACTGGACTTGGTACGGGAAACTGGAGTTCGAAACCGGAACTGGACTTGGTACGGGAAACTGGAGTTCCAAACCGGAACTGGGCTGACAGGAACTGGATCGGATTAAGCTGGAACAGGACAACTGGAACACTGGAATGTTCCAGACTGGAACTGGACTTTGCGGGTCTCTCAGGTAAGTTCCAACCGGAACTGGACAGGAACTGGACTGGACGGATCTGGACAGACAGGACAACCGGTTATGGAATATAAATGGAATGGAAGGAGGGGGAGCCGAGGAATACTTATAACAGGTAACCAGCTACTGGAAGCAGAGGAAGGGGTAGTGGCTGGATACGGCAAGGCAGAGCAGTGCAGCGGAGCTCAGGTTGGCCCGGTTGGGGCAGCAGGGCAACAGTGGTCGATGCAACCGTAACCGTAGCAATGGCGGTAGCCACGGCCGGACAGGAACCACTGTAGTATGGAGAAGCAGAACACCCAGCTGCGGGCGCAACGTCAGGTGGAGGCAGAGGTACCGCAACACAAACAGGGAGTGGTAAACAGCTACAGACTGGCAGAAACAGTAGAATGGTGGTTAACGAGACAGGCAATATTCAGACAGGAAGAACCGCAAACAGACAGGACTGGTTAGCCAACAACAGCAGGCCGTGAGCACTAAAGCACTGAGACAAAACCAAACTGAAGTTTTAGAGGCATAGGACAGGGATTTCAAGGACCAGGATACAAACGAACAATGTTTACAGAGTCGCAACAAGGGTAATGAACCAGCACTGGATAGCAGACAGCAGGTGGGTTAAATAGGGGAGTGTAATTAGAAACAATCAAGAAAAGCATGCAAATGTGTGAGTGGGTAATTAACAAAGCGGAGTGAGAGGAATGCATGCTGCAACGGGGAAAGGAGATAGGCTGAGACAAGAGTGGGGAAAAGGAGTGAAACAAGCGGAGGGAACACGCCCAGTCTGCAGCAAGGGGGAAAACACGGACAAAGGGAATCAAACATGACACGGAGGGAAATGGCAAAACACGGAAAACGGACAGGATGGGAACGGGACGTTACAAGTTCTAGCCTCATTGCACTGGCTCCCTGTAACATTGAGGATTGATTTTTAAATTATTTTACTTGTTTATAAGGCCCTAAATGGTTTAACACCTTCATACCTCTGTGATTGCTTATCTAAGTATGTTCCAAACCATTCGCTTAGATCGTCTAGTGCTGGCTTGCTCAATGCCCCAAAAATGAATTACAAAAAGTATGGTGAAGCAGCTTTTTGTTCTTATGCACCAAAGGTTTGGAACAAACTCCCATTACAAATAAGACAAGCAGCCTCTGTTGGTAGTTTTAAGAAACAGCTCAAAACCCATTTTTATGATCTTGCTTTCAATTAATTCCACCTTTTTATTTTTTTTAACACCATTGTTATTATGTTATACAATATTTGTTTTATATTTCTTATACTTGTTTCATGCTTTTTATATCTTAGGATTGTTTTTATCATTAACAATAAATTTTATTACTATTATTATTTTATTTATCTTTATAAATGTAATTTTTTACTATTATTATAAAAACAAAACTTTTTAATAAAATTATTTAATTTCTACTATTATCATTATCAATTTTTTATACTATTATCATCTTACTTTTTATCTTATCTTAATACCTATGTTATTGATTTCTATTGTTGCTCTTGTAAGGCACTTTGAGCTGCATTTTATAATATGAAAGGTACTATATAAATAAAGTTTATTATTAGGGGACCGAGCAGCGAAGCTGCTGGTACCCTATTGCAGGGATAGGCAACTCCAGGCCTCGTGGGCCAGTGGGTGTGCAGGTTTTTGCTGCCGCCAGTTACCAATTATTTCATTAGCCCAATCAGTTACATGATCTGATATTTTCACTATGTTCCGCGATATGAACAGCAGCTGATGAACGTTCTTGTGCCTTGTATGCATGTACTGTAGCGTTTGTTGTAGTCTAATTTACGAGTGAATCGGTGTTGGTGTATATAACTAATTAGCTGATTGAGCCAGGGTGACTGGTGGCAGAAAAAACCTGCATACGCACCGGCCCGCGAGGCCCGGAGTTGCCCACCCCTGCCCTATTGTATCTGTTCAGATTCTTTTTAGGGGACCGTGCAGCGAAGCTGCAGGTACCCTATTGTTTTTGTTCAGATTCTTTTTTTTATTTTATTTTATTTTATTTTATTTTATTTTATTTTATTTATTTTTTTTCTCCCCTTTCACCTAAAATTCCCGTGAGCTGGTTTGTCCTAGAATCACCAGACTTGGCAAGCTTGTTGGGATTCCCAAACTCTTGAATCCTCTATATTATGATGCAGATTAAACACCTGGTGGCGCTGTAGTGCACGTGACAAACTTTTGACCTTGATACGCCCACTGCCGACGCCCCGTTTCACCTAGAGTCACAAAATTTGGTATACATGTCCATTTGCTCATTCTGAACAAATTTGCCTCAAGGACCCATAAAGTCCGCCATATTGGATTTTTTGCTAATTAGCATTTTTTGTAAAACGCTTAAAATGCTACTCCTCCTACAAACTTTGACCAATTGAGATGAAACTTGGTATACACACTCGTTAGACCCATAAAAGTTATATTCAGAATTTTGATATTTTCAAAGATGGCCGAATGACGAGCCAATGAAATTTCACTGGGCGTGGCTTATCACAAAAATGCTAATAATTCCAAAACGATTTAACAGAAAGCTATGAAACTTGGTAGGTCTGTTAAGAGTGTCATTAGGACTAGACATGTACAGTTTTATCCCAATCTATCCATGTGGTGGCGCTATAGAGTTCCAAATATAAAGAAATATAAAAAAATTCACTAAAAATCACAGTTCCTTTGCAGAGATGTATAACTTGCTACAGTGACAAAGAGCCAGATTTGGATCATAGAACTTTACTAATTTGGTGGGCGCCATCTTGAATTTGCCGACATTTTGGCTTAAATGTACTCATTTATTACTTCTTTGAGTTTTTCCTTAACCGCTTGGCTGATTAGCATGAAACTTGGCAAGTAGTTAGAAGTTGTGATCCTACAAATTCAGCCCGAATTTTGTGGCGATAGGCCAGTTGGTGGCGCTGTAGTGCACATGTAAATATTGTGACATTGACACGCCCACTGCCGACGCCCCGTTTGACCTAGAATCACAAAATGTGGTGTACAGGTCCCTCTGCTCATGGTGAACAAATTTACCTCAAGGATCCATGAAGTCAGCCATATTTGATTTTCCGCTAATTAGCATTTTTTGTAAAACACTTAAAATGATACTCCTCCTACAAAATTTGGCCAATATACATGAAACGAGGTACACGAACTCCTTAGACCATGCTTCATAAAAGATATATTCAGAATTTTGATATTTTAAAATATGGCCGAATGACGAGCCAATGAATTTTCAATGGGCGTGACTTATCACAAAAATGCTGATAATTCCAAAATCATTTGACAGAAAGTTATGAAACCTGGTAGATTAAGAGTAACATGAGGAATTGACGTCTACAGTTTCAACCCAATCGAGACACGTGGTGGCGCTATATCGATCCAAATACAAGAAAATATTTAAAAATTCACTAAAAATCATTGACACGCCCACTGAATACGCCCCGTTTTATCTAGAGTCACAAAATGTGGGATAGAGGTCCGTCTGCTCATACTGAAGAAATGTGCCTCAAGGAACCATCAAGTTAGCCCTATTGGATTTTCCGCTAACTAGCATTACTTGTAAAACACTTAAAATACTACTCCTCCTATATAATTTGACCAATTTACATGAAACATGTTAAACACACTCCTTACACCATGCAACATAAAAGTTATAAACAGAATTTTGATATTTTAAAAGCTGGCCGAATGACGAGCCAATAAATATCCAGTGGGCGTGGCTTATCACAAAAATGCGAATAATTCCAAAACCATTTCACAGAAAGTTATGAAACTTGTATGGTCTTTTAAGAGTAACATCTGGACCAGACCTCTCCGGTTTCAACCCAATCGAGCCACGTGGTGGTGCTATAGAGATCCAAATATAAGAAAATATTTAAGAATTCACTAAAAATCATTGACACGCCCACTGCCGACGCCCCATTTGATCTACAGTCACAAAATTTGGTGGATACATCCCGCTACTCCTGCCCAACAAATTTGCCTCAAGAAACCATGAAGTCTGCCATCTTCGATTTTCCGCTAATTAGCATTTTTTGTAAAACACTTAAAATGCTACTCCTCCTACAGAATTAGACCAATTTGCACCAAACCTGTTCACTGGACTCAACCAGCATCCATACATACATGCATTACTTTACTAAGGTGTATGTCAAAAATTGGCCAATTAATTTTGCATTGGGCGTGGCTTATCGCACAAATGCTAGTACTTATAAAACCGTTTGATATAAAGTTCTGAAACTTGGTGGGTTGATTGAGAGTTAGATCAAGACTTGAGCCCTGCAGTTTCAACCCAATCAATCTGCGTGGTGGCACTAAAGAAATACAAATGTTGGGATGGCAGGTATGCCATCCGCCAAGTACACTATCTCTGCTTAACAGGCCGTCTACCTACTATAGCAACTGTGAAAGTTCCTGTAGCTTAGTGGTTAAGGCATTTGACTGCCGTGTAGTAGGTTGGTGGTTCGATCCCCACCTGTTCCCAAGTTTTTTTTGAGGCACACAATGTGCACGTCATTGTAAAAATGTTCTTTTTATTGCAAAGGCTAGGAAATTTCACGATATTATCTGTTATCTGTGTGAATTATGAAGTCAGTAAGCCAAAACAATCTGATACCGCAACACACAAGACTTATTTGGCCTCCTTGTTTCTGTTAACCTGCTTTGGCCTAGTGCATTCAGTATTGGCTTTCCATGTATGTGGTCAGCGGTTCAATTCCGGCTTGGTACCAATGACTAGGTTAATATTTGGCAAAACTATTGTGCAAATGCTATGCTTCTTTTAATGTTGTTTTCACATTAAGAAACACCTTTTTATTGCAAAAGTTAAGCAATTTAACAGTATTAACTGTTCACTGTTTCACTTGTACTTAAAAGACTTAATACGCAAGCCCTTACTGGATCGGGTTAAGATACCATCAGCAATGGCAAAAGCCCTGATTAGAAACAAATATTTGTATTTTGGGTCAACCCTGTCTAGAGTTGTCTACCATTTTGCGGTTTCTGCGTTTGACAAATGCCGCTAATGCCGCACGGTCCCCGGAAATCGCTGCTTGCAGCTATATTTTTTTTAATTTTTAATTTTTAATTTTTTTCCTCCCCTTTCACGAGAAGGATCCATCTGCAGAACCGCAGACCTGGCCTCATTCGTGATCGGCCTCAATCGTGATCGGCCTCATTCGTGATTACGGGAAGTTCGCAAGTGCGCATGCGCTTACAAGACGAACGGGGGAAAAAACAGAAAAAGCAGCGTGCAGGTAAAGCCACACTGAAATAAAACAGTCGCTCGTAATTAATGGAACCTTCTGAATTTCAAAAGCAATGGTATCTAGCCTACTGAGTGAAAGTTTGAGAGTTATTCAGCTGAAGTTCGCTCGGTTGCCAGTTAGTGATAATATGCTAAAATGTACTCATTTTTATGTGAATGGTGCGTGTTGGCTCGGCTTCAGATTGTCAAAACAGCTATTAGCCATTAGTGTTAGCTACGGTGTTACGTGCTTTATTGTTGTAATAAAAGAAAACAAAAAAGTCGCTAACACTTTGCAATAATGTTACATGAATTGAATTGTCTCTTAATAAAAATGTAAGGTGAAGATTACGGACTCAAGTATCATTCTTTCTTACATATTCCTCAGGTACACTCAAAAACCTTGTATAAGGGAGTGTTGTGTTTGACAGCAAGCTAGAAGCATGCTTGATTGGCTAAAAAGCCACAATGGGGTATTTAGTTTAAAGCTGCAATTAATGAAAAAGGCAATACAACATTAACTATATGGATTAAGAGTGGAAAACAAGGGTGCATCAGATATGTTTTGTTTAATGATATTAAATCCAGGCTAATGATCTGTATGACAGATTTACAAGAGGTCCATTGATGACATAACTCAAATTCAACATTTGCTTTATCTTAATGGTTCCTTAATTTCCAGCCCTAGATCAGAATCATTGTATGTCTCATCCCATAAAGACTGCCCACCAATAATGCAATGTAATAATCACATTCTCTCAATTCGATTGAGTCGATTTTGGCCTTTTTTGTTAAACATCTCCATTCGTCTCAAAATATCGATTCAGTGGAGAAATGCAAATGAGCATAAAATAGTTTTAAAAATTTGATCCAAGGCATTTGAAATAAGCTTATATACTGTACACATACCAATCAAAACAGTGTAATTACCCTGAATGGTGTGCCAGAAAAGCATGCATGCATGGTATCAAGAGTTGATTTAAAACACTATGGGACAGATCCAAACAAACTCCGATAAACTATAACATTTTATGCATAGTTGTATGCTAAGGAAGAAAATTTGCTGATGAGGTCACCAGATAGCAGTCTGACACCGGGTCCTACTTCACAACCTGGACAGGCCGCTGATGGCCTCATGACACAGGTTCTCATTCCACTGGGCATGGCCGCCAGCTTGAGCTGCTGCCCGGGGCCAGGGATGACTGTCACCCCCTGGGGATCACCTGCAGCTGGCCTGTCGTTTGGCCTCGGATGACCACCTTCATGCCCTGGTTCGAGAGCTCCAATCAGGGCAACTATCTACAAACAAAATATCCTCCCCGTAGAATAAACCCCTCCGTCTCTGCATGTGCACTTGAGCAAAATTTGGTGGGAGGGGCTTAGGAGAGAGATTGGAGGGAGGAGAGCAAAAGGGAAGTCTTTTAGCCTTCTGTATTTTCAAACTTGCCTACTGCAGCTTTAATCCTATTTCCCCAATATTTGCTTGTAGTGACTAAGGTTATTTAATTTATCCAATTTGTTGCCATTTCACATAAAAAATGTGTATAGATAGGCTATGCTAATGATCCAGTGTAGCTACTCATTCTGGTTTCATTATGGATCAAGCTATTTTCTCTTTTAGATAAATTTTGTTCATTGTATATTAAAAGTCTAATTTGCTCTATTCATTACTTTTTAAAAAAATGTGGAAGAATGAATCCTATCCAGGATTGTTAAGGCCTGGGCTGGTGACTGAACACAAAAGGGACAATAGATAACAAGGGTAGTGGATCAAAAAGTTTTAGTTTATTTATAGCAGTCCTGTAACAGCAAGGACATGAATGATGAATATATGAATGATGGAAATAAGGTGGCTCTGGAGAGAGGTTGTTCGGCACACAGTGAATGTGAGGCTGGAAAAAAGAGACACGAGAAATCGATACTCTACATCAGGAGTATGTTAAAATCAGCATAATTGTTCATCACTGGTAGAACAATAGCAGTCAGGCGGAAAGTTTGACAATAGAGGGTAGAACAGAGCCCTTGGTTTTACTACCAAAGACTGACCTATCTGGTAACACTTTACAATAAGGTTACATGAATTGGCATTAACTCATGTAGTTGTTAATATGAATTAATGATGTACAAATATATTAACAAAGTATTTTCAAACATTAACAAATGGTTTGAAATGACAAACCATTAGTTAATGTATTTGTCAACTGTTTATTAACAGTAGGCTACAATCCGTAATGTCTGCGCCGCGCTGTGTTTAGCTGAATAGTACAACACGAGCTACTATTGACAACAACGTCCTCGGTGGCTCATCCGAAGTTGATTCAGAAGCTGACATGATGTTTTCTAGCTAAGAAAATGATTAGCTAGACCACGTATATAGCTACACGTCTGACCAAAACAACAGCAGCAGTAGTGAGGCGGAATTCGATTAAGGATTGTAGCATTAACTAATGATAAATTAAGTCCATTATCATGGGCTAAACTTAATTACCATTAGTTAGTTACCGGATGACAAATTACATTACAGTCATTTAGCAGACGCTTTTATCCAAAGCGACATACAATAACTGCATACAGAAACAAATACATAAGCTAAAAGTTTGTACTTTCAATAAGGGTACGAAATAATGAAAAGTTAATCGAATGCTTTGTTAATGGATTTTACATCATTAATTAATGTTAGCAACAACATAGCTACATTAGTTAATGTCAATTCATGTAGCCTAACATTATTGGAAAGTGTTACCGACTTTTTTTTTCTTTAATTACAACAATAAATCACGTAACACGTAATAGCTAACACTAATAGTTTATCACTAACTGGCTGCTCTTTCTGTTTTTTTTAAATCTTCGTCTTGTAAGCGCATGCGCACTTGCGAACTTCCTGTAATCACGAATGAGGCCGATCACGATTGAGGCCGATCACGAATGAGGCCAGGTCTGCGGGTCTGCAGATGGATGCTATTGCCTTTCACCTAAAATTCCCGTGAGCTGGTTTGTCCTAGAATCACCACACTTGGCACGCTTGTTGGGATTCCCAAACTCTTGGATCTTCTATATTATGACACAGATTGAACACCTGGTGGCGCTGTAGTGCACGTGACAATTTTTACATTGAAAGTAAGTAAGTAAGTACATTTTATTTATATAGCGCCCTTCCCAGCACGGATGCACAGGGTGCTTTACAAACCATGAGAATAAAAAAATAAAAAAATAAAAACATATTAAAACAGGAATACTGCCGACGCCCGTTTCACCTAGAGTCACAAAATTTGGTATACATGTCCATTTGCTCATTCTGAACAAATTTGCCTCAAGGACCCATAAAGTCCGCCATATTGGATTTTTTGCTAATTAGCATTTTTTGTAAAACGCTTAAAATGCTACTCCTCCTACAAAATTTGACCAATTGAGATGAAACTTGGTATACACACTCCTTCGACCATGTCTCATAAAAGTTATATTCAGAATTTTGATATTTTCAAATATGGCCGAATGACGAGCCAATGAATTTTCACTGGGCGTGGCTTATCACAAAAATGCTAATAATTCCAAAACGATTTGACAGAAAGCTATGAAACTTGGTAGGTCTGTTAAGAGTACCATTAGGACTAGAAATCTACAGTTTTATCCCAATCGATCCATGTGGTGGCGCTATAGAGTTCCAAATATAAAGAAATATAAAAAAATTCACTAAAAATCACAGTTCCTTTGCAGAGATGTATAACTTGCTACATTGACAAAGTGCCGGATTTGGATCATAGAACTTTACTAATTTAGTGGGCGCCATCTTGAATTTGCCGACATTTTGGCTTGAATTTGCCTCAAGGAACCATCATGTTAGCCCTATTGGATTTTCCGCTAATTAGCATTACTTGTAAAACACTTAAAATGCTACTCCTATAAAATTTGACCAATTTACAAGAAACCTGGTGAACACACTCCGTACACCATGCTTCATAAAACATATATACAGAATTTTGATATTTTAAAAGATGGCTGAATGACGAGCCAATAAATATCCAGTGGGCGTGGCTTAACACAAAAATGCTAATAATTCCAAAACCATTTAACAGAAAGTTATGAAACTTGGAAGGTCTTTTACGAGTAACATCGTGACCTGACCTCTCCAGTTTCAACCCAATCGAGCCACGTGGCGGCGCTATAGAGATCCAAATATAAGAAAATATTTAAAAATTCACTAAAAATAATTGAAACGCCCACTGCCGACACCCCATTTGATCTACTGTCACATAATTTGGTGTATACGTCCCGCTACTCCTGCCCAACAAATTTGCCTCAAGAAACCATGAAGTATGCCATCTTCGATTTTCCGCTAATTAGCATTTTTTGTAAAACACTTAAAATGCTACTCCTCCGACAGAATTAGACCAATTTTCACCAAACCTGTTCAAGGTACTCAACCCGCATCCCTACATACATGCATTACTTTACTAAGGCGTATGTCAAAAATTGGCCAAATGAGAAGCCAATGAATTTTGCATTGGGCGTGGCTTATCGCATAAATGCTAGTACTTCTAAAACCGTTTGATATAAAGTTCTGAAACTTGGTTGGTTGATTGAGAGTTAGATCAAGACTTGATCCCTGCAGTTTTAATCAATCCGCGTGGTGGCACTAAAGAAATACAAATGTTGGGATGGTAGGTATGCCATCCACCAAGTACACTATCTCTGCTTAACAGGCCGTCTACCTACTATGCCAACTGTGAAAGTTCCTGTAGCTTAGTGGTTAAGGCATTTGACTGCCGTGCAGTAGGTTGGTGGTTCGATCCCCACCTGCTCCCCATTTTTTTTTGAGGGACACAATGTGCATGTCATTGTAAGAATGTTTTTTTATTGCAAAGGCTAAGAAATTTCACAATATTACCTGTTATCTGTTTGAATTATGAAGTCAGTAAGCCAAAACAATCTGATATCGCAACACACAAGTCTTATTTGGCCTCCTCATTCCTGTTAACCTGCTTTGGCCTAGTGGATACAATCTTGGCTTTCCATGTATCAGCGTTTCAATTCCAGCTTGGTACCAATGACTAAGTTAATGTTTGGCAAAACTATTGTGCAAATGCTATGCTTCTTTTAATGTTGTTTTCACATTAAGAAACACCTTTTTATTGCAAAAGTTAAACAATTTAACAGTATTAACTGTTCACTGTTTCACTTGTACTTCAAAGACTTAATACGCAAGCCCTTACTGGATCCGGTTAAGATACCATCAGCAATGGCAAAAGCCCTGATTAGAAACAAATATTTGTATTTTGGGTCAACCCTGTCTAGAGTTGTCTACCATTTTGCGGTTTCTGCGTTTGACAAATGCCGCTAATGCCGCACGGTCCCCGGGTATCACTGCTTGCAGCTATATTTATTATTATTATTATTATATTATTATTAGTAGTGATGCTGTCCTGGTCTCACTGTTGTAGCAAAAATTGGCTAAACCTGTATTGGAACAATGCTAACGATTAGCATCTTGCCATTAGATTTAATTGCCCCCCTCCTAACTTTTGTTTAAATAACTGTCTATATCCACTGAAATTGTTAAATAAACAAAGGTTTTAATGGTATGTAGTATACATTTTACATGCTGAAATAGCGTATGGAAAAGTTGCCAGTCCAAAACATTTTTTGTGAATGGTAGACCTACTTTGTGCAGCAGTGTGCTGTTCCTAGGTGGCTCGCACGAGAGGTGTGTGGGTGGGGGCATTTCACTTCATAAAGACAACAAGCTGACCATAGAAGCAGCTTGCCACAGCGTTCTTGCGCTACTGAAAAGTTACTAAAAGTTACCGGTTCCGCTACCGGATGTTCATAACTGAAATCTAAACAGAGCTAGGCTGAAATGACATAATCATATACAGTAATTTGAGCAAATATATAGTCCTTGCCTAATCATATGTGCATTTTCGTTTCCAACAACGACACTTGTAAAGCTGTTGTTAAACCTTATTTGAGTGGAATTAGGCAGTTATTTAAGCAAAAGTTAGCAGGGGGGTGATTAAATCCAATGGCAAGATGCTAATTGTTAACATTGTTCCAATTCAGGTTTAGCCAATTTTAGGCACAACACTGAGACCAGGACAGCATCACTCCAGCCTTACATACTATTTTGGGGGTAAGTAAAACAATATAACATTTTTCAAAATGGGTTAACTATCCCTTTAAAACCTTCTTTCAACATTTCATGGCTGGCCTATGAAAATGGGGATAACACTCATTTTTTAGAAAGCCCTGGTTATATAGAGTGTGAGGATGGAAGGATTTAACCCAATGTGCATGTGGTTTTGGGTTTTTGAAATGGCCAGCTGGCGAGATTTCCTATTTTGTGAATTAAACCAGTTGTGGAAAAAATACTATAGTGTGAAAATGTGGATCACTACTCCAGTAGAAATATTAATTTTTTAACAGTAATGCCTTTTCTGCTTGGCAGCCAGTGGGTGTTTTCCCAGCTTGTGTTTCTGAAGCACTTTTCAAAATTACCCCTCAAAATTCATAGCCATGTAATTAGATGTTTCTGGAAAGTGGAACATTATGGAATGTTTCAAAGCCAACAATTTGTCTAGGCGTGTCAGCATGAAAAATTTATATTTTTTTCTGTAATGTGTACTATGCAAAACTTTCGGGACTTTCAGTCTCCGATTCATTTTTAATGGTCGAAAAAATGTTTTTTTGGGTTTTTAATTGGCCAAAAAAATACATGTATCATCAGATAAGCTGAATCCAATGCTTACCGAAGCTTTTGCAATAGTAAGCTGTTTCCGTTTGAGGAAAAGTGCAGTTTCCGTAATTACAAAGAAATGAAGACAACAGAGCTGCGTTCACCTCCAGGATCATGTTGAAACAGCACATGCTATAAGCCGGCCCGCAGGTGTCGCTTACCCCATAGGTCTCTTTTACTTCCCGTATAAAATACAGTATACAGATAAGAGGGTGGCACTTTATATACTTTTACATTACATTACATTACAATCATTTGGCAGACACTTTTTATCTAAGTGCATACCAAAGGCAACTACAAAACGGATCAGACAAAGCACATCCTTCTCATAACGTAGCAGATTCCCTAGTAATGAACATTGAGTATAGTACACACAGTAAACTATGGGTAGGTCAGCGATACCTTCTAAACCATAAAATGAGGAAACAAGCAAAAAAACACGGAAAAGTACTATGACTTTTAAACTTAGAATTTTGGAACTTTTATTTGCATGAATTTTCATGGTACTGCCATATCATTGTGAAAATGAAATTTCCTCCTGTCATTTGAAGTGGTTTTGTTTGATAATGGTACTGCAAGTTATACATTTTAAGTACGTGTTTTTAGATTTTTCTAACCATCTCTGCAATGAGGATGAAGTAACATGGTTGTCTCATGTGCTCTGCAGAAAAAAATATCTGATGTTGGCTTTCTTGTTGCCACAAAGAAATACACTTATGATAATATTAGATATTTGTTGGAATATTATATGTAAACTAATGGATTTAAATGAGGGTGTTTTTAACTGTGCTATTGTAACTGTATATGTGCTTCTCTCAGGATTTGGTTTTTTGAGTTTGACAAAATTATGTTAACCTCTTAGCAGCAAAGCTGCCCATCAGCGTCGCAGAGTCTGGGTGCAAAGAGTTTCCCTCTTTGGAAAATGTAGTTTCTCAGTTGAAAAAGCTAAAATAGTAAAGTAGCTAAGAAAACAGACTGAGCTGTGTGAAGACTCTTGCAGTGATACTATAATGTTACTAAGATTAATCTGTGTCATACACACGGGACTCAAATTCGTCTCAAGTTCGGATCCCTGTAGAAAAAAAAGCTAAAAAGCTAGTTAATGCTTAATGCTAATGGGGAGATGAGCTAAGTGTAGCATAACAGTTATGGAAGTGGGCTTGCAACTCCGAGCTTGTAGGTTCAGTGCCGAGGTGGGGCGCTGCCTTTGTACCCTTGAGCAAGGTACTTAACCTTAATTGCTTCAGTAAACATCCAGCTGTTTAAATGGATGATATGCAAAGTATGTAAGCCAGCCACTCTGGGTAAAAGACTCTGCTAAAATGTTAATGTAATGGGTAGGCTCTGCGGAATCTTTCCTGATACATTCAGGCAGTACTGGGATGTTTCTGGCAGGACACAGACTCCGTAATGGAGGACCCTTCCTAATCACAGTTCACACAGTAGTTCATAGTGGTCAGGACGTTTTTTCCCCCTAAACAGGCTCATGTATCCTCGGCGGGAGGTGGGGGTTTGGGATGTTCTTGTACGTGCCTCACACCTGGTCGCTTTGCGGTTCAAGTGAGAGAGACTTTCAGCAGTTAAACCGGTGTCCTTTCCTCTTTTCCAGATGGCCGACCTCAATGGGAAGTGGAGGCGAAAATCATACGAGAGAAAAGCCAAGGAGTAAGTAGGACGCAATCCACAGCTGAACCGTAAATCTTGGAAATGTGCAGTTGTAAAACGCTTGCTGTTTCTCATGTTCCCTGTGAGCAAAGGACAATTTGATTCGGTTCAGAAGAGGCCAATGAAAACACTGCCATTTTAATTTGTCATCGATGTGCGATCAGAGAGCATAGTTTGTTGTCCTTGTAGGCGAACATTGTGGTGGAGGTCCCTCCGTACCACAGTAAGAAGGTGACGTCAGCCGTCCAGGTGCTGTTCTATATGTGTAACGGGAAGAGGAAAAGAAGCCAATCCCAGCGGTTCACCTACCTGTCAGGTACCGTAAATTGGGGGCTCTTTCACGATACATTGCTTTGCACCTGCTGTGGCCGATTATGACACGAATGGACATATGTAGCCAGCGAGACCAACAGCATTTTAGACGCAAAAATACTTACATATCGGAAAAGGGAAACTCCCCTCCTTAAAGCGTATTCTATAGAGCTTGCGTAATACTAGACAGTTAAAACGAAAACTGCCGTTATTCTGGGCTGTAGTAAATTGCTCAAAGCACCCAAAACGACTTGGCATATGCCGTTGCTAAGGTTATAATCTACTCTATTGGATAAAAAAGCCGACAATTAAACCAGAATTAACTGTAATGAATGAGACAGGCTTACAGGGCGTGGGGGTATTACGCGGCGACGTTTCAGATAGTGTAATAGCGGTATAAAGTGTTGTATATTTCTTGTACCAGACAATAAATGACCACTGAATTTTGAAAGGAACATCTCGATGTGTAAAACCGATGGTAGGATTGTGTATTTATTTCATATTTAGTAGCATATATTGCTAGTAGAATACATGGTAGAATGACAGTACTTTCAGTTTATTTTGCATTTGAGTGAGCAGGGCTTTTCACGGCTTTTCTGGCATACGATCAGGCTATTGTTGGGTTTATCTCGTTGCTATGACGTTATTCTAATTTTATATGATGAATAAATATATTTATGAACTCAAACATAGACGCTATTGTCCACTATGTCACGCATGGGTAGGTATAGACTAGGTGGGGGGTTGCTTGTTAAATGGACTTGCTACGGGAAAATAGTGACACTTAGAAACTCCATATTCGGCAGAAATCGTCACGAACCGTCTACCAATAAGTTTAAAACACAGAGTTTGTGATTTCCAATAATAGTTTGGCTGCAGTAGCAACGAATGTTTCAGTTGAGCAAAAAGGTTCCGCCGGCGTCACCTTCTACGCAAAGGAGCTAAGAAAACCCCGTAAATTTTGACACAGTATTTTGTAAAAGGGTAGCTTCTTGCGAAAACCTGGATGTGCAGGGAATATTTTTTTAGATATTGACATTTAAATAAAACTAGTAGAAACCAGGTGTAAATTGCCTCTGAAGGGCCAAAGTAAATAGATTTAAATATGTAATATTTCAGTTTAACCCTATTTACTTTGGCCCTCCAGAGGCAATTTCCTCCTGGTTTCTACTAGTTTATTTAAATATTAATATCTCATTTAAATGTCAATATTCCCTGCACATCCATGGTTTAAAGTTTGAATTGAAGAAGAAGCTGTATCATTCAGAAATTTGCAACATAATACATTTATTTCAGAATAGTCACATACAGTATATATACTGTATGTAAGCAATAATCAACGACGAGGTGTGCGTTACACAGTTTTAACCGCACGACGTTGAGGCGAAGTGGAGTGCGGTTAAAACCGTGTAACGCACACCTCGGAGTTGATTATTGCGCTTATACCATGGTTACCAACAATGATTATATAGTTACTTTCATATTTATAGATTTTTATTGATTTAATCAGCTGAAATTTAAATATACTTCCGCAGCTCTTTGGGCTTGTTGTTTTTGCGTTGTCATGCAAAACAGCTGGTTGGTAGTTCTAATTGAACAGAAAACATCTCGTTGCTAATTCTATTTCTTGTTACTAGTTCTATTTAAGTGCGTTGCTATGCAAACCCTCTCATCGTTAGTTCTGAAAATAATTGATTCTATCAGGGGAAAAATAGTTCCTTCTCGGTTATAACGTACAATTGTTACCAATTTTGGTTATTTTTGTCATGACATTATTTAAGAAAATTGTATGAAACCATAACTCAATCAGATTCAACATTACCTCCCTCTCTCTGTCTTGCTTTTTAAAAATGGTTTGGTCACGCAGTGTGTAGCAGATTCGTATCATGATGTCCTATGGGACCATCTAAAAAATACTACGGAGTTTGTTAGATGTAACTTATCGAAGAATTTTCGCTGGATAAAAAGTTTTCTACATATAGCCTATAGGCTACAGATTAACATGCTTTGTGAAGTAGCCTAGCTTGCATTCACAAGCAGTCAGCGTGTTGCCGACGTCATTTTACATGCAAATTCCTACTATGATAAATTTGTGTTTCCAACTGAATAAATAATGCACTTCTAACCGCAAAAATGTTTTGCTATATTGAAGTAGTTGTAACTAAGATATCTGCCGAATACAAACTTTTTTTAATCTGTAGATTAATGTTGTTTACCGATTTTTATAAATCAGATGTATGCTGTTGCTACGGCAATGTTAACTTCTACCTAGAGACGGATTTATGGCTCGCAGTAAAAAAAAGATTAGGCTACGCATTGCACATAAACACCATGCGCTTTGCTAACTCCGTGATAATGTAACTATGGCTAGCTATATAGTTACCTCGCCACGTATTGCATTTGCATTATCTGAAAAACAATGACAAAAGTTTATCGTAGCCAAAGTTAGCCTACTATTTGCAGCATACCTACGAGGCGAAGTAGCCGTCTGCCGTAGGCTACAGTAACGTTAGTCACTGAGGAAAATAAAGTAGGTAGGCTACATTCGTTTACTTTATTAATTCACTTTATTTATTCCACTTATTTTCTAGAACGTCTTGGACTCTGAATTGACCGGTCATGTTTGCCATTCCCAGGTTGCGTAGTACTAGCTGGCCAGGCAGGCAGCGCATTAATTTAGAACTGTGATTAAACTTGTGACCCGGATGACTGACCGGTTATACAGAATAACGACCAGTCATTGACCAATCAGAATCGAGTATTCACCCATACCATGGTATAAAATAACCATAACATACATCGCTGAATGTATTTAAATACGTTTAAAAAAAAACGTACAAAAGCGCGTGTGTATTTACACAAGAACAGCAACATACACTGCCCGGCCAAAAAAAAGGTTGCCATTGCACCCGTCATTAGGCAGGACAACCGAAAAATGTATTTCGGGAAATCAACATAAATATTGTGCTTAAAATGTCAGTTTAACCTTAAATAAACGTATTATGGACAATAACTGTCCTCATGTAATTAATGTGATATACGGACTGTTTTTGCGCCTTTTAAACGCACATTTTCCCAACATTCGATCAATGATAAGAGTAGGGCTCTGACGGCACCGAACACAGATCAGCGCAGCCAGTATTCTGTTCTATTCAGTGTCCCGCGGTCATTCTGGCAGTTGACTTGATCAACTGTTAGAATTCTGAAAGACTGTCAGGTCAATATTTTCGCTGGCCACTCTGTATATCCCGCCTTATAACTTAAAAGTCCCAGCTTATTGGTGAAAGGTTTAAACGTATTCTGAAGATTGACATTTCAGGCTCCCAATCATGCTAACGTTGACGAGCGCACTAAGAAGTTTAGGTAGCCAATAACACGGCTGAATGTTTTTGACGTAATTTACATAAGCACTCTATGCCCAGATCACAATGTCCAATCGACAATGACCAACGGAAGTTGATAACGATTCAGAAAATATATAACTTTTAACGATTTAATTCCATCTTCTACTGGGACTTTTGCCGTTTATCGAGGGTGAGACAGAAATTTTCGGTGCCATTGACCACAATCGAACGCTTTCACTTTTAAGATTCGATTGAACAAGTAACGTTAGAAGTCAATTTTTTATGGATTAGTGCTATTGGTTTCTGTTAGCTTCACCATTCTAGCCTCATATGGCGAACAATAAAGGCTAACAATAAACTAGCATTTACTTCTTGTAAGTTTTATCACCACAGCAGTGAAGTAAAAAGTCAATAAACTACGTTGTCTGTCAGAAATGTATTGTTAAGCTCACGTGAATTCATTGCTGTCTACGTTCTAAAGCTCCGGTTTGCCCTCCCTACCGTCATGCATAGTGCCCACTGTACAAGCCTCTGGAGGCAGTGTTATGATCTGGGGTTGCTTCAGTTGGTCAGGTCTAGGCTCAGCAACATTATGCAGCAATAAAATGAAGTTAGCGAAGTACCTGAATGTACTGAATGACCAGGTTATTCCATCAATGGGCATATGCCAGGATGACAATGCCAAGATTCATCAGGCTCAAATTGTGAAAGAGTGGTTCAGGGAGCATGAGGAATCATTTTCACACATGAATTAGCCACCAGATTCCTGACCTTAACCCCATTGAAAGTCTTTGGGATGTGCTGGAGAACACTTTATGGAGTGGTTCGACTCTCCCGTCGTCAATACAAGATCTCATCCAAAAACTTATGCTACTCTGGATAGAAATAAATGTTGTGACATTGCATAAGGTTGTCGAAACAATGCCACAACAAATGCGCGTCGTAATCAAAGCTAAAGGTGATCCAACAAAATATTAGAGTGTGTGACTTTTTTTTTGGCCGGGCAGTGTATTTCAGCCCTAAGTGCGACGGGTGGTCGCTGTGGAAATGTTTACTCTACAGGACTTTGCTGAAATGTTACAAGATAAACTCTTTAGGGTTAATCAGAAAACAGCTGTAGCTGAATATACTTGTAAGTACTTGGTTTCCTAAAAATATTTATACGAGAGTGTGGCAAAGTGAGTGCCACCCCTCGGTTCAAGAGGCGGAAGACAATAGTTCGGTTGGAGATGACTCCGTTTATTTGGGATCCGCCTTACACTGGCGGTTTACACAAACACAAAATACACAAGTTCGTCTCTCTCCTCGAACTCCCAGCAGTCTCCTTTTATGCCCTCAGGCTCACTGTCGAACAATCAAAGCAATTGGTTAATTACACAATTAATAAACAATCATCAATCACCAATTGCATGATTTCCGGCAGCTTTGCCGGCTCCATGAACCGCACGAGTTCACTCTCTCTCTTGCCGGCAGCGCCTAAAACCACGCCCCCCCAGAGAGATTTTGGAGAAAAAAAGCAGGTGTCTTCTAAACCGAAAGTGCACAGGTACTGTATATAGTAAACGAACCTATCTGTGACCATCCGTTCCATCACTTTACAAAGCACAGACGTGAGTGCTATAGGCCTATATGATTCCGGGCAGGCTGGATCTTTACCTGGCTTTAATATTGGCACCACTACTGCGTGTTTCCATGAGGTCGGCAACATCCCCTCCTCCCAAACAGTGTTCATAAGGGCTAGCACTTCCTCCAACCCCACATCCCCCATGTGCTTTAGCATTTCGTAACACAAGTTGTCATGCCCTGGCGCTGTGCTGCCTCCCCCTCGTATGGCTCTACGCAACTCCTCCAAATTAAAAAACACATTTCCAGCTCCATCATTGTCACTACTCTTCATTAGCTTCTCAGTCATTTCCTCCACCGTCCTTGCCCGAGTCCTGAGGCCTTCCTCCCCCACATTAGCCTCACTATGCACCACACGGAATGCCTCTACGCACATATCCGCCTTTTCCCTATAGCTTATAGCCACCCTACCACCTGATTGAAGCACAGGCATACCCACCTGCCTATAGACCCCGTCATCTTCCTGACCACTCCCCATACTTCACCAACAGGCGTGTCCATACCCAGTGTCCCACAATACTTCCTCCAACACTCCCTCTTAGCTGCCTTTATGACCCATCTAGCCACTGCCCTCAACCTTTTATATTCAACTATATTATTCATCATGGGATACCGCCTCAGTCTCTTATACATCTTATTCCTAGCCCTGATCACCTCATCACACTCCCTGTTCCACCATGGCACTATGCGACGCACTTTAGCCGGCCCCTTCCTAGGAATACTGTGAGTCGCTGCCTGGGTAATCACCTTACATAAAGTCTCATTCCAAACATCCACAGACCCACCCTCAACCCTACCCATTCCTTCAGTACACCTTTCCTCAAACTCCTCCCACCTAGCCCTGCTCCAATCAAATGACCTAGGCCTTTCATCCTTCTCCAGAGGTAACCAAACCCCAAACCTACACAGAATCGGACAGTGATCACTCCCCATTGAATACCTATCCAAAGTGTTCCAAACCCCCCTCCTCGCCAGCTCCCCTGAGACCAGCGTCAGGTCGATACATGAACCTGTCCCACTATTCAACTGAAATCTAGTCTGCCTCCCATCATTTAAACCAGGGGTGTCAAGATCCGATCCTGGAGGGCCGCAGTGTCTGCTGGTTTTTGGTGCGTTTAAGCACAAGTGATTAATTTAAGTCACTAATTGGCTAAGAAGTCCACACACCTTGTTCTCAATGCTTTAACTGGGTGCTGATTGAAAGGAAACCACAAATACCTGTAGACCTGCGGCCCTCCAGGACTGGAGTTTGACACCCCTGATTTAAACACACCAATCCATATAAATCCAATAATTCCTCAACCACCTCGCCATTTCGATCCCTGTGCGTGCTACCCCACAACGGGTTATGAGCATTAAAATCCCCCGCCCAAATCACCGCACCCGGCACTGCTTCCGTAATTTAGTTCAAGTCCCTAATGTTTAATTGGAGGCACGGGTTATAAAAATTAATCACACTAATCCTCCCCTGCGAACCCCATACCTCCACTGCCACACACTCCAGCCTCGTCTGTAACCCTATCCTCCGATACTGTATGCCTTCCAAAACAAACAACACAAAACCACCCCAGCCTTCTCTAGCCGATCTTCCCTGAGAGCAATATACCCTGGTATTACAAAATCCTAAACCGGCTTCAACCATGTTTCTTGTACACAGATTATTTCTGGTTTGTGCCTAAAAGTGCCTAAAAACCTTTTAAATTCCTGACCATTCGCTATCAAGCTTCTCACGTTACATTGCAGTAAATAAAAAGTCATGTACACTCCTCCAAAGCCTCTTCCCGTGATTTACACTCCACCGATGCCACATACGAATGCAACTCCTCTGGCTGAATCCCTGTTTTCCCAAAAAACTTATCTGTCTCTTTAACCAAATTCAAAGTAATATCCGACTTACTAATATTTTCTTTCGCCTTTTTAACCACATGTAGTATTTGGATTAAGAACCCCAGAAACTCCTTCCTCTGAACCACTATTAACACTGGCACCCTCACCGCTGTACTCCCCCTGGATCCCCCTTCTCCTGCTGCTACACGCCCTGTCACCGGCAACAGAGGCACCCTCTTCACCGCTTCCGCAAATGTAATTTTCTCCATCTCTTTTATTTTCTGCACTTGCAACGCCCGCACATGAAAGTCACAACCCCTATACGCCGTGACATGACTTCCCCCACAGTTACAGCACTTTGGCACAGACCCTAGGCACTCCGAAAACTCATGATCCCCCCCGCACTTTCCACAATGCCTCTCACCTCTACACACCGCCGCCACATGCCCATATCGCTGACATTTATAGCACCTTAGTGGCGGTCGCTCATATTCCTTAACTGGAAAGCTTAAAAACTCTAAACTCACCCTTGCTGGCAACTCCTCCTCGTCAAATGTTACTAGCACTGCTGTGCTATTGCTCTTTTGCCCATTCCGGAAGCTCTGAAACCTAGAAACTGCTAATACCTTAGCTCCTTTAAGATTTTTTATCAATTCTGCCTCAGTTATCTCCACCGATACTCCATAAGTCATCCCTTTCCTTCCCCTGGCACTGAGGTTCGCATTTAGACCATACGCAATCACCTCCTCTCCCCCCAACGACCGCAGATCCATAGCTTTGTCCCACTGATCTGCATTTTTGCACATTATGACCAGATTCCCATTTGCTAATATTTCAGCACTCTGAATGTCTCCCATCTCATCCCGCTATTTTCAGCAGGTTGGGGCTCCCATTCCCTATTTTAAATTTGAACCCCATCTTGAGCCCTTCCACCCGATTAGCCATCACTTTTTGCAGCTTGGGTCTAGCAGTCTGTTCCTGAGACATAGTTTGATCTCTTGCTGAACCATTCTCACTCCTATCCTTCCTCTTTCCATGTTGCTGCCACTCACCCCTGCTCTCCCCCGGGTCCATGATGTTGGGGTAACCACCCAACCCTACCAAACACGTTTATTCCTTTTACTGATTCTCTCCTGCTTGCAATTCAAAATTTCCCCTCTCTCCTGAGTCTCCCTGTTGGCTCAAACACAAGAGCCTCTCCGTGCAAAGTTTTGGCGCCAAGCGCGTGCCGCCTTCAAACCTCCCGGCTGCCCTCACTGAGTTTGCTAAATAGCTGGCTGCTGTTTGTGTTGTGGCGGAAGTAATGGTGCTGGCCGAGATTTCACCGGAAATGCATAGTATAGCCGCTGTGCATAGAGCCAATTAACAGCTTAGTCTAGACCCCCCCCTCCCCCCAGTTCTCATAGAGATCCATTCAAATGCAGAGAGGTTATAGTAACTCTTGTAAGAGTATCAGAAAATAAGATATCAAGAGTATTTTGATGTTGTTGGGTCACAGACATCAGGAAGTCATGGCATGCAAAGGATATGTAACCAAATATTAAATATGAGGACTTTATTTAAGTTTATGTTAATCTGTCCAATTACTTTTCGTCCCCTAAAATGGGGGGACTATGTATAAAAAGGGCTACAATTGCTAAACGGTTCACCCGATATCTACAGTTGAAGTCGAAAGTTTACATGCACTTAGGTTGAAGTCATTAAAACTCATTTTTAACCACTCCACAGATTTCATGTTAGCAAACTATAATGTTGGCAAGTCAGTTAGGACATCTACTTTGTGCATGACACAAATAATTTTTCCAACAATTATTTCTCTTTTAATTGACTATATCACAATTCCAGTGGGTCAGAAGTTTACATACTGTGCCTTTAAATTTTTTATATTTGGTCGCATATCCTTTGCATGCCATGACTTCCTGATGTCTGTGACCCAACAACATCAAAAGACTCTTGATATCTTATTTTCTGGTACTCTTACAAGCGATACGATAACGTCTCTGCATTTGAATGGATCTCTATGGGAATTGGGGGATGGTACTAGATTTAGCTGTAAATTACACTGGAACAGTATGTAAAAACATGGTTGGCTAAATGGCTGTAAGTCATCAAGGGTCTGACATATCAAACAAGCCTTAAACCATCACTCTGCTGCCAGAAATACAGTAGATATGGACGGATAACTTGAAGGGTTTCTTCTCCTGACTTATTTTTCCATAGAGTTCAATAGGAAAATTTGTCAGGAGAAACAACCCTTAAAGGTATACTACAGATCCTTTCCAAAAAATTAGAATATCATGGAAAAGTTTTTTTTTTCCATAATTCCATTCAAAAAGTGAAACTTTCATAGATTATAGATTCATTACACACAAAGTGAAATATTTCTAGCCTTTATTTGTTTCATTTTTCATAAGTTTGGCTTACAGCTCCAGAAAACCCCCAAAACAGTATTTCAAGAAATTAGAATAGTGTGTCGAAAATCAGCATTTACTTCAGTTATTTCAGAGAATGAATGTTTTAGACTGAGTGTCACACTCTAATCATCTAATTTACTCAAAACACCTACAAAGTTTTTCTACAGGTGTGTCATTAAATTGAACAGGTATCTCAGTTTGGTTCAGTATGGGGAAGACTGCAGACTTGACAATTGGCCAGAAACCATCATTGACACCCTCCAGAAGATGGGTAAGCCACAAAAGGTCATCGCTAACGAGGCTGGCTGTTCACAGAGTGCAGTGTCCAAGCATATCAATAGAAAGTTTAGTGGAAGGGAAAAATGTGGCAGGAGAAGGTGCACAAGCAAAAGAGATGACCGTAGGCTTCAGCGGATTGTCAAGCAAAGACGATTCCAAAATTTGGCGGAGAGCAGAGGGAGTGGACTGAGGCTGGAGTCAGTGCTTCAAAAACCACCACGTACAGAGTGTGACACTCAGTCTAAAACATTCATTCTCTGAAATAACTGAAGTAAATGCTGATTTTCGACACACTATTCTAATTTCTTGAAATACTGTTTTGGGGGTTTTCTGGAGCTGTAAGCCAAAATTATGAAAAATGAAACAAATAAAGGCTAGAAATATTTCACTTTGTGTGTAATGAATCTATAATCTATGACTAAGTTTCACTTTTTGAATGGAATTATGGAAAAAAAAAAACTTTTCCATGATATTCTAATTTTTTGGAAAGGATCTGTATGTAGTTTCACTGTAAACAACTCTTTCTTTGTTTACATTCAAATTTTCTCCCCAAAAAACATTGTATGTATCCTTGTGGTCTAATAAACATGTTGAATGTATTTCCTACCTCATAAGTCGTTCGCAAAGTGTTTTTTTGTTAATGTTTTGAATGTTACACTGTTGACATCCCACCGCCAAATAGTTGCCTTTGAGATATATGGTAATGAAAATAACAGGGGCCGCAGACACACCTCTCTCACTTAAAAAAAAAAAAATATATCAGTGCGTTGTTTTCTCCTTGTGTGCTCATAGGCCTCATGGTAGGATAGTCGCGTTCAATTAATGTTTCTTTCATGCCTATGGCTTTTTCTTCGAAGTCTTGGTCAGAATGGCATAAGCGGCAGAGTCGCATAAATTGACTTTTAGGCAAACCCCTCTTATGGGAAGAAGGGTGGAAGTTGGTCATAAGTAGCGTATTTATGTCCGTTTCTTTTGTATAGAGCGTAGTGATAAGTCACATTCCCATTTTCATTACCCACATATCCAGAAAGTGCACTTTATTATAATCATATTCTGCAGGGAATCTGAGATTAGGTTTTAGACCATTCAAATAGTTGGTAAAGTCATTCAATTAATTTTCACAGCCTAAGAAAATACAAAATATGTCATCCAAATATCTAAACCATGTAAAAATTTGTTAATGGAAGGATTGCTTGAGGTGTAAATACATTTCTCTTCAAAGAGACCAACATATAGGTTTGCATAGTTTGGTGCAAAAGTTGATCCCATTAGCAGTACCCCTAATCTGAAAATAAATATTGTTTTCAAAGATGAAGTAGTTATATTTCAAAACAAATTAAGCTAGGTCAATAAGAAAATCTGAAGGGGGTTTTTCTGAGTCTCGATTAGCCAGATAGAAATGAAGAGACTCAATACCGTCGTTATGTGGAATATTTGTATAGACATCGAAACAGGCTAACATGGCATTTTCAGGTATTTCAGGCAGGTTGGATAAAGAGTCAATGAAATGCATAGAGTCTCTATTTCCCACTAAACGGTTTCCGGTAAATATTTCCATTCAAATTCACGCCACCAAGCACTTCCGGGACAACACACGCTAACGTGGGTAACGCAAATTATTAATATTATTTATTAATTGTGTAATCTTTGTGAATTTTTATATTATAATGTTAGAATGGGGGAATGATTTGCTTGTTGAGTATATGTGTTTATTGTTTTTGGGGTATAATATTGTGGTTCAGTGCATAAAGCAATATAAGTATCGAGGTATTTTGTTGTATTGTGATCTTTCTTGTCAGATCATTCAGGCTTCCTTTTTAGGAATAAGTCTTGCCTGTCTATGGATAGTTGGAAAAAGAATGTGCAGGCTGCAATATTACCAGTATGGTGACATTCTATATATGTATAACCCCATGTCTGTTTTTAAATCTCTGGATGCCATTTATTATAGTGCGCTACGGGTTATCACAGGTGATAAGTACAGGTCACAATGAGTGGGTTGGTTCTCTCTAGACCTGCGGAGGAAACAGCATGGTATTTTATTTGTTTATAAAACTTGACTTACAAAACTCCCTCTCTTTTAACCAAGCTTCTTTCAATTAAAACCTCAAATTATTATACTAGATCTCAGGGTTAGATCTCTTGTTTTAGGACTGAGTTGAGTAGAAATGCCTTTAGTGTTTCAGCACCTTCTATGTGGAACGAAATGCAAGAATCATTAAAGCTGAACTCCTTGGTGTCTTTTGAATGTTTAAATGGTTCAGAATCCTTTTTTAGAAATAATTGGAGACAATCAGGATTGCTGACAATGCTGTGGTATCTTAACAGTTATTTAAATTTCAATGGAAACACGTAAAATAAAATACTACTAAAATGGGAATGAAAACACAAAAAAACAGCTAAATACCAGGAACATTGTAGCAACGTTGCAGCATAGTCTCTTGGAAAACCTTTTATTGAGATCATGTTTGAACGTGGCTACAACGTTGTAGAGCAATATTGCAGCAACGTTGCACAGGGTTGTAGTATGAAGCATTCTTAGTTTATGTTACTAACCTTTGTCTGGGGCTTTTGTAAAATATTTCCAAAACTCCATCTTTCACTGTTCACATTAGAACAATTGGCAGAAGCAAGACATTCTAGGATGAGCGGTACTGGAGCTTGCGGAGTGGTAACATTCTTATAGCACTCATCACTCTAAATAAATGACGTCCGCTTCCCCTCCTTGCTCGCTCCCATACTATGCCACACACAACTTTGAGAATCAGATGCACTCCGTCGTCCTGGTATGAAGGCCAACCTGCATCTCCAGAACAATATCCGCCGTGCCTTGTCACATGTTCCTCACTGGCTGTATACAGGCATCCGGGCTGAGCTAGGCTTGCCGAGTCTTGTTTTAACAAAAAGGCTGCTGTAGAATTTATTTAAAATTAATCTTTGGGCAGCAATGTTTGGAGAATTTGATGTATATCTTTACAGTTGCTGTCCCGGGTGGGATGTGGCTGTTCTGCCCTTGAGCCAAGGTTCGGAATTGGTTCAGTACACATGCAGCAATACAAATGGGCAAAATGTGAAATGTGAGCTATGTAATTTAGCCTGGATAAGTATGGCTGTTAACTAAATATACAATATAACATAAATCAACAGAATAACTGAACTCTGCTCGCAGCCCAGCATGCTGCCAATTAGGGAAGAGCCCAATGAGTCCTCAGCAAGTTCCGAATGGACCCCCGCATTCTCGAGAGAGCAGCGAGCGAGGGGGCCCTTGCCCTAAGCAGCCAGCACAGGAACATATGGGGAGGGGGGGTGTCTGGGGGCACCTCGCAGCAAAAGCCCTGTCCGGCCTCTTAATCCGGGGCATCGCCGATCCTCGGTTGGTCGGCTGCATCCCCGGGGCTCGGACATAAACACACTCATTGTGTCCTCCAGTGACTTTTTTTTGCGGAAGGCTACTCTCACAATCCAGCTGGCAAACTGCAATAGGGAGTGGGGTTCCAAACCTGTTTTTCCCAACAGGGGATTCCTGCATAACTGCAGAAGGGGCTTACAGCTTGCTGGGCGGGGCTTGAGGGGCTTACAGCTTGCTGGGCGGGGCTAAACACTAGTGCGCATGCGGATGGACCGAATTTGGGTTTCCAGATTCTTTATTTAGTTTATTTAGTATTAACATCGCATTAATAGATATTCTATGTCCTTCTGTATGTATTAGTTCGCATATATACATGTATTCATCAACTAACATTCAAAGATATACATTCAGAAATTATTAATACATTCATTTTTATTTTTTATTTAACATTTATTTATCCAGGGGAAACCCATTGAGACCAAGGTCTCATTTACAATGGTGCCCCTGGTTACAACAAATGTCACAAGCAGCAATGATACAGAAGGTATACACAACTATACACAAGGTAGCCTACACAAGGTACACAGTACTGAAATATAAATACTAAAATGCAAGAGTAAACATAGCAACAGTCATACATATATGGTGCAAATATACAAGATACACATAACATATTCACATAATATGGTGCAAATACACAAGATACACAGGACATAGTGGTGTACTAAAATACTAAGGATACTAAATACAGGAGAAAACATAGCAGCAATCAGGGAAGAAAAGCAATATTGGAACAATGAGTTTTGAGTGTTGATTTGAAAATTTTTGCTGAGGTTGCATCCCTGATGAAAGCTGGCAGTGCATTCCACAATTTGGGTGCACAAAATGAGAATGCAGTCTCCCCAAATCTTTTCTTGTGAACGTGTAGTATACAGAGAAAGCCAGCATCAGAAGACCTGATGCTGGTCTATGCTGGGAAGTGATGTTCACTAAGCTGGTAATGTGATGGTCTTGCTGGGAGACCAGCTTGGGTATACTGGTAGTGTGATGTAGTAGGAAGGGTCCCCATGCACCCCATGGGTATATTTTTTCTAACTTATTTAAGTTAAGTAGGCCTACCTGACACATAAACTTTGGTTACAATTTTCATTTTAATCATTTTCTGGAGGTTTAAATTGCTGGGGTCAAATTGACCTCAAGGAAACCAAATGTAATGTAAATTTGAGGATAGCAGGTGGTTAAATGCACACAAGATTACTTTAGCCTTTCCTGAGCTAGACATTATCAAACAGATCTATAAGCTGATTTATGGATGTCTGGCATCTTTATGTCATGACAGCTAAAGCTCCTTTCGGTTTAGTGTCTGTGGCTGTGCAGGGATTTACCAGATAAAAAACTTTATGTTGGGAGAGGTATATGTGCTTCTTTGATCTCTGTCATCTTTTATAATATCCTCTTAATGGTTTATTCTGTATATATGGTTGATCAGTAAACACAATGGGTTTGATAAGCGTTTATTTTGTGTTTCTTATTGTTTTGATAAGGAACTCATGGAGATGCAAAGATTCGATTCGAATCCAGGTACTTTGTGGAAAACGGAAGGCCCACAAAACGGGCAGTGATAGCTGCTGCAACAGGATGTGCACTTCACTAGTGGCGGAAGTGAACGGCCTCTCTGTATTGTTATGTGGTCCTGGAAAAAAAGAAGATAATTACTTTCAAAATGTCAAGGTCAGGTGTCCCAACATTCAAATAAGCATATCTTCTTCCACTATATTCAGATTTCAATGCAAAAAAAAAAGCTTAGGATCTGCATTTTCATAATCTGTAAAACAACTGAAAAATGACCTATTGACTTAAGGACCAAAACACTAGCTGCGGTCACAAATGTAACAATAAGCAGCCTCTAACTGATTCTGCTGTTTTCACTATGCTATATGAGCATCAAGTCATGTTTCTCATTTTGGACTAAAATAGAGAAATTATGCTCAAGCTTATAGTTGTGTGCACTATGCACCGGGATTTGTTTTAGCATTACACATATTTTCAAGGTGGCTTTGATGATTGAATAAGGAACAAATTCCAACGTATGTGTTTTTTACAACGATGTTGACAATGTGTATTGCGGTGGACATTATAGAGAATGTGAAGTTGACCACCTTGTGAAAATGGTTTGTGTTTAACATAGCTTTAACATTAGTTCAACATTAATAAGTAGTCTTCCTCAAAACTTGGCGGCCAAAATGATGGCAACTTCACATTCACATAGTTGGGGTGGGTTGGTTGTTTACAGGGAATATTAGCTAACGTGCGTTAGCTAGCTAGTGCACATGCTAACAAGCTAGCTAAAGTTAGCTAACGTTAGCTCAACACTGAAGCAAATGACAGACCGAAAATAGGCCCTAATGTCCAAAATAGCGAAGGTGCCCCTTAAGGTACTTACTTTTTCACTGGAAGCCATATTTGGTTCTTCTTCAACCGAATGAAAGTTTAAACCAGAGCTAGAGAGACTCTCTCATACAAACTAGTGTCTGCTCGTCTGCTTAAGTTCTGGCAACACAAATTCGATCCATCCGCATGCGCACTAGTGCTTAGCCCCGCCCAGCAAGCTGTAAGCCCCTCAAGCCCCGCCCAGCAAGCTGTAAGCCCCTCAAGCCCCGCCTAGCAAGCTGTAAGCCCCTTCTGCAGTTCTGCAGATACACCCTACTCGTTTTTCCTCTCGTTTGTTGCTAAGCTACCATGGCTCTGGGGTGATCTGCCCCGTATGGCACAAGGACAAACAGCATATGCCACTTTGGCTTCATCGCTGGATAAAAATATCTCTCAAAACATTTGTTTGATGAGCACCAGATTGGTAAATAGGTTACCATTTATGTAAAGGGTACCGTTGCAGTGATTCTGTGTGGTGCCCTATTCCCAAACAGAGGACGAAACACAAAGACAAAAAAACACGTGAAGTACTTGAACAAAGCAGAGGGTCAATGAGAATGACTTCTGAATGTGCATTTATTGTATAATGTATCTCACCAAAAAATGTGTTTTCAATGTAAAAAAAAAAAGCCAAGTTGCTCACGCATAGCCTACAAAGCACTGTCTGTAAGTCCTTAATTCCAACTTGCAAAAACTAGGCCTGCCTGTAAAAGTATTGATATCAAAATGTGGCCAAGTTACAACTAACAATATTTCCTGTCGTAGTTCACACTAATTAAACTAGCTCAGTTAACGAATAATTACGCTACAGAAAGGATATGTGTATACTTTGTTGTCAAGTTTACTTTAGAAAATGTACAGGTTTTAAAATATTCGCTGCTGCGACAGATGTCTCTACAATTCACAAACCAAGAAACATCATTTACAATAGAGAAAGGGGGGATGAATAAATAAATGCAGATAACAATTAGAAATATTTTGACGTAGAAAATAGCCTACATATAGCATTTTTACAAACCTATCCAGACATGTTCACCCAGTTAATGTAGCCTACTGTATGTTTGTGGGTCAGATGATGCCAAATAAGTAATAGTACTAATTTGTTAACATAATAGTTATGTGATTTGCAAACAGAATTTTGTGAACACAAGAATGTCTAGGCTCTGTAGGATCACACAGGTTTCTATAGAAATCCAAATAAATAAATACATCAATAAATACATAATAATAATACATTTTATTCATGCTGTGCTTTTCATAGACCCAAAGCACTAGATGCAGACAATTGTTCAAACATACCCTATTGTGTAGTAATTTTTAATTTCTAATGCAACACGTGAATCTCAGATTATTTCTACTATAAATGATTCTCTTTTCACAGTTTGATGTGGCACATACAGTTTCATTGACCACATTCTCTTGAGATGGAAAAACACAGGGCCAAGTTGCATTAAGTAATTTAGGAAAGTTTGGATAGCATTTCTTTGGAATGGAGCTAGTTCAATTAGTGTGAGCTACGATAGGCAATATTGTTAGTTGTAACTTGACCACATTTTGATATCAATACTTTTAAAGGCAGGCCTAGTTTTTGCAAGTTGGAATTAAGGACTTACAGCTTTGTAGGCTATGCGTAAGTAACTTGGCAATTTTTTTTACGTTGAAAACTTATTTTCTGGTGAGATTTCTCTTTGTGTACTAATGTCATGTAATGTCTTTGGTATGATAATGCATGAAGATATTGACGTCAAGAGAGACATGCATACAGAATACATGCAGACATGCGCATGCATTGTAGCTCAAAGAAAGACATGGGTGTGAATTCTGTGCTTTAGCCTACCATGAACTCCAACTAAATTAAAGTGCAGTAATTTTAACTGCATGATGGTATGTAGCCAATTTTAAAGGATTGTATCGCCTACACCTAGTAACTCCGCATAGCCTACAAAGCACTATTTTGTAGCTAACAAAATAATTGGTTTTTCGTAGCTGCAATAGCCTAGTAAAAGTAATGTGAAGAAAAATAAGTAAATAAATCTTTGCCAAGGCTGTAAACAGAGAACTGTTTTCTGTTTGTGTTACCTGGGGTAAATCGTTTGGTCTTTGTGGTACCAACCGTACCATGCAGGTGTAATTTAATTTTCTGTACTGCAATGGATGTATAATAAGGCATTTTGACTCGCTTCGTAGTAGTAGTTTCCTTTACACTCTTTAGTAGGTTCGTTTTCCTCACCAGCTGACTGACGTTCAAATTTCTCTGGCAAAGCTATTTCCCAGAGATCTTTGCATGAGAAAAGAAGACGATACTACTACTGTCAAAGAAGGTAGCCTACCACAGATAATCATTATGTTTTATGTTATGTTATTATTATATAGTGTTTGCAATAGACATTGTCTGCAGAAGTAGACTATGACATGTTCGGAGGCTATTTTTTTTTAAGTGACCATGAAACGCATGTCTTTGCTGAATTGATGGTATATAAACCCGAACCCATTAGGGCTTGTAGATTATATTATTGTAAATTCTTTATCCTTTTCACACAAAGATTTAAAAAAATTAACTGAACAGAGCTGAAGTGAAGAAATGAATGAAGACATAATAAAGAAATCTTGGCCGAGGCGAGCATTGAAGCTTCGGTTTCCACAGTGAGTCAGACATGACCACAAGAGCACAACATAAGGCTCCACACAGACAGTTTTTTGTCAATAATTCTATCGTGATGTTAACCAGGCGATAGAATTATTTTACATTAATGCAACAACGCAATGTTAACCAGGCGATATTTTGCATTAGAACTGTATTGTCTGTGCCTGAGAAATGTCATATTTGTTCCTGTACTGTGTAATTATTAACCTGCGGTGAACCTTTTGTTGGTAGTGAGTAGACTAACGTTGCCAAAGCAATTTAACATAAATCAACAGACCAAATAAGACTTATCTTGCGGTACCAGAAATTCTGTACCGAAAATAAATGTTAGGATCAGGTGAGAATCAAACTGACAATCTGCTACATGCTAGAGCAGCACCGTAACCACTAAGCTACAGACACTTTCACAGTTTGTGTAGTAGGTAGACAGCCTCTGAAGCATGTAAATGCGACGAGGCAATTTTAAACAGAGCTTCTGATAGGCGGATTAAAGGTGGTTGTCCAATGGGGAGAATTATTCTTTGAGGGTACGTAGGCAGGAAAAATAAGAAGAAGTGAAGAATAATAAGAATAAGAAGAAGAAGAAGAATAAGTGGAGGAGGAAAGAGAAAAACCTGCGAAATAACCCAAGTTTGGGGCTTTATTGTGTTGATGTTTGAAGTTGTATCTGAATGCTGTGTGGTTACATGAGGTCAGAACGTACAGAAGTAAATCTTTTTAAGGGCTGAGAGTCTGTGGTCATTGTGGTTACTTCTGTAGGAAACCCTGAGAAGTGCCAAACTCGGTGCTGTATAGGTATGGGGCATGCCCCGCCAAGCCGTAACTTGGCGGATGGCATACCTGCCATCCCAATTTCATGGTTATAATGCATTACAGGTATTGCATGCCAAAATGTCCAAAATATGTCATTTTAGCCCTTATGTAGTGAGAGTGCTTGCACTGTAATGATTTAATTATTTAATTTATGTGGTTTGTGAATTTTAACATTACCTTGGGGTATGTGAGTAGTTGCACTATTATAGTGTAGCACATGTCCATTGGAAATCAACTCGCATTCATATGACCCTGGACCGCATTTCCAAAAGACTACATATACTGGCATGCGGCAGTCATGTGATCCTGGGCAGGACTTGACCATCAGGACTGTGTTCCTGGTTCTATAAAACTTTGAGCAAACTTCCTGTTCTTTCTTCTTACCACTTCTTAGCTTACGCTCTTACTCACTTGACGTTAGCTCCAAGTTAAAGGCGCACTCCACCTTCTCAGCTGGGGAGGTGGACATATAGGCCGAGAGAATCGTTCCATCTCTCCAGTCATATGTTAGCATGTCCGAGCAAAGCCAGACTGGATCCAGAACTAGGGTCAGTCTATTTAAGTTAACGTACAGTTACCGTCATACGACGTAGCTTAAAGTGACAACCAGAGAAGCATGCGTAACCTAAGTTACCACGCATCAACGCAAAGAGTTCAAGAAACAACTTGCCGAAGGATAAAGGACCAGCAAATCTTCTTCAAAAGTTTCCAGCAACACTCACCAAGGACCAAGCAAGCTGCTTGAAAACGGAGAAAAAGGACAATCCAATCCAGAGACGCTGCCAAAAGACAGAACTTTCTGGACACATCAAAGCCACGGAACCAGCCTGTATGAGGTGCCGTTTAGGCCATAATTCATTTTGGACCTCTCACATACATATATTCTCACTCTCACATACATATATTCTCACTCACATATATTCTCTCTCTCACATACATATATTCTCACTCTCACATACATATATTCTCTCTCTCAAATACATATATTCTCTCTCTCACATACATATATTCTCACTCTCACATACATACAGTCAAGCCGGAAAGTCTCCCCACCCTTTCACCTTCTCCACGTTTTATTACGTTACAGACTTGCCAGATATGGAGTAGATGTGGATGGATCACTGCAAGGGTTGTTTCTCCTGACTTTTTTCCCCATAGAGTTCTATAGGAAAATGAGTCCGGAGAAATAACCCTTGCAGTGATCCATCCACATCTACTCCATATCTGGCAACAGAGTGATGGTTTGGGGCTCGTTTGATAGCTCAGACCCTTGATAACTTACAGCCATTTAGCCAGCCATGTGTTCCATACTGTACCAGTGTAATTTACAGCTGAATCTAGTCTCACCCCCCAATTTCCATAGAGATCCATTCAAATGCAGAGAGGTTATAGTATCGCTTGTAACAGTACCTGAAAATAAGATATCGACAATTTTTTTATGTTGATGGTCACAGACTTCAGGAAGTAACAGCATGTAAAGGATATGCGACCAAATATGAAATATGATACTTTAAAAATACGTTAAAGCAAAGGGTATGAATACTTATGTAAATGAGAAATTTTATTTTTTTATTTTTAATAAATTTGCAAAAATCTCAAAAAAACTTTTTTCACATTGTCATTATGGGGTGTTGTGTGTAGAATTCTGAGGGGAAAAATGAATTTAATCAATTTTGGAATATGTCTGTAACGTAATAAAACGTGGAGAAGGTGAAAGGGGTGGGGAGACTTTCCGGCTTGACTGTATATTCTCACTCTCACATACATATTCACTCTCTCACATACATATACTCTCACTCTCATACATATATTCTCTCTCTCACATACATATATTCTCACTTTCACATACATATATTCTTACTTTCACATACATGTGTTATCACTTCCACATATATTCTCACTCTCACATACATATATTCTCTCAGATATGTTCTCATGTTCACATACATATATTCTCATAAGAGAATGTATGTATGTGAGAGTGATAATATATGTATGTGAGAGTAGAATGTATGTATGTGAGAGAAAGTATATATAGATATACGAAAGACACTTAAATGAAACGGAAGGAATTGTGTTTATGGAATTGTGATTGGCTCAGAAGCTGACTGGTACCATAGATATACAAACATAGATACCTCAGTTGCCCTATTCAAATCTTCACGGCCGTCAAATTAGGGCGGTCAAGATCTGTGTAAAAACAAATGGTAGTGTATACAGGCACTACTTCACACCAGCGTTGCGTTGTGGGTATTATCGCCGTTTTTGCAGACACGCAAACTATAAACATTAACGGTAACGTTAGCTGTTATGTTAACACCTGCTGCAAATAACCCCTGGTTTTGTCACACATGCAAACAAGAATGGAAGAGAACTGTAACCAACGGTGAAGCCTTAAAGGGGACATGAAGCACTGGGTAAAGTGGCTCTGGTTCGTTAGCTTTTTACCTTAAATTAGATAGCATTCAAATCTCAAACCGACCCGTATTTGCTGGAAAAAGAAGTTGAAATTAGCTTTTTTTCCCCCCACTAGGGCGCAGCCATCTTGGACCAACTGCGGTCATGACGTCACTAGGTTGGTTGGCCTTTGCTGCTCAATGTATTCCTATGGGAAAATAGCTGACTTTCAGTGAGCTCAACGATGTATCGTGAGGAAAAAATAAAACAAAAAACGCACAGACGGTGCTTCTGACCATATTGTGTTGTTCATTCACATTGTAGCACTTTATTCATATACAAACTCCTAATGTACAGTTTTCCCCGATTAAGTTTCCAATCTGAACCACTAGGTGTACACAAATAGGCAGACGCCCTGAAGTTAGGCAGATTATATTTATTAACTTGGGAAATTTGTCTCTAGGGAGAGATGATGGGATTGTTTCTGGTCGGAGCAAGCATCGATGCATACTTCGAATTTTGAACAAACGGAGCACGCATCCGGGTACTTTATCCGTGCTACTGCACTTTTTGGACTCACACTCCAAGATGGATGCGTGCTCGCTATGCGTGCTCGGAGCATGGAAGTATGTGGTTTGGGACACAGCCAAGGTGTCTGCAAAAATGGCCGATAATACCCACAACGCAATGCTGGTATGAAGTCGTGCCTGTATACATTACCGTTTGTTTTTGCACAGATCTTGACCGCCCTAATTTGGCGGCCGTGAAGATTTGAATAGGGCAGCTGAGGTATCTATGGTTGTATATCTATGGTACCAGTCAGCTTCTGAGCCAATTCCTTCCGTTTCATGTAATTGACTTCCGTTTCATGAAAGTGCCTTCCGTATATATATATATATATATATATATATATATATATACTGTATATATATACTTTCTCTCACATACATACATTCTACTCTCACATACATATATTATCACTCTCACATACATACATTCTCTTATGAGAATATATGTATGTGAAAGTGAGAATATATGTATATGAGAGTGAGAATATATGTATGTGAAAGTGAGAACATATGTATCTGAGAGAGAATATATGTATGTGAGAGTGATAACACATGTATGTGAAAGTAAGAATATATGTGTGAGAGCGTCTTTGTGACAGTTCTCTGTAAAAAGCGCTATACAAATAAAATTGAATTGAAATTGAGAGAATATATGTATGTGAGAGCTCACTCTCACATACATATATTCTCTCAATTTCAATTCAATTTTATTAATATATGTGAGAGAATATATGTATGTGAGAGATCCAAAATTAATTATGGCTTAAACCTCTCATAAGCCCTAAAGCCTGTGTAGCTATTCCAGTACAGTAAGACTGACACAAAGATCCAGGCAATAGTTTAGGAAAACTTTTGTTTAATGTTTATTGTCAATGTAATTACATGTTTGAATGTATTCATTGTGTGTATTTAGAGTAACGTTAATTTATAACTTAACAAAGCAGGCTATCAACAGCATTAGCCTCACATAAGCTAAAGTTACAGAGCCTACTCTAACTCTAACACTAATTTACAATCTGCCTCCCTTTTAAATCGAGATATGTGCATGCAATCTCCCTGTACTAATACCTAACTCATTAGATATAGGATCCCATGCCTGTAAACGGATAGGGGTCTGGAATTTAGCTAGGCGTAGCTAAATTTCTATAGCCTCAATACACGCCATGTTTCAGGCCAAGTTAGCTTCATGCTAAAGCTAGATTTGTATTTCCCCCTCGAGATACGTCTTGTGATCTCTGAACACCACGTGTTCTGGCGCACATACAGAAATAGAACTGTGAATTCGATATGCCTCATTCTTTGCCTACACTTCGTTTCCCTTTCCATATCTTTCGCTGCTTTTAGGATGTTAGTTTTTGAGCCTATCCTCCAAAAGAACTTACGCCTTCAGATTAAGTTATTGATTATTATTTTAATATTTAAATTGAAATTCATGATCATGATTTAATAATTAATTTTATGAGACTGATTAATTATACTTTTGCACCTAATGTGAAGCCATATATATTGGAATTGGGGGGTGGGACTAGATTTTGCTGTAAATTATGCTGGAACAGTATGGAATACATGATTGGTAAAATGTCTGTAAGTCATCAAGGGTCTGAAATATCAAACAAGCCTCAAACCATCACTCTGCTGCCAGATATGCAGTAGATATGGATGGATCACTTTAAGGGTAGTTTCTCCTGACAAATTTTCCTATTGAACTCTATGAAAAAATAAGTCAGGAGAACAAACCCTTCAAGTTATCCATCCATATCTACTGTATTTCTGGCAGCAGAGCAATGATTAACTCTATTTACTTTGGCCCTTCAGAGGCAATTTCCACCTGGTTTCTACTAGTTTTATTAAAATGAATATTCCCTGCACATCCATGGTTTTAAGTTCAAACTGAAGAAGAAGCTGTATCATTCAGAAATTTGCTACAGAATACATTTATTTCAGAATATTCACATACAGTATATATATAATAACCATAACGTACGTTGCCTAATGAATTTAAATACGTTTAAAAAAGAACGTACGAAAGCGCAGCAACGTATTTCAGCCCTAAGTGCGAGGGGTGGTCGCTGTGGAAATGTCGACTGTACGGGACTTTGGCGAAATATAACAAGATAAACAGTTCAGGGTTCATCAGAAAACAGCTGTAGCTGAATATACTGGTAAGTACTTGGTTTCTTAAACATATTTATACGAGAGGTGTCTTCTAAACCGAAACTGCATCAGGTACTGTATATAGTACAGTAAGCAAGGGAAAACGGCGAATGCTCATTTGTACAACGTTTTAAAAAAGATTATCGTTTCTATACGTGAACATGATTTTCTTAGCGTGTATAAACGGTGCATTTTATGCATTTTACAGTCTGTGGCTGTAGCCAGAGGAGGGTCGTAAGTGCTTTGGGCTATTAATAGCGCCCTCCTAATTTATTGCACTGCAGTGTAACTGGAAAGCTGAGGTTTTCGCAAGAGGCTACCCTTTTAAAAAATACTGCGTCAAAATTTACGGGGTTTTCTTAAAGCTGTAGTTTATAATTTCAGACGAACATGAATACTGTAATTGAGACGCATGCATCTCAACCACAAGGGGTGAAGTTTATAGAGTTAAAGGCTTGTTCGATACATCAGACCCTTGATGACTTAGAGCCATTTAGCCAACCATGTGTTTCCATACTGTTCCAGTGTAATTTACAGCTAAATCTAGTCCCACCCCCCAATTCCCATAGAGATCCATTCAAATGCAGAGACGTTATAGGATCACTTGTAAGAGTACCATAAAATAAGATATCTCGGGCCCTATCTTACACCCGGCGCTAAGCGGCGCTAACCCAAATGCAAGTGTCTTTGCTATCTTACACCTGGCGCATGGTTCATTATAACGCCTTGCGTTCACGCCGTTTAAATACCATGTATTCTTGCACCCATTACAAGTGAACTGGGCGTGTTGGTCTTAAGATGAGGAGTGGCCAGGATTCTTTTTGGCGGATTGCTATCTTGAGCCAGCAGAAAGCGCTTGCACTAGAACCACCACAAACCTAGTCAAAAGTCATGTCGCAGTTGTTTACATGTTATTTTAACGGTGCATATAAGTGCGTCTACATAGGCGTGTGCACAACGCGCGTACCCTCCTGTCTGTTACACACAGGGGCGCGCACAAGCATGACTAAAATATCTAGATCACAATATGAAATATTATTATTGTGTAGGCTATATCAAAAATGCGTAATAATACACATACCTTTCCCTCAGCGAAGGGGAATGCCACATTACATTGCTCTCAGCCCACTCCATCAACATCCAGGCGATGTGCAATGGTACGGGACAATGGCTATCCATTAAAAAGGAGCTGATAACACCTGTATCAGGCCTAATGCGCGAATTGTCATTTATACCTAATGCGTGAATTGTCATTCAATGGAAAACTCGCGCACTGCAATAGACGGACATTTGAGTTCTGAAAATGCTCTTCAGATGTCATTACAATCCAGCTCTGTTTATCTAGGAATACAACCTGTAAGTAAATAGAATGGTTTGTGATTGAAAAAAGTTCAAAACCTTGTCCAGTGAATATTGCTTTTATTGTTTTTCAAATAGCCTAGGCTACAGCAGATTCGCTGTGCATAAGGTTTTTTCGATAGCCTGGTTAAAAAACAGAGATAAATGTCACCATGTTAACTGAATTGTAACCTTAGCTATTCTTCGTCCTTCATATTTTTTAAATTACAGTGACAAGGTTTCCATACCCTCAGCTTATTAAAACCCCGCTGATTTCACCTGTTATTCCATAACTGAACAAAAGATTTTAAAGAGAACTAAGTGTCTAATTAGAAACGAAAACAAATTTGCAGTATGTTACAATTAATTCACAATTCATTTTAATACCGTTATCTGCATCTGCGCTTTACAGGAGCAGGTCTGTTTCCCCTGCTGTAAATTGCCTTGGGAAAGTGGATTGTTTTAAAGCATAATGCTACCAGGAAAACAGGTTGGTCACATTTCCATAAGCAGGACATTATATAACAAGAGAAAATATGCGTGAACCTATGGGTTGCCAACCTGACAGCTTTATTGTATTTCGTGTCATCTTTAAGGCAAAATAACGTTATTTATTAGAATGCAGATAGGCCTAATGAACATGAGTTCATTGCTTCATTGCATAATCAAACGAAATTTGTTAAACAAGCAGGCTAATTTGGCGTTTTCTAAGGTGAGACGGAAGCCATTGGTAGCTTATTCTCAGCTGTTGCAGGTGCTTTTAATGAAATTTAACCGTATATATTTTGTAAAATAACAGCACTGTCCGGAATTACCGGGAACTGATAATGATTAGTCCGAATAATATTGATCATAGGCTACTATTGATCCATATAGCCTATTCCTTGGTCGCACTAAACACGCACGAGCATGTCTGTTTTGCCATCATATAAGCAATTCGCCAAGGTAGAAAAGCAGGCTTTTAAAGGGAATGGGATATGACATTTCGATTGGTTTATTGCATGTCACGCCCAAGACACAGCTATAATTAATGAAGAGACTAGGTTCAGCCCATTTGCACGTTGCGCCGTGCTTAGCGCCCAAAAAACACGCCGTTAAAATAGCAAAACTGGACTTGGACACCCCCTGGGGCTCTATCTTGGCGATCTTGGTGCTTGGTCTAAGCGCATGGCGTAAAGTCCATTTAGGGCATGTACAAGTCTACTTTTGCTATTTTATCGGCGTGTTTTTTGGGCGCTAAGCACGGCGCAAGGTGCAAATGGGCTGAACCTAGTCTCTTCCTTAATTATAGGTGTGTCTTGGGCATGACATGCAATAAACCAATCAAAATGTTATATCCCATTCCCTTTAAAAGCCTGCCTTTCCACCTTGGCGGATTTCTTGATGGCGAAACAGACATGCTCGTGCGTGTTTAGTGCAATCCAGGAATAGGCTAAATGGAGTATGATCAATATTATTTGGACTAACCATTAGCCTATGAGTTCCCGGTAATTCCCAACAGGGCTGTTATTTTACAAAATATATGCGGTTAAATTTCGTTAAAAGGACCTGCAACAGCTGAGAATACGCTATCAATGGCTTCAGTCTCACCTTTGACAATGCCAAAATAGCCTGCTTGTTCAACAAATTTAATTTGATTATGCAATGAAAGTGTCAAACATCAATTCCATGAGGCTGTTCTCATGGAGTTCTCGAAGTTCACGCTTCATCTGGAGTTCATTAGACTACCTGCATAGCAATATTGATAAAAAAAAAAAAACGTTATTTTGCCTTAAATACAAAAAAGCTGTCAGGTTGGCAACCCATATGTTCACACATATTTCCCCTTGTTTTATAATGTCCTGTTTATGGAAATGTGACCAACCTGTTTTACTCCTAGCGTAATGCTTTAAAACAATCCACTTTCCCAGGAAGACCATGAAACGTGCTACTTACAGCAGGGGAAACAGAGAACATGCAGCGCACATGCAAATAATGGCATTAAAATTAATTGTGAATTAATTGTGTAACGTGTAAATTTGTTTTCGTTTCTAATTAGACGCTTAGTTCTCTTTAAAATCGTTTTGTTCCGTTATGGGATAACAGGTGAAATCAGCTGGGTTTTAATAAGCTGAGAGTATGGAAACCATAGTCACTGTAATTTATAAAATATGAAGGACGAAGAATACTAAGGTTCAAATTCAGTTAACATGGTGTCATTTATATCCGTTGTTTAACCGTAGGCTATGGAAAAAACCTTGCACAGCGAATCCTTAGGCTTGATATAGGTGTTATCAGCAAATGGAAAGCCATTTTTAATGGATAGCCATGGTCCCATAACAGAGGATTACAGGAATTATTGGCAAATATAGGCTTGAGCCAGCATAAGTTGATCCAGGATAATTGCGAATAGCCTATAGCCTACATGTAACCTTACACGTATCATCGCACATCGTCTGGATGTTGATGGAGTGGGCTGAAAGCAATTTAATTCGGAATCCCCCTTCGCTGAGGGTCAGGTAGCTCTGTGGTCTTTGACCTATGGACCCTTTTATTATTATGCATTTTTTTATATAGCCTAGCCTACACAATAATAATATTTCACATTGCAATCTTGATATTTTTAGTCATGCTTGTGCGCGCCCCTGTGTGTAACAGACAGGAGGGTGTATGCGCGTTGTGCACACGCCTATGTAGATTCACTTATATGCGCCGTTAAAATAACATGTAAACAACTGTGACATGACTTTAGACCAGGTTTGTGGTGGTTTTAGTGCAAGTGCTTTCTGCTGGCTCAAGATAGCAATACGCCAAAAATTATCCTGGCCACTCCTCATCTTAAGACCAACTTGCCCAGTTCACTTGTAATGGGCGCAAGAATACATGGTATTTAAACGATGTGAACGCAAACGTTACAATGAACCATGCGCCGGGTGTAAGATAGCAAAGACACTTGCGTTTGGGTTAGCGCCGCTTAGCGTCGGGTGTAAGATAGGGCCCCAAGAGTCTTTTGATGTTGTTGGGTCACAGACATCAGGAAGTCATGGCATGCAAAGGATATGCGACCAAATATAAAAAATTTAAAGGCACAGTTAACTTAGTGTATGTAAACTTCTGACCCACTGGAATTATGATATAGTGAATTAAAAATTAAATAATCTGTCTGTAAACAATTGTTGGAAAAATGACTTGTGTCATGCACAAAGTAGTTGTCATAACTGACTTGTCAACACTATAGTTTGCTAACATAAAATCTGTGCAGTGGTTAAAAATTAGTTTTAATGACTTCAACCTAAGTGTATCAGTGGGTCAGAGGTTTACATACACTAAGTTGACTGTGCCTTTAAACAGGTTGGAAAATTCCAGAAAATGATGTCATGGCTTTTGAAACTTCTGATAGGCTAATTGACATTATTTGAGTCAATTGGAGGTGTACCTGTGGTTGTATATTAAGGCCTACCTTCAAACTCAGTGCTTCTTTGCTTGGGAAAATCTAAATAAGTCAGCCAAGACCTCAGAAAGAAAATTGTGGACCTCCACAAGTCTGGTTCATCCTTGGGAGCAATTTCCAAACTCCTGAAGGTACCATGTTCGTCTGTACAAACAATAGTATGCAAGTATAAACACCATGGGACCACGCAGCCGTCATACCGCTCAGGAAGGTTCTGTCTCCTAGAGATGAATGTGATTTGATGAAAAAAGTGCAAATCAATCCCAGAACAACGGCAAAGGACCTTGTGAAGATGCTGGAGGGAACAGGTACAAAGGTATCTATACCCACAGTAAAACGAGTCCTATATGGAGACACGTGACGCGGGCAACGGGGATGGCTGCTTGAAAGACTCGCTCTGTCCGCCCCTGCAGTAAAACTTTAAATAACCTTGCGAAAGTTAGTTTGTGTTGGAATACACACTATATTCGGACAGGATAAGGCAAGATGCCTAATCATAGCACCAAAAAAGTTGGGAATTCACTGGTTTCACCGAGTTTCGTCGAGGCTAACACAAAGGCTAGCGATCAAGCTAACATGGCTAGCGAGGACTCTGCGGACATGCTCGCACAGGAGCAAGCTCCTGGCAATGCGCCTGCTGCCACTGATAGCGAAGTGGCGAGAGAGCTAGCCAAAATGTCCAAGCTTATCAAAGGCACATCTGAAGCCCAAGACAAGAAACTAGATGATATAAAAAGATCTACCTCTGCAGTAGAAACTCAGCTAGCGGAAATCTCAGGACGTCTCAACCATGTGGAGGGTCGCCTAGCCTTCCTTGAGGATCCTAATCAGGGCCTCCAGGATAACCCCCTTGCCACCAAAGAGGGGCTTGAACGACTCAGGCACAAGCTGGATGATATTGAAAACAGGGAAAGAAGGAATAACTTACGGTTTATTGGTTTCCCAGGGGAGTGCGAGGGTGGCGATGCTCGGGCATTCCTTTGTGATCCAGACATGGAGCATCCAGTTCCCAGAGAGACTGGAGATCGACCGCGCGTATAGGATTGGAGCCAGGCGCCAGCCACAACCGGGCCAGTCACCGAGACCGAGGGCACTCATAGCCAGGTTCCTGAGGTTCCAGGACCGGGACCGTATCGGGGAGGCAGCGCATAAAGGAAAGGCCACCTGGAACGGGCACAACATAATGGTGTTTCCCGACTACTCCAAGATCGTCACCGACAAGCGCCTCGCTTCAATGAATGCAAGAAGTTGCTCCATGATCGACAGATGAAGTTCTCACTGGTTTTCCCTGCTCTGCTCGTCATTCGGACGCCAGAGGATCGCTGCGAATTTGATGATCCCAAGAAGGCACTAGCCTACATTCGTTCCCTGGGTTAGCAGGTCGCCTTCCTTCTCCAATGCACCCACACGGCCATTATTATTATTAGCCTATTATTTTTGTCCCCCTCTTGGAATAGGCCTAATTTTATTTTTTAATCTATATCGGATGGACATTTTCTTTGACTTGCGGTTATTGGATAGCGTTGTTTGAACTTAAACGGACCCTTTTTTCCAGTTCACCGCACACATGGTATAAAAAAAGGCAGGGCCTATTTATTATTAAGCTATTTCTTTATATCAGATGCTCACTGTTTGGACTTGAACGGATCCTTTTATTTCTATATATTGGATGGACACTTGTGGCCATGATCCGCGGTCAGGCTGTTTGAACTTGAACGGACCCTTCAATCAATCAATCAATCAATATTTATTTATATAGCGCATTTCACAACAAGTTGTCACAATGCACTTCACAGCAAAACAGCAAAACCCAGCCTAAACTCCCCACAAGAGCAAGCCAAAGGCAACAGTGGCAAGGAAAAACTCCCTGGTGTAACTAGGAAGAAACCTTGGAAGGAACCAGACTCAATGGGGGAACCCATCCTCCTCTGGTCGGCTCAGGGTCTAGGGCTTAAGGACCAACATGGTCAAAACAGCCAATGTCCATGATAATACAATTTGCAGCAGCTAGATGACAGTCCAGATGTGGCGGCAGTGACGGTGGGGAACCGGGCGCCGATGGCGGCGGGAGCAGCTGGCAGCGGTGGTAAGGAGGGAGGGGCAAGCGGCAACGGACAGGAAGCCGGACAGCAGCTCTCGAGATGCGGGGCATAAGCCCCGCCGGCAGAATGTGAAAAAAAGAGAGAGAGAAAACAGTTAGGGGAAGTGTAATAGAGCAGCAGGAGCACCAACTGGAGGGGTGGGGGGTGGGGAAGGGGTGGGAGGGTTGGACAGGTGCCCCCGCCAGGAGTAATCTATGGCTGCATAGCTATGAAGACAGAGTTTGAGGAACCATGCAGTCATGAGAGGGAAAACAGTCCTACCCACCTATCAAGAGCCAGCCCAGGAAGATGGGGTCACAGCTGTTGACAGGTGACAGTAAGGAAAGGATGCCACCCCACATTACTCTATGGCTAAATGCTTCTCTGGTCCTGTCTCCAGACTATAGCTCATTATAAGCCTGATCATAGAGGTGCGTTTTTAATCTAGACTTAAATATTGAGACAGTGTCTGATTCCCTTATAAGTTTTGGTAGGGTGTTCCACAGTAGTGGCGCTCTGTAAGAGAAAGCCCTTCTATTTTTGAATTCTTCTCCCTCTACTCCCGGGTCAAGACGGACACAGCCTGCGGCAAATTAAAAGGACGTCAGCTGTTATTGCTACTGTGTACGTTAGCTCTACTAAAAAGGGACACAATACATTTTTAAAATAAAGAAAGAAAATCACTGTTCTCTAACAAACAAGTTATTCCCGCAATTTGTTAGTGGGAAGCCAAGTCCCAAGTAACGTTACCCAAACACCTGTTGCTGCTGTCTGTGCAACTACTGCTGCTGAGTGGAGCTGCAGTTACATGCCGACCACCTCCAACTAAAATGTTTGTAAGCTAAAAACATGAAAAATGCAATAACGTAATGGACACTAAATAGACAAAGTATTGGAATATTTAGCTAATAGTTTGTGAAATAATATTAAACTCTAGCTTGAGACATTTAATTTGAAACAGTAAATTTAATCTCACCTCAAATGTCAATTGACAGAATTTTTATTTAATACAAAGGAATGTCCACTTCCGTAGCGTGAACTCAATAATGTGCTGTTGTAACTAGGCATTTAATTAAAGCCAAAGTGAGCGCATCTAACGTTAGCTGGCTAGTTACCACTTAGCTACTGTGCTGAAACTGGACTTATTTGGATGTTTGGTTAGCTTACTAATATAAAAGACCATGTGTTAGGGTTTGCAGATCTATATTTAAAATGTTAACGTTCGCTAATGTCGAATAACATTAACGTTACCAGACTCCATCTCGTAAACAAACCGATGATAATAATGTCTTCATGAATGAGATATGGTTTGCTATTTTATGCCATGCCAGCTATCTAGACCCTCTGCTGATGTCTGTTCCGTTAGGTTTCCACTGTCACTGTGCTGGTATAGCTATCTAGCAAATGAGACAGCACGTTGAAAAAAAAAAGTAAATTTTCCAAAAGGTCAGTAGCCTACTTTCATGGTTGAGAACGCCATGTTTGTTTTGACGGACACAAAGCTTGACGGACATAGCAACAGTTACTACTGTTGTTATCACGTGACACGCAGCGCGTATCGGATCATATTTTTTTCTCCCCTCCGATATCCGATCCAGCGTTCTGGGCCAGTATCGGCCCGATACCGATGCCGTGGATCGGATCGGGATAGAGTTCCAAATATAAAAAAAAAAATTTCAATTCACAAAAAATCACTGTTCTTTTGCAGAGATGTTAAACTTGCTACAGTGACAAAGACCCGGATGTGGATCATAGATCTTTACTAATTGGGTGGGCGCCATCTTGAATTTGCCGACATTCTGGCTTAAATGTACTGATTTATTACTTCTTTGTGTTTTTCCTTAAACACTTGGCTGACTCTCATGAAACTTGGCAAATAGTTAGAAGTTGTCATCTCACAAGCCCTCACCAAATCTGGTGGCGATAGGCCAGTTGGTGGCAAAATGAACAAATTTGCCTCAAGAAACCATGAAGTCAGCCATATTGGATTTTCCTCTAATTAGCATTTTTTTTAAAACACTTAAAATGCTACTCCTCCTACAAAATTTGGCCAATTTACATGAAACCAGGTACGCGAACTCCTTCGACCATGCTTCATAAAAGATATATACAGAATTTTGATATTTTAAAAGATGGCCGAATGACGAGCCAATGAATTTTCAATGGGCGTGGCTTATCACAAAAATGTTAATAATTCCAAAACTATTTGACAGAAAGGTATGCAACTTGGGAAGTCTGTTAAGAGTAACATCTAGACTTGACATCTCTAGTTTCAACCCAATTGAGGCATGTGGTGGCGCTATATAGATCCAAATATAGGAAAAACATTTTTTAATTCACTGAAAATAATTGACACGCCCACTGCATACGCCCCGTTTTATCTAGAGTCACAAAATGTGGTATAGAGGTCCCTCTGCTCATACTGAACAAATTTGCTTAAAGGAACCATCAAGTCACCCATATTGGATTTTCCGCTAATTAGCATTTCTTGTACAACACTTAAAATGCTACTCAAATGCTACAATATTTGGCCAATTGAGATGAAACTTTGTATACACACTCCTTATACCATGCCTTATAAAATGTATGTACAGAATCTTGATATTTTAAAAGATGGTTGAATGACGAGACAATACATTTTCAGTGGGCGTGGGACCTGAGCTCTCCAGTTTCAACCCAATCGAGCCACGTGGTGGCACTATAAAGATCCAAATACGTATAAGAAAATATTAAAAAATTCACTAAAAATCATTGACACACCCACTGCCGATGCCCCGTTTGATCTACAGTCACAAAATTTGGTGTACACGTCCCGCTACTCATGCCCAACAAATTTGCCTCAAGAAACCATGAAGTCTGCCATCTTCGATTTTCCGCTAATTAGCATTTTTTGTAAAACAAAATGCTACTCCTCCCACAGAATTAGACCAATTTGCACCAAACCTGTTCGAGGGACCTATTTACTAAGGCCTATGTCAAAAATTGGCCGAATGAGAAGCCAATGAATTTTGCATTGGGCGTGGCTTATCACATAAAGGCTAGTACTTCTAAAACTGTTTGATATAAATTTCTGATACTTGGTTGGTAGATTGAGAGTTAGATCAAGACTTGAGCCCTGCAGTTTTAACCCAATCAATCCGTGTGGTGGCGCTATAGAAATACAAATGTTGGGATGGCAGGTATGCGATCCGCCAAGTACACTATCTATGCTTAACAGGCCGTCTACCTACCATACCCACTGTGAAAGTTCTTGTAATTTAGTGGTTAAGGCATTGGACTGCCATGTAGTAGGTTGATGGTTCGATCCCCACCTGTTCCCAACATTTTTTTGGAGGCACACAATGTGCACATCATGCTAAGAATGTTCTTTTAACATAAAACAAGCTATTTTTATTGCAAAGGCTAAGAAATTTCACAATATTACCAGTTTGAATTATGAAGTCAGTAAGCCGAAACAACCTGATACCGCAACACAAAAGTCTTATTTGGCCTCCTCATTTCTGTTATCCTGCTTTGGCCTAGTGGATACAATCTTGGCTTTCCATGTGTGTGGTCAGTGGTTCGATTCCAGCTTGGTACCAATGGTTAAGTTAATGTTTGGCAAAACTATTGTGCAAATGCTATGCTTCTTTTAATGTTGTTTTCACATTAAGAAACACCTTTTTATTGCAAAAGTTAAGAAATTTAACAGTATTAATTGTTAACTGTTTCACTTTTACTTAAAAGATGTAATATGCAAGCCCTTACTGGATCGCGTTAAGATACCATCAACAATGGCAAAAGCCCTGATTAGAAACAAATATTTGTATTTTGGGTCAACCCTGTCTAGAGTTGTCTACCATTTTGCAGTCTCTGTGTTTGACAAATGCTGCTCATGCCGCTCAGTCCCTGGGAATCGCTGCTTGCAGCTATATTTTTCAATGTAATTACATGTTTGAATGTATTCATTGTGTGTATTTAGAGTAAAGTTAATTTATAACTTAACATAGCAGGCTATCGACAGCCAATTAACCTCGCATAAGCTAAAGTTACAGAGCCTACTCTAACTGACTCTAACACTAATTTACAATCCGCCTCCCTTTTAAATCGAAATATGTGCACGCAATCTCCCTTTGTACTAATACCTAACCCATTAGATATAGGATCCTGTGCCTGTAAACGGATAGGGGCCTGGAATTTTGCTAGACGCAGCTAAATTTCTATAGCCTCAATACACGCCAAGTTTCAGGCCACGTTAGCTTCATGCTAAAGCTAGATTTGTATTTCCCCCTCGAGATATGTCTTGTGATCTCTGAACACCACGTGTTCTGGCGCACATACAGAAATAGAACTGTGAATTCTATATGCCTCATTCTTTGTCTACACTTCTTTTTCCTTTCCATATCATTCGCTTCTTTTAGGATGTTAGTTTTAGATGTGTTTGTTATTTAATAAATTGTATTTTGTTAAACCTGGTCGTCGGTATGATTGTTGTTTGGATAAACATTTGAGCCTATCCTCCAAAAGAACTTACACCTTCAGATTAAGTTATTGTGTAGCTGTCTCAAAAGTAGAGACTTGGTTTGTGCTACATTTCATTATAATTTAATGAAGAATTTAATGTGGTTAATAAATACAGTTGTAAATAAATACAATGTGGTTAATAAATACAGATATAAATAAATACAGGTTAAAAATGTGATGGTTAAAACCAGTTTAAAAATGTACTTTTCTTTTGAAAACGAGTTGGGTCACATGATCATTATAGTAGTTTACATGATTGCATTATGGGAAAGATAAGTTGCACCGGCAGAGAAGCTACCGTTGTGCAGAGAGAGAGAGCGTCCATGAAAGTTCTACACATTCTACACATGGTCTAAGGTCGCACACGGTAAAAAGACATTTTTATATTGTTGGTGTATCTTATGCTTTTGTGTTTATTTGGTTTGTGTAATAAGATAATTTATTTTCCATGTCATTTATGTCACGTTAGTTAGGCCCTGTGCAACAATGGACTCTAGCAATGGCACAGCCATCTTTGTAACGTGCCTCGTTGTGTTTCACTTTTAGTTTTCACGTTGTCTGACGATCTAAAGAGAGAGAGTGAGAGAAATAAATCTGAAGACACCAGTATGATTCGTGGCCTTATTGTTAGCATTGGACCAGTGTAGTTACAGTGAAAACGTAACGTCAACGCGGCCAAGAGAAGCAGTGAAGCTAGCTACACCCAGCGCAGCCAGTGAAACTAGCCCGCCAGAGCAGCGAGGGAACTGAAACAACCGCCAGGGCGAACGAGAGAAGTCAGCGCAGCGCAGGAGCAGCGTCATCCGGAGCCGGAGAGGAATTCCATTGAGAAATCCGAGAGACAGTGCAGAGCCGCGGATTCACCACAAGAGGGAAGCGGTGGACAATGAACAGTTCTGCAAATACACTGCAAAGAGCAGCCTTCAGAGCGCAGGGACTGTCGTTGTCATAAAGAGAAGCCCGCGGATTCAAGGATTGCATCGCCCAAGGACCGGCGTCAGGTTTGACTGTGCTAACCCTGCAAAGTTATGAACATCTGAAAAGTATAGTAAAAGAGATATTGATTATTCGACATTATAGCCTAATTTTCTATTTCTGAATATTGTTGCATTGTTGCTAATATTGTAAACGTGTGTTTGAAAGTTAATGTTGATTTGATAGAAGGCTACTTATAGTAGAAAGTCTAATACTGTGAAGAGTATAGCCTTATCTAATTCATTCAGTTTATTTGAGGTTTATTTGAGTAATTTGTCACTACTGCATATTACTAGCCTATTTGGTTTACACTTAAGGACACACACACACAGCTTAGTGGTAAAACATTTATTTGCACCTTTACAATAACATAGTGATTGATAAAGCACATTGCACAGCATAATGTCGGTTCATAGTAAAAGTGTGGTGAACTAAGGGAACAAATACAGTCTCTCCAACTAGAACTTACAAAATTATGTGAGGAATCAGGAAAACAAGTCGATAAGGCTGAAATAGAGAAAACAGAGTTACTCATCAATGAAACATATAGTAAAATAGAAACAGACCGAACAGCACTGAAGGAGCAAGAGGCTTCTAAAATAGAGTCAATTTAGCACACGGTATGAAGAGTGGAAAGAGGGAGTTAGAGCTGCACGTGCTAAACTGAAAAATGAGTGCTCTGACACAGAGTTGGTCAACATGATGGAAGACGTTGAAGAGCTAGAGACACAGCTGAAGGATGCATATGATAGAATACGAGTCCAAGTAGCGCCTTCTACTGATATCAGAAGAAAGATGGATTCCTGTGAAGCTGTAACAATGAAGTTGATGGATCTTATGAAAGTACGCATGAGTGAAACAGGACTAGATGAGTTTGATGCTGAGGCAGAAAAGACAAGACTTGATAAGGTGCTTGATGTTGAGTATGCCCGGTCCATATTCGGGTCCACAGTTGCTAGACCTGTTCCTAGCCTCCACTCAAACCGCTCATCCGGACAACATAGCCTCACAGTAAAAAGAGCAGAATGCGCTGCCGCGCTTGCTGCAAAGAAGGCAGAAATAGAGATGGCAGATGTGATTGCAGCACAAACACTAGAGCTAAAAAGGCTAGAAAATCAGAGAGATCTAAAAGTAATAGCGGCTAAGCTTAAGGCATACTCTGAAGCCGATTCAAGTGAGAAACATGATGAAAATAGCAGTGATAAGCCATCCATAAGCAGTGAGGTAGCCGTTTCTCATCCAGTACTTAGAAAGGAAGTTAAAAGAGAAGAAGCATGTAAGAGCAATGATAATAAACAAACAAACAGTACTTACCTTGAAACACCATTCGCACAGGCCCTTCATGATGCAATGGTACTTACCAGACTTCCTGCTCCCGAGCCGTCCGTCTTCTCAGGGGATGCGCTGAACTTCCTGGAGTGGAGCACAAGCTTCAAAGCATTAATCGAACGCCGCTGCACAAATACAGCTGACAAGTTGTTTTACCTATAGAAATACATCAGTGGAGAGGCACGATCTGTGTTGGAAGGAGCTTCTTTAGAAATGACGATGAAGCTTACGATCAAGCATGGGAGACACTGAACACCCGGTATGGCCACCCCTTTGTGATCCAGCGTGCCTTTAGAGACAAGCTAAATAACTGGCCCAAGATAAGTTCGAGGGAGTCCATTAAACTGAGAGAGTACAGTGACTTTCTCACAACTTGCAGCAACGCCTTGCCACACGTGAAGGGGCTACAAGTTTTAAATGACTGCGAAGAGAATAAAAAGATGCTCCAAAAACTGCCTGATTGGGTGACCTCGCGCTGGAATCGTCATGTCACAAGGCAACTGAAACAAACAGAGGACTACCCAAGTTTCAAAGAGTTTGCTGATTTTATTGCACAAGAAGCTGAAATAGCATGCAATCCCATTACGTCCTTCCATGCGCTGAAGCCTACAGAAGAAAGGCAATTTAGAGATGTAAAGCGCCCAAAGGCTAATGCATTCCTCACAAACGCAACAGCACCAGAGAAGTCACAGTCAACTACAGGGGTGAAAACTCACAATGCAGCGGAGGGCAGCTCAAAGGAGTCCTTTGGATCAAACCCAGTCAAATGCATGTACTGTGAAGAGAGCCACTCCATCCACAAATGCCAGAAGCTCCTTAGCCAACCTGTGGAAAACAAGAAAAGGTTCATAATAGACAATAAGCTGTGTTTCGGGTGTCTCAGAAGAGGACACAATTCAAAGGACTGCAAGAAAAAAGCTACTTGTGGCATATGCAAGAAATATCATCCAACCCCACTTCATGAGGACCGCCCTCCTGCAGAGAAAACATCTGCTCATGCCATGCAAGCAGAAGAAAACACATCTTCTCTGTCTTGCTATGTAAACAGAGGCGGTGAGGGGAGCACATCCATGATAGTGCCGGTATGGATTTCTTCGGACACCACCGAGTCAGAGACCTTAGTATATGCCCTGTTAGATACTCAGAGTAGCAACACGTTTGTAGACAGGGAAGTATGTGAGAGGATGGGGGCAGTTTTAGAACCAGTAAAGCTAAAGCTTTCCACTATGATGGGAAAAGACTCCGTAGTTAAGAGTGAAAGAGTTAGTGGGCTTAGTGTTAGAGGGTTCTCATCGCAAAGCACTATCGACCTGCCACCTGCCTACACCAGGGATTTTATCCCACTAGAGCGTTCTCACATACCTACCCCACACACAGCCAAAAGGTGGAAACACCTGAATAGCATAGAACATGAAATACCAAAACGGATGGATTGCGAGGTTGGACTCCTAATAGGCTACGATTGCTCCAGAGCATTAGCTCCATGACATGTAATCACCGGAGGTGACTATGAGCCCTACGCCATCAAGACAGACTTGGGCTGGAGCATTGTCGGCGGCACACCACGAGTCGTAAGGTCAACAGACGTGACAGGTCTGTGCCATTGCATATCTGTCAAGGAACTTCCCCCACTGACTCCAGCCTCTGTCATCAGAGCCCTTGAATCAGATTTCAAAGACACAAACCCTGTGGAAAAGAGCATATCACAAGATGACATACAGTTCCTACAGACACTGAATGGAAGAATACACCAAAACATCGATAGTCACCTGGAACTACCCCTTCCCTTTAAGGCACGCCCCCAACTGCCTGACAATAAGCAGCTGGCCTTGGTACGACTGAGACACCTGAAAAGGAAGCTTGAGAAAAACCCCAAGTTCAAGGATGACTATGTGCGATTCATGGAAGGCATTTTCAAGGATGGTGATGCAGAAAGAGCCGAGAATGAACCTGAAAAAGGAAATGTGTGGTATATTCCACACCAAGGAGTCTATCACCCAAGAAAACCAGACAAAATAAGGGTTGTGTTTGACTGCTCCGCTAAGTATGATGGCACGGCTCTGAACGATCACTTACTGACGGGACCTGACCTCACGAATGGACTGACGGGAGTACTCTGCCGGTTCCGCAAGCATCCGATCGCAATCATGTGCGATGTGGAAAAAATGTTCCACAGGTTCCATGTAGACCAAGAAGACAGAGACTACTTACGCTTCATGTGGTGGGAAAATGGTGAGCTGAACTCAGAACCAAAGGAATACCGCATGAAGGTCCACCTCTTTGGAGCAGCTTCATCTCCTGGCTGCGCCAATTATGGAATGAAGTACCTAGCGAGCCAACATGACAAAGAGTATCCCCTAGCTGCCAACTTCATCAAAGAGAGCTTCTATGTTGATGATGGCCTTGTCAGTGTAGAGCATGTAGACACAGCCATTCGGCTGGTAAAAGAAGCGCAAGAGGTGTTCGCAGAAGGGAGATTACACCTCCACAAGTTACTCCAACTCCAACAACAGAGAGGTCTTAGAGTCAGTCCCTGAGAGTGAACGAGCCAGTGGTGTTCAGGACGTGGACCTCAGTCATGACGAGCTTCCAGTTCAGATCGTGTTGGGATTAAAATGGAATGTGAGCAGTGACACATTCTTCTTCAAAGTCAACCTGAATGAGAGACCTGCAACACGGCGTGGAATACTTTCGACTGTAGCCTCTGTGTTTGATCCATTAGGGTTCCTGGCCCCCTTCCTATTACTGGGGAAGAAAGTACTACAGGAAATGTGCCAAAGGGGCATAGGATGGGATGAACCGCTGCCCGCTGAACTGAAGCCACGGTGGGAGAGCTGGTTGAATGATCTAGAGGCTTTGCAAAAGCTCCAGATCCCAAGATGCTTTGCTCCTGAAAACCTGGGGAAGATCCAAAGAGTCGAGTTGCATCACTTTGCTGACGCAAGCAGCCAAGGGTATGGTCAGTGCTCCTATGTCCGTGTAGTGAGTGAAGAAAAGGTGCATTGCTCCTTCATCTTGGGCAAAGCAAGAGTAGCACCAACGAAAGTGGTCACCATACCAAGATTGGAGTTAACGGCTGCAGTGGTCTCTTCAGCGGTGAGCAGAATGCTAAAAGAGGAGCTGGAGCTCAAAATCGACCCCAAAAGCCTAGAGCCACTTACCCCAAACCATTTGATCACCATGAAGTCCTCTGTTCCGTTGCCTCCACCGGGAAAGTTTGTAGTGGAAGATCTGTATGCCGCAAAGAGATGGCGCAGAGTACAGTATCTAACGGAGCAATTTTGGAGCAGATGGAGGAAAGAGTATCTTGCAAATATCACCCTCAGACAGCGTTGGCACTCTCCAAGACGAAATGTGAAGATAGGAGATGTTGTCATCGTCAAAGATAATGAGACTCACCGTAACGAATGGAAACTAGGTAGAGTCCTTGATGTTTGCAGAGATGATGATGGACTGGTATGGAAAGCCACAATCCAAATGGGAGATAGAAACCTAGGGAAAGAAGGCAAAAGGCTCACAAATCCTTCCACTCTTGAGCGTCCCATACACAAGTTGGTTGTGCTTGTAGAAAACAACTAAAACACTTACCTGTCCTAAATACTTACCTTAGCAGGTCTAAATACTTACCTGTCCTACATACTTACGTAATCAGAAGCCCAAAAGAGTTGGTTAGTTGTACATAATGGGTTTCACTTGTATGTAAAGAGAACTTACCTGTAAAAGAGAGTAATCTTACCCGTAAAAGAGAGTCAAATACAATGTACACCAAGTTGAAATTACCAGATTTGTTCCATATTTACATCACAAATCTCAGTAATTTGGTGGGAGTGTAGCTGTCTCAAAAGTAGAGACTTGGTTTGTGCTACATTTCATTATAATTTAATGAAGAATTTAATGTGGTTAATAAATACAGTTATAAATGAATACAATGTGGTTAATAAATACAGATATAAATAAATACAGGTTAAAAATGTGATGGTTAAAACCAGTTTAAAAATGTACTTTTCTTTTGAAAACGAGTTGGGTCACATGATCATTATAGTAGTTTACATGATTGCATTATGGGAAAGATTGCACCAGCAGAGAGAGTTGCACCAGCAGAGAAGCTACCGTTGTGCAGAGAGAGAGAGAGAGCGTCCATGAAAGTTCTACACATTCTACACATGGTCTAAGGGCGCACACGGTAAAAAGACATTTTTATATTGTTGGTGTATCTTATGCTTTTGTGTTTATTTGGTTTGTGTAATAAGATAATTTATTTTCCATGTAATTTATGTCACGTTAGTATAGGGAATATTCATTTAATTAATACACGAGGCACCAAAATGTAGCGACCAGGTACGAGTCTGATAGCAGTGAGCAAGATGATCAGTAACATGATCTCTCAATCATCAGAATCCGTACGCGGGGCACCAAAAATGTAGGGGACATACCTCTATTTATACACGGGGCGTCACTTATGTACTGCGATACGCCACTACCATCCTTATACAACTGGTGGCATGGTTTTGTATAATAAATCAGTCTCATAAAATTTATATATTATTCTCAAAAGAGAATATACTAACTAAAAATGGGTAACTTGAATTAATAATTAAATTAATTACCAATAAAATTACACATTAATAATTGTCTTAGCAAAATCACAATATCATGTACTCAGTTGATACCGAATTAATATAAATGATCCAGCTAGAAGGTGAAGGCATTTTGGGGAATCCCTGCGATTAGCATTGGCTGATTCAGTTCAACACAAGAGCAACATTAATACAGGCAATCTTGGATAAATGTAATAGTTTATTGAACACAAAGTACCAAACAGAGCAAGGCACGATTCACTACTATAATGTACAACAAACTATGTGTGTGTGTGTGTGTGTGTGTGTGTGTGTGTGTGTGTGTGTGTGTGTGTCGCGTTGGGCGTGTGTGGAATTTCCATGTTCTCCTACGTGTGGGGGTTGCCACGGACACGTGTTCAATGAGAACAAAGAAACTAAGCTGGAGGGAGGTTTGAAACTAGCTTTTGCTGGAGCTAGCTAATAATGGCGGCGCATGAACCATACCACACACATAAGGGATAGCCGTAAGCTTAAATGCGTGTGCGTTGAGATCAGCGTGCAGTGTTAGGATTACGGCTGGTTAGTGTTTAAAGATAGATCGCATGCAAGATACGCTCTGTGCCTGGATGCCTTAAACCTAACGCAGCGCGGTGGATGGCATAAAACCATCCAAAGTAAAACGGTAACACAAAACTTTTACAGAACACATTAACCTTTCAATAGCAGTTACATACATCCAGTCACAAACATGTTTCTTTTGCTAACTAATACGCTATTGCCCATGTTACAGCCTTACTTGAATTAAAGTCCGTTAAATTGGTTCCTCCGTTGGATCGCACACTCACAGTGAAAAGGGGAAATCTGGTCGCCCTGATTCTGTTGTGGCGAGTTCGCAGGGGTTGTGGAAGATAGGGGAAACGTCCGCCTCATCTTGGGTCCCTGGAACAGCTTTCTTTCGTCGTTCTTACGGGATAATGGCACCGGTCGCATTATCTCTCCCGAACTATGCAGCGCCATCCTACTGCAGACCGCTTGCCTCTTTGGGGACTCACTGGCGGTGCTCTGCTACAGGATCAGTGGCTGCATGGTCCGCTTGCTGGTTCTTCTTGACCACCGGGTGCTCGCGTTGCCTCCTTGCGCCTCGTCTCCGGTCCTCCGTGGCCGATAGCCGGGGGTAGATGAGCCCGCCTCGCTCGGTTGGGTCGACGTCACGGACGGTCGATGCTTCCTGTAGAGCGAGGGCTCGGCCCCGGGCGTGCTCCAGGCCTCACGGGCCCAGAGACGAGACACGTTCAGCGGACAACTGGCCCGGAAGAAAACTGCGGGAAGAACTGGTTGAACTGGCTGTGTTGCCCCTACATATCAACTTTATTGCCAGTCGCGCATTCCGCTGTGCAGGATCACGTTACAGTGCGGAAATCACAACTGGTACAACGTCCTACGTCACTTCCAACGTGGAGGAGGAGCCTCCTGTGGACTGTATGGACTTGTAGTTCTTATTGTCCCTACATTAGTTAGGCCCTGTGCAACAATGGACTCTAGCAATGGCACAGCCATCTTTGTAACGTGCCTCGTTGTGTTTCACTTTTAGTTTTCACGTTGTCTGACGATCTAAAGAGAGAGAGTGAGAGAAATAAATCTGAAGACACCAGTATGATTCGTGGCCTTATTGTTAGCATTGGACCAGTGTAGTTACATATTGATTATTATTTTAATATTTAAGATTGAAATTCATAATCATGATTTAATAATTAATTTTATAAGACTGATTAATTATACTTTTGCACCTAGTGTGAAGCCATATATAAATGTATGTATTCTGCACATTCATTGGTGCCTCCATGTGATGACTTAAGACGTTTTAACTATCTGTCTTCACTGCCAAATTCTTAATGTACCTAATGACACTACAATAGTCTGGCTTCCTAGAGTATTCTTAAAATAAAACCAAGTTTTCTTTCTGATAAGTAGCCACTTTTTAAAAATATATTTCCTGTTGGAAAAATTTGTTTTACGTCAGATTTAAAGAAAAAAATACCTTATCAATGGCTGTTTTTTGGTTAATGTTGCAATTTCTTCTGGGGTGTAAACATCACAGTTTGAGCCATGCCAGGTTTTAGGAGAAGAGGGTGGTATACTGAGAAGAGCAGCATGTTGTTGGTATGCCAACTTCTAGCTAAATCTAGAGTGACTCAATCTGCTGTGCATTGAGAGTGATATTCACATCCCTATCAGGAATGTACATTTGGGAATGTACCTCATTTCAACTTTGGGGGAGACACTGCTGGACCACCTAGTCTCGCGTAGTGAAACATCAAGTCTTGTCAGCATACTCGCTAGTCTAGCAGTTAATTCACATGAAAATATTGGGGGTAACATGTTTCTCTGTCTCCCCCAAAACGTATGTTAGCGCCTCATGAGTGAAGCCTCACTATCCAGAAGCAAATCCTGACCATGTCAGTGCAGACTGTGACTGGGAGTTCAGCAGGGTTTCATGACTGATGAAGTGAAAACAAAAGTTCTTTCAAAGAAACCCACTTCCTGCTCACAACATGAGCATTTGCTGTATTATGAGTATTGTGGTTATTTCAGAATATAGATTTTTACACCGTTGGCTAAACTGTGAAAGATTGTAAGACCCCCCACCCACTCTGTTCTGTTTTCCCCCTGCAGTTCTGGTGAAGCAGGAGCAGAGAAACGAGCAGAATGTGGCCGCCGCCCCCTCCATGCCCCCAGCCATGCCTCTGGCGCCGCCTCCCAGCCAGCCCAGCCTCCACCTACTTAGGAACCAGCTGTCTCCCCCTGACACAGGCCAAGTGCACGACAGCCTGCTGGCCAGTCCCCCCCGAGGACTGGTCCCCGGCCTGACACACCCCCAGCCCGCCTACTCTCCCACAAGTTCCTCCTCCTTTCAGCACCTGCCGAGTCTCCAGGGCCACAGCCTAAGCATGTGGTCTGACTGCCAACTGATCAGACCAACCCCTGCCTTTCACCCTGGCCCTGCCCCGGCCGTGCCCCCACCCATCAGACCCTCATACCAGCCTATGCAGCACAAGCTGGCGTACAACGGCCAGCCCAGTCTTCGCGCCGGCTCACCCCAGGCCTATGAGCAGCCTGACCCTGCCGCCTCTTATCCCTTGGGGCTTGGCATGGTGTACCACCCCCCGCCGTAGCCTCCGGCTCCACCCCTCCCTCCGCTGTCGGCCAATCCCTGCACTCCCATGCGCCCCCGCACCTGCACTCCCTGGGCTACCACTGCCCCGGCATGCCGCAGGTCTCCTCTCCCACCCACCCCATGGCTCAGCCCCCATCCCAGCTGCAGCACACCTTGGGCTACCACTCCAGCACCCAGAGGTCCACGTCCTGTCCATCCCTCACCGCCTCACCCCTCCCCTTGGGGCCGTCGTCATGCTCCGGGCCCTCCTCCCCCCAGCTGCACTCGCTACCGTACAATTCCCCCACCGGCTCCTTCCCCTCCCCGACCCCCAGCAGCCCCCTCATGCACCAGCCCTCCCCCCAAGCCTCGGTCAACCCTCTGGGTCACTCCCTGGCCCCTCAGCCTCCCTTCTTCCCTGAGAGGGAGAGACGGAACATCAAGCAAGAACCAGAGGACAAGGAGCCCACCTTCCGCTCCATCGGTCTTCAGGACATAACACTAGATGATGGTAAGGTCCTCGGCACACCTCAGCTTAATGGTGATGTTCCCTGTATGCTTCACATTACTCAACCAGGGCTTGACATTAACTTTTTGATCCACTTGTCCTTCGTACAAGTGGCTCAGACTTTTTACTTGTCCGGAGGCTAAACTTACTTGTCCGAAAAAATAAAGGCCTATTAAAAAAATAAATAAAACCGACAGTAAAACCGAGTTTTGGACAATTCTTGTGATTTATTCGCTTATTAACAACAATTACACAATGCCCGTACGTGTGCGTGCGTTTGCACCGTACACAAGCCTTGTTGGACAGCAGTTGGAAAGTTAGATTCTGTAGATTAAACCATGTAGGGTTGTAAATCGGGTGAAGGGCTACTCTTCTTTGGCTACATAATAAGCAGTATGTATTATATTGGCCATTTTCACCAACATATTTTCCTCCATCCTGTGAGGACAGGTGATGGTGGGGCATCAGGTCCCCTCTGTCTGATTCTAGCAGCAGCTTTAGTAAACTGGTGTTGCTTGTCCCCCTGTCAAATTTTGCAAGATTTTATTGATAACATACAAAGCCCTTCATGGTGTAGCCCCTTCTTATATCTCCGAGTTTTTTATCCCTTACCAGCAGTGCAGCCTTAGTTCCGATGGCAGAGCTCTAATCACTGTTCCAAAGTTTAGGTTGAAATCCAAAGGTGATGTGGCTTTTGCTGTCAGGGCCCCTAGAATCTGGAACAGCCTTCCAGACACAATGGCCATCTCATCTTTTAAATCCCAATTGAAAACTCACTTTTATGGACTTGCTTTTAACTGATTATTTTTTATATACATTGAGCCTTTTATTACATTTAATTGTATTTTACTACTTTGTATTATATTTAATTGTATTTATTTTTATTTGTTTCTTGCATTTCATCTTTATCACATTGTTTTTTGTTATTTTATTTTGTACAGCACTTTATAATCCAGTGTTTAAAAAAGTGCTATATAAAGTTGTTACTATTATTATTTGCATTGTTGGTCAACTTTGGAGCTTAACAGCCATATGCTTCAAATAAAGAAGCATTTAGCAAAACATATGCCAAATATTTCACGATCTTAAGGTTTTCTTTTTGTCTTTAGTCAATGCACAAATAAAGATTCTCCCCCATTTCTGAAATAACTCCCGACTCAGAATCCAATCCCCCAACCTAATGATTTGTGCGTTAACGTTACCTAATATAATGTGTGCTCTCTCGTTGAGACTTGATGCAATGATGTGACAAAGTCAGAATGATAATAATTGCCGACCTAACGTTACCATTTACCTACACAACTTTTGTCAACTGCCTGAATGTCAGCCAGGACAATTAACGTTAGCTTGCTAACTTAGACTTCACACTCACGGTTTATTTCTATTTCAGCTCATCATCATTACACAGGAGGATACGTTTGTTAACTTTTTAAGTGCACTTATTTGTCTGCAGTATCGGGCGAATCGCGGAAGCTTGTTCGTTTATCTCGTAAACTAATCTGGAGCCAGCTGCTTTCTCAGGGGCTTGTCTTGGGCTTGGTTAGGTTTTGGAGGCTGCTTGTTTCGAATTCCAGTCAGTCAAGGAGCTTCACAATTTGAAACTAAAATTACTCGCGCCCAAAAACTCCCAATCATTGAACCTAGTGATATTCACGTAATGAAGAGAATGAGAGTTTTCAGTGCGACACCGCAACACTTTCTGATCAGACGGAATTACTAACGTTATTCTTTTTTTTTTTTTACTTGTCTGTTCGGGCAAGTTAAGCTGTATTGTGCTTGTCCGGCCACTTTTTGTGCATCTCAATTCAAATAACCCGCTCCGCCCTTGCTACCTCCCACTCGCTAAATGCAAGTGTATACTCCTGTTTTATTGGTATATGCGTCACATCCTCCCAAGTGAAGTTTGCAAGTGAAGTTTACGAGGGTGGAGCAAAAACTGGATTGGGACGCAGCCTTTTCCTTATTTACTTTGGATTGACATAGATTTAGAACTAAGAAAGCACTTCCTGTGGTGTACACTATATGGCCAAAAGTGTGTGGACACCCCTTGGTCTGGGGCTGTTTTTCATGGTTCAGGCTAGTTCTCCTTAGTTCCAGTGAAGGCAAATCGGCACCACAGCATACAATGACATTCTAGACGATTCTGGGTTTCCAACTTAGTGGCAATAGTTTGGGGAAGGCCCTTTGCTATTTCAGAATGACAATGCCCCCGTGCACAAATAGAGGTCCATACAGAAATGGTTTGTCGAGATCGGTAGGGAAGAACTTGACTGGCCTGCACAGAGCCCTGACCTCAACCCCATGAAACACCATTGGGATCAATTGGAAAGCCGACGACGAGCCTGGCCTAATAGCCCCACACCAGTGCTCGACCTCACTAATGCTCTTCTGACTGAGTGGAAGCAAATCCACACAGCAGTGTTCCAGCATCTAGTGGAAAGCCTTCCCAGGGAAGTGGAGGCTGTTATAGCAGCAAATGGGGACCAAATCCATATTAATGCCCATGATTTTGGAATGAGATGTTGGATGAGCAGGTGTCCATATACTTTGGCCATGTAATGGAAAAACCATATACTTTGGCCATCTTGCATGGAAAAACATGGTCAGAAGAATCACCACTGGTGACTCTTTGCGTACAGTTGTTTAAGCCCCATTTTCCTCTGGGTTGTAGGAGCTAATATAGGGCAGGAACTGAACTATCCACAATGAGGACTGCACGGTTCCTGGAGCTTGTTCGTGTTTGCTTTCGCTTGAGAACTGTGAACATTATGCAAAGTAGGAGGAAGTGACAGGAAAAAGCAACGGTTAGGCTACGTTTAAGAGTGATTCCTATTGAACTCTATGGACAAAATAAGTCAGGAGAAACAACCCTTAAAGTGATCCATCCATATCCACTGCATATCTGGCAGAAGAGCGATGGTTTGATACCTCAGACCCTTGATGACTTACTGCCATTTAGCCAACCAAGTGTTCCATACTATTCCCATTTAATTTACAGTTTATTCTAGTCCCACACCCCAATTCCCATAGAGATCCATTCAAATGTAGAGAGGTTATTGTATCGCTTGTAAGAGTACCTGAAAATAAGATATGAAGAGTCTTTTGATGTTGTTGGGTCACAGAGAGTCATTGCATGCAAAGGATATGCAACCAAATATTAAATATGGTGACTTTACTTCAGTTTATGTTCATTTGTCCAATTACTTTTGGTGCCCTAAAATGGGGGGACTATGTGTAAAAATGGCTACAATTGCTCACCCTATATGAATGTAAAAACCCTTAAAGCTGCACTTTAAAGTCATAGGGCTCTATCTTGGCGATCTTGGCGCTTGGTCTAAGCGCATGGCGTAAAGTACATGTAGGGCGTGTCCAAGTCCACTTTTGCTATTTTAACGGCGTGTTTTTTTGGCGCTAAGCACGGCGCAACGTGCAAATGGGCTGAACCTAGTCTCTTCATTAATTATAGGTGTGTCTTGGGCGTGACATGCAATAAACCAATCAAAATGTCATATCCCATTCCCTTTAAAAGCCTGCTTTTCCACCTTGGCGGATTGCTTGATGGCGAAACAGACATGCTCGTGCGTGTTTAGTGCGATCAAGGAATAGGCTAAATGGATCAATAGTATGATCAATATTATTCGGACTAACCATTAGCCTATGAGTTCCCGGTAGTTCCCGACAGGGCTGTTATTTAACAAAATATATGCGGTTACATTTCGTTAAAAGGACCTGCAACAGCTGAGTATAATCTACCAATGGCTTCAGTCTCACCTTAGAAAACGCCAAATTAGCCTGCTTGTTCAACGAATTTCATTTGATTATGCAATGAAAGTTCCAAACATCAATTCCATGAGGCTGTTCTCATGGAGTTCTCGAAGTTCAAGCTTCATCCGACGTTCATTAGGCTACCTGCATAGTAATATTGATTAATAACATAAATACCGTTATTTTGCCTTAATGATCACACTAAATACAATAAAGCTGTCAGGTTGGCAACCCATATGTTCACGCATATATTCCCCTGCAATATTCACTAGACAAGGTTTTGAACTTTTTTCAGTCAAAACCATTCTATTTACTTACAGGCTGTATGCCTAGAGAGCTGTAGCTATTGTAATGACATCTGAACCGCATTTTCAGAACTCAAATGTCCGTCTATTGCACTGCACGAGTTTTCCATTGAATGACAATTCACACATTAGGTGTAAATGACATTTCGCGCATTAGGCTTGATTTTGGTGTTATCAGCAAATGGAAAGCCATTTTTAATGGATAGCCATTGTCCCGTAACAGAAGATTGTCCCCCCAGAAGATAATAAATATAGGCTAAGTCATATATTGATCTGGGATAATTGCGAATAGTCTATAGCCTACATGTAATCTTACACGTACCATCGCACATCGCCTGGATGTTGATGGAGTGGGCTGAAAGAAATTGAATTCCCCTTCGCTGAGGGACAGGTAGCTATGTGGTCTTTGACCTTTTATTATTATGCATTTTTTATATAGCCTACACAATAATAATATTTCACATTGTAATCTTGATATTTTTAGTCATGCTTGTGCGTGCCCCTATGTGTAACAGACAGGAGGGTGTACGCGCGTTGTGCACACGCCTATATAGACGCACTTATATGCGCCGTTAAAATAACATGTAAACAACTGCGACATGACTTTAGACCAGGTGGTTCTAGCACAAGCGCTTTCTGCTGGCTCAAGATAGCAATACGCCAAAAATAATCCTGGCCACTCCTCATCTTAAGACCAACACGCCCAGTTCACTTGTAATGGGCGCGAGAATACATGGTAGTTAAACAACGTGAACGCAAGGCGTTATAATGAACCATGCGCCGGGTGTAAGATAGCAAAGACACTTGCGTTTGGGTTAGCGCCGCTTTGCGCCGGGTGTAAGATTTCATTTCAAATCCAATGTGCTGGAGTACAGAGCCAAAACAACAAAAAATGTATCACTGTCCTAACACTTTTGGAGTGCACTGTATGTGTTTAAACTGTGTCCAGTGGGTCAAACCACTAAGTAAGTAAATCATCCTCTGCTTTCATATTGTAGTGCTGTGTGTAGGGTGTAAGGTTAGGAGTTTGTTCTTGTCCCATCCAATGCTTGTGTGAGGTGTATTGTATGGGTATTAATGAAGGCTGTGGGATACACAAGCTGAAGGATTTTAAATGCATGCACTTGACAGGCAGGCATGTACATGCAGGCAAGAACTGGAAAACAGCATTTTAGTTACTTGTGAGACTATTTTATACAAGCTTATATGCACATAAATTCAATAATGGCACTTGAGGAGCTGATAAATGTCATTGCTCCTATTGTGTATTGTACTGTAACCCTGTAGTTCTAATTGTCTTGTGAGATAACCTAAGGGCCATTTCTACTTGTGCTTGTAAAGAGGCCACTTCAAAACCAGTATTGTGCGATAAAGTGTTTGTCATACTCAATAGAACAGAAATGTTAATCGATATCCACTGCATCTAGATGAATTAAAAAGCTAAATAACACCCTGAAGCACAGTTCAAATTATTGTCATTTGGGAAGTACAGAGATTTCAGAAAATATCACAGCAGGCCTGAATCTTCTCTCTAACGGTTTGTGTAATGGATAAGTGTACACACTATATAGGTCTAAGTGTCTATGTCCCTGGTATTCAAATCACAGTCCTCGAGGTCCGAGATCTGCTGGTTTTCCACCCTCCCTTTACCTGGGAGTCAGGTGTGAAGACAGTCTGGCCAATCACTAGCACTAATTGTTCAGTTAATTACCTGGGAGAAAGAAAACCAGGGCCAGACTTGGATTTGAGGTCCAGATTTGAATATCCATAGTCTATGTCATCACTTGGAATGAAGGCTTTGCCCCATAATCTCCTAAAGCTTTCAACCAGTGAAAGGCTTATTTAATGCATTGTTTATTTTTAGTAAAGTAACTATAAAGATTTTATGTTTTCTATGAATGGAGGACATTATTTTGCATATTTTTGCAATTGGATAGATCAGCAGGGGTGATCCACCAAGAACATCGGTAACTATTAATACCATGCATTTGCATCAGTTTCATCTGATATGTTTATTAAGCAAAATAGTTTCGGTTTCTAAAGTTCGGATAGACTGCATTAAATTACTCAATGTGCAGTTCTATTTCATATTGGTCAACACGCCACAGTATGGATCATCCTCGCCGAGAGGGTGAGCTGCTAAGGGACTGAATAGCAAATTAACCACCACATCCACATCCATATGGTACGTGTCCGCTGCCCATTCTCTTTTTGCCTCCTCGAGATTGAGCGTTGTTGAATCTTTGCTTTCACCTGGATCCGTGAAATTGCAGCTCCCCTTTGCCCTCTCCTGCTGCTGACTGGAGCCTCTTCTTCTTAAAAACAAATACGCTACCTGAGGCTTTTTCTCCCCCAGCAACGGGTTACATTGCAGTTGTGATAATCTACTGTTTGGCGCAGGTGGGCACATCAGGTATAGGATAAATCAGGTAGCATAATCCTTAGTATTTCTTCATTGTGCTGTCCTTCTTTTTGAACTGTATCAGTTTTACTACTGTCTTTCTACTTCACTTTCAGCAACATGTATTTTGCGATTTAATCTGAGTGAGTGATGCCTTTGCGCATTTCCAGTAAGGTTAATCATGGAGTTTGTTTACTGTGGTTGTTTAGGCAGTTCACTGCCGTTTCTTTCTTAAAATTATATCAGTGTTAAGACGACTGATATCCTTCTGGTTATAACAACCTATATTGAGTTTAATTGGATTGTTTGTTGTTACAAACATTCAAAAGCTGAAAGGAACCTCTTTTCCTTAAAAAGGATAATGCTACCTAAGGCATTTTTACTTCTAACAATGCAGTGCGTTGTATTTTGTGATTGTAATTGATGCGTATGTGCATATCGGTAAGGTTAAGTTTGTTTTCTGTGGTTGTTTAGGCAGCTCCCTCCCGTTCTCTTTTTGAATTATATCAGTGTTACTACTGATATCTTTCTGGTTATAATAACCTGTATTTAATTGGATTACTTTTTGTCGTAACAAACATTCAAACTATGCAGGAGCCTCTTAAATGAAAGCGAATGACGCAAAACGCATTTCAGGGAAGGTTAATCGGTCGTGTTTGTTTACTGATATTTTTATGGCTATGGTAACCGACGTTGGATTTAATTGGTTTTACAGTTTCGTTGTACAACACATGTAAAAGCTTGTGACCCTGAAGTAGTAGGCTACTGTTCAGGCCCTTGGCTTATTGGTGTTGTGCGCACTTCAGCACTAAGCATGTCAGAAGGTGAGGTGGTGGCTCGTCTGGGGAGGACAGCCCACCTGGACAATCGGTTTGTTAGGAGCGTGATGAGGAATTGCACGCACTGGTGCCCATTGCGAAGAAGCGTGCTAAGAGCCTGAGCTCCTTCAGCTTTAGCTGCACATGTAGCCAATGCAGTGGACCCCTCCCTCGTGACCCTGCAGTAGTACTGCTTGGGTCTGTACTTTATGGGGACGTATGTACTTCAACATTCATTGTGTCGGCAGCCACTTAGGCCCCACGACTCATAGGAGCCTGTTGTTGAACGTCCCTGCGTCACTCCGATTTCCTGTCCACTGCAGAGTTGGAGAGCCTGGATTGTCCGCTTGACCCCCAACATTCAGAGACTGAGGAGGGGTCAACGTCTGACCAGGAGTCTTCCTCTTCATCCATGCCCCCAGCCCTGGATTTCTCTGACTAGGCTGTGATCTACAGGGTGGCTGAGCGTGCTTCATTTTTCTAGTTCATGGTCCCCAGTGCTTCAAGCAGAGGTTTGCCACTTCCTTCTGACTTCATGATTGAGATATTATCATTCTGGCAACCTCCTGGAACTTTTGCACCCCCCAGAGCCCAGCGGGCCAACCAGCACTCTGTGTCCTATGGAATGGATGTTTTTCCTTAGCTAATGGACCTACAGTTGTGATGCTCGTAGGGGCTGCTTGCACTACTAACATGATTCCCAGCATCTCAATAACCGCTGCCGGGCTACTGTTAGCCACCTGTGCAAGGCCTACCAGGCGTCTGCTTTGTTGGTTTGGCTAGCTGAGAACACTGTTGGTGTACTGGAGGGATTACTGCAGGACGTGTCCTCCGCTGCCCCTAGTGAATCAGTGGTGGAGATGTTGTGAGTGGTGACACCATGATGTGCGGGGATAGTGCTCAAGCCCAAGCCCCGGGGCATTCCATGGTTTCGGTTGTTCACGCACGTCAGTCTGGCACACCAGGTTATCTTATATGTTTGTGAGTGGATGTATTGTATTTACTCATTTATTTATTCAGTCAAGATGACATCATCTATTTTGTTGCAACTTCATCCTTTATTCTCCATGTATTACATGGCATAAGTAACCACAGTTTTATGGACCACGTGATGAAGGGAGCCACAGTGATCATTCATTTGAACAAATCACAAGGTTTCACCCAATATAGGCAAACACAGCGATTTGATAAATTCATTGATTCATTGGGGCGGCAGTGTAGTATAATGGTTAAGGAACTGGACTTGTAACCGAAAGGTTGCAGGTTCGATTCCCAGGTAGGACACTGCCGTTGTACCCTTGAGCAAGGTACTTAACCTGAATTGCTTCAGTATATATCCAGCTGTATAAATAGATAAATGTAATAAGAAGTTGTGTAAGTCGCTCTGGATAAGAGCGTCTGCTAAATGCCTATAATGTAATGTAAATTGAGTCACTGACAGAACATGCTGGATTTTCCCATGCAAACGCTTGCCCTCCAGTTATTAGTAAGCGTTCTCCATCCACACGCAGCAACAAGCCAAGGTGCCGCAGGCAGTGCGACGGATCACACGGGCTCCGCGGCCCGTCACAAGTAGCACACCTCTAAAACGTGCGAGTAAGTGGCCCAAAGACCTCATGGGGACGATTAATGCCGCCATGCCAACAGAGCAGCCCCTCACGGTGCAGACACGTGCGTTTAATTAATGGCCTGTGCGCCTGTGGAGACCTGCAGCTGCCACCCTGAGCAAGCGTTAATTATAGGCAGGGCGCCGCTGCCAAGGCCAAAAAAGCCGAACCCCCACCCCCTCCTCACAGGTTGCGCGCTGTCGCAGACAAGGCTAAATATACCTCGCCGGAGTGATGCGTCGCGTCGGCGGGGGCTCCCAAATCTGGCACAGCTGTCATTGTCTGCCTAGCAGGAACACTCACTTTGGAGCTCCAGCCTATCGTAGTTGAGGGGACTTTTCCTTGCAGCTGGCTGATTTATTTATTTTTAAACTCTTTCTTCTATGGCCACAGCACCCACAAACGGTACTCATTTTCCTTGAAGCAACAACGACTTGAGTATCACCGGGGCAAATCATAGCTGACATTGAAGACAGTTTAACTCAATGAATTTCAACCATTGGCACAGGAAAAACCCAGCACAGTAAGCACAGTAAGAATACCAAGTGGTTGGAAAACCGGAACACGGATCTTCTGTCATTCTTAAATATTCATGAAACTCGTACATGTATTCACAACATATGAATATAACAGTACGTAAATGGGGATTTTCTGTTCATTCTGCTTCATTGTCAATATGTTGCAAAGTTACAAAGACAAGCTGAGAATCTTCACAGTAGTTTTAAGGGACAAAGTATTTTTGATTGTCAGGTTATTGAAAGAAAATAGTTTTAGAGAAAGGCAATGTATGTTCCGTTAATATGCAGTTGAAGTCAAAAGTTTACATACACCTTAGCCAAATCCATTTTAACTCAGTTTTTCACAATTCCTGACATTTAATCCTAGTACATTTTTCCTAGTAATGAGAAAAAGAGAGCCTTCCAATCAGGAGACAGAGTTAAGTCAAAATTGATTCAGGCCAGGCTGAATAGACAAATTAAGGATGCAGAAAGAGCCTATAAGGAAAAGGTAGAAAATCTGTTTCAAGGGGGGCAGCTGAGAGATGCCTGGAAAAGAATAAAGATCCTCTAAGGGATTTCTACTAAGCAGAACGTCCCGGTCCCTCAGTCTAAGGAACACTGCAGTCAGTTTGCTGAATCCCTAAACATCTTTTACAGCAGATTTGACTTCCATGACTTTAAAGCAGAATGGGATGATGTAACATCAGAAGTATTGTTTCTATCTGAGGAGAGCAGCAACAACAATGTTGTTAGCAGGGTGCTAAAAAGGGTGAAGTTGAACAAAGCCATCGGTCCAGACAACATGAGCAATCATGTTCTGCAATCCTATCATAAACAACTGGCGCAGGTTTCTGTGACCTGTTCAACCGCTCACTCGAGGAGCACATAGTTCCAGCACTATGGAAGTCATCGATTATCTCCCCTGTGCCAAAGAAGGCCAACCCATCTGCACCCAATGCCTTTAGACCTGTCGCATTAACACCTGTTATAATGAAGTGTTTTGAACGCCTGGTGCTCTCACAGGTCCAACAGAGTGTGCAGAGCCTAGTAGACCCTCTACAGTTCGCCTACCAACAGAACGGAGGAGTTGATGATGCTCTCCTTGTTATGACCCAGACAGCGGACTGAACCCAAATGCACGACTCAGACAAGAGATTGCCAATTCTCAGATGTTTATTGCTTAACAGGGCAGTCCTGTAGCAAGGGGAGAAACGCAAGACAGGTTACAATGCACACACAAGATTCTTGGACCGGGTAGACTTGTTCCAAGCCGGAACTGGACTTGACAACCGGACTGGACCTCGTTCCAGGCCGGAACGGGACTGGACAGACGGGCAGCACTTGTTCCAAGCCGGAACTGGACTTGGCAATCGGGCAACGCTCGTTCCAGACCGGAACTGGACTTGACAGGGCTGGGCTGGACTGGACTGGACTCACGACAGACAGATGGACAGACAGTTGTGGGAGCGCTAAGCATCCAATAATTTAAACTTCAATAATGGCCTTCTCCTGAAGAGTAGGGAGCGACATTTACTTTGAACAGTCCGGGTTTGAGGCTGCGGGGAATGAGAGAGTTAGGAGAGAGCAGGGGAGGCAAATGGTAACAGACAACCGGTTAGAATGAGCAGGGGATGAGCGGGAGCGGGAGCGGAAGAGCAGGTCCGTGGATCGGGCCCAGGCGTAGCCGCAGGCAGGAGCAGTGAGCGCAACCGTAACCGTGGCAGTAGATGCGGCAACGGCCGGACGCAGGAACAACTACAGTGTAGAAGAGCAGAAACCCAAACGGCTTGCACACACGACAGGAGGGAGGCTGTAGACCACGACACAGGCAGGGACGACCAACAACTGCAGTTAGGCGAATTGAAGCAGACAGAGTTAGTTTGACAAGACGGGAACAATGAACAGCAGACGTGCTGTTCCAGGCTGGAGCAGACTCAGGATATAAATAGGCGGTAAGGCGAATTAACACCTGTACAGCCAAGACTCAGGAATAATACTAGACTGGTTACTAGGACTCACGGCAGGACCAGAGGTTCACAGACAATAATGTTAAATGAACGAGATCTGCATGAACTTGGTCTGGACAACAAGCCTCACCCTTTTTTCTCCAAAAATAACAATGGTCATTATGGCCAAACATTTTTGTTTCATCAGACCAGAGGACATTTTTCCAAAAAGTAAGATCTTTGTCCCCATGTGCAGTTGCAAACTGTAGTCTGGCTTTTTTATGGCGGTTTTGGAGTAGTGGCTTCTTCCTTACTGAGCAGACTTTCAGGTTATGTCTATATAGGACTCGTTTTACTGTGGACATAGATACTTTTGTACCTGTTCCCTCCAGCATCTTCACAAGGTCCTTTGCTGTTGCTCTGGGATTGATTTGCACTTTTCGCACCAAAGCACATTCATCTCTAGAAGACGGAACTCGTCTCCTTCCTGAGCGGTATGACGGCTGTGTGGTCCCATGGTGTTTATACTTGCGTAGGTATTGTTTGTACAGACGAACATGGTACCTTCAGGCATTTGGAAATAGCTCCCATGGATGAACCAGACTTGTGGAGGTCCAGAATTTTCTTTCTGAGGTCTTGGCTGATTTATTTAGATTTTCCCATGATGTCAAGCAAAGAGGCACTTAGTTTGAAGGTAGGCCTTAAAATACATCCACAGGTACACCTCCATTTGACTCAAATAATGTCAGTTAACCTATCAGAAGTTTCTAAAGCCATGACATCATTTTGAATTAAAAGTGAAATAATCTGTCTGTAAACAATTGTTGGAAAAATTACTTGTGTCATGCACAAAGTAGATGTCCTAACTGACTTGCCAACACTATAGTTTGCTAACATGAAATCTGTGGAGTGGTTAAAAATTAGTTTTAATGACTTCAACCTAAGTGTATGTAAAATTCCGACTTCAACTGTACATGTATATACATATACAGTGAGCAGCATAATTCATTGGACAGTGACACATTATTGTTTTTGGCACCGGTAAAGAATTCTGGATTTGAGACGGGAAAAATGAAACGATGACCAATTTCCAATTACGTTCTTTTACCCGGATTTGCTCTTTTTTTAAATTTTTATACATGGTTCTAGATGGAAATACTTGAAGTTTTATTTATCCCATGTTTAAAAAAAAACCTCATGTCGAACTATCTAAACCAACATCAAGGCGTAGGAATAACGCGTCCCGTAAATTTTACCAACACATTTCTGTGCCAGTGACCAAGAATATAAAGAGAATGAACACAATCAAGTGGGCAATATAACAGACTTCCGGTTTGATGGCGTGCTAGAGTAGACGCACGGAGGAGAGCTCTCCCAACATAATCGGTTTAATATCATTTTTACGCCTCTAAAACATGTTAAACTAGCTACTTTATTCCAACTACTGACTGAGATCATATATGCCGGCTCGAAACAAGTCCAAACGTAAAAAAGAAGAGCATACTGTGTCCTGCACCGAAAAGGCTACGACGAGAGCGATGGTGGACCAGACCCTCACGTTTGCCATGCTAGTGGCTGAACTTGAAAAGAATCGCGCTAGCATCACGGAAGAGCTGAAAAACTTGATCAAGAACTCTCTTTCGCCAATACAGACGACGCTAGAATCTGTTCGACTTGAAGTAGAGTCTTATGGCAGTCGTCTCGTTGATACGGAGACTGCACTGTCAGATCATAGTGATAGGATTGTTACACTGGAAGCCTCTGTATCTGGCCTGAAAACTACCATGGCGGACCTTAAAACGGAGAACAATGGCTTAAAAGACCAGTTAGACGACTACGAGAACCGCGCCAGGCGCAACAATCTCTGGGTGATTGGCGTTCCCGAGGGCACCGAAGGACAGTCCCCCCTGACATTCATGCCGGAGTTCCTGGTTAAAGTTTTGAATGACGAACGCTTCACCAAACCACCAGAGCTGGACCGTGCTCACCGGGCGCCAATGCCCAAACCTGGTCCGGGCGAACGTCCACGGCCATTCATTCTCTGCTTTCATCGCTATGAAGAAAAGAACCGCGTTCTCCAGCTGGCGATAGAGGAACGCCAACTCTCCTACCAAGGCAAGAAAATCTTTGTCTTCCAGGACCTGAGCGCACGGAGGGCCGCGAAGTGCAATGCATACAAGAGAGTCAAATCGCTGTTTTATGAAAAGGGGATTAAATTCACCTTGCGACATCCAGCCACACTCCTGGTGTACTTCGAGGGCACCCGATACTCCTTCGACTCTGCAGAGGCCGCTGAGATCTTCTACAACCAGCGCATTGGAATGAGAGCACAGGACTAAAGTTGGCTGACTCCGACAGGTTGGCGAACTGTCCTGACTGCTGAATGCAAGACATTTCACCCATTGCCTAACAGGGTGCGTGGACGGACACCTCGGTCTAACGTTGAACTTGACAATGACGTATCCTCCCGACCTGAGTTATCCACGACAAACAAGATGACATCCTTCAGGTATTAACGACGGTGCATGATTATAAGAATAAATTGAATGTGTTTTTTTTGTTGTTTTTTTTTTTTAAGTGGAGGGTTACTGACGTTATAGCCTACTCAGTTTACACAGTGTTATTTTACCATTCTAACGTTATGCATTTGGTAGTTAAATGCACTGGACAACGGTAGCTATTTTGTAGGCTAGCCTACTTTGTGTTAGCTGGTTGGACGTTTACAACTTACTGGGCAACGTTGGCCCATCATCTTTTTCATTAACCTATGAGGATGTTTTCTCTTTCTTTCTCTCTCTCCCTTTCGGAGATTTATTTTTACCTCTGTCGGTAGGCTGGTTATACCACTGTCTGTTTTGGGTCGCATTCGGCAGTTAAATGCGCTGTGGGTAGGCTCAATTGCACTGGACAGCTCTATTTGGTAGCCTGTTTTACTTTTTGTTAACTGGTTGAGCGTCTATAATTTACTGGGCAACGTTAGCACCATCTTTTTCATTAGATTATTTGAGAATTTTTTATTTTCTCCCGTTTGGAGATTTTTCTTAATTACCTCTATCGATGGACTGATTGTAGACCACGGTCTGTTTTGTGACGGGTGGCTACCGCAAATGTCGATGAGAGTGGACGTATTAGCTTAGGCGAGGCCTAAGTTATTTCTGCTATTATGATAGACCTACATTTTGTTCATTTTTGGCGTTATCTATTTTAGAGTTTTATGTTGTTGGGGAGAAACTCCAAAGAAAATTGGTAGTTTACTTAGTTACGTTTTCGGAAGTTAAGTGTTTAGCACAGAATAGGGTGGGATGGGAGTGGGACGCACAGGGTTTCTTTCTTCGTTGTTTATTTTTTACTCAGGTCTAGATCACTTTTTGATCAGGAATTATGGTTAACTACACTATTTTATCTCTCAATGTTAGAGGGTTGAATTCAGCATTCAAGCGAGCTCGAGCTCTAGATCTTATGAGAAGGAGGGGTGTAGACGTAGCTCTCTTATCTGAGACACATCTAATGCCAAATGATGTTCGACGTATGCAAAATGGTCGTTATAAAGTAGTGGCTTTTTCTGGAGATGGCTCGAAGACTAAGGGGGTTATGATCTTAATAAGACGCAATTTAAACTTTTCAATTGAGAGAACAAGCTCAAATACTTCAGGTAGATTGGCGTACTGTGGGGGTCTCTATTCAGGGGGAAAAAGTAGCTTTTGTTAGTATCTATGCCCCCACGATTGCTGACTCTGCTCATTTTCCTTGGCTGACCAAAGAGCTGCTAAATCTGACTGACTATTCACTTATTATAGGGTCTGATATGAATACATTTTTCAATTGTAATTTAGACAGGTCTAATCCGTACATCACGCAGTCCCAGGCTTCATCTTCCAGGGCCCTACGTACTTTTGCTAAGGATTTAAATTTGGTTGATATCTGGAGGACACAGAACCCCACTGCCAGAGATTATACCTACTTCTCTCCACATCATAAAATGTTTTCAAGGATTGATTACATTCTCTCCACCCCAGACTTCTCAGTAGTGGGCACTGTTAAGTTTCTGCCCCGAAGTATTTCTGATCACAATGCAATATTAACCACATTTAATTTGGATGCTACACAAGGCAGGTCATCCAGGTGGAGGTTTAACACTACGCTACTTAAAAATGAAGCATACCTTTTACAACTTAAGCCCAAATTGGAGGAATTTATCAACATCAATAAAGACTCGATTTCTGATCCAGCGGTAGTCTGGTCAGTAATTAAAGGATTTCTACGTAACAATGCTATTAGTTTTTCGGCCCACCTTAAAAAGTGTAAAACACAAACTATTTCCCACTTAGAACAATCGTGCAGCAATTTAGAAAAGGAACTAAAATCTAACTATAGCAGGGAGTCAGAATTGAAATTACAGACTAAGAGAGCAGAATTAAACAACTTATTGAGGCAACGTGTCGAATTTCTAATGCACATCACTAAGCACAGATACTACACTGATGGTGGTAGACCTGGTCGTCTACTTGCACTGACACTGAAGCGGCAAGATAACAAATCTAATATCGCATCGATAAACTGCCCGGAAAAAGGATTGGTCTTCAAAACAGCTGAAATAAATGGTGCCTTTAAATTGTTAGAATACCAAACCCGGACTACTTCGCTAGGACTAACCCGAGATAAGGAGGACTGGAGCACACAGAGCTCAGAGCAAAACAAAATATTTTAATGCGACTGACGTTTCGACGTCAACGACGTCTTCTTCAGAGTCAAATGGAAATACAGACAATGCACCGGGAGGTATATAAATACCCTCCCATCAATTACACAAAGTAAGGTGCGCATGTGTAGGACTAATATATCTCGTCATCAATACCACATACATAATGTTATCTTCTTTAACAGGGTAAAGAGAAGACCGACAAATGTCATAGGTAAATAAACTGAATAATTGTCTATTGTGAACATGGCATAAAACAAAATACAATGAAAATCAAAAAGCCTGTACACAAGTTACAAAAAACATGAGATTCAACGACTCATTTAACCCATTAGGTTCCACACTATTGAGTGTATGTATCCAGTACGCCACTCTGTGGAGCAGTTGCTTAATAATATCTCCGCCTCTGGATGATAAAGTGACTCTCTCAATACCCCAAAATTTTAAAGAAGAGACAGAACCATGATTGGCTTCAGCGTAATGTCGCGCAATTGCATAGTCCATATTCTTGGACCGGATCGCGGTCTTATGTTCAGCAATTCTAAGTTTGAGGGCTCTAACCCTATTGGTTTCCCTATTAAGGCTGCAGGATGTGGCCTTTTCTGGGCTGAATCACAGAAAATGTGCTTCACAATATGGACCGATAATAGCATACACAATGCAAGTCATGGCAAATGTAGAAAGATATTTGGGCTTCAAGTCAAAATGGCACAGACACTCCCCTATCTGGCATAATTTAAATATACTTTCAGGTGGCAGACCTTTCACTCTACAATCATGGGTTATAAAAGGTATACGAACATTGGGAGACATTTCAGGCCAACATTCAATTCTAGATTTCCCAGATTTAGTGTCCCGCTTTGGTATCCCAGGAAACTCATTGTTTTTCTACTTTAGGCTGAGATCAGCTGTTAGGTCACTCAAGATTCCCTGGGGAACTGAATTAGCCAGCCACCCTATAGTGTCTTTGATAGAGAGGGCACCTCAAAGGGGGACAGTCTCTTACATTTATGACCGCCTCATGGCACACTCCTCTGCAGACCTACCCGGGCTTAGGCCGTGGGAGAACGACTTGCCTCAGGGGGTGGGGGCCACAGATTGGGAAGCTGTATGGGATAATGTTTTTGGGGCGTCCAAAAATCCGAACCACCAGTTAATCCACTACAAGATTTGTCACAGAACATACTTAACACCACGTAAAAGACACCTGATGGGTTTGGCTCCTGACCCGTACTGTACATTCTGTGGTCAGGGAGTGGTGGGCACTCTGATGCATGTTTTATGGGAGTGCCCAGAGGTGCAGCGATTCTGGGTCAATGTGGTGGACAAGGTGTCTGTCCTGGTGGGGAGACGGTTCCCCCTGGATCCTGCTCTCCTCCTTTTGAACGACGACTCCAGGTTTAAGATCTCAGAGATAGAACGTAAGCTGTGGCTGTCTGGCATGACTGCTGCAAAAAAAATCATAGTGCTGCGTTGGCTACCCCCCCATCAACTAGCAATAAGACATTGGTTACAAGCTCTTCTTGATGTGATCTATCTAGAATTGTCATCAGCAAGGGTTAATGGCGCTAGAGTACGAACACTGAGAATGTGGAGTAATGCTGCAGAGGAAGTTAAAGTCTTATTGTCATCATGAGCTCAAAAAGAGCTTGGTTAATTTTATTTATTTCTGGTGATTTTGTTTTACAACCCTTTTGGGTGAATGAATGTGCTTTTCTTATGTATTCATTATTTTAATCCTGATTACTTTCTATTCCGTAAGGAGTGTTTTCTGTTTTCTGACCTGTCTATTCCATCTGTGTGTTCCATGGGGGGAGGGCTGTTGGGTGGGATTGGGGAGGGCATGGAGGTGGGGGGTTGAATGTACCATGTTGTTTTGTATTGTTCACATGTATGTGTTGCCCTCAAGGGGATTTGAAAATTGAAAATAAAAAACATTTAATTACAAAAAAAAAAGAAGTGGGCAATATAACAGACTAGGCTACTGCTATGCTACTTTCTCAGTAACGGGAGAAAATGACTAGCTTTCAGTCATTCCACGATCGTCTGGTAAACATTTGAATCACGGACAGTAGCCTACGATCATTGAGTTTTATAATACCCCTTTCCAGACTTAGATTGAATAATTCTCTGATTTCCACTTCTGTCCAGTTATTTCCCATATCTCCTCCTCTAGTGACCATCGTTTTGTTGGTTCCGTTGGTACGTTATTTTTGCCTCAGGATAACTTTTGAAACGGTTGATACAAAGTAACTCACGTGGACAGCTCATTTGTGCATATCTATACAAATGACCAGTGATTATGTTTATTGTTAATTTTTACATATATATAGTTATGCAAGAGCTGATTTTTTCACTATTATTACACATCACCAATGTAAGATTCATGTTAACCAAACTAAGAAGCACTGAAAATAAATTATTTCTATCAATATTGTTTGACATTGTTTGAATAGTGAACTGAACCAGAAGGTGTGCTATTTAGTGCCATCCATCCTCATTAACAAAAATTTTTTATTAAAAATGTTTTATTAGAAGTTTGCACATTGACAGGATCAATCTAATATTTTTGAATGTTGGCAGCCATATTAGCTTGGCACTGCTGAGGCTTAGTGTTCCAGAACACTCTGGCATTGAATGAGTTAATGAGTCACCTCACCCAGCTTCTGCTCGTGTTGCGTTCGTCTGTCTTGTCACCGGGTGGTTTCCTGTAAGCAAGGCGTCAATCAAAGACAGACTCGGTGAATAAGTGACGGTGACCTAAGATGGGAATTTCTACAATGATTTACTGAGATGGTTGAGTTCCCAGTTTAAACTACATAGGGCCTGATTTACTAAGACATTTGGCATGTGCAAAACCTTTTAGCACATGCAAAATTAATAACACAACCAATGATTGGTGCAAAACAAATACCATGACTAATCATTGGTCATGGTATTTGTTTTGTGTGCGCTAAAAGGTTTTGCACATGCTTAAAGTGTTAGTAAATCAGGCCAATGAGTGAAGCTACATATCTACCTCATTAGGCACAGGCAAACACTGCTCTCAGCACAGGTTTGGGTTTTGGAAAGTGAGAAGAGCATCCATTGTACATCTTTAACAGAACAACTACACAGCACCCAGAGGTCAATGAAGTTCAGTATTGTAGGGACAATAGGAACTACAATTCCATACAGTCCACAGGAGGCTCCTCCTGCACGTTGGAAGTGATGTAGGACGTTGTACCAGTTGCGATTTCCGCACTGTAACGTGATCCTGCGCAGTGGAATGCGCGACTGGCAATAAAGTTTATTATAGGGGCAACACAGCCAGTTCTCCCCAGTTCTTCCCGCAGTTTTCTTCCGGGCCAGTTGTCCGCTGAACGCGTCTCGTCTCTGGGCCCGTGAGGCCTGGAGCACGCCCGGGGTCCGAGCCCTCGCTCTACAGGAAGCATCGGCCGCCCGTGGCGCTGACCCAACCGAGCAAGGCGGGCTCATCTACCCCCGGCTATCGGCCACGGAGGACCGGAGACGAGACGCAAGGAGGCAACGCGAGCACCCGGAGGTGACGAAGAACCACCAAGCGGACCACGCAGCCACTTGTCCTGCAGAAAAGCACCGCCAGTGAGTCCCCAAAGAGGCAAGCGGTCTGCAGTAGGATGGCGCTGCATAGTTCGGGAGAGATAATGCGACCGGTTCCATTATCCCGTATGAACGACGAAAGAAACCTGTTCCAGGGACCCAAGATGAGGCGGACGTTTCCCCTATCTATCGCTACCCTGTGAACTCGCCAACACTGGAAAAGGGCGACCGGATTTCCCCTTTTATGTAACTGCTATTGAAAGGTTAATGTGTGTTCTGTAAAAGTTTTGTGTTACCGTTTTACTTTGGATGGTTTTAGGCCATCCACCGCGCTGCGTTAGGTTTAATGCATCCATGCACAGAGCGTATCTTGCATGCGATCTATCTTTAAACACTAACCAGCCGTAATATTAACACTGCACGCTGATCTCAACGCACACGCATTTAAGCTTACGGCTATCCGACTCGTACCTGGTCGCTACATTTTGGTGCCTCGTGTATTAATTAAATGAATATTCCCTACAGTATGTTTGAAAGAAGATTAAAGTACATAGCATGAATATGTAGGCATGTGACTTTAGTGAGATTTGTGAGTGGATGTATTGCATTTACTCATTTATTTATTCAGTCAAGATGACATCATCTATTTTATTGCAACTTCATCCTTTACTTTTGCTTTCCTATTTGGAATTATGAGTCATATTAGCAAGCTATTCAACAGACTAGCACGTGTCTAAAGTGCATGCAGTCAGTTGCTTGAAACTCTGCCTTTATTATTCTGGCTTGTCCATATAGGAAATGAAAGTGGTAGACCAACAGTGAATACTTTTAGGCTGTAAACGCCTTCATCAGGATGTGATCTTACAGTACTAGCGCAGCTGTACAGATATTATACTCATAATCCATTGCATGTGTTTTTATTTAGTAAATAAAAATATGAATGGTCAGATTTAAATTTCACGTTAAACAAATTGTTTTCTGCAGAATAGCGCAGGCTCATAAGCTGGAAATTCTGAAGATGAAGTAGAACTTCCATAAATGTTTTCCATTGAACACGTTTCCTTCATTTAGTGGAAGGAGAACAATGCCAGTCTATCTTCATGGTATTTTCTTTTTTTAAATCCATGTTCTACAATAGCAGAAATTGTCTGTTGCCCTTTGGATGCTTCCAAGGCAATTATATAATTTCCATAGTAACTGCCTTTGATGGTTAACTTGTTTTGCAAAACAGACTGATGATTCCAACTTCAGATGAGAGATTCTCTGGTGAACCATTTTAATACAATGCAGGAATTTTAGCATTGCTGTGGTCCTGTGTTTACAATCAAAGAAGTCTCCTCCACCTTCCTCAACCCCGGCCACTCACAGTAGGTAGCTGGATAGCTAGAGGTAACATTTCTTACAGGTCCAGCAGAAAACACGCAAACTCCGCATTGCTTTTCATCCCCTCGGTGAACTTCAGCTGCCACCATTGAGGAAAAGCAATTCCACGGTTGACTCTGGTTTTTAAACAAGCTATGTCGGCTTGTCGCTTCCCTGTACTTGTGCTTATTCACCTATTGTAGCTAACTAGCTACAAACGCTCCACTGATACCTCATCCCACCCCACAGGCTCTTGAGACACACCCACCCCTCTCCACACAGAAGAGAGAGTAACGCCAAGAAATGTCCCAAATACATCTTAGAAGAATAAATACATGCAGAGGACCATGGATTTGGCAAATGTCTACAAAGACAGATTTCCAGTGCATCATAGATATGACTGAGCATGGTTATTTTTATTTTTCATATGAAGCTTGTGAATAAATGTTTTTTTCTTTTTGGAATTGTTGACAATTGACATTTTTTTCATTTACAGATTAATGATAATTAGAATCAAAAATGTTTACTGATGTATCTGCCTGTCTATTGATTTATCTTAATGGAGGTCCAAGCAGCAAAGCTGTTGGAACCCTGTTGTAATTGTTCCATTTTCTTATTAGGTGTGGTTGAAAAACCACACCTATTGTTATCGCTCAGACTGACCGTTATTATTCTTCCGCTGATTTTTGAGAACTTATCTCTTCCTACACCATTCACACCGTCGATACCATTCATACCTCATATTATACCTTTATACCCCCTCCAGGTTGCTATTACTTTTTACCTTTATACCATATACACTTTTTGAGATATTTGACATTTTATATAGTTCAGTAGGATGGTATTCTCTTCATTATAGAAGGAAGCAACATAGCATTCTATTTATTTATAAAGCCTTGCTAGGCAAACTTCCTCTCTACCTGACCAGGCTTCTGTCCATCAAAATCGCAAGTCATCGTATCAGATCTCAAGATTGGATTATGTTAGAGGCACCCAGAACTAGAACAAATCTGGGCAATACCGCTTTTAGCGCATTTTCACCTTATATGTGGAATAAATGTCAGGATATACTGAAGCTAGATTGCCTTACCCCGATCGAGTTCTTCAAGAAATTAGTGATGGATATGATACTAAAAGAGGCCGAATGTACCTGCCTTTAGTGATAAATTAGGACAATCAGATCACTATTCCGTGTCTTATGTCCTTTTTATGTTTTTCATTTATTTATTTATTATTATTTAAAAAAAAATTATGTTTCCCTATATTTGCGCTTGGTGTATGTGAATTCCTTGGATCTAAACTGTAATTTTTGTTTTGTAAAACTGTCACTGTAAATGTTTTATTGTAATCAGGGCTCCCCTGAAAAAGAGACCTTGGTCTCAGTGGGACTTCCCTGCAATAAAGGTTTCTATCTCTCTATCCATCTTTTCGCCAAAAAATGAATGGGGGTCAATGAGCACATGCAGTAGGCTATCTCACGGTGAGAATGCTCAGTATGAGCACTGCGCTGATTTTTGAATCAATTAACGTTCTGTCAACAACCTTGGAAAAATGCAGACGAGCAATTCCATAGCTACTTCCGTCTGCAACTGAAATGATCATACTCACTTTAGCTTTCAAAAATAATAATCATTGCCATTGGACTATAACTACAACAAATGCTGCATCAAGCGCAATGCGCTCTTTCGCCACGAACATGCAGGCTATTAGCCCTATCTACGGTGCTAGCCTAGTCGTCAATGTCCCAATTATAGTAGCCTATTCATATTTCTCTGAAATTGTAAACAACTTTAAACCCTCAAAATTCCAATATAGGATTGCTGCAGAGTCGCCGCTGTTGCACTGCACGATAAAATAGCCCAAACCCGTTTACAACCATCTTGCCACAGTCACACAATAACGTGCATAAAATGCACCCTTTCTACACACCACATAAACGTTCGTTCCGATATAGGCTAGCCTATAGGCTATTATTAAAAAGTTGAAACTGTTACAAATAAACATTCGGTGCATTTTCCTTTGCGTAGGCTACGCCTACCCAATGTAGCCTAGCTACTTTCGGTATAACGTTAAAAAGATTTCTACAAATCTCTGATAAACAGATTCAGGGACCAAATATCCTACTTCGTAATGATTCTACAACTGGTTTCTGTTGAATGTTAAAGAGATTCTTATTCCATTTTGCCACCGCCCAGCAACGTTGATGTTTCCACAGCGCTATCGCGGCTGTAATAGCCTACGTTGCTGTTATGTAAAAACACACGTAACGTTACTTTTTAAGGTATATAAATACATTGGGCTACATATTTTATCCGAATTATGCACATACCTGTTCCGTTGTATTATGAATGTACTGCATGTGATCATTCTGACATCGTAGTTATCAGCAAGTGTTTTGCTGTGGGTCAGAAATAGTCAAGTGAGTAGGCCTAACTGCCAGACTGCCACAGTTCTGTGGTATCTGCAGATCCATAGACTAGAAAAATAAGGAGAAGCACTGAAATAGCTTGAGTAAGGAACAGCGCCTACAGTGACTGAATGGGAAAACTACAGGGTCGGCGGTTCTTTTATTCACTATTTATTTTTATTTTTTTAATTATACTTTTTTATAATAATAACGTTAGCACAGACAATTTCCTAACAAAACATGACAAAAGCATAAGCCAGCTAGGCTAGCCTACTGTGGTTAAGCTACCAGGAAAAACAAACCTTTAACTCTGCATGAAAATGCCAAGGTGACAGGTGTCAGTAGACTACGTTAGCAAAATGCAATCGATTATGACATAGTTACAGCAAATAAACTATCCGCTATACATGATTGGGTTATAATCTCAAGTTTATGTGAGTCAACAACGTTAAACTAAGTTACTATTAGCAAACGATAGCCTATGTTTAATTATTGCTTTAGATAGCTGCATGCTAGGTAGGCTGAATAGAACGCTGAATTCAGCACAGGACATGTGGTGTGGACTTCACAAAACTGGTGAGATCTGTAATGGAATCAGAGTTTGTTTAATAAAGTGGAGAAATCAGTAGATGATCATTTGGTTAAAACCTAGGGAAAAATTGTATGCACCCATATTTTTCTACAAACACAACTACGACTGTGTCTGAATAGGCCGAATCAGCACACACTACTATTTGAGTATGCCAGTTGAGTATACTTTTTTTGAAAAGCTGTTAAATTAGGCTAGCCTTACCTGCGTGGCCAAATTAGTGTTCTGAATATCCCCAGATGATATAGCCAAAGAGTGTAAAGGAAACTGATATAGCCTAGGCAACTTATGTCCAGGTTTATATGGAGGATATTTCGCATACTGCATGTCACTGCAGTGTAGACTACAGTAAGCAACATGCTAGTACACAGGACGCAGTAAATTTGGTATTCACAATGCCTTCCTCTACAACACTGTTATGACCCAACAATACTATCCCAAATGATTTGCCATTACATTTTTGTGCTTTTATCACAATACATTACTTCTTTGTATCACTTCCAGGTTCTTTAGACTAGTTACCACAAAGTAGGCTACATCACCATATTTTAACACTTTCACCATCACTAGATCCCTTTATACCGCATTAACAGTTCATACCATTTCCACCTTTTATTTTCCACCTCATACTATACCATATTACCATCTTTCTATGCCATTTCCAGCCATTGATATTTGTGAAGCAACCACACCTGCAATTTCTTTAGGAATTGTTAATCTAGTTCTTATTCATATTTATTCTTTTTTTCTCCAGCTAAAACACCTAGCGCCCTATCTTACACCCGACGCTAAGCAGCGCTAACTCAAACGCAAGTGTCTTTGCTATCTTACACCCGGTGCATGGTTCATTATAACGCCTTGCGTTCATGCCATTTAAATACCATGTATTCTTGCGCCCGTTGAAAGTGAACTGGACGTGTTGGTCTTAAGATGAGGAGTGGCCAGGATTCTTTTTGCCGTATTGCTATCTTGAGCCAGCAGAAAGCGCTTGCACTAGAACCACCACAAACCTGGTCTAAAGTCATGTCGCAGTTGTTTACATGTTATTTTAACAGCGCATATAACTGCATCTACATAGGCCTGTGCACAACACGCGTACACCCTCCAGTCTGTTACAAGGGTCCATAGGTCAAAGACCACATAGCCTACCTGTCCCTCAATTCACTCCATCAACATCCAGGCGATGTGCGATGGTACGGGATAATGGCTATCCATTAAAAAGGAACTGATAACACCTATATCAAGCCTAATGCGCAAATTGTCATTTTACACCTAATGCGTTAATTGTCATTCAATGGAAAACTCGCTCACTGCAATAGACGGACATTTGAGTTCTGAAAATGCGCTTTAGATGGCATTACAATACAGCTATGTTCATCTAGCAATATAGCCTGTAAGTAAATAGAATGGTTGTGACAGAAAAAGGTTCAAAACCTTCTCCAGCGAATATTGCATTTATTGTTTTTCAAATAGCCTAGGCTACAGCGGGTTAGGGTTAGGGCTATGGTTAAAAAACGGAGATAAATGTCACCATGTTAACTCAATTGTAACCTTAGCTATTGTTCGTCCTTCATATTTCTTAAATTACAGTGACAAGGTTTCCATACTCTCAGCTTATTAAAACCCAGCTGATTTCACCTGTTATTCCATAACGGAACAAAAGATTTTTAAGAGAACTAAGCGTCTAATTAGAAATGAAAACAATTTTGCAGCATGTTACACAATTCATTTACAATTAATTTTAATGCCATTATCTGCATGTGCGCTTTACAGGAGCAGGTCTGTTTCCCCTGCTGTAAATCGCACTTTTCACAGTCTTCCTGGGAAAGTGGATCGTTTTAAAGCATTACGCTACCAGTAAAACAGGTTGGTCACATTTCCATAAGCAGGACATTATAAAACACGGGAAAATATGCTGAACCTATGAGTTGCCAACCTGACAGCTTTATGGTATTTAGTGTCATCATTAAGGCAAAATAATGTTATTTATGTTATTAATCAAAATTAGAATGCAGGTAGCCTAATGAACTTCAGATGAAGCTTGAACATGAGTTCATTGCATAATCAAACAAAATTTGTTAAACAAGCAGGCTAATTTGGCATTTTCTAAGGTGAGACGGAAGCCATTGGTCGCTTATTCTCAGCTGTTGCAACCGCATATATTTTGTAAACAGCACTGTCAGGAATTAGCGGGAACTCATAATGGTTCGTCCGAATAATATTGATCATAGGCTACTATTGATCCATATAGCCTATTCCTTGATCGCATTAAACACGCATGAGCATGTCTGTTTCACCATCATAAGCAATCCGCCAAGGTGAAAAAGCAGGCTTTTAAAGGGAATGGGATATGACATTTTGATTGGTTTATTGCATGTCACGCCCAAGACACACCTATAATTAATGAAGAGACTAGGTTCAGCCCATTTGCACGTTGTGCCGTGCTTAGTGCCCAAAAAACACGCCGTTAAAATAGTAAAACTGGCCTTGGACACGCCCTAAATGCACTTAACGCCATGCGCTTAGACCAAGCGCTAAGATCGCCAAGATAGAGACCCTAGGCTAAAACTCCTACACTCCTAGTAAGGAAGAAAGTCATAAAACTTGGTTGGCATGTTAAGGATGGTAAACACTGCAAGATAGATGAAAATGGCAGGAATTGACCAGATGGTGGCACGATAGCACAAAAATGAAAGATTTAACCTATGAAAGGTCAAGCCAACACTGCTAGATGATCCACCTCAAGGAACAAATCTTTATTGCACCGATAAAATGCATCATACCAGATTTTCTAAAATATTGCATTTTTTTCAAAAGCATAAAACATCTTCTCATGAATTGTAAGTCCACTCGACATGAAACCTGGTCCGTACCCTAACTGAACTGAGAAGGAAAAATTTCTGTCGAAATATGGTCCACTTGGGTGATTACAGATTGATGTCAAATGCAGAACACACTTTGTTCAAAAACGACAGCCAATCACATTGTAATATATGAAAATTAGCATGCAATGCTAAATAACAGCTCCAGTTCTTATTGGATCAGTATGAAATTCCACATATTACAAATGTGCTACAATGTTAACTCTCTTACAGGGTCATGGTCAAAAGTTGGCTTAATAAGAGAATTAAATTATATAATTTGTGCATAGTTTCATGATACCTCATCTATGAAATTGTATTCCTTTCAGCATAACATATGGATATTTCCAAATGGCTGAACAGCAAGAAAAGTAAACACAATCACATGACCAGGTGGCTGAATACATTTTTACAAGATGCGTGTATTGTCCCAGGACTGCTGTCTTTGTTGCTTGAGCTCTGCTATGCTTGTGTTTGGACCACAGTGGTTGCTGTTTTCAACTATATTTTATTCATGACACAATCCAGCCTGGCATGCTGGGCCATATTTGGCAAGTGGAAAGTTTTGTCATTTTCTGTAAATATTCTTTAAAATCATTTGATTTATAGTCAAATAATAATAATTGGTGTAATACAATTTTTTCTGTCACACACATTAATTGTGTAAATTCTTTAAATACGCATTTAACAAGATTTTAAAAAATACAGTACCAGTCAAAAGTTTGGACACACCTACTCATAGAAGGGGTTTTCTTTATTTTTACTATTTCTTTTACAATTTAGAATAATAGTAAAAGCATAAAAACTATGAAATAACATACATGTAATTATGCAGCAACCAAAAAAGTATTAAACAAATCAAAATGTATCTTATATTTTAGATTCTTCAAAGTAGCCACCCTTTGCCTTGATACCTGCTTTGCACTCTTGGCATTCTCTCAACCAACTTCATGAGGTAGCCACCTTGGATACTTTTCCAACAGTCTTGAAGGAATTCCCACATATGCTGAGCACTTGGCTGCTTTTCCTTCACTCTCTGGTCCAACTCATGTGCCTTCAATTCTAGATAACTCTTCCAACAGTGTCACCAGCAAAGCAACCCCACACCATCACACCTCTCCCCCATGCTTCAGTGGGAACGGTGAAGTTCTAAATGAAAACTACTTGTTGGGGGTGCCTTTCATTTTTGTTTTGGAAATAAATTCATACATAGGCATCAACTTCACTATTTATATTTGTCTAGGAAACAAATTTAAGCAAAAGCCTTTAGATAAAAATGTCTCTAAGATAATGAGAAAGATACATTCAATCAACTGTGTCCAAACTTTTGACTGGTACTGAATATTGAAAATATGTAATAATACACAGAATTAAGCATTTCAATAAATGGATTTTAACCCAGAACATAAAACCAAGATAGGCACAGCTCTGATGTTGTAAGGAGGCTAAGATTGGAGTGACATGTTTGCACTTATTCATTCATTAGCATTTTGTACCAAATGCAGCAGGGTAACGAGGCTATTACGCTCCACTAAGGACAATTACAGTAGTTCCAATACTGGCTTCAGTTGGACGCAGATGTTTTAAATATATGATTGGCATGCAGAGCCGGCAGCTGGCATAAACAATGCAGTTGTTTAGGGCCACAACCATCCCTGGGCCACACAATTCAATAAAAAAATGTTTAAAAAAGTGATTTATGTTGGAGAACTTTGGGGCCACAGCATCGCTCTTGTTTAGGACCACCAAAACCCTAGAGGTTTTAGAGGTGGTAAAATACTAATACTGATGGTATTAGAAAAAGTCATCCTAGTCCCACTGGTTCCCCAAACTTGCATCAAATTTTTAATAATGATCATAACCTGACATTCCTCTCTGAGGAGGGGGTACAGAAGCCTATAACAGTGACCTAGAAGAAGGACGAAAATAGTTTTTTTAAATTAGTGCCTAAAAACAAACCCCAGTGCTGAAGTGCTCTGTGTAAATCACAGGTTTTACCAATCCTGTATTGGTTCTGTCGCAGAGACATATGAGCACCGGCCTTCTGTTATATCTTTTGACAGCAGTGTGTCCCATAACCTCGAGGTGTCCCCACCACCATTTTTCTGGGTCCCCTATTCATTAAATTTCTACTATTGGGATTTTTCTGGTTATTATTATTATTATTTATTATTTCTCTGCCTTAAAAATATCTGGATCTCAAAAACCATAAGGTGTAGAGCTACCAAATTTGTAGATAGCTTGCAAATGTCACTCACTACTCCCTTCAAATGTCTACCTTCACTATAATGTGAAACATCTGATTCAATAGCTTGCAAATGTCACTCACTACTACCTTCAAATGTCTACCTTCACTATAATGTGAAACATCTGATTCAATTGTCTTTATTTAACATGTGTTTGTTGGTCTGCCCCACTGTCTATGTCTTTTTTACTGCTGGAAACTACAACTGAAGTTCCCTAACGGGAAAATAAGTTATAGAACTACTCAAACCCTAAGGCCTAGAAATATGATTTTTTTTGTATTATTCATTGAGTCATGCAGAATGCAACACAGCCATTGTTTACAATTGCCGCCATATTGGATTTCTCACAATTTTGCGATTTCTGAAAAACATATTTTGTTCAAACTCCTACAACGTTCGACTGATTGTCACAATATTTTGCATCTGTATTGTCAAAGCATACTGCATTAAAACAGTCGAAGACATACAGTTGTGTTAAAAAAAATAGCAGTACAATATCAATAACCTGATGAACCACTGTTATTAGTAGTAGTGATATTTCTGCATGGCAAATAATTTACTTGTAGATGTAGTGTAATAGAAAAACAACAGACCCACTGTCATGACATGCACGCTGCTTGTTCTGAGTAATTGACTCATTCATTGAAAGGGGCGTGTTCAAAATAATAGCAGTGTGGAGTTTAATTAGAGCATTCATTCTGTGAAAAAACAGGTGTCATTAATTGTCCTTTATTAAGGAAGAAGGGAAGAAAATGTTTCACACATTGTTATAAAATATATTTCCTTCTGAATTGCTAAGTAAAATGGGCTGTTCCAAACATTGTTCGGAGGAACAACGTAATTTGATTAAAAAGTTGATTGGAGAGGGGAAAACGTATAAAGAAGTGCAGCAAATTATAGGATGCTCAGCTAAAATGATCTCAAATGCTTTAAAATGGCAACAAAAACCCGAAACACGCGGAAGAAAACGAGCAACTACTGTTAAAACGGATCGAAGAATAGTCAATTCAGCCAATCATCACCTCCAGAAAGATCAAAGATGATCTAAAATTACCTGTACATGCTGTTACAGTCAGAAGCCGTTTGATCGAAGCTAAGCTATCAGCAAAAAGCCCCCGTAAAGCACCATTGTTGAAAAAACGGCATGTGCAGAATCAGTTAAAATTTGCCAAGGAACACATTGATTGGCCCAAAGAGAAATGGCGTAACATTCTGTGGACTGATGAGAGTAAAATTGTTCTTTTCGGGTCTAGTGGTTGTCGACAGTACGTCAGAATACTGAATTCAAGCCACAGTACACTGTGAAGACAGTGAAGCATGGTGGCGCATACATCATGGTATGGGGATGTTTTTCTTACTACGGTGTTGGGCCTATTTATCGTATACCAGGGATCATGGATCAGTTTGAATACTTGAAGAGATTATGTTGCCGTATGCCGAAGAGGAAATGCCCCTGAAATGGGTGTTTCAACAAGACAACGACCCCAAACACACGAGTAAGCAAGCAACATCTTGGTTCCAGACAAAAAGGATTGAGGTAATGGAGTGGCCAGCTCAATCCCCCAACCTCAACCCCATTGAAAACTTGTGGGGTGACATTAAAAATGCAGTTTCTGAAGCAAAACCCAAAAATTCACAGGAACTGTGGAATGTAGTTCGTTCATCCTGGGCTGAAATACCTGTTTCTAGGTGCCAGAAGTTGGTTGACTCGATGCAACGCAGCAGATATCAAAAATAATGGTTATGCAACTAAATATTAGTTCGGTAATTTAAAGTGAAGTTAAATCTTGAAAAATTTCTTCAGTTTATACAGTAAGTGTTTGAGTTTGAAGAGAAAAACGTCGACACTGCTATTTTTTTGAACAGATTAATATTCCTTTTCTTTGCTTCCTGTAAAAGAATAACGCAGACTTGATAAAATTTGTTAATGCTTTGATTTCGAATTGAATGTGTAATGTTTCCACTACATTTGAAATATGGAACTAAAAGCTATTAAAAAATATTTGCACTTTATTCACTTTTAACGCACTGCTATTTTTTTGAACACAACTGTGCATCTAACTCTGAACAATACAAAACAGCAAAGACTAGAAACGAATGAACAGTAACCATACATGAAAACAAGAACTTTTGTTTGTTTATGGATTTAGAAATAACAATAATGTAAAATAATAATAATTATAAATAGAAATTATAATAATGATGATGAGAACAACACATGATCTCATAGTGAATATAATAAATATAAAAAATTTAAATAGGTTTATAATGATCTCTGTCACTCACTGCTCACTCACAGGCAGTTATATATTGTGCTGCCAGGTCACAGCACGTCCTCTCCTATATGCTTTGAGCATGTAACGTAGTCTCCATTTACATGATCAAGGTTTGATCAAACATGATAAATAGCTAGACTATTGTCAACAATAAACAAACATCACGACAATAGATAGCCTTAGCTATCGATAGCTGCTACGTTATGCGAAGGATGTTCTTTGTCTTATCTGTTCTCTAGTTACTTCGATGACATTTCTGTATGCACTTATTGTATGTCGCTTTGGATAAAAGCGTCTGCTAAATGACTAATGTAATGTAGCGAGGTGTATGGTCACTATTTTTATAATGATATTGTTACCTCCTTGGCTGAAAACATCTTGCTAATGAGTAAGGGCAGAAACATACCTCACGCAAATAGCTACGCAAACGTGGACCCTTCGAGCTACGTGAACAGTTTTTCTTTTGCCATGACATTTGTGAAAGACAAACCAGAGGAAATGGTTTGAAAAAGGTCCACATGGCCTGGCCATGTCAATCAAATGAGCAGGAACCGCCCATTCATGACGTTTACACAATTTTAGCTGTTTCTGGCTTTAAAAACGGTGGTGGGTTGTCAACAGTGTAACATTCAAAACATTAACAAAAAAACACTTTGCGAACGACTTATGAGGTAGGAAATACATTCAACATGTTTGTTAGACCACAAGGACACATACAATGTTTTTTGGGGAGAAAATTTTAATGTAAACAAAGAACGAGTTGTTTACAATGAAACCACGTAGTATACCTTTAATTCCTCAACTACTTCTACATTCTACATTCAACATCCTTACATTCCAAGATATCAGGTGTTTTGTGTCATTCATTACATCTTGACAAATGATAGCCTACTCTGCAGTTGTGCGCCATTTGCCTAATGTTGCTGGACCCCATTAATTGCTGCTTGCGGCTATATTTATATATGACTTTGTAAAATCATAATACAAAATATGTAGCTGGAGATGGAGTAAGTTGATGAAAATTCATGTTGAGCTATTCTTTTTTTAAACTCCCATTTTCACTGTTAATTGGTCTTAGTAGACTGGTTTGGGTTTTGTTGTCATTTATTCTGTATGTGAGCTTAATGAACATGAGGCAGGCTAGTTACAATATTGAGTATATCCACAAGACACACAATATAAGGTCACTGACAATGTGAACTGCCTTGCATAGATACTGAATGCAAGTGAGCTTATAGGAACTAGTTTGCTTGTGCTAAAGTTAAAACTCTGCCTCTAAATAAGCCTGTGTACTCTTATGTCATGTAGGGTAGGCTACATGTACTCTTATTTGAGTTTAAGCCTGAAAGGATTTGGATTTGTTTAGAGTGAGGAGTCCAATTTATGTGATAAATTGCTAAACTGCTGAACAATTCAACCAATTGTGACTCACAGTCGCGGTTGTGAATATGTGTAAAAAAAGTGTGTAAAAGTGTATTCAAGGTGGCAGGTTTGGCTTCTTTTGAAGAAGCCAGTCGATGCAGAAAGGAAGCTGCCCACACTAACAGGATGATCTGCCACAGCTTTCTCACATCACCAGAAGAAACAACACACAAACTCATAGCACCAAGAACTGTCATAATTTTCAATCAGTCAAAATGAAATTTAGAGGCCTGACTGAGAATTTCCACATAATTTTCAAAGACATGCTTTTTACTTTTTGGACATTGTTATTATTATTTTTTTTTTAATGAATTTTTCAATTATTAAATCTTAATATTTGCAATCCTAGTTGGTTTTGTGTAACCTCATTGGGCCTAGGATTCAGATTTGATGTCAGAAAGTGAATAGCAAGATTCCTCCATGACATTTAAATGTTTTGTAAGTCAGGCAGTAAATTAAATATTAAGGGAATGGAGTATACAGCAATGCATTGCTTTGAAGGCGAGTTACTGAGCATTTAAAGGTATACTATGTAGTTTCATTGTAAACAACTCGTTCTTTGTTTACATTCAAATTTTCTCCCCAAAAAACATTGTATATGTTCTTGTGGTCTAATAAACATGTTGAATGTATTTCCATAAGTCGTTCGCAAAGTGTCAGAACAGATAAGACAAAGCACATCCTTCCCATAACGTAGCAGCTATCGATACCTAAGGCTATCTATTGTCGTGATGTTTGTTTATTGTTGACAATAGTCTATCATGTTTGACCAAACCTTGATCATGTAAATGGAGACTACGTTACATGCTCAAACATATAAGTTATTAATCTTAGCTATTGCTCTGTAAATTTGACCACTGTTCATTTTCATAAAATAATTCTAAATCATCATTTTGTAATTCTGCTTGGTTCATTCTGTAGCGAACAAACATCCAGTGGTCGCAGCCCCAGAGTAAGGGTGAGGGGCAGTCATTACATAAACATTACATTACAGTCATTTAGCAGATGCTTTTATCCAAAGCGACAATCGTGTTCGTGGTGGGCGAGGCAGGGCCAGGGGAAGAGGACAGCTTGATCAGAGTGACCGTGATAGAGTCAACAGACTCCGGGAGGAGAAACATTGCCATCTCAACAAAAATAAATAAATATTTTCCCAAAATAAGAGATACCCTCAATTAAAAAATTTAACAGACATCCAAGAACTCCCCATCCTCTTAGGAGAGGAGAGGACGTGCTGTGACCTGGCAGCACAATATGTAGCTGCCTGCCATCGTCTTAGGGACAGTGAGTGACAGAGATCATTATAAACGCATTTAAATTTTTTATATTTATTATATTCACTTTATAAGATCATATGTGTCATTCTCATCATCATTTTATCATTTCTATTGATAATTATTATTATTTTTAATTGTACTTTTATTTTACATCATTGGTATTTCTAAATCCATAATCAAAGAAAACTTCTTGTTTTCATGTATGGTTACTGTTCATTCGTTTCTAGTCTTTGCTGTTTTGTATTGTTCAGAGTTAGATGTACTGTATGTCTTCGACCGTTTTAATGCAGTATGCTTTGACAATACAGATTGAATGTCTTGTCATGCCAATAAAGCGAATTGAATTGAGTCCACGGTCAGAGAAAATATGTGTGAAACGTCACCACAATGCTCGTGCGTCGTCGTGCGAGTCTGAGAAGAACACGTGATAAGCAATTTTCGGGGAGCCCTTTTCTCCTACGTGCTCAATATTGCCATCTAGTGTTCTGAAACTATATAGTATACCTTTAAGAACTTGACATTTTGTGTTACTGCTAGAGTGGAGATGAAAACAGGTACATTTGCCTGGCCTTCAGGGATATCTCAGGGCAGGTAGTGTGGGCGACAGGTTCAGGGGCAGTTCATAGCATTGGCAAATAGTGTCTGTTTTGAAAGTAATGGGTTTACCACACCATCGATGATTCCTCACGCTAATCCTAGCACTACGTTTCCCTTCGCTTTTCATTCAGTTATGCTTTTTTCACGGAAAATCTATTAATAGATTATCGGAAAGTAGGATCTTGTCAAGAGTTAGGCTACCTACGTTTGGAGTTGTGAGTTACGAACCACAGTCGCTGCGCTGGAAAATATTTGTTTTTCTACAAATGCAGAATTAGCCTTTTCATTTCCTTTCTTGTGCAGTTAACAGCATCTGACAGTAGCCATAATTCTTTTGTGGACTTTTTAAAATTTATGTTATGAACTAAATTTGGTTTTACTGGCTCCCTGCAGTTTACACTGCTGTGTCCGAGCCAGTCAAATGTGTGAAGAAAATCAGCACACCATTGCTTACACAAACGGGCTTCTGTCGATCGCATTTCCGAAGGGCAATTTTTTAAATTTCAGCCATATTCTTTATTTTATGCCAGACATCCATGCTGCCAGAGTAATTACTGCAATAGGAAAAGTACCACCGCAGGGAAAAGAACATATAGTAGCACAATAGATTTGCTTCATTCAGGCCTTTCACATTTCAAAAAGCTTACAAAATGGGTAATTGCACTGAGGAAATGTTCTCGACCTCCATTGAAAAATAATGAAGTAATGAACCAATTGCATTTGCAGGTCATAAAATAAAAAGAGGGCACTGTTTGTGAGACTGCACATTATGGTAAGCATGATGCAAATGGAACCGTACAATATCTGATGCAGAGGAACAACAACAATAATAAATAATAATACAATTATTTATTAAAAACAATTATAAATAATTATAATAATTACCATAACCATCATCATCATATTTTAATATTTAAGTTTTGCTAATCCACTGTCACGGTGACATTGTAAAAAGTTAAGAACACAAACTGAGGTACAATAAGAAATGTTATACTAAATAACGAATAGCCGTTACAAATCCGTACAAAAGTCGTAAAAGCTGTACCAAGCTGTGGTGCTACCAAGTGTCCTGTACCATACAGGGTATTTTAAAATGACTATTCTCTAGAGGAGAAAGTGCTTCTCTTATCCCCTTTGGCTCATTTCTTCATTTCAAACTGTGAAGGCGTCTTTTTTTGTGATGATGCATGATCACTTATTGCAATTGGTTGAATGTTAACAACCAGAGCTTGAGCTCCAAGACTGTTGCAATATCACCCCCTTTTGGCTGAAAAGGAGAACACAAAGGAATAAGGGGAATTCTCCATGTTTCAGAAATGAAAAGGTTTCAAGTGATAACCATCTACAATCAGGCATTTTCCCTTTATTTTAAATATCTTGTGCACTTAAAACGAACTATATATACAGTGCATATTAAAGAACATACTATGATATTAAGCCAATTTTATTTAGTTAAAATTTTAAATGTTGTTATTCTGAAAGCAACAATGTCCTTATACTGCCCACTAAAGGAAGATTATTTGTTTTTCATTTGGAAATTATGTTTACTGTGCAATTAAAATGGTATTTATCATTTAATTTTAGCAGGGTGATCATTTAATGACCTCAGAGGTGAATCTGAAGTGAACATCCATTACAGAACTGACACGCCGCGTCAGACCTCCAGCGTTCCCATTCTTTACATCAAAAGGGAATTCAGTTTTTCCTTTGTAAATTTAAAATAATAATGAAAATCTTTATCATGTGGCTTAATTAGTAGATTCAGCACTTGCAAGGACAAAAGTGATTGCACAGGGTCCCTAATCAGTCTTAACCCCATTTTGCCTTTTTCTCATACTGTCCACTGACTCTGCTGCTGACTGTTCTGCATCCCTCCCTCCCTGTGTTACTCTACGGTTATGTTACTTGAATGGTGGTCCTCATGGGCCGGGAACTGCTGGTTTTCCACCCTCCCTTTACCTGGGAGCCAGGTGTGAAGACAGCCTATCCAGCCAGTAGAACTAATTGTTCAGTTAATTACATGGGAGAAAAGAAACGGAGTGACTATTCGTACTTAGTGCAAATAGCTGTACTGTGTGGCACATGCTATTCATACTGACTCCTACCCACATAGAGCTGCTCTGTTTAGCAGTAATTCCACCGTTTTGAGTTTAATTTTTTGGTGAGAAATGACTGCTGAATTTTATTATTGCTCGTTATAACTGGTGAATTAGTTACCTAGCGAATCACACTAGTTGGGTTAGGGTTGCCATCATCCTGCTATTTAGTGCAAATAATATATAAATGATTGGGCTCATTAAATATTTAAGAGCAGAAGTTATTCTGAAATCCAGAAACAGATACTGTCCTCCTTGCCCATCCCTGCTCTACAGCCATGTGCTGTCTTACATGGCTCCTGGCCAAAGTTGGCACTGGCACAGGCAAAATTTGAAACCAGCCAACACAGTGTTTTATGTGGTTGGGCCAATGGATTACCCATTTTTTAAATCCCTTTGTCATCAAAGTACATTTTCATTGCGTGCTTTATTCCAGCCTAAAAAACTTCCCACTCCCACAGGGCTTCATAAATTCAAGTCTCTGTGTCTGTTCCCTTTTTGTTACAGTGAACGAGATCATCGGCAGAGACATGTCTCGGGCCCTGGGGCCCCAGTCATAGCCACGTCCACAGTCGGGGTTCAGCTCCAGGGCTTCCCTCTCGCCACCTCCCTGAAAACTGGGCCCATCACCGTGTCGCTGTCCTCTCTTTTGCACTTCCAGCACGGTTGCCTTCAGCAGCAAGGACAGATGAAAAAGGAGATCCGCGTGCACTGTATAGACACACACTGCCAGGAGGGTGGCAGGAGGGTGGCAGGAGGGTGGCAGGGCGGCAGTATAGTATAATGGTTAAGGAACTGGACTTGTAACCGAAAGGTTGCAGGTTCGATTCCCAGGTAGGACAATGCCGTTGTACCCTTGAGCAAGGTACCTAACCTGAATTGCTTCAGTATATATCCAGCTGTATAAATGGATAAATGTAATAAGAAGTTGTGTAAGTCGCTCTGGATAAGAGCGTCTGCTAAATGCCTGTAATGTAATGTAATGTGGCCAGAAAAGTGTATATAGATGAATGTCTCCATGGACACAGTTGGTTTATCATAGAATATGGACAAAGCCTACTCACAGTGATACGCTATGCATATTCTTTTGTGCTGCAAATGTGACAGTGATAAAACAAGCAGGTTGTGCCTGCCACCGCCCCAGGGATATATTGTATATGATGGGCTCAATGCTGGTACGACTGTTAAATTTAACGACACTCCAGAAGGTACTATGCAGCAGAATGTCAGGAGGAAAATACTGGTTTGAAGTGCTTGCTTTTCATAAGTAACACAATCCTTTTTGCATTTCTCACTTATGTTACGGAATAGTTTTGACAGTTCCGACATGGAGGATTCCCACAGGCCATTGAGATAGCCAGTGTGTTCTCGTTCTGCCATGACAGGACGACACAGGTCCTAAATGGAATTAGCTCATTCTGCCGCGATCGATCCGGATTGACCCAGAGTGACATGGAAACATACAGTGACTGCACTTGACCCCGCTCACCCACATGGTCTGGCTGTCACTGGGGTCGGGTCGCCAACACGTGATGACACGTGTCTCATACGCAGGACAAAGCCCCATTCTCACTACTGAGCACAATGGAGTAAATCTGCTCCAGTTAGGAGTATGGCCAATCCTTCTGGAGCTTCATGGTAAATGTAGTGTGCAACATTCCAAAATGTTTTATTTTTTTACTTTTTAGATTACTGTGTATAATTTTTTTTTCTTCCACTTCAGGTTACACAAATGCCTTATAAATATTTGATAGCTCTAGAAGATTAGAAGATTACGATGGTGATTCATAAGTATTTAGCATTTTTATATAGCTGATTTTGGGGGAAAATATATCAGAAATATATGACTTGCAGAGGATTTTCAAGATGCAGCTGTCAAATAACACGTAGTCTGAATAAACATTTTCATATGTGCTTGTTCTCCAGACATTTGACCACCAATTGAAGAGTGAATATATGGTAACCTGATCGGCTTTTTAATTGGATAGTGTTGGAAGAGGGCAGACTATAATGCTATAATGACCAGCACTGCACTGTTACATTACTCCTGATACATAGGAGCCTCTTTGTGCCTTTCGACTAAAATTAAATATGTCTATATTACGTGTATAATTACAAGCAGAATATAAGCTAAAAAGATTAATGACAACCTATTTTTTTATTTCACCTTGTTCACGATATCTAATTTGTAGTGAACAAGGTGAAATATTAGCATAAAGAACAAACTATCCAACAATTTATTCCGGAATGGATTTTGTATCATGTCAATCACAAAGATTCTGCAGAAGGCACAGATGTCCACTATCGTGTTTGAGTTTAAAGCAAAACTGTGTGGCTCACTCGGGTCCACATTAATCCATGCATTTCAATTAAGATTCCACTTTATATTCTTCAGAGAATTGTAAAGGGGGTGGCATTTTGCTTTGATATTTTGCTAAATGAAAGGGTATACAATAATGGTTAATGGCATAACCTTCTTTGGTGGTTGGGATGTTTTTAAACCAAGCAAAATGACAGAGAAGAAAGCTGTCTGAAAAGTCATCACTGCACTAGTCAAACTTTTGGTGAAGAAGGAACTTCCATTTAATTTGCAAGTCAGAATTAAGGACAAATATTGACTGAATCCAAGCCATAGTCTGCTGACATTTGGGTTACGGCCTGACATGATGACTAGGGACATAATTATACACTGCCCGGCCAAAAAAAAAGTCGCACACTCTAATATTTCGTTGGACCGCCTTTAGCTTTGATTATGGCGCGCATTTGTTGTGGCATTGTTTCAACAACCTTATACAATGTCACAACATTTATTTCCATCCAGAGTTGCATAAATCTTTGGCTGAGATCTTGTATTGACGACGGGAGAGTCGAATCACTCCGTAAAGTGTTCTCCAGCACATCCCAAAGACTTTCAATGGGGTTGAGGTCAGGAATCTGGTGGCTAATTCATGTGTGGAAATGATTCCTCATGCTCCCTAAACCACTCTTTCACAATTTGAGCCCGATGAATCTTGGCATTGTCATTCAGTACATTCAGGTACTGAGCTGACTTCATTTTATTGCTGCATAATGTTGCTGAGCCTAGACCTGACCAACTGAAGCAACCCCAGATCATAACACTGCCTCCAGAGGCTTGTACAGTGGGCACTATGCATGACGGGTGCAATGGCGACTTTTCTTTTGGCCGGGCAGTGTATATACTGTGTTCTGGGCCATAGTAATACCTGTAACTAATATTTGCAGGTTTGTATCAGCTCTGCCATAATCTGTTTATTTTAATTGACAATAAAAATGCTTGCATGTCTTTCCATTTATCAACTGACATGGACATTTTGGTTTTGCAAGTCTTCAAAGACAAAGGTTGTTGATGCTGTACAGTCATGGCAAAATCACAGTGAATTCCGCTATTCACTAAAACCTGTCTGATGCCTTTCAAAAGAACCTTGATGCCAGCAGACGTACAAAGACGTAGAGATTCGTTATTAGTATAGAAAAATACTTCTTTAGAAGTGCAGGTTCTAGAGTATCTGCCTTGTAAAGGATACAGTATGTGCATCTTATTATATACATTTTTTGTGCACATTGGTGTGTGTTTGTTCCCAATAAACTGTAGATAATCCTTTTTTAAAAATAAAATAAATCTTTGAATTTCAATTGAGAAAACGCACATGGTAGCATTGGACTATGCAAACTAAGGTTGCAACATGGTGTGAAATTTGGCAAGTAGGCCATGAAATTTCCTTTAACCGTATCAGCAGCACCACAGACAGCGAAGCTAAGTAGCACTTAAGAGGTGCATGTATGTTGAACTCATTCTCACACATCAATCGTATTATGCAGAAATCTACGTGTATGAGGAAAATAACGTAGTTATATTGCGCTATTTCATGTTGGATGGTTATTCATTTAAAACTATAAAAACAATATACTGTAGAAATGCCTTAATATATGTAAATATTACTTATTGTATGTAAACCTTTTGCAATTATTTTAGAAAGAACTTTGTTATATTGAGGTAAGACAACAGGAACAGGTGGAAACTGGTTAGGCCCACAGGCCTGAGGAATTTGTACGACACAAATTTTGCCAGTCAACACGCTCCACTGCACTTCTCTGTTACCAAAGATTGAAAACTGCGTCTGCTTCCAACACGGTGGAATGCATGCTGTCAAACTTTATTTTTGATACTCTATCTCTATGATACTCTATCTCATAATACTCTGTCATACCTAATGATAAAATATTTTTAAAAAAGGTTTTGTAAAATAAAAGGGAAAATGTAGACTTTTATAAACTGACGTTTACACAGCCTTGTATTGTAATTTGGTGTACATTTTTGTATTTCAACATTTTGTAATTTTTAAGAATGCAGCATGCTTTTTTTTTGGAGATATTCAAAGGGGAATACCTTGCGTTGTAGGGTCTTCTTACATAGTGTATCATTAAAAGGAAAATTCAGAACCAGCTCCTTGTGTCAGTTTCTGCGTTTGAGTGATGTTGGAAAGTTATTAAGGGTGGAGCCAATTCAGTGGCTATATGAAATGATTCCATAAAAACCTGCAGGCTCAAGCCTGCATGAGCACCGTCATTAGCACACCGTAGGATGCTTTGATGTTCCTTGGGTTACCGCTGCTTTTATACCTTTTATACCTGAGCGATTCGTCCGCAGGCTGCCGGTTGTGAGTGAGAGACTCACCTCTAGCTCTCCTACAGTACTGTGTGGTGTGTAGAGTGTAAAGCCGTGGTCCCCAATCCTGTTCCTAGAGCTCGACAGTCCTGTAGGTTTTCACTCCAACCCTAACAAAGCACACCTCATTCAACAGCTAGAGCAGTGGTAGCCTACTCAAACTCGGTCCTCGGTCCGTACACATATAGGCCTACTTTTACACATACAGACAGCACAGCAGTGGTTTTTTGTGTCTGCACAGACCTGTCGTCCTTAAAGGCCAATTCATAGTTACCAAAAAAAAGTATGTGTACAGACATCTGCAGGGTCCGCGCGGACCTAAATTACATCATAGCAGACTCAAAACGGACCCTAAGCAGACGTCCACCTAGGCAGCCCACGCAGCAGGCTTTTTTTTTTTTTTTCGGGCAGACCTGTCCGCATAGACCTGTTGTTTCACCTACCTTTGGCGTAAGTCATCTTTTTCCATGAAGGACGTCATTGTTGTTTGCAATTTGCGCACAAAAATTATGGGAAATATAGTCTACAAATCGGGGGCTGGTACGCTCGACTATGAAAGGCAAAAATCTGCAGACAATCCGGAGGACTGTCCGTCCGTGTACGTGTCTGCTTCCTGTTTTAAACACCCTGTTTAAAGCAGCCTGAAGTCTGCATTGATGTGGACTTGCAAAAGGTGCGACTAGAGGGTGCGAAAAGTCAGCATAAGAGCACTTACCAAAAACACTACTTTCACAATGGGTCAGCCCTAAGCACTCATCGACTTGAGAACATGCCTTTGAGTACACGAGTCTTCGAGTCCAGAGAATGGGATTCAACCAACCTGGGCTGCGTTTCCCGATAACGATCAATCTTAAGGTGGGTTCTCACCAAATCCGGTGAGAGGTGCATTGGTTCGACGCATTCTAATAATTTTCTATGGAGAGGACGCGATGCATGTGGTGCATGATGGATGTGGCGCGTCACCATGCGTCGTTGCCGGATTTGGTGAGAACCGGTAGGGTTCATTGCGATTTCTACGAGCGATTCTACGAAGGCTCTTTAATTTGTAAAAGATTAAAGAGCCTTTCCCAAAACATTTCTTAAAGCGTAAACAAAAGAAAAGAAAAAAAGCGCTTTTTCAGCTCGTAAATGCTTCATGAATATGTGTGGTGTTAGTAATTTGTGCACTTGTTTTCACTTTGTCAGCCAATTAACAATATGGCCTTGCATGAAATTCTCCAATATAGACGAACGGTATGGAAGAGTATCCAACAACCAATCGTGAAGACGCCTTCACCATGTGGATCAGAAGGTGGAAAGTCCGCTGGTGGCCTTCTTTTCAGGCCAGACGTGAACCCCAGAGATGCCCAATACATCCCTTACCAAAAAAAAGTATACATAAAGTTAATTTTATTAAGTAAACTTAAGTAAAGTTCAAGTATATTTCCCAAGTATACTTTATGTAGTAAGTATACTAATATCAATGTACTAGTAGTATACTTAAGTATAATTTTGTTTAGTATATATCTGATGTGAACAAAAACATCTCCGACGTAAAAAAAAAGCCAAGTTACTCACGCATAGCCCACAGAGCGCTGTCTATAAGTCCTTAATTCCAACTTGCAAAAACTAGGCCTGCCTTTAAAAGTATTGATATCAAAATGTGGCCAAGTTACAACTAACAATATTGCCTATCGTAGCTCACACTAAATAAACTAGCTCTATTCCAAAGCAATGCTATCCAAACTTTCCTAAATTATTTAATGCAACTTGGCCCTGTGTTTCTTCATCTTAGCATATGAAGAGATTGTGCCTCATGGAACAACATATGATTTCAATTAATGTTTTTAACAGTTGATGAATAATTACACTCCAGAAAGGATATGGTTATACTTTGTTGGCAAGTGTACTAAAGTTTACTAAAACCAGATACAGGTTTTAAAATGTTAAGAGCTGCTACAGATTTCTTTACAATTCACAAGCAGACATTTATATCAAGAAACATCACGTACAATAGAGAAAGGGGGGGGTCAATAAATAAATGCAGATAAAATAAGTAATATTTTTGAAATAGCGTACATATAGCATTTTTGCACGTATCCAGACATGTTTGTGGGTCAGATGATGGCAAATAAGAAATAGTACTAATTTTCTTAACATAATAATAGTTATATTTGCGAACAGAATTTTGTGAACACAAGGATATCTATGCTTTGTAAGACCACACAGGTTTTGATACAAATCCAAATATTCCAAATAAATAAATACATAATAATAATAATAATAAATATAGCTGCAAGCAGCGATTTCCGGGGACCGTGCGGCATTAGCGGCATTTGTCAAATGCAGAAACCGCAAAATGGTAGACAACTCTAGACAGGTTTGACCCAAAATACAAATATTTGTTTCCAATCAGTGCTTTTGCCATTGTTGATGGTATCTTAACCTCTTCCTACCGAGGGCAAAATAGGCCAAATTTTGCCTGTTTTCACTAGTGACAAACAAAGGTGGTTATCTCAAAAACTATAAATGGTACAAATATGGTTCATGGCTTTTATTAAAGCAGACACCTGCAGTATTACGACTAAGCAGTGAGAACTCATAGAAATCCAGTTTTTGATACTTAACTACAACAATTTATGTACAGTAAATATAAAAAAACTAAAAAACGGGTACCTACATTCAAGTTTAAGAATTTTTACCTGATGAGCTACAAATGCAATCAAGGAAATGACTCCTCTATCTGATTCATCAATATGCTGCCTACCTCTGGTAACAATCTCTTGTCAATATCTCAAACCATTCAAATTTTACAGGGTTTTTTTCAGGTGAACCTTTTTCGTTATCCAAATGGTGCCAAATGGTGCCAAATGGTGCCAAATGTGCCAAAAATGGCAATGTTCCAGAAAGGTCTCAATATGATTTATTTTTTAGGTTTTTACAATAAAATGAGATAATTTGTCAATATTGGCAATAAAAGTTCATTTTTAGACGTGTTCTTGGTGTTCTGCATATTACACAACTAACTACCCAAGGTTACAAAAAGCTGTCAAAACCCATGTAGCAGCACAGTGAATCTTGTGTATTTCACCAGAGCCCCATTAGCCAGAAATGAGTCCAGGAATGTGCAAACAGGTTTTCAAATGAATAATGGGAATAGTATGAAACTTCCCTACACATTAATGCTTGCCAGTCATGTCCTTTATTCTGTTGCCACCTCCTATGACAGGGACGTTGGGGTTGGGTTTTAGGAGGCAAAACTTTATACATGACAAACATATATCAACAATATACAAGTGCACTAAGGTGTACTACTAAAAGTGCAGTGGATAAAAAATCAAAAGTCCACCAGTTTCCTAGATAAAAAATAAAAACACCCCTGCTGTAACAAATAAAAAGATCCTTGCCTCTAATTGCTGAAGTTACCGTATTTACACAAAGAAAGTACAAAATGGCAGGGTCCAAAAAGCTAAAAAAAATGAACTAAAAACAAAAAAGGTAAAGGATCAAAACATCGGGGTGGAGGTTGAGGAGAGATTATTTAACCATTCATACAGAAGCCATTTAGACTACACATTCCCTCAGGAGAGCAATCTGCATCATTACAAATCCCACTAACCCTGTCCATGGAATTGTCCACCATGTTGATATACCCATTAGTCCCCCTTATACAACAACAATCAACAATAATAATAATCAACAAGTACTCCCTCATGTTATCATGTTCTCTCCCTCATACCATGCATAAATTACCATTTTGTTTACCTGCACAGCCTTCTGTACTGCATACAGAACAATTTACTCAGGTGGAACAATGACTTTACTAAACACTTCCAGAAGCCATTTCACACTCAAAAAAATCGTTTTAGTAGCTCATCTCAGACACAAATAGATAGCTAGCTGCTTGTTACCTGTAATTTTGCTTGCATTACATTACATTTATTTAGCAGACGCTTTTATCCAAAGCGATGTACAGTAAGTGCGCACAGAGACATCAAGATCACTACAGAACAGACAAGGCAAAGCACATCCTTCGTATAATGTAGCAGCTATCCCTAGCAATGAACGTCGACTGTAGTTCACAGTAAGCTGTGGGCAAATCAGCAACACCACACTTCCATTCCTAATACTCGTATAAACTATAATAAACAGACAGGAAAACACAGGGATGCTTGCTAGCTTGCCACTGTAAAGGCAATACTATCTATATTAATTTAGCTGAGAGGGACCGATTTTATGCATAAGTATATAAGGTTAGTTAGCTTCACAGAAGAAACACAGGGATTCACGCATTGCAGCTAAATTTCCTTCGATGCTTACACCAAACATCTGTGTTGTTGGCAACGCCACGTAACACGTGCGAGTTTGTCAACACAGACAATACACCCTAAGTTTACTTCATAAATTATTTATCATACCGTTGGAATGTGCAATTTGTAATATTAATTGTATGAAAAACAATAAAATACAGTTGACAATGTAATTACGAACCCGCATGGCATTGCGTGAATTCACACTGGTATATCGAAAAATCGGTAATACCACCAGCCCTAACGACGTTACCTGCCATGGCGAAATTCAATGCGTTTATAGCATAACACTGTTAGTATGATAAAACAACTTACATGTCAGCAACATCGTCTCGGTCATCAGTGGATTCAGCGTCACTGAGACAGGATGAGTCTCCCTCGGCAAAAACATCTTCTGGCTTATCCAGTTCGTCTAGCACTTGGTGCACGGATAAACGCCTCAAAAATCTCGACATAACTACACAAAAACTGTATCAAAAATACTCTAAAGTATTAAATGTAACTGCGGGCCTTACCTAATTAATTGTGCTTTGCTAAACGGAATGTAGCGAGCTACGCTACAAGGTAAAACCACTGCGCCATTTTGGTTCGATAATTACGCGTGACTCGCCACTTCCTCATACGCACGGCTCGCTTTCCTTTTTTACGACGGCTATTGTATTCAATAGCCGGCTTGTTTCAAAGATAAGAGTCTTGGCTATTTCCTGGAATATTTGACAGACAGTTTTAAAACCCAATGGAAAGCTAATAATACTCAGAGTGGAGGCGGGTGGAAGACGGTTTTTCCCACTTCAGATAGGCCTATTGTGCTATCAGTCAAAGAAATACACCCAATTGACGACGGTTTTGCATAAATCACTGCAAGCATGTTCAAAACTACTCTGGCTAACATATACTAAGCCACGGGATTGGTACTCCAGAAACTGGCTGAGTTTCACAACGCCAAAGTGAACACAGCCGAACGAGTCGTAATCAAGTGCAAAAAAGCACAAGTCGGTTTAAAATTGGAAAAAAATAATGTACAGCCGTATGAAAGTTTTAAAGTATTTTTTCTTGAAGCCTAAAGGTATAATGATTTTTCAAACCAAAGTTTTGTGAAATACAATTAAGCAGAACAGTTTACCAGCACATTGTTCATGGTGTGACATCAAGCTGCAATACATGTTTGAGAATTAGGTCCGAGTTTCCAACGTTATTTACAAAGTTTTATTCCGACGTTTTGGGCTTAAAAACCACTTTCCCAGAAGGAATGGATATATCTTAAGGATATTTAATCAAAATATTGAGGTGAGCAGTTTATTATATATTATTAAATTAATGAAATGTATAATGTAATAATTTCCGTCACGCCGGCGTTACCGCTAGGGGGCGTTTGGCATTAAGAGGTTAACCCGATCCAGTAAGGGCTTGCGTATTAAGTCTTTTAAGTACAAGTGAAACAGTGAACAGTTAATACTGTTAAATTTCTTAACTTTTGCAATAAAAAGGTGTTTCTTAATGTGAAAACAACATTAAAAGAAGCATAGCATTTGCACAATAGTTTTGCCAAACATTAACTTAGCCATTGATACCAAGCTGGAATTGAAACACTGACCACATACATACAAAGCCAAGATTGTATCCACTAGGCCAAAGCAGGTTAACAGAAATGAGGAGGCCAAATAAGACTTGTGTGTTGCGGTATCAAATTGTTTTGGCTTACTGACTTCATAATTCAAACAGATAACAGGTAAAATTGTGAAATTTCCTAGCTTTTGCAATAAAAAGAACATTCTTACAATGACGTGCACATTGTGTGCCTCAAAAAAAACTTGGGAACAGGTGGGGATCGAACCACCAACCTATTACAAGGCAGTCAAATGCCTTAACCACTAAGCTAGAGGAACTTTCACAGATGGTATAGTAGGTAGACGGCCTGTTAAGCAAAGATAGTGTACTTGGCAGATGGCATACCTGCTATCCCAACATTTGTATTTCTTTAGTGCCACCACGCAGATTGATTGGGTTAAAACTGCAGGGCTCGAGTCTTGATCTAACTCTCAATCAACCCACCAAGTTTCAGAACTTTATATCAAACGGTTTTAGAAGTACGAGCATTTGTGCGATAAGCCACGCCCAATGAAAAATTAATTGGCTTCTCATTCGGCCAATTTTTAACATACGCCTTAGTAAAGTAATGCATGTATGTAGGGATGTGGATTGAGTCCCTTGAACAGGTTGGGTGCAAATTGGTCTAATTCTGTAGGAGGAGTAGCATTTTAAGTGTTTTACAAAATATGCTAATTAGCGGAAAATCGAAGATGGCAGACTATATGGTTTCTTGAGGCAAATTTGTTGGGCAGGAGTAGCGGGATGTATCCACCAAATTTTGTGACTGTAGATCAAACGGGGGCGTCGGCAGTGGTCAATGATTTTTAGTGAATTTTTAAATATTTTCTTATATTTGGATCTCTATAGTGCCACCACGTGGCTCGATTGGGTTGAAACTGGAGAGGTCTGGTCCAGATGTTACTCTTAAAAGACCTTCCAAAGTTCATAACTTTCTGTGAAATGGTTTTGGAATTATTAGCATTTTTGTGATAAGCCACGCCCACTGGATATTTATTGGCTCGTCATTCGGCCATCTTTTAAAATATCAAAATTCTGTTTATATATTTTATGAAGAAGCATGGTGTAAGGAGTGTGTTTACCAGGTTTCATGTAAATTGGTCAAATTTCATAGGAGTAGTAGTATTTTAAGTGTTTTACAAATAATGCTAATTAGCGGAAAATCCAAAAGGGCTAACTTGATTGTTCCTTGAGGCAAATTTGTTCAGTATGAGCAGACGGACCGCTATCCCATATTTTGTGACTCTAGATAAAACGGGGCGTATGCAGTGGGCGTGTCAATGATTTTTAGTGAATATTTTAATATTTTCTTATATTTGGATCTATATAGCGCCACCACGTGGCTCGATTGGGTTGAAACTGTAGTGGTCCATTCCTCATGTTACTCTTAATAGATCTACCAGGTTTCATAACTTTCTGTCATATGATTTTGGAATTATCAGCATTTTTGTGATAAGTCACGCCCATTGAAAATTAATTGGCTCGTCATTCGGCCATCTTTTAAAATATCAAAATTCTGTATATAACTTCTATGAAGCATGGTCAACGGAGTTCTTGTACCTCGTTTCATGTAAATTGGCCAAAAATTTGTAGGAGGAGTAGCATTTTAAGTGTTTTACAAAAAATGCTAATTAGCGGAAAATCAAATATGGCTGACTTCATGCATCCTTGAGGTAAATTTGTTCAGCATGAGCAGAGGGACCTGTACACCACATTTTGTGACTCTAGGTCAAACGGGGCGTCGGCAGTGGGCGTGTCAATGTCACAATATTTACATGTGCACTACAGCGCCACCAACTGGCCTATTGCCACGAAATTCAGTGTGAGCTTGTATGATGACAACCTCTAACTACTTGCCAAGTTTCATGAGAATCAGCCAAGCGGTTAAGGAAAAACTCAAAGAAGTATTAAATGAGTACATTTAAGCCAAAATTTCGGCAAATTCAAGATGGCGCCCACCAAATTAGTAAAGTTCTATGATCCAAATCTGGCTCTTTGTCACTGTAGCAAGTTACACATCTCTGCAAAGGAACTGTGATTTTTAGTGAATTGTTTTATATTTTTTTATATTTGGAACTCTATAGCGCCACCACATGGATAGATTGGGATAAAACTGTACATGTCTAGTCCTAATGGCACTCTTAACAGACCTAGCACGTTTCATAGCTTTCTGTCAAATCGTTTTGGAATTATTAGCATTTTTGTGATAAGCCACGCCCAGTGAAATTTCATTGGCTCGTCATTCGGCCATCTTTGAAAATATCAAAATTCTAAATATAAATTTTATGAGACATGGTCTACGGAGTATGTAAACCAAGTTTCATCTCAATTGGTTAAATTTTGTAGGAGGAGTAGCATTTTAAGCGTTTCACAAAAAATGCTAATTAGCAAAAAATCCAATATGGCGGACTTTATGGGTCCTTGAGGCAAATTTGTTCAGAATGAGCAAATGGACATGCATACCAAATTTTGTGACTCTAGGTGAAACGGGGCATCGGCAGTGGGCGTGTCAATGTAAAAATTTTGTCACATGCACTACAGCGCCACCAGGTGTTCAATCTGCGTCATAATATAGGGGATTCAAGAGTTTGGGAATCCCAACAAGTGTGCCAAGTCTGGTGATTCTAGGACAAACCAGCTCACGGGAATTTTAGGTGAAAGGGGAGAAAAAAAGAAAAAAAAAGAATCTGAACAAAAACAATAGGGTACCTGCAGCTTCGCTGCACGGTCCCCTAATAAAAAGAATCTGAACAAAAACAATAGGGTACCTGCAGCTTCGCTGCACGGTCCCCTAATAATACATTTAATTAATTCTGTGCTTTTCATAGACCCAAAGCAGTGGATGCAGCCAATTGTTCAAACATGCCCTATAGTGTAGTAATTTTTCTGTTTAATTTCTTTGTTTCTTTGCAACACATCTGAATCAGAGTATTTCCACTATAAATTATTCTCATTTTGCAGTTTGATGTGGAACATGCAGTTTCATTGATCACATTCTCTTGAGATGGTAAGATGAAGAAAAACAGGGCCACGTTGCATTAAATAATTTAGGAAAGTTTGGATAGCATTGCTTTGGAATAGTTTATTCATTGCTTTGGAATAGTTTATTAAGTTTATTAAGAAGAAACTGAAGATTAGACTTGGCTTTTTTATCGAAATAGGGCCTGTCTTAAATTAGCAGCCAGGAAAACACTTGTACGGGCCACGTTCTTAAGTGTTCTAGACTATGGGGACATTATTTACATGCATGCTGCCTCCACTACACTTCGCTGTCTAGACTCTGTGTATCACAGTTCTCTACGTTTCATATCCAACTCCGTGTCCTGCACACATCACTGTGTACTTTATGATTTGGTTTCCTGGTCGTCATTAAGTATAAAGAGACAGCAGCATTGGTATACTTTTATTTATAAAGCCATATTGGGTAAACTCCCTTTATATCTGTGTAATCTTCTAACACTCACCACCAGCTGTTATAATGTTCGCTCCACTAGATGGCTGCGCTACCAGGTACCCAGGATTTGCTCAGAACTTGGTAGAGCAGCATTCTCCTATTTTATGCCCTGGTCATGGAATAACCTTCAGAACACACTACAGCTTAATGATTTTATCTCCTTGGGAGAGTTTAAAGCTCTAGTAAAAAACTGTGTAACCGAAGAGTGTAACTGCTTTTCATAAGCTGGATTTTATATCATGTATTTGTTGTCCCTTGTCTGTTATTAACCGTCTCCATTAATTGTCCGTTTTCTGTTTTAAACATGTCCCATGTATAATTTTGTACTGTAACTTTTAAATGGTGTGCTACCTTGGCCAGGTCTCCCTCGAAAAATAGATTTTAATCTCAAGGGATCTTCCTGGTTAAATAAAGGCTAAAAAATAAAATAAAATAAAATAATAATAATTTAGTGTGAGCTACGATAGGCAATATTGTTAGTTGTAACTTGGCCACATTTTGATATCAATACTTTTAAAGGCAGGCCTAGTTTTTGCAAGTTGGAATTAAGGACTTATAGACAGTGCTATGTAGGCTATGCGTGAGTAACTTGGCTTTTTTTTTTTTTTTTTACGTCTGAGACGTTTTTGTTCAGATATCACTTATTTTTTGTAGCTAACTAATGGTGAACAATGCATGAAGATAAAGACATCGAGAGAGACATGCATACAGAATACATGCATTCCAAATAAATGCATGCAGACATTCGCGTAAAAATAACGCCCTCTACTGACGAGAATGAGAACATTTCTCCTATTATCGATAGCCCACAATTACATTAAAAGAGTTGGATGAGCTGTAGGCTATTTAATGTCTAATGAAATACAATGAACAGCACCACCTGAACTATGGATCATGAAGAAGCACGTAAATTAACTAAGTCTATATGGAGACATGCATGCACAATAGGCTAGACGCAAACACATTGTAGCTGAAAGAAATACATACAGTCTAAAATATGGAAATACAGTTGTAAAATAGGTGTATTAGTATTCTATATAAATAACATTAGGCTATTCAACACTGGCTTGTCGGATGCGTAATTCCAAGCTTCCATGTCCATGCCATGGGCTATGAGCTGCCAAACCTCATAAGCAGAGTATAATACCTTTGCAGTTTTTTTTTCTAGTAGTGTAGTCTAACGGTGTCTGCCAGAAATCTTTTGGTACCGGACCATGTAGCTAGGTTTAGTTTAGTTTTCTGTAGTGCAATGGATGTATAAGGCATGTTGATTCGCTTCGTAGTACCTGCTTCCTGACTAGCTCATTCTCGTCAGTAGAGGGCGTTATGGTTACGCGAATGTCTGCATGCATTTATTTGGAATGCATGTCTCTCTCGATGTCTTTATCTTCATGCATTGTTCATCATTAGTTAGCTACCAAAAATAAGTGATATCTGACAGCTGACTGACGTTTCTCTGGCAAAACTAATGTAGGCTAACAAGCTTAATTGGACAACGCATATTTCCCAGGAATCTTAGCCAGGAAGAAAACAATAGATACTACTAAGAAAGTAGCCTACCAGAGATTATTGTTCTTATTATTATTATAATTAAAAGTGTTTGCAGTGGCTTCCGTTTGGGTATGATGGAGTAGACACGCGCTAGAGTTTCGCTCCCGTAACTTTTATTTGTTCAACATTTCAAAACCCCGTAATCTCACTTTAACTTTTCACCAAGTGGATGATATTGTCATTTTGAGCAACATATCACAGAAATATGGCAACCAAATCAACCAAACAAAGCAAAAAAGTACAAACTGTGAAATCCGATTCCCCTGGGGAAGCTAACAATGAACTTTACATGGCGACCATGACTAGCCTTCTAGAAGAACACCGAAAAGCTCTCTCCGCTGACTTTAGGGCAACCATCTCGACACTTGAAGCAAAGCTAGACTGCATTCAAGCTACAGTGTCAGACCATGTTCAGAAGACTGCTTCGCTCGAGTCCAATGCTAACCTAAAGGATGAGCATATGCTAGCTCTGGAATCAACATGTGCCACGCTAACGGAGAGCTGCTAGCCAAAGTCACCGACCTCCAGTCCCGTAGCCGGCACAATAATATCAGAGTCATTAGCCTACCTGAGTCCATTGAGGGGCCTCATCCCTCTACTTTTTTTTCTGAGCTGCTGGCGGACGTTCTTGGCGATGGCGTTCTGGGCTCACCGCCGGAGTGCGATAGGGCTCATCGGACTCTTTCTGACAAACCAAGGCCGGGGCAGAGACCGAGGCCTGTCATCATCCGGCTACACAGGAACCAACAAAAGGAAAAGATTATTCGCGAAGCCCAAGCCAGGAGAGGCAAGCTACAATATCGAGGCTCTCCCATCGCCATCTACGAAGACTATGCATCGGAGGTACAAATACCTAGAGGTGATGTTGGAGTTCTACAACCTAGGCCTCAGGCCAGCCCTGCTGTTTCCTGCTAGGCTTACCATCGTAACGACAGAGGGAGGCAGGAAAAGACTTCAGTCGCTGAGGCTAAAGACGTTATAGCATCCATCCGTCCTGATGCTAACTAGCATGGGTATGCTATTAGCCTCACCAACCGCCTGCTGGATTATCTGAACTAATTAGATGGCCTCTCTTTTGCTATCTCCAACCTGACTGTTGCTAACCGGTCGGTTTGCCACATTAGCCTGCTGCGGCTGTATTAGCCACCTAGCAAGACGGCCGCATTTGCCGAATGTGTGGGCCTTCGTACTGTTACTGACTGCCGGTGTGGGTTTGCTCACGGCTGGCCGACCCAAGTTAAATTTATTTTATTTTATTTCTTTGGTTTGTTGTTCTACCTTAATGGATGCTGCACTGTGCATTATTACACGCTTTCCGCATGGTTTGATAAGGTAATATCTTGTAATTCTGTGTTCACTTGATCATCCATTTGCAATTTATGGGACTGATCGCTGTTTAGGTAGGGAATGAGACCACGGAAGACGAGTTTAGCTGTGAAGCTTTGAGCTATAGTGCTCAGTCATGGTTCGTATTTCGGGTAAAGCTGTAGGTATGGTCACATTGGGGTTTATTTATTTATTATTATTATTTTCTTTTTCTCTTTTCCCTTGGCTTTTTTCTTTTGTCTTCTCTTCTTTTTCTCCCCCCTCTCTGCTCAGCGCACAAGGCACCACACTGTTTCAGGTCAACTCACCATCATGAAACTTTCTAGATGGCTAATGCTATGACAACGACAGGTAGAGGAGTGCGTCTGATCTCCTGGAATACTAAAGGAACGAACAAAGCCACTAAAATAGGTAAGGTCTTGACACGGCTGCAACATCTTAAAGGGGACATTGTATTCCTGCAGGAAACACATCTTAAAACATCTGATACCCTTCATATTAAGAGGGCATGGATGAGCTACTTGTTCCACTCGAAATTATCTGATAAAGCAGGCTGCAATTATCATTCACAAGAATGTCAGGTTCGAACCAACAAATATAATACTAGATACTAACAGCCGTTATGTTATAGTTTCGGGAATGTTACAGAACACACCAGTAATTTTGGCTTCCATTTATGTACCCACCTGGGATGACGACCAATTTTTCATGAACCTTTTTGCTAAAATCCCAAACGCTGACAATCACCACATAATTATAGGTGGAGACTTTAATTTGGTTCAGGATGTGAGTCTTGACAGATCGTCCCCTAAACAAGCCAACCGATTAAAATCCGCCAATGTAGTGTTGAATTATGCATCCCATTTAGGAATCTCAGACCCTTGGAGATTTAAAAACCCCCAAAGTAAAGCTTTCTCTTTTTTTTCACACGTGCACCACACGTTCTCACAAATTGATTTATTTTTGCTTGATAATAACCTGTTACATCTTGTCAGTTCATGCGAATACCATCCTATAGTTACCTCAGATCACGCCCCTACATCGGTTGATCAATTTTCCTTGTGGCATATCTCCCCTCCATTATGGAAATTCAGCTCTCACTTGCTGTCGGATAGTGAATTTAAAGACTTTGTTGCCGCACAGATTCATTCTTATACTGAATTTAATGATACTCCTGACGTTGGTAGTGGCATTTTGTGGGAGGCTCTTAAGGCCTCTGTCCGAGGGCAGGTCATCTCTTTTATTTCGCGATTGAGAAGGGTTGAGAGGACTAGGCTGGCAGAAATCGCAGATGAGCTTCTCAAACTTGATGGAACATACTCCTCCTCCCCTTCTCCCACCCTTTATAAAAAACAGCTTCTATTACATTCGGAACATGACCTTTTGATGACACGCCTATGCGTGTCCAGAGACAATTGAGACAATCCAAGCAATGCTTCTTTGAACAGGGGGACAAAGCTGGGAGGCTCCTAGCTCAACAGGCCTGTGCAACCAGTGCTTCCAGATGAATTCCCAGAATCAAATTAGCCAGTGGTAGTCTTATCTCTGATCCGGCTGAAATTAATAGGTATTTCTTGGAATACTACACTAACTTCTATACTTCTGAATGTCCCTCAATTTCTGCAGTGACCCCCAATCCACTTGACTCATTAATATACCCCAAAATTGACGAAACCAGCACCAGGGAATTGGGTGGCCCCATTTCCACCCTAGAGATACAGGAAGCAATAAAATTAATGCAAAACGGGAAGCCCCCGGGCCCCGACGGCTTCACAGTGAAGTTTTACAAGGCGTATTCTACATTATTAGTCACAATTCTAGCGAGGATGTACAACGATTCCCTTCAGGAAGGCCGATTACCAGCAACTTTGTCTATGGTGTCCATCTCTTTGCTTCTGAAGAAAGATGAGGACCCTACTTCTTGCAGTAGCTACAGACCAATTTCCCTCTTAAATGTAGATTGTAAGATACTGGCCAAAATCCTGCCCCTACGCCTCCAAAGAGTGATGACAGCCATAATTTTGCTGGATCAAATGGGCTTGTAATTAGGGAGACATTCCTTTTTTAACACTAGGAGGCTACTCAACATTATTTCTTCTCTCCCGTCTAATACTCCTGAAATCATAGTAACACTCGACGCAGAGAAAGCCTTCGATAGGGTGGAGTGGGGTTACCTGTTTTTTATTTTAGAAAAAATTGGCTTTGATTCTAAATTTATCTCCTGGATCCAACTTTTGTATGCTTCCCCATCTGCATCTGTACACACCAACGGCATTCAATCACCGCCTTTTCCTCTCCAACGCGGGACACGTCAGGGATGCCCACTTTCGCCCCTGTTGTTCAATATAGCTATCGAGCCTCTAGCCATCTGGCTCCGAATGATAGGTTTGAGGGCATCACTCGTTACAGCCTGGTCCATAAACTTTCCCTTTATGCGGACGACCTTCTCTTATACGTTTCTAACCCCATATCCTCCCTTCCCCCAATATTGTCAATTTTATATCAGTATGGTCGCATATCAGGTTACAAATTGAAGTATTTTTTGGAAACCAACTGGCGAAGACACTTCCCCAATCCACATTCCCCTTTGAGAGGGCGTTGGAGGGATTCAGAAACTTGGGGGTGTTTGTCACAAGCTCCTTCGGGGAACTGTTCCTCAAAAATTTTCAGCCACTACTAGACAAATGCAAATCAGATATATCTAGGTGGGCCTACCTTCCTATATCCCTTGCGGGCCGTGTCAATCTTATAAAAATGGTCATTCTGCCAAAGTTTTTATATCTTTTCCAACACATCCCAATCTGTATCAATAAATCCTTCTTTACTAGTCTCGATCAGCAGCTAAATGCGTTCATTTTGAATAACAAGCCTGTCCGTCTTAGGAGATCATTTCTCCAGCTCCCTAAGTCTGAAGGAGGCCTAGCGCTTCCGAATCTTCACCACTACTTCTGGGCCTGTAACATTAATAAACTCCTTTATTGGGCCAACTGCAAACTTTCTGGCCCCTGTCCACCCTGGGTTCATACAGAGATATCATCTTCTTTTTTTTCTTTACACTCCTTGATTGGCTCTCAGCTTCCCATAGCAGCCCACAAAATTTTGAATAACCCAGTTGTCACTAGTACTATTAAGATTTGGCTCCAATTCAAGAAACAACAGGGTCTACACAGAGCTTCGATTCACGCGCCGATTTTAAATAATCACCTATTCTCCCCATCCTGCTCTGATCCCGCCTTCCGTAGCTGGTCAAACAATGGTCATATAACACTAAATGACCTATATGAGGATGGGGTCTTTTCATCCTTTGCATCCCTCTCAGTTAAATTTAACTTGCACAACAGCCATCTTTTCCGTTTTTTCCAAATAAGGCATTTTGTTCAAAAGCAGTTCCCCCATTTCCCTAACCGCCCCCGAATCGAAAATTGACGAGTTTCACACCCTTGACTTTGATCAAAAGCGGCTGATATCCACTATCTATGGCAAAATTGACTCCCTGAATCCGGCCCCCACTACACCTCTCAAGGACTCCTGGGAGCGCAACTTGGGTGTTGTCATCTCCGACAGCCAGTGGAGCGACATTCTCGGTCTGGTGCACTCGTCATCTATATGTGCCAGGCATGGCCTACAAGGTGCTCCACAGAGCTCACTTTACCAACGCTAAATTGTCAAAAATATTCCCAGATAGAAGCGATGCCTGTAATAGATGTAAGCAATCTCCAGCTGACCACTTGCATATGTTCTGGACATGCCCGGGGCTGACTGATTTTTGGTCCAATGTATTTAAAACCCTTTAACAGGCCTACAACACAAATATAGACCCTAACCCCCTGACTGCTTTGTTCGGCTTCCCCCCGGCTCAGAATATACCCACTACAATACAGCGTGTCATTGCCTTCACCACTCTGTTAGCCAGATGCTCTATCCTTCTCAAGTGGAAACATGCCTCTCCAACACATGACAGGTGGATACAGGAAGTCTTACAATGCATACAACTGGAAAAGTTAAGATTCTCACTGAAAGGATCTCTGAAATCCTTCCACATGACCTGGAGTCCCCTACTAGTCTTTATCAATGACCTCACTAACACTGATGCTGATGGTGTTTCCTAGGTAGAGTTCGTTGGAGAGGGGGAGAGGGACCTTCACTGTTCATTCCCCATGATCCTCTTTAACTATTGCCTATTCTACTATATGCTTTTTTCTATTTCACTTACTTTAATTATAATTATTATTATTACTACTATGGTACTATTTTATTTTCATTTATCAATTAGCTATTTGTGGTGGTTAATCACTCTTATTACATATGTTTATTTATTTATCCTCTCATCCCACTTTATGCTTCATTTTATTTACTTATTTATTTTATTGTGACCATGACCAACATGGGGGGGTGGGTGGGTCTTTTTCCTGTCACAGACACCTTGCCATGTCCTGTATTTGATGTACTGACTTTGCTATGTCTGCAGATAACTAAAAAAAAAGATTTCGGAAAAAAAAAAAGAAGGTGTTTGCAGTAAGCTACATTGTCTGCAGAGCAGCGTAGACTAGAGCAATGTTCGGAGGCTATTCTAATTTTTTTAAGTGACTAACCATGAAACTGATATGTTTGGGTAATTGGTGGTTCATAAATCCGATCTCTAAAGGTATTGCAGTTTATAGTAGGCTATCATCAATTCTTAATGTATTATCGTAAATTCTTAATTTTCCTAGTAATTAATTTTATGGTGACGTTGTGTTATGTGTGAAAAGGATAAACTGAACAGAGCTGAAGTGAAGAAATGAATGAAGACATAATAAAGAAATGTGGGCCAAGGCTAGCGTTGAAGGTTCGGTTTCCACAGTGAGTCTAGACATGACCGCGGCACAAGAGTTTGAGTTGCGCTAGCATTAGCTACGTGTGTATGTCCAAAAGAAGGGACAGCATGGAATTAGCTGAAAATGGTTTCCATCAATCAACTACATCATGGGTCGTAATTGAGACATTATGTCGAAAATTCCGAACTATCCCTTTAAGTAGCCATTTATGAAAATAATTACGCATCAACCAGTCATGTTGTATGCAAGACGCAAAACTGTTTTCATATTTTTTCTATAAATCCAATCTAGTTTTATTAGCCTAGAAGATATAAAACGTTGCAACCGGCGTGATATAATCTTGACGAATCAAGTCACAGTCGTGTCTTCTATCACTCCTTACACGGCCACTTTCCCAACGATATCCCCCACCCTCTCTTCTGCAGACGAGAGGTCCGGGATGCCATTTCCTGTACGGTCCGGGCAGAACTTTTTTTGTGAATGGTCATTTTCTTTTTTAATTTTTATCTCAGCTGTAGTTCGCAATTAAGATGAAGCGTTTTAGCCCTGGCTATCCCCTGCCACATAGCGGCTTTTGAGCTAGGCTGCACACCACTCGCTCCCAAGAAGCACACGTTTATTTTCTTGTTCATTCATAAGCATTTAAAGTTTACCCTCACAGAAAAATCATTTGCTTTCCTGTTGCCAATACTACTGGAGAAAACCACGTTGGCATGTGCGTTTTAAAGGAGGTGGCATTGCCAAATATAGATAAAATGGGCGTGAGTAGTATGGTAATTCATAATGATGTGAACGCGCTTCCTAATATACGATCAATTGTGATTCACCATACATTTACGCTCAGGGGTGCGTTTCCCAAAAGCGTCGTAAAACCCTTCGTACGAAGCTTCTTGAACTTTTGGTGCGTTTCCTAAAAGCATCTTAACTTAAGACGCTCTTAGAAACGCTTGCAGATTAACGATTACTCCAGAGCAGTCCTAGACGGTTAAGTGCGTTTTAGAAGCCCATAAATCACATACTTTATTAGATTTTTCGTATTAGCGTTCATATCACCACTGATAGTTTTTTTTATAGTGATGTTAGATGCAACAATATTTACGTTTATTTATTTATTTATAATTTACTTATTTTTATATATTTGGAAATTACCCATAAAAGCCATTCCTTAAATAGCCCTATAAATAAAGTAAAATAAGTGGGAAAAATATTTTATTTCAAAAGAAAATTTGACGTGCCTAACCGAACCATGTATTGGGCAGTACAGTGGGGTTCGCGTCTCCCAATCTATCGCTCCTCCTCCTCCTGTATCAGCAGCACCACAGGCAGAAGTGGAAAAGTCCTGCTATGTGTTTCTTCCACCCATGAACTCAGTCAGCTGATTTCACTAATTAGTTCTACCTCCTGTCTGAAGAATTGTGCAAATTAGTAAATCCAGGTGATTGGAACTAAATACTGGGGAGGACTTTTTACTTTCTGAATCCGGATTTTACACCTCTGGTTAAGTAGCACTTAAGAGGTGACTGCGCACTCACGCTTTAAGAACTGTTTTGGGAAACGCGTGTTACAAATTAAAGAGCCATCGTAGAATCGCTTGTTGAAATTGCACTTAACCCTAAGATTGATCGTTATCGGGAAACCCCAGATCAGTGAAATTTCGTACGCAAGCTGGATCCGTCAAATATAGGCTACGCTCTTTTTTTTACGACCATATTGATAAATGAGCCCCAATATCCTTTCAGAATGTGCAAATGAATCAGTTGAGACATCCAAGCTCAGGATTGGTATTATTTGGTCATAGATGGCCTACTATGGTTAATGCAATTACTTCCAACTGTAGTAGCTAGTCCTAAGCATACAAGTTGAGTGTCTGACTGCCTGTCCATGAGAATTGGCTTATGGTAACAATACGATAATAAGATCAGTGATAGCCTATCCTGGAAAGGTTCACGGGGCACTCCAAATCTAAAATGGGTCATTCCGTGGCAAATCAACCAGTGGTCCCTGCATGACCCTCTCAGATTTTGATGAAACTCCATCATAATAATCCATTGTATGAAAAATGAACACACACAAACAATTTGCCTCATACGACATGTCGTTTCCAAGATATGGCCTCCTGAAATTTGCTCAAAACCTCCATCTTTCGCGCTTGCGAGTCGTGAAATGTGATTTTTTTCCGACTTTGGAAGCTTATAACTTCGGATTGGTAACAGCTATAGATGAAACTTGGTATCCTAACTTACTTTCTTCTGTATTGCACATATCTGGCCTGATTACTTGTACCCCCTTCCCTTTTCAAATTATATGCACCCAAATTAGCCACTTTGTTCAGTCACACATGTTTTTGGTGATTTACGAGGTCACCCTGTGCCCATAAGAGTGGACATATACATCCCATATCACAGATGTATTATCTCTAGGCGTATGTCTATGGTCATAAGCAAGTACAGGCTAATCAATTCATTTGTAAAGGAATGACATCCATCCAAATTTGGGTCCGGGTTAAAAAAAGTCAAAAACACAAACGTCCATCTTGTCAATGGATCACCATGTGGACAGTTAAAACTTTTTCTGAAATTTACACCAGTTAAACAGATATATTAGATCTACTGATCAACCAAATTTCAGCTTTGGTACTCAACTCCTTCATGGTTTGACCACATTTTGAAAAATACAAATTTTGCACAATTCCGGGGATACAAAACTTGAAGAGGTAAGGTTAGAGCTAAGGTTAGATGTGGGATTTTCCCATGTCAGGTAAATACAGGGATAACCCATTGTGCAATTATGGGATTTCCCATTACCAGGCAACAATATTGGGGTCAATTTCATTCTAGCTCTATCATTCAAGAATTGAGATCCCATCAGTGAGCCTCGTCGATTACAGAATACATCCCAACTATATTTATTTACTGCGAAACATGCGTGTACTGCTGTTACTGTACCATGCATAGTTTTGTTTCCTAGGCCTACAATGCAATAACACTTATTTTGGAAGCAGTATCCATAAACTCCTCAAAATGGCAGGGACATCTTCCATGTCAGACTGCAGTATTGGTTTAGTGTTAAATGATGCTTGCCACAAAACAACCTTCAGAAGAGAAAGGGGTTTGATGGCTGCAACCAAGTTGTCACAAGAGGACATAAAACTATTGGCATGGAGAAGTGGAGTGACATTATCTGACATTATGAGTGTATGGTTTAAAGCAGTGGTTCTCAACCCTGGTCCTGGGGACCCCCTGTGTATGCTGGTTTTAGTTCCAACCACAATTGCAATATTTGAATTTTAACAAGCTGTTAATTTTTCTTAATTAGGTGTTTTTAATGTTTAGAGGGATTATTTACATTCTTAAGCCACATTATGTTAGTAATAGCTATGCATGCCATGAAGAATAAAAGTCCAATATTCACATTGTGCTGTATTGTAAACAATTAAAAGGAGGTAAAAAATGTTTTAAAAAATTATGAAGGAACTTAAACTTGTGTTCAATTACCTAATTAGGAGCCTATTCACCTGAGTTCTTACCTCTTCTTTGTAATTGTTTGCAATATAACACAATAAGCATAACGAACATGGGATTTTTTTTCTTCCAAGCATGCATAGCTATTGCTAACATAACGTGGCTTAAGAGAGTAAAGAGTTTAAAGTGTTCTCTCTATACAATAAAAACACCTAATTAAGAAAAAATAACAGCTTGTTAAAATTCTGGTATTGCAATTGTGGTTGGAACGAAAACCAGCATACACAGGGGGTCCCCAGGACCAGGGTTGAGAACCACTGGTTTAAAGTACATGTACTATTCTGTTTGATGTCTGATACATAATTTGACACTTTTAAGTAGTAACGTAACTCTTTAGACTTAGAGAAACCTCCTCTGGAATTCACATAAGACAACAGGTGAAGCAGTGCTTCACCAAAAAAAAGGGGTGAAAAAGAACATGCATATCACACAATCACACACACAACATAGGCTTTCTTTAATATTGAATCATCACCGACTTTCGACTTTCCCTTGTGAAGCTAAAAAAAAAAAGTGCTTAGATTCAAAAATATGCTTTGTATCTTCTTATATAGTTCTGTGCTTGTATCGTGAAAAACAGCACCACCCTTTGACTTTTAAAAGAAAGAGAGCGAGAGAGAAATGTATTCAATTTTCATGGTTGTGGCGTTGTCAGCGGCGATTTGTATTGTAAATAGCTTAATTTTTTATCGTGTTGTAGTGTTAATAGCTAGCTAATTGCTAACGTTAGTGATTTAACTAACGTTGCCTAACGTTAGCCTAAACTAGCTCACTTTTTGTAACGTTAGCTTTTGCCATTTCATTTGGCTGCATTTGAAAGAAAATGAAACCTGTGAATGTAAACATCCTGGATCAGATTCTGCGGGATTAACGTAGCTAACGTTATTTTCAAGATTGTGAAGAAAGATTGCAAGTGAAGGTGGATGGGAGACCAAAGCCTCCTATCAATCTTATCCAGTGAGTGAGCTTGGTAAGTCAGAGCTTTAACGTTAAATGCTCGTAGTAGCCTGCGTCGAGGTGGATTAGTTACAGGCAGCTTGCTAACGGAATCGCATGTATTGCTGGCCATGTGTGTTGTTTAAAGGGGACATGAAGCACTCGGTAAAGTGCCTCTGGTTCGTTAGCTTTTTACCTTAAATTAGATATGACCGTGCGTTCAAATCTCAAACCGACCGATATTTGCTGGAAAAAGAAGTTGAAATTAGTTTTTTTTTCCACTAGGGCGCAGCCATCTTGGACCAACTGCGGTCATAACGTCACTAGGTTGGACTCTGCTCCTCAATGTATTCCTATGGGAAAATAGCTGACGTTCAGTGAGTTCAACTTTTTTTTTATTGTGAGGGAAAAAATAAAACAAAAAACGCACAGACGGTCTTTTTCTATTGCCCCAAGATGCTCAAATGAGTATTACCGAACAAACTTTCTTGGGTCATCCTGAGCTGGCATTTAGGGGAATAACGAGAGTGAAAATTGGGATAACAGAGCGCGGAGTTGACTGTGCTTCCTTCCCACTATGATGACGTTCAGGTCGCCCTCTGTGTTCTACGGGATGTCAAATGGCCTATTCGCACTGGACTAGGGTATTAGGCTACCTGGTGACCTCATATGATTTAGGAATTATCCCGACTAGTTTTATGTGGCGCATTCGCACGGGATAAACGCAGTCAGTATTTTAACATTTATATAGGCTACTTCCATATTCTCGGTTTTTCCTCACATTTGCACAGCGTATGCAAATTGGTGTGTTGAAGCTGGCTACAGAGTCGAATAGGCTAGAATTCCTGCAGTAACATTTAAATTCTTTTGGTGTAAGAATCGCACCCAAAATGTCAGAATTACTGAGATGCCGATTCACACAGGACTAATATTATTAGATGACCTGTTTTGTGCGAAATATGGTAGGTAATTTACGGTGGGGAATTTTGACTTTACGGAAATGCAGATTAGCTCGGGATTAAGATCACAGACTAACTCCACAAATCACATGAGGTCCCCAGGTAATACTACTCCAGTGAGTAGTATTCAAAACTATTCAAAATGATCTGAACGAAGCTATTTCAGCTACGGTGCAGGTGGATTTGAGTATGCATAGGTGATTAAATAATTTGGATACTAATAAATGAGTGTGTACATAGCTACTTGTCATTCTATTCTATCTGGTGTTATTCATTTGAGAGAATGCAGCTCAATTTAAATGGTACAGCCATAGTGATGAGTTGTCAAGAAATATAAACCTGTTTTAAATGGCCACCAGCTCTTTTCTGCCTACAGCTGGTCAGTTGACGTGGTCAGTGTTGAACCACCCAAAAATGGCCTAGCTCAATAGGTAAAGCAGGGGTTCAATTTTCACAGGTAGAAAAGAAATTGTGGGTTTGCTTCACCAAAAATTCTGGTCAGCAGCCGCCACTGGTGAATTCCCAATATGTTAAAATATGTGTACTTTTCAAAAACCATGAAGGAGTTGAGTACCAAAGCTGAAATTTGGTTGATGTGTAGATCTAATATATCTGGTGTAAATTTCAGAAAAAGTTTTAACTGTCCACATGGTGATCCATTGACAAGACGGACGGTTGTGTTTTTGACTTTTTTTCACCCGGACCCAACTTTGGATGGATGTCATTCCTTTACAAATGAATTGATTAGCCTGTACTTGGTTGTGACCATAGATATACACCTATAGATAATACATCTGTGATATGGGATGTATATGTCCACTCGTATGGGCACAGGGTGACCTCGAAAATCACCAAAAACATGTGCGACTGAACAAAGTGGCTACTTTGGGTACATATAACTTGAAAAGGGAAGGGGGTACAAGTAATCTGATGTCATATTTTTGCAAGTTGGAAGAATGCAAGTTAGGATACCAAGCTGTTACCAATCCCAAGTTATAAGCTTCCAAAGTCGGAAAAATCACATTTGCGCATTTTCACGACTCGCAAGCGCGAAAGACGGAGGTTTTGAGCAAATTTCAGGAGGCCATATCTCGGAAACGACATGTCGTATGAGGCAATTTTTTTGTGTGTGTTAATTTTTCACACAATGGATTATGATGAAGTTTCATCGAAATCTGAGAGGGTCATACAGGAACTTTTCAGAAAACTGGTTGATTTGACACGGAATGACCCAAATACCTGGGATTTTGGTGAATCATTGCAATTCAGTTCACAACACAACATCGCAACACACTCATTAATGCAGCGGCTTTCCAGGTTGAATTGGTAAAACCGTTTTAATATGAATTGTTAAACCTGGCCTACCAATTCCTGATACAGAAAAAAAACATCTATTTAATTTGGTTTACATACAACAGCTACATATAAAAAGTCATACAAGTTTCAAACTTGTATTATTCAAAAAATAAAAATAATTACTTTCCACCTACCGAGAGGCTTGCACAGTGTTCCGTTGGTATTGCACTCTGACGAAGGCACAAAGACAAGAAAGCAAACCCACTGGTGCTCTCTGCAGAGATGTCACGTCAAAATAAATTAATGCTCTCCCACCCTCGGTATGCAGCCCTTAATTGATCAGTTATACCAGCTGAAGGTTGACTCTCTTCGACTGGTTTCTTGGTTCAGAACTGGTTGCTGATTTTACGGTGAAAACAGGCAGCAGAACGTGTAAATCTTTGGTGGAAAGAGTGCATACCACTGATCTACAGCATCCTGCAGATGGCATAATGGTTTAGAAATAAAAAGTAAAAAAATCCTATCCTTTGTAAACAATTTGTAGACAAGTCTTCCGAGTAAACTCATTAAAACCTACAAACTACTGGCTCTTCTCGTTTCAAAATAAGTTACAATTTTACCACTGGTGGATTAAACAAAATTAGCGTGTGCCACGTAATTAGTTTATCTGAGGTGTTGCTAAGACTAGTTTAGAAAAAAATGTCATTACTGCAATTGCATTTTATTTCCATTTAGAGCAAACAAATATTAAGCAAGTAGTGTGTTCATATAACAAAGCAAATGCACATATTAACTTGGCCCCAACTCTTACAGCACATATTGGCCTAAACAAGAATTGCTTATGTGCACTCACTGATCAGTAGTAGTTTGTTTCCCCCTTAACTCTCATTGGCTGTTGAAGGTAGAAGCAGTTTATATGGATTTAATTATAATGCATAGCCTCGACAACATTGGATAAACTGTGCTTTCAAGACAGGGAGTTCTTCCCTTTGAGGGCTTTGTTCAGGCAAATTCAAATTCAAATGGCTGTTCCATTTGTGTTTGTCTTCTGCTGGAGAACAAGCAACTTAGTGTCTAGATACACATTTCATTTTATTGACTTATATAAGGGCACACAGATATTCCTATGTACAAACAAAGGCACTGTACAAAACAAAGGCACTTTTAGAATGAGACCAAGTGATGCGTTTAAATATGTATGCAGCATTTTTTCCCTGCAGTCCTCCACTCCTTTCCCTCAGAGATGGTTGAAGGGACATGGGTATGTCAGTCTGCTGTAGTGACAGAGCATAAGAAAGGGGCCGGGGCTCTCCCTGCCCCCTGCCAGGTCAGTCACAGCAGGTCAGGTGGATGGGCTGTCCGGAGAGGGGGTGGTTGGAGCGCTCGGCCACGGCCTGCCTGGCCGCCTCCTGGCTGGGGAAGGTCACCAGGGCCTCCCCACTCCGCTGGCCGCTCAGGTTGTACAGGACAAGGACAGCGTCCGCCTGGAGCTGCCAAAAGAGCACAGCAAAGCCCTGACTACTGTCGCCACGGCTATGGTGTAACCGGGACTTGAAGCTCCAGCCCCTCTTTCACTATAAGCCTTGAAAGCTGAGCCAACAGGGCAATTCATAAGCAGAAGTTAGGCGACAATGAGAGAGAAATTAATGCATTCTGTAAAAAAAAAGAAAAAAAAAAAGTTATGTTACGTGTTAAGTATATCACCTTTGGCAGAGTGTTAGAATCAAACCAGCATGATTTTGTAATGGTAAATCAAAATAAACAGGAAAGACAGATATACTTAAAGGTTGTATCAGCGATTTTGGGTGGAAACATAAATGATCACATTCATCTGATTTTTCCTCACGATCCGCTAGCTGCCCGCCCCATAAGCAGGCCGTCAAAAAACCGCATCTCTGTAGGCAGCCTATGCTCCGAGATCGTACACAAAAACAAATGGTACTACCAACCACTCAAAACCAAAATAAACAGTATTCCAACCAATCACAATGATCTGCACAAACGCTAATACTCTTATCTCGCTGAAATCTTGACGGATTTACAAACGGTTTGGTTTCTTACAAACGTTATTAACGTGGTTATAATTCTGGATGCTTGAACACTATTTTTTAAAACATAACATAATTATTCATAAGTATGTTTGTTTGGGATTTCGCTTCAGAAGTAAGGTCACCCAAAATCGCTGATACAACCTTTAAGGTTGGGAAAGTAAAGAGTAAAAATACAGTAAAATACACTACTCACAAAAAGTTAGGGATATTCGGCTTTCGGGTGAAATTTCAGGATGAACCTAAAATGCACTATAACCTTTACAGGTGAAATTAATTTGACCTTCTCTAAACTTTTGAATGCACATGTCCAACTATTCAATGTTTCAGTACTTTTTGCACAACTTGCTGTTCTCTAACAAGGAGCTGAACGGCAAAATTCACAACAGGTGTTTGATCCATGAATCGACCAATAAATTTCCTGGTTCAATTAGAATTGGTATTTAAACAGTCCTCTTCATCATGCTGTTCACATTTTGACATCATGAGACCAAGACGACACCTAACAATTGATCAACAGTACCTCGCCATTGCGAGGCTTCAAACAGGATGTTCTCAGAGGGAAGTGGCCACTGAGCTTAGAGTGTCACAGAGTGTCATCAGCAGGTTGCAACAGAGATACAGAGAGACTGGAAGAGTCACAGAAAGGCATAGAAGTGGACGTCCTTTGGCCACATCCCACACTGATGACCGCTTCATTGTGAACAGTGCCCTGCGGAACCGGATGATGAATGCCACTCAACTCCAGGCACATTTAAGGGAGGTGAGAGGCACCCAAGTGTCACGTCAGACCATTCGAAACCGTTTACATCAGCGTGGTCTGCGTGCTAGACGACCTGCAAGGGTACCTGACCACACCACCAGGCACAGGCATCATCGTCTTGCATGGGCCAGGGAGCATTTACGCTGGACGACGGACCAGTGGGCCTCAGTGCTGTTCTCTGATGAAAGTCGATTCACGTTGAGCAGAAATGATGGCCGCCAACGATGTTGGAGACGTCAAGGAGAGCGCTATGCATCAGCCACTGTTGTCACCAGACGACCCTTTGGTGGTGGCGGTGTTACAGTGTGGGCAGGTGTGTCTAGTCAATACAGAAATGCCCTACACTTTGTGAATGGTACAGTGACAAGCCCATACTACCTGAATAACATCATTAATCCAGTCATTGTGCTCCTGCATGAACAACACAGGCCTAATTTCATCTTCATGGACGACAATGCTCCAGCTCATCGAGGTCGCATCATTAGGGAAAGGCTGCTGGAGACTGGGGTACCTCAAATGGAGTGGCCTGCACTTTCTCCAGACCTGAATCCCATAGAAAACCTATGGGATCAGCTGACTCACCGTGTAGAGGCTCGTAACTCTGTACCCCAGAACCTCAATGACCTGAGGGCCGCCCTTCAAGAAGAGTGGGATGCCATGCCTCAGCAGACAATAAGTCGACTTGTGAACAGCATGAGACGTCGTTGTCAAGCTGTAATTGATGCTCAAGGGCACATGACAAGTTATTGAGACATTGACATTTTTGTTGTGGTATACCCACCACTGTTGTTGGCTTTTGTTTCAATAAATTGTTTGAGATGAGGAAATCACCATTGCATGCTTCTACTTAAATGCCCTACTTTCATGATACGTATAATATCACTGTAGCGTGAACTTACATTTTCCATAAATTTCACCCGAAAGCCAAATATCCCTAACTTTTTGTGAGTAGTGTATGTTAAATGTTTAATAATTATGTAATGCTAAAAATTAAAAAGGCTTGAACATAAATCGAGAAAATAAATACTGATGCAAACAATGCTTTGAAATGAAGTGGCTCCTTTTAAAATTTTTGGCTCAAAACATAAAACATAAAATCACACGTTTTTTTTTTGGTTCTCTCATAGCCTGTACAGATTTAGTTTACTGACTACACCAAGCTGCCTAGCTTGTATGGTATACAGTACCAGTCAAAAGTTTGGACACACCTACTCATAGAAGGTTTTTTTCCGTTATTTTTACTGTTTTCCACATTTTGGAATAGTAAAGACATCAAAACTATGAGATAACACAAATTAAATTATGCAAAAACCAAAAAAGTATTAAACAAATTTTAAAAAGTCATATTTTAGATTCTTCAAAGTAGCCACCCTTTGCCTTGATAACGGCTTTGCACATTCTTGCCATTCTTTCAAACAACTTCTGTGGTAAACAGGTATTCCACAGGTAAACAGGTGATGCCATCATGATTCTGTATTAAAGGATATCAAAAGACTCCTGATATCTTATTTCCAGGTACTCTTAGAAGCAATACTATAACCTCTCTGCATTTGAATGGATCTCTATGGGAATTGGGGGGTGGGACTAGATTAAACTGTAAATTACACGGGAATAGTATGGAACCCATGGTTGGCTAAATGGCTGTAAGTCAACAAGGGTCTGAGGTATCAAACAAGCCTTAAACCATCACTCTGCTGCCAGAAATACAGCCGATATGGATGGATAACTTGAAGGGTTTCTTCTCCTGACTTATTTTTCCATACAGTTCAATAGGAAAATTTGTCAGGAGAAACAACCCTTAAAGTGATCCATCCATATCTACTGCATATCTGGCAGCAGAGTGATGGTTTGAGGCTTGTTTGATACTCAGACCCTTGTTTACTTACAGCCATTTAGCCAACCATGGGTTCCATACTATTCCCATGTAATTTACAGCTTAATCTAGTCCCACCCCCCAATTCCTATAGAGATCCATTCAAATGCAGTGAGGTTATAGTATTGCTTCTAAGAGTACCTGGAAATAACATATCAGGAGTCTTTTGATATCCTTTTATACAGAATCATGATGGCATCACCTGTTACCTGTGGAATACCTGTTTACCACTGAAGTTGTTTGAGAGAATGGCAAGAATGTGCAAAGCCGTTATCAAGGCAAAGGGTGGCTACTTTGAAGAATCTAAAATATGACTTTTTTTATTTGTTTAACACTTTTTTGGTTTTTGCGTAACTTAATTTGTGTTATCTCATAGTTTTGATGTCTTTACTATTCCAAAATGTGGAAAACAGTAAAAATAACAGAAAAAACCTTCTATGAGTAGGTGTGTCCAAACTTTTGACTGGTACTGTATATAGAAAAACCATCGACACCCCTTTACCCAAGTTGAGAATTTTACAAATGGAAGGTGGATTCTTTATTTTTGTATACGGAGACAATTAACATTCAAGATGTAATATTTTAGCAGTGGGGCACAACTTTGAAACCTTACAGTACTTTAGAAGTAGGTTAATATGTTTTTTTTTTTTTTTTTTTTTTTCCAGGGGAACTACATTTTAGTTTTAAAGAATTATCATTACAAACAAAAAAAGTATTTCAAAGACATTTTATCTTTCTCAGGGAGCATAAAAATATTTGCAGGAAGCCACTCCATTTTCTGAGTTTAAAAAATAAAGTTAAAAAAAATAAAAAAAATACCAGCAGCTGAAGTTCTGCACACTTGGGAGTCTGGCCATCTTGTCACCAGGAAATAATTTTCCCCCAGTGATCAAACCACAACACCCCCAATTCATAACGATTCATTCCCAATGAGACCTTGGGTTTAACCTAGAGGGTTAAATATGATGGACAGCTCAAAAGGGAAGCCTTAACCAGGTTAGTGCATTTTGGAAAAACAGATGCAAAGCCATTTCGGAACAGGCAAAGAGAAAGAGAAAGACGACGACAGCTGATTCTAAGGCCCTGTTGATTCTGGGAGTTTAGTAGAGCATCACCCGCAAGCCCCTTGGGTTTGAGCTGCAGAAGGCCGTGCAGGGTCTTACCTCCTTTGGCTCGTTAGAGACAGAGCCACTCTTTGGGCTGAATCAGGCCCCGCCCCTGATCAGTCAGCTGCACCACACTGCCGTAGTCATCAGGAGCGTACTACAGCACAAGTGGCAAGGGTCAGCAGGAGGCCCTCGATGTTCACACGCACACACACACACTACATAGCACCCAAGCCATAGTTCCACACTGCGCTATCCATTGCCCAACCCCTGCAGCACATGCCGGTTTGCATGTAGAGTAAGCCTTTTGTATTCAGGATGCATGGGTGGCGCTATGCGTACACACGCAATGGCATTCTCCATGCGCTCCACAGGTGGTTGATATAGTCACACTAGTTCAAGGACCTTATGACTACAGTCCTAAGTCATATCTGGGAACCAAGATTAAAACGGATTGTTAATGCGACAACAGTTCCGTGAAAGTCAAGCTTTAGGTAGTACCTGATTTTCCTAGTTTTGACTACAGCTAAGACTCCCTGAAAATGGTAAACTGCTCCCCAAAATTATGACAGTTCCTTTGTTTTAACACTAGATGGAAGGATAGACACTCAAAGGTGACACACAAACAGATGCTACCCCTGTAAGCTCCCATTTTTATTTTTAGTTTGTGAAGTATTAAAGGTATACTATGTAGTTTCATTGTAAACAACTCGTTCTTTGTTTACATTCAAATTTTCTCCCCAAAAAACATTGTATGTGTTCTTGTGGTCTAATAAACATGTTGAATGTATTTCCTACCTCATAAGTCATTTGCAAAGTGTTTTTTTGTTAATGTTTTGAATGTTACGCTGTAACATTACGCTGTAACATTACGCATCCCACCGCCATTTTTAAAGCCAGAAACAGCTAAAATGGTGTAAACGTCATGAATGGGCGGTTCCTGCTCATTTGATTGACATGGCCAGGCCATGTCGGCAGGCTTCCAGGTAAACTCTTATTTTAGCTTAGGACCGAAACATGCCTCACGCAAATACGCGAACGTGGACGCTTCGAACTACGCAGTTTTTTTTTTGCCATGACATTTGTGAAAGACAAGGCAGAGCGTTGCAGCAAGGGACGCTATAGCAGCAACAATAGTAAACAACTTTCTTGTTCGATCTGTGCTTTCCTCTGGTTTGTCTTTCACAAATGTCATGGCAAAAGAAAAACTTCGCATAGCTCGAAGTGTCCACGTTCGCGTAGCTATATGCGTGAGGCATGTTTCTGCCCTTACTCATTAGCAAGATGTTTTCAGCCAAGGAAGTAACAATATCATTATAAAAATAGCACTCATTACACTACATTTTAGTCATTTAGCAGACGCTTTTATCCAAAGTGACATACAATAAGTGCATACAGAAACGTCATCGAAGTAACTACAGAACAGATAAGACAAAGCACATCCTTCCCATAACGTAGCAGCTATCAATATCTAAGGCTCAGTGGCGACTGGTCATTAGGGGCAAGTGGGGCACAGCCCCACCTGCTGTCAGCTGAAAGAATTGTGCAAACAAATGATATTATTATTCATTCTCAAATATTATCATCTCTGCTTTAATTTATTAAATATGTATACAACATCTTCCTAAATCGCATATAATTTTTTATATTTTATCATGTTTTTTATCATGTTCATTGGTCCCTGCCTTGCTGCTTTAGACTCTGTTCTCCAGATTCGTGTCCACAGTAACGTTAGACCGTGAGTGGGGCTAGCCCCTCGCTCACAGCGCAATGTGTGTGTACCGTTCGAAAATGCAAATGCGCATGCTCAGAGTTCCTGTATTCAATGTAGATCACACGATTTTGATGACAAGTGGGGCCAACAGCCCGTAGCCCCACTAAAACGTCATATCATATTTGAGAGTTGATTGGCTATTTCTGTCTGGCGCTAGTGTAACGTAGCAACGTAACGTTAGTCAGTCAATAAGAGAGGGGATACTAGTACTGTATTATAGCTAGCTAATTTGAGAAAAAAAATAAAAAAATATGAACGAAGTGGATTATTTACTGAAGCACACTGTTGACACCCTTACTCTGGGTGAGAAATTGGAGGTTAAGCGCCTTGGTGCCCACCAGCCATGCGATGTAATCATCACCCAAACGGGAAAACACAACCGCGGGTTTAATGTGGAGTGGTTTTTGAAAAGAAAGGCTAACAGCTAGCGTAGACAAGAAGGCACTCTTCTGTTTTCCGTGTATGTTATTTGGGGGAGACGGTCCTTGGTCGAGGACGGGTTTCAAGGATTTGATTTATTTTTTTGCCGCAGCATGAAACCCTGTTCTGAAAACTCTTCCAGATAAAGTGGGGATTAAGGTTAGTGGGTTCACATGCTAGCTAAAAGCACAGTAACTACATTGATTGTAGCTGGCATCTGCATCCTGTAACCTAATCACAAACATTGCAAACATTTACAAACGCAGACTCCGTATTCTTTCTAAATAATTGGTTTTATTTTAAACATCCCCGTATTTAGTCAGTACAAACATACCGCTAACACTTTGGCTCTATTCCCGCACATTTTCGTAATTTCTGGGACCTATGTATCCAGGTGTAGAAATGTCTGGTTAGATTTCTAGCTAGAGCAGCTGGTTAACGTTAGTAACGTTAGCTAGGCAATCACGGTAGCTAGCGAACTTATATGGCCAGCAAGCAAGGATGACTTTAAGGAAGTCGAATAAATTAAATTAAAATGGCTTGCCATAAACTATCGTTAGCTTGCTAGCTAAATGTTAAAACGACTTGCCGTGAGATATCGTTAGCTTGCTAGCTAGATAACCCAGCATTGCTAAGCAATGGTAACGTTCATGACAGGGGAGTACATGACAGGGAGTGATTGCGTACGGGAGGGGTTGGAATAGCTAAATTGAAATTACTTTGTTTTTTAACATCTTCCCGCGGCACTGTCAGGATAATCCTGATCTCCCCCTCGCCTCCCCTCTCCTGGAGCTCAGCTTCACCTGTTGTGGACCTCACCAGTCGCCACTGACACACACACTCACTCACTCTCTCTCTCTCTCTCTCTCTCTCTCTCCCTCTCTCTCAATGGATAGCTGTTTGTTGACGTGTTAAAAACGCATCAGTAGCAAGTGGGATTACTGTAATTTTGATTACTGTAGTTTGCCTGGTATGTAGCCTAAGTGGTTGGTGGCTGCCCCACCAATTTTTTACATATAAAAACGCCACTGCTAAGGCTATATTGTCGTGATGTTTATTTATTGTTGACAATAGTCTATCATGTTTGACCAAACCTTAATCATGTAAATGGAGACTACGTTACATGCTCAAAGCATATGTTAGTAATCTTAGCTATTGCTCTGTAAATTTGACCACTGTTCATTTTCATAAAATAATTCTAAATCATAATTTTGTAATTCTGCTTGGTTCATTCTGTAGCGAACAAACATCCAGTGGTCGTGGCCCCAGAGTAAGGGTGAGGGGCAGTCATTACATAAACATTACATTACAGTCATTTAGCAACAATCGTGTTTGTGGTGGGCGAGGCAGGGCCAGGGGAAGAGGACAGCTTGATCAGAGTGACCGTGATAGAGTCAACAGACTCCGGGAGGAGAAAAAAGAGCGGCACTTTATCACAAAATGCGAAAAATACAATCAAATCAGAAATAAATATTTTCCCAAAATAAATCAGATACCCTCAATTAAAAAATTAGACATCCAAGAACTCCCCATCCTCTTTGGAGAGGAGAGGACGTGCTGTGACCTGGCAGCACAATATATAGCTGCCTGCCATCGTCTTAGGGAAAGTGAGTGACAGAGATCATTATAAACCCATTTTAATTTTTTATATTTATTATATTCACTTTTCATATGTGTCGTTCTCATCATCATTATTATAATTTCTATTGATAATTATTATTATTTTTAATTGTATTTTATTATTTTACATTATTGTTATTTCTAAATCCATAATCAAAGAAAAGTTCTTGTTTTCATGTATGGGTTACTGTTCATTTGTTTCTAGTCTTTGCTGTTTTGTATTGTTGAGAGTTAGATGTATGTCTTCGACTGTTTTAAAACAGTATGCTTTGACAATACAGATTCAATGTCTTGTCATGCCAATAAAGCAAATTGAACTGAGTCCACGGTCAGAGAAAATATGTGTGAAACGTCACCACAATGCTCGTGCGTCGTCGTGCGCGTCCGAGAAGAACACGTGATAAGCAATTTTCGGGGAGCCCTTTTCTCCTACGTGCTTAATGTCGCCATCTAGTGTTCTGAAACTACATAGTATACCTTTAAGTTGAAAACATACTTAGGTGAGACCAGACAATTGAAAAGGGCAATTCTCAGGGAATAAATGCAAAGGATGTTTCTTGGTAGACATTCCATGCATTTTGAAATCCACTTCATAGAAGGCCAATGAATTGGGAGGGAACTTGGTACATTGCATTTTCTCTGGGGTTTTTAAGAATGTCATTTCAGATTCAGATACAGATTGATGCCATTTACATTATTTTTCTGCTATTTACAGATCCTTTCCAAAAAATTTGAATATCATGGAAAAGTTTTTTTTTTTTTTCCATAATTCCATTCAAAAAGTGAAACTTTCATAGATTATAGATTCATTACACACAGTCAAATATTTCTAGCCTTTATTTGTTTCATTTTTCATAATTTTGGCTTACAGCTCCACAAAAACAGTATTTCAAGAAATTAGAATAGTGTGTCGAAAATCAGCATTTACTTCAGTTATTTCAGAGAATGAATGTTTTAGACTGAGTGTCACACTCTGTACGTGGTGGTTTTTGAAGCACTGACTCCAGCCTCAGTCCACTCCCTCTGCATCTCCACCAAATTTTGGAATCGTCTTTGCTTGACAATCTGCTGAAGCCTATGGTCATCTCTTTTGCTTGTGCACCTTCTCCTGCCACATTTTTCCCTTACACTAAACTTTCTATTGATATGCTTGGACACTGCACTCTGTGAACAGCCAGCCTCCTTAGCGATGACCTTTTGTGGCTTACCCATCTTCTGGAGGGTGTCAATGATGGTCTTCTGGCCAATTGTCAAGTCTGCAGTCTTCCCCATACTGAACCAAACTGAGATACCTGTCCAATTTAACGACACACCTGTAGGAAAACTTTGTAGGTGTTTTGAGTAAATTAGATGATTAGAGTGTGACACTCAGTCTAAAACATTCATTCTCTGAAATAACTGAAGTAAATGCTGATTTTCGACACACTATTCTAATTTCTTGAAATACTGTTTTGGGGGTTTTCTGGAGCTGTAAGCCAAAATTATGAAAAATGAAACAAATAAAGGCTAGAAATATTTCACTTTGTGTGTAATGAATCTATAATCTATGAAAGTTTCACTTTTTGAATGGAATTACGGGGGAAAAAACACTTTTCCATGATATTCTAATTTTTTGGAAAGGATCTGTATATTAAAGCACTCACTAAAATAATAATACCCAAAGGATTACAGGATTTTGAATCGAGTTTCAACTCTCACTGGAAGGATCTGTAAAATAACTTATTTGCAGATTGCACTCCATTACTGCCTATAACTCGAACAGTACTTAGTGCTTGTTGCTTGGATATAGATAGGAGGAGCAGCACAAACTATCCAGGTTATTACAGAATGCTAACAAGCCAGCTGGGAACTCTAGATATATATCAAATAGCAGGTTAAACAAAAGTATTTTAATGTATTTTGTCATTTTAAATTTTGCATGAAAAACAAATTCCAGGGACCATTTTGTTTTCAAAAAACCAATTCAGCCTGGAATTAAGCGGTCACAGAACAATTGGCCATCCTACTCATTAAAGAGGCAATATTCCCAAACTGCAGTGACACAGACACACAGCACAGTATTGCCCGTGACAATTAACCGTTGCTAGACTTGCCGTGTGACGTAAATTGAGTGCCAGTGCCAATCCCCCCACAAAACAAAATAAAGAACATCCAAGGTACCAACCCACTCAAAATCCAACATGGAAGTAAGAAACCACAAAGAGAAAAAGGAACCCACACCCCATCGCAATCCACCATACAATACCACAACTGAACTGGAACCCCCCTTCCCCTCTGAGCAAACTGGAGGTCATACAGTACCGTCCATGGAAGGTTCCGCCTATGCGTTTATGAGCCGGTTTTGGGGTAAGCCGAGGGGGGAGATGCACAAAGACAGGGAAGGTTTGAATTCCTAGTTTCACAGGATTTTTCACCATGTTTTCATAAAGCTTCACAATATCACCCTTCCGCCATGTCAACTGGTACAGCTCTACCTTACTGTGTCCATGTAACTTGGCAGAGTTTTAGCTCATTAGCGCACATTGATCAACAGTAATAAATAATTCCTCATTTTAAGCTTACAGAAATAGATGACTCTTCTGCTTATAGTGACAAGACAGAAATAAATTCAACTCAAAAACAGTGATGAAATGGCATGAGGTTGTCTCCCACAAACAGACAGCATGAAGCAGGTGAGACTGACATTTCAGGTCATAACAGGATATAGATTCACTCAAATTCTTTATGTGGCAAGAGCAGAATAAATGGAAACCATGCACACACTGAGCCTCACAGACACATTGACAGATCTCTATTGCAAGCCCTGACACAAATGCAGTAGAAACTAACCTGGAAGTGTGTGTGTGTGTGTGTGTGTGTGTATGAAAGAATGAATTAATTTGTCTTTTCCTCTTGAACAGAAAAGGGAAATGACAGAACAGATACAAATAAATGCACACCAACGTGATTAAAGGGTTAGTTCAGACATTTGGACATAATATCTCATTTACGACTTACCCGTGATCTTGTCAATCGATGGACCATTTTCAGCTGATTTCATGCTGTCCTTCATATGGACGTCCAGCTGTTGATAATGCTAGCGCAACCTAATGGTAACAGTTAGCATCCACTACCAAACGCACTTAAACACACTCCACGGTGCACCCAAAGCAAATAAAATGCCATGACAGAATTGAGTGTTTATACGATAATTTTGAAGTCAAACTATCGTTGAATCCTTTACTTTGAGCTATCGTCCCATGTTCTCTGTGGAAGGAGCTGCCTATAGGGTATGTGCTCAGTATATCATGGCTACTCTATGGTAAAACAGATTGTTTTGGCAACAGTGAAGTTACATATTTGGCAGACAACAACTCAGCTAAACACAAACATTATACTACAGAATAACACAGCATACACACGCAAGCATACTGGCTACCAATTTGCAGGATACGTTTTCTAACTTTCACATGACTTCCCAATCGTGGCAACTAACATTAGCTAACTAAGCTGAATAGATAGATCACGCATGCTATACTTTACTACAATTTATAGTTACCTGCTTGTCGGTTGTTTTCGGTGTACGGAGAAGAACAGGTGATGGCACAGCAGTCTCCTTCAGCAAACGTCTGTCCAACTGTCTTTTTATGCTGATGTAGTCATCTTCAGTGAAATGATCACTACACACACGCAACTTGCTCACAGTCTAACTCGGTGTGTTGACGTCCATGCGAACTGCAACAAGCCACAGCTGTTTTCTCTGTTGCTCTATTGGAAATCGGTGAAAACTTTGTAGTGTCCATTTTTTGGCAACATTTGGACAACCTTGGAATGCACACTGAAATACCATTTTACGTCGATGTTAGAGCTAACGAATACTACTTCGATTCTTTCGAGTTACGCCTGTGTTGCGCTTACCGCCAACCTACATGGAATTGTGGTTGCTGCTGCTGCTGCTGCTATTCCAACAGTGTCAGAACTACCATCGCAGGTAACGTTACAAAGTATCGCTCCGCTGCCACACATCAATGCATTGGCTCCTTCCACAGAGCACTTAGGGCGATAGCACAAAGTAAAGGATTCAACGACAGTTTGACGATGATGATTCAACGATGATGGTATAAACACTCAAATCCACCCCGATAGTCTGTCGTGGTATTTTATTTGCTTTGGGTGAACCGTGGAGTGTGTTTAAGTGCGTTTGGTAGTGGATGCTAACTGATGCCATTAGGTTGCGCTAGCATTATCAACAGCTGGACGTCCATACAAAGGCCAGCATTGAATCAGCTGAAAATGGTCTCCATCGATTGACAAGACCACGAGTAAGTCGTAAATGAGATATTATGTTCACAATTCCAAACTAACCCTTTAAAGCACAGAGCAGTGTACACTCACAGAAGAGGAGGCTGGAATAAGATGGCAGCAACTGACCTGGTATCCCTGGAAGAAACTGAGAATGTCTTTGACGCCCGTGTTAAAAGGCAGACCCTGCATCCTGACCAGGGCTCCTGACTGAGGTATGACGGGGGCCAGAGGGGGTGCGGCCATTGCCGTGGCCATGGCGCCAGGCGGGGCTGCGAAGTAGCCCACCGTTGACGGGGAGACGGGGGGGCTGGGAAACAAATCCCAATAACATGAGACCCATCCTCCCACCAACCTGTCACTAAAATCAGCGTCATGAGTTTCATAAAATGTCCCTTACAAAACTGGCTAGTTTGCCGCAAACTTGCAGCAAATATGTAGCGCGTTTGCCGCAAACTAAATCGTTTTCCACAAAATGTTGCCAGAGGTTTGTCAGAGTTTTCCAGCAGTGATGAACTAAAAACTTTGCCATAAGTGAATGGCAGTTCCAACAAAGCTAATTTGCATGTAAAAATATGAGTTTCCGCAAATCCGCTAATTTGCTGCAAATTTGCTCGAAGGCCAATATTTTTGTAAGGGGTCGTCTCCTCAAAAACGTCCTGCCCCACCCCGGTCACTGAAATCAGTGTCACCTTTTTAAACTCCACTTTCATAAAATTTCTCCTCGCCAAATGACTGAACAGCCTTAGTTGGTCATGTGGTGTATTCAGTAGCGTTAGAATTTTCTGTGTGGTGCGGTTCATTGTACTGCAAAAGTGCTGGCCCTGAGAAGAGCCAGTCAGTTCTGTGCACAAAGACCTTGCGTAGTTCTCACACGTCTACAGTGAGGTGCATAATGTTCAAAAGCTAAAGAATCAATAAAAATAGTTATAGTACATGTGAATTCCGGCTGCTATTCTTTGCTTTTTGTGTGGCAGAGGTAAGACTCTAGAACTCTAAATCATACATGATTTTAATCCATGGAGCAGCTTCGCTAGCCTTGCAGTGTTCAAGAACAGGCTTAATGCAGATACACAAAATGAATGAACGAGCAGAAGATTCTCTAGACTGTTTTCAAGATGACAGTCTTAGATAGAGAATATAATAAAACTAGGCCAATCAGCCTATTAGGATTAAGGGATAAGTGAAGATTTCCCCACATAACACAGTAGTACTGTAGTTACAAGACAGAGGAACACTAAAATTGATGCTCTAGTCAGTAGTGTGAGACCAGTGCCAGGAGTCAGTGTGATGGGCTCACCTCGGGTAGTAGGCGGTGTAGTTCATATTCATGTTCATGTAGAGCTGGGCGTGGGCCTGGGGCGGGTAATAGGCGAGGGCAGGGGCAGAGCTGTGGGCGGGGGGCTGGATGGTGCGTGGCGTGGCCAGTAAGGGGGGCTGGTAGAGGGACGCCTCGGCGGGAAGCATGGCGGTAGGCACCTGGAACGCGGCGTAGGTGGGTGGAGACAGGCCTGCGGGTCGGGGACAGGGCGTTAGTACCCATGGGCCCACTTGTGGGCCACCAACGTCTGGCATGCGACGCATCAGCTGATATCGGCACATCCAGTTCCCTCTTATCTTATGCATCTAGATGGGAGCCAATCACCTAGTCTTTGGACTTGCCCTGCATTACACAAGGTTGCGGCGGGGCCGTCCTTGTTGATGTGTTTAACACAATGCAGCCGTGCATGTCTGCGGTTAGTAAAAACAAGCCAAAGCAGAACAGAGCCCCTGAGGAGATATTTACACACAAACAGGCACTAACAGCACAAGGGTGCCCTGATCCCTAACCAGGAGAAAAGGTGTTGACTTGGCACAGAGGTGACTTTGCAGACAGCAGGCTTTTCCGTAGGGTCGGGTACCTTTTGAATTGAATTAATAAAAGGATGTAATATTACATTGTATTTGAGAAAATAAATAATATTTGCATACAGATGTCTTCATGGGTTCATTTACTTTACAAGGGTATTAGCAAGCTAAGATAGACAAGATATGGTCTGCTAATGTTACTTATTCCACACACGGTTCTGTCTTTACATCCCAGTTCCAAATGAAGGGTTAAAGGGTTAATTCGGAATTTTGGACATAATATCTCATTTACGACTTACCCGCGATCTTGTCAATCGATGGAGACCATTTTCATTTGATTCCATGCTGTCCTTCGTATGGACGTCCAGCTGTTGCTAATGCTAGTGCAACTACGAAACGCACTTAAACCCAAAGCAAATAAAATACCACGACAGACTAGCAGGTGGATTTGAGTGTTTATACCATCATTTTGAAGCCAAACTATCATTGAATCCTTTACTTTGTGCTATCGCCCTACGTTCTCAGTGGAAGGAGCTGGTAGAGCTGAAAGTCGCTGCCAGTAGGTTATGTGCTCAGCATATCACGGCACAAAACAATCAGTTTTGCCGTAAAGTTACATATTTGGCAGACAACTTAGCTAAACAAACATTATACTACAGAATAACACAGCATATACACGCAAGCACACTGGCTACCAATTTGCAGGATACGTTTTCTAACTTTCACATGACTTCCCAATCGTGGCAACTAACATTAGCTATCTAATCTGAATAGATAGATCACGCATGCTATACCTTATTATAATTTATAGTTACCTGCTCGTCGGTTGTTTTCGGTGTATGGAGAAGAACAAGTGATGGCACAGCAGTGCGTGCCATCGTCTTCAGCAAACGTCTGTCCAACGTTTTTTATTCTGATGTAGTCATCTTGAGTGAAATGACCACCACACACACACACACACACACACACACACACACACACACACACACACACACACACACACACACACACACACACACACACACACACACACACACACACACACACACACTCTCTCACTCTCACTCTCACTCTCACTCGGTGTGTTGCTACAGCCGTTTTCTCTGTTGCTCTATTGGAAATTGGTGAAAACTTTGTAGTGTCCATTTTTTGGCGACATTTGGACAACCTAGGAATGGACACTGAAATACCATTTCACGTCAATGTTAGTTAGCTAACGAATAATTAGAATTGTGGTTGTTGCTGCTATTCCAACAGTGTTGGAACTACCATCGCAGGTAACATTACAAAGTATCGCTCCGCCGCCGCATGTCAACGCATTGGCTCCTTCCACAGAGCACTTAGGGCAATAGCACAAAGTAAAGGATTCAACGATAGTTTGACTTCAAAATGATGGTATAAACACTCAAATCTGTCGTGGTATTTTATTTGCTTTGGGTGAACCGTGGAGTGTGTTTAAGTGCGCTTGGTAGTGAATGCTAACTGATACCATCAGGTTGCGCGAGCATTATCAACAGCTGGACGTCCATATGAAGGACAGCATGGAATCAGCTGAAAATGGTCTCCATCGATTGACAAGATCAGGGGGTAAGTCGTAAATGAGATATGTCTAAAATTCTGAATTAACCCTCTAAGTGTGTTTCTTGCCCTGAATGGAAGGGAATGGGTGGGGTTTAGGACTTTATATTATCTTCATAAATCTTCAGCTATGCCTGGCACACAATATAACTTTAGTAAAAGGCTGACAGTGAAAAAAAATTTAACCTTTCAAGCCCACTACAGCCACTCCTTTAAAATTTGGAATACATTTTCCAACAATATCTCAAAGATTGTAAGGTTAATTGGAAGGTTTTCCTGTTCATAAAAGGCATTTATTTTTGGTCAGTAAGTCAAAGTGACTTATTGAAGTAATGACCTACATGGGAGTTTGCAGGGTGGGGGCGAGAGGCCGCTGCGGTTCAGAGTCCCGCCCATCAGCACAAAGCTCATCTCCTCTGTGGAGCACTGGAACACCTCCACATAGCGGTCCTTCATCATCTTCTTATGGCACTTCTGAGCCACCATGAAGGCGCGGTCTGGTGACTTCATCTGAATGAAGGCATCTCCCGAGGGGCGACCCTGAAACAGCAGCAGCGGTGGGGGTTGGGGGGTTAGACATGAGAAAAGAGCACAAGGCTAATCTACGGTAGCATGGATAGGAAAACTTACGATGCCAATTGCGATAGGTGCTCCAAGAGAGCTAAATGGGCTAATAGTACTAATGTTGTTAATGGTACAGGCAGCTTTTACCTGCTGGTTGAGCACCATGTGGGACTCCGTGCGGTTTGATGTCGATAGTGTGTTCACCCCATGAACTCCAGGATGTCCTCGATGGCAGCGATTGTAGGGCAGCCCCCTCAGCCTCACACAGTCCCGGCTGCTGCTGGAGGTCAGGAAGGGTGGGCGTGGCCACAACAGGAACAGGCAGCATGGGGGGCGGGGGTGGGGGCAGGGTGGAGATTAGAGGAGTGGACATGTAGCGGTTCAGGACCTGGGGCGCAGGGTCACAGAGCAGACACAAGCAGTCATCTAGGGGCTTTAAGGACACCGAAAACCATGGTCAAAGACCAGTGCAGAGACCCCATCTAATCCAGAAATTTTTTCCATTCAAATTCAGTCAAATGTTGCCAGAGAGACAGTGAAGACAGAGAGACAGTGAAACCTAAAAGCAGAAAAACATATTCCTATGCATATCTAATCATAAAATATATCATAGTGGGAGTGCTGATCCAGGATCAGTTTAACTTTTTGTCCCATAATGGATAAGGTTAAAAATGGCAGAAGCAGTGGCGACTGGTAATTAGGGGCAAGTGGGGCACAGCCCCACCTGCTTGTCAGCTGAAAGAATTGTGCAAACAAATTATATTATTATTCATTCTCAAATATTATCATCTCTGCTTTAATTTATTAAATATGTATACAACATCTTCCTAAATCGCATATAATTTTTTATATTTTATCATGTTTTTTATCATGTTCATTAGTCCCTGCCTTGCTGCTTTAGACTGCGTTCTCCAGATTCGTGTCCACAGTAACGTTTAGACCGTGAGTGGGGCTAGCCCCTCGCTCACAGCGCAATGTGTGTGTACCGTTGGAAAATGCAAATACGCATGCTCAGAGAGTTACTGTATTCAATGTAGATCACACGATTTTGATGACAAGTGGGGCCAACAGCCCGTAGCCCCACTAAAACGTCATATCATATTTCAGAGTTGATTGGCTATTTCTGTCTGGCGCTAGTGTAACGTAGCAACATAACGTAACGTTAGTCAGTCAATAAGAGAGGGGATACTACTAGTACTGTATTATAGCTAGCTAACTTGAGAAAAAAAATTAAATAAATATGAACGAAGTGGATTATTTACTGAAGCACACTTTTTTTTTTTTTTCTTACTCTGGGTGAGAAATTGGAGGTTAAGCGCCTTGGTGCCCACCAGCCACGCGATATAATCATCACCCAAACTGGAAAACACAACCGCGGGTTTAATGTGGAGTGGTTTTTAAAAAAAAAAAAAGGCTAACAGCTAGCGTAGACAAGAAGGCACTCTTCTGTTTTCCGTGTATGTTATTTGGGGGAGACGGTCCTTGGTCGAGGACGAGTTTCAAGGATTTCATTTTTTTTTTTTGCCGCAGCATGAAACCCTGTTCTGAAAACTTCCAGATAAAGTGGGGATTAAGGTTAGTGGGTTCACACGCTAGATAAAAGCACAGTAACTACATTGTCATTGTAGCTGGCATCTGCATCCTGTAACCTAATCACAAACACTGCAAACATTTACAAACGCAGACTCCGTATTCTTTCTAAATTATTGGTTTTATTTTAAACATCCCCGTATTTAGTCAGTACAAACATACAGCTAACACTTTGGCTCTATTCCCCGCACATTTTCGTAATTTCTGGGACCTAAAAAATGTAACCAGGTGTAGAAATGTCTGGTTAGATTTCTAGCTAGAGCAGCTGGTTAACGTTAGTAACGTTAGCTAGGCAATCACGGTAGCTAGCGAACTTATATGGCCAGCCAGCAAGGATGACTTTAAGGAAGTCGAATAACTTAAATTAAAATGGCTTGCCATAAGCTATCGTTAGCTTGCTAGCTAAATGTTAAAACGACTTGCCGTGAGATATCGTTAGCTTGCTAGCTAGCTAACCCAGCATTGCGCTAAGCAATGGTAACGTTCATGACAGGGGAGTACAGGGGGAGTACATGACAGGGGGCGCTTGCGTACGGGAGGGGTTGGAATAGCTAAATTAATATCTAAATTGAAATTACTTTGTTTTTCAACATCTTCCTGCGGCACTGTCAGGATAATCCTGATCTCCCCCTCCCTCTCCTGGAGCTCAGCTTCACCTGTTGTGGACCTCACCAGTCACCACTGACACACTCACTCACATACTCTCTCTCTCAATGGATAGCTGTTTGTTGACGTGTTAAAAACGCATCAGTAGCAAGTGGGATTACTGTCATTTTGATTACTGTAGTTTGCCTGGTATGTAGCCTAAGTGGTTGGTGGCTGCCCCACCAATTTTTTACATATAAAAATGCCACTGGGCAGAAGGTAGGCACTATGAGCCATATGGCGGGGGGGGGGGGGGGGGGCTCACTACCTGTTGGACCTCTGCGGCCGTGCTGCGGAATAGTTCGATGTATCTCTTCCCCAGGATCTGCTTGTGCTTCTTTAGGGCGTTCTGGGTGTACTCCTCGCAGGCGAAGAGCACAAAGGCGTCCCCCGTAGGCCGCCCGTCGGGGTACTTGACGAAGAGCAGCCCCTCGCTGCCATCTGTGACAGGGCACTCCGGCCCCAGGAAGCCCAGCACGTCCTCGGGCGTGGCGGTGAAGGGCAGCCCACGCATACGGATGATCACCTGGTTCTCCTTTGACAGGAACTGGGCCACCTCGTTTGAGGTCCCTGTTTGTGAAGAGAGGGGACAACCGCTGAGCGTTACCTGCCACACTGACAACTTCGGATATATTTTTTGTGCTTAAACTTCAATCACACTTGAGGTAATAAGATTACATTGCTTGTCAAAAATATTTGTCAACGACTGAATATCTTCAGAGTGTATGTGTGTGTATGTATGTATGTATAGATGTATGCACAGTGTGTGTGTATATAATATATACTTGACCTGTACTGCACAATTTAACATTAAATATTTAAAGTTGCTAATATGCCATATAACATCTCTGTGCTCCTCCGTCTAATCAGCTCAGCCGGATATTCACATAAAATGTTCTGACAAATGGGTTCTGCAATTAAGTGGACAGCACGCACACGTGCGCACACACGCTCAAGTTCTCATGCTGCTCGTACAGCCGCTTTGGGGTCAGCATATACCAATCTTAACAGGTCTGGCTAGTTCAAAGTCTAAAGACCAATTTCTCATCATCTCTTCTGAACCCATTTTCACAAAATCCCCTGTTGCTTTCAAATACATGAACCCTCAGCCTTGCCTTTTGTGCCTTTACACATTCTTTGTCTGCTGCAAAAACCTCTTCACTGGGCACCTGCCTGTGCAATAACCTGCATATCGGCCCCATTCACTGGCTACAGTTAGCAGTTGGCCTGTTCACCGCAGCCCCCCCTATTAGCAAGGCTAAGGTTTCCACAAGTACTGGGCACAAGTCAGATAAGCGAACTCTCTCACAAAGCGCCATTCACTTGAACAAGAAGGGCTGAAGGAGCAAACGGTCTGGTCCAGAATCACAGAGCGAGTCTTGGACCACATTGTGCATTGGAGGCTGCGTCCTTCAGCCTCAGTCATGTACAGAAAAGCCAAATGTTCATGGGACTAAGTAACCGCATTAATCAAACTTCAAACTTTAACAGTTTTATCTCACCTCCAGCTATTTTCAGGAACTCCTCTCCTGTCGCCTTGTACACCTGGAATCACAGGCAGAGAACACGTTTAGAACTTCCTCTGTACTCAGTTTCATCATATGAGAAATAAACAGGCAAGTATAAAAACAGCAGCTGGAGTCAGTATAAGGTGCTAAACTTCAGATAAATTAACTTGCAGCACAAAACTGAAGGGCAGTGAGTTCAGGATGCATTTAAGTGAATCTTAAAATAATTGAGCCAATACAATAAGAGCCAATACAATACAATCAAGCAATTCCCCATCAGTAGGTTTAGTGACCACTTGGTTTTATTTTCTGAAAAAATGGGATCTCAATGTACTGAGAGTGTAAAGGCCAGTTTATAGTCCAGCGACAGTGTGTCGCTCGACTGAAATCGCAGAACTTTCATAAACATTCTATTGTCGCGCTACATACACGGTGGCCTTTGTCGTTCGCAAAAAGTATAAACGCACTCCAGCGACATTCCAGCGACAGTTTACACTCGGGGGACAATGGAGGAAGAAGCAGCTTTAATAGGCTAGCCTACATTATGTCTTCTGCTTTACCTCTTTTTTTTGTCAGAGGCCTCTGAAATAAAGTTTATAATTGTCCATTTTGAGGTCACCGTAGCCTATTGTTTGAAATATCATTCAGTGCATCTTTCATACACTTGTAGGCTATGTGGGTTTTGAACGAGGTAGCAAATAAAACCTCAACATTGATGCAACGCCTCATATTAAACGTTATTTAGTCGGAAAACACGGAGGGCATAGCCCACGTTAGGGATGTAAATAGCTAGCTACAAGATGGGACTCATTGGGGGAGTAGCCGCCTACAATTCTCTAGTTAGAGAATGAGGTTCAAGAATGTGGAGTAGCCTATTTCGCTCGCTATCAGAATGCCACGGATCAGATAGACTCGAGTCGTTGCACAAACTTTAATCTGGAAAATCTAAGTTAGCCTACTGTGAAAGCAAATAACTTTGTAATGCATTTGCAGGTGCCTACAATGCTACAAATGTGTAGTCAAGCTGCAAATGTGCCTATGTAACCATTCACAATAGCCTACAGACTAATAGGTCATTGGTAGGCTAACTTGTAGCATTGGAAGCGAGCTGCTTCTTGTTTTGGATTGTAACGTTTTCTCAACCTCTAGCAAAGCATCAATCGGTGAAATTACATTGTTATTATTATTAGGCAATTAATAATAATATTAAATTGTGCTCAATATAATGATATTCACACGCTTGCTAGGTAGGTAAGCTATGGGTAGGTAAGCCTACCCTATGGCTGCACGCACAAAGTTTTCAAACAAAGAAATCTGTCCATTAACAGTTAGCATATGTGCTAGCTAGTAAATTGATAGCTCGAGCGAAGCCACTGCTGTCAGAGACAAACGTTACCATAACAACAGAGGCAGCGACAGGGTCAAAGTTGAATTTATTTCATGTCTCAGCGACATCTTCAGCGACCGTCGCAGCGACCACAGGACGACAGTCGCCCAAGTATAAACCAAATGTCGCTGCGACCAGCGACATCCATGGCACGTCGTCGGTCGCCGCGACACTCTGTCGCTGGACTATAAACTGGCCTTTAGACTACAGCATTAAGAGGCACACTTGTGTCTTGTTCCCCAGAAAATGGCTTACCTCGATGTAGCGGTTTCCCATGTGGTGTTTATGGCGCTCCATGGCCAGGTCTCTGTGTTCAGGGTTTATAAAGCGCACAAGGGCCTCTCCATTCCTCCTGCCCTGAGCATTCAGACAAAGCGCTACACCACCCCTGACGTACAGACACACATACAAACACACGCACACGTACATGACGACTACATATGTTCTTTGTTCCGGAAAGCACCAGACGATACGAATCACAGTATCCTTATCCCAGCAAAAAAAAAAAAAAAACTTACACTGTATTTGAACTTGTGTTACTTTGTTTCAGTAATATTTCTTGGAGTAATTCTGACACTTGGAAAACAAACTCCTAGGGGTTAACTTACAGACAATACCAGGATTATGGCTGTAGTCAATGGGGTTCAAGAATAGTAACCATTTTTTTTCAGGCTTGTGTTCAAAAAAGGTGCTATTTGAGAAGGGGGTAATACACCCGGAACAGCTATCCCAATCTGTGAAATAAGGATTAGCTGTTCCAGTTGTAATGCAGTTCTGTGGTCTAGAGGTTTAAACTCCAGATAAGCATGCTGCAATTGACCCAGAGTGTTCAGAATGAGGAATACACTGCATCATGAGTGACCTCTGACAGCTAAAAATTTGGAATTATATCAAATGTACCCAGCATTCCTAAAGTGGACTGAAAATCAGTTTGATCATTAGTTTAAAAATGAACACTGCAATGTCACATGGTACTTAACACCATTCATATATTTATACTTATCATGCCATTTCCAGCCCTCTTACTTTGCAATGTTGAGTCCCTTGAAGAATCGGGCGATGTCCTGGTCAGAGGATTGCCATGGCAACCCCCTGGCTCGAATCACTGTCTCGCTGTCCACTGGCTCTGTCTTACTGCTGCAAGGGAAGATGAATGAATTTACCATGGCACTGTCCACTACCATGAGCTCACAAATAGCGTTATGCAAACCCTATGAGACTGAAGCATCTCAGAGGTGAGCACTGGACGCTGAAGCCCTTGGTATAGTTAGAGAATGGACAATTCGGAGAGCTGAAACTCAATCAATTCATTAGGGCCAAAGATTTAAAGGTATAATGCTCATGGGTGTTAAGAGTTAGATAATGCAAAGTTATGAGGCACATACTGAAGGCTTTAACAACAGGTTTTAGACTATTGGTGTGCTATGGTTACAGCAACGGTAAACTTATTACTGACCACAAGATTAAGTAAAGATGTTTACTGAATAGTTAATAGAGCCTGATGTTTGACAAGAATAATTAGGAGTTTGTTTTCAACTTGTTTTGAAAGGGGGTGACTCTCACATTGAATAGTAGGATAAGCCCAGGGTGGTTATAGCAAGAGAAAAGAGCAAATTTGATCTTTGTGGAAGAGACACCCAGTAATCTTGGTAATTATCTGTAACCTACTCCAACACCTGAATTCAACAGAATCCAGACAATGAAATTATTAATAAAATAATAACTTTAAAAATAACACTTACCATGCTCCTGACAGAAATTTATACTTCACGGTTTCAAGACCGGTAAATTTGTGATCTGTAAAATAATTTAACAGACTTGCAGATTATGCAATGTTTCAAAAATGTCTTTGCTCTTGGACTGGGACACAAAGAAAAGGATACAAATGCAGACACCGACATGGACCCAATCGTTGACATACCTACCCTCTCATTCACTTTATAGTGACAAACCTGGACAGATCAAAGTGCGTTTGTATGCAAAGGGAAACGCATATCAATAATAGGGTTTTGTGGTGCGATAGCACCACATCTGACAGCAATCGCATCGTTACACTGTATTCCAATCAACAGCAGATAATGAGCATAGAGAAACAGGGGTAAGCTACAGAGGTGGGTGACCAAGGGGGGTTATTTGACAGGCAGGTGAACTTACTGTAGGTATCAGACAATAGGTGCAATGTCAGTAGCACCATGCCCTTAACCTCCCGCACCCCAACCACCTGCTCTGTGTCTGCCGGAGGGGCACAGACATCTGAATGAGTGGGTTAAGGGCAATGTGAGATTTCCACACATTAGTAGGGTTATCTTGACTATGCTAGGTGCTGTGCAGACATAGGACATTATGTAACAGGCTGCATGCACTTAGCACGATGTAGACACTGTCTGTTAGCGGAAGGGCAAGGATACACTGCAACATGGAGGCCACTGTCAGGTCCTTCACCGGGCCTGCGTTTGGACAGCATTTGTGAAACTCTTTCCTCAGATCCACGAAGGAGAAGAAACAGTCGGGGAGGACAACGTTCTGGGATAGAATCAGAACAAGCAGTCTTTGATGTTGCCACAACAGCTTGGAAAAACATTTACATCAGTTGAGCGGTGAAGCTTTTTGCCATTTAACACAAACAAACAATTTCTGCCTCAACGCCTCAACCAGCAAACATCCACGCTGTTAATCAGATGAGAAACCTGATGTCACTGTACATGGTGGTTAAGCAACTGGGCCTAAACGGTATCTCAGAAAATGAACTATCCCTTTAAGTGATCGAAGAGGAATATGAACCCAAGAGACAAGAGAACAAGGTGAGAATGGAAAAAAGGAAGCAGCAGAGCTGCCATCCTGGTCCTTCCTCAGAATACCTGACATACCAGAGCAGATTATGACACGTACAACTAAACACGGGACTATGGAGTGCTGCTGCTGAGCCATACAGTCGCTCAGACTGCCGAAAACACTCGGGCCAACCAGTCCCAAAGAGAGGAAAACGGTTACTAACGACAGTTACTACAGCTGCATGCCAAATTCTGGGTGCCCCTTACCTTTTTGGAGGCTTCCGGATGGAAGGCCTGTCTAATGAGGAGGGGCCCGTCGATGCAGAGTGTGTAGGAGCTTCTGCCCAAAGACTTCAGTTCACTGGAGACTGCCTGCTGGAACTGTGGGGGGACAAATTTACTTAAGTAACTGCCCAACAGTCAACATATCAAACTGCATCAATGCAAAATTCAAGAATTAGCTACACGGCTAATATTAACTGTGGTCCCTTGGCAGGAGATGTTAAAGCAAAATCCAAGACAAGCATAACTGAATGACAGCATACGTAACACCAATTGGGCATTCAGGGGGAAAAAAGCAGCCCAGCACACCAAAACGGTGGCCCAGCAACCCAGAATTTCCAGGTGGCCAGTCCGACCATAGTGTGCAGCTAAGCACTCCAACCTCACCATTCAAGATTCCCCAAATCAGTTGAGAAGTTCAATTGAAAATATGCATTTCTTACACTAGACCCATCTACAGTTCAGTAGCCTTTTTCTGCCTGTGAGCATAACAATCAAAACAATTTTACCTAAACAAAAAAGTAGTTTAACCTCCGGGTAAGCAATAACTATCATTTAGAAGATACTAGCAGGAAAGCTATACCAGTTAGAATTCAGCAACTAGCTCTCTGGAGTGAGTGCATGGACTGTGCATGTGTGTGTTTATGGGAGGGAGAGCTAGTGAGACAGGTTTTTGGTTGTTGTAGAATGGGGAAAAGATTGACTGTTTGGAGTGATTGCACAGATCATCAGCAAACATCATTAAGCAACAGAGGCAGAGGCAAGCACAATTAATAAATTGCATACAATTATATACACCAACACAGAGCCCACACACTCCTGTGTGCTGAACCAAATGCAAATCTATACATTCTTGTGTTCATTAATAACTTTTATACATTATGATTGCCATTTTTCTGACTTTTTTTTTCTTTTAATATAACAACCCTCTCAACAATCCATTCTTCTAATTTACACAGCCATTCCTCAGGTCAAATTTAAGAAACAGGCTTTGCCCCCAAAGGATTATGCACAACTGTAATTTGGGCACAATATCAAACATCATTTTGTCAGGCTGCCTTTTTGACTGGTACAGCATTTCTTCTGAAAATGAAAATGTTCAAGGCTTCAAGTCAATTCTGCTTTCATCTCTCTGTAGATAAGCTTCAGACTGTATAGGGAAATAATCAGCTTTTAGAAATCCATTGAGGAGATAGTCACCACAGGATACGGCCAAGCAACAACACATAACTCATTGGGAGGAGTCATTTCAGATGGCCACTAGCCATAAATAATTATTCCCCACACACAAAAGGTCCTGTTGCGAGTATGAGCATGCTCTTTAGAGAAACAGAAGATCTGGGTTGTTAACTGTAGTCATTAATCTGGAGAAATATGACATCTCCTGAAAACAGCTGCTGGCAATAACTGCTACTACCTGGAGACACAAACACAAAAGTAGCAAGCACCCCCCCCCCCCCCCCCCCCCTATTTTCTAAATGTGCTCTCTTTGTTACACTGGAATACTTCAGGGGAAAATATTTTAAACAACATGTTTTCCATTCATTTTAAATGAGCCAAATATGTCAGGCAACAAATTTTTTTTTTTTAAATTTATTTCTGATCTCCCAATTTAGTAGCCAATTGAACCCCTATTCTAATTCAATTCCCCCCTTTGTAGCAACCGCTAGAGAATCACTGCTACACAACCCCATCAGCCGGCAGTAGGACGGAAGGGCGCCACGTCCTCTTCAGGGCGCGACTCCTCCTAAGGCTCCTGACCGTGATTCCAACTCGCCCAGGGCCGTTATGCGTGCAGCGATTCTCTCCGAACCCCTCCCCCCACCCGGCGCCGGCCATGCTCGGATCTGGCAGGACCGGGGCGCGAACCCTGATCCTCGGAGTACAACTGCACCGACTGAAAGTGGCTCAGCTAGCACAACATCAAATGGGTCACTTGCACCATTTTGCAGTTTAATAAATTCCCGTGATAAATAAATCATAATTCCTGAGCAGCTGTACTTTGTAGTGGACCAGAAACATGCTTTTAATATTCTTTTGAAGTGGATTGGCATTCTGGAGTTTAATGGAACAGGTGTACCTCAAAAATAGAAAATACCCTCAAGGAGAAGAAAATATCAATTCAAACAAACACAAAAACTTCCAAAATCCTATTCTGTTAACTTATTCCAGAATGCAAATTCCCAGTCTAAATATTGCTCCAGGCATTCCCTTTCAATGTGAAGAAAACCTGCTCTCCTAGGCAAAGTTTCAGCACTGAGTGCCAGTGTTTAGTGGGGAAGGGGGGGTCAGCTGAATCAATCTTTAGCCCCAACGGTATCGATCGCCGTCCTTGGAATGAGGACTTTCGTTCTGCAGCACGGCTGGCATGTTTGCTTTGCGAGGCCGGGCCATGGGACGGGCAGGAGAGGCAGGAGAGATAACGTGAGAAGAAGCTGTTGGCAGCCCTCCTGGTTCACTACAGTCATTGAGACATGATTGAGTCTGTCACATACCTGGTGAGTTCAATAGGACAATTTGTCAGGAGAAACAACCCTTAAAGTGATCCATCCATATCTACTGCATATCTGGCAGCAGAGTGATGGTTTGAAGCTCGTTTGATACCTAAGACCCTTCATGAGAATTTTTCCATTTTACCAACCATGTATTCCATACTGTTCCAGCATAATTTACAGCTAAATCTAGTCCCACCCCCCAATTCCCATAGAAATCATTCAAATGCAGAGACGTTATAGTATCGCTTGTAAGAGTACCAGAAAATAAGATTGAGTCTTTTGATGTTGTTGGGTCACAGACATCAGGGAGTCATGGCATGCAAAGGATATGCGACCAAATATGAAATATTTGTATATACACTACTCACAAAAAGTTAGGGATATTCGGCTTTCGGGTGAAATTTCAGGATGAACCTAAAATGCACTATAGCCTTTACAGGTGAAATTAATTTGACCTTCTCTAAACTTTTGAATGCACATGTCCAACTATTCAATGTTTCAGTATTTTTTGCACAACTTGCTGTTCTCTAACAAGGAGCTGAACGGCAAAATTCACAACAGGTGTTTGATCCATGAATCGACCAATAAATTTCCTGGTTCAATTAGAATTGGTATTTAAACAGTCCTCTTCATCATGCTGTTCACATTTTGACATCATGAGACCAAGACGACACCTAACAATTGATCAACAGTACCTCGCCATTGCGAGGCTTCAAACAGGATGTTCTCAGAGGGAAGTGGCCACTGAGCTTAGAGTGTCACAGAGTGTCATCAGCAGGTTGCAACAGAGATACAGAGAGACTGGAAGAGTCACAGAAAGGCATAGAAGTGGACGTCCTTTGGCCACATCCCACACTGATGACCGCTTCATTGTGAACAGTGCCCTGCGGAACCGGATGATGAATGCCACTCAACTCCAGGCACATTTAAGGGAGGTGAGAGGCACCCAAGTGTCACGTCAGACCATTCGAAACCGTTTACATCAGCGTGGTCTGCGTGCTAGACGACCTGCAAGGGTACCTGACCACACCACCAGGCACAGGCGTCATCGTCTTGCATGGGCCAGGGAGCATTTACGCTGGACGAGGGACCAGTGGGCCTCAGTGCTGTTCTCTGATGAAAGTCGATTCACGTTGAGCAGAAATGATGGCCGCCAACGATGTTGGAGACGTCAAGGAGAGCGCTATGCATCAGCCACTGTTGTCACCAGACGACCCTTTGGTGGTGGCGGTGTTACAGTGTGGGCAGGTGTGTCTAGTCAATACAGAACTGCCCTACACTTTGTGAATGGTACAGTGACAAGCCCATACTACCTGAATAACATCATTAATCCAGTCATTGTGCCCCTGCATGAACAACACAGGCCTAATTTCATCTTCATGGACGACAATGCTCCAGCTCATCGAGGTCGCATCATTAGGGAAAGGCTGCTGGAGACTGGGGTACCTCAAATGGAGTGGCCTGCACTTTCTCCAGACCTGAATCCCATAGAAAACCTATGGGATCAGCTGACTCACCGTGTAGAGGCTCGTAACTCTGTACCCCAGAACCTCAATGACCTGAGGGCCGCCCTTCAAGAAGAGTGGGATGCCATGCCTCAGCAGACAATAAGTCGACTTGTGAACAGCATGAGACGTCGTTGTCAAGCTGTAATTGATGCTCAAGGGCACATGACAAGTTATTGAGACATTGACATTTTTGTTGTGGTATACCCACCACTGTTGTTGGCTTTTGTTTCAATAAATTGTTTGAGATGAGGAAATCACCATTGCATGCTTCTACTTAAATGCCCTACTTTCATGATACGTATAATATCACTGTAGCGTGAACTTACATTTTCCATAAATTTCACCCGAAAGCCAAATATCCCTAACTTTTTGTGAGTAGTGTATATATATATATATATATATATATATATATATATATATATATATACATACATACATACATACAGTGCCCTCCACTATTATTGGCACCCCTAGTAAAGATGAGTAAAAAGGGTTATAAAAAATTCACTGTTTGATGAATTAGCTTAATCTCACACTGGAAAAATTTGAAAAATCCAACCTTTAATTGAAGTAAATTTATTATGAGAAAAAAAAATCCCTCATCAAGAAATAATTATTTTTAACAAAACTATGTGTGCCACAATTATTGGCACCCTGCATTTATACATAGAATAAAGTAATCATTTTTAATATTTGGTCGCATATCCTTTGCATGCCATGACTTCCTGAGGTCTGTGACCCAACAACATCAAAACTCTTGATATCTTATTTTCTGGTACTCTTACAAGCGATACTATAACTTCTCTGCATTTGAATGGATCTCTATGGGAATTGGTGGGTGGGATTCAGTTTGACGAATGAACACTTGGGTCAGTGCCTCCGCCTGGCAATCACACCTTTTGTGCTGAGGTTCAAAGCATTGGCTACAGTCAAACAGTGCCATTTCTCCCACTAGTTCAAGCCACCATACTGTACTACTGAATGTGTGTATAATGCCTCCGTAAGAGAAAAGGAAATACAAATATGTTATGGATGTTGATTTATGTCGGTGCATTTTACTGGCATTGGTCCGGACCATTGACCTTGAATAAAACTCATAAGTGGACCTTTAATAAAAAAGTTTGAGTACCCCTGCTCTATGGGAATTGGGGGGGTGGGACTAGATTTACCTGTAAATTATGCTGGAACAGTATGGAATACATGATTGGTAAAATGGCTTTAGCTCATCAAGGGTCTAAGGTATCAAACAAGCCTCAAACCATCACTCTGCTGCCAGATATGCAGTAGATATGGATGGATCACTTTAAGGGTTATTTCTCCTGACAAATTTTCCTATTGAACTCTATGGAAAAATAAATCAGGAGAAAAAACCCTTTAAGTTATGCATCCATATCTACTGCATTTCTGGCAGCAGAGTGATGATTTAAGGCTTGTTTGATATGACAGACCCTTGATGACTTACAGCCATTTAGCCAACCATGTGTTTCCATACTGTTCCAGTGTAATCGCTTGTAAGAGTACCAGAAAATAAGTTATCAAGAGTCTTTTGATGTTGTTGGGACACAGACATCAGGAAGTCATGGCATGCAAAGGATATGCGACCAAATATAAAAATTTAAAGGCACAGTCAACTTAGTGTATGTAAATTTCTGACCCACTGGAATTGTGATATAGTGAATTAAAAGTGAAATAATCTGTCTGTAAACAATTGTAGGAAAACTTACTTGTGTTATGCACAAAGTAGATGTCCTAACTGACTTGCCAACACTATAGTTTGCTAACATGAAATCTGTGGAATGGTTAAAAATTAGTTTTATTGACTTCAACCTAAGTGTATGTAAACCTCTGACTTCAACTGATATATATATATATATATATACACACACACACACACACACACACACACACACACACACACACACACACACACACACACACACACACGCACACGCACACACTGCAGTCCAAAAGTATTTGGACAGGGACACATTTTTTGTTGTTTTGGCTCTGTATTCCAGCACATTGTATTTGAAACAGAACATTGAATATGTGGTTAAAGTGAAGACTTTCAGCTTTAATTTGAGGGTGTTTACAATTGTAGCCCTTTTTATATAGTCATATATTAGGGGACCAAATCAACAAACTTAAATAGTTCCTGATGTCTGTGACCAAACAACATGAAAAAAACTCTTGATATCTTATTTGCAGGTACTCTTACAAGCGGTACTATAACTTCTCTCCATTTCAATGCATCTCTATGGGAATTGGAAGGGGGACTAGATTAGAGTGTTAATCTTACAGTGTAAGGGTATGGTTGGCTAAATAGCTGCAAATCATCAAGGGTCTGAGGTATCGAACAGGCCTCAAACCATCACTCTGCTGCCAGACATGCAGTAGATGTGGATGGTTCATTTTAATGGTTTCTTCTCCCGACTTATTTTTCCATAGCGCAATCCATCCAGATATACTGCATATCTGGCAGCAGAGTGAAGTATTAATTTTATAATATAAAATTAAATAATTGTGCATTATATCATTTGAATCCCAAAAAAAATAAAGTTACATTAAATCATTCTGACTAATTGTATTTACACTTCTGAAGCACACAAAAGCTACTAATGGGCCAGGCCAAGTGGTAACGGAGGGACACTTTTGCTGTATTTTGCCCTAGTACTCCTGTTCTATCCAAGGCTGAGTAAAATAACAACTGGTATTATATAAAGGCTACCCGAGACTAAAAACTGGAGGGAAAAACGTTTAGGGGAAAACAACTTCTTGGGGGTAAAATCTATAAAAAAAACAGGGCGGTAACAGAGGGACGCAAAATTAACGTCTGTTTTTTACACTTTTTTCAGACATGCATATCATACGGTTCCTGAGGTGAAAAGGGTCATCTTTCTCTTTCATATTGTACTATTACCACTTAAATATGAACATGCAAAATGGTAAGCCACTTGTCCTGCTCAATTTTTATGGGGCAAGGTGTAAAGTCAGATGGTCATGGTAACGGAGGGACATTGACAAATGGTAACGGAGGGACACATTTTCACTCCCTTCAAAATCATAATTCTGCCAACTTTTTTTCCAAAACTGGTTATACTACATCAAGACACATCCCAATAAGCTTTCTTTTGGAATGTTTTCCCTCTCTAAGTAGAAAATTCATATTAAAAAAATTGAACGAAGGGACAGGCCGAAATGAGAATCGAGATATTTTTGCATACCTTGTCAAAGAAATTCTGTGACTTTTTATCCTAAACCATTCATTCTACTGGGATGCCTATTCATATGATCATTAGAAAAATGCTATTTATTCATACTTTAAAAATAGTTGCTCAGTAAGACTATTGTTATAGGATAGAATCAGGGGGAAAGTGCAAGTTTGTCAACCCCAATGGATTCAAAAGCCCATAACTTTTTTTCTATAGTAGAGATAATTCAATACTTTTTTTTTTGTTCTGTACACCTTGGAATGTTGGCTTCAAGATCAGGCAGATAGGAAGTCATTTCATAATGTTGCTACTGATGTTAACCTCCCCTTGGCCTGGCCCTAATGTAAGGGCGATGTGACCCAATTAAGTGAAAAGGCAACCGTTTCTGACAGTCAGCACACCTGTTGATCCTGCCTAACAACTGAAAGCTGGTTTAGGACAGCCAGCAGTTTAAAGGTATGTGTTGGGCCTATGCTGCCCCTCCCACACACACCCCCTCAACCCATCCTTGTTCAGAGTGACAGGATTGGACTTGCTCTATGCCAACCTCCAGGTCTGATTTGCATAAACGTTGAGTGTCACCCCATTCCCTGGGGTGGGGGGGTTAAGATTATGAAAACTACTTTGACAAGAACACGCTCCCTGCAAACGGTTAAACTAGACTGGTCATTATGCACCCAAACCTGGTGAGAAAATAGGACAGTATGCTATATGCTTTTCTTATAATCGTTCACTAAAGAAAACAGGCATGTCCTTGATGACATGACACAATGATGGTTGCACAGGCACCATCAGTGATGACATGACCAAGATTTAACATGTACACACACGGCACATTATGGAAACCGGTGGACCAACAGCAGTAGACTCCTTTTCATCCTTAACACCTCGGGATCAGTCCAGAGAGCTAACAGACATATCCCTGCCTAAACCCAAGACAGTGAAAGCATTCCAAACAAAAGAGCAAGCAAAGATTGATTTAGTTGGTTAATCTTTACAAAACCACAAAGAGAACCCTCTCTGGAAATAAAAATAAAAAAAGAGTTTAAGAGTAAAATGCAGTAGGCGGCACGTCAAACTGTAGAATTAAAAAAAAAATTCTAAAAATGGCTAGCAGCCGGCATGAGAAACACTGCCCATATTTTGGTCCTGTCTAAGTAATTGTATATTTACAGTCCCTCAACAGGACATGTTTATTCTCTGAGTACTGACAGAGAAATTTAGTTAATTTATTTGTGACACACCATGTACAACCTTTAACTTAAATGTTACCATTTGATGTATTGTACCACCTGAGTTAGCAACACCTAATTTTCTTTTGCAGTCCATTGGCAGGTACCAGTTATGACACAATGACTGAGTAATAATAATTTTTAAAAAATACAGACAGACATAGAAGAATCAACAAGAGACAATTTTGTAATGGTTTGCAAATGTATTATAAAAATGTATCATAATAAGTGCAAGGGTGTAAGCAACATTGTTCCTATTGTCCTTCTAATGTGCTACAGTGGTTCTTAATATGTTCCAGGAGTATAACTTGCACATTGCTGTGTTTACTGTAGAAAATGCAGGGATCAAGTGTTAAACTCAACATTGGACAATATCCCTGGCAGACCCATAATGGCAAAGTACAAAGGAACTCCAAGCCAAGCCAATAGCTCCATCAAACCAGCAAGATAATAATATGCATGCAATTTTTAAATGCCTATCAGAAGGTCAGGGAGATGAACAAGGCTACTTCATAATAAATTCCCTCTGCTCATTGAAGGAAAATAAGGTTTGGGAACACTTTTGTCCAAAAGCATCTACACTTGTACTGAAAAGGCTGCTTTTCAATGCATCACCGCCATTTAGAGCAGACTGACTAAATTGACCCTAGTCAACAACTGCCTGGGCCTCATTAAAAAGGTATATGGCAAATGCTGCACCTCTACAATGTCTGCTGAGCACATCAGCCTGTGACAAGACTAGACCTGCTGGTCTTTGCAGCCAACCCCAATTTAATACACTGGAGCTCACCGACAGTCATTACCCGCCAAGTCATTACACTGATAATTCTGCCTCAAGTCACGCTCATGAAGTCACACCAGGCAGATCAAATTTGGGAGACAACCCATTTTAACAGGTATGATTATTTCAGACTTTGGTAATATTTAATATTTCAGAATAACAAGGCACAAGGTTAGCCTATTTACAGCACAAAATGGTAATGTAGTGATCTATTTAAAAAAAAAAAAAAAAGGGAACATGTAGATTCAGTGTCAATAGTATCGTGTTACAGAAGGGATATAAGAATATGTGAAATAAACCAACAGGGGTCCGACTTCCAATAACACATTCCTGGGCCTATCACATTGGACAGTTCTGTTAGCAGCACAATTCCCTCTGTCTTGCATAGAATAAGACCGTACACCTCCCTCTTTAATAGCTACCTCCAGAACGTGTTTCATGTTCACATGCATATTAAGACGATGTAAATCCCCACTCTCCTAGTTTTCATAGTGAGCAAAATGAGCATTGCCTTGCTGGGGAGTATGTTTATTGGAGGCGCTAATGCAGGTGATGATACGTGCAGCCCCTTGCGCTATCAAATGGGAATTCATTAATCACTAAAGGCAACTCACCTGTTGCAGAACTCGGTCCAAAGGTTCTGCTTTGCAGAGTTCGTCTAAAGTTAAACCAGTCTCCTCTTTACATTGATCTGTCAATTCCAAAGTGTCTGGTTTTACGAGACATCGTTGAAGCTTCCCCACCTGTTAAGAGAGGCATCGTACGCAGCATTGACGTTTCCACTCCTGATGAATACGATGTAGCGCGTCGTAGAAACCTCACCGTTGAGGCTCAAACACACCCGATTAATTTACACAAAACCCTCTTTCAAAACTGGAACACAATATTTCACAAACTTTGCAGTTGCAAAGCAGTTCATTGTCAACGCAGGGTCGCTGAACTCATGCCGTGTCCCCACGTCACACACATTATCAATAAGGTACACTTTGTTTCGGCCACTGTTTAATTCTTGAAAGTATAATGGAGATCGCATGAATTGCACCTCACGCTTAATTTAAGTTCCCAAAGACTAATGTAGATTCTTCGAAACTATTTCACGAAAACACAGTTTTGAAAGGGGACCTTGTTGATAATTGTCTGATGTCAAGCTTTAATGCGTTGAATATCATTTCACTAGACATTACATGTATTATTTCCAAGAAGAAACCTCAATCGGGTCAAGTCCGTACCTTTTTCTCACGTAGATCCACAATTTGCCACACCAAGAGAATTATTTCCCTCTCATCCGAACCCAGTTTACCCCCATTTGCACCAGCTGTTTCCCCAAAGAACACCACCAGAGTATCACTGTGCGAAGCCATCAGGGACCACAAGGGTAAAAGCTACAATTAAAAGCAAAGATCAAATAAAGTAGCACGAGGGTCACCTTTTCCACGTGATAGGAGAAACAAACAAAAGATATGGAAATTCAATTGAAGTAAACGAGAGGAAAGAGGATCATTTTAAAGGGGACACAAAAAAGTTTGCAACCAGATACTGTACCTGATCCAGTAGGCTACTCGCGTGTTTGCCTTCTCTTTAGTTACTGGTTTAACTGGTAAAGGAGGGTGGGGGAAAATCCGGGTCTCTTTCAAGCCAATACTATAACAAGCAAACAACTCTTTTTTTTAAGTTACCTGCGCTTGGCTCAGCTTCTTCCCTAGAAGTCAATCTCTCTAGGGAGTTAGTCTATTGGCTGCTTCTAAAAGGTGAGGGAGGGACGTGATGGCGCCAACACCTATGTAACTCGATCTGATTGGTCTTTCATTCAAAGGAAGTAGTCGGAGATAGGAACATTTCTTCTGCTCACCTTTACATATAGGTTTGGCCTCTCGCTCTCTCTCGCTCTCTCTCTCTCTCTCTCCTCTGCTCACACACACACACACACACACACACACACACACACACACACACACACACACACACACACACACACACACACACACACACACACACACACACACCAAGGTGGTAACCTATTTTAACGGTCACATACACCTGAATGCACACGTGTACCATGTGTGATTTAAATGTTAATTTTAATTTGTTGTTTTATTATTGCTATTATATACTGCTGGTAATGTCTAGCAAAGCACAGCAGAGCAGAGAAACATGTGGTATTGTTAAAAGTTTGATCCATCATCGCAGAGCAGGAAGCCTCAGAGCTTATATAAACATTAACCTTGTGTTCATTGATCACTTCCCTTATGTATCAGTCAACAGAAAACAACAACACCAATAATAATAATAATAATAAATGTATTATCTTATAGCTAATCATTATAATTGTAATATATAACATCATATAATGATTCTTCAAATTCTTATTATTTATGTTAATATTATTATAGTATTGTTCTTATTATTGTTCAGGCAGAAGACTCAAATGCATTACAGTACATTGCTTTTTTGCTGCTGCACTAAAAATGAAATATTTAATCGCTGTGTTGTTTGTTTCCTTTAGTGCAGGGGTTCCCAAACCGGTCCTGGAGTACTCCTGTGTATGCTGGTTTTCGTTGCAACCACAGTTGCAATCCCAGAATTTTAACAAGCTGTTAATTTTTCTTAATTAGGTGCTTGTCATGTTTGGAGGAATTATTCACCCTCTTAAGCCACATTATATCAGAAATAGCTATGGATGCCATGTAGAATAAACATCCCATGTTCACATTGTGCTTATTGTGCTATATTATTTTAAAAAGATAAGAAAATTATTTAACAGTTCCATTTAAAGACTGATTTAAATCAATAGGCTCCTAATTGGTGAAAATGTGGACACATGGCCACTAAAACTAACCATTTGGTAGATAATGAAGAATTCAAACACAAAGCAAATGATAACGAGCCAAACCTGCATTGTGTTAATAAGCTTAAAGAAAATATTGACTTAAACACATGTGTTCAACAACCTAATTAGGAGCCTATTGATTCACTTCACTTTTTAATTTGAGTGAAAATACATTATTTTGTAACCTCTTTTTATGTAATTGTTGCAATATAGTACAATAAGCACAATGTGAACATGGGGAGTTTGTTCTACATGGCATGCAAAGCTATTTCTGACATAATGTGGCTTAAGAGGGCAAATAATTCCTCCAAACTGAAAAGCACCTAATTAAGAAAAATTAAGCTTGTTAAAATTCTGGGATTGCAACTGTGGTTGCAACGAAAACCAGCATACACAGGGGTACTCCAGGACCGGTTTGGGAACCCCTGCTTTAGTGGTATAGCACTCTTCCTAAAATTACTTAATGAAAAGGTATACTATGTAGTTTCAGAACACTAGATGGTGATATAGAGCACGTAGGAGAAAAGGGCTCCCCAAAAATTGCTTATCACATGTTCTTCTCTGACACGCACGACGACACACAAGCATTGTGGTGACGTTTCACACATATTTTCTCTGACTGTGGACTCAATTCAATTTGCTTTATTGGCATGACAAGACATTGCATCTGTATTGTCAAAGCATACTGCATTAAAGAGATACTGCAGAGCCTTTTCTAAGGCCTTTTTTACCGCTTCAATTTGAACTGGTACTTGTGAGTAGGTGTGGTCATATGACGATGATGCCAAGTAGTCATATTATGAATATTCATACGGTCAAGGAGTGAAAGGGTGTGTCGATATAAGTCGTAATATTAACGTTAGCAGTAATACAAAGAAATTAGCATTTGAACATGAACTTAGTTAGCAGTACAAGGGTCTCAGTCTCAAAGAGGAAAAAAAAAACGTCGGTCTCTGCTTTTATACCACGTGCCCAGCCACGCGACCACCCTTGGATCACCTCAACTCCACCTATTTTTATGTTAAGGATCTCGTGACGTCACGAATCCCCGGAAACCAGCGTATTGGTAAGCCTACACAAAAACCATTTTGACTAAACATGAGATTTTTGAACATAAACAGTTGTGTATGATCATAATCTAACCCAAAGCATCAGTTTTCAATGGGAAAAGTCAGTTTTTGACTGCAGTATCACTTTAAAACAGTCGAAGACATACATCTAACTCTGAACAATACAAAACAGCAAAGACTAGAAACGAATGAACAGTAACCATACATGAAAACAAGAACTTTTCTTTGATTATGGATTTAGAAATAACAATAATGTAAAATAATAAAGTACATTTAAAAATAATAATAATTATCAATAGAAATGATAATAATGATGATGAAAACAACACATGTGATCTTATAAAGTGAATATAATAAATATAAAAAATTTCAATTGGTTTATAATGATCTCTGTCACTCACTGTCCCTAAGACGATGGCAGGCAGCTATATATTGTGCTGCCAGGTCACAGCACGTCCTCTCCTCTCCTAAGAGGATGGGGAGTTTTTGCATGTCTGTTAATTTTTTTAATTGAGGGTGTCTCTGATTTATTTTGAGAAAATATTTATTTCAGATTTGATTGTATTTTTCGCATTTTGTGATAAAGTGCCACTCTGTCTCAACTTCGTTGAGATGGCAATGTTTCTACTCCCGGAGTCTGTTGACTCTATCACGGTCACTCTGATCAAGCTGTCCTCTTCCCCTGGCCCTGGCTCGCCCACCACGAACACGATTGTCGCTTTGGATTAAAGCGTCTGCTAAATGACTGTAATGTAATGTTTATGTAATGACTGCCCCTCACCCTTACTCTGGAGCCGCGACCACTGGATGTTGATGGCTACAGAATGAACCGAGCAGAATTACAAAATGATGATTTTGAATTATTTTAAGAAAATGAACAGTGGTCAAATTTACAGAGCAATAGCGAAGATTACTAACTTATATGCTTTGAGCATGTAACGTAGTCTCCATTTACATGATCAAGGTCAAACATGATAAATAGACTATTGTCAACAAGAAACAAACATCACGACAATAGAGAGCCTTAAATATCGATAGCTGCTACGTTATGGGAAGGATGTTTCTATCTGTTCTGTAGTTACTTCGATGACGTTTCTGTATATTTGGATAAAAGCATCTGCTAAATGACTATAATGTAATGTAATGTAGCTAGGTGTATGGTCACTATTTTTATAATGATGTTGTTATCTCCTCGGCTGAAAACATCTTGCTAATGAGTAAGGGCAGAAACATACCTCAGGCAAATAGCTATGCGAACGTGGACACTTCGAGGTACATGAACAGTTTTTCTTTTGCCATGACATTTGTGAAAGACAAACCAGAGGAAAGCACAGATCAAACAAGAAAGTTGTTTACTGTTGTTGCTGCTATAGTATCCCTTGCTGCAATGCTCTGACTTGTCTTTCACAAATGTCATGGCAAAAGAAAAACTGTTTGCGTAGTTCGAAGCATCCACTGTTTGCGTAGTTCGAAGCGTCCACGCGTATTTGCGTGAGGCATGTTTCGGTCTTAAGTTAAAATAAGAGTTTACCTGGAAGCCTGGCCATGTCAATCAAATGAGCAGGAACCGCCCATTCATGACGTTTACACAATTTTAGTTGTTTCTGGATTTAAAAATGGTGGCGGGATGTCAACAGTGTAACATTCAAAACATTAACAAAAAAATACTTTGCGAACGACTTTTTCGTTCGAAAAGTGGTTTTCGAATGAGGTAGGAAATACATTCAACATGTTTATTAGACCACAAGGACACATACAATGTTTTTTGGGGAGAAAATTTGAATGTAAACAAAGAACGAGTTGTTTACAATGAAACTACATAGTACAGCTTTAAGTATAAAAAGTAAGCATAAAAGTTTCTTAATGCCTGTGTACCTTTCTAATCAAAAAGTGATTTCTAATTTAAAAGTGATTTGAATATTCAAGGTTGCTCATTTTTCTTCTGGGTTAATTTTTCAATCTTTCTTTTTGCAACATTAGGAAATCACTGCACTTAACATTCTGGCTTGCACTTCTGCCTCAATCCCTGATTTCTCTCCAGTGTGGTGGGAAAAGTATTAGACACATGCAATTCCAAATATAGCTGCAAGCAGTGATTCCCGGGGACCGAGCGGCATGAGCAGCATTTGTCAAACACAGAGACTGCAAAATGGTAGACAACTCTAGACAGGGTTGACCCAAAATACAAATATTTGTTTCTAATCAGGGCTTTTGCCATTGTTTACGGTATCTTAATCCAATCCAGTAAGGGCTTGCGTATTTTTAAGTACAAGTGAAACAGTTAATAGGTGTTTCTTAATGTGAAAACAACATTAAATGAAGCATAGCATTTGCACAATAGTTTTGGCAAACATTAACTTAGCCATTGGTACCAAGCTGGAATCGAAGCACTGACCACACACATAGAAAGCCAAGATTGTATCCACTAGGCCAAAGCAGGTTAACAGAAATGAGGAGGCCAAATAAGACTTTTGTATTGCGGTATCAGATTGTTTTGGCTTACTGACTTCATAATTCAAACAGTTAACAGGTAATATTGTGAAATTTCTTAGCCTTTGCAATAAAAATAACTTGTTTTATGTTAAAAGAACATTCTTAGCATGACGTGCACATTGTGTGCCTCAAAAAAAATGTTCGGAACAGGTGGGGATCAAACCACCAACCTACTACACAGCAGTCCAATGCCTTAACCACTAAGCTACAGGAATTTTCAGAGTTGGTCTTGTAGGTAGACGGCCTGTTAAGCAAAGATAGTGTACTTGGCGGATGGCAGACCGGCCATCCCAACATTTGTATTTCTATAGTGCCACCACACAGATTGATTGGGTTTCAACTGCAAGGCTCAAGTCTTGATCTAACTCTCAATCAACCCACCAAGTTTCAGAACTTTATATCAAACAGTTTTAGAAGTACTAGCATTTATGTGATAAGCCACACCCAATGCAAAATTCATTGGCTTCTCATTGGGCCACTTTTTGACATAGGCCTTAGTAAAGAAATGCATGTATGTAGAGAGTCCCATGAACAGGTTTGGTGCAAATTGGTCTAATTCCGTAGGAGGAGTAGCATTTTAAGTGTTTAACAAAAAATGCTACTTAGCGGAAAATCGAAGATGGCAGACGTGATGATTTCTTGGGGCAAATTTGTGGGGCATGAGAAGCGGGACGTGTACACCAAATTTTGTGACTGTAGATCAAACAGTGTCAATGATTTGGTCAGGTCCCGATGTTACTCTTAAAAAACCTCCCAAGTTTCATAACTTTCTGTGAAATGGTTTTGGAATTATTAGCCTTTTTGTGATAAGCCACGCCCACTGTATATTTATTGGCTCGTCATTCGGCCATCTTTTAAAATATCAAAATTCTGTATATACGTTTTATGTTGCATGGTGTAAGGAGTGTGCGTACCAGGTTTGATGTAAATTGGTAAAATTTTATTGGAGGAGTAGTATTTTAAGTGTTTTACAAGTAATGCTAATTAGCGGAAAATCCAATAGGGCTAACTTCATGGTTCCTCAGACAAATTTGTTCAGTATGAGCAGAAGGACCGCTATCCCACATTTTGTGACTCTAGATAAAACGGGGCATATGCAGTGGGCGTGTCAATGATTTTTAGTGAATTTCTTTATATTTTCTTATATTTGGATCTATATAGCGCCACCACGTGGCTCGATTGGGTTGAAACTGTAGTGGTCCATTCCTCATGTTACTCTTAATAGATCTACCAGGTTTCATAACTTTCTGTCCAATGATTTTGGAATTATCAGCATTTTTGTGATAAGTCACGCCCATTGAAAATTCATTGGCTCGTCATTCGGCCATCTTTTAAAATATCAAAATTCTGTATATAAGTTTTATGAAGCATGGTCGAAGGAGTTTGTGTACCTCGTTTCATGTAAATTAGCCAAATTTTGTAGGAGGAGTAGCATTTTAAGTGTTTTACAAAACATGCTAATTAGCGGAAAATCAAAGATGGCAGACTTCATGGTTTCTTGAGGCAAATTTGTTTGGCAGGAGTAGCGGGATGTATCCACCAAATTTTGTGACTGTAGATCAAATGGGCCTTGGCAGTGGGTGTGTCAATGATTTTTAGTGAATTTTTAATATTTTCTTATATTTGGATCTCTATAGCGCCACCACGTGGCTCGATTGGGTTGAAGGAGAGGTCTGGTCCAGATTTTACTCTTAAAAGACCTTCCAAGGTTCATAACTTTCTGTCAAATAGTTTTGGAATTATTAGCATTTTTGTGATAAGCCATGCCCACTGGATATTTATTGGCTCGTCATTCGACTATCTTTAAAATATCAAAATTCTGTTTATATCTTTTATGATGCATGGTGTAAGTAGTGTGTTTACCAGGTTTCATGTAAATTGGTTAAATTTTATAGGAGGAGTAGTATTTTAAGTGTTTTACAAGTAATGCTAATTAGCGGAAAATCCAAAAGGGCTAACTTGATGGTTCCTTGAGGCAAATTTGTTCAGTATGAGCAGAAGGACCGCTATCCCACATTTTGTGACTCTAGATAAAACGGGGCGTATGCAGTTGGGCGTGTCAATGATTTTTAGTGAATTTCTTTATATTTTCTTATATTTGGATCTATATAGCGCCACCACGTGGCTCAATTGGGTTGAAACTGTAGTGGTCCATTCCTCATGTTACTCTTAATAGATCTACCAGGTTTCATAACTTTCTGTCCAATGATTTTTGGAATTATCAGCATTTTTGTGATAGGTCACGCCCATTGAAAATTCATTGGCTCGTCATTCGACCATCTTTTAAAATATCAAAATTCTGTATATAGGTTTTATGAAGCATGGTCGAAGGAGTTCGTGGACCTCGTTTCATGTAAATTGGCCAAATTTTGTAGGAGGAGTAGCATTTTAAGTGTTTTACAAAACAGGCTAATTACCGGAAAATCTAATATGGCTGACTTCATGGATCCTAGAGGTAAATTTGTTCAGCATGAGCAGAGGGACCTGTACACCACATTTTGTGACTCTAGGTCAAACGGGGTGTCGGCAGTGGGCGTGTCAATGTCACAATATTTACACGTGCACTACAGCGCCACCAACTGGCCTATCGCCACAAAATTCGGTCTGAGCTTGTATGATGACAACTTCTAACTATTTGCCAAGTTTCATGCTAATCAGCCAAGAAAAAACTCAAAGTAATAAATTAGTACATTTAAGCCAAAATGTCTGGAAATTCAAGATGGCGCCCACCAAATTAGTAAAGTTCTATGATCCAAATCCGGCTCTTTGTCACTTTAGCAAGTTATACATCACTGCAAAGGAACTGTGATTTTTAGTGAATTTTTTTATATTTCTTTATATTTGGAACTCTATAGCGCCACCACATGGATCGATTGGGATAAAACGGTATATTTCTAGTCCTAATCATACTCTTAACAGACATACCAAGTTTCATAGTTTTCTGTCAAATCGTTTTGAAATTATTAGCATTTTTGTGATAAGCCACGCCCAGTGAAATTTAATTGGCTCGTCATTCGGCCATCTTTGAAAATATCAAAATTCTGAATATAAATTTTATGAGACATAGTCTAAGGAGTGTGTACACCAATTTACATCTCAATTGGTCAAATTTTGTAGGAGGAGTAGCATTTTAAGCGTTTTACAAAAAATGCTAATTAGCAAAAAATCCAATATGGCGGACTTTATGGGTCCTTGAGGCAAATTTGTTCAGAATGAGCAAATGGATATGCTTACCAAATTTGTGACTCTAGTTGAAACGGGGGCGTCGGCAGTGGGCGTGTCAATGTCAAAAGTTTGTCACGTGCGCTACAGCGCCACCAGCTGTTCAATCTGCATCATAATAAAGATGCTTCAAGAGTTTGGGAATCCCAACAAGCGTGCCAAGTGGGGTGATTCTAGGACACACCAGCTCACGGGAATTTTAGGTGAAAGGGGAGGAAAAAAAAAAAAAAGAAAGAATCTGAACAGATACAATAGGGTACCTGCAGCTTTGTTGCACGGTCTCCTAAATATAGCTGCAAGCAGCGATTTCCGGGGACTATGCGGCATTAGCGGCGTTTGTCAAAAGCAGAAACCGCAAAATGGTAGACAACTCTAGACAGGTTGACCCAAAATACAAATATTTGTTTCTAATCAGGGCTTTTGCCATTGCTGATGGTATCTTAACTCGATCCAGTAAGGGCTTGCGTATTAATTATTTTAAGTACAAGTGAAACAGTGAACAGTTAAGACTGTTAAATTGCTTAACTTTTGCAATAAAAAGGTGTTTCTTAATGTGAAAACAACAATGAAAGAAGCATAGCATTTGCGCAATAGTTTTGCCAAACAATGACCTAGCCATTGGTACCAAGGCGGAATTGAACCGTTGACCACATACATGGAAAGCCAATACTGTATCCACTAGGCCAAAGCAGGTTAACTGAAATGAGGAGGCCAAATAAGAATTGTGTGTTGCGGTATCAGATTGTTTTGGCTTACTGACTTCATAATTCAAACAGATAACAGGTAATATTGTGAAATTTCCTAGCCTTTGCAATAAAAAGAACATTCTTACAATGTCGTGCACATTGTGTGCCTCAAAAAAAACTCGGGAACAGGTGGGGATCGAACCACCAACCTACTACACGGCAGTCCAATGCCTTAACCACTAAGCTACATGAACTTTCACAGCTGGTATAGTAGGTAGACGGCGTGTTAAGCAGAGATAGTGTACTTGGCGGATGGCATACCTGCCATCCCAACATTTGTATTTCTTTAGTGCCACCACGCAGATTGATTGGGTTAAAACTGCAGGGCTCGAGTCTTCATCTAACTCTCGATCAACCCACGAAGTTTCAGAACTTTATATCAAACGGTTTTATAAGTACTAGCATTTGTGCGATAAGCCACGCCCATGCAAAGTCCATTGGCTTCTCATTCGGCCAATTTTTGACATACACCTTAGTAAAGTAATGCGTGTATGTAGGGAAGCGGTTTGAGTACCTTGAACAGGTTTCGTGCAAATTGGTCAAATTCTGTAGGAGGAGTAGCATTTTAAGTGTTTTACAAAAAATGCTAATTAGCGGAAAATCGAAGATGGGAGGACTTCATGGTTTCTTGAGGCAAATTTGTTGGGCAGGAGTAGCGGGATGTATCCACCAACGTATCTGACTGTAGATCAAACGGGGCGTCTTCAGTGGGCGTGTCAATGATTTTTAGTGAATTTATAAATATTTTCTTATATTTGGATCTCTATAGCGCCACCACATGGCTCGATTGGGTTGAAACTGGAGAGGTCAGGTCCAGATGTTACTCTTAAAAGACTTTCCAAGTTTCATAACTTTCTGTGAAATGTTTTGGAATTATTAGCATTTTTGTGATAAGCCACGCCCACTGGATATTCATTGGCTCGTCATTCGGCCATCTTTTAAAATATCAAAATTCTGTATATAGATTTTATGATGCATGGTGTAAGGAGTGTGTTTACCCGGTTTCATGTAAATTGGTCAAATTTTATAGGAGGAGTAGTATTTTAAGTGTTTTACAAGTAATGCTAATTAGCGGAAAATCCAATAGGGCTAACTTCATGGTTCCTCAGACAAATTTGTTCAGTATGAGCAGAAGGACCGCTATCCCACATTTTGTGACTCTAGATAAAACGGGGGCGTATGCAGTGGGGCGTGTCAATGATTTTTAGTGAATTTCTTTATATTTTTAGGGGACCGTGCAGCGAAGCTGCCGGGTACCCTATTGTTTTTGTTCAGATTCTTTTTTTTTTCTCCCCTTTCACCTAAAATTCCCATGAGCTGGTTTGTCCTAGAATCACCAGACTTGGCACGCTTGTTGGGAGTCCCAAAACGCTTGAATCCATTATATTATGACGCAGATTGAACACCTGGTGGCGCTGTAGTGCACGTGACAAAATTTTGACATTGACACGCCCACTGCCGACGCCCCGTTTCACCTAGAGTCACAAAATTTGGTATGCATGTCCATTTGCTCATTCTGAACAAATTTGCCTCAAGGACCCATAAAGTCCGCCATATTGGATTTTTTGCTAATTAGCATTTTTTGTAAAACGCTTAAAATGCTACTCCTCCTACAAAATTTGACCAATTGAGATGTAACTTGGTATACACACTCGTTAGACCATGTCTCATAAAAGTTATATTCAGAATTTTGATATTTTCAAAGATGGCCGAATGATGAGCCAATGAAATTTCACTGGGCGTGGCTTATCACAGAAATGCTAATAATTCCAAAACGATTTGACAGAAAGCTATGAAACTTGGTAGGTCTGTTAAGAGTACCATTAGGACTAGATATCTACAGTTTTATCCCAATAGATCCATGTGGTGGCGCTATAGAGTTCCAAATATAAAAAAATATAAAAAAATTCACTAAAAATCACAGTTCCTTTGCAGAGATGTATAACTTGCTACAGTGACAAAGAGCCGGATTTGGATCATAGATGTTTACTAATTTTGTGGGCGCCATATTGAATTTGCTGACATTTTGGCTTAAATGTACTCATTTATTACTTCTTTGAGTTTTTCCTTAACCGCTAGACTCATTAGCATGAAACTCGGCAAGTAGTTAGAAGTTGTCATCATACAAGCTCACACCGAATTTCGTGGCGATAGGCCAGTTGGTGGCGCTGTAGTTGACTAGAGTCACAAAATGTGGTGTACATGTCCCTCTGCTCATGCTGAACAAATTTACCTCAAGGATCCATGAAGTCAGCCATATTTGATTTTCCGCTAATTAGCATTTTTTGTAAAACACTTAAAATGCTACTCCTCCTACAAACTTTGGCCAATTTACATGAAACGAGGTACACAAACTCCTTAGACCATGCTTCATAAAAAGTTATATTCAGAATTTTGATATTTGAAAATATGGCCGAATGACGAGCCAATGAATTTTCAATGGGCGTGACTTACCACACAAAAATGCTGATAATTCCAAATCATTTGACAGAAAGTTATGAAACCTGGAAGGATGTATTACGAGTAACATGAGGAATGGACCACTATAGTTTCAACCCAATCGAGCCACGTGGGTGGCGCTATATAGATCCAAATATTAAATTTTTTTTAAATTCACAAAAAAATAATTGACACGCCCACTGCTGACGCCCCGTTTTATCTAGAGTCAGAAAATGTGGGATAGAGGTCCGGTCTGCTCATACTGAAACAAATTTGCCCCAGGAACCATGAAGTTAGCCGTATTGGATTTTCCGCTAATTAGCATTACTTGTAAAACACTTAAAATACTACTCCTCCTACAAAATTTGGCCAATTTACTTGAAACGTGGGACAAGAACTCATTAGACCATGCTTCATAAAAGTTATATTCAAAATTGTGATATTTTAAAAGATGGCCGAATGACGAGCCAATTAATTTTCAATGGGCGTGACTTATCACAAAAATGCTGATAATTCCAAAATCATTTGACAGAAAGTTATGAAACCTGGTAGATCTATTAAGAGTAACATGTGGAATTGACCTCTACAGTTTCAACCCAATTGAGCCACGTGGTGGCGCTATATAGATTTCAAATATAAGAAAATATTAAAAAATTCACTAAAAATCATTGACACGCCCACTGCATACGCCCCGTTTTATCTAGTCACAAAATGTGGGATAGAGGTCCGTCTGCTCATACTGAACAAATTTGCCTCGAGGAATCATCAAGTTAGCCCCATTGGATTTTCCGCTAATTAGCATTACTTGTAAAACACTTAAAATACTACTCCTCCTATAAAATTTGACCAATTTACATGAAACCTGGTAAACACACTCCATACACCATGCAGCATAAAACTTATATACAGAATTTTTGATATTTTAAAAGATGGCCGAATGACGAGCCAATAAATATCCAGTGGGCGTGGCTTATCACAAAAATGCTAATAATTCCAAAACCATTTCATAGAAAGTTATGAAACCTGGTAGATCTATTAAGAGTAACATGTGGAATTGACCTCTACAGTTTCAACCCAATTGAGCCACGTGGTGGCGCTATATAGATTCAAATATAAGAAAATATTTAAAAATTCACTAAAAATCATTGACACGCCCACTGCATACACCCCATTTTATCTAGAGTCACAAAATGTGGGATAGAGGTCCGTCTGCTCATACTGAACAAATTTGCCTCGAGGAATCATCAAGTTAGCCCCATTGGATTTTCCGCTAATTAGCATTACTTGGATTTTCCGCTAATTAGCATTACTTGTAAAACACTTAATATACTACTCCTCCTATAAAATTTGACCAATTTGCACCAAACCTGTTCAAGGTACTGAACACGCTTCCCTACATACACGTATTACTTTACTAAGGCGTATGTCAAATATTGGCCGAATGAGAAGCCAATGGATTTTGCATTGGGCGTGGCTTATCGCACAAATGCTAGTACTTCTAAAACCATTTGATATAAAGTTCTGAAACTTGGTGGGTTGATTGAGAGTTAGATCAAGACTCGAGCCCTGCAGTGTTAACCCAATCAATCTGCGTGGTGGCACTAAAGAAATACAAATGTTGGGATGGCAGGTATGCCATCCGCCAAGTACACTATCTCTGCTTAACAGGCCGTCTACCTACTATACCAACTGTGAAAGTTCCTGTAGCTTAGTGGTTAAGGCATTTGACTGCCGTGTAGTAGGTTGGTGGTTCGATCCCCACCTGTTCCCGAGTTTTTTTTGAGGCACACAATTTGCATGTCATTGTAAGAATGTTCTTTTTATTGCAAAGGCTAGGAAATTTCACAATATTACCTGTTATCTGTATGAATTATGAAGTCAGTAAGCCAAAACAATCTGATACTGCAACACACAAGTCTTATTTGGCCTCCTCATTTCTGTTAACCTGCTTTGGCCTAGCGGATTCAGTATTGGCTTTCCATGTATGTGGTCAGCGGTTCAATTCCGGCTTGGTACCAATGGCTAGGTTAATGTTTGGCAAAACTATTATGCAAATGCTATGCTTCTTTCAATGTTGTTTTCACATTAAGAAACACCTTTTTATTGCAAAAGTTAAGAAATTTAACAGTATTAACTGTTCACTGTTTCACTTGTACTTAAAAGACTTAATACGCAAGCCCTTACCGGATCGGGTTAAAATACCATCAGCAATGGCAAAAGCCCTGATTAGAGACAAATATTTGTATTTTGGGTCAACCCTGTCTAGAGTTGTCTGCCGTTTTGCGGTTTCTGCGTTTGACAAATGCCACTAATGCCGCACGGTCCCCAGAAATCGCTGCTTGCAGCTATATTTAGGGGACCGTGCAGCGAAGCTGCAGGTACCCTATTGTTTTTGTTCAGATTCTTTTTTTTTTTCTTTTTATTTTTTTTTTTCTCCCCTTTCACCTAAAATTCCCATGAGCTGGTTTGTCCTAGAATCACCAGACTTGGCACGCTTGTTGGGATTCCCAAACTCTTGAATCCTCTATATTATGACGCAGATTGAACACCTGGTGGCGCTGTAGTGCACGTGACAAATTTTTGACATTGACACGCCCACTGCCGACGCCCCGTTTCACCTAGAGTCACAAAATTAGGTATGCATGTCCATTTGCTCATTCTGAACAAATTTGCCTCAAGGACCCATAAAGTCCGCCATATTGGATTTTTTGCTAATTAGCATTTTTTGTAAAACGCTTAAAATGCTACTCCTCCTACAAAATTTGACCAATTGAGATGAAACTCGGTTTACATACTCCTTAGACCATGTCTCATAAAAGTTATATTTGGAATTTTGATATTTTCAAATATGGCCGAATGACGAGCCAATGAAATTTCACTGGGCGTGGCTTATCACAAAAATGCTAATAATTCCAAAACGATTTGACAGAAAGCTATGAAACTTGGTACGTCTTTTAAGAGTCCCATTAGGACTAGACATGTACAGTTTTATCCCAATCTATCCATGTGGTGGCGCTATAGAGTTCCAAATATAAAGAAATATAAAAAAATTCACTAAAAATCACAGTTCCTTTGCAGAGATGTATAACTTGCTACAGTGACAAAGAGCCGGATTTGGATCATAGAACTTTACTAATTTGGTGGGCGCCATCTTGAATTTGCCGACATTTTTGCTTAAATGTACTCATTTATTACTTCTTTGAGGTTTTCCTTAACCGCTTGGCTTATTAGCATGAAACTTGGTAAGTTGTTAGAAGTTGTCATCATACAAGCTCACACCGAATTTCGTGGCGATAGGCCAGTTGGTGGCGCTGTAGTGTACGTGTTAATATTGTGACATTGACACGCCCACTGGCGACGCCCCGTTTGACCTAGAGTCACAAAATGTGGTGTACAGGTCTCTCTGCTCATGCTGAACAGATTTACCTCAAGGATCCATGAAGTCAGCCATATTGGATTTTCCGCTAATTAGCATTTTTTGTATAACACTTAAAATGCTACTCCTCCTACAAAATTTGGCCAATTTACATGAAACGAGGTACACAAACTCGTTAGACCATGCTTCATAAAAGTTATATTCAGAATTTTGATATTTTAAAAGATGACCGAATGACGAGCCAATTAATTTTCAATGGGCGTGACTTATCACAAAAATGCTGATAATTCCAAAATCATTTGACAGAAAGTTATGAAACCTGGTAGATCTATTAAGAGTAACATGAGGAATAGACCCCTACAGTTTTAACCCAATCGAGCCACGTGGTGGCGCTATATCAATCCAAATATAAGAAAATATTTAAAAATTCACTAAAAAATCATTGACACGCCCACTGCCGATGCCCCGTTTGACCTAAAGTCACAAAATGTGGTATACAGGTCCCTCTGCTCATGTTGAACAAATTTACCTCAAGGATCCATGAAGTCAGCCATATTGGATTTTCCGCTAATTAGCATTACTTGTAAAACACTTAAAATACTACTCCTCCTACAAAATTTGGTCAATTTACATGAAACGTGGGACAAGAACTCCTTAGACCATGCTTCATAAAATTTATATTCAAAATTGTGATATTTTAAAAGATGGCCGAATGACGAGCCCAATTAATTTTCAATGGGCGTGACTTATCACAAAAATGCTGATAATTCCAAAATCATTTGACAGAAAGTTATGAAACCTGGTAGATCTATTAAGAGTAACATGTGGAATTGACCTCTACAGTTTCAACCCAATTGAGCCACGTGGTGGCGCTATATAGATTCAAATATAAGAAAATATTTAAAAATTCACTAAAAATCATTGACACGCCCACTGCATACGCCCCGTTTTATCTAGAGTCACAAAATGTGGGATAGAGGTCCGTCTGCTCATACTGAACAATTTGCCTCGAGGAATCATCAAGTTAGCCCCATTGGATTTTCCGCTAATTAGCATTACTTGTAAAACACTTAAAATGCTACTCCTCCTATAAAATTTGACCAATTTGCACCAAACCTGTTCAAGGTACTGAACACGCTTCCCTACATACACGTATTACTTTACTAAGGCGTATGTCAAATATTGGCCGAATGAGAAGCCAATGGATTTTGCATTGGGCGTGGCTTATCGCACAAATGCTAGTACTTCTAAAACCATTTGATATAAAGTTCTGAAACTTGGTGGGTTGATTGAGAGTTAGATCAAGACTCGAGCCCTGCAGTGTTAACCCAATCAATCTGCGTGGTGGCACTAAAGAAATACAAATGTTGGGATGGCAGGTATGCCATCCGCCAAGTACACTATCTCTGCTTAACAGGCCGTCTACCTACTATACCAACTGTGAAAGTTCCTGTAGCTTAGTGGTTAAGGCATTTGACTGCCGTGTAGTAGGTTGGTGGTTCGATCCCCACCTGTTCCCGAGTTTTTTTTTGAGGCACACAATGTGCACGTCATTGTAAGAATGTTCTTTTTATTGCAAAGGCTAGGAAATTTCACAATATTACCTGTTATCTGTATGAATTATGAAGTCAGTAAGCCAAAACAATCTGATACCGCAACACACAAGTCTTATTTGGCCTCCTCATTTCTGTTAACCTGCTTTGGCCTAGCGGATTCAGTATTGGCTTTCCATGTATGTGGTCAGCGGTTCAATTTCAAATTGGTACCAATGGCTAGGTTAATGTTTGCCAAAACTATTGTGCAAATGCTATGCTTCTTTTAATATTGTTTTCACATTAAGAAACACCTTTTCATTGCAAAAGTTAAGAAATTTAACAGTATTAACTGTTCACTGTTTCACTTGTACTTAAAAGACTTAATACGCAATCCCTTACTGGATCGGGTTAAGATACCATCAGCAATGGCAAAAGCCATGATTAGAAACAAATATTTGTATTTTGGGTCAACCCTGTCTAGAGTTGTCTACCATTTTGCGGCTTCTGCGTTTGACAAATGCCGCTAATGCCGCACGGTCCCCGGAAATCGCTGCTTGCAGCTATATTTATTATTATTATTATTAGGGGACCGTGCAGCGAAGCTGCCGGTACCCTATTGTTTTTGTTCAGATTCTTTTTTTTATTTTTATTTTTTCTCCCCTTTCACCTAAAATTCCCATGAGCTGGTTTGTCCTAGAATCACCAGACTTGGCAAGCTTGTTGGGATTCCCAAACTCTTGAATCCATTATATTATGACGCAGATTGAACACCTGGTGGCGCTGTAGTGCACGTGACAATATTTTGACATTGACACGCCCACTGCCGACGCCCCGTTTCACCTAGAGTCACAAAATTTGGTATGCATGTCCATTTGCTCATTCTGAACAAATTTGCCTCAAGGACCCATAAAGTCCGCCATATTGGATTTTTTGCTAATTAGCATTTTTTGTAAAACGCTTAAAATGCTACTCCTCCTACAAAATTTGACCAATTGAGATGAACCTTGGTTTACATACTCCTTCGACCATGTCTCATAAAAGTTATATTTGGAATTTTGATATTTTCAAATATGGCCGAATGACGAGCCAATGAAATTTCACTGGGCGTGGCTTATCACAAAAATGCTAATAATTCCAAAACGATATGACAGAAAGCTATGAAACTTGGTAGGTCTTTTAAGAGTCCCATTAGGACTAGACATGTACAGTTTTATCCCAATCTATCCATGTGGTGGCGCTATAGAGTTCCAAATATAAAGAAATATAAAAAAAATTCACTAAAAATCACAGTTCCTTTGCAGAGATGTATAACTTGCTACAGTGACAAAGAGCCGGATTTGGATCATAGAACTTTACTAATTTGGTGGGCGCCATCTTGAATTTGCCGACATTTTTGCTTAAATGTACTCATTTATTACTTCTTTGAGGTTTTCCTTAACCGCTTGGCTTATTAGCATGAAACTTGGTAAGTTGTTAGAAGTTGTCATCATACAAGCTCACACCGAATTTCGTGGCGATAGGCCAGTTGGTGGCGCTGTAGTGTACGTGTTAATATTGTGACATTGACACGCCCACTGGCGACGCCCCGTTTGACCTAGAGTCACAAAATGTGGTGTACAGGTCTCTCTGCTCATGCTGAACAGATTTACCTCAAGGATCCATGAAGTCAGCCATATTGGATTTTCCGCTAATTAGCATTTTTTGTATAACACTTAAAATGCTACTCCTCCTACAAAATGTGGCCAATTTACATGAAACGAGGTACACAAACTCGTTAGACCATGCTTCATAAAAGTTATATTCAGAATTTTGATATTTTAAAAGATGACCGAATGACGAGCCAATTAATTTTCAATGGGCGTGACTTATCACAAAAATGCTGATAATTCCAAAACCATTTTATAGAAAGTTATGAAACCTAGTAGATCTATTAAGAGTAACATGTGGAATTGACCTCTACAGTTTCAACCCAATTGAGCCACGTGGTGGCGCTATATAGATTCAAATATAAAAAAATATTTAAAAATTCACTAAAAATCATTGACACGCCCCACTGCATACGCCCCGTTTTATCTAGAGTCACAAAATGTGGGATAGAGGTCCGGCTGCTCATACTGAACAAATTTTCCTCAAGGAACCATCAAGTTAGCCCTATTGGATTTTCCGCTAATTAGCATTACTTGTAAAACACTTAAAATACTACTCCTCCTACAAAATTTGGCCAATTTACATGAAACGTGGGACAAGAACTCATTAGACCATGCTTCATAAAACTTATTTTCAAAATTGTGATATTTTAAAAGATGGCCGAATGACGAGCCAATTAATTTTCAATGGGCGTGACTTATCACAAAAATGCTGATAATTCCAAAATCATTTGACAGAAAGTTATGAAACCTAGTAGATCTATTAAGAGTAACATGTGGAATTGACCTCTACAGTTTCAACCCAATTGAGCCACGTGGTGGCGCTATATAGATTCAAATATAAGAAAATATTTAAAAATTCACTAAAAATCATTGACACGCCCACTGCATACGCCCCGTTTTATCTAGAGTCACAAAATGTGGGATAGAGGTCCGTCTGCTCATACTGAACAAATTTGCCTCGAGGAATCATCAAGTTAGCCCCATTGGATTTTCCGCTAATTAGCATTACTTGTAAAACACTTAAAATACTACTCCTCCTATAAAATTTGACCAATTTACATGAAACCTGGTAAACACACTCCATACACCATGCAGCATAAAACCTATATACAGAATTTTGATATTTTAAAAGATGGCCGAATGACGAGCCAATAAATATCCAGTGGGCGTGGCTTATCACAAAAATGCTAATAATTCCAAAACCATTTCATAGAAAGTTATGAAACTTGGAAAGTCTTTTAAGAGTAACATCTGGACCTGACCTCTCCAGTTTCAACCCAATCGAGCCATGTGGTGGCGCTATAGAGATCCAAATATAAGAAAATATTTTAAAATTCACTAAAAATCATTGACACGCCCACTGCCGACGCCCCGTTTGATCTACAGTCACATAAGTTGGTGGATACATCCCGCTACTCCTGCCCAACAAATTTGCCTCAAGAAACCATCAAGTGTGCCATCTTCAATTTTCCGCTAATTAGCATTTTTTGTAAAACACTTAAAATGCTACTCCTCCTACAGAATTTGACCAATTTGCACCAAACCTGTTCAAGGTACTGAAACCGCTTCCCTACATACACGCATTACTTTAGTAAGGCGTATGTCAAAATTTGGCCGAATCAGAAGCCAATGGATTTTGCACTGGGCGTGGCTTATCGCACAAATGCTAGTACTTCTAAAACCGTTTGATATAAAGTTCTGAAACTTGGTGGGTTGATTGAGAGTTAGATCAAGACTTGAGCCCTGCAGTTTTAACCCAATCAATCTGCGTGGTGGCACTAAAGAAATACAAATGTTGGGATGGCAGGTATGCCATCCGCCAAGTACACTATCTCTGCTTAACAGGCCGTCTACCTACTATACCAACTGTGAAAGTTTCTGTAGCTTAGTGGTTAAGGCATTTGACTGCCGTGTAGTAGGTTGGTGGTTCGATCCCCACCTGTTCCCTAGTTTTTTTTGAGGCACACAATGTGCACGTCATTGTAAGAATGTTCTTTTTATTGCAAAGGCTAGGAAATTTCACAATATTACCAGTTATCTGTTTGAATTATGAAGTCAGTAAGCCAAAACAATCTGATACCGCAACACACAAGTCTTATTTGGCCTCCTCATTTCTGTTAACCTGCTTAGGCCTAGTGGATACAGTATTGGCTTTCCATGTGTATGTGGTCAATTCCGGCTTGGTACCAATGGCTTGGTTAATGTTTGGCAAAACTATTGTGCAAATGCTATGCTTCTTTTAATGTTGTTTTCACATTAAGAAACACCTTTTTATTGCAAAAGTTAAGAAATGTAACAGTATTAACTGTTCACTGTTTCACTTGTACTTAAAAGACTTAATACGCAAGCCCTTACCGGATCGGGTAAAGATACCATCAGCAATGGCAAAAGCCCTGATTAGAAACAAATATTTGTATTTTGGGTCAACCCTGTCTAGAGTTGTCTACCATTTTGCGGTTTCTGCGTTTGACAAATGCCGCTAATGCCGCACGGTCCCCGGAAATCGCTGCTTGCAGCTATATTCTTATATTTCGATCTATATAGCGCCACCACGTGGCTCGATTGGGTTGAAACTGTAGTGGTCCATTCCTCATGTTACTCTTAATAGATCTACCAGGTTTCATAACTTTCTGTCCAATGATTTTTGGAATTATCAGCATTTTTGTGATAGGTCACGCCCATTGAAAATTCATTGGCTCGTCATTCGACCATCTTTTAAAATATCAAAATTCTGTATATAGGTTTTATGAAGCATGGTCGAAGGAGTTTGTGTACCACGTTTCATGTAAATTGGCCAAATTTTGTAGGAGGAGTAGCATTTTAAGTGTTTTACAAAAAATGCTAATTAGCGGAAAATCACATAAGGCTGACTTCATGGATCCTTGAGGTAAATTTGTTCCTCATGAGTAGAGGGACCTGTACACCACATTTTGTGACTCTAGGTCAAACAGGGCGTCTGCAGTGGGCATGTCAATGTCACAATATTTACACGTGCACTACAGCGCCACCAACTGGCCTATCGCCACGAAATTTCGGTTTCAGCTTGTATGATGACAAATTCTAACTACTTGCCAAGTTTCATGCTAATCAGCCAAGCGCTTAAGGAAAAACTCCAAGAAGTAATAAATGAGTACATTTAAGTCAAAATGTCGGCAAATTCAAGATGGCGCCCACCAAATTAGTAAAGTTCTATGATCCAAATCAGGATCTTTGTCACTTTAGCAAGTTATACATCTCTGCAAAGGAACTATGATTTTTAGTGAATTTTTTTATATTTCTTTATATTTGGAATTCTATATCGCCACCACATTGATCGATTGGGATAAAACTGTAGATGTCTAGTCCTAATGGTACTCTTAACTGACCTACCAAGTTTCATAGCTTTCTGTCAAATCGTTTTGGAATTATTAGCATTTTTGTGATAAGCCACGCCCAGTGAAATTTCATTGGCTCGTCATTCAGCCATCTTTGAAAATATCAAAATTCTGAATAAAAAACACAAACATGCTACAGAATAACACAGCATATACAAGCAAGCACACTGGCTACCAATTTGCAGGAAAAGTTTTACCACTTCCATGACTTCCCAATCATGGCAACTAGCTAGCTAGCTAGCTGAATAGATAGATAACGCATGCAATCATTTATTAGTTACCTGGTGAGAAAAAGAAAACTGGTGATGGCACAGCAGTCTCCTTCAGTAGAGGGTGTCCCGCCCGTCCTTTTCTCCATGCGAGCAGAAAGAAGCCACAGCTGTTTTCTTTGTTGATCTTCCCCTGGAAATCGGTGAAAACTTTGTGGTGCCCATTTTTTTTGCATGATTTGAACAACCTTGAAATACACACCGAAATACCATCTTACCTGAACGTTAGCTAACAATACTACGAGTCTGATTCTTTCACACGCGCAATATTGTTTTTGGTCGGCAGAGCTATAGGCTACTTTACGTTACCTAGCTACTAAACTAACGCCGTACTTCCATGAAGAATTTAGGTGAGCACAAAGTAAAGGATTCAACGATAGTTTGACTTGAAAAATTATGGTATAATCACTGAAAATAACCCCGATAGACTGTCGTCGTATTTTATTTGCTTTGGGTGCACCTTGGAGTGTTTAAGTGTGTTTGGTAGTGGATGCTACTACTTTCCTACGAGTTGCGCTAGCATTAGCAATGTGTGTATGTCCAAAAGAAGGGACAGCATGGAATTATCTGAAAATGGTTTCCATCAATCAACTACATCATGGGTAAGTCATAATTGAGACGTTGGCTGTATCCCAAACCGCATACTTCCATGCTCCGAGCACGCATAGCGAGCACGCATTCCATCTTGGAGAGTCCAAAAACTGCGGTAGTACGGAGCACGGATAAAGTAGACTAGAAAAAAATCCCATCATTCCTTTCAAGAAAAAAGTCAAGACCAAAAATGTACTATCGTAATGGCGGATGACAGCACAGAAGGCGCTGCCTCTCCCAATGCCTTACAAATGTAAGTAATTTCAACATTGTTATGTGAACATTTTCACAAGTTTGAAAACATCTGGCACAGCACTATTTCTGTTAGTGTTTTAATACTGAGCTAGCTCAATAATTAAGATAACTTCTAGCTCCAGTTAGTTAGCTTTCGTCATGTAAATTGCAATGCAATTTGCTCAGTAACAGCTAGCTAACTAGGTAACGTTCACTAACATTAAATGACAGTACTAATGTAATATCTATATTAGCCAGATAATGGCGTTAGTCGTAGATATAGCTATTCCGAAGCACGAAGCATTATTTAATACTCGTATTCAAATTTATTCCCATATGCTATAACTGACTTGCTAGCTAGCTGGATATCAACCCACTTACTAGCTAGCGTCGCACTAGTTATCGTTAGTTAACTTATCTATAACACTAACATCACTTGTGTTTAATGCTAGCTCATGTTAATATTTGGTATTGATGCATTATATTTTCTGGTTTTCCATTTGTGACACTAGGGACATAACATTACGTGTGTAGCCCCAGCCATGGTCCCTCTTGTTGGGGAGCATCCCAACGAGTGCACGGATTGCCCGTCGGGATAAGCGGAAGACTGGCTGGAGATCCTGGTCGTCATCAAAATATTTGGCAAGGATGGGGACATTGACAATGATCCTGCCATAGGTTGCAAGTCTCTCTCCCTAGAGACAAATTTCCCAAGTTAATAAATATACTCTGCCTAACTTCAGTGCGTCTGTCTATTTGTGTAGTATTGACACCTAGTGGTTCAGATTGGAAACTTAAATGGGGAAAACTACATTAGGAGTTTGTACATGAATAAAGTGCTACAATGTGAACGAACAGCACAATATGCAATGTAAAATTTAAAAAAATTTAATATACATTTAAGTTTAATAATATGTAATGTTAACCAGTGTAGCTAGCTAGTTGGCTGTATAAGACAACCTACGTTGGTGCTGACAAGCGCAATTGTTCTACGAAGAGAAGCCCTCCTCTTCACCCCAACTCTCCGGATACCTTGCTTTCGTCGGATGCCGTTTTCAATAATGATCCGCCGTCTTTTTCTGGCAGCAGCCCGTCTTTTCTCCCTTTCAATGGAAAACCACCCCAGAAGCAACAGCACCGCCACAAACATGGCTCCATTTCTACTAACTGCATACCCAGTTGTTCACGCTCTGGTAAACAGCGCGAAAATAATCAAAACACTGCTTACAATGCGAAGACAATTTTATTATGGGGTTGATTGTTTACTTAAAGGTATCCAATGATATAATGAATAGGCTGTCTTCCTAGCCATCTTTGCCTTCCACTGACTTTTCTGGAATAAGAACGCTAGCAAAAAGGATAATTCAACTGTTGCTGATATTGCTGGTTATATCAGAATGTTTCATTAACAGCCGATACAGTAGCCTACAATGCCAGCGAATGTTATGCCTCTCAGGTTTAGCCTACTTACTCGTCAGCATTTCCCCGATAGTTACGGGAAAGGTTAAAGGTTAGGTCAGATGTCACCACGAAGTGCGTCCCACGACTGAGCAAAACTTTCCGTGGTACCGTTCTTCCATGCTCCAGAGTGCGAGCTCCCAAGCCTTGAGTGCGTACTCGGGAGCACGGTAGTGCGGAGCATGGAAGTATGTGATTTGGGATACAGCCATTATGTCCAAAATTCCGAACTAACCCTTTAACCACTAAGCTACAGGAATTTTCACAGTTGGTGTGGTAGGTAGACGACCTGTTAAGCATAGATAGTGTACTTGGCGGATGGCATACCTGCCATCCCAACATTTGTATTTCTATTGCGCCACCACACGGATTTATTGGGTTAAAACTGCAGGGCTCAAGTCTTGATCTAACTCTCAATCTACCAACCAAGTTTCAGAGCTTTATATCAAACGGTTTTTGAAGTACTAGCATTTGTGCGAGAAGCCACGCCCAATACAAAATTCATTGGCTTCTCATTCGGCCAATATTTGACATACGCCTTAGTAAAGTAATGCATGTATGTAGGGATGCGGGCTGAGTACCTTGAACAGGTTTGGTGCAAATTGGGCTAATTCTGTAGGAGGAGTAGCATTTTAAGTGTTTTACAAAAAATGCTAATAAGCGGAAAATCGAAGATGGCACACTTCATGGTTTCTTGAGGCAAATTTTTTGGGCAGGAGTAGCAGGATGTATCCACCAAATTTTGTGACTGAAGATCAAACGGGGCGTCGGCAGTGGGCGTGTCAATGATTTTTAGTGAATTTTTAAATATTTCCTTATATTTGAATCTCTATAGCGCCACCATGTGGCTTGATTGGGTTGAAACTGGAGAGGTCAGAGATGTTACTCTTAAAAGACCTTCCAAGTTTCATAACTTTCTACGAAATGGTTTTGGAATTATTAGCATTTTTGTGATAAGCCACGCCCACTGAAAATTAATTGTCTCGTCATCCGGCCAACTTTTAAAATATCAATATTCTGTATATATCCTTTATGAAGCATGGTCTATGGAGTGTGTGTACCAGGTTTCATATAAATTGGTCAAACTTTGTAGGAGGAGTAGCATTTTAAGTGTTTTACAAAAATGTTAATTAGCGGAAAATCCAATAGGGCTAACTTGATGGATCCTTGAGGCATATTTGTTCAGTATGAACAGATGGACCTGGATACCACATTTTGTGACTCTAGATAAAACTGGAGGTATGCAGTGATTTTTAGTGAATTTTTAGTGAATTTTTAAATATTTTCTTATATTTGGATCTATATAGCGCCACCACGTGGTTCGATTGTGTTGAAACTGAAGAGGTCAATTCCTCATGTTATTCTTAATAGACCTACCAGGTTTCATAACTTTCTGTGAAATGATTTTGGAATTCTCAGTATTTTTACGATAAGTCACGCCCATTGAAAATTCATTGGCTCGTAATTCGGCCATCTTTTAAAATATCAGAATTCTGTAAATAAATTTTATGAAGCATGTTATACAGAGTTCGTCTACCTGGTTTCATGTAAATTGGCCAAATTTTATAGGAGGAGTACCATTTTAAGTGTTTTGCAAAAAATGCTAATTAGCGGAAAATCCAATACGGCTGACTTCATGGTTCCTTGAGGCAAAATTGTTCAGCATGAACAGCGGGATGTGCACTCCACATTTTGTGAATCTAGGTCAAACAGGGCGTCAGCAGTGGGTGTATCAATGTCACAATATTTTCACATGGACTACAGCGCCACCAACTGGCCTATCGTCACCAGATTTGGTGAGAGCTTGTAAGATGACAACTTCTAACTTCAGGCCTAGTTTCATGAGAATCAGCCAAGCGGTTAAGGTAAAACACAAAGAAGTAATAAATGAGTATATTTAAGACAAAATGTCGGCAAGTTCAAGAAGGCGCCAACCAAATTAGTAAAGATTTAGGATCCAAATCGGGCTCTTTGTAACTTTAGCAAGTTTTACATCTCTGCAAAGGAACAGTCATTTTTAGTGAATTTTTAAATATTTGTTTATATTTGGAACTCTATAGCGCAACCACGTGGCTCGATTGGGTTAAAATTGTAGAGATCAAGTCGAGATGTTACTCTTAACAGACGTCCCAAGGTTCATAACTATCTGTCAAATCATTTTGAAATTCTTCGTATTTTTGTGATAAGCCACGCCCAGTGAAAATTCATTAGCTCGTCATTCGGCCATATTTTAATATATCAAAATCCTGAATATAACATTTATGAAGCATCGTCTAAGGAGGGTGCCTACCAACTTTCATATCAATTGATCAAATATTCTAGGAGGAGTAGCATTTTAAGTGTTTTACAAAAAATGCTAATTAGCAAAAAATCCAATATGGTGGACTTTATGGGTCCTTGAGGCAAATTTGTTTGGAATGAGCAAAGGGATCGGTTTACCAAATTTTGTGATTCTAGGTGAAACGGGGTGTTGGCAGTGGGTGTGTTAATTTCAAAATATTGTCATGTGCACTACAGTGCCACCAGGTGTTAAATCTGTGTCATAATATAGAGCATCCAAGAGTTTGGCAATCCCAACATGAGTGCCAAGTTTGGTGATTCTTAGCCAAACCAGCTCACGGGAATGTTTGGTGAAATGGGAGAAAAAAAAACAAAAAAAAAACAAACAAGAATCAATATAGCTGCAAGCAGTGATTCCTGGGGACCGAGCGGCATGAGCAGCATTTGTCAAACACAGAAATTGCAAAATGGTAAACAACTCTAGACAGGGTTGACCCATCAGGGTTTCTAATCAGGGCTTTTGCCATTGTTGATGGTATCTTAACCCGATACAGCAAGGGCTTGCGTATTAAGTCTTTTAAGTACAAGTGAATCAGTGAACAGTTAATACTGTTATATTTCTTAACTTTTGCAATAAAAAGGTGTTTCTTAATGTGAAAACAACATTAAAAGAAGCATAGCAATTGCACAATAGTTTTGCCAAACATTAACTTAGCCATTGGTACCAAGCTGGAATCGAACCACTGACAGCATACATGGAAAGCCAAGCTTGTATCCACTAGGCCAAAGCAGGTTAACAGAGTGTTTTGGCTTACTGACTTCATAATTCAAACAGTTAACAGGTAATATTGTGAAATGTCTTAGCCTTTGCAATAAAAATTACTTGTTTTATGTTAAAAGAACATTCTTAGCATGACGTGCATATTGTGTGCCTCAAAAAAAATCTTGGGAACAGGTGGGGATCAAACCACAAACCTACCACACGGCAGTCCAACGCCTTACCCACTAAGCTACAGGAACTTTCACAGTTGGTTGGGTAGGTAGGCGGCCTGTTAAGCAGTGTACTTGGCGGATGGCATATCTGCCATCCCAACATTTGTATTTCTATAGCGCCACCACGCGAATTGATTGGGTTAAAACTGCAGGGCACAAGTCTTGATCTAACTCTCAATGAACCCATCAAGTTTCAGAACTTTATATCAAACGGTTTTAGAAGTACTAGCATTTATGTGATAAGCCACGCCCAATGCCAAATTCATTGGCTTCTCATTCGGCCAGTTTTTGACATAGGCCTTAGTAAAGTAAGGCATGTATGAAGGGATGTGGGTTGAGTCCCTTGAACAGGTTTGGTGCAAAGTGGTCTAATTCTGTAGGAGGAGTAGCATTTTAAGTGTTTTACAAAAAATGCTAATTAGCAGAAAATCGAAGATGGCAGACTTCATGGTTTATTGAGGCAAATTTGTTGGGCATGAGTAGCGGGACATATACACCAAATTTTGTGACTTTAGATCCAAGGGGCGTCGGCAGTGGGCGTGTCAATGATTTTTAGTGAATGTTTTCATATTTTCTTATATTTGGATCTCTATAGCGCCACCACGTTGCTTGATTGGGTTGAAACTGGAGAGCTCACGTCCAGATGTTACTCTTAAAAGACCCCCCAAGTTTCATAAATTTCTGAGAAATGGTTGTGGAATTTTTGTGATAAGCCATGGCCACTGGAAATTTATTAGCTCGTCATTCGGCCATCTTTTAAAATGTCAAAATTCTGTATATAAATTTTATGAAGCGTGGTATAAGGAGTGTGTTTACCAGGTTTCATGTAAATTGGTCAAATTTTGTAGGAGGAGTAGCATTTTGAGTGTTTTACAAGATATGCTAATTAGCGGAAAATCCAATACGGGTGACTTGATGGGTCCTTGAGGCAAATTTGTTCAGTATGAGCAGAAGGACCTCTTTACCACATTTTGTGACTCTTGATAATTGGTATGTGGGCTTGTCAATGATTTTTTGTGAATTTTTTTATATTTTCTTATATTTGGATCTATATAGCGCCACCACGTGGCTCGATTGGGTTGAAACTGTAGAGGTCAATTCCTCATGCTACTCTTAATAGACCTACTAGGTTTCATAACCTTCTGTCAAATGATTTTGGAATTATCATCATTTTTGTGATAAGTCACGCCCATTGAAAATTCATTGGCTCGTCATTTGGCCATCTTTTAAAATATCAAAATTCTGTATGTAATTTTTATGAAGCATGGTCTCTGGAGTATGTCTACCTGGTTTCATGTAAATTTACCAACTTTTGTAGGAGGAGTAGCATTTTAAGTGTTTTACAAAAAATGCTAATTAGCAAAAAAAATCCAATATGGCGCACTTTATGGGTCCTTGAGGCAAATTTGTTTAGAATGAGCAAAGGGACCTGTACACCAAATTTTGTGACTCTAGGTCAAACGGGGCGTCGGCAGTGGGCGTGTCAATTTCAAAATTTTGTCACGTGCACTACAGCGTCACCAGGTGTTCCCAACAAGCTTGCCAAGTTTGGTGATTCTAGGCCAAACCAGCTCATGGGAATTTTAGGTGAAAGGTGAGAAAAAAAAGAATCTGAACAGATACAATAGGGTACCCCTAATAATTTGTATTATATATTTTTAAAAACACATGTCCAGGCACGGGTCCATGCTACAGAGTCATTGCTATGCCTGAGGATTGATTCTTCACCTCCAGGTTCACTAGGCGGTGCAGCACCTCCAAAACCTGAGCAACTCTCTTTCCACCGTTGCTTGCCACGTTCACGTATAAATGTATAAAATAATCGTAATCGTTGAAGCAGCAAAGGCATATGACCAGCGCAATTACACCATACAGAAAACCACGTACGCGTAAAGAGAAAAGCTAGCCTATGACGTACATACAGCTAACAAAAGCGCTACATGTGGCTAAATATCATCTGGATAGGCTAAAGACGTACTTGTACAGCAATCCAGTCCATCCCTTCCAGGATAAGCTCAGTAAAAATGGCCACAGACGCGATCTTATCCTGACTCCAGTGTCATGTGGATGTGAATGCACACACCACGATTGCCCTATGGGCTGTCGTTACGTGTGGACACAGCACCGTTCCCAGTCGCTCGAATATGACATCTTTTATTTCGTTTTAAAGGGCAGGAAACCCCGTAGAAGATAATCTACGTGTTTCACGTTACATCATTACTGAAGCAGCCTAGTAATGTTTTTACGCAACGGTAGTAACGTAGTACAAACGCAAATGCGATAGGTACGCACTGTGGAAATGGAGATTTTGCTGGACAATGGATAAAAGGGTTACGAAAAAACATTCAGGATTCTTCAGAAAACAGTTATAACTGCATAATCAGATATCAAATTTGGTTGATTAAACATGTTTATCAAGAGATTTTGTAGAAAATAAAATATATTTATACAAAACCGGAAATACATCGGTTGCATACTGAAGTGAGCATGGGAAAAAAACACCTAATGTTTATTTATACAACTTTTCAATAATATACAATTATTCCTGAATCGGATCTTGATTTTTTAGTTGAAACGGTACCAAGAGTTTTTGTGATATGCATTTTATTGCCTGTGACTGCGGCGAGGTGAAGGCTGTAAACAGTGGTTTGGGCTATTAGCACCCTGCTGCTTTATGGCCCTGCAGTGTAACCCGAGAACTGATAAGCATATAAACGAATGTGTTCGCAGGCTGTGACTGTTTTTAACAATTTTGCGTCGAAAGTTCCATGTTTTATTAACGTTTTAATTTAGAATTTAAGAGAAATATGAACACTATAAAAAATTGGGATGCATGCATCCCACCACTAGGGGGCCAAAGTCCATAGGGTTAATGTTGTTTTCACATTAAGAAACAAATTTTTATTGCAAAAGTTAAGAAATGTAACAGTATTAACTGTTCACTGTTTCACTTGTACTTAAAAGACATAATACACAAGCCCTTACTGGATCGGGACACCATCAGCAATGGCAAAAACCCTGATTAGAAACAAATATTTGTATTTTGGGTCAACCCTGTCTAGAGTTGTCTACCATTTTGCAGTTTCTGTGTTTGACAAATGCTGCTCATGCCGCTTGGTCCCCGGGAATCGCTGCTTGCAGCTATATTTCTTATTAGTTGGGCTACTGTAGGCAGCCCAAGTATTGTTCTTACTCATACTTCATATTATTATTATTATTATTATAGGTTTTTGGAGAACACATCTCCTCCTACATGCTTCCACATAGAATAACCATTCCAACTGTACTTAGTAGCATACTACTCACAGCATGTTGCTATGATTTGATGGATGCATAACATTTATAATTTTCGAGATACAATAGTTTTAAAATGTAAAAATGTCCATCTACTCAATAGGGGAATGGTAATTTCATGTCCTGGCCACTAGGTTTTTTCTCTGATTGGCCAATGTAACATGTCACGTGAACGTTTTCATTCTGTGCCTTTTGTGCTGTGTAATGGCGGCCATTGAATCTCTTACTAAGCGAGAAATGCTAGGCTATATTATATAGCCTGTGGATAATACACGAGTGGTAGGTCGATACACATTTAAAACCAAATAAGACTGCGTCATACTTTAGAAAATAATATTTGGCTAACCGTAGCAAACTTGTAAGGTAACCTTAAAACGTAGCCTATAGGCTACCTCATGTCCGCATTGCAGTTTGAACATCGTTCTGAAAGAATGTGCCGTCCTGTTTGTTAACATTCCTGTATTTACTGTAAGGCAGTTTTATTATCAAGTCCAGTAGCTTACGTGGCGTCTTTCCCTATTAATCATAGTTAAAGCGCATCTCTGCGAAGCGTTTTCATTTAGTTAGGGGACTGAGCAGCGTAGCTGCTGGTACCCTTTTGTATTTGTTCGGATTCTTTATTAGGGGACCGAGCAGCGTAGCTGCTGGTACCCTATTGTATTTGTTAGGATTCTTTTTTTTTTTTTCTCCCCTTTCACCTATAATTCCCGTGAGCTGGTTTGGCCTACAATCACCAAACTTGGCAGGCTTGTTGGGATTGTCAAACTCTTGGATCCTCTATATTAGGATGCAGATTTAACACCTGGTGGCGCTGTAGTGCACAATCTTGACATTGACACGCCCACTGCCGACGCCCCGTTTTACCTAGAGTCACAAAATTTGGTAAACAGGTCTCTTTGCTCATTCCGAACAAATTTGCCTCAAGGACCCATAAAGTCCACCATATTGGATTTTTTGCTAATTGCCATTTTTTGTAAATGCTTATAATGCTACTCCTCCTACAAGATTTGACCAATTGAGATGAAACTTGGTAAACACACTCCTTAGATCATGCCTCATAAAAGTTATCTTCAGAATTTTGATATTTTAAAATATGGCCGAATGACGAGCCAATGGATTTTCACTGTGCGTGGCTTATCACAAAAATGCTAATAATTACAAAACAATTTGACAGATAGTTATGAAACTTGGTAGGTCTGTTAAGAATATCATCAGGACTTGACCTCTACAGTTTTATCCGAATCGAGCCAGGTGGTGTCGCTATAGAGTTCCAAATATAAACAAATATTTAAAAATTCACAAAAAATCACTTTTCCTTTGCAGAGATGTAAAACTTCCTACAGTGACAAAGACCCGGATTTGGATTAGAGATCTTTACTAAATATCACAAAATGTGATATAGAGTTCCCTCTGCTCATACTGAACAAATTTGCTTAAAGGAACTATCAAGTCACCCGTATTGGATTTTCCGCTAATTAGCATTTCTTGTAAAACACTTAAAATGCTACTCTTCCTACAAAATTTGACAGATTTACATGAAACCTGGGAAACACACTCCTTCATACACACATGCTTCATAAAAGTTATATACAGAATTTTAATATTTTGAAATATGGCCGAATGACGAGACAATTAATTTGTAGTGGGCGTGGCTTATCACAAAAATGCTAATAATTCCAAAATCATTTCACAGAAAGTTATGAAACTTGGGAAATCTTTTAAGAGGAACATCTGGACCTGACATCTCCAGTTTCAACCCAAACGAACCACGTGCTCGCGCTATAGAGATCCAAATATAAGAAAATATTAAAAAATTCACTAAAAATCATTGACACACCCACTGATCTACAGTCACAAAATTTGGTGTACACTTCCCGCTACTCATGCCCAACAAATTTACCTCAAGAAACCATGAAGTCTGCCATCTTCGATTTTACGCTAATTAGCATTTATTGTAAAACACTTAAAATGCTACTCCTCCTACAGAATTGGACCAATTTGCACCAAACCTGTTCGAGGGACTCAACCCGCATCCCTACATACATGCATTTCTTTACTAAGGCCTATGTCAAAAATGAGAAGCCAATGAATTTTGCATTGGGCGTGGCTCATCACATAAATGCTAGTACTTCTAAAACCATTTGATATAAAGTTGGTGGGTTGATTGAGAGTTAGATCAAGACTTGAGCCCTGCAGTTTTAACCCAATCAATCTGTGTGGTGGTGCTAAAGAAATACAAATGTTGGGATGGCAGGTATGCCATCCGCCAAGTACACTATCTCTGCTTAACAGGTCATCTACCTACTGTACCAACTGTGAAAGTTCCTGTAGCTTAGTGGTCAAGGCATTGGACTGCAGTGTAGTAGGTTAATAATAATACCTTGCATTTATATAGCGCCTTTCTATACTCAAAGTGCTAAGAGTGATGAGGGGGAAACTCGCCACTACCAGTACCAATGTGTAGCAGCCACCTGGATTATTATCCAATTTTTAAACTGGGGGATGATTAGGTGGCAGATTGAAAGAGCCAGATTGCGAATTTAGCCAGGACACCGGGGAAACCCCTTCTCTTTGCGATAAGTGTCATGGGATCTTTAATGACCACAGTGAGTCAGGACCTCGGTTTAACATCTCATCCAAAAGATGACCTCTCCTACAGCACAGTGTCCCCATCACTGCACTGGGACATTGGGATTTATTTGACACCTACTGGTCCACCAATATCACTTCCAGCAGCAACTTAGTCTTCCAAGCAGGTCACCCATCCAAGTACTAACCAAGCAAACACCTGCTTAGCTTCAGCAATTTAGCAGGAGCAAATTGCATGGTGGTATGGCTGCTGACAGGTTGGTGATTCGATCCCCACCTGTTGCCAATATTTTTTTTGAGGTGCATGTCATGCTAAGAATGTTCTTTTAACATAAAGATACCATCGGGTTAAGATACCATCAACCCTGCATAGAGTTGTCAAAATTTTGTCACGTGCACTACAGTGCCACCAGGTGTTCAATCTGTGTCATATTATAGAGGATCCTAGAGTTTGGCAATCCCAACAAGCCTGCCATGACGAGCCAATGAATTTTCACTGGGCGTGGCTTATCACAAAAATGCTAATAATTCCAAAACGATTTGACACATAGTTATGAAACTTGATAGGTCTGTTAAGAGTACCATCAGGACTTGACGACTGCAGTTTTAACCCAATCGAGCCACGTGGTGGCGCTATAGAGTTCCAAATATAAAAAAATATAAAATAATTCACAAAAAATCACTGTTCCTTTGCAGAGATATAAAACTTGCTACAGTGACAAATACCCGGATTTGGATCATAGATCTTTACTAATTGGGTGGGTGCCATCTTGAATTTGCAGACATTTTGGCTTAAATGTACTCATTTATTACTTATTTGTGTTTTTCCTTAACCGCTTTGCTGATTCTCATGAAACTTGGCATATAGTAAGAAGTTGTTATCTCACAAGCCCTCACCAAATTTGGTGGTGATAGGCCAGTTGGTGGCGCTGTAGTGAATGTGAAAATATTGTGACATTGACACGCCCACTGACGACGCCCCATTTGACCTAGAGTCACAAAATGTGGTGTACAGGTCCCTCTGCTCATGTTGAACAAATTTGCCTCAAGGAACCATGAAGTCAGCCATATTGGATTTTCCGCTAATTCAAATATTTTGCAAAACACTTAAAATGCTACACCTCCTACAAAATTTGGCCAATTTACATGAAACCAGCTACACAAACTCCTCGACCATGCTTCATAAAAGTCATATACAGAATCTTGATATTTTAAAAGATGGCCGAATGACGAGCCAATGAATTTTCAATGGGCGTAGCTTATCATAAAAATGCTAATAATTACAAAACCATTTGACAGAAAGTTATGAAACCTGGTAGGTCTATTAAGAGTAACATGAGGACTTGACTTCAGCAGTTGCAACCCAATCGAGCCACGTGGTGGCGCTATAGATATCCAAATATAAGAAAATATTTTAAAATTCACTAAAAATAATTGACACGCCCACTGTATACGCCCCGTTTTATCTAGAGTCACAAAATTTGGTTTACATGTCTCGCTGCCCATGCCCAACAAATTTTCCTCATGGAACCATGGAAGTGCCATCTTCGATTTTCAGCTAATTGGCATTTTTTTGTAAAACACTTAAAATGCTACTCCTCCTACAGAATCTGACTAATTTGCACCAAACCTGTTCGAAGGACTCAGCCCACTCCCCCTCATACTTAATTTACTTTCCTAAAGCCTATGTCAAAAAATGGCCGAATGAGAAGCCAAATGACAAAATGCTTATCACAAAAATGCTAGTAATTCTAAAACCCTTTGATATAAAGTTCTGAAACTTGGTGGGTTGATTGACAGTTAGATCAAGACTTGAGCCCTGCAGTTTTAACCCAATCCATCCACGTGGTGGCGCTATAGAAATACAAATGTTGGGATGGCAGGTTTGCCATCCGCCAAGTACACTATCTATGCTTAACAGGCTGTCTACCTACCATACCAACTGTGAGTTGCTTAGTGGTTCCTGTAGCTTAGTGGTTAAGGCATTGTACTACTGTGTAGTAGGTTGGTGGTTCGATCCGCACCTGTTCCCAACATTTTCTTTGAGGCACACAATGTGCACGTCATGCTAAGTACCTTCATTTAACATAAAACAAGTTATTCAGCAGCCCAAGTATTGTTGTTACTCATACGTCATATTATTATTATTATTATTATTATTAGTTGGGCTGCTGTAAGAAGCCCAAGTATTGTTCTTACTCATACTTCATATTATTAGTTGGGCTGCTGTAGGCAGCCCAAGTATTGTTCTTACTCATACTTCATATTATTATTATTATTATTAGTTGGGCTGCAGTAAGCAGGGGAGATGGGGCAATCAATCAATCAATCAATATTTATTTATATAGCGCATTTCACAACAAGTTGTCACAATGCACTTCACAGCAAAACCCAGCCTAAACCCCCCACAAGAGCAAGCCAAAAGGGAGCGTGGAGTGAGCACGAACAGCTGCAGATTGGTAGACTTGGAAAGCAGACAGGATAGGCATGAACAGCTGCAGACTGGTAGACTTGGAAAGCAGACAAGAGTTAATTGACAGCAAGGCAATACTTAGATAAGCGGCGAGTTAACGCAGTGTTTTAGCAAGAGTTAAATTCAGGAAGCAAGGCAAGACAAAGCTAGATACTAGGTACCAGACAAGACAAGAGTATTACTACAACGAGATTTAACAAACTGGCACAGGACAAAGAACACCGGGAGAATAAATACAAGAGTTAATAGGTATCAATAATGTGCAGCGTGCGAATGTATGTGTGAGTGATTAGCGCACCAGAGAGTGTGAGGAATGCATGCGGAGAGAAGGAAAGAGATAGGCAGAAACAGAGCAAGGGAACAGAGTGACACAAAAGGGAAAAAACCACGCCCAGCCTGCAGCACGAGGGGAAACAGACAGGAATACAAAATAAACATGGCACGTGAGGAAACTGGTAAAACACGGGACACAAAGGGGACAGGAAGGAGAGCGTCACACATACTTCATATTATTAGTTGGGCTGCTGTAATCAGCCCAAGTATTGTTTTTACTCATACTTCATATTATTAGTTGGGCTGCTGTAGGCAGCCCAAGTATTGTTCTTACTCATACTTCATATTATTATTATTATTATTATTATAGGGTTTTCTGAGAACGCATCTCCTCCTACATGCTTCCACATAGAACAACCATTACAACTGTACTACTCACAGCATGTTGTTATGACTTTATGGATGCATAACATTTATAGTTTTCACGATATAATAGTTTTAAAATGTAAAAATGTCCATCTACTCAATATGGGAATAGTAATTTCATGTCCTGTCCACTAGGTTTTTTCTCTGATTGGCCAATGTGACATGAACGTTTTCATTCAGTGCCTTTTGCGCAGTGCAATGGTTGCCATTGAATATCTTACCCAGCAAGAAATGCTATGCTATATTATATAGCCTGTGGATAATACAGGAGTGGTAGGTCGATGCACATTTAAAACAAAATAAGGCTGCGTCATACTTTAGAAAATAATATTTGGCTAACCGTAGCGAACTTGTAAGGTAACCTTAAAACGTAGCCTATAGGCTACCTCCTGTCCGCATTGCAGTTTGAACATTGTTCTGAAAAAATGCACTGTCCTGTTTGTTAACATACCTGTATTTACTGTAAGGCAGTTTTATTATCAAGTCGAGTAGCCTACGTGGCGTCTTTGCCTATTAATCATATAATAGTTAAAGTGCATCTCTGGGAAGCCAGTCCGTTTTGTTAGCTTGAGTGATGCACTGAATGTTGGTATTAATATAATAGCTTAGTGTGTTTAAAAAAAATAAAAACGGCTACATGACCGTGCTTTATCACTCTTGCCTGCATTGTAACGTTAGCCTAATACCATTAAGCAACACCCAGGTTAAAACCGACATCTAGATGTTTTTTCACATGATATTTTGTGTACTGTAGCCTTATTCCAGAATCGTGATGTGCCCGATGTCTGCACATAGAGCTATGTCACCTCAATATAGGCTACTGTAGCTATAGCCTATACTGCTATAATGTGAAAGCATTAATGCCAGCATCGGAGGTAGGGTAATTCAGAAACATTTCCCTAGATGCGTGAAACAAATTGTCGCATCATATTATCGGACATATCCCATTGTTCATAATATCGCAGTGTAACATCTGAAATTAAATGTAGCCAAAATACGTCATTTGGAAATGATTGGTTGTATAAATCCATGAATGCATATTCACATATTGAAATGGTAGTGTTACGACCCCGGAAGTGGACTGGACCCAAATGCACGACTCGTAGACAGGAATGCCAAAACTCAATATTTTATTGTATGATCAGGGTAGTCCTGAGCATAGGGAGAAAGGCAAAAGGTGGTTAATGTTCCAAGCCGGAACTGGATGAGCAGACAGACAACAGAGCGCGTAGCTCTAATAAATTATGCTTCGACCAATACTCCTGAAGCATAGGGAGAACATTAAATACAGACAGTCCAGGTATGATGACGCGGGAGCAGTGGGAGCAGGAGAAGCCGGGGAAGGTTATGGAGACAGACAACCGGGTCGGTGGGAGTGGGAGCGGTAGAGCAGGACAGTGGAGCGGAGTTGAGGCAGGACACAGGCGTGGCAGCAGGGCAGCGGCAGTAGCAACACGGCAACAGCAGGGCGGCAGCAGCGACAGCAGAGGCCGGAGCGACAGCACATCAGCAGCACCGCAACACTGGCAGAATGCGGGCACAGCCGCAGGGTGGAATAGCAGAAGCCCAAGCTGCATGCACACACGTCAGGTGGGAGGCAGGAAAACCACAACACAGGCAGGGATTACGGACGACTGCAGGCTGGCAGACTGAAGCAGACAAAGTTAGTATAGCGAGACTAAACAGTGAACAGCGGGTAGTGCTGTTCCAGACAGAGCAGTCTTTGACTAGGCAGAATTGCAGGGCGAGTAAACGGCGGTACAGAACAAGACTTTAAAGCAGCAACTAGACAGGGAACCAGACAGGACCAGAGGTTTCAGACAAAGAGCATTAACGAACTGGCCCAGGACAGAAAACACCGGGTGACTAAATGCAAATATTTAATTGGAATCAATTAGGTGCCGCGTGCGAATGTACAGTCAAGCCAGAAAGTCTGCACACCCCTTTCACCTTCTCCACATTTTATTACGTTACAGACATATACTACAATAGATTGAGTTAATTTTTTGCCTCAAACATCTACACACAATAGCCAATAATGACGAAGTGAAAAAAGGTTTTTAGAAAATATGCAATTTTATTTTACTGACAAAAATAGGTTATTTAGGGGTTACATATCTGTACACACCCTTAGTCTAATACTTGGTTGCTGCACCTTTGGCAGCGATTACAGCTTCAAGGCGTCTTGGGAAAGAAACTACGAGCTTGGCACACTTGTTTCTGGACATTTTTGCCCATTCCTCTTGGCATATCCTTGTAAGCTCCATCAGGTTGGATGGGGAGCGTCGGTACACAGCCATTTTCAGCTCTTTCCACAGATTCAATTGGATTCAGGTCTGGGCTCTGGCTGGGCCACTCAAGGACATGCACAGACTTTCTCCAAAGCCAGTCCTTTGTTCTATTGGCTGTGTGCTTCGGGTCGTTGTCATGTTGGAAGGTAAACCTTCGCCCCAGTCTGAGGTCCAGAGCGCTCTGGAGCAGGTTTTCTTCAAGGATCTCGGTGTACTTAGCTGCATTCATCTTTCCCTCTATCAGGACTAGTCGCCCCGTTCCCGCTGCTGAAAAACATCCCCACATCATGTTGCTGCCACTGCCATGCTTCACTGTAGGGATGGTATTAGCCAGGTGATGAGCGGTGTCTGGTTTCCTCCAGACGTGACGCTTGATATTCAGGCCAAAAAGAGCGAAGAGTGTGGAATGCATGTGAAATGGGGGAATGGGATAGGCTGAGATAAGTGCAGTGAAACAGAGTGATACAAACGGGAAAACACGCCCAATCTGCAGCAAGGGGGAAAACAAACACGAAACAGGGGGAGAGGGAAAACAAGGCGAAACAATAGGATGGGAGTGGAACGTTACAGTACCCCCCCCCCTAACGAACGCCTCCTGGCGTTCACGGAGGCTTGGGTTTCAGGTGATGCTGTTTGTGGAATTTAGAGATGAGGGAGTGATCCAGGATCAGGCCTTTATGAAGCCAGGACCATTCTTCGGGGCTGTACCCTTCCCAGTCCATGAGATATTGGAAGCCCCGGCCCCTACGGCGGATGTCAAGGATGCGTCTTACCGTGTAGGCCGGGGCGTCCTCAATCATCCGGGGCGGAGGTGGAATGTCCGCGGGAGCACTGAGGGGGCTGGAGGCGACAGGCTTGACCTGACTGACGTGAAAGGAAGGGTGAATTTTGAGTGAGGCGGGGAGTGAAAGTTTGATGGTTACCGGGTTTATGATGCTGAGGATGGTGAAGGGACCGATGAAATGGGGCTGCAGTTTCTTGGAGGTAGACTGCAGAGGGATGGTGGAGGTGGATAACCAGACCTGCTGACGAGGCTTGTACAGCGGGGCTGCGGTCCTGTGAAGGTCCGCCAGGCGCTGGGTACGGGAGTTGGTGCGGAGGAGAGCGGTGCGTGTCAGCCTCCAGATCCGCTTGCATCTGAGGAGGTGGGACTTCACCGAGGGCATGGCGACCTCCTCCTCCTGGACCGGCAGCAGGGGGGGTTGGTACCCCAAGGAGCACTCGAAGGGGGACATCCCAGTAGCGGTGCTCCTCAGGGAGTTGTGGGCGTATTCCACCCAGGGGAGGAATCGGCTCCAGGAGGAGGGGTTGCGTGCTGACACGCACCGCAGGGCAGCTCCCAGGTCCTGATTGGCCCTCTCCATCTGCCCATTGGACTGGGGGTGGTACCCCAATGACAGGCTCGCGGAGGCGCCCAGGGCCGCGCAGAAGGCCCTCCACACCTGGGAGGAGAATTGGGGCCCACGGTCGGATATGATGTCAGAGGGGATCCCGTGCAGCCTGACCACGTGGAGCACCAGGAGCTCTGCTGTTTCAAACGTGGACGGGAGTTTAGGTAGGGGGATGAAGTGGACCGCCTTGGAGAACCGGTGTACGATGGTGAGGATGGCAGTGTTGCCATCCGATAGGGGTAGACCGGTCACTGTCAATGCCAATGTGGCTCCAAGGACGGCCCGGGACAGGGAGGAGGTGGAGGAGACCAGCGGGAGGCTGGTGGGATGCCTTGCTCCTGGCGCACACTGGACAGGCGAGGACGTAGGCACGGGTATCCCCCTTAAGGGTGGGCCACCAAAAGCTCCTCCTGACCAGGGCGTTGTCCTGGCGATCCCTGGGTGACAGGCCAGGCGGGAGGCGTGGACCCACTAGAGGACCTGAGAGCGGGCGGAATTGGGGACAAATAGGGTGGAGTTAGGGTTACTGCGGGGATCCGGGTGGGTGGCCTGGGCGGCCTTCACGACCTCCTCGATCTTCCAGGAGACCGCAGCCACAACGCAGGAAGCTGGTAGTATAGGCTCGGGATCAGCAGGTCTGGCAAGCGGGGAGAAAACTTGTGAAAGAGCATCTGCTTTGATGTTACGGGAACTGGGGCGGAAGGTTACAGTGAAATTAAATCTGTTGAAAAATAATGACCACCAGGAGTTAAGTCTCTTGGCAGACTTTAAATAAAGGAGATTGTGGTGGTCAGTCAGGACAATAAAGGGATTACTTACCCCCTCCAGCTAATGACACCACTCCTCCAAGGCGAGCTTTATAGCTAGAAGCTCCCGATCCCCGACGTCGTAGTTACGTTCCGCGGGGGTCAGTCTCCGGGAGAAGTAGGCGCAGGGGTGGAGTTTCTTGTCCTGGGCAGATCGTTGTGACAGAATGGCCCTGTCGTGGATTTTTCCCTTTCAACCCACAGTGAGCAAGTCTGTCCAAACAGAACCACAACAAAACCATGTAATAGAATAAGAAAAAGAATTTCAGTTTATTTGGAGATAAACTCAGAATCTTACCAGAATCTCTCTAACTTGAAAACAGAATACAGAGGACATTTATACACAATCTATTATTGCTTTACTGATTTGCCACAAGGGGCGGTTTCTAAACATACAGAGACAATGGTATCCATTTCTTGGTGTTTAGTCTTTCGATAACCTCTAACCTTCAAACCAAGTAACGAAAACATCCATCTCAAAGACTGCCTGTCTCTGCAGATTGTGAAGGAGAGACACAGTGGGAGTGAGACACAGCAGGCCTGCTTGAAGCCTACTCAGTGTTCACAGAGAATACATTGTTTAATTACATAACTCAATATAATTGATCTACTAATAATCAAAACTATATTAAATGCTTAATGATAATCATGTGATTGTCTCTATGTTAATACACACACATTGTAAAACAGAAAATTCCTTCAGATTTCCCTCCTTTTATCATTCTATGATAACAAACAATTTTCTGTTACAATCTACCTAATGTACTCAATCAGATTCATTTTAATAACATCATAAATGATTACATGATTATACAGACCAAATACAATAATCTCGTGTGGATATGTACAATACTCCAATAATCCAGGGGGAATTGAAAAACCGGCAGATTCAAGACTTATATGGGACAAAACTAGCACAGAGCCAGAAAACCCAATCAATTCCGGAAAAAATAATTCCTCGACCCCCGTTAGGGCAGCCAAGCCTCGCTTCCGGATATCGCAAATATCGCACATCAGCCATATCTGATTAATAACAAGAATCAACATAGGAAAAGAAAAATCATAGTGGATATAGTAACAGGATAGAATATAATTGATTATAAAAATTTTCACTATAATGTGCTACTGATTATTTTAACATGTAAAATTACTACTATCAAGAGAAAGTCTGAAAGAAAAGAAAGATAAAAAATAAAAACCCATCATGTAATGGAGACTTTTCACAACTCCTGGAATGTCGACCTTTTAAAACTCTTCACATTACAACACTGTCTGTCTTCCCACCAATCATGTGACAGAGTGGGTACATAATTCAGGCCTATACTTTATATAGGGCCGTCAGTAAACTCAGGAAGTTGTCGGAGAAGGAATACATTATCTTGTTCAGGATCAGGAACATATTGCTGTAAGTACTGACCTATAGCAGCTTGGGTGAGGCGTGCAATACAGGCGCGAATCAGTGGCATTCCACAACAGCAAAGAAATACGAGCAGGGTGGCAAAGATAACAACAGGCAAAAAGATTCTCAGCAGTGTTTTCTTCCAACCTGTCAGGAGGTTAAAGAACCAATCTTTATTTGCATCAACTTCCCTCTCTACTAATGAGTCACGGAGTTTGGTCATATTTCTAAGTCCCTGCTGTATGATCTGGCCATCCTCATCATAATGTGGTATGTACGTGCAACACGCATCCCCAATCATCACACTGCAGAAAGCTGATCTAATACCATGCGATTCTGCACAACCATTAATCGCAGTGAAGTCAACTCAGTTTTTACAGCACCTATTGTCAAAATGGAGGAGTTTATGTACGGGAGAAAAGTGTATCGAGTAACTTCTATCTCTTTAAAAGCCTCTAACACACCTAACCCAGGAAGCAAAGCCTGTATAAACTTCGAACCTGCAGTCCAAAGCTGATGTTCAGTAGGAACAGGATTACTATCCCAAAACCCTCTCTTTACCCTGTGCATGCGACGTGTGGTGTGACTATATGTGGAAAGGTCAGGAATCACATATGTAGAGTCATACAAAGCAACAATGGCACACACTCCACCCCAGTCAGGGGGGAGAGCAGTGTAGACTGAATTTCCACAAAGCCAATACCAATCTGATAACAGTCGACTCCCAAAGCGAGAGGATGGCGTTATCCCGGAACAGTTTGCAGTTTGTTCCCTATTCCAAGGTAATGAGATTGCGTGTGACCAGTTCTTCCTGCATATCTCATCAGCCATGTCAGGGTAGTCTCTGCAGGGACTATAGGAATCACTCAGACAGTCAAAACACTTATCCGGCTGTATGGGCGGACAGTCACAGAAAACAGTTTTACACTGAACATTGTCTAATTGACCTAGCGCATTAGAGCCATTACCTATAATACACCTTCCAAACTTCATACTATGTTTAAGTATGACTGGACCGGGCATTCTCCATGACACCTGTGGCCATGCTAGGTAATCTTTCAGGAAAGAACAATCTGTATTGACTACTGGAGTACTCAAAAGTGACAGATTTAATGGCACAGTGAAATCAGCTTCTTCCCACCGTTTTCCCATACCTGGGTGAGAACTCAGTCCCACCAAACATGTTGAGAGGTCGTTCTTCAGATTCTGCACCTGAAGAAGAGGGCCTGCTGTGGAATGAGGCATGTGATAGGAAACATAACAAGACTGGTTAAAGTGCTGCTTTGCAGTCCACTCAGCATAACACCACCAAGAGTTAGTAGCATAATGATGCTTCACAGTTCCTGGTGTCAGCCAAGCTTCATTCCCGGTGGTGTGAGTACCTTTTAGTTCTTTTAGTCATTACAACAGTACCGTTTAGTTCACTGGTGTTAATGGTGTAGAATGTCTCATGAATCAGGATAATGGGCAGAACAATGATGAGTGTAATGTGGCTTAGTAGCAATAGGCCTACCTCCAGGCTGCAGCCAAATCTTCTTAAAGGGTTGTACCCCTCAGTGTTCCTGCTGTGGTCTGGCATGTTGGGAGCAGATATTACCGTCACATGCTCCTTGAAGTGGTGGTTCTCTGAGTTTTTAAACTCTGTGAGAACTTAGTCATCCCTGCGCATCAGTCGAGGTGGATCTCTCACCCTTATCCCTCTTTTGCAGTGGCTGGCGTGGACCCAAGAAGCACGGCCTTCCACTCGCACGGCTGTGGGCGTGGTGAGTAGTACCTGGAAAGGACCCCTCCACCTGGCCTGGTGCCACTTCTTCCTTCTGAAGTCTTTTATCACCACCCAGTCTCCTGGCTGCAGGTCATGTAGAGGCCCGCTGGCTGGGTCTGGGAGAGCTGCTTTCACCTGTTGATGCACAGATATCAGAACATTGGTCATTGGTTAGCTGAACACAGTAACTTACCATGCGAGTGTCAGCTAGCTCTTTGTCCAGCATCAGCCCTGGGGGGTGACATCCAGTCCTCATGGGCTGCCCTGTGATGACTTCATAGGGCGACAACCCTGTAGCAGCGTGGACCCTCCCCCGCATACCTGTAAGGACAATTGGCAGGGCCTGGACCCAATCCAGACCTGTCTCTGCCATCACTTTAGTTAACCGGTTCTTAATGGTTCCATTTGCCCTCTCTACCACCCCTCCACTCTGAGGGTGGTAAGCACAATGGAACTTCAACCTGATCCCAAATTGCTCGGTCACTTTGTCCACCACCTTGTTTAAAAAGTGTGAGCCTCTGTCTGAAGACAGCTTCCTCGGGATCCCCCACCTAGGAATAAGCTCTGTTAGTAGGGCTTTCGCCACTGCTGCAGCATCAGCTTTCCCTGTAGGAAAAACTTCAACCCACTTTGAAAACATGTCAACAAACACCAAACAATAATTCTTACCCCTGCATGGGTTAAGTTCAATGAAGTCCATCATCAGGTACTCGAAAGGCTCCTGTGGAGCCGGGTGGGCCGCATTTGGAACCTTCTGGCCCCTCCCAGCATTATTTACAACAAAGATAACACACTTTTCACAAAAGTTTTTTGCATAAGTAGAAAATCCGCTTGTGTCCCAGTGTCTGGACATTAAAGATATCATCCCTCCTTTTGACACATGATCCAGTCCATGAGTCAATTTAGCATAATAGGGAAATAAAAAACGAGGTAAACAGGGTTTACCAGTAGGGCCTAGCCAGACCCCATCAGTGTAGGTGCCGTCCCCCTTCCATTTAGCCTTTTCCTGGGGTGTGGCCCCAGCTTGGCAGTCCTGTGGAGTGTCTGTGGGAACAGCAGTCTGTGTGAGCAGACTGAGAGTTGTGTGAGGGGAGGCAGATGCAGCTGCTTTGGCTGCCAAGTCAGCATGTTTATTCCCTTGAGAGATAGCATCAGTCTGGTTTGTGTGAGCGGAGCACTTACATATAGCAATGGCAGCAGGCAAAAGAATTGCCTGTAGGAGGCAGCTCACTAAGTGTCCATTCTGTATAGTTTTCCCTGTAGAGGTAAGGAAGCCTCTATGCTGCCAAAGAGTTCCAAAGTCATGCACAACTCCAAAAGCATATCTACTGTCAGTGAAAATATTTACAGTTTTACCTTCAGCCAAATGGCAAGCGTGTATAAGAGCGAACAGTTCAGCTGCCTGTGCCAGGAAGGCGGGCTGACTCCAGAACCTGATGATGTGTCACCACTGCATAGCCAACCTGACTGTCAGCTGTGAAGGGACATCGACTGGCAGAACCGTCAACAAACATATCAAAGTCTGCATTTGAGAGGGGAGTGGTGACAAGGTCAGGACGGGGGGAGAGAATTTGATCTAACACATGAACACAATTATGCGGCTCCCCATCCTCAGGTGTAGGTAAAAGAGTAACGGGATTCAGAACATTGCATCGCTTGACTGTAACATTTGGCAAAGAGAGCAACACATGTTGATAGTGAAGCATTCGGGCTGGTGAGAAATGGGCCGTCTTTTGCTTTAACAGAATTTCTGCTACCGCATGAGGAACAAGGACAGTGAGAGGACGATAAGCAACAAGTGATGCAGGTGCAGTTACCGCCAAAGCCGCTGCTGAAATGGAGCGCAAACAAGGAGGAAGGCCCCTAGAAACAGCATCAAGTCGCTGAGAATAGTACACAGTTCATAAATCTTGTACGAACCGCCAAGACCCATCAGGCTTTTTTACAGGCAAGATAGGAGTGTTGCATGGAGAGTCAGGACAGGGAACCAAAACACCAGCTTCTAACAACGTATTAAATACGGGGACAATGCCGTCCTCGGCTTCTGGGCGTAGGGGATATTGACGTTTGCATGGTCTGTATTCAGATTTAGGGGTTACTTGAAGTGGAGTAACTCCAGCTATGAGCCCCACATCATGTTGGGACGTTGCCCACAATTGAGAGGGAATTGCACTGAATCTCGGGTCTGACAAATGCAAATAGGCTTGAGTGTCACACAACAACTCATGAATGCTGCAGACAGCTGTCAGAGAGTTTGGAAACTGGTGCGCAGTGACACACAGAGAGGGAGAATATTTTGAAAATTCCCCTGTCTTTTCCCAGTCCATGGTATACAAACATAATTTCACCCATTGCCCTGTGTCCTCCCATTTTTTATTTGAGGCTTTGCACAGCGACACATGGGGTGCACTTCCCGCAATGGAATAGAATTGCTGCTGTGCTGAGCTCAATTGTACAGACAATGCACAGAAATCGCGACCAACCAAAAACAATGTTGAATTTAATGTACAATCACCGTACCAATTCTTTTCAAATTCCCAATCTCTACCTCGACTAAAATGTGCTGTTACATGTAGTTGTAATTCTGTCAGTCTGTCGCCAGTGCCTGTCCACTCAGTTTTGGCCATTTGTATGGCTTTAGCTGTGACTGAGGATCTGTCCAGATCCCAAGCATAGTAAAACATTTCTGCCAAGCAGATTTACCGGACAGGGGAGAACAAGAACGCATGTTTCAAAGTAATATTGGAGCCCGTATTGAAATCTTGCACCAGTAATGGAGCTGTAAATTTCTCTGTCGTGGTATTTCCACCAACATCTTGGCTGAGCATGGTTTTACCACTAAAAAGAGGAGGTTTTGAATCCCATGCTTTAGCTGTTATTACAGACCGACCAGCTCCCGTATCCACAATGAAGTCTAATGCTCGCCCATCAACTTTTAATGACCAAAGTGGTAACGCATTCGGAGCCGTATTGTAAAGGAACCCAGCAAACTCACCCTTGTCCTCTTGCGTTTCCTCGTCCCCCACAAAACTTCATTGTCCAGGTAATCCAGTTTGACCCCCAGGATGTTGGAAAGTAACATTCCCTTGGGGTGCTGTGTCCCAATTATCAGCATTACCGGAATACTTACAACCGCGAGCCCAATGTCCCTTTTATCCACATTTTCGGCAAACATCATAATCCGCCACGGTAGTGGGTCCCATGGAGTTCGGTCTCTGTCTGTTCCCTTGATTCCGACCTCCACGTCTGCCGCGGCCTCTCCTTTGCTGCTGCTGTCCACCGGCACTGGAGCTGTGCCAGCTGCAGCTGAGAGGTCATCTTGTCACTTTTCTTTATGTCTTTGTGTTGCTTGTCGCGGTCCTGTTCTTCAGAGTGAACAGCATAACGGAGAACGTCCTTAAGTCTCCGAGTCTGCCAGCCAACACAGGAGGTCTTAATAGCGGTTGCAAGGTGTTTATCCAATCCATCCAGGAAACAGTGGGTTAGCTGAGTCTCATACGGAGTAAGAGTCTCGTTGTTGTCCGGTTTGTCCATTCCACTGTGCGCGTCATACTTCTCTGAAAGTCTCGCAAGAAAATCATTAACAGTTTCACCAGGCTTTTGTTTAACCTGTCTGACTGCTTCCCAGTTCAGACAAACAGGGAATTCGGTTTTCATACTGGTTTCTAAAGTATCTATCTGTTTCACATACTCAGAAGTAGCACCATCATTACCACACCGTAACTTCAGTTTCTCAATCAGTACAGTTTGTAATTCACCTGCAGTTGGGTGACAAGTTCTTACCAGATTTCTCAAAGCTTCCATGAACTTGGCACCACCCACCTGGGTTTGATCCGGCAAATCTTCGCAGACAGCCTGTAACTCCGACACCTTCCAGGACCGATATACCAGGACCGTCGGACCCTGGTCGTTTTGTCCTGCCCTGGGATTGGGGCATTCTAGCATAGGGTACGTGTCTGGCCCCCAGGATGAGTCCCGTCCCGGCACAGGTGCCGACGTCTTCGGGCCGTATGTGGTACCTCCCCTGGTGTGAGACGTGGTAGGCATCTCTACCTCGTGCAGTTCGCCCTTGTGGGAAGTTACCTGTACTGTGGAATCTGGGCTTACAGAAGCTGCAGGTCTCGCTCTGGCCGCCAGCCCACTCACAGATGGTTGTGCACCAGCACTGGAATGCACTGCCTGGGGAGCAGTGGCTGAGGGATGTCCGTGAACTCCTGCCGCTTGCTGTGGGATATAAGCTGAAGGACACGCAGGACAATCCAAGTCCAGGTTAATTTTGTGTATGCTTGCAAGCTGTGCTACATCGGGATACAAAGAGCCGCCGGAATGCACAACAGGAGATAGCACTGAATTACCTTGTCGGGATTTCTCCACAGTAATTTTATTTTTATCTTCCCCCTTGGTCTGTTTTTCCTGCCTTAATTTTGATTCCTTTTCCTACAAATCTACTGCATCCCAGTCGGGTTGCCATTTAAATTTACGTTTACTATTTTTAACCTCATATAACCGCAGCCACATTTTTAGGTTTTCAATCTGATTTATCTGTTCCTTTGAATTTTTAGAACCCATTGTCGTGCGTTTGTCCCACAACCAAACTATGCCTTATTAATTTTAAGGTTTTAATTTTTTCTTTTAATTAGGTCTATTTTAGTCAGAATCAGTTTCAGATTCTGCACTATCCTCTGGATAATTGTCCTCACTTTCAGGGTGAACGTTTAGCCTACCTTATATTAATGCTGTTTCCTTCTCTTTTAACCACTCACCTCTAGGTATAGCTACAACAGAAAAACCACTTCCAAATCGGTCAACCTCATTAAGTGTCTCGTACAGGTATAAATGACCATAATCATCTCCTCTGAAAAAATGTCTCTCCTGTACTGGTCCAAATATGTCATTTGCCTCTACTGACAATACATGATACCACATTACAAAAATGTTTCAGAGCTCATTACAAGAGAAAGAAAAAGAGAAATATTAGCCCATCGGTAGGAGCAGCATACACCCTCCACAGTTTGAATCACTCCACAGAATGACGGACCCGTCGGTCACTAATCAAACTTTTAAATTTTGAGCGCAGTACAGCCTCAAGTTACATTTTGCTGTGGCGGCTCACCTGTGATTCTCTTTCCATGGATTGCGTATTGATCACCCCAGACAGACGTCTTACTCTCCTCGGTCCGGTCGCCGCCGTCCTTCCTCTAGGTGACTGATTACAGTTACCTCTCTTGTGAGAAGGTGGGTTGCGGTCTCGGGGTTTGAACTCCCGGCAGTGCACACTGTCTAAGCCCTTCCGACTTGAGAGAAATCTGCGTAGGAGAAAACCAAGTTAGCAATCCTGCCGACTACGCCATATTGTTGTGGATTTTTCCCTTTCAACCCACAGTGAGCAAGTCTGTCCAAACAGAACCACAACAAAATAAGAATAAGAAAAAGAATTTCAGTTTATTTGGAGATATACTCAGAATGAGAGAGTCTTACCAGAATCTCTTTAACTTGAAAACAGAATACAGAGGACATTTATACACAATCTATTATTGCTTTACTGATTTGCCACAAGGGGCGGTTTCTAAACATACAGAGACAAGGGTATCCATTTCTTGGTGTTTAGTCTTTCGATAACCTCTAACCTTCAAACCAAGTAACAAAAACATCCATCTCACAGACTGCCTGTCTCTGCAGATTCTGAAGGAGAGACACAGTGGGAGTGAGACACAGCAGGCCTGCTTGAAGCCTACTCAGTGTTCACAGAGAATACATTGTTTAATTACTTAACTCAATATAATTGATCTACTAATAATCAAAACTATATTAAATGCTTAATGATAATCATGTGATTGTCTCTATGTTAATACACACACATTGTAAAACAGAAAATTCCTTCACAGCCCCTACGCCAGTGTCGGAGGCATCCACCTCCACGACAAACTGGCAAACCAGGTCAGGATGACAGAGGATGGGGGACGTGGAAAACTGGGCTTTAAGGAGATCGAATGCCTGTTGGGCCTTGGAATTCCAACGGAAGGGAATAGAGGTGGGGGTTAGTTTGGTGAGGGGGGCAGCTGCCACACTGTAGTTCCGGATGAACCTGCGATAGAAATTAGCGAAGCCAAGAAACTGTTGGAGGTGCTTATGTGTGGCCGGTTGGGGCCATTCCCTCACCGCCTGGATCTTCACCGGATCCGCCAGGATTCTCCCCTCCTCAATGATAAACCCCAGGAAGGGTACAGATGAGGCGTGGAATGAGCATTTTTCGGCCTTTATGAACAGCTGATTTTCCAAAAGCCTTTGGAGAACCTGGCGAACATGGATGATGTGTTCCTGTGGGGTTTTTGAAAAAATGAAAAAGTCGTCAATGTAAACAAAAACAGACCGACCCAGAAGATCTCGCAGGACATCGTTAACCATTGACTGAAAAACGGCTGGGGCGTAGTGGCAGGTACTCGTAGTGGCCGAGAGGGGTGTTGAACGCCATCTTCCACTCGTCCCCCTCGCGGATCCGGACCAGGTGGTACGCATTGTGGAGGTCGAGCTTGGTAAAGATGGTGGAGTCATGTAAGGGTTCGAAAGCAGAATTGATTAACGGGAGTGGGTATTTATTGCGTACTGTAACTTAATTTAAGCCTTGGTAATCGATACAGGGTCGGAGCGACCCGTCCTTCTTAGCCACAAAGAAGAACCCCGCCCCCACCGGGGATGAGGAAGGTCGGATGATACCTGAAGCCAATGAGTCATGGATGTAGGTTTCCATTGCAGCCTTTTCAGGACCGACAGACTGTAGAGGCGGCCGGAGGGTAGTTTGGCTCCTGCCAGCAGCTCGATACAGCAGTTGTAGGGTCTGTGAGGGGGCAAGGATACAGCACGTAACTTGCTAAAAACCTGAGACAGATCATGATAGTGGTTAGGAACACAGGTTAGATCAGGTTTGGATAGGTTAGGAGTAGCCCTCTTAACCCCCGGAGGGGGCAGAGCTGACCGCAGGCAGTTAGCTAGACAGTGGGCGCTCCATTCCTGAACTTGGCCGGAACGCCAATTGATGTGGGGATTATGGAGGCGTAACCAGGTTTGACCGAGGACCAGTGGAGACTGCTTGGAATGGATTAGGTAAAACTGGATGGTTTCGTGGTGGTTGCCGGACAGCACTAGCTGGAGGGGAACGGTGGACTGAGTGACTAGCCCCAGGCTCCTTCCGTCCAAGGCGAGTGCAGTGATAGGTGAGGACAGGGATTCCACAGGAATTCCGGACTCTTTAACAAAGGTAGCGTCAATGAAGCTGGCGTCGGCTCCGGAGTTGACGAGGGTGAATGAAGAAGCGGCTTGGCTCTTCCAGAGGAGAGTTGCTTTGAGTTCGACTCGGTTCTGGGCTGAATGGACAGTGGAGATAGGACTCGCCAGTATGCCCAGTCTTACTGGCGAGCCACGCCTTTTGGGCGAGTTGGACAAGCAGCTAGATGATGGTCCGGATTGCCACAGTACTGTACATGCATGAGTTGGTGCGGATTCTCCGGCGACATTCTTCAGCATCGATGGAGACTTTGCCCAACTGCATGGGTTCTTCGTCTGTGGGTGTGAGTGTCGAAGCGGGAGCCTTGACGGGAGGAGCGAGGTGACTGGCCTGGGGTGTGGAGAATGGAACGCGTGGCAGGTTCCTCTTCCTCTCCCGGGCCCTGGCCAGGAGGCGATTGTTGACCGAGAAGGCGAGGCTGATGAGACTGTTTAGTGAACTGGATTTTTTAACTCCTGGGCTTTTAACTCCTCATTAAGGGCTTGCAAGAAGGCCCCTTGGAGGGCGGTGTCGTTCCATCCTGCTTCGGCCGCCAGGGTGCGGAATTGGACCGCCATCTTGGCCACACTGCGGCTGCCCTGACGCATCTGGGTAGCGTCTCGCCCACAGACTGGATGGTCAAAGACGCGGCGCATCTCAGTGGTGAAGGAGGGGAAGTGGAAGCAGGCGGGCGACTGGCTCTCCCACAGCATCGTGGCCCACTCCCAGGCACTCCCTCCCAAACTGCTCATGACGAACGCGATCTTGCAGGTGTCCGTGGCGAAGGAGGTGGGCTGAATGCGGAACACGATGTCGCATTGTAGGAGGAATTCACAACACTTCCCCAAATCCCCTCAGAGGATCTCAGGGTGTTGAACACGGGGTTCTCTGCCAGAAGAGGGCGCTCAAGCCTCAGGCTGCAGCTCAGGTGGGGATGGAGCCGGAGCCGCTTGGATCCTCGGAAGAGGTTAGTGGGGCGACATCTGACTCATTTGATCCGAAAGGTTCTTCAGAGTCTCCAAGACGTCATCCATGCGGTGGCTCAGTTGATCGCTGACAGCGGTCTGGCAGGCGAAGGCGTGACGGATCTGCTCCAAGTCGGCTGGGTCCATTCTTGGCCAGTTCGTTCTGTTAAGACCCCGGAAGTGGACTGGACCCAAATGCACGACTCGTAGACAGGAATGCCAAAACTCAATATTTTATTGTATGATCAGGGTAGTCCTGAGCATAGGGAGAAAGGCAAAGTGTTCCAAGCTGGAACTGGATGAGCAGACAGACAGCAGAACAGAGCGCGTAGCTCTAATAAATTATGCTTTGACCAATACTCCTGAAGCATAGGGAGAACATTAAATACAGACAGTCCAGGTATGATGATGCGGGAGCAGTGGGAGCAGGAGAAGCCGGGGAAGGTTATGGAGACAGACAACCAGGTTGGTGGAGCAGGGGATGAGCGGGAGCGGTAGAGCCGGACAGTGGAGCGGAGTCCAGGCAGGACGCAGGCGTGGAAGCAGGGCAGCGGCAGTAGCAGCACGGCAACAGCAGGGCGGCAGCAGCGACAGCAGAGGCCGGAACGACAGCACATCAGCAGCACCGCAACACTGGCAGAATGCGGGCACCGCCGCTGGGTGGAATAGCAGAAGCCCAATCTGCATGCACACACGTCAGGTGGGAGGCAGGAAAACCACAACACAGGCAGGGATTACGGATGACTGCAGGCTGGCAGACTGAAGCAGACAAAGTTAGTATAGCGAGACTAAACAGTGAACAGCAGGTAGTGCTGTTCCAGACAGAGCAGACTTTGACTAGGCAGAATTGCAGGGCGAGTAAACGCCGGCACAGAACAAGACTTTAAAGCAGCAACCAGACAGGACCAGAGGTTTCAGACAAAGAGCATTAACGAACTGGCCCAGGACAGAAAACACCGGCTGACTAAATGCAAACATTTAATTGGAATCAATTAGGTGCCGCATGCGAATGTATGCGAGAGTGATTAAACAGAGCGAAGAGTGTGGAATGCATGCGAAACGGGGGAATGGGATAGGCTGAGATAAGTGCAGTGAAACAGAGTGATACAAACGGGAAAACACGCCCAACCTGCAGCAAGGGGGAAAACGGACAATGGAGAGACAAACACGAAACAGGGGGAGAGGGAAAACAAGGTGAAACAATAGGATGGGAGTGGAACGTTACAGGTAGCTGGCATACTTATTTAGGCCTATGTTTAATCATGTTCGTTTAAGCAACATGTGCAAGGAAACAGCCTAAATAAAGCTGCTTCTTCCCCTTCTGTAAAATGAGATCTCTGCCATGGGACTCGAGAGACTGAAATGTTAAAAATCATTAACACATCCTTAGTAGCAGGATATGTACCAGAGCCACTAAAAATGGCGGTTATTAAGCCATTACTAAAGAAACCAAACCTCGAATCTGACAAATTGGAAAACTATAGACCCATTTCAAATCTTCCATTTCTATCAAAAATATTAGAGAAAGCTGTTGCTAAGCAACTTGATGCATACCTTAGCTCAAACCATATCCATGAAATGTTCCAGTCAGGATTTAGACCCTACCATAGCACTGAAACGGCACTTGTTAAAGTTATTAACGATTTACTATTATCAGCCGACCAAAACTCTGTGTCTGTTCTTGTACTCCTTGACCTAAGTGCAGCTTTTGATACAATAGATCATGAGATTCTACTGAACAAACTCCAGGGCTGTGTTGGACTAAATGGTCAAGCTCTTGCATGGTTCAGATCATACTTATACAATACGAAGCAGTTTGTTAAATTAAATGAAGTATCATCCAGTTACTCAGTAATGAAATATGGTATTCCACAAGGATCAGTGCTAGGCCCAGTACTCTTTTCATTATATATGCTACCCCTTGGTGATATTATTCGGGCACATGGGGTAGATTTTCACTGCTATGCGGACGATACGCAGATATACATTTCCATGAAACCCGGCGAGGCACTACCACTTTCTTGGTTAGAGGCTTGTATTGCAGATATTAAAGGTTGGATGCTTTCCAATTTCCTGCTCCTAAACTCAGAAAAGACTGAAATGCTGGTTTTACGTCCAAAAAACCAAAGGGAGAAACTGGGTACATCTACTTTAAATTTCGATGGTTGTTTAGTTGTTCCAAACTCAGCTGTGAAAGACCTAGGTGTTACTATAGACCCAGATCTAACCTTTAGCGCGCACATAAAAAACATATCTAGAGTAGCTTTCTTTCAGTTAAGGAACATAGCTAAAATAAGGCACTTCCTATCAATAGGGGACGCAGAGAAACTGATCCATGCTTTTGTTACGTCTAGGCTAGATTAATCTAATGCCCTGCTATCTGGCTGCCCTAAGTCCTTGCTAAATAATCTCCAGCTTGTGCAGAATGCAGCCGCTCGCATTTTAACTAGAACTAAGAAATATGAGCATATTACCCCAGTACTAGCATCGCTTCATTGCCAGCAGCCATACCACTATGCAATCTGTGCCTGCTGAATGGCTGAAGCTAAGCAGGTTGTGGGCTTGGTTAGTACTTGGATGGGAGACCTCTGGGGAAAACTAAGTTGCTGCTGGAAGTGGTGTTGGTGGGCCAGTAGGGGGCAGTCTTCCCTCTGGTAAAATAAACCCCAATGCCCCAGTGCAGTGATGGGGACACTGTGCTGTAGGAGATGCCGTCTTTCGGATGAGACGTTAAACCGAGGTCCTGACTCACTGTGGTCATTAAAGATCCCATGACACTTATCGTAAAGAGTAGGGGTTTCCCCGGTGTCCTGGCTAAACTCCCAACCCAGGCTCATTCAATCTGCCACCTAATCATCCCCCAGTTTAATTGGCTAAACAAATTATTCTCTCCCTCTCCACCTCAGCTGATGTGTGGTGAGCATACTGGCGCAAAATGGCTGCCGTTGCATCACCCAGGTGGGTGCTACACATTGGTGGTGGTAGAGGTGAGTTTCCCCCTCATCATTGTAAAGCGCTTTGAGTATCTAGAAAGGCGCTATATAAATGCCAAAATGCCATGCATTATTCATTGGCTACCAATTAAGTTTAGGATAGACTTTAAGGTTTTGCTTCTGACCTTTAAAGCTTTAAATGGACTTGTGCCAGTGTATATATGTAATCTGCTTTTACCATATAAGCCAAAAAGATCACTCCGTTCCCAAGACGCAGGCTACCTAGTAGTCCTAAGAATATCTAAAAACTTGACGGGTGGTAGAGCTTTCTCCTACAGAGCGCCACTACTGTGGAACACCCTGCCAAAATTTATAAGGGAATCAGACACTGTCTCAATATTTAAGTCTAGATTAAAAACGCACCTTTATGATCAGGCTTATAATGAGCTATAGTATGGAGACAGGACCAGAGAAGCATTTAGCCATAGAGTAATGTGGGGTGGCATCCTTTCCTTACTGTCACCTGTCAACAGCTGTGACCACATCTTCCTGGGCTGGCTCTTGATAGGTGGGTAGGATTGTTTTCCCTCTCATGACTGCATGGTTTCTCAAACTCTGTCTTCATAGCTATGCAGCCATAGACTACTCCTGGCGGGGGCACTTGTCCAACCCTCCCACCCCTTCCCCACCCCCCACCCCTTCCCCACCCCCCCACCCCTCCAGTTGGTGCTCCTGCTGCTCTATTACACTTCCCCTAACTGTTTTCTCTCTCTTTTTTTTTACATTCTGCCGGCGGGGCTTATGCCCCGCATCTCGAGAGTTGCTGTCCGGCTTCCTGTCCGTTGCCGCTTGCCCCTCCCTCCTTACCACCGCTGCCAGTTGCTCCCGCCGCCATCGGCGCCCGGTTCCCCACCATCACTGCCGCCACATCTGGACTGTCATCTAGCTGCTGCAAATTATATTATCATGGACATTGGCTGTTTTGACCATGTTGGTCTTTAAGCCCTAGACCCTGAGCCGACCAGAGGAGGATGGGTTCCCCCATTGAGTCTGGTTCCTTCCAAGGTTTCTTCCTAGTTTTTCCTTGCCACTGTTACCTTTGGCTTGCTCTTGTGGGGGGTTTAGGCTGGGTTTTGCTGTGAAGTGCATTGTGACAACTTGTTGTGAAATGCGCTATATAAATAAATATTGATTGATTGACTGAGAAATCTAACTGGGCCACTAGAGGGCGCCAAATACATGGGACATGACATGACCTGAAGTTGTAGCTACAGGTCAACTTGCAATTACTTTAGTAATTGCACCTTTTCTAGTTTTTTAGGTTAAAAAATTTCACAACACAAGTCAACACAATATGATACCGCAACACAACAGTCTTATTTGGCCTGCACATTCCTGTTAACCTGCTTTGGCCTAGTGGTTAAAATCTTGGCTTTCCGTGCATGAGGTCAGGTGGTTCAATTCCTGCTTGGTACCAATGGCTAGGTTAATGTTTGGCAAATGCAATTGTAATGGTTACACAGGGACATTTTGGGACTCTGGCCTTCTGATCATGAGACTGGGCCACCTGCGGAGTCATTCACATAACACTCATGATCAACTGAGGCACAATGGAGTGTCTGTCCACATTCTTCATGTGACTCTGAGATGAACACAGACTGCTTGATTGATCAGGCACCGGGTTGGGCAGGAACACCCCCCTCTTTAGAGAAGCAGAGGGGGGACCCCAATTTAACACATGCACGCACACCCTGAGGTGATTGGAAATGGCTGATCCATCTGTGTTTATTGATGGTTCCAAGGAAATGACACAATCAATTGTATGGGTGCCCTAAAGCCATCTCCAATTGGGATCAAAGGAACGAGTTCGGTCTTGTCAGTGACTTTTGAGCATAAAAACCGATGAAACTTTACCAACTTTGCTCTGATGGGAAAGACGCAGTCTTACCCCTACCAGACGCACCACTGAAACCCTGACTGACTTCTGTGTTTCCCAACCCGTATCTCGCCTGCTCACCGAGACAGAGTTGGCCTGCAACCGTCCACAGAATAAAGCAAGCTGGTTTATTCTCAACAGCTGTTTTGAGGACACGTTTCTTCAAACTGTTCCTCTACTGTCTCCCTTGCGGCCGGACCCAAGTGGAGATCTGTGCACGTCCACGTCGACCTGACTGGAAACCTGTCGCAACCCGACTTCGGTGAAGAAGTCTCCAGGAGTCCACGCACCTGCCGGGACCTTAGACCAGCTGACGAGCTGACATCACTTACGGAATCGGGACTGGCCTCCCTTTGTTACTGTTAAGTATTGAAATACATTTTATTTAGCACGTCACATAATTATCATTTCCTCTGATTAGGATTAAGTCATAGAATATATTCCTCATGTTACATAAATTATTGTTTCTATTATTCACATATTCATAGTTGTAGCCAATAAAACATATGTCATTTTTCCAACCCATTGTCGTGTCTACGTTATTTCACTAAGTTGGGCTCTACTGATGTATAGAATTCTAATTGAGAACTTAATTCATTCTGAATAAAAGTGAACAAACCTCACTTCACAATGCTTCTTTTAATGTTCTTTTCACAGTAACAAACGCCTTTTTATTGCAAAAGTTAAGAAATTTAACAGTATTAACTGTTCACTGTTTCACTTGTACTTAAAAGACGTAATACGCAAGCCCTTACTGGATCGGGTTAAGATACCATCAACAATGGCAAAAGCCCTGATTAGAAACAAATATTTGTATTTTGGGTCAACCCTGTCTAGAGTTGTCTACCATTTTGCAGTCTCTGTGTTTGACAAATGCTGTTCATGCCCCTCAGTCCCCGGGAATCACTGCTTGCAGCTATATTTAGGGGGGCCGTGCAGCGAAGCTGCCGGTACCCTATTGTTTTTGTTCAGATTCTTTTTTTTTTTTTTTTTTCTCCCCTTTCACCTAAAATTCCCATGAGCTGGTTTGTCCTAGAATCACCAGACTTGGCACCCTTGTTGGGATTCCCAAACTCTTGAATCCTCTATATTATGACGCAGATTGAACACCTGGTGGCGCTGTAGTGCACGTGACAAATTTTTGACATTGACACGCCCACTGCCGACGCCCCGTTTCACCTAGCGTCACAAATTTTGGTATGCATGTCCATTTGCTCATTCTGAACAAATTTGCCTCAAGGACCCATAAAGTCCGCCATATTGGATTTTTTGCTAATTAGCATTTTTTGTAAAATGCTTAAAATGCTACTCCTCCTACAGAATTTGACCAATTGAGATGCAACTTGGTATACTCACTCGTTAGACCATGTCTCATAAAAGTTTTATTCAGAATTTTGATATTTTCAAAGATGGCCGAACGACGAGCCAATGAAATTTCACTGGGCGTGGCTTATCACAAAAATGCTAATAATTCCAAAACGACTTAACAGAATGCTATGAAACTTGGTAGGTCTGTTAAGAGTGCCATTAGGACTAGACATGTACAGTTTTATCCCAATCTATCCATGTGGTGGCGCTATAGAGGTCCAAATATAAAGAAATATAAAAAAATTCACTAAAAATCACAGTTCGTTTGCAGAGATGTATAACTTGCTACAGTAACAAAGAGCCGGATTTGGATCATAGAACTTTACTAATTTGGTGGGCGTCATCTTGAATTTGCCGACATTTTGGCTTAAATGTACTCATTTAATACTTCTTTGAGTTTTTCCTTAACCGCTTGGCTGATTAGCATGAAACTTGGTAAGTAGTTAGAAGTTGTCATCCTACAAGCTCACACCGAATTTCGTGGCGATAGGCCAGTTGGTGGCGCTGTAGTGCACGTGTAAATATTGTGACATTGACACGCCCACTGCCGATGCCCCGTTTGACCTAGAGTAACAAAATGTGGTGTACAGGTCCCTCTGCTCATGCTGAACAAATTTACCTCAAGGATCCATGAAGTCAGCCATATTGGATTTTCTGCTAATTAGCATTGTTTGTAAAACACTTAAAATGCTACTCCTCCTACAAAATTTGGCCAATTTACATGAAACGTGGTACACGAACTCCTTAGACCATGCTTCATAAAATTTATTTTCAGAATTTTGATATTTTAAAATATGGCCGAATGACGAGCCAATGAATTTTCAATGGGCGTGACTTATCACAAAAATGCTGATAATTCCAAAATCATTTGACAGAAAGTTATGAAACTTGGTAAATCTATTAAGAGTAACATGTGGAATTGACCTCTACAGTTTCAACCCAATCGAGCCACGTGGTGGCGCTATATACATCCAAATATAAGAAAATATTTAAAATTCACAAAAAAATAATTGACACGCCCACTGCATACGCCCCGTTTTATCTAGAGTCACAAAATGTGGGATAGAGGTCCGTCTGCTCATACTGAACAAATTTGCCTCAAGGAACCATGACGTTAGCCCTATTGGATTTTCCGCTAATTAGCATTACTTGTAAAACACTTAAAATACTACTCCTCCTATAAAATTTGACCAATTTACATGAATCCTGGTAAACACACTCCTTACACAATGCTTCAAAAGAGTTATAAACAGAATTTTGATATTTTAAAAGATGGCCGAATGACGAGGCAATGAATATCCAGTGGGCGTGGCTTATCACAAAAATGCTAATAATTCCAAAACCATTTGACAGAAAGTTATGAACCTTCGAAGGCCTTTTAAGAGTAACATCTGGACCAGTCCTCTCCAGTTTCAACCCAATCGAGCCACGTGGTGGCGCTATAGAGATCCAAATATAAGAAAATATTTAAAAATTCACTACAAATCATTGACACGCCCACTGCCGACGCCCCGTTTGATCTACAGTCATAAAATTTGGTGGATACATCCCACTACTCCTGCACAACAAATTTGTCTCAAGAAACCATGAAGTCTGCCATCTTCGATTTTCCGCTAATTAGCATTTTTTGTAAAACACTTAAAATGCTACTCCTCCTACAGAATTTGACCAATTTGCACCAAACCTGTTCAACCTACTGAACCCGCTTCCCTACATACACGCATTACTTTACTAAGGCGTCTGTCAAAAATTGGCCGAATGAGAAGCCAATGGATTTTGCATCGGGCGTGGCTTATCGCACAAATGCTAGTACGTCTAAAACCGTTTGATATAAAGTTCTGAAACTTGGTGGGTTGATTGAGAGTTAGATCAAGACTCGAGCCCTGCAGTTTTAACCCAATCAATCTGCGTGGTGGCACTAAAGAAATACAAATGTTGGGATGGCAGGTATGCCATCCGCCAAGTACTCTATCTCTGCTTAACAGGCCGTCTACCTACTATAACAACTGTGAAAGTTCCTGTCGCTTAGTGGTTAAGGCATTTGACTGCCGTGTAGTTGGTTGGAGGTTCGATCCCCACCTGTTCCCGAGTTTTTTTTGAGGCACACAATGTGCACGACATTGTAAGAATGTTCTTTTTATTGCAAAGGCTAGGAAATTTCACAATATTACCTGTTATCTGTTTGAATTATGAAGTCAGTAAGCCAAAACAATCTGATACCGCAACACACAAGTCTTATTTGGCCACCACATATCTGTTAACCTGCTTTGGCCTAGTGGATACAATATTGGCTTTCCATGTGTTTGGTCAGTGGTTCAATTCCAGCTTGGTACCAATGGCTAAGTTAACATTTGGCAAAACTATTGTGCAAATGCTATGCTTCTTTTAATGTTGTTTTCACATTAAGAAACACCTTTTTATTGCAAAGGTTAAGAAATTTAACAATATTAACTGTTAACTGTTTGAATTATGAAGTCAGTAAGCCAACACAATCCGATACCGCAACAAAAAAGTCTTATTTTGCCTCGAGATTTCTGTTAACCTGCATTGGCCTAGTGGATACACTCTTGGCTTTCCGTGTGTGGTCAGTGGTTCGATTCCAGCTTGGTACCATTGGTTAAGTTAATGTTTGGCAAAACTATTGTGCAAATGCTGTGCTTCTTTTAATGTTGTTTTCACATTAAGAAACACCTTTTTATTGCAAAGGTTAAGAAATTTAACAATATTAACTGTTAACTGTTTCACTTGTACTTAACTTGATTGTGCGAGCCCCTAGTGGTATAGACGCAGGCGTCTACATTTTAAAAACATCACATATGCGTTTCTAGTTCCACGAGAATACGGATTTCATAACCATAAACCACATATCATCATAATTAGTACTTAATATCCTATCAGCGTGCGATATATCACGTTCCTATCTGCCACTATTAGCTTGTAATTCATGAAAGTAGCATGCTATGCTGCTACACTGTTATCTACAATGGACCCGACCACATGTAAGATAGCAGCCATTTAAACATATTTGAGAGTTAATTAAAGTTTTTATTATATCACCAAAAAAATCGTTTACTATCACAGCCGCAAGAAACACCTTCCAAGATCCTGAATACACACAAGCAAAACTGTCAACATGCCTACTCACTCCACAGGAAAAAAAACGAGTGGTATTTGTTTGTCACCACATGACTTTCGTTTGCTATAAAAAGCTCCGGTAAAATATGAAATTAAGTCGTAACTTTACCTTTGGTTATGAAGATTAAGATGTCCCCTGCAAGAATCTGAGGTTATTTTTTGCCTTGGTTGACCCGTTTTTAAGATTCAATCCTTGTTTCAACATGTGTCCATGCTCCAAAATAGCCGTGCGTAAATGATCACATTCAAAAGAAGCGCAAGTAAATCCTTCAGACAAACTTGATTTTAATTGACACTTTTATCATCCAATAGAGCACATCCTAAGCTTTCTAAAATGGTATGGCATTCCCATAGGTAGATTTAACCAGCTGATCGCTATCCACGCGTAACACAGGACTAGGTTGCACACATTCGGAAGCCATTTTGGATCACAATTCGGCCTGCTTCATGCGCGCAGTACGCGTAATCATTATTACACGGAGATTCGAATAATTTTTTTTAAAAACAACACAGCCATTTTCGAACTTGTAATTTTTATTATATATATATATATATATGATGGCGAAAAATATATGCCCCTGTCGGATGTAGCGGAGGAGATTTTTAGAAGTGAGTCGGAGGGAGGAGTGAAAGTGGCTCTGACGCTGAAAGCAAAGACTGTTGTCGAAGATGCTTTTGCCCAGGGCGAAGATGTGGCTGTTGACATGTAAGTATTAACTGTATTAAATTAAGTGATAACTTTATTTGTGCATAGGTTTAATTTTAGTCACAGTAGCCATGTAAAATATAGCATTTATTATCTAATTTCTTGTGGCTAAATGGCATAAGTCATATCGTGTATTGTATAATTATATACGAGGGATAGCTGCTACATTATGGGAAGGATGTGCCTTGTCTTGTCTGTTCTGTAGTGATCTTGATGACGTCTCTGTATGCACTTATTGTACGTCGCTTTGGATAAAAGCGTCTGCTAAATGAATGTAATGTAATGTATAATTAGGCCTGTTGATACATAGCTTAGCCATGCATTAGCATGCATCGTATCTTTAGCACACCAGCATAAATGGGCCATAAACTAACCTATGACATTGTTGCTGGTTGTCAATGGTAATCAATTTTTCAATTACATTTTTTTAGTTATATAGCGCTTTTCACAGGACTGTCACAAAGACGCTTTACAGAACACAAAGGGGAAATAGGAAATGCCAGCTCTAAGCCCCCAGATAGCAGAGGTAAAAACTCTCTAGTAGGGAGAGAAAACCCTCATACAGTGTCACTGGTTGGAATTGATTTTTGTGATATTTATAAGACTTAAGAACTTAATTTAGAAAAGAATTACAAAAAATAATTATTTTTGTAATTCTTAAAGGGGAAAATGTATATTGTAAGAAGGGTAGGTCAAATAAGCTAAGGCTTCTTCCTACACCTTTTCAGTCAAATTACTTATTTATTTATATCTTTGTACACACATCTTTGTAAAGAAAATGTTAACAACCGAATTAAACTAAACTAACTTAATTTAGGGTAAATTTTAATCACAGTCTCTATGTCAAATGTAGCATTTATTAATTTTTTTTGGAAAAGCCTAGCATTTTCATTTTTGATTTGCAACATAGTACATTATGTGGCTCTTATTGTACACTTTATTTTGATTTCTTTTAAATAATTCAGGGTAGAAGATGCTTCTGCTCTGGACAGTCCTGGACCCTCTGCTCCTGCTCCTGCACCTGCTCCTCACCCCCGCACGACTCACGTCAAGGAGGCCCTGCTCTCGTTCACCGCGAGGAGCTAAAACAAGACCAAGCGAGCCAGAGCCCGAGTCTGAGGACGGATGGCACGACATGGCGGATGAGGATGAAGAGCCTCATCAGTTCCCCTTCTGCCCCCGGAGGACCCCAGAAGTGCAGCTGGACCTTCAGCAAGACTACAGCCCCCTGGATCTCTTTCGGCTGTTCTTTAGCACAGATGTCCTCAAGCTCCTCTGTGACTACACAAATGGCAACACAGCCCGCAAACATGCTCAGGGACTGCATACGCCATGGTCTGATGTGGATGCTGAGGACATGCTAAAATATCTGTCCATCGTCCTGTACCTGGGTCTTGCCCCTCGTCCACGTCATAGGAGGTGGTAACAGCACACTATATCCTCTCCAGTCAACGCTGCAACATACATTTTCTATTCAAAATTGTGCTGGCTAGTGGGGCTCCGGTGGAAAAATACATTTTTGGAACCACAAACTGAACTAGAGCTAATAAATGTATCACCCTCTGAATGTGAAGTGATTGTAATTATCTCCTACTACCACAAAGGACATAATAAAATGCTTAATTTGGACCAAAAAGCATTGCATTCATTTTCGGATAGGTTTTTGGACCCTTATATATCCAAACCTAAATTATTTGGAAAAAGGTGAAAATTCCCTCATGTAGTTGATACAAACATGTTTTTCTATGAGCCAGAATACTTTATCTGTTGAAAAAAACTGATTATCTCTTGATTTACTGTGATGCACATTTTATCCATTTGGATAGATTTGGAGACCCTAAGGGACACCAGGATACACAGTTTACAAATTAGCTTATAGAACCTGAGTAGATTCACATATCCCCCTAAAATTCTGTACACATGTTGACAAGTGGTGTCTGCACCAGGAAATGGAAAGTATGACCTGTTTTACATCTTTGCCTTTCAGAGGTTCACTGTAAACTAAGAATTACAACCTCGTTTTTTTTTTTTTTTGCAAAACGTTTGTGCATTTACAGCCCATAATGTATGTAAAGATTATGAAATGTAATTATTTTAAGCTAAGACACACAAAGGTACAGGGGTCTTCTTCAATATAAGCAATAAAACAAGTGTGTGTGGTGAGCATAACTGTAGTTATAAAGGCTTAAACAGAACAGTGAAAACAGGTGAAAATTGGCCTGTGCACTAACAGGTTAATAGATGTAATGTGCAAGATGTAATGTGCAATATTTGTATTTTGGGTCAACCCTGTCTAGAGTTGTCTACAATTTTTGCAGTCTCTGTGTTTGACAAATGCTGCTCATGCCGCTCGGTCCCCAGGAATCGCTGCTTGCAGCTATATTTAGGGGACCGTGCAGTGAAGCTGCCGGTACCCTATTGTTTTTGTTCAGATTCTTTTTTTTTTTTTTTTTTTCTCCCCTTTCACCTAAAATTCCCATGAGCTGGTTTGTCCTAGAATCACCAGACTTGGCACGCTTGTTGGGATTCCCAAACTCTTGAATCCATTATATTATGACGCAGATTGAACACCTGGTGGCGCTGTAGTGCACGTGACAAAATTTTGACATTGACACGCCCACTGCCGACGCCCCGTTTCACCTAGAGTCACAAAATTTGGTATGCATGTCCATTTGCTCATTCTGAACAAATTTGCCTCAAGGACCCATAAAGTCCGCCATATTGGATTTTTTGCTAATTAGCATTTTTTGTAAAACGCTTAAAATGCTACTCCTCCTACAAAATTTGACCAATTGAGATGAACCTTGGTTTACATACTCCTTAGACCATGTCTCATAAAAGTTATATTTGGAATTTTGATATTTTCAAATATGGCCGAATGACGAGCCAATGAAATTTCACTGGGCGTGGCTTATCACAAAAATGCTAATAATTCCAAAACGATTTTACAGAAAGCTATGAAACTTGGTAGGTCTTTTAAGAGTCCCATTAGGACTAGACATGTACAGTTTTATCCCAATCTATCCATGTGGTGGCGCTATAGAGTTCCAAATATAAAGAAATATAAAAAAATTCACTAAAAATCAGTTCCTTTGCAGAGATGTATAACTTGCTACAGTGACAAAGAGCCGGATTTGGATCATAGAACTTTACTAATTTGGTGGGCGCCATCTTGAATTTGCCGACATTTTGGCTTAAATGTACTCATTTATTACTTCTTTGAGGTTTTCCTTAACCGCTTGGCTGATTAGCATGAAACTTGGCAAGTAGTTAGAAGTTGTCAACGTACAAGCTCACACCGAATTTCGTGGCGATAGGCCTGTTGGTGGCGCTGTAGTGTACGTGTTAATATTGTGACATTGACACGCCCACTGGCGACGCCCCGTTTGACCTAGAGTCACAAAATGTGGTGTACAGGTCTCTCTGCTCATGCTGAACAGATTTACCTCAAGGATCCATGAAGTCAGCCATATTGGATTTTCCGCTAATTAGCATTTTTTGTATAACACTTAAAATGCTACTCCTCCTACAAAATTTGGCCAATTTACATGAAACGAGGTACACAAATTCGTTAGACCATGCTTCATAAAAGTTATATTCAGAATTTTGATATTTTAAAAGATGACCAAATGACGAGCCAATTAATTTTCAATGGGCGTGACTTATCACAAAAATGCTGATAATTCCAAAATCATTTGACAGAAAGTTATGAAACCTGGTAGATATATTAAGATTAACATGAGGAATAAACCCCTCCAGTTTTAACCCAATCGAGCCACGTGGTGGCGCTATATCAATCCAAATATAAGAAAATATTTAAAAATTCACTAAAAATCATTGACACGCCCACTGCATACGCCCCGTTTTATCTAGAGTCACAAAATGTGGGATAGAGGTCCGGCTGCTAATACTGAACAAATTTTCCTCAAGGAACCATCAAGTTAGCCCTATTGGATTTTCCGCTAATTAGCATTACTTGTAAAACACTTAAAATACTACTCCTCCTACAAAATTTGACCAATTTACATGAAACGTGGGAAAAGAACTCATTAGACCATGCTTCATAAAAGTTATATTCAAAATTGTGATATTTTAAAAGATGGCCGAATGACGAGCCAATTAATTTTCAATGGGCGTGACTTATCACAAAAATGCTGATAATTCCAAAATCATTTGACAGAAAGTTATGAAACCTGGTAGATCTATTAAGAGTAACATGTGGAATTGACCTCTACAGTTTCAACCCAATTGAGCCACGTGGTGGCGCTATATAGATTCAAATATAAGAAAATATTTAAAAATTCACTAAAAATCATTGACACGCCCACTGCATACGCCCCGTTTTATCTAGAGTCACAAAATGTGGGATAGAGGTCCGTCTGCTCATACTGAACAAATTTGCCTCAAGGAACCATCAAGTTAGCCCTATTGGATTTTCCGCTAATTAGCATTACTTGGAAAACACTTAAAATACTACTCCTCCTACAAAATTTGACCAATTTACATGAAACGTGGGAAAAGAACTCATTAGACCATGCTTCATAAAAGTTATATTCAAAATTGTGATATTTTAAAAGATGGCCGAATGACGAGCCAATTAATTTTCAATGGGCGTGACTTATCACAAAAATGCTGATAATTCCAAAATCATTTGACAGAAAGTTATGAAACCTGGTAGATCTATTAAGAGTAACATGTGGAATTGACCTCTACAGTTTCAACCCAATTGAGCCACGTGGTGGCGCTATATAGATTCAAATATAAGAAAATATTTAAAAATTCACTAAAAATCATTGACACGCCCACTGCATACGCCCCGTTTTATCTAGAGTCACAAAATGTGGGATAGAGGTCCGTCTGCTCATACTGAACAAATTTGCCTCGAGGAATCATCAAGTTAGCCCCATTGGATTTTCCGCTAATTAGCATTACTTGTAAAACACTTAAAATACTACTGCTCCTATAAAATTTGACCAATTTACATGAAACCTGGTAAACACACTCCATACACCATGCAGCATAAAACTTATATACAGAATTTTGATATTTTAAAAGATGGCCGAATGACGAGCCAATAAATATCCAGTGGGCGTGGCTTATCACAAAAATGCTAATAATTCCAAAACCATTTCATAAAAAGTTATGAAACTTGGAAAGTCTTTTAAGAGTAACATCTGGACCTGACCTCTCCAGTTTCAACCCAATCGAGCCATGTGGTGGCGCTATAGAGATCCAAATATAAGAAAATATTTTAAAATTCACTAAAAATCATTGACACGCCCACTGCCGACGCCCCGTTTGATCTACAGTCACATAAGTTGGTGGATACATCCCGCTACTCCTGCCCAACAAATTTGCCTCAAGAAACCATGAAGTGTGCCATCTTCAATTTTCCGCTAATTAGCATTTTTTGTAAAACACTTAAAATGCTACTCCTCCTACAGAATTTGACCAATTTGCACCAAACCTGTTCAAGGTACTGAAACCACTTCCCTACATACACGCATTACTTTAGTAAGGCGTATGTCAAAATTTGGCCGAATCAGAAGCCAATGGATTTTGCACTGGGCGTGGCTTATCGCACAAATGCTAGTACGTCTAAAACCGTTTGATATAAAGTTCTGAAACTTGGTGGGTTGATTGAGAGTTAGATCAAGACTCGAGCCCTGCAGTTTTAACCCAATCAATCTGCGTGGTGGCACTAAAGAAATACAAATGTTGGGATGGCAGGTATGCCATCTGCCAAGTACACTATCTCTGCTTAACAGGCCGTCTACCTACTATACCAACTGTGAAAGTTTCTGTAGCTTAGTGGTTAAGGCATTTGACTGCCGTGTAGTAGGTTGGTGGTTCGATCCCCACCTGTTCCCTAGTTTTTTTTGAGGCACACAATGTGCACGTCATTGTAAGAATGTTCTTTTTATTGCAAAGGCTAGGAAATTTCACAATATTACCAGTTATCTGTTTGAATTATGAAGTCAGTAAGCCAAAACAATGTGATACCGCAACACACAAGTCTTATTTGGCCTCCTCATTTCTGTTAACCTGCTTAGGCCTAGTGGATACAGTATTGGTTTCCATGTGTATGTGGTCAATTCCGGCTTGGTACCAATGGCTTGGTTAATGTTTGGCAAAACTATTGTGCAAATGCTATGCTTCTTTTAATGTTGTTTTCACATTAAGAAACACCTTTTTATTGCAAAAGTTAAGAAATGTAACAGTATTAACTGTTCACTGTTTCACTTGTACTTAAAAGACTTAATACGCAAGCCCTTACCGGATCGGGTAAAGATACCATCAGCAATGGCAAAAGCCCTGATTAGAAACAAATATTTGTATTTTGGGTCAACCCTGTCTAGAGTTGTCTACCATTTTGCGGTTTCTGCGTTTGACAAATGCCGCTAATGCCGCACGGTCCCCGGACATCGCTGCTTGCAGCTATATTTATTATTATTATTCACTTGGGTCAGGTTACAACTACCAAATTATTATTGTTATTATTACAAGTGATAGTAGTAGTCTGTGGCACAATCCTGTTTTTCAACAGTTTTACTTGAACTATTTTATATTTTAAGAGCATCCCAGAAAACCAGATGAACCACATTTCATTCCACAATTTTTTTACATTTTTGTAAAAAGAAATTTTAAGATTTTTTTATTTAATTAAATTTTTTTTACATCACCACTTTTCACACCTTAAGCCACACAACACAATGTGGGCAGTGGTTAACAAACTGAGCTTCCAACCTACGGTTCAAGGTCTGATTCCCCGGTAGGACATTGCCGTTCACCTGCATTGCTTCAGTATATAGCCAGCCGTATAAATGGATACTATGTAAAAAGAAAAATGCTGAAATCTGAGAGTCACTCTGGATAACAGTGTCTGGTAAATGCCTGTAATATAACAACAACCAAGAACCTTAAACATAGAATAATGCCCTCCAAAGGATTTACTTAGCCTGTAGCCAAACCTGTAGCTTAATTCTCACTCCACACACCAAGTTTATTTCATTCCATCTGACATTTCATTCCAATTAACATATGTAAAGAACTGAAATATTTCTAAGTCGCCTAAATGAATGTTCAGATTTCTTCCCATTTTAAAGCTCAGCAACAGAACAGAAGCATAACATGCACCACCTACCAAAGTAGTTATACTTTGATAATTTGGAAAAATAGGAAGAACAAATTGATCTCTCCCAAGTGATATGATTCACGTGATAATTATAAGTGAAGGAGAAAGACTATATGGAGCTGTGTCTCTTTGTCAGCCTTGCACTTTGGGCTAATCTGAGAAAGGCTGTTTCTGTTGAGCAGTTAGTGAAAGAGGAAACTGCGAAGAGAAGACACCATGAGGAAAGCCCCAATGCAGTATTTTCACCCTGATGTTTTGTTTTGGCTGTTTTTCACATGCAAGACAGCAACTTCCTCATTGGAGGCCTCTCACAAAGGGATTGTGAGGTTTGAATCACTTTCCTGTCACCTCATACAAGCTTCATAATAATGGCCATTTTACACAATATTACACAGTATTCCTCTAAAAAGGCCAAGGGAGCTCAAGCAATAATTGTCACACAATTTAATTTTGTGTGAATGGTTTGGTCTCACACTATGAAGGAGATGCAGCAAGTGTGTGAAGAGAAGTGACCAGCAGACACAATTCAAGAAATGACATTGACACAAGATCAGAGGAACTGAAGTTGTCCCTGGGCTGAAACTAAGTGTTACGACATGGATAATGACAAATTCAGCTTTCTCACACAGTCAGTAATACAAAAGTACTTGCGCATGCACACAATGCAGGTTCAAATGAAATGCAGCCCATAAATAATCTCTTCTAAAATAGATTTTATTGATAGATGTTGTTCTGAACAGCACCACAAGTTTACAGCCATTAAACCCAGCAACTTCTCTCAATCAGAAAGAGATGAACAAACTGAAGACAATGGAGATTGATCAGTCTAGAACAGGGGTTCTCAAAGTTTTGGTGACTGAGGGCCAATTAAGGGAGCCTTGAATGGAGGGCTGCACAAGAAAAAAATACAGCATGAAATCTAAATTAAGTCCAGAACCAACTAATTTTAGTTCTCACAGAAATAGCAACACTGATCAAATAGGCTACTAAGCTACCTAGCAATTATACTATAAATATTAATGAAGATACTTTAGAAGTCAAACTTCTATCAAACCTTATTGATAACTAGCTAACAGTGTGCTTTAATTGCTAGGAGCCACAAGTCGCTGTGTCGTCGGTAAAACATTTAAAGGGACAGTACTGTATTAAAATGGACCATTAGTGATTTCTAATATAATATGTATTCCCTTTCACGTGGACTTAACACAGGCTGCACAAAATGTTTTCGAGGACCGCACTTTGAGAACCCCTGGTCTGATTGATTGATTGATTGATTTTATTTGACATTTAGTTAAAATACATGGAGTAACAGGGGTACGGGCATGCATCTCAAAGAAAACATCAAGGATATACACAAAAAAGTCAAGACTTGTTTCCATTGTGGTCCTTGGTCTCAGACAGATAGACAATACAACCATAGAACAAGCACCAATACAAAGTAAACTACATTAACGATTACTAAGTTCGGACATTGGTAAGAGCCACATTTTTGGATACTAAGATCGGACATTTTCTAAGAGCCACATTTTTACTTTTTTCTTAAAAAGATAATGACTACTAGTACACTTTAACTGGACGGGCAACATATTCCAGTTTGTGGCTCCACCGAATTTAAAAGAACATTTACCCATTTTGGTTCTGAACCTAGGAAGGCACAGGTCAGCAATGCTGGCTCTGGTCTTGTGAGTATGCGTGTCACCACTCCTCTGAAAATGATTATTAAAATAATCAGGGGCTCTGTTACTGTAAATGTTGTGGACCATGTTGAGCTGGAGTTGAACAAACCTAGCTTCCAGGGGCAGCCAGCCCAGCTTCTGGTCTAGAAGCTTCCTGAAGCACTCTCATTATTCTCATGGGTTAGAAAGTCACTCCTATGTTGGGAAAGACAACATTTATGCCAACGGCCTAAGATTCAGCAGCAGAAAAGAAGCATGGCATATGCCACCGTATATCTAGTTGCTCTGCGCTACCCAGTTGTCAAGTGAGATATATTCAGTTAACAAGACACCACCTATCCAATCATCCTGTGCCACCCAGTGGGCATCTCAACATATCCAGTTGGGTAGCGCGCACTATCCTACTGGGTAGCTCTGCCATATCCAACTGGGTCGCATGGGATGTCCGTCTGGGTAGCGCCAGATGTTGAATTGGGTAGCGCCGTGCTATCCAGCTGGATATCTCGACTGAGATAATAATGAAAGAAATTAGTCGTATCTATAAAAAAGTCTTCAACTACAATTTATGTGATGACATTATATCATAGAGACTATTACCACTTACTGGTTAAATGTTTATGTATGCTGTTTGTTATGCTGGCTAGCGGAGCTGGCTGGCCACCAGGGGGGTATTTCACGAAGCGCGATTAAGCTGTAAACCAGGGATGCGTTCGGATCCCAAATTTATCCTTTCTTCCTGTCGTTCCCTTCCCTTGCTTAAAATGGGGAATCCCCAAAATGCCAGGATGAAATATGGCAGCCACACCAAGTGTGATTCGGATCCAATCTAACAAAGGGGAGGGAGTAATCATATTCCCTCGCTCCCTCGTTTATCCTCCTTTCCATCAAGGGTATAAAATGCAAGCTTCCAGCGAGAAGGGAATCCCACAATTCAATGCTCCACATGGAAAAAGTGGGCGGTCACTACAGGACTATGTGGCGGTCACATTTCAACTCTATGGTGTTGCACTTCCGAAATGTTGCGAGGGCGGTTCGGTTCCGTTTTTGTTTGTTACTCGACAACCCTCCCTTGCAGAGCACCTTTTAACATTAATTTTAAATGACTTATTTGCAGCCGGTGTTACAGCGACACCGACTCGGATGCACCACTGTAAATGTGTTTGTATGCCTACCTTATAATGAAACTTATTCATGCATTCCATTATTTCAACAATTCTGAAATAATATTGTATATCATAAGAAACTGGTAGAAAAGCATCTTTGTGCTGCCCCTAATGGATGAAATTTCCTTTCTGCTCCCCACACTGCCCCCGCCCCAATTGTGATGTCAGAGTACCTCTTTGGAGGTACCTCTACGTCATATGGATAATTGTTGTCGCCCACAACGGAAACAGCCGGCACCTGATTGGTTAGACCCGCTATGTTACTTTCGTTTCGCCTCTATGTTTTTAAACCGGAACAACGTGGCGTCCTGTTCAATTCTCTTATTCCACCTAAATTGTCCACTAAAATATGTTTCTAAAAATATTTGAGGTGAGAAATAGGCCATGCTGTTGCTGAATCTTGATTCATATTTGATGTGCAATGTCTAGTTTGACAGGTTGATCCGAGTTATACGAAATAATTTGTATAATGTACGTTAATTTATGCAAATGACGATGGATACAACTCCACCCCTCTTCCTCGCTCACCCCACAAAGTATTTTTCAAAATTGTGTAGTAGGCGGAGACAGGCTGAGACAGTGGGTGTAGTTACTCTTTAAGTTTGCTTTCTGCACGTAGCAAATTGAGTTCCCTCCCTCGAGCATAGGCGGAGTTTGACATTTGCGCTTGGGGGGGCAAACATTTTTACATACTGCTCAGTCTTTTCCAGTCACTCACGCCCTTTCGAAATGAATCCTCCACGCCGCTGTCACTCTGGAAGTGGCGGCATGCAAAACAGAAGACAGCATCCTTTCTAACAGAATATTCCAGCCAGGGATACTTGTAATAATAAGTGGAAAATGATCGTTTTGTTTTTCCAATCATTTTTGTGGGGAATTCGGATAAAGCAGGCTGCTTGAGACTGCAGTGTTTTTCGCCAAGATCATTACCCACTGACGGCCCCGGCGCCGGCGGTCGCTCTGCTGTGGGGTTAGCTGGGCTTGCTATTCCAGAGCTGCTCGTGGTTGTTTGCGTGTCTTCACATTCTGTCGGCTGCTCGCTGGTAGGCTCAGGCGGCACTTGTTTAACTGTTGTTGAAGCTTTACTTGAAATTGTACGTTTTAGAAATCGCCGAATGTCCATAACTGCTAACAGAAACTAGCTAGCTGAATCAAATGCACAAACGTGAGGGAACTCGCATCTAACGTCGCACGTCACAACGTGCCATGTCACATGACTGCTCAAAAATGGATTTATTACAAAACCAAACATAATAGAATTCAGATTTAATTCTTACAATCATTTTATTTTATTGCATTACTTAAAATATTTATATATATATATATATATATATACAAGAAATATTTTTATTGGACCTATTTTAGACTCAATGTAGTGACCTATTTCAGCCGCTAGGGGGGGCAATGCCCCCCCCTGCCTCCCCGCAAACTCCGCCTATGCCCTCGAGGGAAGACAGCAAGGGAAGGGAGCATGTTAAATTGGATTTTAATGCAGCCCTGGCTTATTTCAGTAAGTTTGGATAGGTTCTCAGATAACTCTGTTTCACAAAGCAAACTTGATTAGATGCCAGTTATGTCACGAAGGCAACATATGCGTTGGGGCTAGCCTGGTCGGGAGCAGGCTAATGTGGTTCAAGTTTGACTTATTTGCAGCCGGTGTTACAGCGACACCGACTCGGACGCACCACTGGCTTAGATGTTCAGACCCTTTCTTTTCAAGTAATTCCTTTTTATGTTGTCATATTATTAAAACATTTACAATTCAAGTTTTTGACTTTGTTTTTATTTGCAGGTTATGCTATAAAATAATTCCCTGTATGTAATGGTTTATAAAAAAAAGCAATATGCCAACTGCAACTTATTCAAAATGCTGCTGCTAGTGTTAACAAAAACAAGGAAATTTGATCGTATCATGCCAATTCTTAGGTCTTTGCACTGGCTTCCAATCAAGCAGAGAATTAACTTAAAAGCATTGCTGCTTGTGTACAAGTCACTAAATGGGCTAGGGTCTTCATATGTCTCCAATCTGCTCTTGCCATACGAACCCCCCAGAGCCCTAACATCATCTGATGCTGCCTTATTAACCATTCCAAGAGTTAAAACAAAACATGGAGAGACAGCTTTCTGTTACTATGCTACTCACAACTGGAACAAACTCCCAGAAGATATTAGAAATGCCCAAACTCTAACTACTTTTAAAACTAAGCTAAAAACATTCTTGTTCTACGCCACATATACTTAAATCCTTTTTATCTTTAAGTATTTATTTGCTTGTTTTTGCTTTTATTGTCTTTGAAATGCGATTTTTGTTTTTATTGTTTTTTAAATGCAATTTTAATGTCATATTAATGTCTTCGCTGCAATGCACTTTTATCTGCACTTTTTATTCTTCTTTTATCAAATTGTTCTTTTATTACGGTTTTCTGATGTTCAGTTGTTGCTTGTTGTCTGTTGAGCACTTAAAAAGACCTCAAGGACAGGCAAAAGACCTGCAGCGGTTGCTGGCAGGCAAAAGTACCACCCACGGAGAAGCTATGGGGGTACTGTGCACAGCAGATAGCAGGTAGCAAGCTGATTGCTGTTGGATTCAGTTTATAAGATTAGGCTCAATACCTTTTTACTACTAAGTACTGACAAATAAATCTTTCTTTTTTTTCATTATTCTGTGAAGCACTTTGAATTGCATTCAGTTGTATGAATATGTGCTATACAAATAAACTTGACTTGACTTGTATGTCATAATATTATTAAACCATTTAAAATTTATGTTTTTGACTGTTTTTTGGCAGGATATCACAAAAAAGCCATTCTGTAATGACATACAGAACGACGTAGACATTCGCAACATAGATGGTCGTTAATGGAAATATTGGACCCGATTTTGTAGTTTATTTAACAAATGTGTCTGGTTCTGTTTCAATCATGGCATGTCCGTTCATTGACAACCCTGTAGATGAGGGGGCACAGATAGAGGAGAGCATTTGGAGTGGGGAGGATGTTCCGAGATTGGATCTGCAGGCAGTTATGAACGCTACAGATTTTACAGGGAGGGAATAATCTTGATTTGCAATTTGCTTGAGGCAGATGTCGCAGATGAAATGCATTGCAGTCCATTAATGTAATACAGACCGTGTGCATTTAAGTTGCATTTTTTCTCCTAAATGTCTTTATAACATTTATAACAAACTGCACACCAAGGAAGGTTTTTACAGAATTGTAAGATTGAATAGGTTATTGTATAGTTCCACATCATCAATGTACAGGTAGCCAAATGGTTTTCATACACGCACTGTCAGCATAACCAAATAGCATACGCACTAATCTTTAACCGATACATGCAGAAGGCCAATAACTTTTTTGTTCGTGTTATCACAGCTATTTAGCTATATGGTCATCATTTCACCATTTCTATAGATGATCTGCAACTCTGATTGCCTCTTCACCAACATTTTGTATTCCGGTCCTTTTTGTCTCACTGTGATTGCTCCTAAATAGCTACACACAACAAAAAGTAGCCTACTATTAAAATTAATTGAGGAGATGCAAAGCACATAGCACTGAGTGCGCAATAAGACTAAAGCTGGGGACACATTACACGACTTTTCCAACCGTAAGCGACAATGAAAAGAATGAGTAGCACACATTTAACTGTCATATGCAGATTTTCAGTCTCTTATGTCGCAAACACATAATGACGGCTGTTTTTGAGGAGCACAAATCTAAACGACAGAGAATTGACACAGACGGATGCAGTTCTCTTGCATGAACATGATTTCTCGTGGTAGACCTGCACTCGCGAGAATGTCTTTTTTCCAATATTTTGAAACCAAAACAAACATGGAGCCCATACAGCTTGCAACTTTGTCAGTGTTGTTGTGGTAACTTGCAGAGTTGACATTGTACAGACAGACACATACATGTTTATGCCACAAATCCACAAGTCGCTCCTCATTTTTAGTATTCCAAAAAACATGTTTATTCGGCTCAGCCATCTGAACGTTGGATTTGATGTTTACTTCCGTATTTTTCCACCTCTTCCTTCCTCTGTTGCAAACTCACATTTCACTGGCCATTGAAAATTCCAGTAGCGATTACGATTTCAGTCTTTGGCCAGCACAAACCACAAGATTACGCACAGACTAACCCCGAAAAAATAAAACATGTTTTATAAAATTGTGGCGTTCCCAACTGGGATCGTAGGAGGCAGACAACAGTCTTTCACTCCAACACACATAACGATTACAGCTGCGACTAGCCTGGATGAGCCTGGATTTCCCTGGACTACCTGCCTGATCGCAAATCGTTGCCAAATTGGGCTAAAAAATCGTGAAATGTGTCCCCAGCTTAACTTAATTTATGCGCTCGGCAATCGATTCCCAGGCTGCGTCTCTCGCTTTATTAATTACTGTGGCTTCATAAAATCTTCATAAAATTGCATAATGAGTTCCTGTTCACCAGCTGTAAATGACACACTATGTTATTTTGCCAATTTACTCTGATCGAATGTTTACATTGACATTCACTTACTCGGGCTGTTTAAAGGGTAACAAAACACGCTGGTTTTGATAGACCCCGCCCCCTTTTGAAATTGGAAAAATGCCAGAATCTGGGCGTGATAAGGTAATAATATAGGGGCTGAGCTGCAGGTATCAAGCCACGCCCCAGCAATTGTTTTTCACTAGTAGCCAGAGAGAATGGGCTCTATCTTGGCAATCTTAGCGCTTTGTCTAAGCGCATGGCGTTGCATTTACGGCGTGTCCAAGTCCAGTTTTGCTATTTTAATGGTGTGTTTTTTGGGCGCTAAGCACGGCGCAACGTGCAAATGGGCTGAACCTAGTCTCTTCATTAATTATAGGTGTGTCTTGGGCGTGACATGCAATAAACCAATCAAAATATCATATCCCATTCCCTTTAAAAGCCTGCTTTTCCACCTTGGCGGATTGCTTATATGAAACAGACATGCTCGTACGTGTTTAGTGCGATCAAGGAATAGGCTTGACTTGAAACCTTTAAACTTGAAACCTTTATTGCAGGGAAGTCCCACTGAGACCAAGGTCTCTTTTTCAGGGGAGCCCTGATTACAATAAAACATTTACAGTGACAGTTTTTCAAAACAAAAATTACAGTTTAGATCCAAGGAATTCACATACACCAAGCGCAAATATAGGGGGAAAAAAAATAAAATAATAATAATAATAATAATAAATAAATAAATAACATAAAAAGGACATAAGGCAGGGAATAGTGATCTGATTGTCCTAATTTATCACGAAAGGCAGGTACATTCGGCCTCTTTTAGTATCATATCCATCACTAATTTCTTGAAGGACTTGATCGGGGTAAGGCAATCTAACTTCAGTATATCCTGACATTTATTCCACATATATGGTGAAAATGCGCTAAAAGCGGTATTGCCCAGATGTGTTCTAGTTCTGGGTGCCTCTAACGTAATCCAATCTTGAGATCTGATACGATGACTTGCGATTTTGATGGACAGAAGCCTGGTCAGGTAGAAAGGAAGTTTGCCTAGCAAGGCTTTATAAATAAATAGAATGCTATGTTGCTTCCTTCTATAATGAAGAGAATAACATCCTACTGAACTATATAAAGCACAGTGATGTGTTTGGAAACCATCTCCTGTAATGAAGCGCAATGTGCTATGATAAATTGCATCCAAGGGCCTTAAAGTACTGTTAGAGGCATGGCTGTACAGGACATCCCCGTAGTCAAATATAGGTAAGATTGTCATCTGCACAATCCTCTTCCTGTTGTCCAATGAAAAACAGGATCTATTTCTGTAAAGAAACCCGATTTTAGTTTTAATTTTTTTGGAGAAGTTGGCCAAGTTTTAAAAGAGAAATCATGATCCAGCCAGATACCTAAATATTTGTAGTACTGAACTTGCTCAATTTGAGCACCACTCAATGAGGATATGGACGCATTTGGCATAGTTGTATTCCATGTAGAAAAGATCATGTACTTAGTTTTTTCAGTATTCAAAACAAGTTTAAGACCAGCTAGAGCTTGCTGTATAACATTAAAAGCTGATTGTAGTAAGGGCCTGGGTGCCCGTTGGTGCTGAGGAGTAAAGCACTGTGTCATCAGCATAAAAATGAGCCTTACAATTTGCTATATTGCTAGCAATATCATTTATATAGACTGTAAACTGAGGGCCTTTAGGACAGGGGACAGGGCTAAACTAAAACACATTCAGAGAGAACTGAAGCAGAAGCTAAGGGAGAGCAAGGACTCATACAGAAGGAAACTGGAGGAGAAACTACAGAGAAACAGGGTGAAGGATGTCTGGAGTGGAATGAGAGAAATCACCGGCTTCCAGAAAAAGGCTGGTGCAGCTGAGGGGAATCTAGAGTGGGCAAATGAACTGAACCAATTTTTTAATAGGTTCGACTTGGCCCCCACTCCACCCTTCCAGGTGGATCCTGTGCTGCCTCCCTGCCCACTCCCCCAGCTCCTAGGACAATGTCTCCCTGGCATCCAGTCCCCCACTCCAAACACCAGGCACTCCATAATAAACTCCCCCTCACCGACACCTGCTGCCGACCCAGCCACATCTCCCACTCCCCAGGCTGAATTCCACATCACAGCCAACCAGGTGAAGAGAGAGATGGAGAGACTTCACCAGGGCAAGGCAGCAGGACCTGATGGCATCAGCCCTCATGTGCTGAAGGCTTGTGCTGAACAGTTACGTGGAGTATTTCAGCACCTGTTCCACATGAGTCTGCACCTCAGGAAAGTTCCTGTATTATGGAAAACATCATGCCTGGTGCCAGTGCCGAAGAGGAGGTGCCCCACAGTCCCCAACGACTACAGGCCCATTGCACTAACATCATACGCAATGAAGGTCATGGAGAGACTGGTCCTAACACACCTTAGACCATTAGTAAGCTCCTCATTAGACCCCCTGCAGTTTGCATATCGGCCACATGTAGGCGTTGATGATGCAGTTATATTCCTGCTGCCTATTCCCACCTTGACAGACCCAACAGCTCGGTGCGGATTACATTCTTTGAATTTTCCAGCGCTTTCAATACGATCCAGCCCAGACTGTTAAAAGAGAAACTGGAAGTCATGCAGTTGGGCGCCCTCATGATCACATGGATTGAGGACTACCTGACAGGCAGACCGCAGTTTGTGAGGCTGCAGAGCTGTGTGTCTGCACGCCTTGTGTGCAACATCGGGGCTCCCCAAGGGACTGTGCTGTCTCCTTTCCTGTTCACCCTCTACACATCGGATTTCAGCTACTCCTCTGAATCCTGCCATGTACAGAAATACTCAGATGACACTGCTATTGTGGGATGTTTGGAGGGTGGATGGGAGGGGGAGTATAGGGGCCTGGTGGACCGCTTTGTGAAGTGGTCTGGGGAAAACCACCTGCAACTAAATGTGGCCAAAACCAAGGAGATTGTGGTGGACTTTAGAAAGAGCAAGAGCCCACCAGCTCCAGTCTGCATCAGTGGCAGTAATGTAGATATTGTTAAGACCTACAAGTACCTGGGGGTCCATCTGAATGACCAGCTGGAGTGGTCCACCAACACCGAGGCCATCTACAGGAAAGGCATGAGCCAGCTGTACTTCCTCAGAAGGCTCAGGTCTTTCAATGTCTGCCAGAAGATGCTACACATTTTTTATCAGTCTGTTGTTGCGAGTGACATCTTCTTTGCTGGGGCGTTGGCATCAAAGCAAAGGACAGCAACAGGCTAAACAAACTAATAAAAAAGTGTGGCAATGTTATCGGCTCTGAGCTGCTCACACTGGAGGAGGTGGTGGAGAAGAGACAGCTGGCCAAACTGGTGGCGATCATGGACAACCCCTCCCACCCCCTCCATGACATGATAGGCAGGCTGAGGAGCTCCCGAAGTCAGAGCAACAGACTGTTTCAACCCCGCTGTCTTAGGGAGCGGCACAGGAGATCATTCCTGCCAAGAGCAATAAAACTGTACAACTCTTCCTCCTTTGCCAGGACCGGCTAAATCACAGTCAGCATACATACCTATTTATTTATTATTTATTCATATGTCTATTTATCTGTCCAGTCACCTGTTTTAATCACTATAGCATTCTGTGTTTGCATCTGTTGTGTTGGTATCGTCTGTTGTGTGTTTATTGTGTTTTAATGTTGCTGCTATAACAATGCAATTTCCCTTCTGGGATTAATAAAGTTTTTTTTATTCTATTCTATTCTATTCTAAATAAAATTGGTCCAAGTATGGATCCTTGGGGTACTCCTTTCTTTACTTTTAAAAATTTAGACTTCACATCCCCAACCATAATAGCTTGAGTTCTATTTGAAAGGTAATCCTGGAACCATGAACAGACTATGCTATCAAGTCTGATGGAGGACAATTTTTTTATTAAGATTGTATGGTCTACTGTATCAAAAGCTTTTGCTAGATCGATAAAAAAGGCTGCACATTTTTGTTTATTATCCAACGCTGTTACTATATCATTTATAACCAATGAAGCTGCTGTAATGGTCCTATGACCAGGCCTGAAGCCAGATTGCTGTGAATTTAAAATATTGTTGAAAGTTAAAAAGCTGCATAGTTGTTGCTTAACAAGTGATTCCAAGATCTTAGCCAGGCAAGACAATTTTGAGATGGGCCGATAGCTGTTTACCGAACTGGCATCGCCACCCTTGAATAAAGGAAGAACATGAGCAGCTTTCCATACACTGGGAATAGTCCCGGTCGATAATGACAAATTAAAAATATTAGTTACCGATTGTGCAATCAGTGGGGCTGCGAGACGTAAAAGATTTGGGACTAAATGATCCTCTCCAGAGGATTTATTCACATCTATGCGTTTTAATTCTAATAGGACCTCTTTCACTGTAAATTCCCTAAATGTAAACAATACTCTAGGTTTTGGAGAATTTGTGAATGACCTAGAGCTGAGGTCAGACGTGTCTCCTGTAGAGGACTGATTTTTCAAATTTTCAAAAATATTTCCAGCCTCTATAAAATGTTGATTAAAAAAATCACAGATCTTGTGTCTATCAGTAATAGGTCCAGAATCAGTGTGGATAGAGTGTGGTATTGATGACGAAGGACTAGAATTCAGGGACTTGACAATTTTACAAAATTTTGCTGGATTACCCTGACTCTTCGCCAACGACGAGATGAAATATTCGGATTTTGCCTTTTTTATCAGTGCGCAGCATTTATTTCTTCGTTTTTTAAAAACCTGCCAGTCAGATTGCACCTGGGTTTCCCTTGCTTTCACCCATGCTTCATCCCTGACGCGTAGTTCAGTGGATAAAGCACTCGAAAACCAAGGATTGCTTCTATTTTTACCCTTAGACTCTTAACTGGAGCATGCTTATCCACAGCACAATCAAATACAGTAGTAAAGTGAGACAATGCTAGGTCAGGGTCTAGAATAAAACCAGCAAAGCTTAAATCACTCCAAAATATATCGTGCAGGAAGACCTGTTCACAGAAATTTTTTAAAGTATCTTTTAGTAATAAAACATGGTGGTGTTTTTGAAGCTTTCATGTCTCTAATACATGCTACTGGGCAGTGATCACTAAAATCCAAAGGAAAGACGCCACTCAGAGCGTACTTGTGTGGTCTATTTGTTAAAATTAGATCAATCAAAGTCGACCGCGTTAAATCTTTAAAATTTGGTCGCGTAGGCTCTGATATAAATATTAGGCCATCGCAGACCTCTTTAAAATTGTTTAAGGATGGTGATAGCCAATCTATGTTAAAATTGCCCGCGACAACTAATTCAGTGTGGGCATGAGCGGACAGGATATTGGACAAATTGATTATAGAGGAGGAAGGAGCGCTCGGTGGGCGATACACACCTGCTAGTGTAATACTTGTACAACCCATGCCTATTTTAATAACTAGACACTCAAACTGTTCAGGAATAGAGGAGGATAATAAAACATTTACAGCGAGTGTGGATTTAACAAACATCACTACCCCTCCTCCTCTCTTTTTCCTGTCACATCTAAAAACACAATAACCATGCATTGTTATATCATTGTCCGACACAGAAATATTTAACCAAGATTCAGTAGCAAGAAATACATCAGGATTGCTTCGTAGCACCAAAGCCCGAATAAAATCTATTTTTGATTTAAAAAACTCCTTACGTTAAGACACAGTATTCCCAATCCACATTTATGTGTTTGAAAGGCTACTGGTGTTAACACTACAGATGAGACCGTTAAAATCATATCAGGCGGCTGAATATGGATTTGTGTAAGATTAGTAACAAAGACACCCCTAGGTCTACATTTCTGCCGAGGCAGACGGGTACAAGTGATTTTCTCGATTGGGTATGCAGTTGCACCACAAAAAGTAGCACTATTACTGACAGGGATGTTTAAAATGCCGTTAGATGGTCCGAGCCCAGTAGAAAATGTAACAGTGAGCGAGGTGGAACCAATGTGATAGGGACTAGGACCAGGGGAACATCAATGTTTCACGGACCGTTCCGCACATTTTTTAGGGCAAGAGCTGCAGGATACTTTACCCGTGGCAAGTAAAGAATGCTGTATGCCATAGCATAAGTTGGCAGAAAGCACCCTTGCACCCGCTTTATTGGGGTGAACACCATCTGTATGGAAAAAGTGACCCCGTTCCCAGAAAAGGTTAAAATTATCAATGAGGGTTACACAGTGAGCAGCGCAGGCAGATGAGAGCCAGGTATTCAGGCTAATCAACCTGCTAAATCGAACCACCGCCACGACCGAACGTGGGGATTGGGCCTGACAAGAAAACCCTTATGTTAAGCCTGTTCAGAAAGTTGAACAGTTGACAAAAATCCCTTTTTAGTAATTTGGACTGCTGGCTAAGAGTGTCATTTGTTCCAACATGTAAAATAATCTTCTCTGCATCCGGGTGGGATTTGATTATGTCCGAGATTTTGTTTACAAGGTCCAACACTCTAGCACCAGGGAAGCAAAAGGTAAGAGCCCCTTTGCATCTAACATTTCTAATAATAGAGTCACCAATAATTAGAGTTGACGGAGGAGCCGGCTGATTGTGACGGGTGACAGATGAAGCAGGGGTTTGCACTCCAGCGGCAGTCTGCTGGTGATCAGCCTGGTCGGACTGTGCAGACTGGCAGCGAGACTCAGCCCAGGAGGGACCCTCCGGAGTGACTGCTGATGGCCTCCCGCAGCATCCTAACGCTTCCTCGTGGAAGAGCGGCAGGCTGCCCCGATGAACACTGGCCACTGGAGGCGGCGCAGCAGCGCCGGGAGGAGCGCACGGACCGCCAGCAGCAGCTGGATCCCGGAGTGTGCTTAGGTCTTGGAGTTCTCCCAAGGGCTGGGAGAGCCCGTCCAGTGCTTGAAACGCATTTGTCAGTCGAAGCTCCTTTGGGACTAGAGGGAGGGAAGTGCGTCTACCCCGTCGGCGGCCCAGTGGGACATTCGTCCAGGAATCGGTGGTAGCTGGCGTGCTGCAGATCTTAGGTCTAGCCCCCATCCGGGGCCATTCCTCGGAAACCACCCCCGACACAGGGAGCTCGGCTTTGGGGCAGAGCAGCGAGGCAGCATCGGCTCCTCGGGACTCCAGAAGTGATTCTAAAAACAACTCATCTTCCTTGATTGAGTGTAGAACAGAAATCCTCCCCTCCAGGACTGAAATCCTCTCCTTCAGTTCGTTGCAATTTTCGCAATGAGAGGAGTTCTGGATCAGCATTTCTGTTCCGCGGTAAGGTAATCGGTCGAAGGGTAAATTAAATAAATAAAATAAAATAATAAAAAACTAGAATCGTACTAAAAATAATAAAAGTATAAAATGCTAAAATAATAAGACGATAAAAATAATAAAATAATGATAAAATGCCAAAATCGAGCCGACTATTTTCAAACTCCAAGCTCTGTCCCACACAAACTATAGGCTATATGGATCAATAGTAGCCTATGATCAATATTATTCGGACTAACCATTATGAGTTCCCGGTAATTCCTGACAGTGCTGTTTACAAAATATATGCGGTTAAATTTTGTTAAAATCACCTGCAACAGCTGAGAATAAGCTACCAATGTCTTCCGTCTCACTTTAGAAAACGCCAAATTAGCCTGCTTGTTTAACAAATTTTGTTTGATTATGCAATGAAGCAATTAACTCATGTTCAAACTTCATCCGAAGTTCATTAGGCTACCTGCATTCTAATTTTGATTAATAACATTGGAGGATATCTAATATTCCCCCCCTTCTCTCTATCGTTCTCTGTCTCTCTATCACTCTCACCCCCCCCCCCCCCCCCCCCCCCCTCAACATCAAAGATAAGCCAGTCTTTGTCAATAAATGACCCCTCTCCCCCCCCTCCCCCACACCTTAACCCAATCAGGGCTTGGATCCCCTCCCTGTCAAGGTATTTTATAGTTGCACCGCAGAAAAATAATTCAGTCAGTTTGGAGTTTGTTGGTGAAGAAGTCATTCTTTTTGGTTCCTCGTGCGTTTCCTTTTGTTCCTGTACAGCTGGAGGGTAAAATAATTTGGCAATTTTTGGCTTATCTCTCTCTTTACTGGTATTTCCTAATTAATGTCTGGTTTAATGCCTTCACTTATAATTATAAGTAGTCAGCCTACATTCCTTCGTGAATGTATGATTCCCAGTCATTATTCTAATTGAATGTTTTCATTTAATAAAATTACTTAATCTCAAGACCTGATTTAGTTTGTTTTGGCTTGTTGGTTGATCCACCAGGTTACTGTTCGACTTACCTATCAAAGAATTCGGCGATTTAATTGATGATTGTCATTTTTAATAATAATAATAAAATTAAATCACGTAAAGCTTATTTTGAATGTAGGTTAAGTGAGGGGTTCTAGCACGCAATATCGCTTGTGTTCAGTATTCAGAGTGCTGAACGTTTTAACAAGGGCATTGACTGTTGGAACCGCTGGATTCAGAAAATACACATTTTACCTAATCCTCACTTACCCGACATAATTGGAGGTTCCACCGAGATAGGTTGTCCTATAGCATACTAAATTTTACTATTGAGTAAACTGCGGTAAACTCTGAGACAAGTTCAAATTTTTTTCTAATCGACTGGTCTTAGATTTATTGATTTTATTTTAAAAAAAATTATATATTATTATGGCATACCAGACAAAGAGAGAGATGCCTCATTTACCCTCCACTGCTGACCTACCAGCATTCCCTGGCCAGTCAAGGTTGGATCAGCAGTGGTATCTCATGTTATCAGAACGGCAATATTTGATAGCCCAGTGCCCAAAATTTGCAGAACAGCTCAAGGCAATGGACCAGCTGAAGGAGGAGGCACTTTACAACCTGCGGACTGGGTATTTGGACCATCTGATTTCTCCAGATAGTGATGAAACCAAGCGCAAGATTGTTCAAGGGATAAGGTCGTACCTAGAGAAAAGACAACATTTTCTCTACCTCCGGCGGTCAAAGCAGGTATGGGAGGATGTAAACCAAATGTGGAAACTGGCTTGGGAAAAGCACCACTGTCAGTCAGAAGTTACTGCCAAACCAGTTTCTTCTGTGGCAGGACAGCCTGCGCTGGTAGGTGCCATTCCAGCCATAACCCAGGCACCACCCCCCACCGAAGACAATACACCACTCTCCATTGACTCATCCCCACCCCCTTCAGGCTTGGACAATTCTGTGGATTTTATCACCTCCACAGACAATGTAGCCACCCCCCTGGTGAGCCCCCCTTCACTGGAGGAATTTGGGGGAAACGGCTCTATGTCTTGTATCACAGCCTCCACCACAGAGGATGTGTCCCCACAGGAAGTGGAATCCCCTGCTGCAGTCCTCTCAACTGAGCCAGGTGAGGAGACCGTCGAACCCCTGGAGGCAGAACCTGCTACTGCAGACACAGCAGCCCAGCCTGGTGAGGAGACCGTCGAACCCCTGGAGGCAGAACCTGCTACTGCAGACACAGCAGCCCAGCCTGGTGAGGAGACCGTCAATACCCTGGAGGCAGAACCTGCTACTGCAAACACAGCAGCCCAGCCTGGTGAGGAGACCGTTGAACCGCAGGATGCGGAACCGACTTCTACCGGCCCATCAGCCCTGCCAGGTGGAGAGGTCTACGCACCCCAGCAAGTGGAGTCAGCCCCCACAGACCAGTCCCCCCAGGCCGAGGACCCCACCCCCACCCCTTGTGGACTTTTCTTCCCCTCCTGCTACTTCCCCTCCTGCTGAATCCGGGGAACCTCTGTCTGCTGCACAGACAGAAGGGGTGTGCTCTGTGGACTCTCCCACTTCCACAGTTCCTGTGATGGAGGAGATAGGGGGACTTCTGCAAAAGCCTCGCTCCCCTATCAGAGCTGTAAAGAGACCCCGGGAGAAACGGAGCAGGAAGCCAACCCCCGGCCGTTTTACGACCCCTCTGGCCCTCAAAGTCTCCGCCAGAGTGTTGTCTTGCACTCGAAAGGAAGATGAAAGCAGCCAAGTTACAACAACAGTTTCCCCCACCCTTGTCTCTCCACCCCCAGCCACACCTGCAAACTTCGTACACACACGTCATCCAGGGAAAGTGCAAGAGCCCCTTTCCGACGTCAGAAGTGTTCGGAGAGCAGTGATGGATTGGATGCCTACGAGTGACGATCAGCCCAGCTGCACAGAGAGGGAACCAAAGCCAAAACTGGCATAGACCCCTGGACAGAGATGAGACGGGCGTGGTTAAGGGGCATCCACGTGCGGAAGAAGCAAGATGACAGGATGCCTCCTGTCATCCCGGTTTGCTGAACGCTGTGGCCCTCCGCAGCCAAAGGACTGCCAGTAACCACACTGGGGTTCTAGGAGGTAAAACTGGCAGTCTGCCCCCCCACATCCCTACCACCACCTTTTAACATAAGACCATGCCCATGTTTTTAAGTCGCTTTTCTAATGTGTAGGTGCCCCCGCCAATGCTGTTCCAGGACAATTATGAACAAGTCTGCCCTATTCAGGTGATTATTTGGACTGACAATCCCTTGGATGGTAAATCCTGTCTGTAAGGTTCCCCTGAATGGACTAAGTGCTTATAACATGCAGTGTTCCCCTCTTCACATGTTGCTGTGAGTGATAAGGCCTAAACCCTCAAGTCCCACAGTCTTCTCCTGCCACTCCCTGAAGGACCCCCAGAGGCACAAGTGCAACCGGACCCATACCCTGCCGCGGGAAGCTAGCCTAAGCGACTGCCATCAGCAGTCCACCCAACTGGACCCGAGCTCAAGGAGCCAAAACGGATTCCGACAGGGAAAGAGGTGCTTCCCCGCCCGTCAGTAGAGAGGTCTTGACCGCACTTTTCCGCCTGTGGATCGTCCAGCTGCCTGTCACAGGAGACAGAGCCCCCCGCACGCTGTTCAGAATTGGTAGAGACACTGTGGAATTAGGCTGCCTTTCACTCACACAGTTGCAACATTAATGGGGAAAAAAAACAAAAAAAAAACACTGCATGTTATCCAAGGAAGTCCAGGGAACCTCTTCCCTTGCCAGTCCAGATACCCTGACACTGGAGAAGGAAAAGACTGAACCAAGGTGCCATGACAGCAGTGACAAAAAAAAAAAAAAAAAAATGTCTGCACCACACCGGATCATCACAATGGGACTATCAAACTGGACATGGACTAATTGTTTTGAAGATGGTTAGTGAACCATTAGGACAGTTGTTTTCATGCAGCTATCATTGTACAGTGATATATATAATGTCCAAATGTGTGGTTGTTATGATGATGGAACGATAGGCTCTTAGCAGCTGCATGCACCTATCGTTCCAAGAGAGGGAATGACGGGATGTTGCCTAATGTCTTTTGCTCTTTCTCTCTCTCTCTCTCCCTCTCTCTCTATCTTTCTCTGTCTCTCTCTCTCTCTGTCTCTCTCTCGGCCTCTCTCTGTCTCCCCCCCCCATCCCTACCACCACCTTTTAACCTAATACCATGCCCATGTTGTGTTTAAGTCCCTTTGATAGAGTGTAGGTGCCCCGCCAAATACTGTTCCTGGACACTTCTGGACAAGTCTGCCCTATTCATGTGATTATTTAGACTGGCAATCCCGTGGACGGTAAACCCTGTCCGTAAGGTTCCCCTGCATGGACTGACAGCGGTCATAACATGCAGTGCTATCATTAATTGTTCCGCTCTTCACATGTTGCTGTGAGTGATAATGCCTAAGCCCTCAACTCCCACAGTCTTCTCCTGCCATTCCCTAAAAGACACCCACAGACACAAGGGCAACAAGTGCAACCGGTCCCACACCCTGCCGCGGGAAGCTAGCCTAAGCAACTGCCCTCAGCAGTCCACCCAATTGGATCCAGGCTAAAGGAGCCAAAATGGATTCCGACAGGGAAAGAGGCGCTTCCCCGCCCGTCAGAAGAGAGGTCCTGACTGCACTTTGCCATCTGTGGATCGTCCAGCTTCCTGTCACAGGAGACAGAGCCCCCCGCACGCCGTGCAGAACTGGTAGTGACACTGTGGGAGTAGGTTGCATTTCACTCACGCAATTGCAACATTAATGGGAAAAACATTACATTACATTACATTTATTTAGCAGACGCTTTTATCCAAAGCGACGTACAGTAAGTGCGTACAGAGACATCATCAAGATCACTACAGAACAGACAAGGCAAAGCACATCCTTCGCATAATGTAGCAGCTATCCCTAGCAATGAACGTCGACTGTAGTTCACAGTAAGCTGTGGGCAAATCAGCAACACCACACTTCCATTCCAAATACTAGTATAAACTATAATAAACAGACAGGAAAACACAGGGAACTAGTAAACAGGGAACTGATATTCCTAGGTGAGGATATCAGTCAAGGTGGAGTCTGAAGAGGTGTGTCTTCAGGCCTCGACGGAATGCAGGCAGGGTTGGAGTAGAACGTAGGGGAATGGGAAGTTCATTCCACCACTGAGGAGCTAATGTGGAAAAACTCCGCAGTCGGAACAAGCGAGAGCCTTTGACACGGAGGGGGGGAAGTGCCAGTCGCCCTGCTGTAGAAGAGCGAAGTGGTTGAGCAGGAACATAGTTCTGGATTAAGTCCTGCAGGTAGGCGGGGCCTGTCCTATTGGCTGCAGTGTAGGCCAGGGTCAGAACTTTGAACCTGATCCTGGCTGCAACTGGCAGCCAGTGGAGAGACCTCAGCAGGGGGGTTACATGGGAAAAAGCACTGCATGTCACCCAAAGTCCACCCTTGCCAGTCTAGATACCCGTACACTGGAGAAGGAAGAGACTGAACCAGCGTGTCATAACAGCAGCGACACAAAAGAGTGTCTAATAGAGATATCTCTCCGCACCACACTGGATCATCGTGGGACATACGTCAGTGTGTCCATATATCTGCTGGCCAGCAGATCACAAAGGGACTATTAAACTGGGCATGGACTAAATGTTTTAAAAATGGTTGGTGAACCAGTAGGTAACAGTTGTTTTTGTTGTTAGCAGGTAACTGCATCTCCAATGTCCAAATGTGTAATGTGATTCCTATTTGGTGATGTAAGAATAGGTTTTTAGCGGGTGCATGCACCTATTCTTACAAGAGAGGGAATGTAGGATATCTAATATTCCCCCCTTCTCTCTATCTCTGTCGCTCTCTGTCTCTCTCTCACTCTCACCCCCCCAACATCAAAGATAAGCCTGTCTTTGTCAATAAATGACCCCTCTCCCCCCCCCTCCCCCACACCTTAACCCAATCAGGGCTTGGATCCCCTCCCTGTCAAGGTATTTTATAGTTGCACCGCAGAAAAATAATTCAGTCAGTTTGGAGTTTGTTGGTGAAGAAGTCATTCTTTTTGGTTCCTCGTGCGTTTCCTTTTGTTCCTGTTCAGCTGGAGGGTAAATAATATTGGCAATTTTTGGCTTATCTCTCTCTTTTCTGGTATATTTCCGAATTAAAGGTTGTATCAGCGATTTTGGGTGGAAACATAAATGATCACATTCATCTGATTTTTCCTCACGATCCGCTAGCTGCCCGCCCCATAAGCAGGCCGTCAAAAAACCGCGTCTCTGTAGGCAGCCTATGCTCCGAGATCGTACACAAAAACAATGGTACTACCAACTACTCAAAACCAAAATAAACAGTATTCCAACCAATCACAATGATCTGCACAAACGTGACGTCACTTCTGAAGCGAAATCCCAAACAAACATACTTATGAATAATTATGTTATGTTTTAAAAAATAGTGTTCAAGCATCCAGAATTATAACCACGTTAATAACGTTTGTAAGAAACCAAACCGTTTGTAAATCCGTCAAGATTTCAGCGAGATAAGAGTATTAGCGTTTGTGCAGATCATTGTGATTGGTTGGAATACTGTTTATTTTGGTTTTGAGTAGTTGGTAGTACCATTGTTTTTGTATACGATCTCGGAGCATAGGCTGCCTACAGAGACGCGGTTTTTTGACGGCCTGCTTATGGGGCGGGCAGCTAGCGGATCGTGAGGAAAAATCAGATGAATGTGATCATTTATGTTTCCACCCAAAATCGCTGATACAACCTTTAATGTCTGGTTTAATGCCTTCACTTTTGTGAATTATAAGTAGTCAGCCTACATTCCTTCGTGAATGTATGATTCCCAGTCATTATTCTAATTGAATGTTTTCATTTAATAAAATTACTTAATCTCAAGACCTGATTTAGACTTTGTTTTGGCTTGTTGGTTGATCCACCAGGTTACTGTTCGACTTACCTATCAAAGAATTTGGCGATTTAATTGATGATTGTCATTTTTAATAATAATAATTAAATTAAATCACGTAAAGCTTATTTTGAATGTAGGTTAAGTGAGGGGTTCTAGCACGCAATAGCGCTTGTGTTCAGTATTCAGAGTGCTGAACGTTTTAACAAGGGCATTGACTGTTGGAACCGCTGGATTCAGAAAATACACATTTTACCTAATCCTCACTTACCCGACAACATAAATAACGTTATTTTGCCTTAATGATGACACTAAATACAATAAAGCTGTCAGGTTGGCAACTCATAGGTTCACGCATATTTTCCCTTGTTTTTATAATGTCCTGCTTATGAAAATGTGACCAACCTGTTTTACTCGTAGCGTATAATGCTTTTTAAACAATCCACTTTCCCAGGAAGACTGTGAAAAGTGTGATTTACAGCAGGGGAAACAGACCTGCTCATGCATGAAGTTAAAGCACACATGCAGAGAATGGCATTAAAATTCATTGTGAATGAATTGTGTAACGTGCTGCAAATTTTTTTCATTTCTAATTAGACGCTTAGTTCTCTCTAAAATTGTTTTGTTCAGTTATGGAATAACAGGTGAAATCAGCAAGGTTTTAAATAAGCCGAGAGTATGGAAACCTTGTCACTGTCATTTTAAAAATATGAAGGATGAAGAATATGGTTAAAATTCAGTTAACATGGTGACATTTATCTCAGTTTTCTAACTGTATGCTATTGAAAAAACCTTATGCACAGCAAATCCGCTGTAGCCTAGGCTATTTGAAAAACAATAAATTCAATATTCACTGGACAAGGTTAATGGATAGCCATTGTCCCGTAACAGAAGATTGTCCCCCCAGAAGATTACAGGAATTATTGGCAAATATAGGCTAAATCATAGCTTGATAATTGCGAATAGTCTATACATGTAACCTTACACGTACCATTGCACATTGCCTGGATGTTGATGGAGTGGGCTGAAAGCAATTTAATGCAGCATTTCCTTTCGGTGAGGGACAGGTATGTGGTATTTGACCAATGGACCCTTTTATTATTAGGAATTTTTTGATAAAGCCTACACAATAATATTTCACATTGTAATCTTGATATTTTTAGTCATGCTTGTGCGCGCCCCTGTGTGTATCAGAAAGGAGGGTGTACACGCGTTGTGAACAGGCGCACTTATATGTAGGCGCACTTATATGCATCGTTAAAATAACATGTAAACAACTGCGACATGACTTTAGACCAGGTTTGTGGTGGTTTTAGTGCAAGCGCTTTCTGCTGGCTCAAGATAGCAATACGCCAAAAATTATCCTGGCCACTCCTCATCTTAAGACCAACACGCCCAGTTCACTTGTAATTGTCGCAAGAATACATGGTATTTAAATGACGTGAGCGCTAGACGTTATAATGAGCCCAGCGCCGGGTGTAAGATAGCAAAGACACATGCGTTTGGGTTAGTGCCGCTTAGCGCTGGGTGTAAAATAGGGCCCAATGTCTGTTAGGGATCGATGTACTACGTTGCAAAGCTAAATGTGTCGCATGCAGATATACTACAATTCCTGACTCAACTATTTGACCCAAATCCCCCCTTTCTGCAGGAAATAATATAGCAATAATATACCCTAAAACATTCAACATGCAACAAGTGGATTTGACGGGCAGCAGACATGAATGTTAAAGTCTCCAAACAATGTTAAAGTTGTTTCTCATTTTCCTATTGAACTCTATGGAAAAATAAGCCAGGAGAAACAACCCTCCAAGTTATCCATCCATATCTACTGCATATCTGGCAGCAGAGTGATGGTTTAGGCTCGTTTGATAGCTCAGACCCTTGATTACTTACAGCAACTCAGCCAACCATGGATTCCATACTATTCCCTTGTAATTGACAGCTAAATCTAGTCCCACCCCCCAATTCCCATAGAGTTCCATTTTTTGGAACGTGTTGCAGGCATCAAATTTGCAAATAGCGTATATTTACAAAAATCAATAAAGTTGATAAGGTAAAACATTAAATATATTTTCTTTGTACGGTTTTCAATTAAATATATGTAAAAGAGACTTTACAAATCACTCCTTTCTGCTTTTATGTGCATTTTACATACTGTCCCAACTTTTTTGGAATTGGGGTTGTAAAATAAGTAGTTTTAGTGCTTTGGTACCCTTTAAATAGTCAATGAACATGCACGTAACTTCATTCCTCAAACCTGGCTTTCATCAGGGTTGAATTAGCTTCAACTCTTGAGCTGCAATCTAGCTTTGTGAAACGGAATTTATCCACGCTTTCTAACCTGACTAATTGAAGCCAGGCTTATTTTAGTAAGCCTGGATATTCTTAGCCAGCTTCGTTTGTGTGTATATGGCTTTGCGCAACCCTAAAAAAAAAAAAAAAAATGTAAATGTGTTTGTATGCCTACCTTATAATGAAATGTATTCATCCATTCCGTTATTTCAACAATTCTGAAATAATATTGTATATCATAAGAAACTGGTAGAAAAGCAATTTTGTCCTGCCCTCTAACGGTTAGCTCTGCAACTCTCTGCTCCCTTTGCTCTGCTCCCTAAACCCACTTTTACGTTACCAGGGTTTATCGCCTGGACGTGGTGTCATCAAAATTGATTGCCTCAGGGCAGCGGAGCAATCTTGAGTATAGCTTGTGTTGCAATTTGAGGGTGTTTTATCACCCAATGGGCTTCCACAGAACAAGCATCTAATAAAGTTAATTATATTTTGGAACTGCATGGTTGTGTCAAGTGGTGTTTCACCCCCTGCATGACTTTATTTGCTATACTGTGATCCATACCGTGGCGTGTTGACCGTAATGAAATAGAACGAATGGTTACATAGGTAACCTCGGTTCTATGAATAAGGTCAACATGCCACACAGTGTGGTCATGCTGGAAATTCCGTGCCCTTCAATCAGCAAAAGAGAATGAACGGCAGACACAAGTAATATTTATTGTGTGACGTGGTGCCTGCCCCATAGTGGTGTTTAGTTTGCTATTTAGTCTCCTAGTAGCTCACCCTCTCGGTGGGAATGACCCATACTGTGGCGTGTTGACCTTATTCATAGAACCGAGGTTACCTACGTGACCATTTTTTCCCCCAAAAAGCAAATGATCATTGGTTTTCTATTCCTGTAGGAACTTCTCTGTTTCAGCAATAATGGTAGCTTATTCATGCCAAACAAGTACTCATGGCTTCAATGTTGGCCAAAATATCAAAGTAAAAATATATTTATACATATAGCTTTTATTGTTTTGGTCATACAGAATAGATGCAGATTTTATATTTATAATGTTGATACATGAGAAATCAGAACTACAAAACTAAACGTTTTGAACATTTTGCACATTTTGAAAAGCCCTTATGTTGCAATTCACAAAAAAGGAAGTGAAACCATGAACTATGGCGTGTGAGGCAGACTAAGCTGTCTGCAACATTAATTTCACAATACATCATACAGTATCATACATAACAGTACGATACAGTATGAATTAATTTCACAATTTGCATTCATACTGCATCATAATGTTATACTATCAAACTATGTAAAACAACTGTAAAGACAGAGCCTATACATGAATATCTTAGAAAATATAAGTGACAAATACAAAACTGTGGCTGAACTGATTATATTAATCCTTCGATTAGACTCATTGAAAAGGTTTTTTAAACAGAAAGTTCCTTGTCATCATCATCATTCTAGAGCAGAGTGAAACTCTATCTCACCATGTCAGCATGATCTAAAATAAACCTAGTTAAGCAACCACTCTCTTGGATCGGCTCGAGATGCAGGCTTCCTCACAGTTTCCTCCCTGATCAACAGTTATGAAAGGCAAAACAACATTCTCTCCAGTCAAAACCTTGTACATACACAAAATGTCCAGAAAACCAATGCTTAGTTTGAAAATGCAGTTCTCAATTTCAATGCATAAATTAGTATTAAATGAATTTGAGATTATATAACACCATTTGCAACACAAATACTCACAGTGCATTTAGAACTGGAGAACAACATACCTTTCAAATGATTGATGACAAATGCCTCTATAAAACTTTAGGGGGTAACATTTAGGTTCAACAAAACTGTCTGTATTCTGTATTTTCAAATCTGTGCTGCACAAAACTCCTTTTGTGAGCTTTGCCGTTTTGAAACAAAGGACAACTCTTTAGTCCTCTCACCCGTAGCTGAGCTGGAGATGTGGCGAAAGAGTTTTTGCATCCCGGTGTCACGCAGCGAGCTTCGGAAGGTGTGCGCTGCAATCACGTAAAGGAGAGGGTTCACCGTGCTGCTGATGAAGGCCATGGCCCCTGCAATGAATGCCATGGTGGCACGGGCATCCTCCAGGTTCTCGGCAGCGCTGGGGTGCCACTCGCCGATCACAATGCCGATGAGCGAGAGCACATTCCCCACATGGTGAGGTATCCAGCACAGGCCAAAGACAACGACCATGCTGGTGATCAGGAGTGTGGATTTCTGCTTGGCCTTGAAGGTCATCTGGGCGATTCGGCTGCACACGCAGCTGTAGCAGACCACAAGGCTGGAGAAGGGGATGACAAAGCCCACCAGGGTCTCCAGCAGCAAGCAGACCACCTCCTGGCTTTTGGAGGAGTACTCCCTGAACAGGCACTGCTCTGTTCCATCCACCTTGTCTACTGCCTGCGTGGGGATTATGGGAATGCTGAAAAGGAAGGCCAGAGCCCAGAGGACCAACAGAACCTTGCTCAGGCAATCCTTCTTCCTCCAGCTGACAGAAGCGAAGGGGTATCGGATGGTGACAAACCGCTCTACGCTCATTACCGTGATGATGAACACACTGCCATACATGGAGGAGTTTATGATGTAGGCCATGGCTTTGCACATGCCCTCCCCGAAGACCCAGGAGTGGGCCAAGGAGTAGATCCACAAAGGTAGGGTGACCAGCACCAGCAGGTCAGCAGCGGCAAGGTGGAGGATGAGCACCACGGTGTGGGAGCGCTGCTTGACGTGCCGCAGGATTGTCCAGATCACCAGCAGGTTCCCTGGTGCTCCCACCAGGAAGGACAGCACCAGGATAGCACAGGCCACTGCCATTCCTCCAACCCAGACCTCTGGCTCAGTCCCTTCACTTGGAAATGTACTAGAGCCATTCATGTTGTCACCTCTTCATTTGTGAATGCAGACTGAGGATATTAAAGAACAAGCATGCTCCCACTTCCCTTTAACTGCTGAAAAGAACAGGAAGGATGTTTTAGGGAGGAATCAACACAGAGAATGGTGACTCATCCATCTGATTTCTGTGTCACAAGAGGGGAATAAGTGGCTGCATCACTTTTAAGGAAACTGAGATGTACAACAGACTATACACCGATGGCAGGATGATGGCAGTGGTAAATCCTCACATTAAGGTTTTCATATATAGCCAAAACATGCATGTCTGTGTAACAGAGACAAACATATAGGATATATACAAGCATGTAACACACATTAATGCATGTATATGTACAGTTGAAGTCAGAAGTTTACATACACTTAGGTTGAAGTCATTAAAACTAATTTTTAACCACTCAGTATAACTGTTACATTAGTGACTAACTTGCCAGCAAGTTACATGGCCTCTCTAGTCTCTAAGAAATGCTGCAGACACACCAGACAGGCACTACACGAGCAGTAAAATGCCCAGCCTCTTGTGTCCAGTCAGTGTCATTAAGCAGTCCAACACACAGACTCCGCCTCTATGACTTTCCTCCATACACGCAGTGTTGCAGTCTCTGTACGCTGTCGAAACGGAGCACTGAACTGCGTCAACCTTCCCAGTCGTCGCTTCACTCCTCCCCTGCATTATCTTCTCCTTCCCTTCCCTGGTTGCCTTTTGAAGATGGCCTGCACTCCCGGATCAGTCCCGACATCTTCAACTCCGGTGAAGAGCGATGGTAAACTTTGTTGCTGCAGATCCAATGGACATTCCCGAGCATATGTTGCGAATGCGTCTCCATGGTGATGACCACAAACAAAATTATCCTGACTAGACAATTTGTCAATATTATCAAAACGAGCAGCAGGAGTGCCCTGAACAATCTCCAGACCGCTTCACCGTCCCACAACAGACACGAATATGAGAGCCAGCTGGGGCCGGATTCACAAAACCTTCTTAAGAAAACTTCCTAAATGGCATTTTTCCCCGAACCTATGACTTAAGAAGAAATTTAGGAAGAGTTAATATTCACAAAAAGCTTCTTAAGTGTTTTCCTAACTTTCTTCACAAGTTTATTCATAAGAGAAAACTTATGAATAAATGGGATTCTTGAAAACAAAGTTCTTATGTTTCTTCTTATATAAGCTCCACACTTGTCTTAAGGCTATTCACTACATTGAAAAGGTAAACCACAATTTTCAATCCTTAGCTGATATTATTATTATACAAACAAGTATATGATTTGTTTCACAGTCTCAATTTTATAGGCCTTTTGTTAGGTGCTTTTGTTTGTTTCATGTAATCAGTGATAATCACCATTAGCAACATTGTAGGCTTATCCCTTTTTTAGCTTCGACTGTCACACCGGCATTGTTCAACTTTCCCAGCAGCAGTCGCTTCCTTTTTATGACCTCCTCCCCCATAACCTATTGGGCGACCAGCCTATTTTATTTTCCATTTCCATTAGTGAGCAACAAACATGTAACGTCAAGATAAGTAGCTACAAGGTGACATCTAATAAAAACCGTTTGAAACATTTCTTATAAAGTTGTTTTTTTTATTTTTATTGATCTTGTGAACGGATTAAACCATCCACATAAACTACTACAGGAAAAGCAAATGTTTTTAATGACCTAAAATATTTTTTCAATCTAGTCGATGTCTGTAGTGGGCCATAATGATAATAAAGATAAGCAGTTGGTTAAGAAGTTACGTAATTAGTTAAATTAAGAAGTTCGTTCATTTCTTAAGAAAATGTTGAAAAATTGCATTTGAGAACATTCTTAGGAACGTCCTAAATCCTAGATCCTATGTTTTTTCTTAAAGGAGCTATATGTAACAAATTTACTGTACTAAATCATAAAATGACCATGATATGTCATCAGAGATTAAGGAAACATGCTAAGTCGAAATACTGGCTTCTCCGACAACAATGCATTGTTGTCGGAGAAGCCAGTATTTCGACTTAGCATGTTTCCTGTATGGTTCTCCTTTGAAATTTACATTCCGGGTCAGAACGTCTGTATTTGTTTTGGCCTGTGTGATTCACTATTCTCCGAGTTGACTCCGCCCACTGCCCATTACGAACAACCAGATGTACTCCGACAGCCGATTTACGAATGCCTAAGCTAAGTTCAACATTGTTTTCATTTAGCTAGCTAGCTAAAGATTTAAATATATATATATATACGTATATAGTTACTAGCTAAACATACCACTAACGTTAGCTTATATCTGTGTGACCGTGAACATAGCCAGCCATGCATCTAGCTAACATTGACAGAGTTATAAAAAATCCATATGAGCTGGTTTATAATTTGCAAACAATAAATAAATTGCAAACGTATACATTAGCTGATCAACTTACAGTGTAGGACTAGTCGTCGCTTGTCATTGTCAAAATAGAATAAGCTCATCTCAAAATATAATGTTGCACTCGGTTCGTCTTGCGCTCGTGTTCGTTCAGTGTCCTCAACCTGGCAACGCATGAGCTTCGAGTCTGGGAGGGGGCGGGCGGAGACAACTCTCCAATATTGTGAATTTGGACTGCAGTACCCATTTTAAACGCCCTGTGTCAATGTTATATATAGCTCCTTTAAGAAGAATCTGGTCATAATGTCACTGTCCAAGCTGCTTTGGAGTTTTTTAAACCTGTAAAGCCGGAAGGTTGCCCTCAGAAACTACAATATGTAAAATCAATATCGAAAACACAGTGGGTGGACTCGTTTTGATGATGCATACAGATGAAGCATACAGGCATTAAGAACAACCTGACGTCTACAAATTAAACTATATTTTAAAAAAACAAAAAAACAAACAGAATAAGAAAAATAAATAAATACAGGTGATATATACAGACAGGTGACAAATTAAGAGAAAAACCCCAACAGTGAGGGGGTCAGGTAGCTCTGTCATGCTGTGGGGGGCATTTTCCTGGCATGGTTTGGGTCCACTTGTCCCCTTAGAGGGAAGAGCCACTGCAAATCAATACAAAGTTATTCTGAGTGATCACCTTTACCCTATGATGAAACATTTATATCCTGATGGGAGTGATCTCTTCCAGGATGACAATGCCCCCATCCACAGGGCACGAGGGGTCACTGAATGGTCACGCAGTAACCAGATCTCAACCCAATTGAACAACTATGGGAGATTTTGGACCAACGTGTTAGACAGCACTGTCCAACACCATCATCAAAACATCAAAAGAGGGAATATCTTTTGGAAGAATGGTGCTCCATCCTTCCAGTTCAGTTCCAGAGACTAGAATCTATGCTAGACTAGAGGTAGAATCTATGCCAAGGCACATTGAAGCTGTTCTGGCGGCTCGTGGTGGCCCAACACCTTACTAAGACACTTTATGGTGGTTTTTCCTTTAATTTGTCACCCGTCTGTATATCACACAGAAAAAAACAAAAAATTTAAAGAATCAAGCAGTTGACGTCAATCAGTAATCACTCTAACTTGTTCATACGTTTTTGCGTTTTGTTTAATCTTTTGCAAAGTAGTAGCCTATAAAGGAATTTTACATCAACATAAAACAATTTCATATTTGGTTTACATTTGAGCACTCTGGCTTTATGAATATGATACTTTCCCAAAAGACAGAGATTTTAAGGCAGCACCAATATTTGTATCACCAGTAGAACAGTCTGAACAAAGCAACAATGTGCATAACAAGTCCACCCACTGTGTTTTCAATATTGATTTTACATATTGTAGTTTCTAAGGGAGGCCTCCTGCTTGCAAAAACGAGTCCACCCTATTACACACATGAGATTGTAGATACTGGGTGGACTTGTTTTGCAAATGGGAGGCCTCCCGACCATGACCGAATGGGCGTGTTCTGCACTCGTTTTGCACAAAAAGCAGCAGCGGGGCGTGTGAATGATGTTATCAAACACCAATGATTGGTTCCAAATGAGCCATGCTGCTTTTTGGATCTTTTGATTTGCTTATAATGCACGCTGCCGATTAGGGCGCCTGTTTATACTCGATTCCAGCGGCAAGCTCCTCCCTCAACCGCCATGTCAGGTGAGCCCGATATGGTAAAATTGAGTCCATCCATTACCATAGAGTGTACAAAGGAACTGGGCTGTGTCTGAATCAGCGCACTTGCCCACTATTGAATATGCCAGTTGAGTAGCCTATACTTTTTAAAAAGCAAACTGTTAAGTAAGCAGCAATTCTGAAAATGGAGTGTTCTCAATGTCCCCGGATGATGAAGCACCCGCAAGTATGCGTGCTGAGTGAAAAAGAGCTTTCTGCCCATTGAATTCAATTGAGAAAATACAAGCTGATTTGACAACCAAAGAAAACCTAATTTTCGCCTGATCACCGAGACTGCAACCGTCCACAGAATAAACCAAGTTGGCCTGCAACCGTCCACAGAATAAACCAAGCTGGTTTATTTTCAACATTTATTTTTTGAGGACACGTTTCTTCAAACTGTTCCTCTACTATCTTCCTTGCGGCCGGACCCAAGTGGAGATCTGTGCGCCTCCACGTCGACCTGACTGGAAACGCATCTGGAGTCCAGGAGTCCATGCACCTGCCGGGACCTTGGTCCAGCTGACGAGCTGACATCACTTACGGAATCGGGACTGGCCTCCCTCTGTTACCACAAAATATAGTTTAGCGTGTCATTAACCCATAACACAAACTAACCTTTGTTAATGGTAGGACTGTTAGCTTCTATATTTAGCCGTCACATAATTATCATTTCCTCTGATTAAGATTAAGTCATAGAATATATTCCTCATGTTATATCAATTATTGTTACTATTATTCACATATTCGTAGTTGTAGTCAATAAAACATACAGTATGTCATTTTTACAACCCATTGTCATTTCTAGGTTATTTCACTAAGTTGAGCTCTACTGACGTATAGAATTCTAATTGAGTGTTAATTCATAAGTTAATTAATTAACTTAATTAATTCTGAATAAAAGTGACCAAACCTCACTACAGTAGCCTTCGACATTAATCTGTCTAACACAACGTTAAGTTACATTACAAGATCACCATAGTTCATAGTTACAAGATCACCATAGTTCATATAACACCCATTCTGGCCTAGAGCTAGAGCTGTTTTTAAAGGAGCTATATGTAACAAATTTACTGTACTAAATCATAAAATGACCATGATATGTCATCAGAGATTAAGGAAACATGCTAAGTCGAAATACTGGCTTCTCCGACAACAATGCTACAGCCAGTATGTTCTCCTTTGAAATTTCCATTCCAGGTCGTAACGTCTGTTTTTGTCCTGTGTGATTCACTATTCTCCGAGTTGACTCTACCCACTTCCCATTTTGACACCCCGGGTTGCCAGATATGAAACAAATTGGCACACAAACACAGCGCGCTGCAGCCATGGAAGCAAGCAAACAAACTGGATCAACTGAGATTGTACTAGATTCTACCCAACCTAAAAAGCCTTGCCCCAAAAAAGCTCCAAGACCAGAGCCATGTTAAAACACGGGTAAATCTTGGAGTTGCATTTGAAATATGGAGACAGCTTAGAGCCCAGAAGGATTTCAAGACGGATGTCGAGTTGGCTAATTTTCTCCTGAACAGGTAAGCATTGAGCTTCAGCTAATGTTAGCCAACCTTAGCTAATTTATCATGGCTACTAGCTAGTCAACTATCTTATCTAATGCAAACCAGATACCTGTTTTAGAAGAGTTTATTCAATTTTGTGACTGAATCAATGAATGTGTTCAAATTTCACTAGCGTTCGATTGCTAGGTAGATATTTTAGTGAAACGATGTGCGTCTAGGTAAGGTATTCTTTGTTTTGAGGCTAACGTTAGCTAGCAAGCTAGCTAAGGTTACATAGTTCAAACAAAAGAATTTTGTTGTCTTACATTTCAGAATAATGTTAGCCAAACACTGACATTTAGGGCACTGAGCTGGCTGAATTTCTCACTGCCACGATTTAAAACAGGAAGCAGTCCTGAGATCACAATTCAGTTCGCAAATGGGTTTAATGCAGTTATAGGCCTATAATGAAATAAAATCAGTCTTTCTCAACCTAGTGTAATTTCTGCCTGCATTAATGATTACAGCTCCAGAGTGTTTTTAAATGATCAGGGGAGCTTGATGTCGTAACCTATGTCATCCACTCTCACACCAGGAAAACAGTAGGCTTCACGTTAAAATCCATGAAACCACTGGCAACATTTACGTTCCGAACATATAATCGCCAGTTACAACTGCGTTCGTCGGAGACGGCAGTAATGATGAGCCAGATACATGCTTCCTAGCAGATGCTTTTAATCGAAGCGACGTACAGTATATGAATGCATACATTTAATCGTTATAACACTACCCAATTACTGTTACCGTATAGAATAATGTTGCTGAAAACGTTATTTTCATTTTATTTTTGCTTGACATTTTTCGCCTGTTTCTTGCGTGTGCTATACAGTCTCTGCCTCAACAGAGGGGAGTGGGTGGGGTTTAGAACGGAGGAGGAGACTTTTTTGATTGTAAACACAGGATTACAGCCAGGCTAAAAATCCTGCATAGTGTACCTTTAAGGTTCTTTTTTTAACATATAAGGCCTTGCATGGTCTTGCACCACATTTCCTATCTGAGCTAATTACACCATATACACCGGCAAGCCCTCTTTGCTCTCTCGATGAAGGTCTTCTGGTCATTCCTTCAGCAAATAAAAAATCAGTTGATCGCAGAGCATTTGCCTACCGTGCACCTTATCTCTGAAATAGCCTTCCATTACATGTTAAAAAAGCACGTTCAGTTGAAACATTTAAATCAAGACTAAAAACTTACCTTTATTCACTTAATTACAGCCTACCCTAGAACTGCATCCCTGTAACACTGGTGGCAGGTAGGGCTATTAGGGCCAGTAGCTATTTGAAATCCCTGGGGCTCTTGCCCCTCACCTACCCTGAGGCTCAGAACACTTTCTTTTTAGGTCATGGCCTACCCTGCTACTCTGTATAGCATGTAAAAATGGGGTGATCCCAAACGCGCTACAAGCCGGCTATATAAACAAGGAACTATAGGTGCTCAACAGAAGGACCAGTGAATAGAAAGAATACCAAACCCGGACTACTTCGCTAGGACTAACCCGAGATAAGGAGGACTGGAGCACACAGAGCTCAGAGCAAAACAAAATATTTTAATGCGACTGACGTTTCGACGTCAACGACGTCTTCTACAGAGTCAAATGGAAATGAAGCTTTCATTTGACTCTGAAGAAGACGTCGTTGACGTCGAAACGTCAGTCGCATTAAAATATTTTGTTTTGCTCTGAGCTCTGTGTGCTCCAGTCCTCCTTATCTCGGGTTAGTCCTAGCGAAGTAGTCCGGGTTTGGTATTCTTTCTACTCTGTATAGCATCTTTGTGTTTTAAATATTACATTTTAAATTTGATCTCTTAGATTGTTATTAAATTATATTTCTTTTCCTTTCTTTTTTTTCTTTAATGCATCTCTTTTCTGCATTATTTGTAAAGTGTATTGGGACCATGCTGCATGGTGATTCTGCACTTTAAATAAGAATTGATTGATTGATTGAACATTCTGTGAGGGAGGGGAAGGGGTCAGAGAGCCAGACGCAACTGTAAGGGGATCTAAAAGCTACCCACAAACGTGGAGTAACCACAAGTCAAAGAGACGAAATGGGATACACTAACAGAACAGGAAAAATAAACAGGGGGAAATAACATCCGGTGTATAAGCCAACAGAAAACAACCCAGAAAAGAAAATTAATACTGACTCGAAGACTCGAGCAGAAATAGACAGAAAGTGAAAGAAAACCTCCAGCTCAATAAAATACAAATGAGCTAAAACAAGGAGGAAAAGGAGAAAATTGTAACAAAGGTTACAGCCTCAAAGAGGACTGAAAGAAACCAGAGGACAGAACTTAGTTAGAGAAAGAAATCTAACTCTAAATCTAAGGAAGTTCCTGCGTATCTATAAAGACAGAAAAGATGAGCAGTCTTCCAAGTCCTATACCGCAATTACCAGCCAGAGTGTAAACAAAGCTTACACAAAAGCATAGAACAAAGAAGGCGCTGAGCTTAAGTAAGTAGTGGGTCTAGTTTTAGCTGTAAATTATGCTGGAACCGTATGGAATACATGATTGGTAAAATGGTCATCAAGGGTCTGAGGTATCAAACGAGCCTCTAACCATCACTCTGCTGCCAGATATGCAATAGATATGGATGGATCATTTTAAGGATTGTTTCTCCTGACAAATTTTTTTATTGAACTGAAAAATAAGTCAGGAGAAGAAACCCTTCAAGTTATCCATCCATATCTACTGTATTTCTGGCAGCAGAGTGATGATTTAAGGCTTGTTTGATACGTCAGACCCTTGATGACTTACAGCCATTTAGCCAATCATGTGTTCCATACTGTTCCAGTGTAATTTACAGCTAAATCTAGTCCCACCCCCCAATTCCCATAGAGATCCATTCAAATGCAGAGACATTATAGTGTCACTTGTAAGAGTACCATAAAATAAGATATCAAGAGTCTTTTGATGTTATTGGGTCACAGATATCAGGAAGTCATGGCATGCAAAGCCAAAGGATATGCGACCAAATATTAAAAGTTTAAAGGCACAGTCAACTTAGTGTATGTAAACTTCTGACCCACTGGAATTGTGATATAGTTAATTAAAAGTGAAATAATCTGTCTGTAAACAATTGTTGGAAAAATTATTGTGACGCTCTTCATTCCCGTCCCCGCTGTGCTCCTTGTTTTTACCTTTTCCCCCACGTGTCATGTTATGTTTTCATGTTTCCTGTTTGTTTCCCTCGTGCTGCGGGCTGGGCGTGGGTTTCTCCCTTTGTGTCACTTGCATTATCTCCGCCTATCCCATTCCTTTCCCCACCTGCATTCGTCACGCTCTCTGCTCTGTTAATCATTCTCACGCTGCACGCAATTAATACTCATTAACTCTCCTATATATTCTCCTGGTGTTCTTTGTCTTGTGCCAGTTCGTTAAGTCGCGTTGTTGAACTAACTCTTGTCTTGTCTTGCTTCGTGTCTTGTAATCTAGCCTTGTCTTGCCTTGCTTTGCTGCCTTAAGTCTTGCCTAGCTCAGCGTATTACGCTGCCTGTCTTGTTATGCCTTGCTGTCATTAACGCCTTGTTCTGCATTGCATGTTCGCCAGCCTGCATCTGTCCTAGCCCAGTCCATGCAGCCCCTGTCTCCCGCATCCCACTCCTCCTCTGCTACACCAGCCCTGGATTCCGCCACCATCCAGCCCCTTGCCTACTCCCACTCCTGTTCAACCCCCTGCTAACGCCATTCCAGGATCCAGTCCTGGCATTATATTCTCCCTATACTTCTGGAATTGTTGACGAAGTAATACATTATTGAATTCTTGAAATTCCTGTCTGAGAGTCGTGCGTTTGAGTCCAGTCCCTTCACGGAATCGTAACAATTACTTATGTCATGCACAAAATAGATGTCCAAACTGACTTGCCAACATTATAGTTTGCTAACATTAAATCTGTGGAGTGGTTAAAAATTAGTTTTAATGACTTCAACCTAAGTGTATGTAAACACCCGACTTCAAATGTATCTCAATTAATCAAATTAGAACAAATACCGCCTCCAAGAAGTGTAGCTCAAGGTTTGATAGTTTTTGGGTTGTGCTATTATTGTATTTTACAATATGTTTGGGCTGGTTAGCCTTTACCATAGATCCATTGCACGAGTTGTACAATCAAACTGAACATAATCACTTAAACAATACTGTAACAGGAGAACAATAGAAAAAAGATAAGGTGCACTCACATTATATGGGGATTTGTTGTATTTTGGATGCTGTATATAATGCTGAAAGAAATTATGTAAATAACAGGGTTTTACTTAGATAGATAGTACTCCACTAGAAAAGTGGAAATATTATATGTCTGTTATGGTGTATGTTATTGTGGGAAAAGATTCAGTGGGAAAAGAATTAACACGAGAACAGTTATATGGAGTGAAATTACATTACATTACATTCATTTAACAGACGCTTTTATCCAAAGCAACGTACAATAAGTGCATACAGAGACATCATCAAGATCACTACAGAACAGACAAGACAAAGCACATCCTTCCATTTCCATAATGTAGCAGCTATCCCTAGTAATGAACGTTGACTGTAGTTCACAGTAAGCTGTGGGTAAATCAGCAATACTACACTTCTATTCTAAATACTATTATAAACTATAATGAACAGACAGGAAAACACAGGGAACTAGTAAACACAGGGAACTGATATTCCTAGGTTAGAATATCAGTCAAGGTGGAGTCTGAAGAGGTGTGTCTTCAGGCCTCGACGGAATGCAGGCAGGGTTGGAGTAGAACGTAGGGGAATGGGAAGTTCATTCCACCACTGAGGAGCTAAGGTGGAAAAACTCTGCAGTCGGGACGAGCGAGAGCCTTTGACACGGAGGGGGGGAAGTGCCAGTCGCCCTGCTGTAGAAGAGCGTAGTGGTCGAGCAGGAACATAGTTCTGGATTAAGTCCTGCAGGTAGGCGGGGTCTGTCCTATTGGCTGCAGTGTAGGCCAGGGTCAGAACTTTGAACCTGATACTGGCTGCAACTGGCAGCCAGTGGAGTGACCTCAGCAGGGGGGTTACATGGGAAAATTTTGGGAGGTTGAACACAAGCCAGGCAGCTGCATTCTGGATCAGCTGAAGAGGCAGAATGGTGCAGCCCGGTAGGCTTGCGAGCAGGGAGTTGCAGTAGTCCAGGCGTGAGGTGACCATGGTCTGGACAAGAAGCTGGGTGGAGTAGGTGGTCAGGTACGGTCGAATCCTCCTGATGTTGTACAGGAGGAACCTGCAGGACCGAGCCGTCGCCCGAAATCTCTGTGGTGCCATTCAGGGATAGACAAATTCCTACCCAAGGTCCCTGAGGGAAGGGTGATAACAGACAACATGGGAACATCTATAAGAATTACAAAAGTACAATACAAAATACAATACAACTCTAATCTACAATGCAAACATTACAAAAGGTAAATAAATTAAAAGCATTTTAGTCTAAAACCATTAACATTTCGATCACATAAGCATTCCATATCATATCACACGCATACCCCCCCTTCCCCCGCGCACGTACACACCCGCACACACACACACACATACCCACACACACTCATGCATGCACACACACACATACATGCACGCACACACTCCCACATGCACACAACAAATCATTATAAAGCAACTAATGGTTGCAGTACTGTCTTTCTTTAAGCCATTTTCTGATACTAAATTTAAAACTCGTAAGTGTACTGCACTCCCTAATATTAGATGGCAAGATGTTCCACTGTTCAGATGCCTTAATTGAGAAAACTGTCTTGCCAAAACTCGTGGATCGAAATCCGACATAGCAGTCTCCCCTTGTGGAGGATCTGGTTGATCTTATACCATTTCTAGAATGTGTAACGCAATCTTTAAGTGGTGGTGGGGCCAGATCATGAAAAATCTTATAAAGCAGACAGACATTAGCCAAAAACAGAAAATTTTCAGATGTCAGTAAATTGTACTTCTTAATGATATTACAATGATGGTAAGAAGTGGGTTTTTTGTCCAGTACATTTAATGTCTGTTTATAGAGTTTATGGTTGCATTGCTGTACTACTTGCCTGAGACCAGGTCGTGACACAGTAGGAAAGGTGAGATAGTATCATAGAGTACATGTATAATTTTGCTGCATCTGTACTTAGTTGACTGCGAATAAATTTTAATTGAGCTAAGTTATATTTGACAGTCCTAACAATTCTTTTTATATGTTTCTTAAAAGTCAAATTACTATCAATAATGATACCTAAGTATTTAAATTGGTTGACCACTTCCAACCGCTGTCCTTTCACTACAATGTCAGGTGAAGGCACATAATTTTTTCTTTTCCAAAAGAACATACTAACAGTTTTAGAGGTATTCAATGTCAGGCAAGTGTTTGGCTGGTGTGTAGCCCATTAAAGGAATTGAGAACTGAAGAGGTAGAGGGGAAGTCAGTTCAGGGGCATTCAAGGGGAGGAGCTACGCGAGTCACAGTCACTAAGTGGGAACTAATAGGGTTAAAGATCAAGGCATGGCTACCAAGGACAGAGTGGTCCCCTGAATTATAAAAAAAAGAAAAAAAAGAAACATGGAGGCAAAGTTATTATAGTTTTAAGTTTTTCATTGAGTTTTTATTTTTATTAGTTTTTTTATTTCACTTTCTAATTTAGAGGGAGAGAAATTAAATATTTGTTTTGAATGTTTCAAATTACCCTATATGCAATCCAGATTACAGATCACAGATCAGGAAGAGGATCAGAAACTAAAACTAAAAAGAATTCATGGTAATTTTTATTTTATTTCAGTTAGTTTTGCAACACTACATTACAGTTTTAGTTTAGTTTTATTTTTAATTTTTATTTCAGTTAACTAAAATGTTTTTTTTAATTTTAGTTTCAGTTTCAGTTAACTGGAATAAGCTTGCATGGGTGAGCCTTTAAACCCAAGACCCAAGACAGCTCTCTCCTGCATGAGTGAGTTAATTCAAACAGACTATGGGCATACCATGAAAAACTGGAAAAGGTGAACAAGAGGTGGTCCCTTAGTATAGCCCGAGAAAGGAACTTTTGGGCTTCAATACCTGCAGTCAGTGGAAATAATTTTGTGTAGAAAGGAGAGTAAGGGCAAGTTGGGCCAGAAGGGAAAGTTGAGAACTCACAGAGTACATCTAAATCAATGGAAGAATGAGTCTTTCAGACGGAGAACGTCTGTGGAGAGGAAGGAGGAGCACCAGCTGAAGGCGGAGCCCCAACCAGTGTCATCAGAGCGACCACCAGACGAACGGTGGCCGGCGAATGGAGCCATTAAGGCTGCAGTCCTGTATCCCCTATTGAACAACATTGGGGAACAAGAGGATATGAGCCAGGGGCCTGAGACGACTATAAGGATGCGGCCAGAGTTAGTGAGAGTGAAAGGGACCCTGGAAGAACAAGGGAATTTGGAAACCGTTTTAATGAGATCAAAAGGTACAGCAGCATGCCCAGAGGAAGGAGAACCAGAGACAGCCCGGAGTGACAGCCGAGGAAACAAGGTAAATCCCGCAAATAGCACACCATGCCCACGCCTCCACACACCACATGGCAGCCCAGAGAAGCAGGGAATGACAAGTTGCAAGAAAGAGACAGTCCAGTCACCAGGGGGCATGCGAATCTGAATGGAGCAGCAAGCTAGAATGTGCCACCGGATATCAACAGGCAATGGAAGAAGCAGAGGGAGGTGTTGAGATGTGGGAAGAAGAAATGAAACCGAAAGGAGAATCAAGAAGAGCTGGAAGAGACCCAAGGAGAGGAGAATATGACATCAAAGGGAAAGTCAAACTAAGGCCCTTCCCAGCGATGAATCAAGCTCCTCTGATAGTGAAGACTCAGATGACAGTACAACAAGGAAGAAGAAAGTGACAAAGGAAATGCTGAAGCAAACAAGCATTCCTGCGTGAAGGAGGGTACTCGCAGCAACGAGTTCAAGAATTAAGGCAGGTCTACGATATCAGTAGTGATATCCAGAACAGTGCCAGCAAAATCCTCAGGAGTGGCAGAAGAAGAAGAGCACCTCATCGATACACCCCAGGGGAAGAAAGAGAGGAAGAGGATGAAGAAGAAACCTTCCTGGCCCCTTTGCAAGTCATACCCCAACCAGGGAGAGAACAGCCACTGACCCCACGGTCGTCAATGGACCTGGAGAACATAGTTAAGGATTTACCAAGAATAAGAATAACAAACGGAGCAGGGCCATGGATAGCGAAGGTAGAGATGAGAACTACCCACCTGCCCCTGTGCATGGAGGATGTTAAGCAGCTTCTAGCAAAATGTGTGGGGCACTAGGGCAGGGAAATAATGGAGCTAGTAGGCCTAAAAGGAGCTGTGGACACCCACAGGATAGACGGAGAATCATTCAAAAGATACAGACCAGGTGTTTGGGCTGCTTTGAGAGAGTTGTTTCCACATAAAGCAAACCTTGCAGAAATAACAGAACTAAAAGAAGGAGAGGACATCCATGATTTCATCAACAGAATGCAGAAGGCATGGAACACATATGAGAGAGCCATTTGATGCATCGCCAGGAACGTGGACAATGTTCTTTCACATGTTTTGTAAAGCATTGCCCGATCCAGTGAAAAAGGCCCTAAACAAGGTTGTGGGGCTTCCCCAGGAGAATTGGGATAAACAATGAGCCCATCATGTCCACCATGTGAGGCTGCACAGGGAGAATGTGAAGAACTCAGAAGGACAGAATAAATCTCTAAAGAAGAAGCTGTTACTTCTCCATATAGCCAAAAAGGAGAAAGAAGAACAGGGAACTCAAGCAGCAGTAATAACCCAGCAGATACAGGCACCCCCACCCTCACCCCAAGTCCAAGGAGGGCAGGGCCCATCCATCGAATGGGCAGGACCAAATTCCCAAGGGCCAGTGTCCCCATGGACAAACCAGGGTCAGTGGCTGCAGAAAGGAGACTGCTGGAAATGCGGGAGGATGGGACACTGGGCCAGAGACTGTTGGCCAGAGACTGTTGGACAGCAGTGCCACAAATGAACCACGAATTGGTGGACAATGCAGGCATATTCTCAAGAGGGAAAACATGCAACTTTTTAATAGATACTGGAGCGACCCACTCCTGTATTAGTCTGGATGGAGCACACTTGCCACTTACAACACATCATATCAAAGCAAAAAGATTTTCAGGGATAACACAAATTGTTCCATTCACCGAAGAGCAAAAACTGATAGTGGGGGAGCAACAAATTGCGGCAAGACTCCTATATACCCCTAACATACCCGTAAACGTGCTAGGAAGGGATCTGCTGTGCAAATTGAATGCCACCATTTCATGCACGCCTCAGGGGCTGATTTGCACTTTTCCTGGATCATCTGGACAATATGTGATGGACATGTTAAACAAGGAACAGGGCGACCCAGTAGTTCACTGGGGACAGTTACCACAGGAAAATTATTTGAATGAATATTGGAAGCTATGGACAAGAACATGCCCGGTACTGAAAGAAAGTATCAGTAAGACAGAAATGACAGATCAGCTCCACATGACCTTATTCTTCGACCCGACGGGAGAAGATGAAGAGTACACACAGGACTTCAAGGAGATAAACGGAAAACAGGGAGTGATACATGCAAGAGGCATGTACATAGGAAAAGAAGGGGTCGGGCTATGATAGCTCTGGGGGAGAAGAACTTACCAACAGAGCAATGGTACATGATGGGGGACACAGCAATTCCCCATTTAACGTTGGATATCAGGATTTGAAGCAAAAGACATTGGACCGATGGTAAAAAGAATGATGCAGCATCAGTACCTCCCTACTAACATACCCGTTAAATATTGTTGAATGGTGTCTGCCCCACAGATTGGTTTTTATCAGTGCCTAAGGACTCCACTATGCATGGAGAAACAAACACTGGATGTGGAAGCAATAATGACGCTCACAGAAGAACAAGAAGAGTACCTACAGGATGTCCCAAAAGAACTCTAGGCAAAAGGAGGGCACGACATTGGCCTCATGCGTTCAGCTGGACAGGTGAAGATAACTGATACCAGGCATGATGGGACCCTGAGTCCGACAATACCCCCTGAACAAGGATGCAGAGGAATGAATTAGCACCACTATACAAGACCTTCTGAAAGCTGGGGTGATATACCCTACAACCAGCCCATGCAACACACCAGTCTTACCAGTTAAGAAAACGGTAGGAAAATGGAGGATGGTACAAGACCTCAGACTACTCAATAACTAAGTAATTGCAGGCTACCCAATTGTACCCGATCCCTCAACCATATTAACTAACATCCCAAGTGATACAACCCACTACACAGTTATAGACTTATGTTCAGCGTTTTTCTCAATTCCAGTGCACCACGAGTTCCAGTATTTGTTTGCATTCACATACAGAGGGCAACAGTACACTTATCAAAGACTGCCTCAGGGATATGTAGAATCCCCTAGGCTGTTCAATCGAATGGTCAGAAATTACCTAGCGGACTTTGCGCCAAAGGGGGGAACCACTCTCATCCTGTACGTGGACAACCTTCTCCTATGCAGCCCAAGTATGACTGCATGCAAAGAGGACAGTAAGAGGCTGTTACAAGAACTGGCACTAGAAGGCTACAAAGTATCCAAGTCAAAGTTACAGTTTTGCCAAGAACGAGTACAGTACCTGGGTCATACTCTTAAGAAAGGGAACAAAAGTATTTCTGCAGGACAAATTGAAGCAATCATGAAGGTGCCCAGACCGAGAACGGTGAAAGAAATGCGGAGATTCCTAGGAAAGACAGGATACTGCAGGCAATGTATTTGTGACTATGCGGAAATGGCAAGGCCACTAAGAGATTTGTGCCTAAATAAAGCAGGAAGACACCAAATTGAGTGGTTCCCAGGGACAGAATCAGCTTTCACTGGACTTAAGTAAGCATTACAAACACAAACAACTCTGGGACTCCAAGACTACAACAAACAGTTCCACCTGTTCTGTGCAGAGAAAGAGGGGTTTGCTACAGCAGTACTGACTCAAAAAGAGCAAGAAAGACACAAACCCATTGCCTATTACAGTACAAGACTAGATGCAATAGAAAGAGGACTCCACACATGTGAGAAAGGACTGGCAGCAGTCGCCTTTGCAGTAGAGAAGGCAACGCCAATAACAGCAGGGCATGAAGTTACCCTGTATGTTTCACATGCAGTAGAAGCACTACTCAGTAGAGGGAAATCGTCCCTAACTCACCGGAGAGTATCAGGATATGAGATCCTGCTCACACAGCCAGGATTGACCATTGTCAGATGCAAAGCATCTGAACCCAGCGGAATTAATGATGACTCCAGAAGAAGGCTAACCACATGAATCCTAAAGAGTGGTGGAAGCAGAAGCAAGAGCAAGACAAGACCTGCACCATGAACCACTGATGGCTCCAGACCACGTGTTCTTTGTGGACGGTTCATCATCCATTGATCGCCTCACAGGAAAAAGGAGAGCCAGATATGCTATAGTACAACAAGAAGGGCCATGGACATATCAAACGATCGAAGAATCAGCTCTAAGCCCAGGGACAAGCGCCCAACAAGCAGAACTGGTAGCCCTAGCAAGAGCCTGCAGAAGGGGTTGGTGACCCCTGGACAAACCGGACAAACCCCTCGACAAACAAATTTACCCATTTGGTAATGGACTATGTAGATATGATCGATCGTGCGGAAGGCAAAAGATATTGTCTTGATTGATGGTAATCATATTAGTAATCATTGATAGATTTTCAAGATGGGTAGAAGCATTCCCCACTGCGCATGCAGATTCTAAAACTGTAGCTAAAGCCTTGGCGAGATAAATTTTCACCAGATTCGGGGTCTGTCAGACCCTGAGCAGCGACAATGGTTCACATTTTACATCTGACATGATAGCAGACGTTTGTAAAATGACAAGTATACAGCAGAAATTTTTATGTGTGTACCATCCCCAGGCAGCGGGTATAGTAGAGAGATGCAATGGAACACTAAAAACGTAATTACAGAAAATATGTAGGCAAACAGGGATGAGATGGGTACAAGGTCTACCATTAGCACTCATGGCCATGAGAAATAGTCGGAATAGATTTACCCATTTGACACCCCATGAGATGGTAACAGGAAGAGTAATGCTAATCCCCACAATAAGACCGGAAAGTAGGGAAATAGGTCTGGAAGCACTAGAAGAAGAACTCCTTAAGTACCTGAAGAGACTAACCCAGGCTGTGAGGTCTGTCTATTCTCAGGCGAAGCAGTCGAAGACCTAGAGCTATTGGTGAATCCAGGGGAGTGGGTCTATGTGAAGAAGTTAAAAGAAAGTGGAAGCAACCCAGACAAACAGGACCCTATCAGGTAATATTAGCCACTCCAATACCTTAGTCCCTGACATTACGGATAATCTGACTAGCGTAATACATGCCTTAAGGAACATTAAAGACGCATTCAGACTATCGGCAAGTGCTGGATCCTCCGCAATGGGATGGCTGGGGACTCTGATGCCTGTAGTTATAGTAGTTGTGATAGCCTTCTGGGCCCAGTTGTTCAGAAGTAATCTGATCGGATTTCGGCTATCGGATTGGACTAAATCTTGAAAATGGGTTGTTCAAAAGAAAAAAAGGATTCTGAAATCGGATTAGATCACGTAATCCAGTCTTGGTTTTGATCTGGATCAAACCTTCAGTATGTGTTGTTCAAAACATTTTAGTAGGATTGGGATACCTTTGATCCAAAAAATCTGGATTATCCTGATCCCAGCAGAAGGGTGGATTCAGGGTGCATTTCAGGAACAAAATGTAATAAACCTTTAAAATTGGTTAAATAATACAACATTTGTATCATGTAGTATATATACATTTATTTATATTTTGCACTTGATTTGATTAACCGTTACAGTGATAAAGTAGATAAAGTAGACATTAGGCTACCTATTAAGCCTTTCAGTACAATAAAGAAAAAAAAAAAGGATTTGGTCCCCATAAAAAAATCCCACAAACAGCTGTCAATATCAAAAGAATTATATCTTTAATTTTAATTGTCATTTATCACTGTATATTAATTACAATGACACAATCATCAGAGATGAACCAGTCAAAAGTAGTTTCTAACAATTGCATCAATTACATCCATAAACGTTCTTTATTTTGTTAACTATCGGACATTTAGCCTTTTTATGATTTAAAACACGTGAATTAAAAATACGCACAACGTATTTGTGAATAATGTATATTTGTTTGTTTTTATTTATTTGTTATGGGTCAGATGAGGGGTCTGACTGTTTAAAAGAAATTGAAAATGGAAGGGGATCTTTGTATTGCTTTATTGTGCTGTTTTCTGCCTCTTCAAATAAAAACACAAAGTGACCCCACACTGGCTATTCTACCTGTTGTTCTTTACATAGCTAGTAGCCTACATTGTGATATGTAGTCCCATTTGGAGCACTGGTAATCCGGATTTGGTAATCTTGAAAAGTTTGTATCTGGATCAGGGTGATCCAATTCAATGTTGCTTTGAAAAACTGGCACAAAAGTAAGATGGATTACCTGATCCTGGATAGCAAAACATGGGATTTCCAAATCCGGATCATTCTGATCCAGATTAAACTTTTTGAACAACTGGGCCCTGAGGATGCAGAGTAATCTTGCCTTGTATTAAAGCTATGATGTCTAAGTGGCTGGGAGCAAGAATGGGGGAAGCAGGAATGATGATCCAGAAGGAAGAAGTCGTGGAAACACCGGTGGGATATGAGGTGGTTGAACTCATAAACTCATACACAATCCATCAGGTGATCCCATTGAAAGTAAAGAAGTTTTGATGAAACGGGCTGGGGCAGTCCACCAAATGGTCTTAGGAATACCTCGGAGACGCACCGTATGGGAACCATCCATTCACCAGGTGTTCCAGATGGGAGATGGGTCATACACGAACAAACACGGGGAAAAATGCAAAAAGAAAGGAGGGCTGCTGAACTGTCCATATGGAAATCCTTTATGCGAATAGGGAGTGAAGGGAGGAGCAGGATGAAAATGCGTGAGAATGAAATTTGGAGACGAATGGTGTAATCGGATAGATTGGGAGAATTATTTCATGCCAGGGCTGTTGGAGGAAGATGAAGAGTAAGAGGAGTATCCCCCATACGCATGATCACACATATCACATATACCGACTACAGTACACAAAGAAAAGAACTCAAAGGGGACATAATAAACCCCCAACTGACTAAAAGCCCTTAAAGGATAGATAAACCAGACACATAAATAGATTAAGGAAAAGGGCGAAGAAGGTAGGAGACACCTGAGTGAAGTGCTAGTAACCTCTCCTCAGGCTCCTCAGGTCATGGGCTCCTAAAAAGAGGAAGAAGACATTACAAGTATAATCCAATTATTTTTATATAATCTTTGTATAATTATAGTAAATCAAATCAGATAATCACAAAATACAGTAGCCTTTTGATTTTGGATATTTACTTTTCGATATATCCTCTGTTAATTAGAGGAAGTATTAACTCAGTTAAAGTACAAACTATGCATGAAACTAATCCACCACCAATGTTTATTTTTCATATATTATAAAATTGAAATGTCATAACTCCACCAGGTGAAACATCAACTAGGGAGTGTGAGACCATATGGTCTCAAAGGGGGGAATATGTGGAAATAAGCTTTTTTGTGAAGCTGTGTAGGCCCAAAGAAAACCAAAAATGACTCATATAAATAATAAAATAAATACAGTCTTAGGTTTAGTGAAATGTCGGGGGGGTGAGAGGCCTTGGAGGAGTCCTCCGTGCTATCAACTTGGGAGACATCTAGAATCCCCATCAAAACAGGAATGTGTCCCTCTATTGTTTACAAGAGTTGTACTCATAACAATGAATAAGATAGATGCTGACCGAACAAGTGGGAAAATAAGAAAAAATAAGAGAAATTAAGGGAAATAACATGGTCTGATTAACAGGCACATGAGGATAAATCACAAACAATTTTATTTGGTAGATTGTCGTGGAATTTTCCCTTTTACACACAGTGAGCAAGTCTGTCCCAACAGAATAACAACAAAACCGTATATTGATATAGAATAAGACTTTAGTTTATTTTCAGATAAACCAGAATGAGAGAGTCTCTATCAGAACTCTCTGACTTGAAAACAGAATACAGAAGACATGTATACACACTCCTTACTGATTTGCCACAAGGGGCGGATTAATAAAATAATACAGAAAGACAGAGGTGTTAAATTTTCCGGTGTTTAGACTATAGATAACCCTCAGCCTTGCCACCGAGTCAGGAATGTTAAAAAAAAACATCTATCTCACAGACTGCCTGTCTCTTGCAGAAATGAAAGATAAAGACACAGAGGAGAGACACAGAGAAAGCCTGCCTGAGGCTAACTCAGCGTTTTTGCATGGAGTATATGTTTAATTACTTAATTTAATGTAATTGATCTACTAATAATAAAAACTATAATAAATGTTTTATAATAATCATGTGATTGTCTCTATGTTAATACACACATATTGTAAAACAGAAAATTCCTTCACATAGATCAAGAGTGCCCCCAAGCGCATAGGGTAGGAACTGGTTATATGACGTTTATTTTTCGACTAATTTGTTATTGGATAAAATAAGATATGACAAAAGGGTGTCACCGCATATTATTAGTGTATTAGTTAGGTAGAGGAGGAGTTATGATATTATACAAACTAATGTTTGTTTTTGTTCGGGGAACTCCTAATCCTCTGCGCAGGGTAAAGGATCTCCCATTGGCATCAACATTTAATAAAAGGTTAAACTGAATAGAAGACTCTGCTATTTCCTTCATCTTCATCTTGAGAATTCTCCAGCTCAAAACCCATCTCAAATTGAACATAATGAGGAGAGAGTAAAGGACTTCCCTCCGCGCACCCCACGGCCCACTCACCTACTAGCCACAATACGACGGACATTGTACACTGGCTGGCCCTCGATAAGTTGAGACAGAGGTGGAGCCTCATCTGACGGGGCCAACAGTCTAATGAACACTGGCTTAAGGCGAGAGACATGAAATGTGGGGTGAACCCTCATGGACCGAGGGAGCTGAAGGCGAACCGTGACCGGGTTAATATTCCAGATTATTTTAAAAGGTCCTATAAATCGTGGGGCGAGCTTACAAGACTCAACTCGTAACGGGTCTCGTGTAGAAAGCCACACCCGTTGACCCACATGATAGGACGGCGAAGCCTGTTGGCGAGCCTCTTCTGATTGGCCACAGTGCGCAGAAGAGAAGCCCGAACTCTCCTCCAGGTGGTACGACACCGTCGAATGAAGAGTGTGGCAGATGTCACCCCTATGTCCCCTTCCAGTTCACGGAACAAGGGAGGCTGGTAGCCGACTTGAGCCTTGAACGGGGAGAGACCCATGGACGCATTACGCAATGTGTTGTGTGCGTATTCCGCCCACGCAAGATGTCTACTCCATGTAGTAGGATTTGCAGAAGCCAGACAGCGGAGGATACTCGCCATAGATTGGTTGGTGCGCTTAGTCTGCCCATTAGTCTGAAGGCAGTTTAGGCAGCGGAATGAAATGGGCAGCTTTCGAGAACCGGTCCACAATAACCAGGATCACTGTGTGCCCGTCGGATGGTGGCAGACCGGTCACGAAATCAAGAGCTATGTGGCTCCATGGTCGACTCAGGATGGGCAAAGGACGTAAGAGCCCGGATGGCGAGAGCTGTGACCCTTTATTATGGGCACAGACTGAACAGGCCGAAACAAACTCTCGCACATCCTTTTCCTTCCCAGGCCACCAAAATCGTCTAGCTAAGAAGTCCTTGGTGCGGTGGATGCCCGGATGACCCACAAGACAGGAGGAATGCCTCCATTGCAGTACCTGGGCCCATACTCTGGAGGGTACATACAGGCAATTAGGAGGCCCTCCACCCGGATCTGGCTCCAGTCGCTGGGCCCCTAGCACAAGGGACTCTATGTTCCACGTGACTGGGGTCAAAATCTGAGCAGTGGGAACAATAGGCTCGGAAGGACGTTCGTCTTCGGACTGATCAAAGATCCGGGAAAGCGCATTAGGCGATGTATGTTATGCTTATTATATATATACTGTATGTCACTATTCTGAAATAAATGTATTCTGTTGCTAATTTCTGAATGATACAGCTTCTTTGTCAATTCGAACTTTAAACCATGGATGTGCAGGGAATATTTTTTGAGATATTGACATTTAAATAAAACTAGTAGAAACCAGGTGTAAGTTGCCTCTGGAGGGCCAAAGTAAATAGAGTTAACACAAAATTTAAACATGAAAAGAATAGTGACCAGCGGGCTTGCCGCAAATTGCGTCCTGAATATATTCGAGGTTTTTATGATGAGTCCAGACAGTGAAGGGATGCTCGGCCCCCTCGAGCTAATGTCGCCACTCTTCAAGCGCCAATTTCACCGACAAAAGGTCCCGGTCCCCTACGTCATAAATTCTCTTGGCCAGTGTCAGGCCCTGAGAAAAATAGGCACACAGATGCAATTTCTGGTCTAGGGACTGTATAGCCATCAGAACATCAGATGAAGGCCGACTGGCCAAACGTTAACATTGTGGATTGAAGGCCAAAATAAATGGTGAAATTGAGGAACTGTCCCTGTCCTTTTTTAAAGTGGTGAGTGCTACCATACATCTTTGGATGTGTTTTTTGATGTATATGGTTTTTGGTTTAGCACCACAACAGGAGTCTCTTTCTGGGAAGGCGCGTCCAACTCTTCTATTGTATTACAATATGACCGTCGCAGTACTTTGAAAAATGTTCTCTTTTGGTCCTATCTTGTTCACAGAAGAACGTTACAATATGACTGTCACAGTACTTTGATAAACATTCTCTGAAATTGAGGAACTGTCCCTGTCCTTTTTTAAAGTGGTGAGTGCTACCATACATCTTTGGATGTGTTTTTTGATGTATATGGTTTTTGGTTTAGCACCACAACAGGAGTCTCTTTCTGGGAAGGCGCGTCCAACTCTTCTATTGTATTACAATATGACCGTCGCAGTACTTTGAAAAATGTTCTCTTTTGGTCCTATCTTGTTCACAGAAGAACGTTACAATATGACTGTCACAGTACTTTGATAAACATTCTCTGAAATTGAGGAACTGTCCCTGTCCTTTTTAAAGTGGTGAGTGCTACCATACATCTTTGGATGTGTTTTTTGACAATATAGCCCCTACTCCCAACTCAGAGGCATCAACCTCTACCACAAAGGGGAGTGAAGGGTTGGGTGTGATCAGGATGGGCTCGGAGCTAAACCTCTTTTTTAACTCTGTGAAAGCTGCCTCAGCTTTCGGAGTCCACTGGAACCACGAAAGTGCCGTTTTCTTTGTCAGAGCTGTGATAGGTGCGACCACTGCACTAGAATTGCGAATAAAACACCGGTAAAAAGCGCTGCAAAGTGAAACAAAACTCATATCAAGCTCAATAAAATACAAATGAGCTAAAACAAGGAGGAAAAGGAGAAAAAGGTAACAAAGGTTACAGCCTCAAAGAGGACTGAAAGAAAACCGAGGACAGAACTTAGAGAAAGAAACAAAAAAAAAGAAAGTCCTAAAGAACTAATCCTAAACTCTAAATCTAAGAAAGTTCCTGCGTATCTTTAAAGACAGTCTTTAAAGACTTGGCAGTCTTCCAAATCCTATACCACAATTACTGGCCAGAGCGTAAACAAAGCTTACACAAAAGCGCGGAACAAAGAAGGCGCTGAGCTTAAGTAGCCAGCACTTGAACACCTGAAACCAATAACCATAATTAGTCATGGAAAGCGGAAAAAACAACAGGAGTTCCCTCTCGCAGCCCACCTGCAGAAAAGAAAAAGCAGGCTGCAAAACCATGACACATTCCAGGGAGGCTATGTAAAATAGGCTACAATTTTCACTGTAGCCATTTCCATTGCGATTTCTCTATTATTATTAGCCGTGCAAGGACTTGAAAAAGTGGTTGGGATCACCGATACTGCAATACCACAGGCGGTAAATAAACAAGTAAAATAAACAAGCAGGTACAATAATCATTATTTAAGTATGTGAATCAGTGACGTAGCTACATGATCAGCTCGGGTGGGCAAATTAGGTCAGCAGGGGGCCCTAATATATGTCACTTTTGAATTTAATTTATAACGCTAGTCAATCAAAAGTTTAAAAAGTTTATAGACCCTATGTCAGCATTGCGGTGAGCCAGAGACATATGCTGCCTTCAAGTGTTGTCGGAATTATCGGAAATAGAAGTTTCCAACACTTGAACTAACCTCAAAGTCGTAATTACAAGCGGGAAAGTCGGAGATAATTTTGCTTCCCGAGTTGTGACGTTTCATTACTGACCTTTTACCTCTCTATCCTTCAAGTCAATCAATCAATCAGTTTTTATTTAAAGTGCAGAATCACCATGCAGCATGGTCCCAATACACTTTACAAATAATGCAGAAAAGAGATGCATTAAAGAAAAAAAAAAGAAAAGAAATATAATTTTTTTTTAAAAAGAGATCAAATTTAAAATGTAATATTTAAAACACAAAGACGCTATACAGAGTAGCAGGATAGGCCATGACCTAAAAAGAAAGTGCTCTGAGCTGCAGGGTAGGGGAGGGGTAAGCTACTGGCCCTACTAGCCCTACCTGCCACCACTGTTACAGGGATGCAGTTCTAGGGTAGGCTGAAATGAAGTGAATAAAGGTAAGTTTTTAGTCTTGATTTAAATGTTTCAACTGAATGTGCTTTTTTAACATGTAATGGAAGGCTATTCCAGAGATGAGGTGCATGGTAGGTAAATGCTCTGTGACCAACTGATTTTTTATTTGCTGAAGGAATGACCAGAAGACCAGCATCGAGAGAGCAAAGTGGGCGTGCCAGTGTATATGGTGTAATTGGCTCAGATAGGTAATGTGGTGCAAGACCATGCAAGGCCTTATATGTTAAAAGAAGAACCTTAAAATCAGCTCTAGCTTGTATTGGTAACCAGTAAAGAGAGGCCAGAATGGGTGTTATATGTTCAAATTTTTTAGTTTTTGTCAGGATTCTAGCTGCAGTATTCTGAACAAGCTGAACACTTCTAGTAGCACAACTAGGAAGACTAGAGAAAAGGGCATTACAATAATCCAGTCTAGAAGATACATATGCATGTATTAAGGTTTCAGCATCACGCAATGAAAGAATAGGTCGGATTTTAGCGATATTACTAATATGAAAAGATGCTATCTTGGTAATGGCCTTGATATGAGGCTGGAATGTCAGACGAGAATCAAAATTCACTCCAAGGTTTTTGATAGTCTGACTTTCAGAATTACAGCCATCAATGTTAACACTCAAATTCTCAAAAAAGTGTCCATGTTTGGCTGGTCTAACAACTAATAACTCTGTTTTATCAGCATTTAACAGCAGAAAGTTCATACCCATCCATTTTTTAATTTCTCATACACATGCCTCTAAATTTAGGAGTTGGGAAAGGTCATTTGGCTTTACAGGTACATATAGCTGCGTATCATCAGCGTAGCAATGAAATTTAACACCATATTTGCAAATGATGTCACCAAGGGGAAGCATATAGATAGAAAAAAGCAAAGGGCCAAGGACCGATCCCTGTGGTGCACTAAACTTTACTTCAGAAAATTCAAAGATTGTATCATTGTAAATTACACGTTGAGTTCTATTTGATACATAAGAATGAAACCAAGAAAGCAACGTCCCCTGTAAGCCAATATGCTTCTCCAGATGGCTGAGAAGTATGCTAACGGTGTCAAAAGCTGCACTCAGGTCAAGAAGCAGCAACAATGATGTTAAGTTAGAATCAACAGTAAACAGTAGATCATTGATTACTCTGGTCAAGGCGGTTTCAGTAGAATGACGGGACCGAAAGCCAGATTGAAATTTATCGTAAAGATTATTATTACTGTCTCCTGAAACACTGACAAGGTAGAAAGCTAATTTAGTGAATAGCAATTGAAATTGTGATTACTATGCTATAGGAAATTTCATACATAGGCTGTCGGTTACTGCATCCAAATGCAGTTAGTTTTCTTTCGTTTTCCAACCTTGTTCACTGCAATCTTTGCTTTCAAACATTCAAACCATACATTCAAAGTCATATGGACAACACAGTTTTGCGCTAAAAGTTTATTAATGTTAACACACACAGCACAATAGCCTACAGAACAAGTATGAATTCAGAACATCTGATTCACCTACGATTGTCTGTAGAATAGGAATCAACTGCTTAAATATCAGGAATATTAACTGACATTGCAAAAAATTTATATATTTTCATTTTGATGCATAAACTATAAATAGCCTTGTGTTCGTAGCGAAAATGGAACCCCTTCACATCACAAAAATGTCATCAATGCGCACCCAGATGTTAAAAATCTAGTTCAGTAAAAATCGCTTTTTAAAAAGATTTGCAGAATAACATGACGAGTTAAATACGTAAAAACGTTTAGACCAAATGCATTCCAAATATGTTGCTCAATCAAATAAGCCTCTTGTACATTTACTCGTCAAAGGCAACCTGAAGCTGAATTCCTATTCATTTCTGAGGTCCGAGGTCTGCATATTTTTCCAGAATTGATGATGGAAGTACCCCCTGAGCTGGCCGTCTCGCTCTTTTGGTCTCTGTGAAACTGTGAAAGAGTGCAGTTGGTCTGAGTCACAGTGCCTGCATCCATCAAAGTAATGGATAGCTCATAGCCATCATTCTGAGCGGAGTGTGGACCATTGATTTTATCTCTAATTGAATCAATCTTATTTGTGAAGAATTTCAGAAAATCATCAGCATTGAATGAAGAGCTATTGGCAGGGGCATTCTGTGTGAGTTTAATAACAGTATCAAACAGAAACCGAGGATTATTTTTATTAATATTAAGTTAGAAAAATATGCTGTCCTAGCAGCTGAGAGTGCACGTTTATACTTCTTAAAGCTCTCGACCCAGGTAAGGCGAGAAATCTCTTGTTTTGTCATACGTCACCTGCGTTCAAGATTTCTGCAAATCTGTTTCAGTACACGGGTGTCCTTTGAAAACCATGGCATTGATTTCATCCTGGTGCGTTTTCTTGTTGTAAGAGGAGCGACAGAGTCAAGCATTTTAAGCAAGGCACTATTCAGGTTGTCTGTGAGATTATTAAGGGAATCAGAATTTGTACTACAGGAGTCAAGTACATCAGGTAAACACTCAGCCAGGATAGACTTAGCATTGCTGTCAATACGGCAATAAGTATATGTATCAGGCCCAGATTTACACCGCTCCTAAGGGGAGGGATAAGTGCTCCTCGGAAGCTCATATTTCCCAGTTGCCAAGTCGAAATGGCAGAAAATATGATAGATTCACATATAACAATGCAACCAGGCAGTGCAGCAAAACAGATTATCATGTTAATGGTAACGCGCACACAGCACACAACCATTTACTAAAATATACTTTAATATATCATAAATGGCTCTCCTCATATGTTTCCTTTCCTCTTCTTTCTCATGCAGAAAGTGATAGGCTCTCCGTGTATTTTTTTATTTGTAAAGGATCAAAAGAAACATTTACTATAGACATCCATGTTTGCTGGTAGGCCAATTCCGACTTCGGAGCATGTTAATGTGTCAACATCGTAATTACGATCTGGCAACTGGGAAATAGGAGCTTCTGAGGAGCACTTGAAGGCAGCAATAGCCTACAGAAATAGCCTAACTCATCTCTCTAAAATGCTGATATAACATTAATCACTTCAGGCAAATAATACACTCAGTATCAATAGTGGGCTAATTAATGTCTGCAGATAAAGATTTACAACAAAAAATGTTTTATTATTCTGACAAAAACAAATCGATTTGCGTGCGTTGAACTCGTCATCTTATTCGGCGAATGTTTCTGTCCACACAAAACAAAATTGTTAATTTTGAGATGGTATAGGCCATTTATGTAGGCTAGTAGGGCTAGACTACATTTATCCTACGTCAAAAAATGAAGTTCATTCATTGCGTTTCCTTGTCTACGTGGCCGTGGTCGTTCTTACAGGTCAATTCTTCGTTCTTTTGCCCTGGCAAACTTGTTGATTAGTACGTTCTCCAAATTGAGACAGTCTCAACTTGAGCCCTCCTTGGGTTGATTATGCTTAAAAAAGAAGTTAGTTAGTGGTACACACGTTAATGCATCTTTTGTTTTCTCCCACTGTTCTTTTTGTTTACGTTTCGTATACAACAAGATTTATGTTTCTCCATTTGCGTTTCTCAGGGTGGACATTGAGATTGGGCCATTGAGAAACACCCAAGGATTGTACTCCGATTGCGTTTTAATTTAACAGTAATTTGACTTACTTAAAGTCCTCCTAACTAGCTGGCCATATACGTTAGCTAGCTACTGTGATTGCCCAGCTGCAACAGCTAGGTCCTAATAGCAGCTAGTTTAACTAGAACGTTTTATTTTGTAAGCAAACGGCAGCTAGCCATAGACTGTAAATGGTGGGTATTCATTTTTTTTAATAAGAGGTTCAGGCGGGTATTATGAACAATAGCCAAACGTTATTAGGCTAAGTTATTTGGTTGTTTAGGCCTATATACGGTCTATGGAACGAGCAAAACTTAACCGGACATTTCTACCCCTGGATAGATTTTTTTCAGTCCCAAAATTAAGAAAATGTGCAGGGAATAGAGCATATCCAGTCAAGGTGTTATCGGTATGTTTGTACTGACTCAATATGGGGATGTTTAAAATAAAACCAATAATTTATCGGAAAAGAAATTAATAGAGTTTGTGCGTTTGTAAATGTTTGCAATGTTTGTGATTAGGTGACAGGATGCAGATGACAGTTAATGCCAGCTACGATGTAATGTAGCCTACTATGCTTTAGCTACTGTGTGCACCAGAGGAGGTTTCTCTAAGACAACAGGTGAAGCAGTGCTTCACCTAAAAAAATAAAAGAACATGCATAGCACACACAACACATCTTTATTTAATATTGAATTATCATCACAACTACCATTTCCCTTGTGAAGCTAAAAAAAAAAAGTGCCTCGATTCAAAAATGTGCCTTGTATCGTGAAAAACAGCGCCACCCCTAGACTTTTAAAAGGAACTTCAGTGAAGCACTGCTTACTAGACCATTGGAAATCAGTGGGGGACTTTATAAAATATGATTGGATAATTGTGGATTATGACGCATTTTTTTAGCCCACCCATGAAGCACTGCCTCACTAATGTATTTCAATCATGCGTGTTCTTGTGCGCGTTCTCGTCCTGATGATTGACATAATGTCTAACCATACAGAACAGGAGTTCATTTGTCCAGCAAGATATAATCATCCTACCCGCCAATTTTCCCTGTTGGTAGTAGAGACGTTAGTGTGTTACTGTATTGGAGAGAGAGAGAGAGAGCGATTTATTAAATTTATTAAATTTTTATGGTTGTGGCGTTGTCAGCGGTGATTATATTGTAAATAGTAAAAAATTGTATCGGTGTTGTAGCGTTATCTTTTTTGTCATTAAGCGATCTCAATATTTTTTTTGACCTCAGCTAGCTAGCTAGCTAGCTAATTGCTAACGTGATTTAGCTAGCTGACGTTAGCCAAAACTAGCTCACTTTTTGAAAAGGTAGCTTTTTCCATTTAATTTGGCTCCAGTTGGAAGAAAATGGAATCTGCGAATGTAACGTCAAACATCCTGGATCGGATTCTGCGGGATTCTTTTCAGTCGTTAAACTACGAAGAAAAACTGCGAGTGAAGGCCGAGGGAAGACCGAAGCCTCCTATCAATTTAGTCCAGCGAGTGGGCTCGGTGAGTCGGAGTTTTAAAGTACCACGGTATGACAAGGTGGAGTGGCTAACTGGTAGCTTGCTAATGAACCGTCTGTATTGCTGGCCATTTGTTCAAGTGTGCTGCTGCAGGAGATTTATGTTCAAAGTTTGCGAGAGATGGCTTTGAGGATTTACGTAATTTCGACAGGTCTGTTAAGATTCATGGGAAATCGAAGGAGCATGTCAGTGCAACCGTGCAGTTGAGTCTTTTGGGAAATGTGAGAATCGAGCATTTAATTGATGAAGGTGCACGTATCCAATTAGCAAAGCACAATGAAATGGTGCGGAAAAATCGTGACATTGGTTGATGCGATTGCATTCTTGGGTCGTCAGGAGCTGGCATTTAGGGGGCATGACGAGAGTGAAAATTCTGATAACAGAGGAAACTACAGGGAGTTGACTGAAATGCTTTCTCGCTATGATGACGTTCTGGCTGCACACTTGAAATCGTCCACTGTGTTCTCTGGCATGTCTAAGACGATTCAAAATGATCTGATCGAAGCTATTGCAGCTACGATGCAGGAGGAAATCAAGAGTGAAGTAACCGCTGCTCCTTTTTTTGCGTGGCAAATAGATGAGACGACCGACATCTCTTGCAAAGCTCAGTTGTCCATAATTCTGCGTTATGTCGATGCTGCGGGAATAATTCAAGAGCGTTTCATTTGGGTTCTTCGACGTGTCATCAGGCAGGGATGCAGAGTCGGTTTTTAAGTTTGTGGATTTAGAGATGGCTGGTTATGACTACAAGCAGAAACTCACAAGCAGTACAAATTGTACACTTAAGTTGATATTTAAATTTTAATTAAATAACATTTAAACTGCCTATGAAATGTTTTTGCCCAGTATTTGCACTTAAAATATGCAATTGCACTTGAGATACTCTGCATATTTACTCTTGAAAAACTGCTGAATAAATATGTTAAATGTATATTGTCTTTGTTTTCATTTTAATTTACCCAATTCAAATATTGTCTGTTTTTTTCATAGGTGTGGTGAAATGACAGTTAAAATGTCAACTTTACAGAAGTGTAAATCTACAGTAAATTGCTACTACTAATTCTACAGCAGCATATCACAGTAATTCCATGGTCAGGTTGACTGAAATTGCAGCACACAGTTATCATTTCATAAAGATTTACTGATAATACGATACGGAAATTACTGTGAAAGTAATGCAATTAGTAGCCAGAAATTTACTGTAAATTTAAAGTGAACTATTTTACAGTGTGTATTTTACAGTGGGGGGGGTGTATTTGGGGTTTGCTTCACCAAAAATTTTGGTCAGCAGCCGCCACTGGTGTGCACCCACTAACCTACAATGCCGATTTTATCTGGAACAGTTTTCAGAATGGGGTCTCATCGGATGCTGCGAGAAACTGTGGCAGACAGCTCTGCTTATAACTGTACATTAATGCTAACGTAGCTTAATTAGGCATGTTATGTAGGCTAAAACTGCATTAGAAGTGCCACAAGCTCATGCAACAGGACTCATTGTGGTATCAATGTATTTCTCTTGCACTCGGTTGTAAGTGTGTGGGGTGTCTCAGTGACTGTTTAACTATTTTAAAATGAGCACCTTGCTGAATTTGTTATTAGGCTATATTAAATAAACTTGAATCAGCCAATTGACTGTGGTGGCTAAGGATTTTAATAGATAATGTTAGATAATGTTATAGAACCCTGGTATTCGAATCACGGTCCTCGAGGTCCGAGACCTGCTGGTTTTCCACATACCCTTTACGTGGGAGTCAGGTGTGAAGAGAATTTGGCCAATCAGGACCACTAATTGTTCAGTTAATAACCAGGGAGAAAGAAAACCAGGGCCGAATTCGGATTTGAGGTCCAGATTTGAATATCCTTGTTATAGAACATTAGATAGATAATGATCTATATGGTTTTTGGTGAATTTATACAGTTTTGCAGGCGTGAAAATAAGGCCAGCTCTCTACTGAGTTGGTTTTCGTTGGATAGTCAAAATCATGATACTGAAATAATATTGAATAATTATATTGAAATTGTATATTCCTTACTTATATATTACCTACCTTGCTTTATAGTGTTGGGCATTACGGTTCCTTTCAGGGACCCGGTTCCTTTGACTCCGTTCACTAATAGGATTCGTTCCCGGATTCGTTCCTCCTGGATTCGTTCACTGATCTAGTTCAGACTCGTTCACCGCTCTTGTTCTCGTTTACTGATTCCTCTCGTTCGCGAACGAGATGCGTGCACATGCAGTGAGGGGACTCCCCGGACTGAAGACAGAACCCAACTTGAAATTGAAAAACTGCTCAGAAATTAATCACCTATTACTGTCCTTTGTAGGTGAATTCCTACAATAGCACAGCATCCGTTGTTATTATGTAATTCACAGATCTTTTCGAAATATTTAGCCTACATTTTAAAATAAATACTCGGGTTTGATTTTGTGCAGTTTAGGCAAGTTAGTTCATAAATAGGTGGCCTGGTGCGAGTTACTAAATCGCCAGTTAGCTACTAGAGGTTTTAATCTATAGGCCATTTTTTTTTTATGATTAAAAAAAGGAGCATAGCCTAATATTTATCAATGTGGGACAATTTCTTAAATGTGCAGGCTATCTTCTAGATGTTAGGCTATATCATATATATAATGTTCTCTAAGGCTGAAATCGCTCACTATTCACTAATCCCTAATCCCCAACCAGTAAATGCCTATATAGGGCGCTAAATAGTGTACTAAGTAAACCATGAATTCGGACAGCAGACGTTGTCTTTTATTGTCATTCAGCGTCGTCACCTAGGCAACAAGTCTGTCGCGTCCCCTTGACCAAAAGCCAGAATCTAGACGTCTGGAGGGATGTAATCCTCAGTTTGACAGACGTTTTGACATAAAACGTGTCGATTTAGCACTAATTTAGCTCAGGTTTTACCTGGATTAGCCTGGCTACATCCTAAAAACTTTCACTTTTCAACCAAATTTATCCGGTTTTTCACCTGAACCCGATAATTACGGCATTTACCGACTTTAAAACACAAAAATGTCCACAGTAGTAACTTATAGCATACCATCTAGCCAGTTCTTAAAACATGACTCATGTACAGATCCTGCTTTTGACATTAAACCTAGTTAGTTTTATCACGCAATGCCCAAAAACGAGCTGCAGCTCACTAAAATAATATTGCTATTAGCACTTTGGCCGAAAGACGTGGCGGACGGTGAATCGTAGCATCGCACTGTTAACTAATAAGAAAAGACCGCATTTGCTAGCTATAAAACTATGCCACTTAGTGGACAAACTGATGTAGGGTTTTAATAGTTTTTTAAAAAGGCCTCGCAAAGCATTATGGTTCATTTCTATCTTTCTAGTGACCAGAGTTGCTTACTAGATATTAACCCTTAAATGGTCAAGACCCTAAAAACTGTAAGGAAAATTAGTTAATTGTTATTTCCTAATACATTTAGTCTAAAATAACACAAATTCAAAAAAAAATTCCAAAAAATATTTTTTATTTTTCATTTTACAGTTTGTATCTCCCGGGATACATAAACCGTTTAGGGTATAAATTTCACAGTTTGAATGAACTTGAACATGAACTTTAAAAAACACTTTTAAAACACCTTTTTCAGTTTTTTTGTTCATGTTTACTGTACAAATTCTGAATAAATTCATTTTGACGTTAAATTAGTTAAATTCATGTTCGCTTTGAACATTGGGGTTAGACCCTACACCCAACTATAAATCTAACCCTTGAACAAACAGTAAAATCAACTTGTCATCCTTATCAAAAACTGTCATGGCGGCATGCAGTGAGGAGGACACTGACCTTGTGGTAAGTTTTGATATTTTTTTTGTGTTTTTACAATTTTGGGGGGGATTTTTTATTTGAAAATTGTTAATATCAATAATATTAACAATGGAATGCTATTTACTCTTTATTTTACTCTTAAATAGCATTCCATTGTTAATATTATTGATTGTCTATTCATTGCAGGCATCAAAACATCAGCAGCCCCATTAGTGATAATCCCTGTTTTATACCCCTATTCAGTTAATGTATCCTCGGGGATACATACATTTCATGACTGATTCTCAAAATAGTGCAAATGTAATTCTTTATTTTTCAACAACAACATATCAAGTCAACCTTGAAAATTAATATTTTCTAAAAAAAAATCCCCCCCAAAATTGTAAAAACACTAAAAAATATCAAAACTTACCACATGGTCAGTGTCCTCCTCACTGCATGCCGCCATGAAGGTTTTTGATAAGGCTGACAAGTTGATCCCAGCGTGTTGATATGAAGTCACATGACCTAAGTATTTGTAACAAGCCCCTCTTCAATGTTTCATACTGAAATAGTGCCCAACCACTCCTTGCTCCTCCCCACAGCCTGTCAAATGTTTGTATCCCCCAGGATACATAAACCATTTAAGGTGCATTGTGGGATATTTCTAGCGTACTAAAATGTATGCAAAATTAGGTTTTAGAATTCGGACACCAAGATGGCTGACGACCAAAATAGTACACTAGATAGTAAATAGTGAGCCATTTCGGACACAGCCTAAATGTAGTGTAGCCTACTTAAATTATATATTTCCGGATTTTCGCTGATAATATGGAGTATATTTTCTGCATAACTACTGCATGTCACTAAAGAGTTGGCTATGCTAGTAGGCTACACAGGACACAGTAGGCTAAATAGGGCGATTCGGAATTTCGGAGCCATGACTTAATTTGCGACTCTGTCTTTAAAAAATGTGACATCTCCGTTGGGAAATGCAATAATGCGTCCTACTGAAAATGTAGGCTACTCTTTCATTCACATTTTATTTGCTTCACGCAAAGAGCTATAGCGTTTCTCAGATGTAGTTGGGCACTTAAAAAGCTAAATGCTTTTATTTACTCAGGCAAATGTTCAGTGCAATATGAAGATTATGGAAAGGACACTCGGGGCTGCAGCGACTGCGTATTATTGTGCCAAACTCTGGAGAATCCGGACCCAGTGAACGTCACGACAGCATGTATGGTTCCTTCATGGATTTGTTCAATCGTGCAATCAGACCAGCGTTGTCAATAATCTACCGTCGGATAGGCTAAGTGTCGTATTTTCATTCGGTTTCAGCTGTGCGTTAGTTAATTGAACTGTTTGTAGCGTAGTCACTGTTTAGTTGATGTAAATTGCAGAATTAGCGGTCAGTTGTTTACTTGCTTTGTGTTTTTAGGCCAGCTGCTAGTCTTTTGTGTTGCTAATCAAAAATAGATTCACCTGAGTGAATAAATAGTGTGTTTCAGGGGCCCAGATTAGGGTAAAAGTCATACTTGTCCAAGGACAAGTATCTTAGAAAAGATACTTGTCCTTCCTAAAAGTTATTTGTCCTACTCACATCGCTGCGAGCGCTGTAGGTGAGCAACAAAGAAGACTGTACGTCAAATACTTTCAAATGCTTTATTTTGAATACAGTATGTGTATGTATGTATGTAGGGCTCTGTCTCTGGTTGTGGTTCTCAACTGGAGGTACTCACAATGAAAGAAAAAAGGAACACAGAAGACAAACAAGGTTGAGACTGCTCTAAAACAAACACCTAACATTCAAAATTCCATCTTATCTGACATTGAGTGTGTTGGTGAGTCCGTCGATATCTTCCTCTGCAAGGTCACTGTCTATCTCACTGTCAGAGTCATCTTCTCCTGAGTCAATGTCTGAATCTTCTGCTGCAGCAGCCTCAGCGCCTGGCCTCTCCTCCTGAGGTTCCGCTGTGACCACGTCTGGCTGGGCAGCATGGACCTGTATTATATAAATTTATCTCTTTCAACTTTTTATTCAATTTTAATTTATAATATCAATGTCAGCATAGTTTAACAATACAATAAACTCAATTAATTTTGACAATTGTATGTATATATCTGTAAAATGAATTAACAGATGTCTAACTATCTCAATTACAGCTGTGGCTGGCTTCTTCCTGGTCCTGTCCTTCTGATTGGGTCTCTTGCAACGCTTCCCATCCCTGTTCCACATCTCGATGTCCCTAGTGGGATCAAAGTTGCCTATTTCTTCACAGCCATCAGATCATTCAGTTGCTTCTCTGTAAGGGTGGACCTGTGGTCAGTTTTCACAAGCTTCATCTGACTAAACCCCCGCTCAACCTCAGCACTGGCAGCTGGAAGTGTTGCAATCAGATCAAACACTGCTATAATTGATGGGAAAGTAGCAGCATAATATCTGTGCAGCTCCATCAGATTCAACTTGTTGATTGTCTCGAGTGACCTGAAAAACATATACAGTAGAACTTTAAAATCAGGTAATTGAGAGATAGTAAGTGCACTTCAGAAATGTAATTTTCAGATTAAATACTTCCAGTTATTTGATTGGTGTAGTGCATGCTTACATTTCATCATACATTCTGACTTTGAGCGCATTCCACTCTCTCTCCACTTCAGCAGCATTGATGCCAGAACCTGGGAGGGTGTTCTGGAAGTGGTCCGTAACAGCCTGTATGTTGTGGTCACCAAAGTCTGACAACAGAAAAAGCAGTTGGAGATTTAGTATTAGTTTAAAAATATTTTTTCATATCAGTGGTCTTGAAAATGTCCTGAAACACAACAGTGAACTAGACAGATAAAAACTGAAACACAAATACATATACTGTATTTTTTTTGTTTTCGCACCAGATGAGTTCTCACTGCATGGCCAAGATGTGAAGTCAAGGATTCTGGCTGCTTTGATGACTCCCACGTCCTTCTCATTGAACCTCTCTTTCAGAGAGATCAAGCCCATCAATAAGTTACCTTCTTTGAGCTTTCAAATGATCTCTCAACGCTGGTCAGTGGTTCCCCATACACTTCACAAGATGCTCTCACTCTTCTCAGATGAGGTCCATCACTGTGGAGGTTATCAAATACTTTTTAAATAGAACATTATATTATTATTTAGCTTAACACATTTTCACACAACTATAATACAATATGAATTTGTTAATTTTGTCATTTAAGATTTCCACAGTACTACTGTATATATTTTCACATGAAAGATAATAATGCTGCTGGAATAGTACCTGTTCAAGATGATGCCTGATGGCATGGAAGGCCCTCAAGAAGTTCTGGATGGCACGTACTGTGTGCAGAATCCACCGTGTACCGCCTACCCTTGTTGGAAGGAGTGTTTTCTCACCGCAGAGAACTGCTTTGAAAGCCCGCTTTAACATTGAGCGGTTCAGTGCGCTGTTGTGATACAGGTAGTAGAGACCCATGAGTAGAACTCTGACAACCTTGTCGTACAGTGGGCACTTCTTCACCGCGTCCTTCAATGCAAGCTCCAATTTATGCGCAAAACAATGGATGACTATCATCTCCTCTTGTTCTTTTTGCAGCAGACTTACCACGCCTCCCCTCTTCCCTACCATCACTGCTGCACCATCACACCCTATTGCAACCAGCTTGCTGAGGAACACATCCCAGTCAATCACATTTAATAGCTTCAAAGATTGATTGTGCATTCGCTTTCTCCACTGACTTGGTGGCTATGAATTTCACTTTGACTTCTCCATCTTTTACATACCGTAGGAAGACCATTTCCTGCTCAGTCACTGAGGAATCTGTGCTGCCATCGCTCAACACACAGCAGAAATAAGTTTCAGCCAGGTCTTCTTTTAGTTGTGCCATTTCAACTTCAGCAATGTAATGGACAAATGTGCCACAGTATTCTGCATTATTGTAGGTTGACTGTGTACTGACACCCTTTATCTTGTCCAAGTCATTCATCCATTTAAAATCACTAAATGGCCTGTTCTTTTTGGCCAAAGCATGAGCGTTTCTAAACATGCTTGTTAATCTATTAATTTCTTCTGGATTTAGCTGTACCATGGACTTCACAATTGGCCACTCTGTTGGCTTCTCCTTGCCATTCAGAATGTTCTTTGCAAGGGTGTCCCTTTCATGTGCCCTGATGCTCTCCAGTCTAACAGACACACATCCACTCTCACAGGCAAATATATTTTTGGTGCCTATTTTTCTGTCTACTTCTTTAGCTTGAATGCACCAACTACATCTCATTATCCCTTCCTCCTCCCAGACAAGCCATGGTCTATTCATCTTACAATTTTCCTGGAAAGTGCGATCTCTGCTCTCTGAATCATATTTTCGCTGATCTTCTTTGGTTTTAGCCTTTTTAGTGGGGGTGGACTTGCACCCTCAATAAATCTCCACATCTTTGAAAATCCGATCACTACGTCGCATGTAGCCCAAAGATAGACATGACGTTATTTATTTTCTCCACGGATATTTATGTTTGACTTGTGCAGCATGTGCTCATGGGACTGTGTAGCAGTGAAGTTCTGACGGGTGCCCGCAGGTGGCGTTAGCGACTAGTGTTCTGACTGTACAGTATATCATAACGTACACTCTAGTCGGGACTCGAACGAGAGAGATTTTTTCCAGTCCCAATTCAGAGTGCAATCAGACCAGCGTTGTCAATAATCTACCGTCGGATAGGCTAAGTGTCGTATTTTCATTCGGTTTCAGCTGTGCGTTAGTTAATTGAACTGTTTGTAGCGTAGTCACTGTTTAGTTGATGTAAATTGCAGCATTAGCGGTCAGTTGTTTACTTGCTTTGTGTTTTTAGGCCAGCTGCTAGTCTTTTGTGTTGCTAATCGAAAATAGATTCACCTGAGTGAACTAGCCCTGCAAGCAGCTGAGTGCAATCGGGAAATTAGCAAAGTCTATAAGTTAATGTCATCGGCAATTTGAACTGTCTGTTTGTAATGATCTTTCCCCACCTAACCTGTCTTATCACCCCCTACCATTCCGTCGAGGCCTGAAGACACACCTCTTCAGACTCCACCTTGACTGATATCCTAACCTAGGAATATCAGTTCCCTGTGTTTACTAGTTCCCTGTGTTTTCCTGTCTGTTTATTATAGTTTATAATAGTATTTAGAATAGAAGTGTAGTATTGCTGATTTACCCACAGCTTACTGTGAACTACAGTCAACGTTCATTACTAGGGATAGCTGCTACATTATGGGAAGGATGTGCTTTGTCTTGTCTGTTCTGTAGTGATCTTGATGATGTCTCTGTATGCACTTACTGTACGTCGCTTTGGATAAAAGCATCTGCTAAATGAATGTAATGTAATGTTCCTCTCGTTCACGTAACTTTTTACCGCTCTCGGCACACACAGACAGGAGGGGCTTGGAGAGCATGCCCCGGTCAATTTTGTTCAATATTAAATTATTAACTTATCATCATTAATAGAATATTTTATTTACAATATACTAATAAAACTAACAGTTTCTTTTTCTTTTCTTGTTTTTGGCAAAAAAGTAAACATCCAGAGAGCCTCTGTACCCCCCCGCCCCCCGGCAGGAAATGGTTTAGTCCTGCCATCTCAAACCTGTGGCGGGTGGGCACTGTCTTAGTCGTCGGCGAATTTCGAGTTAATACTGCAGTTCTGTGGTTAATACAAACAGTGCCATCTTGTATCTTCCTAAAGTAAAAGTAGGGTTCCACAAATGGAAAGTGAGAAAAGAGTGGGCGACAGTAAATCACCCAATGTTTCGCAAAGGAGTGGTGCAAATTAACATGTTATCGAATTCCATAGTGAAATATGCGTGCTAGCCTACTTCATATCTTCACATAGAAAAAAAAACATAGAAAAGTCAATTTTTTCCACTTTTAGCCGAAATTTATTAAACGCTGGCTAGCGTTTAGCAAGCCATTCATAGGCCTATTAAATCAGTTGTCCCTGGTGCCAGGCCCAACAGATTCAACTTCAGGCTCAGAACCCCAGTCACTCCATACCCCACCCAATGAACCAGTTCTACTCCCAACTGAAGGAGGTGAGCAACATTATCTTGAATGACAAAACAGTTAACTATAATACAACGTCTTCCACCTATGGTTTGACTGAACTCAGGATCTTTCATTTTGTCTCCTTAAACAAATCACTATTTTGAGGTTTTCTGTCATCCAACTGCACAATGATTATTTCTTTGAATTTAAGATTTGTCTCCTCATTGGACCAGAAGTGAGGGTTGCGTGCTTGCTGCAACATTTATTTATTTATTTTTACCGTAAATTAGCTGGCTAACTTCAACACCCGAAACACATTCTGAATCTGTAGGCTACATGCACAGACTGTGTCGCTGTAAACCGAAAAGTGTGTTGTTAAGCCTACATGCTTTTCATTTTTAGGTTATTATGCACGTGCAACCTATTTTTTTATTTAGCTTTTTGCATATTTTTGAGGATTTTCCGGCAGGTTTTGCTTTTCGGAATAAGGTGTTTACATAGGCTGCCCTGTATCATAACCGGAATACTTTTAATTTCCAAATAAGATCAATAATGATGTTCATGCAATGTTTCACATACCATTAAGGCTATTTTATATTTTATATAATTATAGCCAAACCTAGAGTTGTTCATAATCAGACAGTCAAAAAGATTTACAAAAGAACGAAAAATAGAATGTACTGAATAACATGCAACGAAAAGACCATGTGAGAGGTGAGTGGTTTAACCCTTTTTTTTTGTTTTCTGATTCATTGTTTTCTATCTTTTTTCAGTATAAAAAAGCAGAAGCAGAGTTTAACTAATGGGCAAATTGTATTCATGTTCAACCTTTGGAAATTGAGCTGGGTAAGCTTTAGGTCATTGGCATGAAATGAGAGTATACACATATGCATAGGCCTACTGTAATTTATTGTCAGGTACAGCCTACATAATACAGTAGCAACGGCCAGATTCTTGGTGTGGTGGTGTTCCGCTATTGTTTACTGTGTGAAACAATAGTCAAAGAAATGCATGAAATGCGCTCTTGTAAATTCTAAATCTACTGGGAGTGTACCAGACCCCCTATTTGACTGAGTGTAATTGACAGCCAAAGTGATAGCCATTGTAATGCTACTGTCGAAAAAGACAGGCAATGTTAAAGTGACTGCCAGTGCTAAATGAGAGTCCATGTAATGTCATTGTAACTTCAGTGTTAAAATGACAGTCAGTAAAATGTTACTATTTAAAACCAATGGGTGGATTATTAGCTTCTGGAGGTATGGTTACAGTAATTGTGCAGGGGGCCGCTGATAGATAAAGGTCTGAAATGACTAAAGGGATGTCATCCTCATTATCTTCAGATTCTTACGATTTCGGCGATGTATAATTTAGCTATGAAACTCTGAAACATACTATTGCAGTCAAAGGTTTCCGAAATTGTACCCTCAGCCATACCGCACATAACTGTCTGCTACCCAAACTCACCGCACCCCTCGCCCACCGCGGGGCCCATTGCGAGATCTTTTCATGGGGCCCAAAATGCGTGTGAGACTCTGACTCTGATGATAGCTTTTTTCCAGAAGCAGGAACAGTGAAACTCTTTAGAACCGCTGTACACTGACGAGTAAATAGCCCAGCGGGGAGACGAGCGAGCTGCACGAGCAGAGGAGCAACAGGCATGGAGGGAGAACCCGAACTTCCCCAAGCCATTGCGAAAACCACAAATATGTGGTGGTGCACTTGTAGCAAGTGAACTGTGATGCCCAAAGAAATTGAATGTCAGTGCTGCCAAGAGAACCATTATTTCGAGACTACTTTGGAGGCTATGGCTGGTACTGCAAATGAGGCCGAGGTCTGCATCACGTCACACAGAGATTTTGGGGGACTTATCAGGTCATGGACGGTAGAAACGATGTTCTGGACACCCAACTGGAACTGGAGGAGACGGCGAAGAGGGGCTGGGCCAAACGGAGCGCTTTCTTCAGAGTAAGTAATTACTATGATCAAGCGGAGGCAATATTAATTTGGGCTATATTGAATAGATTACAGATTAGTTTATAATGTGCAAAATTAGTAAAAGAAATGTAGCTCTGGTAACCTACAACATAAACGTTCTTTTTTATGCTTTGGAATGGACATCTGGAATTGTTATTGACACACTAATATGGCTACTGTACTTTTTAGTACAGTATGTCGAATGTTGAATAGGCCATTTAGTTCTTAGTCTAGCAGTGTTTCCCCCAGGTTGTCTTTGTAGGCGGGGTAGAAATGTTTACTGCAAACCCAGAGACTTTTCAATTCGGTTGCAGATGTATGTGTAATGGTGGCGTGACCTGTGAGGTAGGAGGGGCCAAACACAGCAAGGGGGATTCATTAAGCACTAGACCACTAGGACGGGAAACCCTGTAATTAAGGGAAGGAGACAGGGAACACACGTACCAAAGCTACTAACCAGCTCACTGTCACACACCAATGAGTAGAAGCGCAAACGCCAGGTTTCTCAGTAAGAAAACCAAACAAGGCTAATGGAACAAAGAAGTGCTACCCTATACTTCTACGAGCTAAGTAACTCAGTAAAAGCGCGTGAACGCCCGATCTCCCAGGAGAGAGAAACATTTTACAGGCGAATAGAGCAGAGATCTGCGGTCCCATACCTCTACGAGCTAAGTAACTAAAGAGCCAGCAATAATAAACGCCCTGCCTCAGTAATGAGGCATTAGAATAGGCGAGTAGCATAAATGGTACAAATAAAACACACAGCCAACAAACCCTGCAAAATAATACGAGATAGTATACGAGGAAGCGAAAGGAACAGAGATCTAACGTTCCAAGGCTACTCTCAGACTCGCAGTCACACATAACAACGTGGTCTCACGCGGACTCGTCACATAGCGACGCTTCTGCCCAAGCGTCGCTATATGACGCCAAAGGTAGCCTTTTGCGTCGTATATTGACGCAGCCTTTTGCGTCGTATATTGACGGTTGTGGCCACATAATTTGTCTTTGGTTGTGGCACTTCAATATTATGCTTTTTTATTTTTATTTTTTCTTCATCTGGTAGAGAGTTACGTGAACTCTTGTGGTCGGGCTCGCCCACTATCTTAACAGTTCGGGCATGAGCCCGAGTTACATGAACTCCTGTGAGGTTATGTTTAGGGGTTGGGGGTGGGGTACGGGAATCACAAACTCAGAAAGATCTCCGCGCACACGGCGAAGACTGAGCGGGCATGTTCGCAGTCGGTTATCATGAGCAAAGCCTTCGCCATAGTAGGATTCATAAATTCGAGACGAGTGCGTCAAATAATGACGCAAAAGGCCTCCTTCTGCGTCTAAAGGATGACGCCGTAGGAGCTGCCCAAGCGTCGCTATGTGACGACTTGGGAGTGAGACCAGGCTGCACATAAACATGTCCACAACATCGCCCAGTCTTCCCTATAGGAAGACATGTACCGAAGGATGAAACAGAACTACAGTTCCAAACAAAATCTCCAAAAGCTCCATGTACGGAGACAGGTACTGAAAGGAACGAACAGGACAGACTGCACCGGACATTTACTGGCTAAAAAACTAACGCAAGATTAGTAGAAAATAAACGCCCTGCCTCTCCATAAAGAGGAATGTAACGAGGCGACAGGAACAGAGATCCAACGTTCCATGGCTACTTCCATAAGCTCGTAGTCACACGCAGAAAACATAAAGGGGGGGTAAACGCCCGATCTCCCAGGAGAGAGAAACATTTTACAGGCGAGCCGCCGGTAAACCGCCATCCCATACCTTTACTAGCAAAATGACTAACACAAGCTTAGTAGAAAATACACGCCCTAGCCTCTCAGTAAAGGGGAATGTAACGAGGCGAAAGGAACAGAGAGCTAACATTCCAAGTCTACTTTCAGAGACTCACAGTCACACACAAACATGTCCACAACATCGCCCAGTCTTCCCTATAGGAAGACATGCACCGAATGACGAAACAGAACTACAGTTCTGAACAAAATCGCCAAAGCTCCATGCACGGAGACAGGCACCGAAGGACGAACAGGACAGGTGCACCAGACATTTACCGGCTAAAAGACTAACGTGAGCTTAATAGAAAATACACGCCCTGCCTCTCCGAATAAATAAAGCCCTACCTGTCAGTATGATAAAAACGCCTCTTAGTAAGAAATGCCTATACAAATACATCCACAAACAAACAAAGACTCCTCTCGTTTCACGGAAAAAAGCAGACAGAGAGAGGAGGAAGAGACAAAGAAGGCAAAAGGTCTAGGCAACGGAAGAAAGGAAAGACCAGGAAGCGGAGACAGAAAAGATCCAGGGGGGAAGAGTCCTAATATATCCACAAAGGCAAGTCCCGCATTACTCCAACATAACCCACTGGAGCGAAAAGGGTTTAAAAAAACCTAGACCTAATTGTACTGGCTAAGCAATCAAAGGGCAAAATAATACCACACACAAAACAGAGCAAATAATGCCAGACAATACAAATTAATATCAAAGCCCAGAACGGAGGAAAACATGGGCTTAAATAGCTCCAGGGTAACCACGCACAGGTGTGATGCTGAGAGAAGCCCCGCAATCAAGACGGGGCGGAGCAAACATCCACTAAACGGGTAGCGCCCTCGCGTGGCTACCAAGGAAACCGACTGCAATTTATAATTGCTATTAGCCATTTCTTGCACATGTTCAAATCTTTAATTGGAAGTCTGTGGAAGGCATGTCCTTTTGCACTCATATGCACTGAGGAACAATACACCCAGGCATTTTCAGTCACAGCCGTAGACTACTTATTTTAGAAATTTGTGAGGGAGGGGGTCGGAGAACCAGGTGTTACGCGACCGTAAGGGAAAAAATTACCAGCATTTCTGCCAACAGAAAACTGCCCAGAAAAGAGGGCGGAAGTAAACTCGAAAATATGAGTCAGTACAGACAGCTAAGAAAAAGAAAAAGCTCCAGCTCTATACAAAATAAATTGAGCAAATCTAAAGAAGGAACGGAAGAAATAGGTAAAAAAGGTACGACCTCAAAGAGGGCAAAAAGGAAACAAAGGAAAGAACTTAGAGAAAGAAAATAGGAAAGAGAAGTCCTAACGAACTAAACCTAAAACTCTAAAGAAGTTCCTGCGTTACTTTCAGACAGAAAGAAAAGCAGTCTTCTGGAGTCCTCAAATTATCTGGCTTGTGCGAAAACAGAATTGACACAAAAGCACAGATGAGAAGGAGCGCCCAGCTTAAGTAGCCTGCACCCACCAGAATCCAATGATAATTAAAAGGAACTTGGCAGGCGGAAAACAGCAAGAGACCTCCCGCAGCCCTGAGAGGCAACATCAGCGAAAAAAATGAGTACAGGCTGGAACCCATGACAGAAATTATTCCTCCTGATTCAGAGAGAATGCTATGATAGTATGAGGGAACTGAGGCTTTGAGGGGTGCGGTGAGTTTGGGTAGCAGACAGTTATGTGCGGTATGGCTGAGGGTACAATTTCGGAAACCTTTGACTGCAATAGTATGTTTCAGAGTTTCATAGCTAAATTATACATCGCCGAAATCGTAAGAATCTGAAGATAATGAGGATGGCATCCCTTTAGTCATTTCAGACCTTTATCTATCAGCGAATCGCCACTCTCGTCCGCGCTTCTCAGATACGGATTTATACAGTAATTTTTTTGGAACAAAATGGGCTACATTACTTACATAATATCGTAATTTTTCTGGTACAAAAGCTATAGCACACAAACCCGCAATGGAAGTTTTTAAATCACAGACATAAAACGAACATAAGTTATTAATGTAGCTTACACAAAAAAGTGCAAAACTTCAGAAGCATTTTTCTCTAAACCACTGGTGATAGTCCGGGTGTAACGGGGTCTAATTTTTAGATAAATTAAATCATCGGTTTAAAAATAGATTTTGATAACAATATAGCAGCAATGAACACATGTATAGCCACACTTAATGATGATGGTTGTAGGGGCAAAACTAGATTTTGATAACAACATAGCAGTAATTAACACATGTATAGCCACACCTAATGATGATGGCTGTAGGTGCAAAACTAGATTTTGATAACAATCCCTGCACCATGAACACCTATTTTAACCACATAATGATGATTGCTGTTCAAATAGGATAGGTAGGCCTATGCAAAACTAGCCCTGAGAACTATTTCACCTTTCAACTATCGTAACAACATAGTCATGCATAGAAACGTCCTTGTTTTCATTACAGTATTGCATACCAATTTTCGGAAATTAATTATTTTTTTACAGGTTTTTAGTGAAGTAAACATTATCACAATAAAAAAACAATACTTCCCATCTACTCCAACAGCCGAGGCAATTGAATTCCAAGCTCTTTCTTTTCTTATATTGTCCCTGTAGAAATAATCCTGTGCATCATACAGCTCCATGTATTTCTCCACTTAATAGATCTACAATCATCCATCTTCTCTCTTTGCTTTCTTTACAGTATATGTCCACATCAAGTCTTGTGTACAGCACCACGGTCTCATATAAACACCCTAGGGTGTTAAATATACACCACCATTTTTAGCTGTGTGTCACTTGCAGTTGTTTAGGCTATGTTTTTTTTCAGCAAGTTTGACACTTGATTGTAAATACATGATAAACCTATATGGGCCATTCTACAAAAGTCATACAAATTGCTGTCCCTCTGTGATAAAAGTAAGAAATTGACCAATAAAATCTTTCAATGCTATATAATTCATTAGATCATGTTATGTTTTAATATAAGATATAAATTGCAGTAATAATAGTTACATTTATCCAAAATCAACACTTATACTCTTGGGAGTATAAATTCCTATTGGGAGATGGCTGTCCCCACTATCAACCCTTAAACTGGTGCATTAAAAAATAATACCCAAAATATTTTTGCCAATTATTTGACTTGTTTCATTCAATAAAGCATGTGAATTTTTATCAAATATAAGTTAAAATAATGCAATCTATTTTGTAATTAATTTTATAATTCAAAAAACCTATCAAAAAAATGCTGTCCCCAGTTTTTACGTCACAACCGAAACGTACACTGTTTGAGTCTATGCCGTGAACCTGCTTTTAGCCACACACCCCTTTTTTAACCAGGAAATTAGACAGCCTTCATATGAATCAAGGCCACATGGTGAGTATAGGTTTTAGCGTTTTGATATAATTGTCCTTCAAATTATGAAAATTAGTCTGTGGTTTTTAGAAACGTCACACCCAAACACCCAAGTTTTCATATTAGAGAAAAAAAGTTGATTTCATAACGGTAGATTTGATTAAAAGGAAGGTGCATCTGCACAGAGAAGTGGTTGCTAACCATGTGCTTGCTAAATCTTTTGTTTTGTGGCCGAAATGAGCCAAAATTGTCACTACCGAAATAAATGGTATTGTTTTGACAGTCACCTGTTTCGGTTGGTGACACTTGTCCGTAAATTCTTATTAAAGACAATAAATAGTGAGACAATCAATGCACATGTACAAACCTCAATTCCAAAAAAGTTGGGACAGTGTATAAAATGTAAATGAAAACAGAAAGTAATGATTTGCGAGTCCTTTTTGTATTCAATTGAAAACAGAACAAAGACAAGATATTTCATGTTTTAACTAATCAACTGTATTCTACATTTCATTCTCTATTCAGCTCATTCTACATTTCATGCCTGCAACACCTCCCAAAAAAAATTGGGACGGGCATGTTTACCTTTGTGTTACATCACCTGTCCTTTTAACAACACTCAGTAATCTTTTGGGAACTACAACACTAATTGTTGTAGTTCTGAAAGCAGAATTGTTTCCCATTCTTGCTTAATATGAGACTTCAGCTGCTCACCAGTCCGGGGTCTCCATTGTCATATTTTGGGCTTCATAATGCGCCACACGTTTTCAATGGGAGACAGGTCTGGACTGCAGGCAGGCCAGTCTAGCACTCTCTGACGACGAAGCCATGCTGTTGTAACACGTGCAGAATGTGGCTTGGCATTGTCTTGAAATAAGCAGGGATGTCCCTGATCGCAGCAAATGTTGCTCCAAAATGCATATGTACCCTTCAGCGTTAATGGTGCTTTCACAGATGTGCAAGTTACCCATGCCATGGGCACTAACACACCCCCATACCATGACAGACACTGGATTTTGAACCTTGTGTTGGTAACAATCGAGATGGTCCTTTTCCTCTTTGGCCGGGAGAACACAACGTCCATTATTTCCAAAAACAATTTGAAAGGTGGACTCGTCAGACCACAGCACACGTTTCCACTTTGCGTCAGTCCATCTCAGATGAGCCCAGAGAAGTCGGCGGCGTTTCTGGATGTTGTTGAAATATGGCTTATGCTTTGGGTAGTAGAGTCTTAACTTGCATTTGTAGATGCAGTGACAAATTGTGACTGACAATGGTTTTCTGAAGTATTCCCGAGCCCATGTGGTTATATTCATTACAGAAGCATGCCGTTTTTAATGTAGTGCTGTCTGAAGGATCGAAGGTCACGGGCATTCAATATTGGTTTACGGCCTTGCCCGTTTTTTCCAGATTCTCTGAATCTTTTACTAATATTATGGACTGTAGATGGTGAGATCCCTAAATTCCTTTCAATCGTGTGTTGAGAAACGTTGTTCTTAAACTGTTGGACTATTCGCTCATGCAGTTTTTCACAAAGTGGCGAACCCATCCTTGCTCGTAAATGCCAGAGCCTTCGTGGATGCTCCTTTTATACCCATTCATGATAGCATGACCTGTCACCTATTCACCTATTTACCTGTGGAATGTTCCAAACAGGTGTTTTTTGAACATTCCACAACCTTCCCAGTCTTTTTTATACCCCTGTCCGAACTTTTTTGGAACGTGTTGCAGGCATCAAATTCGGAATTAGCGTATATTTACAAAAATAAATGAAGTTGCTAAGGTAAAACATTAAATATCTTTTAAATATCGTTTTCATTTAAATATATAGACAATAGAATTTACAAATCACTGCTTTCTGCTTTTATTTGCATTTTACGTACTGTCCCAACTTGGGAATTCAGGTTTCAGTAAGAGATGTCACAACTACAACAATGTGGTCACAAACGAAACACCTGCTGTTTTGTTAAAATTTTGAATAATATGAATAATCAATCAAATATCCAAGATATTGTGCTGGTGAGGGTATATATAATCTCATAAATAAGAATCTATCAAATTCATTTGATCAAATCTGTCCATTTTATAGAGAACATTTGTACGGAGTTTTCACTAAATTTAATTAATCCAATGTTTTATTTGATTTAAAAATTCAGGGTAATTGATTCCAATTCAACAGCAGTCAAGATTTTTTTTCAAAAATGTAATTTTCAAAGGGGTGAATTAAACTTATCAATTGGGTATGTAATTTTATTTCAAAAGCAGGGTTTACACCATGTTTCAGCTGTGACATATTTAGGAGCAGTCAGTAAATTCATCCTTATTCTGAAAAAATTACGTGATTATGTGATTGCACTGTACATATAGTATATTTATGTATCTCAGATAAAGTGTAACACATATATTATAAAAGAATTTTGCAAAAAGAATACAAATTTACACTTCTCTCCAACCCTCAATTTGCACGACTTCTGTAGAATGGCCCATATATCCTATTTTTATTTATTTGGTAGTAACAGATGCGATGCTTTTCCATGCCCACTGAAGTGATAATGTTTAATGTAGTTTTAATAACCTTTGTTCATATTGTGGAAGTAAGCTGTTTTGTGAAGCTGTTCTGTAAGCCCAAGAAAGCCACATATGCAAGCCTCTATATAAATAATTAAATAATACAGTCAAGGTCTAGTGGAAAAGCACTGAGAATGTCAGGGGGGGGGGGGGGGGGGGGCAGAGGATGCAGGATAGTTCGCTATCAACAAGGACGAAGGCATCTAGCATCCCAGTCAAAACAGAAATGTCTCCCTCCTGTTTTCCATAGTTAAGCAAGAGTTGTACCCATAACAATAGATAAGATAGATCATGCTGACCGAACAGGCGGGAGAATAAGACAAACTAAGAAAAATTAAGGGAAATTACATGGTCTGATTAAAAGGCACATGAGGATAAGTCACAAACAACTTTATTTGGTAGATCAAGAGTGCCCCTAAGTGCATAGGGTAGGAACTTGTTATATAACATGTTTATTTTTGCCTAATTTGTTATTGGATAAAATAAGATATGACGAAAGGGTGTCACCGCACATTATTGGTGTATTAGTTAGGTGGAGGAGGAGTTATGATATTATATAAACTAATGTCTGTCTTTGTTCGGGGAACTCCTAATCCTCTGCTTAGGGTAAAGGATCTCCCGTTGGCATCAACGCTTAATAAAAGGTTAAACCGAATAGAAGACTGCTATTTCCTTCATCTTCATCTTGAGAATTCTACAGCTCAAAAACCCATCTCAAATTGAACCTAATGAGGAGAGAGTAAAAGGACTGCCCTCCACATATTTGGCTAGCCAGCCAGGAGTCCAAGATCCCGGGGAGGACACAGGAGGGAACCAATGGCGTGTGGTGTTTTATCCTCAAGTTAGAGACCGGTCAACCATAGTGAGAGGTAAGCAGACACCTTTTTCATTAAAAGTCTGTAGAGAGGAATTACCCGTACTCCGTTGGCCTCAAGTGTGGTCCTGCACTGGGTGACGGGCTCCAGTGGGTGAGTGGAGAAAGAATAAATAGGTAGAAAAATTGTGATAAAGTGAGTGTGAAATAAGCAGGACTGTAAAAGAGAAAAGGGAAAAGGAAAAAAATTTGAAATAAGAGTGTAAAAGAGAGAAGCACTGAAAAAGTCTGCTCAGATATATTAAATATATATATCAAATTATTCATTTCGGGAGAGCAGGTCGACAACACTGTGGGGGAGCAATAGGGCTCCAAGTTAGCTAGCCAAAATCTCTGAAACGATGAGAATAAACGGGTTCTGGGCCGTGTGGAGGTTGTGTGTAAAGGGACGCCTTTCCCTTCAAATAGTCCGCCACAAACGGTAATAGGGTAAAGCAGTCGAAAGATACTGCCACAGCTATATTACGCGAGGATAGGGACAGTTAGGGAAGCAGTGTTGTGAGAAATTTTTTTTTTTTTTTTTTAAAGTTGTCAGTCATACCAATATAGAGGAAAGTCACTTTTACGATATACGATAATTCTTGTTATAATTTTTGTTAAATAGTACTAATGTATATATATATATATATATATATATATATATATAAAATCTCAATGAAACAAATGCCAACAAAAGCCAAGGGTTTTACTTAGATAGACAGTACTCCACTAGAAAAGTGGAAATATTATGGGCTGGCTGAGGTTGAAACTGTATTACCCAGGGCTGTAGAAACAGGAGAAACATTTGAAATAGGCTTAGCGGGTTGGCAGACGGAGCTGTTTGGCTGGTGTGTACCCCATTGAGGGAACTGAGAACTGAAGAGGTAGAGAGGAAGTCAGTTCAGGGGCATTCAAGAGGAGGAGCTACGCGAGTCACAGTCACTAAGTGGGAACTAATAGGGTTAAAGATAAAGGCATGGCTATGAAGGAGAGTAACCCAGATCGCACAGGGTGCGATATTAGCGGACGAATTTACAATTACGCATCGGGGCGTGTTTAGGGAGAAATCCCCACCGCATCATAGCGACGTCACTCCCCGGAGGGAATTCCCAAAGGGCTCAGCCGGTCCGTCAAAGGCTAGTACTCCCGCTTCTGGTGGAAAGCTGGAGGATTTGGGGGCAGAAAGGAGGCCTGTGTGCAATTATTGCAAGAAGTCAGGTCACGTCTTGGCTGATTGTTGGACCCTGAAGAGTTTAGGGTATTTCAAGGAGATAGACGGAAAACAGGGAGTGATACATGCAAGAGGCATCTACATAGGAAAATAAGTGGTCGGGGCTATGATAGCTCTGGGGGAGAAGAACTTATCAACAGAGCAATGGTACATGATGGGGGACATAGCAATTCCCCATGTAACGTTGGATGTCAACCCAGGATTTGAAGCAAGACATTGGACCGATGGTAAAAAGAATGATGCAGCATCAGTACCTCCCTACTAACATACCCGTTAAATATTGTTGAATGGTGTCTGCCCCACAGATTGGTTCTTATCAGTGGACCTAAAGACTCCAGTATGCATGGAGAAACACACACTGGATGTGGAAGCAATAATGACGCTCACAGAAGAACAAGAAGAGTACCTACAGGATGTCCCAAAAGAACTCTGGGCAAAAGGGGGGCACGACATTGGCCTCATGCGTTCAGCTGGACAGGTGAAGATACAACTGATACCAGGCATGATGGGACCCCGAGTCCGTCAATACCCCCTGAACAAGGATGCAGAGGAAGGAATTAGCACCACTATACAAGACCTTCTGAAAGCTGGGGTGATATACCCTACAACCAGCCTATGCAACACACCAATCTTACCAGTTAAGAAACCGGTAGGAAAATGGAGGATGGTACAAGACCTCAGACCACTCAATGACCAAGTAATTGCAGACTACCCAAGTGTACCCGATCCCTCAACCATATTAAAGGGTAAGTTCGCTATTTTGGACCTTGGACCCTATTTGCGGTCCGTCTTCCATGAACCTGACCCATGAAGTCCATTTTTTCGCTGATCGGTCCAGTATTGAGTTCGCTACAGATTTCCTGTAGGCTCTCACTGGGCTACAATAGAAGTCAACGGGGCAATTAGAAATGTTATGGAAAAACAACGATAAATGTGCTTTTATAGCTCAGTGTGTATTCTTACGGTCTCAGTATGCTCTCCTGTGAAATGTAGGCTATCGCAAACGCAAACCGAACGTTGAAACAACAGTTCCATTTGAAACAGAACTATTTCTCCGACCGCACTACCTCGCACTGACTTCGGATAACATTACCTGCGCAACTTCAGCCTCTCTCTCTTCTCTTGCTCTCTTATCATCCATCTCTTGTAGTTCCGTGTCCGTGTATTCTGGCTCAAATCTGTAGCCAGTAACGTCAAAGTCAAAATCGAATTCTTCGTCTTCGTAATCATTATAGTCATCCATCATCCAAGTTTTTTTGTGGAAATTGTAGCCTACGTTGCTGCAGGTAAACAAACGCAGACTGCTCAACTAGATAGTTTCGTAAACGGCCGGCACACCTTCCCGCTCCCCTACCCCCGACACATAGTACTCCGCGGGAGCAGCGAAAACAAGCAACAGAGAAATGCTTACTTCCAAGCCATGCCAAGCACGTAAAAATGTTCGGATTGAGATACATTTCACAGGAGAGCATACTGAGACCGGTAACAATACACCCTGAGCTTCCCGTCTCATTTATTGTACATGAAAGCACATTTATCGAACATTTCTAATTGCCCCGTTGACTTCTATTGTAGCCCAGTGAGAGCCTACAGGAAATCTGTAGCGAACTCAATACTGGACCGATCAGCGAAAAAATGGACTTCATGGGTCAGGTTCATGGAAGACGGACCGCAAATAGGGTCCAAGGTCCAAAATAGCGAACTTACCCTTTAACTAACATCCCAAGTGATACAACCCACTACACAGTTATAGACCTATGTTCAGTGTTTTTCTCAATCCTAGTGCACCCCAAGTCCCAGTATTTGTTTGCATTCACATACAGGGGGCAACAGTACACTTATTAAAGACTGCCTCCGAGATATGTAGAATCCCCTAGCCTGTTCAATCAAATGGTCAGAAATGACCTAGCGGACTTTGCGCCAAAGGGGGGAAGCGCTCTCATCCCAAGTATGCAAAGAGGACAGTAAGAGGCTGTTACAAGGCCACTAAAAAGCCACAAAGTATCCAAGTCAAAGTTACAGTTTTATCAAGAACAAGTGCAGTACCTGGGTCATACTCTTAAGAAAGGGAGCAAAAGTATTTCTGCAGAACGAATTGAAGCAATCACGAAGGTGCCCAGACCGAGAACGGTGAAAGAAATGCAGAAATTCCTAGGAATGACGGGGTACTGCAGGCAGTGGATTTGTGACTATGCGGAAATGGCATGGTCACTAAGAGATTTGTGCCTAAATAAAGCAGGAAGATACCAAATTGAGTGGCTGCCAGAGACAGAATCAGCATTCACTGGACTTAAGCATTACAAACAGCTCCAACTCTGGGACTCCCAGACTACAAAAAACGGTTCCACCTGTTCTGTGCAGAAAAAGGGGGGTTTGCCACAGCAGTACTGACCCAAAAAGAGCAAGAAAGACACAAACCCATTGCCTATTACAGTATGAAACTAGATGCAGTAGAAAGAGGACTCCACACCTGTGAGAAAGGACTGGCAGCAGCCGCCTTTGCAGTAGAGAAGGCAACACCAATAACGGCAGGGCATGATCATTGGAGAGTATCAGGATATGAGATCCTGCTCACACAGCCAGGATTGACCATTGTCAGATGCAAAGCTGTGAACCCAGCGGAATTAGTGATGACCCCAGAAGTAGGCCAACCACATGAATGTGAAAGAGTGGTGGAAGCAGAAGCAAGAACAAGAGAAAACCTGAACCACTGGTGGCTCCGGATCACGTGTTCTTTGTGGATGGTTCATCATCCATTGTTCCCCACACAGGAGAAAGGAGAGATGGATATGCTGTAGTACGAAAAGAAGGGCCATGGACATATCAAACGATTGAAGAATCGTCTCTAAGCCCAGGGACAAGCGCCTAACAAGCTGAACTGGTAGCCCGAGCAAGAGCCTGCAGAAGGGGTGCAGGACAAACCGTTAATATCTACTGTGACTCAGCATATGCTTGTGGGGTATGTAGGGAACATGCCTCTATATTCCTACATGTGGATTACTCATGCAAGGTGTTTACATATACATTTAGCAGTAATGGTGATAGACAATTAAAACATGTTCGTCTTACCAGTCTTCAACCGGGCACCATAAATGTAGAGAATATCCTCGACGCGCCGCCATAAATGTAAGGAATATGCCTCTATATACGTATTATATAAACTCTTACATGGGATGCCAGAAATATAGGCAATAACTATGGAATAATGAGGTTTACCCTTATTATTCTTAAGTTAGGTTAAAATTAAATCAGTCTCATTCGATTATTATGGATTATAATTACTACTACTTCAATTTACCATCAAAGCACTAATAACTAATAATTCATAAGGGTTGAAGGTATTACGTTCTAGTGATTAGGTTTGACTCAGCTCTCGTGTTCATACGACATCAAAACAGACACCAGGTTTAACAAAAATAGATTTATTAAACAAGACAAACATGAATATTACATTCTACTAAATGGACATATTGTGTGGTGTGTGTATTGTAGCATTTGTGTGTGTATGCACATATGTGTGTGTATGTGTCGGTGTGTAGGCCTATGCACGTGTGCGTTCAGGGAACAAAGGAATCATGTGGAGCAAGCTAACTGTGTCGCAGCAGGATGGTGGTTATTGATCTCAAATCTGACGTTACTATAAATAGGTTCACGCACTTCTTTCACAAAATAACATATTTATCTATAGTAAGTTAAAATGAGATCATATCACGCAAATGTTAATACGTGTTAGGAAAGAGGGACAAACCAGTGAGGCCTGCTCGGGTTAGTTAGTTGTACCACATTAGCAATAAAAGTTGGCCAGCCGGCTAGCTTGCTAACCAGCGCAACACGTTTATACAGCTATTATCGTACAAAATCGAGATGCATTCAAATTACCGATAAACAGTTCAGACTAAAATCCTAAGCTATGTCTGGGATGTTTGATCAGTCTTACTGAAGTCCGCGAGTCGATTACAGCTGGCTTGTACATGAGGGATGGTCAGGGCGTCTTTCTCCTGGTTTGCGTCTTTGTCCGACGTCGTCTTTGTCCGTGGCTGGAACACACCTCTGTCGGAGTTGCGTTAATTCAGATCTATGGTTAGATGCCGTAGGCAAGCTAACCCGTTTGCGTCTCTCTCCACGGCCTTTGATGCTGCTGCCGCGGTGTTCCTGATGCAGTGGAGATCCACCTTTGTAGCCGTGTAGCTAGCAAAAGGGAATAGAAAATTGGAGTGCTGCCTCTTGAGCAGCTGTGTGCAGCACGATCGAGGAAGCGAAGTGAATGAAGTGAATAGGATCGGGAGACTGGAATGCGTTCAGTCTTATCTGTTTTAGTTTTATGACCCTTAGTGTCTCGTATTTCCAAGAGACATGATTGGCTGTGGCCGTGTTTTAAATGTCTTATGGGTTTCCTGTGGAGTGATTGGAAATGTAGTCCATTGTTCCTACAGGTAGTACACAGTTTTGGGGGAATATGGGCAAGACAAGGGTTTCTCACTGCAGGGGGAAACCCTATAAAAAACATTGCTGAGGTAAAAGAACTGTTGGAGGCCATGAAACAACCAGCAAAAATTGCAATTATAAAGTGTGCAGCACATACAGGTGGAACAGATCCTGTGTCAGCAGGAAACAATTATGCAGATAAAGCTGCTAAACTAGCTGCAGAGAAGTTGGAGTACTGGCCTACAGCAGATCAACAGGTGCTTCTGAATGTAGATGAGGTGGCATTGCAAGACCTAATAGAGGCACAAGAAGCTTCTACAGTGTCAGAAATGGTGGGATGGGAAAATAGAGGATGTGGGTTAGATAAGTCTACAGGAATATGGCGGCAATTATGCACAGGGAAAGTAATCGCACCAAGCGCACTAATAGAGGTAATTTGCAGAGCGGCCCATGGTGTTAGCCACTCTGCAAGGGGGGAGATGTTGAGAGAAATACAGAAACATTGGTTTCTCCCAAAACAAACAGAACATGTTACTAGCATGATATCAAGATGCATTTACATTACATTACATTTTAGACATTTGGCAGACGCTCTTATCCAGAGCGACGTACATTAGTGCATTTTCCAACCTGAAACAAGTGCGTTAAAAACAACCCTAAAAGGTAAATACGAATTCAAACACCGGGCGCAGTCAGTATGATTATATATATATATATATATATATATATATTTTTTTTTTTTTTTTTTGGGGGGGGGGGGGTGGGGGACCACACGATATCAATCATTGGTGTGCACAACAGTAAGCCAATAAGTAACCTTACAAGTATTAAACTAGAAGCTACAACCACTTAAACAAGCATTTATAGAACACAATCAAGGGAGGTCACAAGGAGGTAGGGAGGGGTGGAGAGAGGTGCAGCTTAAAGAGGTGAGTCTTCAATCTGCGCTTGAAGGCGGTCAGACTTTCTGTTGTTCTGACCTCCACGGGGAGCTCATTCCACCACCGTGGGGCCAGGACAGACAGACGTCGAGACCGGGTGCTAGTATGAAGTGGGGGGGGGTACCAGTCGTCCTGAGGAGGCTGAACGCAGGGATCTGGTAGGTGTGTAGGGTCTGATGAGCTTTTGGAGGTATGGAGGGGCTGATCCTCGGACTGCCTGGAAGGCGAGCACCAATGTTTTGAATTTGATGCGAGCCATCACAGGTAGCCAGTGGAGGTCAATGAGCAGGGGGGGTGACATGGGAGTGTCGGGGGAGGTTGAAGACCAGGCGCGCTGCTGCGTTCTGGATAAGCTGAAGGGGTCTGATGGCCGATGCTGGCAGGCCAGCCAGGAGAGAGTTGCAGTAGTCTAGGCGGGACAGCACCATCGCTTGGACCAGGAGCTGGGTTGAGTGGGTGGTGAGGAAAGGGCGGATTCTCCTGATGTTGTACAGGAAGAACCTGCACGCCCGGGTTACCACTGCGATGTTCTCGGAGAGGGACAGTCTGTTGTCCATCACCACTCCGAGGTTCCTGGCACAGGGCGTTGGGGTGAGTGGAGTGTCCCCTAGGGAAATGGAGAGATTGAGAGGGGGAGAGGTTAGAGCAGGAATGTAAATGAGCTCAGTCTTGCCTGGATTGAGCTTCAGATGGTGGTTGTCCATCCAGCTCTGGATGTCTCTCAGGCAAGCGGAGATGCGGGCTGACACCTGAGTGTCAGAGGGTGAGAAGGAGAGAAAGAGTTGAGTATCGTCAGCATAGCAGTGGTAAGAAAGACCATGAGCAGTGATAACAGGGCCAAGGGATTTGGTGTAGGTGGAGAAAAGGAGGGGGCCAAGGACTGAGCCCTGGGGGACTCCTGTGGTAAGGGGACGGGGTGCCGATACTTTACCAGCCCAGGCAACCTGGGAGGAGCGCTCCGAGAGGTAGGACTCAATCCAGGCCAGGGCCGAGCCGCCGATCCCCGCTGCAGACAGGGACGACAGGAGGATGGAGTGATCTACGGTGTCGAAGGCGGCAGAGAGGTCTAGGAGTATTAGCACAGAGGAGAGGGAGGCTGTCCGAGCTGCGTGAAGCATCTCGCTGATGGAGAGGAGTGCGGTCTCCGTTGAGTGGCCAGGTCTGAAGCCGGACTGGTGGGGGTCTAGTAGGTTGTTCTGGGTAAGGAAAGAAGACAGTTGGTTAGAAACAGCACGTTCAATAGTTTTGGAAAGAAAAGGAAGAAGAGATACCGGTCTGTAGTTTTGGATGTTGGAGGGGTCCAGCGTGGGTTTTTTCAGGATCGGGGTGATGTGGGCTCTCTTGAAGGATGAGGGGAAGCAGCCAGAGGTCAGGGAGGAGTTCACCAGAGAGGTCACAAACGGGAGGATATCTGGGGTGATTGCCTGGAGGAGAGATGAAGGGATAGGGTCGAGGGCACAGGTAGTGGGGCGATGGGAGAGTAGGAGGTGGGATACATCGGTATCAGACAGGGGAGAAAAGGTGGAGAAGCAGGGGGACACAGAAGGGGTAGAGAGAGGGGGAGAGTGGAAAACAGTGTCCGTGAGGGGAGGGGGAGTGGGGGAACAGGGGGGGGGCATAGAGAGAGGGGCTGAGGGGCTGAAGGAACTGCGGATGTCTGCGATCTTCTCATCAAATAAATCTGCGAAGTCGTCTGCAGTGAACGAGGATTGAGGAGCAGGAGGGGTTTTGCTGAGGAGGGAGGAGAAGATGGAGAACAATTGACGGGGGTTAGAACTGTATTTGTGAATTTTAGTGTGATAGTAAGTTACCTTAGCAGCGGTGACTGCTGTAGAGAACGCTGCTAGGAGAGACTGGTAGGAGGAGAGGTCTGATGCGTCTCTGGATTTCCTCCACATCCTCTCTGCTGCGCGAAGACCGGCCCTGGAGGTGCGCAGGGCATCGGACATCCACGGGCAGGGAGGAGATGACCGTGTGGGCCTAGAGACAAGAGGGCAGAGAGAGTTAAGTGATGTGGAGAGAGCTGTGAGCAGGGTGTCGGATGCAGAGTCGATGGGGAGTTGAGAGAAGGATTTGAGAGGGGGGAGGGAAGCAGTGACACAGGGAGCAAGAGAGGAGGGTGAGAGGGAGCAGAGGTTACGGCGGACAGAGACAGTGGGGGTGGGGGGAGGGGGGGGGGGCGGTGTGGAGCAAGAGGAAGAGAGAAAGAAATGAAGTGGTGATCAGAGGTATGGAGAGGGGTAACAGTGAGATCAGAGCAGGGGCTGTTCCTCTGGAAGACCAGGTCTAGGAGGTTGCCAGCCTTGTGGGTTGGGGGGGAGGGTTGGAGGGTGAGGTCAAAGGAGCGGAGAAGTGGTAGGAAGGCTGCAGACTGGGAGGCATCCAGATGGATGTTGAAGTCTCCCAGGAGGATCAGCGGGGTGCCGTCCTCTGGGAAGGAGCTGAGCAGGGTGTCGAGCTCATCGAGGAAGCACCCCAGGGGACCTGGAGGGCGATAAACAACTATAATGTACAGATTAATAGGGTGGTTGATTAACACAGAGTGGTATTCAAAACTAGTAATAGCTATATCAGAGAGGGGGAGAACAGAGAATGACCATGAGGGGGACAGTAGCAAACCAGTACCACCTCCGCGACCAGATGGCCGGGGGGTGTGAGAGAAGGAGAAGGAGGAGGAGAGGGCAGCGGGAGTTGCCGTGTTGTCCGGTGTGATCCAGGTTTCGGTGAGGGCGAGAAACTGGAGGGACAGGAAGGAGGCATAGCCGGAGATGAAGTCTGCTTTCCGTGTGGCAGACTGGCAGTTCCAGAGCCCCCCCGCGACGGTGAAGTTCACGTCGCAGGGAGTCAGCGAGGGGTAGCGGAGGTTGGACGGGTTGCGTCGCCGTGGAGGGCCACGTCGTCGGAAGCGGGTTCTAAAAGGAAGAGAGCAGACAGGGATAGGGAGAGGGACAGGGAGAGGGAGAACACACATAAACTGGGACGGAGCGGTCGCTCTTCCAGACGTCTTTTGAAATGCACACAGCTGATTGCAAGTGGTTAACAGCTGTGTGAGACACTTCGCAAGCACGGATCAATAAGGACTACCAGTTAAAAAAGTACAATAACACAAAACTAACAGCCTAGTCAATCTAACAATCTAGCAAACAGCCAATCGCGGAACAAACACAAACTAGCAAAGCAAATAATATGATCAGCGTTCAATCTAACAATCTAACAGCCAATCGCGGAACAAGCACAAACTACCAATGTAGACAATGTGATCAGCGTTCAACTTGGTCTAATTAAAATCACGCAAACAGCGGCCAGTACGCTTAAAAACGACACTACCTTACGCGGGACGGTTAAAACAGCTCTTGATGCGGAGGAAAGATGCAGCACTCTGATAAGTTAACGTGTAACTTCAGTCTATATAGTGTCGCTCTTCCAGACGTCTTTTGAAATGCACACAGCTGATTGCAAGTGGTTAACAGCTGTGTGAGACACTTCACAAGCACGGATCAATAAGGACTACCAGTTAAAAAGTACAATAACACAAAACTAACAGCCTAGTCAATCTAACAATCTAGCAAACAACCAATCGCGGAACAAACACAAACTAGCAAAGCAAATAATATGATCAGCGTTCAATCTAACAATCTAACAGCCAATCGCGGAACAAGCACAAACTACCAATGTAGATAATGTGATCAGCGTTCAACTAGGTCTAATTAAAATCACGCAAACAGCGGCCAGTACGCTTAAAAACGACACTACCTTACGCGGGACGGTTAAAACAGCTCTTGATGCGGAGGAAAGATGCAGCACTCTTTGTCAGGAAAGTAAAATTTGTCAGGAAGTAAACATCAAGAAAGGGATACCGACGACACCAGGCTCTATGCCACCACCGGTGGGTCCATTTACCCATTTAGTAATGGACGACGTAGATATGATTGATCGTGCGGAAGGCAAAAGATATTGTCTAGTAATCATTGATAGATTTTCAAGATGGGTAGAAGCATTCCCCACTGCGCAAGCGGATTCTAAAACTTTAGCTAAAGCCTTGGCAAGAGAACTTTTCCCTAGAATCAGGGTCTGTCAGACCCTGAGCAGCGACAATGGTTCACATTTTACGTCTGACATGATAGCAGACGTTTGTAAAATGACAGATATACAGCAGAAATTTTCATGTGTGTACCATCCCCAGGCAGCGGGTATAGTAGAGAGATGCAATGGAACACTAAAAACAAATTACCGAAAATATGTAGGCAAACATGGATAAATTGGGTACAAGGTCTACTATTAGCACTCATGGCCATGAGAAATAGTAGGTATTTACCCATTTGACACCCCATGAGATTGTAAGGGAAAATCTTGTGTCTGTGCTTTGCTGAAATGTATTAAAAAGTTGAGTTGACAGGTTGGGGGGAGGTGACAGCTCAAGGTTGAAAGAGAGGGACATCTTGTTTTGTCAGCTTTCATGCTGTCTGTATACAGTACCAGTCAAAAGTTTGGACACACCTACTCATAGTTTTTTTTCTGTTATTCTTACTGTTTTCCACATTTTGGGATAGTAAAGACATCAAAACTATGAGATAACACAAATTAAATTATGGAAAAACTAAAAAAGTGTTAAACAAATTTTAAAAAAGTCTTATATTTTAGATTCTTCAAAGTAGCCACCCTTTGCCTTGATAACGGCTTTGCACATTCTTGCCATTCTCTCAAACAACTTATGTGGTAAACAGGTATTCCACAGGTAAACAGGTCATGCCATCATGATTCTGTATAGAAGGATATCAAAAGACTCCTGATATCTTATTTCCAGGTACTCTTAGAAGCAATACTATAACCTCTCTGCATTTGAATGGATCTCTATGGGAATTGGGGAGTGGGACTAGATTAAGCTGTAAATTACACGGGAATAGTATGGAACCCATGGTTGACTAAATGGCTGTAAGTCAACAAGGGTCTGAGGTATCAAACGAGCCTCAAACCATCACTCTGCTGCCAGATATGCAGTAGATATGGATGGATCACTTGAAGGGTTGTTTCTCCTGACAAATTTTCCTATTGAACTCTGTGGAAAAATAAGTCAGGAGAAGAAACCCTTCAAGTTAAGCCCGGCCAGTGGGAAACTACTGAGCTGAGACCTACTTGTTAGTCATGTCATAGGTCACGCAAGGTCTTGTGAGGGAGCATGGCAATAAGTAGACGCCCTGCTTGTGTGTTAAGATACGTATATATTGTGTGCTTCCTCTGAGAAATCAGAGAGCTCGGTAAGATGTCTCTCTCATTCTTTTTTTCTGCTTGCAAGAGAAATAAAGTCTCAGGGCCCTATCTTACACCCGGCGCAAAGCGGCGCTAACGCAAACGCAAGTGTCTTTGCTATCTTACACCCGGCGCTAGGTCCATAATAACGCCTAACGCTTACGCCGTTTAACTAGCATTGCGCCATTAACTAGTCTTGCGCCATCATTAGTGAACTGGGCGTGTTGGTCTTAAGATGAGGAGTGGCCAGGGTTCTTTTTGGCGTATTGCTATCTTGAGCCAGCAGAAAGCGCTTGCGCTAGAAGCACCACAAACCTGGTCTAAAGTCATGTCGCAGTTGTTTACATGCTATTTTAACGGCGCATATAAGTGCGTCTACATAGGCGTGTGCACAACGCGCATACCCTCCTGTCTGTTACACACAGGGGCGTGCACAGGCATGACTAAAATATCTAGATCACAATGTGAAATATTATTATTGTGTAGGCTATATCAAAAATGCATAATAATAAAAGGTTCCATAGGTCCACATACCTTTCCCTCAGCGAAGGGAAACAATGCCACATTACATTGCTCTCAGCCCACTCCATCAACATCCAGGCGATGTGCGATGGTACGGGACAATGGCTATCCATTAAAAAGGAGCTGATAACACCTATAGCTATCAAGCCTAATGCGCGAATTGTCTTTGCACCTAATGCGTGAATTGTCATTCAATGGAAAACTCGCGCACGGCAATAGACGGACATTTAAGTTCTGAAAATGCGCTTCAGATGTCATTACAATACAGCTCTGTTTATCTATGAATACAGCCTGTAAGTAAATAGAATGGTTTGTGACTGAAAAAAGTTCAAAACCTTGTCCAGTGAATATTGCATTTATTGTTTTTCAAATAGCCTAGGCTACAGCGGATTCGCTGTGCATAAGGTTTTTTTCGATAGCCTGGTTAAAAAACGGAGATGTCACCATGTTAACTAAATTGTAACCTTAGCTATTCTTCGTCCTTCATATTTTTTTAAATTACAGTGACCAGGTTTCCATACTCTCACCGTTTAAAACCCAGCTGATTTCACCCGTTATTCCTTAACTGAGCAAAACGATTTTAAAGAGAACTAAGCGTCTAATTAGAAACTAAAACTAATTTGCAGCACGTTACACAATTAATTCACAATTAATTTTAATGCCATTCTCTGCACGTGAGCTGCATGTTCTCTGTTTCCCCTGCTGTAAGTCGCACGTTTCACGGTCTTCCTGGGAAAGTGGATTGTTTTAAAGGATTACGCTACGAGTAAAACAGGTTGGTACATTTCCATAAACAGGACATTATTAAACAAGGGGAAATATGCGTGAACTTATGGGTTGCGAACCTGACAGCTTTATCGTAGGCTATTTAGTGTCATCATTAAGGCAAAATAACGGTATGTATGTTATTAATCAATATTAGCCTACTATGCAGGTAGCCTAATGAACTTTGGATGAAGCTTGAACTTCGAGAACTCCATGAGAACAGCCTCTTGGAATTGATGTTTGACACTTTCATTGCATAATCAAACGAAATTCGCTGAACAAGCAGGCTAATTTGGCGTTTTCTAAGGTGAGACTGAAGCCATTGATAGCTTATTCTCAGCTGTTGCAGGTCCTTTTAGCGAAATTTAACCGCACATATTTTGTAAAATAACAGCCCTGTCTGGAATTACCGGGAACTCATAGGCTAATGGTTAGTCCGAATAATATTGATCATACTCCATTTAGCCTATTCCTTGATCACACTAAACACGCACGAGCATGTCTGTTTCGCCATCATAAGCAATCCGCCAAGGTGGAAAAGCAGGCTTTTAAAGGGAATGGGATATGACATTTTGATTGGTTTATTGAATGTCACGCCCAAGACAAACCTATAATTAATGAAGCGACTAGGTTCAGCCCAGTTGCGCCATGCGCCGTGCTTAGCGCCAAAAAAACACGCCGTTAAAATAGCAAAAGTGGACTTGGACACGCCCTAAATGGACTTAGCGCCATGCGCTTAGACTAAGCGCCAAGATCGCCAAGATAGGGCCCTCAGTGTGTTTAAATCTGTCTCTGCTGTGGAATATTGTATTGTATAAGGCTTTGAAGCGGTAACGGTAACAATGGGTTCTTGTAGTTCAAAAGCAACAGTTGAAGGTCTCCCAGAGGGTCTGGCTAAAATAATACAGGGTAAGTTCGGCTGGAAAATGATACAACAGTTGAGTAAATGGGAAGACTTAGGCTTCCCAAAAAAATGGCAGTTTTAGCCCGAATCAAAGAGAACAGTTACGCGCAAAATTAGAAGAACAACAGGAAAAGAATAATAAAATAAAAAGGGTCAATGGCAGCCGGACTGGTATGCATTTGGTAAATGGGAAAGGGAGGCAAACAGGATAAATCAGAAACAGAATAAAAAGAGTTTAGAGGGGCAGCTGCATCTGCCCCGCCACTTAACAATCAGTCTCTTCCACCTCCTCCCTCACGACCAGGCATTTATCAGCAATTAGCTTCCATTCATCAGGTTAACATGGACCTCGACTGCCCAGCCTGTGCTCACCCAGCCCCACGCCAACCTCCAAGGGGGGGATACCCTGCACATCCAGTACCACCGCCACCCTACTCCAGAATGGGTCAAGCCCAGGTACCACCCGCTCCACCTCCAGGACCCGCAGCCCAGGGCATGCCCCAAAGTCCGGCAATGCCAGTCCAGACATCTGCCCGGCAGCCAACAACATCAACGCCCATAGCAGGAGGAACTGACGCCTCTCTCCGGGGCGCTGCCCGTGGACTACTGACAGGAGGAGCAAGAGGGGCTCTTAACATGCTTTCTCCCGCTTCCACCAGGTCTGGCCAGCTATACGGCACAGACAGCACCCTGGATGAGGACGCAGCAACTAACAAACTGTTTTATGAAAGGACTGAGAAAGGATCTAGCTGCCGCAACCCTAGCTGCATATACTGGGAAACCCAGCAGCTGAAGGAAGTACATGCCACCCACTGTGAGAAGCAAGCGGCAACCAAAACCCAGAAAACCGCCCAGACCAGAACAAAAGTGACCGACCTACTCCAGTTGGCCCAACTCCAGGCATTCCAAGGCCAAGGACATCGTAGAGGGGACGGAGGAGGCAGAGGCCGGGGAAGTGGCAGGGGCGACTACAACAACGGCCATGGGGACACAAAAGATGGACTGTGTTTCTACTGCAAGAAGCCTGGCCACTTTGCCCGGGACTGTCAAAAAAGGAAACGTAATTTGGGTGAGGGTTCCAGTATGCAGGGTTCCTTTTGAATACTACAGCAAAGGCATTACCACTGTTATTTGGAGGCTGAAAGTCGGTGGGCGAGAGCTTGATTTTGTAGTAGATACTGGGGCTGGCACCTCAGTTTTAACAACTAAATTTTGGAAAAAGCCAGCACCCACGTTTAGTGGTAATAAAATGCTCAGTCAGGATGCAGGAGGTGGAATCAGTACTGAAAAATACACCGTTCCCCTGGAAGTAATAACATTTAGAAAATAAAACTTCTGTTACGTTTTCGCATGCTTTCTTTTTTTATTCTGTGCGCCCAGTTCATTTACTAATTTACTAATTCTCTAACTGGACTTGCTGCATTTCTTATTTGTACGAACCAGAAATGCAGCGACCAAATTTCCTATACCTTACTAACTTCGTTGTCAACATAGCAAAGACAATATCGAAGTGTCGGAAATGCGGAAGTCCTGAGCTATTTATAACCGGCAGGAAACCTGAAACAGGTGCAAGGAATAATTGCCAGGCGAGATACAAACACCGGGACGGAGGCGGAAAAAATCTGATAGAGTGTCCCGACGACGACAAAAGGAACACCAAATGGCGAAACAGCAAAGGCTGCTAATAACCGTGACAGGACCCCCCTTCTAAGGGATGGCTCCAGACGATCCCTTAGCCTTGCTCTTACGTAAATCCCTAATAAGTGCCGGATCTAAGATATTCCTGGAGAGGACCCAGCAGTGCTCCTCAGGGGCATAACCCTCCCAGTCCAGCAAAAACTGGTAGCCTCTGCCCACACACCTCTCAGCCAAAATACGCCGAACGGTATAAACTGTACCTCCCTCCACTTATCGGCCGGGGTGAGAGCGCTAACGAGCACCGGTTTGAGGCGAGAGACATGGAAGGTGGGATGGATACGCATGGAGGAAGGCAACTGGAGGCGCCCAGTAACCGGGTTGATTCTCCAAATTATTTTAAACGAACCAATGAACCAAGGCGCGGGTTTACGAGATTTGACTCGCAAAAGGTGTGGAAAGCCACACTCATTGACCCACCCAGTAGGAAGGGGCCGGACGACGATGCCTGTCGGCCACCGCCTTCTGTTTGGCCGAAGCGCGTAATAGGGAGGAACGTACACGCTTCCAAACCGCTCGACACCTGCGAATGAAGGAAGGAGCGGAAGAAACTTCCGCATCTCTCTCCAGCTCAGGAAACAAGGGAGGTAAATAACCCAACTGAGCCTCAAAAGGAGAGAGGCCAGTAGAAGCGTTGCGCAAAGTGTTATGAGCGTATTCGACCCAGGCGAGGTGACGACTCCAGGATGTGGGATTGGATGCAGCCAGATAAAGTGTGTTCTCCATGCTCGTTTGCTTGGTTTCGGGATGAAACCCAGACGAGAGACTGACAGATGCCCCCAACTGAGTACAAAAAGAACACCAGAATTTGGCGGCGAACTGAGTACCGCAATCTGACACCACATCCAGGGGGAGACTGTGCACCCTAAAGATGTGGTCTACCATTAAAGGTTGTATCAGCGATTTTGGGTGGAAACATAAATGATCACATTCATCTGATTTTTCCTCACGATCCGCTAGCTGCCCGCCCCATAAGCAGGCCGTCAAAAAACCGCGTCTCTGTAGGCAGCCTATGCTCCGAGATCGTACACAAAAACAATGGTACTACCAACTACTCAAAACCAAAATAAACAGTATTCCAACCAATCACAATGATCTGCACAAACGTGACGTCACTTCTGAAGCGAAATCCCAAACAAACATACTTATGAATAATTATGTTATGTTTTAAAAAATAGTGTTCAAGCATCCAGAATCATAACCACGTTAATAACGTTTGTAAGAAACCAAACCGTTTGTAAATCCGTCAAGATTTCAGCGAGATAAGAGTATTAGCGTTTGTGCAGATCATTGTGATTGGTTGGAATACTGTTTATTTTGGTTTTGAGTGGTTGGTAGTACCATTTGTTTTTGTGTACGATCTCGGAGCATAGGCTGCCTACAGAGACGCGGTTTTTTGACGGCCTGCTTATGGGGCGGGCAGCTAGCGGATCGTGAGGAAAAATCAGATGAATGTGATCATTTATGTTTCCACCCAAAATCGCTGATACAACCTTTAACTGAGCTGTTTCGGGTGCAGACGGCAGTTTGGGGAGAGCGATGAAGTGAGCCGCCCTCAAGAACCGGTCAACCACCACCAAGATAACGGTGTTCCCATGGGACGGCGGCAGACCGGTTATGAAATCGAGGGCGATGTGACTCCAGGGACGACTGGGAACAGGAAGTGGATGTAAGAGACCCGAGGGAGAAAGTAGAACATGCAGCGACAAATTTCCGCACATCGCTCTCGAGTTTGGGCCACCAAAACAAACGAGAAATAAAATCCTTAGTCCAGTGAACGCCCGGATGAGCCACCAATTGCGAAGTGTGACCCCACTGGAGAACCCGCGACCGCAACCGAGAAGGTACAAACAGGCAATGGGGCAGACCCCCACCTGGGCCGGGCGCGGAACGTATAGCCTTCTGCACAGTTTTTTCAATTGCCCACCTAACTGGGACCACAATTTGAGAGCTAGGGACCACAGGCTCCGGGACGTGATTCTTTGTTGGCCCGGTCGAAAATGCGTGACAACGCATCAGGTTTAATATTCTTAGAGCCCGGGCGATAGGTCAGAATGAAATTAAACCTGGTAAAAAATAAAGACCAACGGACTTGTCTCGAGTTGCGTGCCTTAGCCTGTTGGATATATTCCTAATTTTTGTAGTCCATCCAGACTATAAAGGGGTGCCCCGCTCCCTCTAACTAATGGTGCCACTCCTCCAACACCAGTTTAACCGCCAAGAGCTCACCGACATCATAATTTCTCTCAGCAGATGTAAGGACACGAGAAATAATCACATGGGTCAAGCTTGCGTTCGAGTGGAGAGTGTTGGGAGAGAATGGCCCTAACCCCCAGCTCAGAGGCGTCAACCTCTACCACAAAGGGGAGGGAGGGATTGAGAGTTATAAGGATAGGTTCGGAACAGAACCTACTCTTTAACTCAGTGAACGTCGCCTCAGCCCTAGGATTCCACTGGAAGTGGGCAGGAGATGTTTTTTTTGTGACGTTAGTGATGGGGGAGTTCATAAGTGGAAGTCTATTTTTTATGGTGATGTCGCTGAGACCCCGATAATCTATGCAAGGTCTCAGCCCCCCGTATTTCTTCTTGATGAAGAAAAACCGACGCCAGCTGGTGATGTGGACGGCATGATAAAGCCATTCGCCAAAGATTCATCGATGTACTGCTTCATAGCAGTGCTCTTAGGAACTGATAAGGAGTATCGTGAACCCCTGGGAGGAACAGTACTCGGGTACAGCTCAATGGCGCAGTCATATGGCCTATGGAGTGGTAATCTGCTGGCGTGTTGTTTACTGAAAACCTCCGCAAGGTCTGAGTACTCCACTGGAACACCTGCGGGTAAAGCAAACTCAAGCACTCCTACCACCTCCGGGGCACCGGAAAAGGTATCAGACAACCTGTCCCACTCAAAATCGGAGTTGGAGAACCCCCCTCCGCATAGGGGTCCCAGGACAGACTCTCTTCTCGACTCCCAGCGAGGGAGGAGGGGGTATCTGGGTCGTAGATTGACTCCGCCTCCTCAGAATCACTCTCAGAGCTGAGTTCAGAGAGACTAGGGGCGTAGCCCGAAGCATAGAAGGTAATTGAGCGGCAATGCGATTGGCATTGAGAGCCCCACTGACGAATAGGGTTCTTATCCCTACCCCAACTGACATACGAGTCATGTAACCCTAGCCATGAGTGTCCCAGTACTAGTGGGTACGATGGGGAGTCAATGAGAAAAAATGTGATTTTCTCAGAGAGAAATGCGCATCGCCACCAAACTCGTTATCCGCTCAATACTTCCTGATCCCAAACGACGACTATCGAGGGCAGTAACCTGACGAGTGCCTGTAAGTCGGTGCGTGGGAATTTTTAACTCCCTAGCCCATTTAGCGTCAATAAAAGATTCCACCGCCCTGGAGTAGCATAGACGCTAGCTGAGTGGCCCTCCCAAAACAGCTGGACGGGTAACAGGGTGCGAGAAAGTATACTATTAAGTCTCATTGGGGACCTCGGTTTACCCAGTGAGACCCCTCGTTCTCCTGTCAGCTTGGGTCACTGATCCTTACTATGGCCCCTACGCCTACAGTTTTGGCACCAGTACCCCCGCGATTTAACTCTCCCAGTTTGGCGGAGAGAAGACCCATCAATCTGCATGGGTTCCTCCTGATCCACGGAGGAAAATGGTGGAGTGCTTACTGACACTCAAGGCTTATGCCGAACCAGGTGTTTTCTGCCCTCACGTTCACGTTCCCTGATGCGGTTGTCCAGGCGTACAGCCGCGGTAACCAGATCACTGAACATGGCGGGTGGCTCGAGCATAGCCAAAGCGTTCTTTATAGGATCCGACCAAGCTTTTAAAAATAAAGATCTCAGCGGACTGTCAGGCCAACCTGTCTCCGCGGCTAATGCTCGAAATACAATCGAGAAAGCCGCTATGGTGTCAGTTCCCTGGCGTAAACTGGTTAATCTCCTGGCTGCGTCCTCGCCTGAAATCTCGTGATCGAAGACCAGCTGCATCTCCTTCATCAGCTGAATCGAATCATGAATACAGGAGGCGTTGCCCCAAATTAAAGGGTCAGCCCAAGCGAGAGCTTTATCGCTCAGGAGGGATAAAATAAATGCTACGCGAGATTCAGAAGTAGTAAAATGGGAGGGTTGAGCTTGGAAAGAAATGAGGCACTGTGTGAGGAATGGGTGGCATTTCCCCGGTTCCCCAACATAACGTGGCGGTAATTGGAGTTTGGACTCCTTAATAGTGCATGGCATGGGTATGGGAGATGTTTGTGCTTGTGCTACTGGAGGAGGATTGACTGCCACAGAAAGTCCAGAGAGAGGAAAACAAAAGAACGGGAGCAAAACATCCCTAGCACAAGCCAAATCAAAGCAACCTCAAAAGGAGGCAAGTCTTGATAAACAGCAAGAATGAATAACAAAAGAACCTCACACACTAAATCATTAGGCGTAACAGGAGGTAGAGAAACAAAGCAAAAACTCGATAAAACGAGTGATGGAAAAGAACAGAAAAGAGAAACCTGTTATCCAGAGCTCTTGTGGCAAAAAGAGCTGACACAAAAGGTAACAGGTAACAAGAATAAGGATAAAGAGAAAGATTGGAAATAAAAGAGAAAACCAATCTAAACGTAATTCTCTAACCGGACTTGCTGCATTTCTGATTCGTAGAAACCGAATTTCCTATACCTTACCGACTTCCTTGTCAACATAGCAAAGACAATATCGAAGTGTCGGGAATGCGGACTTCCCCCTTGCCTGCGAGCGGTGACAGCTGCCTCCATGGCAGTTTCCGCTTCGGCCCCCCTGGTTGCATATCACCCTCTCAGTTTTGGTTTCTCATGCTGTAGCAGAGATTCTGCTCAAACTGAAAACTGCTAATTTTTCCCCTGCTGGAATTTTACATTATCAACATGCTGCTTTCCCTTCCCAATGTGACAATAAAAAGATGCATTGTCCTGACCCCCGCTACATTGCTGCCTACCCCCACTGATGCTGAACCCCATAACTGTGTAACCACAATTGAACAAGCACTCACACCACGCACTGATCTTGCTACTGACCCCCTACTCAATCCAGAGGTAGAGTTCTTTGTTGATGGCTCAGCCAGCCACAACCCAGACACTGGAGACAGCCAGGTTGGCTATGCGGTGGTAACTGCACATGACGTCACACAGCCAGCCTCCCAGGCCATCTCTCAGCACAGGCTGCTGAGCTCTTTGCCCTCACACGTGCATGTCACTTAGCTGCAGGAAAATCTGTAAACATTTACACAGACAGTAGGTACGCATTTGGCGTGGTTCACGATTTTGGCACAGAGGCTTCCTCGCATCTACTGGTAAGGCCATTCAGAATGGTCAGCTAGTACAGAATCTTTTAGATGCTATACTTCTCCCCAGGGCTATTGCTGTGGTAAAATGTGCTGCAAACACAGGACAGCCAGATGCTGTCTTACTAGGCAACGCATCCGCTGATGCTGCAGCTCAGGCTCCACTCAGCACACAGCTACAGATGCTCACAGATACATCACCACTTCTTCCCTCCCCTACTGTGGCAGAGTGCCAGGCGTCAGCCTCACAAGCTGCCAAAAATAAATGGGCTACAAACGCCACTCTCACTGATGGCATGTGGTACGGCCCTGCCTACCCCAATATCTGTTCCCCTACTATGCTAAGTTGACACATGGTAAAGACCACGTGTCAAAAGGAGGTATGGTAGCAGCCATCACAAACTTATGGGACACGTGGGATTCCCATTTTTGCAGAAACTTTTTGCAAACGTTGCTTGATTTGTGTTCAGAACAATGTTGGTCGTGTTTTCAACGTACAACGGTCAGCACTCCCTCCCCCCTCAGAACCATTTGAACATCTTATGATAGATTACATACACCTAACACCATGCAGAGGGAAGGCATTTTGCCTGGTAATCATTGACATGTTCTCCAAATGGGTTGAAGTGTTTCCTACTAAAACTGCAGACTCGCATGCCATGGCAAAAGCACTGTAGAACTAAATTATTCCCAGGTGGGGAATACTACCTAGAAAAATTTCTAATTTCAAACATTTTTTAGCTGAAACTAACATGGTAAGTTACTGTTGCGCCCTAACAAAATCTCAAGTCTGTACACCAACAGGTAAAAGCAGCCCTCCCAGAGCCAGACAGCAGTCCGCTACACACGTTGCAGCCAGGAGATTGGGTGGTGATTAAGAACTTCCAGATAAAGAAGTGGCATCAACCACGGTGGACAGGTCCATTCCAGATTCTCCTGACAACGCCAACAGCAGTGCGGGTCGAGGGCCGAGTATCGTGGGTTCACGCCAGCCACTGCAGACAGGCACCTCCCCTACCAGACGGAAAACAGGAGACAACCCCCGCAGCGGACGTTAGTTCTCAGGAGGTTTAAAAGCCCACAGAGAACCACCTCAGCACAGCATGACACCAGTATTCTACGTCAACCAGCGACGACTATAAGGGAGGTACCCAATCCATAAACAATGACAATACCGCCTCTACATTAACCACACCTAATATTACCCCAGCTGCCCTCCTCCTGCCTTCTTTCAGGAGCCATGTGGGGTTAAAAATACAGAAATGCCACATTGCAGTATCAGACGAAATCGAGCATAACCTATACTACTGTAGGGTCAAAGGTATAATTTGTATTTAGTAATCAGTCTCATGTATGTATAAAGCCCTAGAACGAGAAGCAGCGCATTCCACTAAAGGAATTGCGTCATGGAGTTCCCGGTTATTCAATTGGAGGTAATGCAGCGTCCAATTATTATTAAACATTAACAATACTCCACGTTGAATTACGAGAGACTTATATTTATTCTGTGAGTGTGACTTCCTATAAATGCTTGAAATACTCACGCCAAAAATCCAGATGCAAATAATATGGTTTATTACAAAAGGATAACAATGTAATAAACGGTTATATCCCACGGCGGGGTGATTTGGATAGAGAACACACAAAGGAGGGAAGGATGCGCGTACGCGGGTGCACGTGGCGGAGAGAGAGAGAGGGAAAGAAAGAAAGATGGAGGTGAAACACATGGGCACGCGGGTACACGTGGCGGAGATAAAGGAAGAGAGAAAGCAAGAAAGATGGAGGTGAAGGACACAGACACGCGGGTACGCGTGGCAGATTTAGGAGGGAAGTATGAATTTGGCTTCAGCACGCTCAGGCCGAGCCTACTCAAGCCGTAGAGGGAAGATCTGGCACTTTCTCAATAGGACGAATTATGCCTCTATCCTTAGTCGAGCCGTGATTGATTATAGAAGATTTATCTCTATTAGCACTTGGGGAAGCGCGTTATAAATGTCTAGTTATCAAATTACGGTTAGTCTCGAATTAGGATGCTATCGAAAAGGGGGATCACACAAACTGAGTGTTGCGTCCTTTCCCGCTCCATTTTCTATTTTAGTTGTGATGCCTCGCAACAAATTCTGTATGCTTTGTTTTAAAAAAATATTTGGTTGTTATTATTTCTCTGTATTTATTATTTAGTTACCATTAGCCTATTTGTATACTGGTACTAATTAATTATCTGATGCGCAATGTTAACAGCAGAGTGAGAATGGTTATTACATCGATTTTCCCATTTCCAATGGAAGGTTTGTGTAAGGTAGAATGTAGGATCAAATTACAACGTCTGATCGCTTGCTTCCTTGCAGAGGGGGCTAGTGCAATAGATGTAACAGCCACGGTGTTATTATCCTATCTTGTGACTGATCGTCATCATTAGTTAAGAGAAAGCGAGAGAAGATGGCTGATCTTGTTTCAAAGAAAAACACCACTTCGCCAATCTGGGAATTTTTCGGCTACAAACCCAATGATGACGGAGAACCGGCAAATGTTGACGAGGTAGCATGCCGTAAATGCATTAAAAAGTCGTCACAACTAAGGATGGGAATACAACAAACATTTCCCTAAAACATTTTCGATAACTACACAGTCATTATGAGTGCATTATAACATTATGCCTATGAGAACCTACAGGAGATGGCAATAAATAATGTGTCATATGCAGACATAGCAGCAAACATTGTTTTGTGGACATAGTTCGAAACGTAATAAATTGACGGCCGCTCATGGTCATCATGTTGATCATCACATTCATTTTGGAGCGATCTATGAAGTGTCTAGCTAGCCTACTAAGTTATGAGAAAAAAACTGTTTTGTGAGATGAGCGACAGTACGGAATGTTGCAGTTGGCATTCATTTATACACGGATCCAAAACGAATAACCATTTGATTCTCGTTTTTCAATTTCTGTTTTTAAAATGAATATAGCATAACCATTCGTTTATTGTTTTGAAATTTCTGTTTCTGAAACAGGAAACGATTGGCCAAAAAGTGGGAACGGATCCAGAAGCAACGCTAAGGCTACTGCAATTAGAACTCAATGCTGCCACACGTGGTAATTACTTCTGTTCACGTTGTCATAGGCCTCAGAAGTCGTGTCATTTCCTCCAGATTTGTTAGCATTTTCGAGACTTCCGGATCAGAAAATAGACGGCCTATGGGAGAAATTAATGGGGTTTCCCTAATTCCTTCAAAATAATATATGACATTTGGACATTTGTTTGTATATGAAAAAAAAAAGTTTTTCAGCCATTTTTTATAATCTAAAAAAATTCGGTGTAATTTTAAAAAGCAAATTGCTAGCAGCTAGCTAAGTGGTTAGCACACTCGTAATGACCCTACCCATATGTCGCACAATTTCAACATCACACACAGGGCTGTATACACATTTCAAGTTTGCTATGACCAGTGTAATTAATTATACATTTTTCTACTTCGTATATAAAGATGGATTAAACTGACACGGTACGTTAGGCCCACTGTCATCCTAAATGAGCAAAAACAATAAAAAACCAATTCAATTTGCGCAGTAAACCTAACGTTAACCACTCTGGCTAACGTAAACACCCAACCTGTCATTGCAGTAGATAACAGTAGCCCAATGTTCTGATAATTATACGTTAGCTAACTTAGAAAACGTAGGCTACGTTATAAAAAGCAGTCTGTAAACAGGTTTAACGTTACCGGTGGTGTCATTTTCTTTTAGTTAACTAACTTAGACTAGCAGCTGTAATGTCTACACTCTACACGCGTCTAAACGCTTGTCACTGGGGTGGTATAGGTAGGCTACATAAAATAGTACCCCTTGGCAGCAATACCTAACTAATTTGTACCTTTTTTTGCTCAAAAAGGTAGCTAGTACCAAAATAGAACATTATTGTACTTTCAGGGTACATTTGGGAAATGTGTACCTTAGCTTAGAAGAAGAATGTACCCCCACTGTACCTTTATTTCTGAGTGTACCGTTTTTGGCTTGTTTTTCAAAAAATCTGGGCGCTACTATTGTTGAAAGACATTAGCTAGCTTATCAATTTACATATTAATTTAGCTATTCCACCCCCTCCCATCCGAAATTGCCCTACTCCCCTGCCATCTCATTACCATTGTTTAGCAATGCTGGGTTAGCTAGCTAGCAAGCTAACAATAGCTCACGGCAAGCTGTTTTAACATTTAGCTAGCAAGCTAATGATAGCTTATGGCAAGCAGTTTTAATTTAACAGTTATTCGACTTCATTAAAGTCCTAGCTGTCCAATGTCCTAGCTGGCTGGCCATAAGTTAGCTGATTGCCTAGCTAACGTTACTAGCCAGCTGCTACAACTAGCTAGGTCCTAAGAGCAGCTAGTTTAACAGATCATTTGTCCATGTTATTATCGTTGCTTAGTAACCTAGCTAATTAAATCAGCAAAAGGCCACACATCTATTAAAACATTCATTTTAAAGTTGTTGTTTAGTTTTAGTTTAGTTTATTGGTTTAAAATACAGAGACAGTGCATATTAAGGAACATTACTGTAAATATGCCAGTTTAGCCAGATTGGCTAATTTTCAACCGTAGTCTCTGGGGCAGGTGTCATGAGCACTACAATAATTAAAGCACAATACAATAATTAAAACACAGTAGGAATCAGTAGGTTACAAGCCTGCTGATAAAATACATTACAATACATTAAAATACATTACAACCCCTCAGTGAAAATGGTCACACACTTGACCATCACTCAACCAAGATTTTAAGTTTGATTTAAATTAAATGTATCTTTCATACTCCCTGAGCCGTGTTGGCAGACTGTTCCAGGTGTGGGCTGCTCTCACAGAAAAGGCTGCCTGACCAAAAGCAGACCTCCTGTTTGGAACTACACAGTCCCCTCTAACAACAGACCTGGTATGTCTGTCAGCAGATGCTTTCTGTTTTATAAAAGTAGAGAGTGGGAGGAGCCAAGCCATGTAGGATCTTATAGGTAAGGCAGGCATCTTTGAATTTAGCAAAATTGTCCCAGCTCAGTAGATTCTGATTTGTTATGCTATGACAATGGTGGTGGCTGTTTGTGTTCCTGTCTAGTACTTTCACAGCCTGATGGTAAACTACCTGTACAGATCTTAGTGTTGTACAGGAGGCTTGTGTCCAGCTAGTCAGACAGTATGACAAATGTGACATAATAGCATTAAAATACAGCGTTGCTGCTTTGTCTTTCTTTGGTGAATTAGTGTAAGATATAGGGCCACACCATTTAATAAAAGCAATATGGAACTCTAACCTATGGTATCATGATGAATATTGAGACTGCTATTATTGGGCTTGCAAGCACCTCACTTCACGTCCTGCCAAACATCCCATAGCCTTGCCAATATTCATGATATATACCTACCACAGTTCCGCCATATCGCTTTAATATGTATCCGTTTCTGTTAAATGCTATAACGTTATATGGAAGTAATACAGGCTACACATGGACACTGCCATGTTACATAAAGGTTTGCTAGCTAGCACAAACTTGTCTCACCAGAGACTTTTTTTTTTTCTATAGGCAGCAGTGTTAGCTTTTGCTAGCCGAATAATTAATTCGGCTAGAAAGCGGCATCAAAATTCAGTGGATCCAGCGCCATTTAAGAGAGAAATGTCTCCAGATAAAAACATCCAAGGCTGCTTCCCAATCCAGTTTTTGCTCCACCCTCGTAAACTTCACTTGCAAACTTCACTTGGGAGGATGTGACGCACATACCAATAAAACAGGAGTATACACTTGCATTTAGCGAGTGCGAGGGAGCGAGGGCGGAGCGAGTTATTTGAATTGAGACCACAGAACTATACTAACTAGAAAGGCAGAAGCCTTCTCAAAACGGCACCGTTTCCACGGCCTAAAGTTTTTTCTCTGATTGGCCAACGTGACCTGTCACGTGAAGGTGGTCATTTTCTCCCTTTCCACAGAGTAATGGCTGCCATTGTAACTCTAATTAGCGACCATAGACATGTATAGCGACGACTGCAAAGTTATGCTCCCGAATAAATAAGCAAAATGAAAGGTAACTTTGTTAGCTACCGTTAGCTAAGTTAGCTCGCAGTAGCAGCCAGAGGCCTAGAAAGGACATGCTATCACAAAAGCTTGTTGAGAATACACCAATAGTAGCTCCATGCACATTTAAAAGAACATAAGCCAGGCATAGCATAACGTTAGTTATACTTTAGAACATATTTGGCTAATCTTAACGTAACCCCCTCAAAACTGCAATGGACATAACGTTATTACGATAACCTTCCAATATCAACGTTATAGACTACTGCACTTTAAGACCGCATAAACGGGGCACAAGTGTCCGCTATGCGTTAAGATAAAAAAAAAAATATATATAATAATAACGTATGTTATATAGCCTATGTCTGTGTTCATAGACATCCCATATATAGCTACGCTGTATGTGTAGCCTACGTTATGTGGTGAGTGATGCAGGAAAATAAACAGACCTAACAGCAAAGCATATTTGTGGTTAATGCTAATTTAGCTCAAGCAGGACGATGAAGAAGACAAGCAGGCTAAAATAACGTTGTCAAAAAAAATTCTTACCGTGAAAATATTACATTTTTTCCCCCAGGGTTTCCGCGCTGTTATGGTTTTGAAAGCTCTGCGCTATGATTCAGGTTTGGCAAAACTGGTATGCAGTAACAACAATGCTATTACATATTTTATAACTCTAGAGATGTATACCTTGCCAAAAATCAATATGAGCATTATTCCCCTCAGATGGTACCGTCCAACCCTACTGGCTCACGGACTACTAGGAATACGAATTATATATTATAATTTTTGACGTAAAAAATTATACCTAACACATAAAAGAGAAAACCTCTGTATCTATCTGTACGTCTGGTGCACAGCAGCCAGCAGGTGGCACGCAATGTGCACACACACACACATTAATTAGGTATAGGGCTGACTAAATGGCCAATTAGTGATTGTGTGCTCCAACAGGTATCAGAACTAGTCCATCTGATTATCAACTCATCACCCATGGTAAGGACAAGCCACAAATCAGCTGTGGAGACTGCCACCTACAAGTTCATAACAGTGTCATCTTCAGAGATATATGTAGGAAACTTCATCCGTAAACAGAGGGATATTGAGGCTACAACATTATATAATCCTGACCATGTAGGACTATTCAGGAGGTTTGGGGGAAGGGCTAAAGCGCTTCAAAAACAGCATGTTATCTAACCCTAACCCTCATATGACAACAATCCAGATGTATTTGCATTACATTACATTACATTATAGTCATTTGGCAGACGCTCTTATCCAGAGCGACGTACATAGTGCCTTTTCAAACTAGGAACAAGTGCGTTAAAACGACCCTAAAAGGTAAATACGAATTCAAGTACCAGGCGTAGTCAGTATGATTTTTTTATATTTTTATTTTTTGGGGGGGGGGTGGGGGGGTAACCACACAATATTGATGATTGGCGTGTACAACAGTAAGCCAATAAGTAACCTTACAAGTATTAACTAGAAGCTTGAACCACTTAAACAAGGATTCATAAAACACAATCAAGGGAGGTCACAAAGACGTAGGGAGGGGTGGAGAGAGGTGCAGCTTGAAGAGGTGAGTCTTCAATCTGTGCTTGAAGGCGGTCAGACTTTCTGTTGTTCTGACCTCCACAGGGAGCTCATTCTACCACCGTGGGGCCAGGACAGACAGATGTCGAGACCGGGTGCTAGTATGAAGTGGGGGGGGGGGGGGGGGGGGTACCAGTCGTCCTGAGGAGGCGGAACGCAGGGATCTGGCAGGTGTGTAGGGTCTGATGAGCTTTTGGAGGTATGGAGGGGCAGATCCTCGGACTGCCTGGAAGGCGAGCACCAATGGTGAGGAAGGGACGGATTCTCCTGATGTTGTACAGGAGGAACCTGCACACCCGGGTTACCACTGCGATGTTCTCGGAGAGGGACAGCCTGTTGTCCATCACCACTCCGAGGTTCCTGGCACAGGGCGTTGGGGTCAGTGGAGTGTCCCCTAGGGAAATGGAGAGATTGAGAGGGGGAGAGGTTAGAGCAGGAATGTAAATGAGCTCAGTCTTGCCTGGATTGAGCTTGAGATGGTGGTTGTCCATCCAGCTCTGGATGTCTCTCAGGCAAGCAGAGATGCGGGCTGACACCTGAGTGTCAGAGGGTGAGAAGGAGAGAAAGAGTTGAGTATCGTCAGCATAGCAGTGGTAAGAAAGACCATGAGCAGTGATAACAGGGCCAAGGGATTTGGTGTAGGTGGAGAAAAGGAGGGGGCCAAGGACTGAGTCCTGGGGGAGTCCTGTGGTAAGGGGACGGGGTGCCGATACTTTACCAGCCCAGGTAACCTGGGAGGAGCGCTCCGAGAGGTAGGACTCAATCCAGGCCAGGGCCGAGCCGCCGATCCCCGCTGCAGACAGGGACGACAGGAGGATGGAGTGATCTACGGTGTCGAAGGCGGCAGAGAGGTCTAGGAGTATTAGCACAGAGGAGGGGGAGGCTGCCCAAGCTGCATGAAGCATCTCGCTGACGGAGAGGACTGCGGTCTCCGTTGAGTGGCCAGGTTTGAAGCCAGACTGGTGGGGGTCTAGCAGGTTGTTCTGGGTAAGGAAAGAAGACAGTTGGTTAGAAACAGCACGTTCAATAGTTTTGGAAAGAAAAGGAAGAAGAGATTTAGTTTTGGATGTTGGAGGGGTCCAGCATGGGTTTTTTCAGGATCAGGGTGATGTGGGCTCTCTTGAAGGATGAGGGGAAGCTGCCAGAGGTCAGGGAGGAGTTCACCAGGGAGGTCAGAAACGGGAGGATATCTGGGGTGATTGCCTGGAGGAGAGATGAAGGGATAGGGTCGAGGGCACAGATAGTGGGGCGATGGGAGAGTAGGAGATGAGATACATCGGTATCAGAAAGGGGAGAAAAGGTGGAGAAACAGGGGGGGGGACACAGAAGGGGTAGAGAGAGGAAGAGAGTGGAAAACAGTGTCCGTGAGGGGAGGGGGAGTGGGGCTGAAGGAGCTGCGGATGTCTGCGATCTTCTCATCGAAGAAATCTGCAAAGTCGTCTGCAGTGAACGAGGATTGAGGAGCATGAGGGGGTTTGCTGAGGAGGGAGGAGAAGATGGAGAATAATTGACGGGGGTTAGAACTGTATTTGCGAATTTTAGTATGATAGTAAGTTACCTTGGCAGCGGTGACTGCTGTAGAGAACGCCACTAGGAGAGACTGGTAGGAGGAGAGGCCTGATGCCTCTCTGGATTTCCTCCACATCCTCTCTGCTGCGCGAAGACCGGCCCTGGAGGTGCGCAGGGCATCGGACATCCACAGGCAGGGAGGAGATGGGCGTGTGGGCCTAGAGACAAGAGGGCAGAGAGAGTTAAGTGATGTGGAGAGAGCTGTGAGCAGGGTGTCGGATGCAGTCGATGGGGAGTTGAGAGAAGGGTTTGAGAGGGGGGAGGGAAGCAGTGACACAGGGAGCAAGAGAGGAGGGCGAGAAGGAGCAGAGGTTACGGCGGACAGAGACAGTGGGGGTGGGGGGAGGGGGGGGGACGGTGTGGAACAAGAGGAAGAGAGAAAGAAATGAAGTGGTGATCAGAGGTATGCAGAGGGGTAACAGTGAGATCAGAGCAGGGGCTGTTCCTCTGGAAGACCAGGTCTAGGAGGTTGCCAGCCCTGTGGGTGGGGGGGTGGGGGGGGGGGTTGGAGGGTGAGGTCAAAGGAGCGGAGAAGTGGTAGGAAGGCTGCAGACTGGGAGGCATCTAGATGGATGTTGAAGTCTCCCAGGAGGATCAGCGGGATGCCGTCCTCTGGGAAGGAGCTGAGCAGGGTGTCAAGCTCATCGAGGAAGCACCCCAGGGGACCTGGATGGCGATAAACAACTATAATGTACAGGTTAATAGAGTGGTTGATAAACACAGAGTGGTATTCAAAACTAGTAATAGATAGATCAGAGAGGGGGGAGAACAGAGAATGACCATGAGGGGGAGAGTAGCAAACCAGTACCACCTCCGCGACCAGACGGCCGGGGGGTGTGAGAGAAGGAGGAGGAGAGGGCAGCGGGAGTTGCCGTGTTGTCCGGTGTGATCCAGGTTTCGGTGAGGGCGAGAAACTGGAGGGACAGGAAGGAGGCATAGCCGGAGATGAAGTCTGCTTTCCGTGTGGCAGACTGGCAGTTCCAGAGCCCCCCGCGTCGGTGAAGTTCTCGCAGGGAGTCAGCGCGGGGTAGCAGAGGTTGGACGGGTTGCGTTGCCGTGGAGGGCCACGTCGTTAGAAGCGGGTTCTGAAAGGAAGAGAGCAGACAGGGATAGGGAGAACACACATAAACTGGGAGTGTCGCTCTTCCAGATGTCTTTTGAAATGCACACAGCTGATTGCAATTGTGTGAAACGCTTCGCAAGCACGGATAAATTATTACTACCACTTAAAAGCAAAATAACACGAAACTAACAGCCTAGTCAATCTAACAAACAGCCAATCGCGGAACAAACACAAACTAGCAATGCAATTAATATGGTCAACGTTCAACAAGGTCTAATTAAAATCACGCAAACTGCGGCTAGTACGCTTAAAAACGACACTACCTTTCGCGGGACGGTTAAAACAGCTATTTGGTAGGTAAAATAATGTCTACACTAGCGCAAATCCAGACGTATGACTGTGATTAGGAAAAACATCAATACCTTGAAGGATTTTTCCCACCAAATAAGCAAAAAATCAAAAGACTTGATTTTATCCAGGCTGGAGTCTCAAAGGGTCTCAGAAACTACACCTCAAAGTAGCCAGACAGAGGTGACAATGAAAGTTTGTCATAGGACAAAACTAAAGACATTTTTGGAAAGGCCTTGACCTGGAGAGTAACATATGTTACCCTGTATGTTGCCCTGACACTCCAGGGGACTCAGTAGCGCCCCCTAGAAGGGCAAAACTGGCCAAACTTCAAATGCTTCTAATTCTGGAACCAATAGACATATCGGGTAGATATTTAACAGGATGATTAATGAACTAGTCTTTCATAAATAATGTCAGAGCCAGCCTTCAAGCTCTAACAGAAGGGCCTGAATAAAACGTTTGATGCTTAATCATTTGATACTTTGATGATTCAATTAGATGATCAATTGGGATTTTAACTGATGCTATATCAGTGAAAAGATGTGAAAAGATGGCGCCGTCTGTAGTCCGTTTAGGGTTAGGGTTTGGATGGGTCGCCCCATGTAGGGGACAGTATTAAAATGAATTGAGATTGTGGGATTTTGACCATATCCGACATAAACTATTTGCTTTTTTGTGACTGAATAAACTTTTCCACATGTTTTTTGTGTCCCTATTAACATATTTAGCGGTTATCGCCATCAACCAACTGCATAGTAGCTACTCAAAAGTCTCAAAACTCGTCTGGTAAAGAAAATAGCCGGCTAGCTAGCTAACAACCGAAAAGTAGCATAGTAGCCAGGACCCCAGGAACATCTCTAAATTTCATTCTGTGTAGCACGAATACAGTCTGAGAAATGCTAGCATTGAAAATGCATGGGTTTAAATTTATTTCTGTGTAGCACGATAAAAGTCGGACAATCGTGCTCAGGGTGACGATTCAATAGATTAATTGTCGTGACTATGAGCACGAAAAAGCGTGAGACCGGTTTGATTTTTCACCTGTTAACATAACAAAGTGTATCTTAACCTAAAGGCTAAGACCATTGCGCTATTGTGCGAATCAATCCTGCATTAACACAATTCTAATCATGCTATTCTCCTGTCCTCTAATGGTTCTAACCATCTTATTTCTATTCCTTTCTCTGTCTCTCAGTTATGTCAAGAACAATTGCTACCACTCATCCACCTACACCTCTATACCCAGCTGTTGGTAAGTACTGTAGGCTATGTGTCAGTTTTAGGAGTTTGTTATAGGACACAGTAAAGTTCAGCAGCCTGTCTCAGTTTAAAGCCCATCACCACATCAAGGTGCAGGCTGAACATGAGAACACAGTAAGACGCACATTCACAAGACAAACCCTGACAAGACACATTAGGTCACATTAAGGAAAAGTTTATGTGGGATCTAAGTGGTAGCCTACTAGCAAAACTCATCCACGGGTGTCTGTAAACAACTCTTTATGGGCGGTTAAAAGTGCATTATCTGGTTTTGATGCGCAACTCAATCCGGTTGATTTCTTTTGAGCGATGAGAGGATGCACACGTGTAAATCGACATACAAAAGCAACATAATAGTAAACGCAGCCACAATAACCTAATGTAATGTTATGTAAAGCTTCAATGCCCTATAGCCTAGCTGGGCTATAGACAACGGGGAGCACTCGCTGTTCTTTGCATACCGCATAGCTTACTGTGTCACGCGGTTAGACAAAATAGGCTATTTCGAAAAATATAACCAGCTAATGACATGTTAGATCCACCAACCTTTCCCTTATATTAAAACAAAGTTCTTTACAGCCCGTTTTCCTGAGTCCAGCGCCTACCCTAGATCCACTCTAACCACAGAGTGGATGTCGTGAGAACATTCGATGTTATGTGAAAACCAAAATATTAAATAAGTCTATGATATGATTACGTTCACATAATTAAATAATGATTATTGCATCTGCTTGTTTATTTTGTTTAATCCGTAACGTTAGTCTGTGGTATGGCTAGGCAGTAGCCTAGCTACAGCGGTAACATTACATTAGCTACTGTTGTGTCTGAGCTTTAATACTTGCAATTAAACTACTACACTAGACATCGAATTTAATTTCAAAAGGAACGACAAACACATACTCGCATTTCAACACTTTTAGTGACCGACTCTCGTGCAGTACAACAACGACATGACGTCACTCTTTACGGATACTCACAGCTGCCAAACATGTTGTCCCTCATGTGCTAAGGTAAGCGCTCGTGCGTGTCGGATGCGGGGTAGCACGGTGTCCCTCGGAGGACCAAGTATCCCACTACGCACAGTTCATTCGCTATGGCTGCATATGCTTTGCAGTTCTCGAACCGTCCATTTACGATTGCCTCTCGTACCTCGATCAGCTCTGGGTCGGTGGCAGAGGCTTCCTCCACCTCTCTGGTCGTGAGTGCTTTTGGCGTAGCGCTGACAGCCACAAACCTCACATACTCGTCTGAGCCGTGATTGTGTCTCTCACGTTTTGCTGTCTCTCCAAGCAATCGTGACAGTGAGTCTGCAATATTTTGCTTGCCTGGTATGTATAGCACTTTGAAATCGTATGGTTGTAATCGGAGCACCCACCTCTCAATGCGGGCGCAGGGTTTGGAGTGGGGGCCGTATATTACTTCCAACGGCTTATGATCTGTTACTAAGGTAAACTGTCGGCCATAAACATACGGATGTAGCCTCTCACATGCCCAAACCAGACCTAGGGTCTCTCGCTCAGTTTGAGAGTATTTCCGCTCGCAATCACTTAAACTGCGACTCACATAGCATATCGGCACCTCTTCCCCTTGTTGGACCTGAACTAGCACTGCACCTAATCCTACGGGGCTCGCGCCTGCGATCACTTTGGTCTGTGCATCCTTATCAAAGTATGCTAAAGTGCCAGCTCTTGCCAGTTCATTCTTGAGTGCATTGAATGCTTCTCTCTGTTCTGATCCGAACTCGAATGGGGTGTCCTTTCTTGTTAGTCGTCGCAGCGGCTCCGAAAGGGTCGCAAACTGCGGGATGAACCTGCTGCTGTATCCGACTAGTCCTAGGAAGCTCCTCACTTCCGCAGCATTCTCTGGCTCGCGAGCTTCCGCCACTGCTCGCACTCTCTCTGCTGTCGGTCCAATGCCCTTCTCGGACTACAGGATGCCCATGAAGACTAACTTGTCCATGTTAAACTGGCATTTGTCTGGGTTTAGTGTCAGGCCTCTCTCCGTCAGCCTCGTCAGGACCGCATGAAGACGTCTGTCGTGTGTCTCCTGGTCGTGCGCATGCACGATGATGTCGTCGGATATATTTTCGACACCCTCTATCCCTGTTAGTGCGTTAGCTACCTCGTGCTGGTATTGCTCACTGGCTGAACCAAATATCAACCGCTTATATTGGTACACTCCGTTGTGTACAGCAAAGGTAGTGATTCCACGTGATTCAGGGGTCAGTTCCAACTGATGCTATCCCCACTTTAGGTCTAGCTTGCTAAACACCGTTGAACCATTCATGCCTTGAAGTATCTCATCAACGGTGGGAATGGGAAACCGTTCCCTCTCTATAGCCTGGTTTGCCCGTCTCATGTCCAAGCATAGTCTCATATCTTTATCAGCTTTTGGTACTATAACAACTGGGTTTACCCATGGGGTGGGGCCATCTACAGGTTCTATAATGTCCATGTCTACCAGTTGCTTTATTTTGTCCTCTACTGCCCCCCTGAGGTTAAATGGTATGCGCCTGAGAGGCTGGGCGACAGGCTTCACGTCTGGGTTGATGTGTAAGCTAACCTGCTTTGAGTTCAGTTTTCCAACCCCCTGGAATAGCTTCCGATACTGCTGTTCAAGTGACTGTTTTATGTCCACTACAGCTGCGACATCAACTCCAATTTTCAAAACTCCAAGTTTCATGGCTGTATCCTTTCCTAGCAATGCCTCTCCCTTGCCATAAACCACAATAAACTCTGCCTGCTCAGTTCTATTGCCGATTGCAATCTCACACGTGAATGCACCTTTAACTGATAGTGGTTGGCTAGCAGCATAAGAGAACAGCTTCCTCTCTGTCTTGGGAATGTATGAATGACACTTTATCCATTCTGACTTCAGTCTCTCCCATGTGTTTTCACCCATCACATTACTGGTCGCCCCTGAATCAATTAACATCTGCAGTTTTACTCCCCCCACAGAAAAGGTAAGTCTCTCAGTTGTGTTATTCTCTTTAACAACAAATGCAAAGTCATCTTGTTCCTCAACATTACTCACACCTTGTTTTGCGCCTTTTGGCTTAGTGCGGCATACTGTTGAGAAGTGATCCTTCCCGCTGCACTTATGACACGTCTGTGCGGGGCATTTCGGGTCTCTGCCCAGGTGATCTGTGTGTCCACATCTGTAACACTTCCTCTCGTTTTGATCGCTTTTGCCCGTTGGCTTCCCCTTGGAATATTTCGCGTTTCTCCCTCCTTTTTGTGCAGCGTGATGGACAGTCTCTGTCTCCGCCTTCGTCGCGCCCGACATGGCTGACATCTGTTCCTCCACGTTCTCGCACTGCGAGGCTAGTTCCAACGTGCGGTTGAGTGTTAAACCGGGGCCTTCCTCTAAGAGTTTTCTCTTCACATACATCGAAGTACACCTGCTCAGGATAGCATCCCTTAACTGATTATCAGCATCCCCCCCATAGTCACAATGTCTGGCAGCCTGCCGTAGGCGAGTAGCAAATTGCTGTATGGTCTCACCTGAGTTCTGAGTTAACTTGTGAAAAGTTTGTCGAGCAAATGCTGCGTTGACTTGGGGTACAAAGTACAGGTTCAAAGCGCGGACCGCAGCCGCATAATCCGTCGCCTCCCCTGTGTTGGCTAGCGTTGAGAAGATGTCTTGTACATCTGGTCCAGCAAGGTGTAAGAGCAGAGCCCTTCTTCTCTGCTTTACAGCATCCGTGGCATTGTTAGGCAAAATCAGTCCTTTGCCATCAGCATAGAGTTCGAAAGACATCAACCACCTCGTCCATCTTGGACCAAGCGTGGCTGGTTCGCCAAAGCATGCAAAGTTCTGAATCCCGGATTTCTCCATGCTAACTGATTAAACTTAATCACAGCCAGCCAAAATGAGTATGGTCGCTATATCCTTGTCGCCATTGTTGTGTCTGAGCTTTAATACTTGCAATTAAACTACTAGACATCGAATTTAATTTCAAAAGGAACGACAAACACATACTCGCTTTTCAACACTTTTAGTGACCGACTCTCGTGCGGTACAACAACAACATGACGTCACTCCTTACGGATACTCACAGCTACCAAACAGAAAGACAAACTCAATACATGACAGCTACATCCGGACCACTCCCTGGCTCAAGATTTCCGTGAACCAGCCTTGCGCGGCTAGCTAATAGTGTGGTGTAGCCATGGAACTGTAGCCTAAATAATTAGAAATCACGATGGAAATGGCCACAGTGAAACTTGTCGCCTATTTTTCAGGCCTCTCCAGAATGTCTATGTTATTGTTAGACTGTTAGAATTAACTATAGTGATCTTGTAATGTTATGGTAACGTTAGACAGATTAATGGCTAGGCTAGGCCATGTAGCGGCTATCTTGTTGAAATAGCCTCACAGCCTAACGTGAGTAAAACTGCAAATCCAGATAAACAGCCATGAATAGTTACTAAAAATGTTTAATAACTATATTGTTAACTAGTGTTATTAACAAGCATAATACGCCGGGAGCCGGACAACTTTTCTGTAGCCAACCCGATGTTGACCCGCTACCGTTAACGTCTTGCTATCTGGGCGGCTTTTCAGATTTCAACACTAACATATTCACTGGGGTAGGTTACTAGTGTAATCTAACAACACCCATCTTGAGATATGAAGTATGTCCTTAGAAATATTACACACGTGAAAGCATTTGAAAACCATTTCATTATTATGCACAAGATAGCTGGTAAGCGAACTTCATAACTGTTAGATAACCTAACTATAGCTACAGCAACGGAGCCAGTTAGCTGAATGCTCATAGCAAGCCAAGTCAGCCAACCATAGAGTTCAATGGAGGTTGAGAGAATGGATTTGAGGCGAAAATGCCAATAGGCCTCCTCACGTGATTGCCCTGTGACGTAACTAGAATTGCCACGTGATAATGTTCTTAACCAATCAGAGTTCAGTGCGCCTACTCAACACTCACCGATGAGGTTTTTTAAATCATGCCTCTCTTTTTTCTGTGTCGGCTAAAAAAATTTTGAACCCAGGAAAAATGTTAAATGTGATTGCCTGCTTCTATTGACTACCATATTGTGAACCTTTGATACCTAGATTGCGCTGGGGCGACTATGTCAACTTTCACAACGCTCCATTGGAAATACATGGCAGAGCTCATCGGTAATACTATTTCCGGGCCATGGCAGCCATCTTGCGGCGGTGCCATTGCGGAAGAACCAAATTGAATAGGGCTGAATGGAACCACGTGACCACGTTTCCTTTCTAGTTCTTATATAGAGCGTGTTCGAGTAGACATCGGTGAGCAGTCGGCTTGCCTGCCTCAGGCGGAAATGACAAACGCCTGAGCAGATCGTACTGGGACAGTTTCAGACGTTTCTGAAACCGGCAGGGAGAAAAACAGTATGGAGGAGTTAGACGTGTTGTTTGTGGTTGCGGAGGACTTGGAGGCGACAGAGATGTCTTTTTTACTTTTTTAAATTTACAAGAAATGGAGGAGAACGAACGAAGGTTGTTTTAATACTGACTTAGGCCTACATTATTTAATGACTTGTATTGTTAGGGTAATCAATATTTATGTTTTGCTACGCGACTTTGGCTAAGCACCCGGAATTGTTCCACAGTGAAACTCCAATTAAAGTTAATCCAAATAAATATGTATAATTGCCATTGGAATTAAAGCGCTGGGTGCCGTGTCATTATCGAATAACTAAATGATTTAGCTAAGCTGTCATCTGTTATGGTAACATACCTGTAAACATTAGGCTGCTTATGTTCTATTGCTCATATTCAGTTGTTTCTTGTCTGTCAATTTACGAAATGGCCTAAACTACACCTGTCATCTGTGTTTGGACTAGGAAGCATGGTAGACATGTCATTTTAGTTCATCTAAACCCAGAAGACATCGTAGCCATCGGTAGCCATACATTGCAATGTGAGAATCTATGTAGCTATGTTAAGTATCATAACTTACATGCATGTTTTCATAGACTTTTGAGTGGTGGTTCTAAAGAATATTTTATTGCAGAAGATCTGTATCAATATAAATGAGAAATGTCTCTTTATGGGACTTGTTGTACAGTTAATGCGTTGAAGATATTCCTTGTGACATAAAGGGAAAGTGTATCAATCAATCCTAATCATGAATTATGTTGCTATGAAATAATAATACTTGGTTGCATATCCTTTGCGTGTGTGACAGGATGGGTAAACGCTTTACTTCCGATCTGAGGTAGCTTAATGGGGGTGTGGTTGTGGCCACCCAGGTAGCTGCTGCCAATTACCTGTTCTAGTATTTAAACTCTCCTTACCTGTCCTCTCCCCCTCGTGCTCTTGCTCCTGATTTGTTCTCTCTACCCGGTCTCCTGCTTGTGTGGCTATCGGTAAGCGAAATGTTTGTTTGCCATTTTATGTCCATTAGTAATCCCTGGCCTGAATTAATATATATTTTAATGACAGCGTGCTTCTTTCCCCCGGTTGAGGTAGCCTATATCCGTGGTGATCGCCATTATTAGGTTCCCAGAGTGTGAAGTGTTGCGATGGTTTGGTGCTACTTCGCTAAACGTATTTCTCATTTAAAGGTGTTGATAGGCTCCGTGACCGGTTGCCTATCTGGGTAAATGGCTTTGTTGGCTCACATGCGCTGCTAGACCAGGTAACGTAGACCTATGGTGAAGTAGGACTGCTGTTCGGCGTCCGTCTAAGCAGAAGAACGAATGTAAGCTGACTGATTTTGTTTTTTTTTAGGTGCAACCTTATTTGCTGTTTTGCCTCTTTAGATACGTTTGTTTTGCCTTCCTTTGGATACATTTTGTTTGAGTATGTTTTGTTTCGTATAAGCGTATGGTAGTTTGCAGTTTGGTATAATTGTAAGCTGCATTTTTGTTTTGTTTTGTGCTTGTCGCGCTGCCCTGCTGTCCGGTGTTGTGCCGTATTATGCACCCCTGCCGTGGAATGCACCCCCTGGCCCAATAGAGTCTGGCTGCAGACATCCACCGTTAAGTCCCACGTCCACCGCCAGGCCCCTCGGGGCCTGAGCATGGACCTGGAAGTTGCGTCATGTGCCCTGGCGTCACTTCCGACCACATGCATGGACCTTTTCGTTATTTCCCCATTCTGTTTGCGAACACAACAGATGAGCCGGACGCATCACCTTTTGTCGACGCAAATTTGTTCTGTTCGTAATAAATGGATTTCAACGAGCCGACAACTCCCACCAAGGTAAATGATGCCAATGTTATGTTGAAACCAATAACGTTAAGCAGCAGACAACAACTTAATACTATGAGTTGGCTAGCTAGCTCACGTTAGCAAATTAACACTAATGTGACCAACTTGTATGTTGTTTTTTCCATTGCTGTTCATTTGTAGCGCAGCAAACGTTTGCAATCGTGATAAGTCATGAATCATAATGTTTGTGTAACGTAACTAGCTAACGTAAGCTAACATTAAGTAGTAACTAGCTTTCTAACCATTAGTGTTTGTCCAATGGTAGTTAAGTAACGACATACTTTATATATTGTTTGTTTTACAAACAGTTTTATGTGTGTTGCTAATGTAACGTTAACGTTATGTATGTAACAGATAGCCAACATGTAATGTTATTATTGGCAATCATTATTTGTACGAACGTGTTAAGTTATTGTACTTATTCTGTTATGTTTTTTTTTTTTTTACAGATGCATCATTCCATTCTACAGGGAAATTCAAATTTACAACTTGACAGATGCACAACCTGCTGCAAATTGTATCACTGTCCACTTTAACAAAAGAATAGCTGATCCCTTCTCTGGTCTGGCTTCCCTGTAATAATGTACACGTGTTATATTTACTGTGTATTACTGGAGTGTAACGATTGAAGAAGAAATTTGTGGGATCAATAAAGTACTACTACATCCTCAGTGCTTTCAACATGATTCAGCCACACCTACTAGCAGTCACTGCAAGTCTACACTACAGCTTCATCGACATTATTGATGTATTCAACTATGGAGTCGTCACAGTTCCAAACTTAATTTACAAACTCAGTAGTGATCTAAGGGTTTATATGTATATTATGAACCTTGCTAGATTTTTGAAAATGTTATTTTGAGGTATAATAGGCATCTCAATACAAGCCAGCAGACTGTTCCCAATGTTGAACTCTTTGTCCATACCATTAAACACTGCAACACTAAATACAAATGATTGTGCAGCACTGTATAATTTCTGACAGAAGGCATGTTTTAAGCATTGCAGAACCATGGACAGATTCCATGACCTTATGCAAGGTTTATTTGTGCTGAGGTGTGTGTGATATAGGAATAGGGAATATGGCTAACATTTTCTTCATCACTTTATATGATAGTCTATCAGGGAACTTTAAAAGTACAAATAACCCAAAATGATGGAATGACAGAAGAACAGATTAGGCAGCCATAGACTTTAGCAACCACACATTAATAATTTGTAAAATTCTTTAATTTTTTTTGGAATATCAATAGTCTAATAAGAAAATAACAAAGGGAAAAAAGTACAACCAATAAGAACTTACACAACACACTGAACACCCATGCAATCTAAAACTATACATATATTTATGTACACTATATAACACGAGTAGTCCTTACAAGTAGTCCTTACAGGCTGTAAGGGAAGAAGACAGAACATTATGTTATGCCTGTGGTCCACAATTTCAATTAAGAATCGCTCCATATCCTGCTGGTTACTGAAAATAAAAACAAATGGTCCCACAATCTCGTTGTGCTCTGCTTCCCCAACCACGTCAGCGAGCCGGGTGTATGCAATGAGGGCGTTGGCCACCTCGCTCTCCTCCATTCCCAGGACACGGGGCAGCTGGAAAACACTTTTGGACTGTCTTGCATGAAAGTGTCCACTAACTTACAAATTAACCATAATGCATCTTGTTGACAGTACAAATATCTTACACCATCTAATTGTTTAAATGGTGAAGAATTGCTTTGTATTTCTCAATGACGCTTCTGTTCGTTGCCGGTACTTGCAATTACGTTCAAGAAATAAGAGGGTCTTGAATCGGTTCTGTGATGAAAGACAGTAGCTATAACTTCTTTATTAGCATGATGTTTATGTCAGCTTCTAGTCTAACATTACTTACACTCCAAACCGGCCCAGCATTTATACACAGAAAACAGGAAATGTCATGTAGGTGATAACAAAAGGTAGGCTAGACAGGGAAGTCTTGTGGCTATGTTACTTCACTCCTATCTCTGGTTCTTCTTCCTAGTTTCCTGTCTCAGGGCTTAGATCAATAACTTTATTTCACACATTATTCTACCAGCCTAGGATTCCCAGGAAACTCGGGGGGGCATTCATGCAGGTGACAATGAGTACTTAACAATGCGGGAGGGGGAGGAAATTAACATAGCTCATTTCCCAGGCCGTTCAGCACCTAAGTCTCTAATATGTTGGGGCATACAGATTCTACTTCAAACTGAAACATGTTGCTAAACACACTTTGAAATTACTAAAATCTAACAATTGTTTAAACAAACATACATTTGAAAGTCAGTGCATGTTTTAGATGGAAATATACATGAGACTTTAATCGATTAAGTTTTGTGGGTTTGAAGGTCAGGCAAAGTGGACAGTGATATAAATTGCAGCAGGTTGTGCATCTGTCAAGTTCTAAATTTGAATTGCCCTGGAGAATGGAATGATGCATCTGTAAAAAAAAAAAAAAAAGAAAGAAAAAAACATAACAGAATAAGTACAATAACATTTAAAATGGCTCTATTTAATACAGTACAATAACTTAATATGTTCGTACAAATAATGATTGCCAATAATAACAAGCAAACGTTAAAAGACCGACTTGAGAACAGAGAGCTGGCATCTAACTACAGTAGGCGGCTAACGTTACATACTTAACGTTAACGTTACATTAGCAACACACATAAAACTGATATTAATTTTAGTGCTAATGTTTGTAAATCAAACAATATATAAAGTATGTCGTTACTTAACTGCCATTAGACAAACACTAATGCCTGGCTAGAAAGCTAGCTACTACTTAACGTTAGCTTACGTTAGCTAGTTACGTTACACAAACATTATGATTCATGACTTATCATGATTGCAAACGTTTGCTGCGCTACAAATAAACATAGCAATGGAAAACACAACATACAAGTACTAACTTGTATGTTGTGTTTTCCATTGCTATGTTTATTTGTAGCGCAGCAAACGTTTGCAATCATGATAAGTCATGAATCATAATGTTTGTGTAACGTAACTAGCTAACGTAAGCTAACGTTAAGTAGTAGCTAGCTTTCTAGCCAGGCATTAGTGTTTGTCTAATGGCAGTTAAGTAACGACATACTTTATATATTGTTTGATTTACAAACATTAGCAGATTTACAAACATTAGTGCATTAATGTTAGTTACATTAGCAGATTTAATGTTACATTAGCAGATTTACAAACATTAGTGCTAATTTGGTAACGTGAGCTAGCTAGCCAACTCCTAGTATTAAGTTGTTGTCTGCTGTTTAACGTTAACGTCATTGGTTCCAACAGTACATTGGCATCATTTACCTTGTTGGCAGATGTCGGCTCGTTGAAATCCACTTATTAGAAAAAAGAACAAACTTGCTTGGACAAATGAAGACACGTCCGGCTCGTTTAGTGTGTTCTGCAAACAGAATGGGGAAGTAACGAAAAGGTCCATGCACGTAGTCGGAAGTGACGCCAGGGCACATGACGCAACTTCCAGGTCCATGCTCAGGCCCCGAGGGGCCTGGCGGTGGACGTGGGGCTTCACGGTGGATGTCTGCAGCCAGACTCTTCTCCCCTGGCCGGAGCGCGCGCGCTTACGTCATTCGGTTTGAAAAGTAGCCGAATTCGTTTCGTTTCATTATCGCACCAAAATAATATGAAGGAGGTATTCATATTATTGTACCCTAATGCTTTGTGAAGGATATCCTTGTTTTAAAGAGAGTAAACAACCTTAGATTTGATATAATTTGAACTTAAAACACGTAATTGATAACGTGTAATATTAGACGGAAATCCAGTTTTCTTATTGCACGATCGCGAATTCTGTGGTAATATAGCCCAGCTGTAATTACAAAACGAGCTGGAATTTTACTGGGGTTAGCCTGTATGTAGCTACTCGTAGCTGGGGAAATAACAGCTTCCTTATCCAGGAGATCCACTGTTATCAGTGCATATGCCATATATGCAAGTCAAATAGCTAAACTATTCTTGTAATGGATACTTGGCAGTACCCCAATGATCACCGTAAAGTATTTGTTGATGAATTTATTTAATAAAAAAGTATGTGTATATTAAATGTATTACATTAGTTAATAAAAATGTATCCCCTATCTATCATTGACAATTGCAGGCTTAGACCCACCAAACATATATTTTTCCCCAAATGTATGCTGTGTGCAGTATGTCATGCTGGAGCCAAAAAGCTGCTGCATGTCCTGGCAGGGCTGCTTTTCCAGTTGTCTGAAATGCACCCCCTCCTAACTTTGGCTAGGAAGAACTCGCATCCATGAAACTCACAATGGTAACTCGTTTTGGCTCCATATGTATGCACTAAAAAGCATTTGATGCTGGGGTCACCAGAAACATAATTACAAGGGGGTGCATATTCCGGCAGGGCTGCATTTCATCTTGCCGTGAAATGCACCCCCTTCCTAACTTTGGCTAAGAAGATCTCACATCCATGAAACTCACAGTGGTAACTCACATTGGCTCCATATATATGCCCTAAAAAGCATTTTATGTTGGGGTCACCAGAAAAATAATTACAAGGGGGTGCATATTCTGGCAGGGCTGGATTTCTGCTTGCCGTGAAATGCACCCCCTTCCTAACTTTGGCTAAGAAGATCTCACATCCATGAAACTCACAGTGGTAACTCATATTGGCTCCATATATATGCCCTAAAAAGCATTTGATGTTGGGGTCACCAGAAAAATAATTACAAGGGGGTGCATATTCCGGCAGGGCTGGATTTCTGCTTGCCGTGAAATGCACCCCCTTCCTAACTTTGGCTAAGAAGATCTCACATCCATGAAACTCACAGCGGTAACTCATATTGGCTCCATATGTATGCCCTAAAAAGCATTTGATGTTGGGGTCACCAGAAAAATAATTACAAGGGGGTGCATATTCCGGCAGGGCTGGATTTCTGCTTGCCGTGAAATGCACCCCCTTCCTAACTTTGGGTAGGAAGATCTCACATCCATGAAACTGTGGTAACTCATATTGGCTCCATATGTATGCCGTAAAAAGCATTTTATGTTGGGGTCACCAGAAAAATAATTACAAGGGGGTGCATATTCCGGCAGGGCTGGATTTCTGCTTGCCGTGAAATGCACCCCCTTCCTAACTTTGGCTAGGAAGATCTCACATCCATGAAACTCACAGTGGTAACTCATATTGGCTCCATATGTATGCCTTAAAAAGCATTTGATGTTGGGGTCACCAGAAAAATAATTACAAGAGGGTGCATATTCCGGCAGGGCTGGATTTCTGCTTGCCGTGAAATGCACCCCCTTCCTAACTTTGGCTAGGAAGATCTCACATCCATGAAACTCACAGTGGTAACTCATTTTGGCTCCATATGTATGCCCTAAAAAGCATTTGATGCTGGGGTCACCAGAAACATAATTACAAGGGGGTGCATATTCCGGCAGGGCTGGATTTCTGCTTGCCGTGAAATGCACCCCCTTCCTAACTTTGGCTAGGAAGATCTCACATCCATAAAACTCACAGTGATAACTCATATTGACTCCATATGTATGCCTTAAAAAGCATTTGATGTTGGGGTCACCAGAAAAATAATTACAAGGGGGTGCATATTCCGGCAGGGCTGGATTTCTGCTTGCCGTGAAATGCACCCCCTCCTAACTTTGGCTAGGAAGATCTCACATCCATGAAACTCACAGTGGTAACTCATATTGGCTCCATATGTATACCTTAAAAAGCATTTTATGTTGGGGTCACCAGAAACATAATTACAAGGGGGTGCATATTCTGGCAGGGCTGCATTTCTGCTTGATGTGAAACGCACCCCCCCCCCCCCCCCCCCCCCCTTAATTTTGGCTAAGAAGGTTTCAAATCCATGAAACTCATGCCCGTGAAACATTTTGTCCCCGAAACTGTATTTTTATCCACTGTAACTAGCATTTTATGCTCAGCTGAACAGAATTATACAAGGGTGCAAATTCCAGCAGGGCTGTTTTTACATTTCACCTGATGCATCCCCTTCACCTGAAATGCACTAACTTTGGCTAAGAAGGTACATCCATGCACCTCTCACTGGTAATACATATTTGCCCCACTTCGGAGCTTGTGATATCCACCCTCCAAACTCACTCATACATAAGTTAAAGAAAGTAGGCCATTTGAACACTAAAGCTTTACTTTGTTAATTAAAAGTACACTGAAATGAACAGGTATTCAATGAAAAAAAATTTTTTTTTAATAAATATGTAATTATCTTTAATAGACACATAATAATAGACATGCAAAATCTAAAATAAATATTAAATAAAATGAAGGTGACTTCACATTGTTACAATGCCATTTTGGCTTGTAGAAATTAAATGTACAATATGAAAACAATAAACCAAAACAAGCTGTGAATAAAAATAAATAAAAACAAAAATAAATCTATTTTTAAATGAAGTGACTGAGCCACTATATGCATGCAGGACAGAAGTAGTCCTCATCCAGCGGAGGCCTCTGAACACATTCATAGTGGAACCACCTCCCACAGATTTCACAACAAACCTGAAAAAAAACTTTTATTAAACAACTTGAGGAACACCAATTGAAAAATTTGAACTAATCCTACTAGTACCAGTAATAATAAAATACAACATTGTTATAATAATCATAGCAATCACAATAATAATCATAAGGACTGAAAGCTGCAAAATAATTTTTTTAAATATTTTTTTCCTATATGGCAATGTAGTTCTAGAAATTACCCATTCTGTGTCTTCATTTTCCTCACACCCACAATAGTGACAGAGGTTGCTTAGATCGTCTGTTAACACAAAAAGTATTCGTTACCATTGACACTCATTTTCTGCCACCGATCCTACTCAAAGTAACAGTACTAATATTGTACATACATTTCACATTTATACTTTCAAGATTTGGCAAGCTCACTGGAATTACACAGTCATTTCTGATTAAAGAACATGAGAGCTTAAATATAAACTGACTGAGAATGGCCAGCCAATAAGAAAACATACCAGATTCTTGGAGTAGGGTAGTGGCAACCTCCAACCTCCATTTGTTCACTGCACCTAGGGAGACCTTTGTATATCATTACACAGGAAATACATAACCACCAGAAATATACGAATTACCATAACTGCACATACTGTCAAAATATCTGTGATAATGTGATAGTCAGGACAAGATGCTGCATGCTGCATGCAAACAATGTCGTCAACCTCAAATTCACGTAAACATTTTAAAAAGGAGATCTTGTCCTGACTATCACATTATCACAGATATTTGACAGTATGTGCAGTTATGGTACTTCGTATATTTCTGGTGGTTATGTATTTCCTGTGTAATGATATATTAGTCAAGTAAAAAAAATGGGTCTTGTCATCTTATGCAATGTAATTATCTTAACATGGTTATATACTAATATAATATCAAGCAGAAATGCAGCCCTGCCGGCACCCCCTTGTAATTATGTTTCTGGTGACCCCAGCATCAAATGCTTTTTAGGGCATACATATGGAGCCAAAATGAGTTACCACTGTGAGTTTCATGGATGTGAGATCTTCCTAGCCAAAGTTAGGAAGGGGGTGCATTTCACGGCAAGCAGAAATCCAGCCCTGCCGGAATATGCACCCCCTTGTAATTATGTTTCTGGTGACCCCAGCATCAAATGCTTTTAAGTGCATACATATGGAGCCAAAACGAGTTACCATTGTGAGTTTCATGGATGCGAGTTCTTCCTAGCCAAAGTTAGGAGGGGGTGCATTTCAGGCAACTGGAAAAGCAGCCCTGCCAGGACATGCAGCAGCTTTTTGGCTCCAGCATGACATACTGCACACAGCATACATTTGGGGAAAAATATATGTTACCTGTGTGTTTGGTGGGTCTAAGCCTGCAATTGTCAATGATAGATGGGGATACATTTTTATTAACTAATTTAATACATTTAATATACATACTTTTTTATTAAATAAATTCATCAACAAATACTTTACGGTGATCATTGGGGTACTGCCAAGTATCCATTACAAGAATAGTTTAGCTATTTGACTTGCATATATGGCATATGCACTGATAACAGTGGATCTCCTGGATAAGGAAGCTGTTATTTCCCCAGCTACGAGTAGCTACATACAGGCTAACCCCAGTAAAATTCCAGCTCATTTTGTAATTACAGCTGGGCTATATTACCACAGAATTCGCGATCGTGCAATAAGAAAACGTGTAATATTAGACGGAAATCCAGTTATCAATTACGTGTTTTAAGTTCAAATTATATCAAATCGAAGGTTGTTTACCCTCTTTAAAACAAGGATATCCTTCACAAAGCATTAGGGTACAATAATATGAATACCTCCTTCATATTATTTTGGTGTGCGATAATGAAACGAAACGAATTCGGCTACTTTTCAAACCGAATGACGTAAGCGCGCGCGCTCCCGCCAGGGGGTGCATTCCACGGCAGGGATGCATAATACGGCACAACACCTGTTATATTCTCGCGCAGCGCACAGTGGCGAGGTTTTAATATTAACTAACTGGTATTGGTAATGTGTTTTGTATCTATTTTAAATTGCTAATTTATTGTTTTCTGACCAACAGTGGGCAAGACGCTGTCTGGTGGTGGGGTTTAGTCATTAGTGGAGCTTCCCCCTTCACTTCGTGTGGTAATTTAATTGCACGGGAATCACGCATTTGCCACTGATTTTTGCTGTGTATAAGCCATTGCTGTGGGAGCACTATTTGGTGAGTACTTTTGCACCGTGGGGCCCCCTCCCCTTGTTGGTGAGTATACTTCTCCCCGTCAGCGTCCTCACCCACTGTAGTTAATGAACTCTTGCTAGCCAATTGGTTTTATAAATACTGGAAGCATTGTTGAACATATCTTTTTTTCTACCAAAATTGTAATAATTGTATTTAGTCAGTTATAACTCCGTTATCCTGATTCCGAGTTGGTGTGAATTCTGGGAGTATTGTCAATGTATTGTCTTATAATTAATGAATTGCAACTCTATTAAATTAACTATTATTGCTAGTCCTGTTTCAGTGATCTTGATTCCACAGCTCTTCCAGCTATTCTTCTACAAATCTTATTTTCCAATAAAACGCCATTTTGAATTCTAGACCACGTCTGACTTATTATTGTAAAGAACTCTGGGGAAACCCATTTTGTGTAACTAGGTGCATCTGTGGTGCAGAACTATTTCCTAGGGTGCAATTCCCTAGGTGGCGTAGTCGTTACATTAGCAGCCCTACACCAGACTGCTACACGTGCAAGGACTGCCTGAAGTCTGCGAGCTGTAGAAATCAGATTCTGGGTATCTTCACTGGTAATGCTATTCCAGGCCTGTACTGCAGCCGCCTTCAGTTACAATATGGATTAAAATGCCCTCAAATTGAAGCATACAGTCTGTATTTTAGCCTCACAATCATCGTTTCATTTCACATCCAAAGTGCTGGAGTACAAAGCCAAAACACAGAAAAAAAAGATTTCACTGTTCACTGTATACATATATCCTTTACTTGACCAGTCTAGTCTATCAGACTAAAACATTACATAGCATACATGATTCAGCTACTCATAATGTCAGTGTTCATGATTTATTAAAATTACATGACAGCAGGTGGTCCCTTTGGACCCTGACAATGAACTTATTGAATTGAATGCCATCCAATGTCTTTAACAGGATAAATTGAGTTTGTATGAATGAATAACTAATATAGTACATATAGGGACATTGGGATACTGGGAGTCGTTATGTGTTGAGGGAACAATGTCAAAGATGACATTTTCCTTGCCAGTTACAGTGCATCCGGAAAGTATTCACAGCGCTTCACTTTTTTCCACACTGTATGTTAATGTATGGATAAATAGAATTGTATTTGCATAAGATGTATTCCAATATCAACATGTCATCTTCCTTTTACCTGTCACCAATCATTGTTCATATATTTCTGATTTGATGATAAACATACAAAATGACAAAGAACCCAGTGTCATTGTGGCTTGAATGGTGGTGGAGGGGAATAGCCAGTTTATTTACAATATTATGAATGTCACCATATTGTGTGAAATAAATATTCTGAAAATGTTCTCTGCTTAATTGCTGGTATAATATATATATATAAACTCCTCAAAAAAAGTTCGGAAACGTTATTTCGGTCGATTATTCCTCCCCTTTAATAATACCAATTGGTATTGTAGTTTATATTGCTGGAAAGCCTGATTAGTGCTGATCCATGCATTCATGGAATGAGCAACACAGCTAACCGTGTGGGTAGCGGCCCAAAAAAATGTGCCAAAATCCCCTGCAATATTCTTCTGTTGGTATTCACTCTCGTTTTGAGTTGCTTGGTGGATTGGATGATTGCACAGTAATAAAGAAAAAACAAATATTGGCCATTTTTACACTATTCATTTTACACTGTCAGGGACCTCAGTAGCGTGTGGAAGATCCATACGCAGTCACAACAGCTTGGCACTGAACCATTCCTCAACCAGGATTTGCCGCAAGTCAGCCAACATGGTTGCGTTGGTCACTCTGGCACGTACAGCATGCCGAAGCTGATCCCACAGGTGTTCAATTGGGTTGAGATCTGGACTCATGGCAGGCCATTCCATACTCTCCACTCCCAAATTCTGGAGGTACTCTGTGATGATCCTGGCTCTGTGGGGGTGAGCGTTGTCATCCTGGAGGATGGAGTTAGGTCCCAGATTCTGGAGATATGGGATCGCCACTGGCTCCAGAATCTCATTCCGATATCTCACTGCATTGAGATTGCCTTCAATGATGACAAGTTCTGTTTTGCCTGTGAGAGAGATACCGCCCCACACCATGACACTGCCCCCATTGAAAGGTGTCACGTGGTCTGTGCTGCAATCTGCATAGCGTTCTCCACGCTGTCTCCATACTTTGATCCTGCCATCCAGCTTCCGCAGACAGAACCTTGATTCATCACTGAACATGACGTTGCCCCACATTCTTAGGTTCCACTGTCGGTGCTGTCGACACCAGCGCAAACGGGCCTGACGGTGAAGGGCAGTCATTGCAGGCTTCCTGGCAGCCTTATAAGCACGAAGACCGGCCATGTGCAGTCTGTTCCTCACCGTCTGATCAGAGATCTGTCTGTGGTACCGTTGTGCAAATCTTGCCTGTAAATCTCTGGAAGAAAGCCTACGGTTCCTCAGTGAAGCAAGGGTGAGGAACCGGTCTTCTTGGGGTGTTGTCTTCCTGGGACGGCCACTTTGTGGTCTGTCTTTGACTTTACCAGTCACACGGAACTTGGTCCTAAGTTTGGAAATGGTACCAGGGCTGACACCAAATAATGCTGCCACTCTGCGTACCGGAACACCGGCTTCCACTTGCCTTATTGCACGGGCCTTATCCTGAAGGGACAAACGTGGCATGTTTATGCTTGGAGTACACACAAACTCAACAAAGTTGCAGGACCCATGCACACAAGTGCTGTCAATTAGGTGCCAATCAGGTGCCTGGCATACACCTGCCAACACTTGAAGCTCAAAACGAGAGTGAATACCAACAGAAGAATATTGCAGGGCCGCTACCCACACGGTTAGCTGTGTTGCTCATTCCACGAATGCATGATCCTTACAAGTTGTACCTCGTTGTAAAGGTGACTAATCAGGCTTTCCAACGATATAAAATACAATACCAATTGGTAATATTAAAGGGGAGGAATAATCGACCGAAATAACGTTTCCGAACTTTTTTTGAGGAGTTTAGCTAGGTCGGTATTACTTCCGTTTGAGAATGTAACTGAACAGAAAGCTGATCGCTAGCTAGGTCATTTCAGAGACTGGTCATTTGCTATGATGCAGGTTTACTTCTAAAAGGTAATAAACAATAACTAAACTACTTCTGGGTGCGTGTGCTAAATTCATGCACAGCCGATGCAATATCATTTAGCGAACATGCATGACACGTACAGTGATTCCTCGTTAGTTCGCTGCTAACTATCGAGTTATCAATAACGTTACTCATTTGGATATCAGCGCTATGATACTAGGCTATAGAGAAACAGCTCGGCAAGGCCAACTGTAACGTACCGCTGCTTATCTACGCAGACGGAAAAGTGCTAGCTAGTAATGAAATGAATGACTAGACAAGAAGACAACTTAATAACAATAACAAATATTGTGGAGAATGCCGTGTGTGAGGGAGGGTGGTATTGCTGGCAGTGTTTAATTTGTATGGGAGCGCAGTGGAGCGGTCAAAATTTTAATGCTAGTAAAATAGCAAAATCCCAAAGTATTAAAATGTCCTTTTGCTTAGTTGTATTTTTTTTTGTTCACTACAAAGTCCTATATGATGTTGGTCAACAACTTAATTTACTGTGGTAAGTTAGGCTCTAATGCTATTATATTTTTAGTTTACAGGTTTGTATACTGATGATAGTGTCTTAAAGCCACAATCCGTAATTGCTGTAACTGGCCGGCTGTTTGTTTGTAGTAGTGCAACAACAGATGCCTTCAAACGATACGTGTATTATCGTACGTATACGTAAGTTAACACACACAAAGCTAGATCGTGGGGCGGCCGTGGCACTGTTTCACCAATTACGGATTGTGACTTTAATCTTATTTATCATGTCTTGTAAAAAGTTATGCCCACTTACACCCTGTACAATCTCTGATTCAAACAATCAATTAACAAAAATACTACAATTTCTATCCAATCTGCCAGTCTTTTAACAAAATATGAATTTCTGAGCCATACAATTAAAGGGACACAAAGGCTCAGAGATTTTTATTGTCAACAGCACTTTTCAAATGAATGTTTCGGGGGGAAATCTGAAACAATTTTGATCTTTCAGACAAAAACATTTAAGTCAATATTTAATAAATAAATGTTTTTAGATGTAAAGCACCTCTAGGACCTGTAGCTACTTTCACTCATTCATTCACTGTAATGAGCTAAACAATTAAAGAAACAAACATGCAGGGCTCTAAAGTTTAAATGTATTCAGCAAGGCACGAGATGCGTGAAAGTGAAAACAGATCAATTGTGAAAAATATTAACAATGTCAAGTACAACGTAAAAATAAATAACTGTTCAGCGCCCTATACAAGCCCTCCTCAGATGGGTCATACCATTTTCTCGCAGCCCCGGACCACACATACACTACACTGTAATGTAGTTACAGTTACAGATAATTCGCCAACTCACACACTGATGGGACTCCATAACATTTGTTTCGCATCTATGACCCTGTGTGTCCTTGTTAGAAGTACATGTTGTAAAGTGATTATTTCAATTAAACGTTGTAGGGAGTACCACTCATTGACAAATCAACAGTTCTGACAAACCCACCTTGGTAACAAACGTGCATATTAGTCCATGGGCCATACAAAATATAGGTACCATTCAAGGTGGCAAAGGTCCAGTGGTCCTATGTTGTTCTTCACATTTCAATGAATAACATGATATATGATAGACCGGTCAAAAGAGTAGCTAAATATATTTTATGGGCCGTAATAAATTGGCTCATTTACGGAGAACGGTGGCCCGGATGTATCGTAACACTCAACAGAGTACACCAAGTCGCAATCAACAGCTAGCTCATGCATGCATTACAGGATGTAAACATAACGTGTATTTATCTAGAGATTGAGACTTGGTGAGATTGCTCACCAAGTCTCAATCTCTCTCTCTAGATAAATACACGTTATGTTTACATCCTGTAATGCATGCATGAGCTAGCTCTTATCCAAAAGCAGAAGATAACGGGACAAAACTGAGTTTTAATGACATTTTTTGCCACTAGTTTTTACATTAACTAGCCCATCCTCCATTCAACATGTTGGATAAGATAGCAAATGATAGACCAGATATATTAACAAGGCAGCTGGCTATTTTGCTAGCTTGCAAGCACATAACGTTAGCTAACTAAATGTTATTGTTAAGGTTTGTTTGTTTAATAATTATTTGAGTGTTCTCTTATATTGGTCAATATTACATTTGGGGTAATGACACTGATCCTAGATTAGCAATTAAATGCAACTTTTGCCTAGAGTTTATTCTAAGGCATTCTTATAAATTATACTGCAGGGGAGAACAGGGTAAGATGGACATTTTTTTACAATTTAAATTATAATGGCCAAAAAAATACATATTTTGATCTAATAAAGTGTTCATTCCTTTAAATTTTAAACATAGTTAAAATATATTACACAAGAGCATTGATCTTAAAATTATAGCAGCCATGTGATAGATTGGATCATGGCTATATGGTGAATGAACTAGGGCCAGATTTGTGTTTTTTTTTACCACAATGTGAAGAGGTTTTATTGAGGTCCTGATATAATGATCTGAGGTGTCTGAGGGGGAGTAAATAATTGTGAAGTGGTATCATACATCAGGTAGTGCTCATGTTAGTTACACCATGACGTTATAGATCAGATGTGATATCTGGTCTGGTACGGAAGCCGAGAACGGCCACGCCTTTATTTATTATTTTACTGCCGTTTTATCGTGATAACGACTTATTATTTCGTTATCTCGATATAACAAAGTCCGTTTTCTCGTGATAACGACTTATTATTTCGTTATCTCGATATAACAAAGTCCGTTTTCTCGTGATAACAGATTAATTTATTCCATTATCTCGATATAACAAAGATCGTTTTCTCGTGATAACGGATTAATTTATTTCGTTATCTCGATATAACAGAACTTTTGTTTTCGTGGGATAATTATCCAGAACCATGTGCAGAACTCGGAGATTATTGCGAGCTGGTTCATGTGATCACACCGTCCTGATTTCAGCCTTCAAGAGCTGCCACTGGCTGTCTGTACTGCTGTACTGAACAGTCAACAACTTACCGGTAAGTTAGGCTTAACGTTAGTTTGTTTACTGCAGTTATGTCAGAGCGACATTCAGTCAGCACAGTCCTGTCACTACTAGACGTCCAGCAGTCCTGAAATGGGCTACATGTTAGCCTAAAAAGATGAGAGGTTGACCAACTCCCATCTATCCGGCTGCTTCAGCTAAGGTAACGTTAGCAACTGCTCAAATAAAGCATATGGACACATTGCTGTCAGAATTGCAAGTTAACGTTATGGTATCTCGAACCGACAGACACCTGTTGACCTCGTGCTTTTCAACACAGGCGTAACGTTAGCTAACGTTAATTTAGCAGGATGTAATGTGTAACGTTTAATCAAATGAAAATGGGTCACCCCCTGAAGAGATCAAAGATGTATTTCCCAGCTGCTAAAGATTGTAAGTGTATGACCAAAATATTTCAGCAAGTTAACATGATCTGCCGACATATTTGCTCGCTAACTGGCTAGCGATTAGCCCCCTCAAACAGGAGGCTTTGGGAATCTTTAATTTACTTTTATGCTTAATTATACTGTCAAAGCTTCCTCCTCAACAAGGGCATGTAGGCGTACTACGTTACACAAGTAACATTAGCTAGATGTAGCCTGGCAAAAATGAGTCGAACTGACAGCTAACGTTACCATTAGCTAGTTTGCTAACGTGTTTTCCCACAGTGGTTTTGGTTACGTTTGGACAAGACGGTTTGGTAACAGCAGTATTTCAGCGGATGCAGGAACGTAGGCATGGACAACTCTCTTTGACAACACAAGCGTGTGTCGTTTATTTCCACCAAAACACAGGACAGTGATACACAGAGTCAGAGAGCAACATTAACCTGTCTCAGGCTCAGGCGGTTACCTAGCAACCGCCAGCTAGATTGAGTGCATTTCGAACTCTGACCTCTAACCTTAAAGGGGCCGCGGGCCACTAGTAAAAAGAACAGTCAGCTGGAAAGGTGAACTTTTGACATTTGATGTAAGAATGGTTTCCCTTAATAGTGATTTGATATGTGGGGTGTTTACATTATGGTTTGTGGTACAGTAAAGTGCAGTACAATGGTCAACTTAAAAGCAGATGTGGCTATTAAATAATCAGAAGAACTAGACAACCCTTTTGTATTTTCAGTTAATGAAGGGCCAGCAGTCAAGAGTTGAACAACTTTGTTGCAGCTGCTAACAAGTATGCAGGCCCACAAATGACATTAACTGTTGGTTGTTGAATCCTACAGATCACTACAGTACAGATCACCATGGACCAGTTTCTCTCAGCCTTGAGAGAAAGGGGCGTTCCTGAGGAGAACCTAACACAAATGGCAGAGGACAAGGTAAAGTACATAATCTAAGTCAATATTCAAAGGCATAGCCTGCTAATGCCAACAAAAAGTGACAATTGAAGAACTTTATAGCTATTATGGTCCAATTTGGTAGTTGTAAGTCTGTAGAATCATAAATATGATCCATTTGGACATTAATAGTGGCATAATACCGGTATTTACCTGCACAAGATGGACATAAAATGATTTATTTGACTTAATACTGGTAACTACTACATTGCAGCAAAGGTAGGACACACACCCTTGCTGTTAAAAACAAACAAGCAAAAACAGCTTGGTTTCAAGCTGGTTGAACTGGTGGCTCAGTTGGTGTCCAGCTTAAACCAGCTAATGTAGCTCACAAGCAAAACACAGGTGGTTGTTCTCTTAAAGGAATATGCTGCTGGCGTAATCTATGACGGTTCACCTTTTTTCTAAAATACGGTTCATATTTTTAGCAAAAAGTATGCGCATATTTGTGCAATTTAGGCTTCTGGAGAAAATTAGCTTACTCCATGTCAAAGTAATGCTGTCATTCATGTTGAGAAGGTGTAGAAAGTTGCTGTACTCCAAACTTGTATATGTATGAGAGCCTGTTCAATTCTGACAGTGTTTTAAAAGCTAACCTTGACACATTTTCTTAGGTACATTTTGTAATGTTCTAATGAATATGGTGAATATGCATGCATGCAGGGTCCAAAATTAACTTTTTTCTCCACCAGCCAAATGGCTAGTGAATGTTCAAATTTTACCAGCCAATGTTTTTTAGGCTGATGAGTGAAGCAAATCTACCAACTATTTGCATATTTTTTACCAGCATCTGGCCTCTGCTAATTTTGTACCCCGCATGCATTAGATTGAATAAATATTCAATCGGGGGGGGGGGGGGGGGGTCAGGAAAATAGTCTATACATGGCAGATGTTGTGAATGGCTAATGACTTATAGTTATATCAGTAAGGACTTCTGGTCTATGCCCCCCCACCCCCACCCCCACCCCCCCTTACCCTCCCAAGTGCTAAATGGACAGCGCCTCCAACTCGGGTAGCCCATTACACACACAAGTGGGATTACACACAGACGACACGTTAGGTCCACTAGCCACACTGAGCCACCAATACATTAGTTAGTTTACATTATACATTAGTTTGTTCATTTCTGATGAATTAAATATAGCTGTGTTTAGGATCAAATCAAAGTTAGCAAACAAGTATAAAATTAGTATTTTTCCTTCCAAAGGTTCCTTCAAAAACCATTTCTTACAAAAAGGGTTCTTTAAATGGAAAGGTTCTTGATATAGGGGGCCTAACTATTTGAGAAATCTTCTGGAAATTTGCCAAGAGAAAAGTGTTCTTTAGAGTCAAATGGTTATGGGTAGAACTCAATCTCTCTGTGAAGAGCCCTTTTGGAACCTTCTTTTTCTGAGAGTGATGGTTACCAGTAGGTGAATAATGACATTATATCTGCTTTTGTGTTTTAGATAGATCAAGACATTGTAAAGTTCCTTGGAGAAGAGAAACTCTCCATTTATATTCCTCGATATGGAGACCGCGTCTTTGCCAAAAACTGGAGGGAGTTATCCTCAAGTGAAATGGAGGATACAGAGCAAAGGAAAAAAAAGTTAATAAATAGCCTAAGAGAGAAGATGAAACTTCCATCCACCGCCTCAGCCACAGCAACCAGCAGCAGTCACTCTAAGCCTGGACTTCGTGGCAATAAGAATGCTGAAAAGAAGACAAGGAAAATAGAACTTGGCTGGATGAACTACCAAGACTCAATGTACAAACAAGTAAGAAGGCCTACTGGGGGTGGAACAAGAGAGATAGTTGTAAGGAAAGATGATACGGTATCCAGCATTCTTGAAAAAGGGAAAACACTTTTTTTCCCTGACGGTACATCAATGAAAGGCAAATTAGAGGACTTTGAGTGCATGCTTTCTGTCATTGGTTCTGAGGAGCCCCTTGAGGGTAGTGTCACAATTGGAAGTTTGTACGAGCAAACTAATCACAAAATCCTTAGAGTATACCTCTGTACAAAGCCTAAAGATTGTAGTAATTCTGAGCTTAGTGATGCAGCAACAGACATGCCCCTTTCACCTGACACATCCAACACACCTGAGCCAGCTACACATGCATCTCCATCCTCATCCAGCCCATCACTGGTCTCCCCCAGTCCTGTCAAAAGACCTCGGTACGGCAGTAGGACTTTCTCTTGGAGCAGTCCCAATACTACCTCAACACTCCAAGCTACTCCTGCTTCTCAAACATCAGGCCAGCCTCTTATAGATATGTCCATTGATGATGAAGTTATTGTACTTGGATATGACACAAACATGCCTTATAATGAGCTTGTCGATGGTCTCGCTGACACACTGATATGCTCACCTCTACAAGTCAATGCTGATCAGCCAACAATGTTTGTGGAGACCACAGTTAGTCCAGATTCACCCTGGCCAGTGACCAGCCAACAATTAAGCAGCGCAAACACAGTCTTTGAAAATCAAATAGAGGCAGCAGTGGTAGCTGAGATGGAAGAACATGTTATTCCCATTGTGGATTCTGAGCAGGCTTCCACCAGCACAATTAATTCTGGCCAGGCTTCCACCAGCACAATGGCAATTGATTTCTTTGCAAATCCAGAGAATATAGTGGAGAAGCAAATCATTGTGATCCGCAAAGTACACTGTCTTGTGGACATGATTGAAGCATTTACAGACAACAACATACTGGATGCTAATATTTCAATCAGGCGTGTGCTTGAACGTGGCGAGGTTGAGGCTGGAGTTGGGAGTGGGGTCATCAGAGACTGCCTCACTGATTTCTGGGATATGTTTTATGCAACAAAGACCTGTGGAACCACCTACAAGATCCCAAGTTTGCACCACAAATTCAAAGAGAGAGAGTGGGCGGCTGTTGCTCGCATCCTGGCCTTTGGATGGCAGCGATTTCAGTTCTTTCCAGTTCAACTTGCCCCTCCATTCCTTACAGAGGCTCTATCACTCTCCTGTTCAGACAGCAATCTACTGGAGGCTTTCTTCAACTATATCAGCGCCACTGAAAAGGATGTGCTAACTGAGGCACTTGGCAACTTCAAAGGGGCAGATATGGATGAACTCCTCAGCATACTCAGCAGTCACAACTGCAGTGTGCTCCCAACTGAAGAAAATCTGTCAAGCCTGGTGGAGGAAATAGCCCACAAAGAGATGGTACAAGAACCAGCATTTATCATAAAGTGTTGGAAGCCAATTCTTAGGTCTATTGGACAATCCATGAGTAGCGAAGGACTGAAGAAGATTCTGGATGATCTGAAACCCAAGGCAAGAAACATTACCAAATCCATCAAGTTCCCAGGATCTATGTCACCGGAAGAACAAACTACCTCCAATCATCTCTTGAGATTTGTAAGAGAAAGAGATGAGAAGGAGCTTGGCCTGTTCCTCAGGCACTGCACAGGGTCTGACTTGTTCCTATCTAAGACCATTAAAGTCACATTCACAGCAGACCAGCCACAGCTCACAAGGGCGCCTTTGGCTCACACCTGTAGTTGTTCTTTGGAACTGGCGTCTAACTACAAAGACTATGCAGATTTTAGAACAGAATTCATATCTGTGTTGAAGAGTGGAGTGTGGGTGATGGATTTGGCCTAAAAAGGCTTTGTTTGCTTAAACAGCAAATTAAAAATAACCTTATCTTATTCTGTTATCAAGATTTTGTAATAGATTATGTTACTTTGGGGAAATTCATTTTTATATGACAAACCCAAACACTCACAGTATGCTTAAATTGGCTAAACCTATTCAGTACTAGGCTATACCAATTCCCTTGTAGTCCGGCTTTATAATTTTTTTCTGATCTAAAAAAACAAACAAATTGACTTTCACTTCCATGTGCAGTGACTAATGACAGAAGTTTAAATGCAGAGTATCTGTCTACGCCATACACAACCAAAGTATGGATTTTCATTCACTGCCCTCCATCAGATACATAAGAGCATGCTGGACAACCTGGCTTGCAAGCCCAAGTTCCACAGTCCAGCCACAAATGAGCCCTGAAATTGTAAAAGATACACCAGGATAACGAAAACCTAGGCTTTGATCAAAGGGTGTTTCTGCTTTGGGAAGTCACAATGTCAGGTCAAACAAACAAGCTCAACTGTTCTTTAGAACAGAAAATATGTTAGTAGATGTAATTTAAGATCTATTATAAAATTATCCAAGGTCACACCTTAACTGCAAAGTAGTTTGATAGAGACACTCCAGTGTTGTATAGCACTGGCTGCTTCAATGACAATCTATGCAATTGTTCCCCCACACACACACTCAGAAGTTTATTGCAACAACCATAACACTTGAGTTCACAGCTACAAGATGAGTGTCAACTGGCATCTTTCCTGTATGCTACAGACCCATTCAACCCAATTCACTGACGAAGAGAAAACTTAACAGACAAGTTGCCTGTTGTACAAACATTAACACTGTGAGTTTGAGTAGTCACAGGTTCTTCTTGTGTAATACCAAACAAATAACAAAAATTACAAATAAATCATGCAGAGAAGTAAGAAATTACAGATATACCAGATATTACCAACTGCACAAGACCATCAAAATATCATTCCAAAGTAATTATATCAAATAGTAATTATATCAAAAGCCTATCCTCTCTTGCAGACGGAGTAAGAGCAGTCGAGGTGTGACACATCTGATTACAACAGCCAGAGACAGGAAAACTCCAGCTTCAAGCAATATTACCTACCTTACTGATTTACATTTCTGGTTACTGTTAGGCAGCGTCATCTTTTATATAATCCACAAGTTCCACATGTGGAGGGCAGATGCACCATTGTAGTATAGGGAGGTAGATTTTTCTTTTCAATTTATGATCTCTTTTCAAATTCAAATATGACAGCTGAAGGCACTGTGTAAAAAAAGTCACAAGTTAATATTTCAAGAAAGAGAATTTATTTGGTGTTTTACAAGAAATAGAAATGTGACACTGTATTCTTGGAAAAGTTTTGTGTAAAAACTGGCCAACTGTTTGTGGTTGATGTTTTTCCATTGTTTAGTGTTGTTAAAATTAAACCTAAACAGAATTCATAAATTACAGTATTTGGAATGCTATGCAGATCTTCAAACCTGGAATAGTTAATATTGCCAGTAGCAGCACTGTTCCATGTTGTCAGTGTCGAATTCAAAGTGCAATATATTTTTTTCTAACCACACTTAAGAGAAATGAAATATGTAGGCCTATATGCATTTCATTTTTATGCCAATTTTGAGAAATGAATTTGTTTTGCTTAATTTGATTTAGACTACTGCAGTGCCCGTTCCTCTCCCTCCCCTTCCCCCATTCACACGTCATGCTCTCCCACTCTTCACTTTCTCGGGTCCCCAGCAGTGCACCCACCAAGTTCATGTTATTTCAATGAAAGCACTGGCTTATGAGTTTGCAATGTTTGCAATGAAAACGTTTCAACAATTAAAAGGATTTAACTGTTTGTAATTTTCACTGTCTTTTTGTTTTAGCTGTTTGGTTGAATTTCTCTTAAGCATATGAAAAGCAAATCATGAATCGTGATAATATGTTAGGCAAATGAATGGCATTACAGTGATTCTCAACCTTTTCATGGCATGGACCCTAAATTTATTACACATTAGGGCCACAGACCCCCATTTGATGTAAATTTGTCTCTTGGACCCAAATCTGAGAATATTTTTTATTAACCCTAGATATGATTTTGTCCAGAATTCCATGACTGGAACCCCCTCAAGTGCCCCTGGTGGTCCCCAGACCCAACATTGAGAACCACTGGCCTATTACACTGAAATCACATTATCTTAATAAAACATTTCAACACAGCTTCAAATGATGGGATAAAAATTTAAAAAAAGACATCACTGATCAGGCTCTGGCAGGAGTGCTCTTATCAAAGGCCTCAGGTCTCTGTAAAGTCGTATTGCCTCCGGAGCGTTATGACACTGTGCTATGTTGTTTTCTTCCATCACCAGCAAACAAAGCTCATGCAGATCATGGTCGCAGGGAATGTCTGTTTTCCACAGACAGACGTCCTCTTGGAGAACAATGTCCACTCTTTCATACTGTATTGGATGCAAATAATCTTGTGCATGATAGAGCTCAGGTACATTGTACATCAGATATGGTTTTCCATGATACAAAGCGCGTCCGTTTCCACCTGGTCGAATGCGATGGTTGTCCCACATTGTCACAACGGTGTCCAGCTCGTTCTGCAACACAAAAATATGAGGATTTCAATACGTATGATGACTTCTTTTGAAAATGAGTACATGGAAGAAGCCACCCCTATATATTTATTTTATTTCATTTCATTATAGCACCATAACGGGCAAATGCAGGGTTAAAGTTCAATATGTACTGTTTTATGTTATGGTGGAGTTATCAGCAGAATAGTTACTGTGCTCCAGTTTCCTGCACTCAGCCATAGTAGCCTACATAATGAAGACAAGAGTATTGGCCCCAGGACAAAAGAGCCTACATATTCATGCCAAATTGGCTTGGAGTGAAGAAATATGTAGCTACATTTGACTCCAAGTAGCTAGTCATCTTAGTTGGATATGGAGGGAAAGGAGAACAAGCTACTGCATGTGAACACTGAACAGTAGCCTAATCAGCACCAGGGGGCTGGACAGCTCCACTTCAGCAGGGTTAAAGGGGCCCAAGGACCCCTTGGTTGATAGAGAAACAGAGCAGGGACCCCCCTATGATTAAAAATAAAATTATGTTGCATTTTAAGCGTGGTCTATCATAACATTTATAATCCAGTGCACACCAGGATATCAGGATTGACACTTCTTTTTATTAATAGAATAGCCTACATTAAAAAAGCAAGAAGGAGCGAACAATGTGTTTCGCATGGTGCTTAATCAGATTCGCTTTGTAAATCATTTTTGTCAAAGGTAGCTTATTATTGCCTATTAATGCTTGGAGTTTACTCAATATTATTATTTTTTGTCTAAAATAAATTTTTTAAATGTTCACTACTTTGACAAAAGTTGGCTGAACCCCTGCAGTACCTCTGCAGACCCCCTGGGGGTCTGGGGCCCCCTGTTGAAGACCACTGGTTTGTGTGGTTGGATAGGTTATGCTAGCCCTAGAAGAACCATATTATATTGAAGTGGACAACACATCACACCATCAAGGAACAACAGTGGCAGGACCAACATAATCTTTGCAGCCTACTGCTGCGCTCAGCGCTCTTCTAGTTGATAGGGTTGTTATAAGAGGAGGTTAAGCTTTTTGGATGGAACACAAAAGTGTTTCAAAACATTATCAATGATCATGTAGGGGGTTGGTAGGCTATAAAAGAGGATAGACAGTCAAACATAAATTAGTTTGGGGATCCTCATTTGCAACATTTAAATTGATAAGAGATGTAGGCCTGTCTGTTAATCAGTAGCCTATGTGTTATTACTTTCTGTATGATAGATTTTGCAGTTAGACATCATCCAGTAGCCTATCCAGTCACATGCATATGCTACATCTTTAAAACAACACAAAACAGAGCCCATGTACCATCTTGAAGATGTGGACTGTGGAGGACTTACTTGAATAATCTTAAGAAAGCAGAATTGGATGAGACCCTTGTCTATGAAATCCCCATTGAAGTCCCCAGTTGCCTGGAACTCCTGGAAGACGTCCCTCCAGTAGTCCACGTTCTGTCTCCTGTAGATCCCCCACCAGCTTTCGATCCGTTGGTTTGCTGTACTTCGTCCTTGGAACACACAAGGCCCATGCACAACGCCAGTCTCATCTTCTCGGAAGAAGTGTTGCAGCCTGTTAACATGGACGTTTTCAGTTCCCAAATCCGATCGGATTATCTTTGGACACCCCCCAAGTTCAGTGACTGCATTTATGAAGTAGGCTGCGATGACTTTAGGGTTACTATTTGAAGAGTTTGCTTGCATCCAGATTATATGACGAGAAAACCCATCAATGCATCCGTTTACTCCAATGCCGAAAGGGGTCAGCTTGTCATATGAGTCCATATGCCATAAATAATTGGGCCCTGGGACACTATAAGATCTTCTCCGAAGTCTTGTGCCTCTCCGTTGCTGTACGCCCTTTGGGTCAAGATGTAACTGAACCTCGTGAACCATGTCTCGAGTAACACGCAGTCCAGCTAATCTGCACCTCTCGTGCATCATTCGGTAACCATGAAGACGACCCGGTCCCCTTATCTGGTTGCTAATGAAGTTAACAATCTCAGCAGGATCACTGAAGTGCCATCGCCTGTGAAGTTGTAGCCGGGTTAGTCTTCTCCTTAAATGACGAGGACTGATCTGAATGTCATCTCTAACAGAAAGACACAATGCAATTTCTGCCTGTGTTAGACCTTGATTGAAGTACATCCTGATGCGTTGATCAATAATGGATACTCCTTGATCTGCCATTTTCACCTTAAATCTATGGTGTCAAGACGCCGTCTATGCATGCTGGCACGACACGATCCTGGTAATGGGTTGATTATCTCTATATAGCAAAGCTCAGTTCTGTTGCTCCATCAGGGAGACTGATCCTCCATATGTTTCAGACGAGGCTGAGGCGATGGGGTTGAATTCACACTTGAGGGGGTTCCAGTCATGGAATTCTGGACCCCCCCCCCCCCCACACACACACACACACACACACACACACACACACACACACACACACACACACACACAGGTTGAATATCAATGCTGAAGTTTTCTACACCGTTTCAACAGCAACCTTTAACAGCATTAATTTGACATGCAATAATTTGACATGGAGTAAGCTAATTTTCTCCAGAAGCCTTAATTGCACAACTATGCTCACAAGTTTTTCTAAAAATAGGAACCGTATTAAAAACAAAAAGATTAACTGTCAAGATTATGCCAGCATATTCCTTTAAGAGAACAACCAGCTGTGTTTAGCTTGTGAGCTACACAAAACCATCCCAATGGTGACACATTTCCTGCCTTAAGATGATCATCATCAAACCCCAGAATGACATTAGCTGGTTTAAGCTGGACACCAACTGAGCCACCAGTTCAACCATCTTGAAACCAAGCTGTTTTTGTTTGTTTGTTTTAAACAGCAAGGGTGTGTGTCCTACCTTTGCTGCAATGTAGTAGTTACCAGTATTAAGTCAAATAAATCATTTTATGTCCATCTTGTGCAGGTAAATACCGGTATTATGCCACTATTAATGTCCAAATGGATCATATTTATGATTCTACAGACTTACAACTACCAAATTGGACCATAATAGCTATAAAGTTCTTCAATTGTCACTTTTTGTTGGCATTAGCAGGCTATGCCTTTGAATATTGACTTAGATTATGTACTTTACCTTGTCCTCTGCCATTTGTGTTAGGTTCTCCTCAGGAACGCCCCTTTCTCTCAAGGCTGAGAGAAACTGGTCCATGGTGATCTGTACTGTAGTGATCTGTAGGATTCAACAACCAACAGTTAATGTCATTTGTGGGCCTGCATACTTGTTAGCAGCTGCAACAAAGTTGTTCAACTCTTGACTGCTGGCCCTTCATTAACTGAAAATACAAAAGGGTTGTCTAGTTCTTCTGATTATTTAATAGCCACATCTGCTTTTAAGTTGACCATTGTACTGCACTTTACTGTACCACTAACCATAATGTAAACACCCCACATATCAAATCACTATTAAGGGAAACCATTCTTACATCAAATGTCAAAAGTTCACCTTTCCAGCTGACTGTTCTTTTTACTAGTTGCCCGCGGCCCCTTTAAGGTTAGAGGTCAGAGTTCGAAATGCACTCAATCTAGCTGGCGGTTGCTAGGTAACCGCCTGAGCCTGAGACAGGTTAATGTTGCTCTCTGACTCTGTGTATCACTGTCCTGTGTTTTGGTGGAAATAAACGACACACGCTTGTGTTGTCAAAGAGAGTTGTCCATGCCTACGTTCCTGCATCCGCTGAAATACTGCTGTTACCAAACCGTCTTGTCCAAACGTAACCAAAACCACTGTGGGAAAACACGTTAGCAAACTAGCTAATGGTAACGTTAGCTGTCAGTTCGACTCATTTTTGCCAGGCTACATCTAGCTAATGTTACTTGTGTAACGTAGTACGCCTACATGCCCTTATTGAGGAGGAAGCTTTGACAGTATAATTAAGCATAAAAGTAAATTAAAGATTCCCAAAGCCTCCTGTTTGAGGGGGCTAATCGCTAGCCAGTTAGCGAGCAAATATGTCGGCAGATCATGTTAACTTGCTGAAATATTTTGGTCATACACTTACAATCTTTAGCAGCTGGGAAATACATCTTTGATCTCTTCAGGGGGTGACCCATTTTCATTTGATTAAACGTTACACATTACATCCTGCTAAATTAACGTTAGCTAACGTTACGCCTGTGTTGAAAAGCACGAGGTCAACAGGTGTCTGTCGGTTCGAGATACCATAACGTTAACTTGCAATTCTGACAGCAATGTGTCCATATGCTTTATTTGAGCAGTTGCTAACGTTACCTTAGCTGAAGCAGCCGGATAGATGGGAGTTGGTCAACCTCTCATCTTTTTAGGCTAACATGTAGCCCATTTCAGGACTGCTGGACGTCTAGTAGTGACAGGACTGTGCTGACTGATTGTCGCTCTGACATAACTGCAGTAAACAAACTAACGTTAAGCCTAACTTACCGGTAAGTTGTTGACTGTTCAGTACAGCAGTACAGACAGCCAGTGGCAGCTCTTGAAGGCTGAAATCAGGACGGTGTGATCACATGAACCAGCTCGCAATCATCTCCGAGTTCTGCACATGGTTCTGGATAATTATCCCACGAAAACAAAAGTCTTCTGTTATATCGAGATAACGAAATAAATTAATCCGTTATCACGAGAAAACGATCTTTGTTATATCGAGATAATGGAATAAATTTATCTATCACGAGAAAACGGACTTTGTTATATCGAGATAACGAAATAATAAGTCGTTATCACGATAAAACGGCAGTAAAATAATAAAGGTGTGGCCGTTCTCGGCTTCCGTAGGTCTGTCCTGCTGTGTACCTTTTCTTTTTGTTCAGCAAATGGGCTTGTGGTAAATTGAGCCCATATTAAATAAATGAGAAAAAAACATCTTAAAATTATTGTACACCACATGGGCTTCTTATTTAATACATATAGCGTATTAAGAGGAGGGAGAAAATTGTAATGTTCATGCATGCATGATGTAAACATTACGTGTATTTATCGCCTGCTGCAAGAGCGAGATTGTGACTTGGTGTATTCTGTTGAGTGTTAAGAAAATGTGAAGAACAACGTAGGACCACTGAACCTTTGCTACCTCAGATGGTACCGATACATGACATTTCCAGGTCTAGCCCATGGGCTATATGGGTTCACAATACAGAACACTCAAGTGCTTTCAAGAAAGTAAATTATGTGTGTTTTAGGTCAACCAGGGTAGTACATCCAAAAACCAGTATGGCCAACCAAATAAAATACACGACTTTGGACATTGAGAAGTAAAGATTTAAAAGCATCCGAAGCCTGGAGAATTCTGAATCCCAAAATCCATGTGAGTCTTAGAGACTGTATGAATGTAAGAGTGGTAACTTCAGTGTGTTTGCCATTGGGTATGGTGAATTGGTTAAGAACTCAATGCATGGCAGTGGTGCTATTTTCCGGCAGGTGGAAGTGATGATAGCCCTGTGGCAAACACATCCTCTAGGGACACAGCAGCAGTCGGTTGTTCTGCAAGAAAAAAAGAACGCAACATTGTAGTGCATTGCTTCATTGACCACATTTACATGCACACAATATTCTGGTTAAGGGGAGGCACCACCGTATGTTTATGAAAAGCCCATTTTCTGTAGAACAAGTTAGCTGTACCATTATATATGATCACTCCCTTGGTACTTTTGGTGATTGGTGATCAAAGACGAGCTGCCCTTGGTACTTTTGGTGATTGGTGATCAAAGACGAGCTGCCCTCTGAAATCTCACTGACTGAGGAACTCTAACAAATCTTTCACAGCCATATTCTTAATCATATATTGGCCATACGCTGGACACTCAACTTTCACAATAGGTAGAGCTACATCATTTTACATATTGCTTCTTAAATGTTATATCTGGACTTTGTTAGAAGCTTTTTTTGATACGTTGTGTCATTTTATGTGGCATTTTATCTGTAAAAATAGGCTAAAAATTGATTTTGTTAAGCATGTAAATAGTGTTTTTAGAATAATTAATAAAAAAAACTATTTTGACAAATAGCTCTGACAAGTTCTAGCCACCAAGTTATTAATCACATTAAAACAAAAATTCTGAATCTATCTGTTGAACTTAAAAAGTGTCTTAAATAATATGCAAATTAGTGCATATTTAATGATAGTAGCTCATTTGCATATTTTAAAATTAAAAAATGAAGTCATAATACAAAAACAAGTCTTGTATTTGTGTTTATTCAACTGGTAAAATTTAATTTTGCTTTGAGCAAAGAAATTATTTTTCCCTATTCAAGGGTGGTACCTCCCCTTAAGGCCCATATTCCATATGCTTCATGAAAGAAGAATATTCCTGTATACATGCTTACTAGAATTCCAATTATGCTTTTAAAAAACATCATGTTCCCGCTTTTTTCCCCGTTAAATATATCATGATTTTTTGACTTAATGCTATCACATTTTAATTCAACATTCTGATTCGGCTGTTCTCTACAATGGCAGATGATGAAGTGAATTATTTTTTAAATTTTATTCTCTGCAATTTTCTAATAGTGAAAGAAACAGGTTAGTAAAGCATGCTGCCGAAAGTTCCGAGAATTTAGATGCAGCGAGGAGAGAAAGGTTTTCGTATGTCGCAAGTGACTCAAAACTCCATCATTCTTTGTTGAAAACATGCGCAGATGTAATCTAATATTCTGAATAAGAGTAATATTCCGAATAAGGCGTTTACATGACCCAATATTCCAGTTAATACAGGCATATGCCAGGTGTCTTATTCGGGTTTCTAGTAACCGGAATATTGGCTTAAATCGGGTTATGGCAATCGGGGTAAGGCCTTTACATGACATACATAATCGGAATACTACCAAATTCCTGTTAATATAGGAATATTGGTGTGCTTGTAAACGTGGTCAGTGTCTGCATAATCTGACAAATGTATTAGAAGTGGAAACAAAAGCATTAATTCACAAGGTGAGAAAACTGATAAAGATTACAACAATTTTGAATACTAGACACACCTTCACAATCGAGAAGATAGTCTGCCCAGAAGTCTAGTGTTTTGCCTTCCTCCTGCTGCTTCCTGCTGGACTAAGGTCTGCTCTGAAGAGGTTTTCCATGTCTGCAGCCATCAGCTTGTTGTCGGAGTGGCATAGGACAGAGGCCAGCACACTGGAATGCTGCTGCAGTGCGGTCAAAAACTGCAGGGTTGCAAGTCCGTCTTTGAATCTAGTAAGAATAATGGTTGTTACAACAAATGGTTTTAAGTTTCAGTCAAGACATTTTGTATATAAACAGCTTTACATTTACGTTGAATACTGTAAATACAAAACGTTTAGCAACAAATGTACATTTAAAATGTCCCAATTATCGCATTACATGATCATGTTAAGTGTAGATGCAAAACTATGGCAATGATGGGGCTAAAAGATATTTGAGCATTTCATAAATACACATATTTCAGATGGTAAAGTAGAGTGTGGTGTGTGGAACTTTAGAAATATTACCTTTCAATTACACTATGGTTTATGTAGATCAGTGGTTCTCAACCCTGGTCCTGGGGACCCCCTGTGTATGCTGGTTTTCGTTCCAACCACAATTGCAATACCAGAATTTTAACAAGCTGTTATTTTTTCTTAATTAGGTGTTTTTATTGTATAGAGAGAACACTTTAAACTCTACTCTCTTAAGCCACGTTATGTTAGCAATACCTATGCATGCTTTGAAGAAAAAAAATCCCATGTTCGTTATGCTTATTGTGTTATATTGCAAACAATTACAAAGAAGAGGTAAGAACTCAGGTGAATAGGCTCCTAATTAGGTAATTGAAAACAAAAGTTTAAGTTCCTTCATAATGTTTTCCTTAAACTTGTTAACACAATGCAGGTTTGGCTCGTTATCATTTGCTTTGAATTCTTCATTATTTACCAAACGGTTAGTTTTAGTGGCCATGTGTCCACAATTTCACCAATTATGAGCCAATTGATTCACCTGAGTCTTTAATTTGATCAGTTAAAACATTTTTTACCTCCTTTTAATTATTTACAATACAGCACAATGTGAATATTGGACTTTTATTCTTCATGGCATGCATAGCTATTACTAACATAATGTGGCTTAAGAATGTAAATAATCCCTCTAAACATTAAAAACACCTAATTAAGAAAAATTAACAGCTTGTTAAAATTCAAGTATTGCAATTGTGGTTGGAACGAAAACCAGCATACACAGGGGGTCCCCAGGACCAGGGTTAAGAACCACTGCTGTAGATGACGTACAACCTCAGGTACTCTTCCACAATTGTATGCTTCTCCTCAACAGCGTTCACACGTCTGAAACACCCAGCAGTTTGGAACATGGTGCTGTTCTGCAAAATGAGGTCTTGCAGAGATTCCAAAGAACCTGCGTTCTGAATCTGAAAACAAAATTAAGTAAGACTTTAAAGTTGTAAGACCCACCAAAAATGTGGTCCTTGGTTGCTATATAAACTGGTTTCCTTTCTGACAAACAAAACAAACTCATGAAACAGATTCCATAGAGTATTACATTTTGCAAATCTATATTGATTATTTAGATATAGATGCTTTTTTTATGAATTACTAAGCGTATTTAGTAAAAATTACAGTGTAGTCTTTCTACTAATCCACTCACTGACATCCCTTTTCCTACCTCATGCAGAACTCTCCCTATCTCCTCATCTGTAACATCCCTTTTCCTACCACATGCAGAACTCTCCCTATCTCCTCATCTGTAACATCCCTTTTCCTACCTCATGCAGAACTCTCCCTATCTCCTCATCTGTAACATCCCTTTTCCTACCTCATGCAGAACTCTCCCTATCTCCTCATCTGTAACATCCCTTTTCCTACCACATGCAGAACTCTCCCTATCTCCTCATCTGTAACATCCCTTTTCCTACCTCATGCAGAACTCTCCCTATCTCCTCATCTGTAACATCCCTTTTCCTACCTCATGCAGAACTCTCCCTATCTCCTCATCTGTAACATCCCTTTTCCTACCTCATGCAGAACTCTCCCTATCTCCTCATCTGTAACATCCCTTTTCCTACCTCATGCAGAACTCTCCCTATCTCCTCATCTGTAACATCCCTTTTCCTACCTCATGCAGAACTCTCCCTATCTCCTCATCTGTAACATCCCTTTTCCTACCTCATGCAGAACTCTCCCTATCTCCTCATCTGTAACATCCCTTTTCCTACCTCATGCAGAACTCTCCCTATCTCCTCATCTGTAACATCCCTTTTCCTACCTCATGCAGAACTCTCCCTATCTCCTCATCTGTAACATCCCTTTTCCTACCTCATGCAGAACTCTCCCTATCTCCTCATCTGTAACATCCCTTTTCCTACCTCATGCAGAACTCTCCCTATCTCCTCATCTGTAACATCCCTTTTCCTACCTCATGCAGAACTCTCCCCATCTCCTCATCTGTAACATCCCTTTTCCTACCTCATGCAGAACTCTCCCTATCTCCTCATCTGTAACATCCCTTTTCCTACCTCATGCAGAACTCTCCCTATCTCCTCATCTGTAACATCTCTTACAGTGGCGCTGAAACCAGGCTGGCCTAAAATGTTGTTCACAAGGTCCTCTGAAAGGAAATGTGGCCCTGGTCCTCCGTGTACTATAGAGACGGCAATCATCGTCCCTGCCAAGAAATACTCATCTTCCCTGACAGCTGTTAACTGTAGTCCTCAAAACTAAATTAATGGAAAATATGGGCACCGAATAAGATTCCTGGACCTTATTCGGTGCTCATCTTTTCCATTCATTAGTTGTTGAGGCCTACCGCTGTATCTACACAACTAATGGTGTGGGATGTGGATTGATCTCATCATTGGTCTAGTTTTAGGACCTGAAAATATCTGACAGACATTCGTTTTTGGGCGGCACATCCCTTTAATCACCATCTTCTTTGTGAATGTTAAATGAAAATGAACCAGCAAACATTAACAAGTTCTCTGAATAAAACATTTCATAAGGCTTAATTGTTTAAAATATTTTGTTGTTAACAATTGCTTTAAAAAAATAAACACACAAATAGAGTACCTTTAAAAATAAATAAACATACCAGTAGAATTGTATACAAGGTAGCGGCTTTCTGAAGGTCCATCAAAAATAGGACGATCTTTAAGATGGTTCATAAGAAGGGTGAGAAGTTCTCGCTTTGGACCACCAGTATCTATGCCTTCTTCAAAAGAGCCAGCATCGTCAGTGAACTTTACCAGCATGTCATTGTTTTCGGAGTATGATCCACGTTTAAATCCTCTGACTGCTCCATCCCAGATATTTGACCTAGCTACATTGAACCTGCTGATGCTTTTGTGGTCAATGGAAAGCGCCAAATTTGCAATGATTCAGGTGCGGTTATACATGTTTGCTCCCTAAAAAAGGGGGAAATTATGTGATTGTTACTTCAAGTTTATTTTAGTAGCTACAAAATTAAGCACAAAAGGAAGGAATCAAACACCCTTTCCATACAATATGTATTTTGTTGGCTAAATAACAGACCACACAGACAGTATTAGCACTGTCAGAACACTTTTGTAACTTACTTGGTTGCCTCTGGGAAAGCATGACGACTTTCAGTAGCAATGAAGTCTTCATCATCGTCAATGACAACAGGCGCATACAAGTCTGTGTATTTGCTGCAAAATGCACACATATTTCTACACATGTATTCATATGCGAATGCACCACTTTTTTTCACAAGACAAATAACTGAAACATACCTGTACCAAGTGCTCTTGGTTGCAACACATCCTGAGGTACTTGGAATGACATCCTCTGAATCTGAGATCTGAAAAATACATAAACTTTTAAGACAAAAAAATTACTCCTTCAAGATCTCTATTCTTGTAAACTACATCACATTACAATGTTAACCTTGTGGTTCAAGGTACATTTGTTTTACTGGTGTCTAATTGCAGATAGCAAATATAACAAACATATACAGAAGGCTAAATGGACAAAATATTTAAGCCTTTTCAACTCTCCTCAAGAATAACTATACACCTAATCTCTTCTTTTCAGTAAAAAAATTTAAAAAAATACAAAAAATATATATATAGCTCAGTTACTGTGAAACACATCATTCCTGCTCCTAATTTCTTTGCAAATGTGATGAACTTGGCATATTTGTAGTAAATGTGTACAAGAAAACGTCATGTGTGCACCATACTCAGGGGTGTAGTTCTGTGGGAGGATCTCTGATGAAGCATTTAAAAAAATAGAAGGTGGCAGAGATAGAACATGGACAAGGAAAAGGTGTAATGTGATTTACAATATAGGAGTCACTACTCCATGAAACTATATTATACACATAAGTAATACACATGCTGTGAAACACAGTCATAACAGGCAATCCCTGACAATTCAATTTGAATTGGATTGTGGCAAGTAGGCCTAATCTCTAATCATGTATTACCTCTTGTACTTGACTCCCTGGTGAAGGTCCCCCAAGACAATCACTGGAAAATAGGGTGTAAATGATATGTTTAGGCAACAAAACATAGCATAACCCAGGAGAAGTTGACAAATTCAATCGCAATATTTTGTTAAACTCTCAAACCCAACCTTATATATATCATGATAACAGGATCAAGCATACAGTAGCCTCCGGTCCTAATTCGACCCCTAACCACTCAGCCTTCTCTATTGAGATTGGACAAGAACACGGAAGTTTGATCAAAACAAGCATGTGTGCTGCGTCGGCGGTTTAAGGCACCTTGTCTGGCCTTCAAGGTGTTCGTACAGCACACAGGCCTACGTGTTTTGGTCAAAGTGCCAAACTTCTGTGTTTTTGTCCAATAACAATAGCCACTGCGTTGCAGTTTTTCCCGACGCCCGTGAACATTCCTAGAGTGTTCGTGAGAAGGCGGAGTGATTAGGGCTCGAATTTGGACGGGGTAGCACTAGTATGCTTTGTGTATGTTCCAATGGCCACATTTTCACTACTGACATCGTCCACAAAAGTAGCATCAAGGAACTTCAAGGAGTTAAATAGTCAATGGTCCCACAATCCAAATGAAATACTAACAATATTTTAAAAAACAACTTAACAAAAAGAAGAAAAAAAACTAAACATGGTTGCTTACATTGTTTCTCCTACTTTATGTGTTGGAGTACTTTCATGCTGAGGGTTGTATGGCTGAAATTGTAAAACCACAATATAAATCACACCTTACATTTAAAACTGACCATTTTCAAACAAAGTTAATGTGTTTGTGAACTTATTTTCTAGGGTACATTTCTGAAATCGTGATCATTTTCAATGTTTGACATAGCATTACACTCACCAATGTGTCAGCCAGATTGAACTCATCTGTAGTTCTACTGGTAATCAAAACCTCAGTATCAGATTCTGAACTGAGATCCCGATCTGCTAAACACAAAACCAGACAATGTTAGATGTTTCTGTGTGTATATCAATAATAAACTGTTTAAATAGAAGGCAGTAAGTACTGGCACAATGTGTCGAACTAACCTTCTTCAAAGTCCTTCTTGCTACAAATGAAAAGGTTGAGTCTGGCATATGGTTTTCCCATTTCCACCTTGTAGTCTTTCAGTAAGAATGGCTTCTGTGTCCCTGGGATGTATATGATTTCTGAGCCATCCGGATATAGAAGAATGTAAGGTCCTTCCTGTAGGTCTTTATTGAAGTCAGTCATTTTTTTCACGGCCAACGCGAGCAGATCATCTGCTGTGGTTTGCGGGTCAAGGGCTAAAGGCAGTGTCTTCCCTCGTAGAGGTTTTAAACTACCATTTTGCAGACACATCAATCCAATATTAATCTGCAAGAGAAAACATGGACACTAGCTAGTATACAGCAGCATCTGGCTATAATGGCAATATAACAGACCGACAACATAGCTAGATATTAACACCACCTAAATCAGCTCACCTGTACTTTCTTGTCTTCCTGTTTCTTCCCTCCCTTTTTACCAAAGTTAAATTGTCGTCTTGCCTTAGATTTCATTTCGCGGTAGGCCTACTCCAAAAACTTGTTCAATGTCGGGCTTGGGACCACTACAGGAAAGCAACGAAATTGTCTTTAACATTAAATGTAACGTTAAGTTACGGTGTTGTGTAGCTAACCGTAGCATGCAACCCATGCCCATGGTAATTATCGGAATTGGACAGTCCAATTGGAATGGTTGTAACGACGCGGTTACAAGACGTTCAAAGTCTGAACATAACATGCGTAATTGCGTGTCATCTAAATACACTAGTGCGCAATGAACCACTTTAGAAATATACCTCTCTCAAAATATGTTTTTACAACAAGTTAGTGAATTCCAATGTTTCTGATGGACAGTCCAATTCCGACAATTACCATTGCTCGTAGCATGTAGCTAAACCTATTCCTCCGCCGCTCCGTTAGCCAACAGTAAAGCTAGCTAGACAGTAGCATACGGCAATGCAAGGCACAAATACATGCCTATTTCAATCATTTGCAATTAGCTGATTAGCTAACTAGCTAAATTAGCTAGCTAGATACATTGCTAACATTACCTGCAGTTGGTCTGTTCCTTTCCTCCTGCTTGGTCGCTTGTAAAATCTCGAGTGCCTTGCCACAAGCACTGCAAAAGTTCGGCAGGACGTCAAACTGTTTGAATCCCTGCTTTTCCTTCTTATAATTATTATCATCCTCTTCGAGTTTCTTTTATTTTTTCTTCTTTAGACTTCAGGTTAATAACGTGCTTGTAAACTACTTCCTTTACACCCAGATTGACACACTGTACGTCCAATCAGCGACGAGGAGTCACTGTTTAATATGTACCTACCCTTTCCGGTTTGAGTCTCACGTTATGTGTTTTGTTTTCTGAATTGTTAATGTGATTCCTGATTTGTTAATTAGGTTTTTGATTTGTTAGTGTGTTTTCTGATTTGTTAATCTGTTTGCACTTCAGTGCCACCGTAAGATATGACGTAAATCGGCTCTAGCCGAACACGCCCATAGTTCTGTGGTTCTGTTGTTATAGAGTACTCAAGTAACTACGTCACGCTGGTTTCGGAAGTAAATTCCCCATTCATTTAGAGCGTAGACATTAACTAAAGCTTACTTTTAAACCATTTCTACTCATTATCTATGTCTTACCGTCAATTTCCCGGATTGTTCAATATAACGCCCGTTCGCAAACTATGTCATTTTTCTGGACCAGCTTCGAGTATATTTTACGTTTTAGTATTTTTTTGTGAACATCCCAGCGCTGGCACTGTTTAAAAACTACACGTCCCATAATTCCCTCCGAACGAGCAGCCTTATCTCCAGACGTTTTCATATAACGTTAGCCAGCAGTAGCACACAGCTCAGTTTTTAAACACCTTTTTCTAACGTTAGCTAGCTAGCTTGAAGGACTTAAAGCTAGAATTGCTTCATGTGGTTAACCGTAGCATAGTTTCTGACCTTGTCGGGCGGGCTTCTCTACTTAGCAAGCTAACGTTAGCTTGTCTTGGGCGGCACGAGCCTACTCCCATCTGCCATAGAGCAGACAGACGAGATGATGATATCTTATTGGTCGAGAACCACCCGTGCGTTGCAGTACTGGATATGCAGTCCGTTAAAGTGGACTACAAGTCGAACTACAATCATTAATGCATTACTTTAAAAAATAAAAATTGGAACATGCGATATATGGTCTACATGCTTGTACCACACAGGCTAATCCAGGAACGTTTCGGTTCATTCTATGAATCAGATTTCAAGAAATAGTCGGTAGTCTCCGAAGCCCATTCTATTTTCCATAGGGAATTTACTTCCGAAACCAGACTCCGCCCACGACTGACGTACTCACTTGAGTATCATCGTGTAATAACCGGAAGAACGTTAGTGACGTCAGAACCGGAAAGGTTAAAGACCCGTCGAAACCAAACTCCCAGAACTGACGGCTGGAGTAATACTGTCAAAAGGGTTTGGAATTTAACTAGGGATGTAACGTTAATTACACATCATACAGAACAACGTAAACCCTGGCATATACGCCCTACATACGCCCAGGTGGCGGATAAAAAAAACTATTTAGGCCTGAATTGTAATCGTCTCAAGTAGCTAGCGAGCTAAGAGTTATTACGCTGTAATACAAATAGCGTTAGCTAGCAAGCCAGCATGCTAACGAGAACAAAACAATAATTTAGCTATAAGTCAGTGCATTATCGGTAAGGAATGCTAGCTCAATGTATTTAAAGCAAGAACATCATCCGACAGTAGACGTGTGAGGATGAACACCAGTCACCCGAGAGATTAAGGTTTGTAGCTAGTTGGCTAACGTCAGTAACGTTATTGCTATTATTTTGCTGGAGTAAAGCAGCTTGGGCCAGTTAAGCATAACTTTACTAGCTAACGATATCATTAACGTTACTTGTGTTGACGGGTAAAGAACGCAATAAATACAACAGTGCGCTCAGCCTGAGACAGCATGAGCAACGCAGAGATTTTTAAAAAAATCGCAAAGGCAAGCTAGCTCCTAACGTTTCATGTTAATGTTATTTAATGTTTTTCTAGGGAATTTATCAAAGTGACATCGAGTAAGTTATAAGAGCGCTAACGTTAGCCAATTTCCCAAACAAACGATTTAATGGCACGTGACCAAATGAGTATGAGTGTCAGCGAGTGAGCGAACCAGAAAAAAACACTAACTTAACCAACGTTACTGAGATCAGCTTGCAAACTATTTGACGTTAGATACATTTGTTACCTAAACTATATTAAAATATTTGCCGGTAACTATTTCGCGTATTAGTGGTTAGCTTGCTACACTTGCCAGGCAATTTAGTTTTGAGCTGCTCAAGCTTCTCTGGTGTTGCAATGCCCCTGATGTTCTTGGAGAGGTTTCCGTGGCCTAGTTTGCAGACCTACGCGGCTCTGAGCGCCGTCCTGCTTGTCGGGAGTGTCCTCAGCGCCTACACCATTGTGACTGAACCGAGATTCGCCTCAGAGACGGACGAATCCGTTGAAACGCAAGAGGCAGACGAGGAATCTCCGCTTTTAGACTTTGGAAATGAAGTGGCTACCAAGGTGCTACAGTACCTAGTATCTGACAGCTTCTACGTTTGGGTGAGTTATAAAAATAAAATTTAAAAAAAGGAATTAATTTTCCGTCCCAGTGTTTTATGAATTATGTAATACGGTGTCCATTTAGTTCGTGAAAGACGTATGCTATAGAGGTGATGTGCAGTGGTGCCGTATGGGGGGGGGTTAGGATGATTCCAAGTTCCAAGGGCCCTTAACAATAGTTCTGTAGATGGGCTGGCCTGGGGTGGTATGGAAGCATATCGGCGCCAAAATTCAAATGAAAATGCAAATCGGCGATTACATTCGATGTGCGCAAAAACCATGACATAATTCAAATGAAAATGCAAAAGGTGCACTTTGCGTTTTCATTTTCAAGTTAATGTACGCACTTTATCTGACAATTTGAAAATGTTAATGCAAATCCATTTCACGTTTAATTTTTCTCGCCCTCTACGACACAACCCTGCCATAATTTTAATGAAAATGAAAAACCAACATTTGCATTAGCAGTTTCTTGTTGCAATCGCATGATCCGTGACAAAAAGGAAATGATAATTCAATTCGCCATTTAACATATCGTTTTCATGCTTTTGCGGCACAAGTGACATAATTCAAATGCAATGGCATTGCATCCGTTTGCATTATCATTTCCGTGTGGTCACGCAAAAACCCTGCCAAAAATCCGAACTGAACATGCAAACTGTCAAAGCTGCCCATTAAGGCGGGGCCTCGAAGAAAGGGGCGTTACAGGGGACTGTTCAAACCACTGAACATAATGGTTGTCTGTGATTTCGGTTGTCAGGCAGTTACCAGGCTAGATAGCGACATTTCCTAGTCCTCTGTTTGGGGATTATAGGCTAAATGCAAAAAACTATAAAGTCAACGAGGTAGCCTAAACGTTACGATGATCCTAGCCAGCCCTTGTTCCTACTAATTTAAAGGGTAAGTTCGCTATTTTGGACCTTGGACCCTATTTGCGGTCTGTCTTCCATGAACCTGACACATTGAGTCCACTTTTTCGCTGATCGGTCCAGTATTGAGTTCGCTACAGATTTCCTGTAGGCTCTCACTGGGCTACAATAGAAGTAAACGGGGCAATTATAAATATTATGGAAAAACAACGATAAATGTGCTTTTATAGCTCAGTGTGTATTCTTACGGTCTCAGTATGCTCTCCTGTGAAATGTAGGCTATCGCAAACGCAAACCGAACGTTGAAACAACAGTTCCATTTGAAACAGAATTATTTCTCCGACCGCACTACCTCGCACTGACTTCGGATAGCATTACCTGCGCAACTTCAGCCTCTCTCTCTTCTCTTGCTCTCTTATCATCCATCTCTTGTAGTTCCGTGTCCGTGTATTCTGGCTCAAATCTGTAGCCAGTAACGTCAGTCAAAATCGAATTATTCGTCTTCGTAATCATTATAGTAATCCATCATCCAAGTTTTTTTGTGCAAAGTGTAGCCTACGTTGCTGCAGGTAAACAAACGCAGACTGCTCACCTAGATAGTTTCGTAAACGGCCGGCACACCTTCCCGCTCCCCTACCCCCGACACATAGTACTCCGCGGGAGCAGCGAAAACAAGCAACAGAGAAATGCTTACTTCCAAGCCATGCCAAGCACGTAAAAATGTTCGGATTGAGATACATTTCACAGGAGAGCATACTGAGACCGGTAACAATACACCCTGAGCTTCCGGTCTCATTTATTGTACATGAAAGCACATTTATCGTTGTTTTTCCATAACATTTATAATTGCCCCGTTGACTTCCATTGTAGCCCAGTGAGAGCCTACAGGAAATCTGTAGCGAACTCAATACTGTAGTGATGGGCAAAACAGTTCACTTCAGTGACACAAATCACTAGAATCAGTTCGTTCAAAAGATTCGTTCACCGAATCGTTCAGTGCTTGGGCGGAGCTCCGACTGCGTACTGCGTATTGAAGTGAACTGAAACGGCCGAACAGTTCATGCGGAAGTGCTGTCGCTTTGACAAATGCGCCAAACTCCGTTTACAAATCTTGATATTTTAGAAGTTTCCTCGTTGAATATCAATATTGGAGGTGAACGCTGGTTTTCAATGACTTTTAAGTCTTAACTTGCTGGGCCTGATTCTGGCAGTTTGAGCCGCTGATTATCACTCAGGATCACGTCACGTTTAACTCACTGTGTCTAGTAGCCTTCAGTGAACGGAACACTCAACTTGCACCGTTCCGTCACAGTTTAAGGATCTGAGACAGTCTCAGCCACTAGTGTTGTGTCGTTCGCGAACGTCCCCCGGGGGATTCGCAGTGAACGAATCACTACACGTTCGCTCGCAGAAGTCCACTCTGCACGCTCGCTGCCTCGCTCGGCGCCCGCCCGCGAATTTTTTTTAGAATTTTTTTTTATTTTTTATAAACTTTATTTCGAACAATTTAGGAAACAAATTAGAGGAAAAAAAACTTTCAAGTATACAACACGCAAACACGGTACTCATTTCGGCTGTACAATACTTAGAACAATACGTCCGAAATGGAATAGGAAGAAGCAAATGCGAATGATTCGTTCAGCACAGCAGAACTAGTTCGCAAGGGACGAATCACGTTCGCTCGCGGCAGTCCCTCCCCCTCCCTGCACGGTGCACGCTCGCTGCTGATCAGATCCGTTCGAGAGCTCAACTGAACTGAGAAATGAACGGATCTTTTCAGTAAGTGATTCAGTTCAGTTCGTTCACCCAAAAGATTCGGTCTTTTGAACGAATCGTTCGCGAACGACACAACACTACAATACTGGACCGATCAGCGAAAAAATGGACTCAATGTGTCAGGTTCATGGAAGACAAATAGGGTCCAAGGTCCAAAATAGCGAACTTACCCTTTAATTTTTACAGTAGGGAGGACTTGCGTAGCCTAATAAGGGGCAATAGATTTCCGTTCACCAATTTCACCAAATTTTCACCAAATAAAAAAAGAAGCTGTCATTCACTTTTTACAAGTCTTTTATTGCCATCTGCTGGGTAAAGACATGAATGACAGTTCATACTACACAACGTAGTGTAGTATGTACTATGCGGAATAGGCCTAATCACACAATTTTATATTTTTATTTAATTAGCCTAGATTCTATACGTTACACCATACAAAATCCACCGTTTTTGGTAGCTAGGCTGTAGGCTCAAGCTGTGTCTCGTACCAGAGGTGGCACCACAGTTCTGAAAGCGGTGGGGCGAATAAAAAAAATAATAATAATAATTACGCAATAGACCCTGATCTATTACCCCTGGAATCCACCTACCAGCATTTTAATATGCATATTTACTGTATATTAAAATTGTGACTAAACATATTTGTCTACAAATGATCCGTAGATGGCTTATTTGTCTATGTAACTTTTATGGCAAAGAATACATTGGCTATATGAATATCTATACCATAATTGGGCAAGTTTCACAGACCCAGAATCACTACTAAACCTTTGAACACAGAATAGAGTCCAGTGTGCTGTTTGAGGCTTAGCAGTGCTGGGTAAAGCAGTAGTGTTCAATCCAGGTTTGGATACCCAGACCACTGCATGTTTTTCTCCAATCTAACCGTAAAGCACCTGATTCAATCAATCACCATGCCTTGTTTAGCTGAATCATGTTATTGTTGTACTTCATCAAATATATGCAGTGATGTACATTCCCAGAGCCTGAAATGAACACCACTTGTATTAAACCAGTGGTTCTCAAACTCGGTCCTGGGGCCCCCTGTGTATGCTGGTTTTTGTTCCAACCACAATTGCAACCCGAGAATTTTAACAAGCTGTTCATTTTTCTTAATTGCACTTTTCATGTTTTGATGGATTATTTACCCTCTTAAACCAAATGATGTAAGAAAATAGCTATGCATGCCATGTAGAATAAATGTCCCATGTTCACATTTTGCTTATTGTGCTATATTGCAATTTCATTAAAAGAGGTAACAAAACTGAGCAAATGGAAGGCAGAGGTGAATCAACAGGCTCCTAATTGGTGAAAGTGTGGACACATGGCCACAAAAACTAACAATTTGGTTGATAATGAACAATTCAAGGACAACGTAAATTCATAATGAGCCAAACCTGCATTGTGTTAATAAGTTTAAGGAAACAGAATTATGAAAGTACTAATTAGGAGCATATTGACTCACCAGTTATCATTTTGTTAACTCTTTGTATGTAGTTGTTTGCAATATAGAACAATAAGAAAAATGTGAACATGGGACATTTATTCTACATGGCATGCATAGCTATTTTCTGACAAAATTTGGCTTAGATGGTAAATAATCCATCAAAAAATGAAAAGTACAATTGAAAAAAATTAACAGCTTGTTAAAATTCTCGGATCACGATTGTGGTTGGAACGAAAACCAGCATACACAGGGGGGCCCCAGGACCGAGTTTGAGAACCACTGTATTAAACCAACCATACTATAGGTGAGAGCTCTTTGTTCCATGTCCTGAAGGGTTACACAGGGGAGCTCATAGCCTAGTTCAAGTTCAACACCATCTAAACTAACCAGTATCAGCTATATTTACACAATATCTTAATTTATCTATCTACACTTAATCAATAGCTAACTAACCATATCACTCCATCCTGACATTATGCTCCTCTTTTCATCATTCATGGAATCAGTAGCCAAACATAAGAAATCTAACAATAATACACCTGATTCAACCAATCATAATGAATAGCCTATTAAATATTTGCAGTCCCATGATCTAACTTAGCCTACTTGCTAGCTGGATATCAACCCAGTTAGCTAGCATTGCACCAACGTTAGATAACGTTATTACCCTCAGTAGCCTAAAGCCAGCTGTGTGATCTGGGAACTTACAGTAGTGCTAACGTTAACGTTGACATGACAGTTACCGCTCTCTGTTCTTATTAGACACGTCTTTACTTACAGACATTTTAGCGACATAATTAACAGTAACGTTACAGAACTTACCAAGGACACATCTGGATTACTTCGAAATGTTAGTGCTCCCGACTAGAGCAGAACTTATTTATCTAGCTAACAGCTAGAACTCACCAGTACTGTGACCGCAGCAGAAAGAAAGTCGGCACGGTGGGCACGCTCGGTACTCCTATACATTACTACTGTAAATCTTCCCCTATGAATCCCCTACAGTCTGGCAACTCTGTCCTGTAGATAGAGGCGTTGTTTTTACTAAATGAACATTCAGTCTCATGCTGCGTTGGCCGTGGTGACTCGTGCTCATCGGGTAATGATTCGCCTGAGATAACAGTAGAATTTCGATAAAGTTTACGAGTTTTATGAAAAAATATATAATGATCATAATAATAAATAAAAAAAATAGAGAAAGGGGTGGGGCGATGCCACACCAAAGTCGAAAGTGGTGTGGCAGCTGCCCATTGGCCACACCCTTGCTGGCGGCCCTGTCTCGTACGTATCGCTGTCTCAGGCTTTCTGTGGACTAGCCTACGTTACCTATGCTCCGCACATAGCCTAAGGGTAAGGCTATCTAAAAGAAAACAATAATTAACAGAAATCGTGATGGAAATGCCCACGGTGAAAAGGGTAGCACATTTTTCAGGCATAGCCTGCCATGAATAGCCGGCTGGTTTTGGCCACGGAAACCCGTAACATTAGGCTATCAGCTAGTTTCCACACCAGATTAACGAAAGCAGGCTAAATTGTGAAATTAATTTCACAGACAACCATTGAATCATATGTTCAGTGGTTTGAACCGAACAGTCCATAGTCCATGAATTATGTAACGCCCCTTTCTTCGAGGCCCCGCCTTGATGGGCAGCTTTGACAGTTTGCATGTTCAGTTCGGATTTTTGGCAAGGTTTTTGCGTGACCACACGGAAATGATAATGCAAACGGATGCAATGCCATTGCATTTGAATTATGTCACTCTTGTGCCACAAAAGCATGAAAACGATATGTTAAATGGCGAATTGAATTATTTCCTTTTTGTCATGGATCATGCGATTGCAACAAGAAACTGCTAATGCAAATGTGGTTTTTCATTAAAATTATGGCAGGGTTGTGTCGTAGAGGGCGAGAAAAAATAAACGTGAAATGGATTTGCATTAACATTTTCAAATTGTCAGATAAAGTGCATACATTAACTTTCAAATGAAAACGCAAAGTATACCTTTTGCATTTTCATTTGAATTATGTCATGGTTTTTGCGCACATCGTATGTAAACGAAATGCAATCGCCGATTTGCATTTTCATTTGAATTTTGGCACGGATATGCTTCCATAGGGTGGAAGGACCCAATGTGAGAAATTTGAATGGGGCCCAAAATCCCTGGTGAAGTGTAGTGATTCCTCTTGGTGTTTCCTTCACACAGGTGCTGGTGAATACAGTTTGTTGTTTCCTGATGCTAATTGCAAAGATGATCCAGTGCATAGTGTTCGGCCCACTTAGAGTCAGTGAAAAACAGGTGAGGTTGAAAATGAGACACGCATCATTCATTTATCTACTTAAATGATCAATTTCACGAAACTACGTGATTGCATTTTCATCCACAAAGGGGTATACAAATATATTTGCTTTGTGCATCACAAATGTTAATTAATCAATGTTAAATATTCATTGAGTATTCATTTCCTCATATGGCAGATGGCAGACAACATCAGCAGCTCAGCAGGCTAATTGAGTTGGGAATTTTTGCAGTATCAGGCTAAATGCTTGTTATTTTCCAACTATGAAATTCAGCAGTTAGATCACATTTGTTCAAACCTCCCACTTTCACACTATGTGTAGGAGTTATCACTGCACTTTGCCCTGTAAAACAGAAACTGTATGGTCATGCTGTTAAAGGTTCAATATACTATGTATGCTACCTGCTTCATTAAAAAGAAATCTTTCCAAGCAGTTGTAAATATGCCTTGTAAATTATATTCCTGTGGTTAAATTTGATATACTAATTTACCCTTTCCAGCAAACTTGCATTAAGCTCAAAGTTAAACTGTTATGGGTAATTAATGCTAAATAATGATTGCGAAGTGAGATAGTAGCAATCAGAAGTTTGTTCCTTCTCTCTCAGCACCTGAAGGACAAGTTCTGGAACTTCATCTTCTACAAATTCATCTTCATATTTGGGGTGCTGAATGTGCAGACCGTGGAGGAGGTGGTAACGTGGTGCCTGTGGTTCGCAGTGCTGGTCTTCCTGCACCTCATGGTTCAGCTCTGCAAGGACCGCTTTGAATATGTGAGTTTCTCGGAAGATGTGCACACATGCACTGTCTGAGTTTGCCCTTGGGGCCTGTGAACCTCTGGTTTGGGGCACAGTATTGGATGAAATGCTTGGCCTGAAAGTGCCAAATCTTCTGTGTTGCATCCCCGTATAATTAACAAGCTAATTAACAGGCTAGTGTCCTAATTACTGTGTAGCACATGTGCCCCGTAGCTAGGTAAGGGTTTAAAAAAATTTTTTTGGCAGCCTGAGTTTTCACATTGTCATCCAGCTGACCAGACAATAGGTTATTATTACCTTAGTAAATGTGTACATTTTATCACATTGCTTATCCATGAGGGTGCTTGTTTTTTCAAGGCAGCCTGTCTGGACTAAATATGGCTATGGAAAATGCTGAGGTTGCAAGAATTTCAGAACTGTGCTACATAACTGATCCATCTTTACAAATCTATATAACTATGTTTTCAGCACTGGGTTTAACCAAGCTTTTGCAGGTCTTTGAAAAGGCCGAATACTTCCCATGAAAGATGGCCGAAGGACAAATGTTTCCGTTTTGGCACAGTTTTGGCACAGGTTGCCTGACCCCAGGTTTGAGCTTGTGTAATGTAATATTTAACACATTTATATCTGGCACAGATGTGTACTTTCCCAGAATTCTAATGAGATCACCTCGTATCACTTCAGCAATTACCAAGGCCCATATCTTTTTCAGAGCCTGCACTAATAATAGCGACACATGCAGGCAGTCTTATGCTCACGCCGGGTTCACCCAGCAACTTTGGAACACAAAAAATATATGTGGTCATCTGAACAAGTCCAAGTTCATTTGAGCTGAAAGAAAAGCTTGTCGCTTATTGGAATGAATGATCGCGCGTTCAGGAATTTCAGTTAAGTTAACAATGTATGGCAGTTAGGGGTCCACAACCAATCGATTTAATCAACAACAAAAAAATACATGAAAAAAAATTTAAATAATCAATTTGAATTTTGACATGGTGGTTAATTTCTATAGTAATTTAAGACCCTGATAGTATCCCCTAAAGCATCAGTCAGTAAATTAGCATGGCTGATCATGTTGGGGAAATGATTGGAACAGCACGGCTGTTGCAGATAAATGGCAGATTGTTTTGGGGGTGGGCGGGCGTCTCATAGAATTTATTTCATAATGAAAGGAAACTAAGAAATAGTTGCGCAAGACTGGAATGGTGGCCAGAGTATTTTTCAGATTCTTCATTGTGTCAATAAATTGTCCAGCGTTGTTTCAAAGAACTTACTGTTTTTTTTATTTTTTATATAGATTATTTATTAAAAAAATAAATTGGTAGAGTAATTGATAACGAAATGATAGTCAATAGCTGCATTCCTAATGGCAGTTGTGCTACTTCTATGCTAACCAATTGTTGTACCTTTGAATTGCTTTATACATAACTGATATCATGCCAAGTAAAATTGTGTGTGTGTGTGTGTGTGTGTGTGTGTGTCTGTGTGTCTGTGTGTGTGTGTGTGTGTGTGTCTGTGTGTCTGTGTGTCTGTGTGTCTGTGTGTGTGTGTGGTCGTGGTCGTGGTCCTCTCAGCTCTCTTTCTCCCCGACCACCCCAATGAGCAGCCACATGCGTGTGCTGTCCCTGCTGGTGTCCATGCTGCTCTCCTGCTGTGGGCTGGCTCTGGTCTGCGGAACGGTGGGACAACCGCACGGGATGCACACTGTGTCCTTCATGGCCGCCGAGGTAGGAGTTCATCAACAGGAACAACTGGTACTGAACAGCCAGCGACACAGTAAATGCGCATAAAGCCAAAAACCGTGCTTGTATAAGAATAAAGGTTTTTTTGTCCTGTAACGTTTAGCATGCAGCTGCTAAGCATACAGTTGTCTTGGTATTCTCATAGCACTTAACAAATAGTCTTAAAGGGTAAACAAGCACTGAAACAACTTATTTTAGTTGATAAGTTATGTATTGGGCCACACCAAAATGATAGTGATTGACTGTAGTCCCAATCTCGAATGTTCAATACAAGGGGTGATGTTTCTCTTTTTGCAATGAAAATTACCGGAATCCTGCCCTCTATGGGTTGAACGATATAAGAAAAATATGTGACGTGTCAATGGGAGCCACGTCACTATGGTACTTCATTTCGTCATCATTTGGTAACACCCTTTTATCAGGACATATAAAAGGAGAGATCAAGTTCAAGACGGGCGGTTCGGTCTTTGCACAGTCCGAGTGATCTCAATCTAATTGTATTGAACCTTTTGAACTCTTGATTTTTTTTCAAATGGTGTCAGTTTGATCCGTGATAGCCTACTCAGTATTCGTAGTAGCTACATGCATGTTCAACATTGCTGCCAGTGCCCGCCCCACTAAACATGCATTTACATTACATTACATTACATTACAGGCATTTTAGCAGACACTCTTATCCAGAGCGACTTAAACAACTTCTTATTACATTTATCCATTTATACAGCTGGATATATACTGAAGCAATTCAGGTTAAGTACCTTGCTCAAGGGTACAACGGCAGTGTCCTACCTGGGAATCGAACCTGCAACCTTTCGGTTACAAGTCCAGTTCCTTAACCATTATACTACACTGCCGCCATTTACCAATAACAACGTATAGGTTTACAATAATAAATATCAGTTACTTCTTTTAGTACATTAATCCTGCATTCAGCTTGTAAACTAGGCGATGTAAGCTCAATGTGCGAACTTACAGTCTGACTGCGAGGATGTGTCGTTCTTTTTGACCGCAGTAGCAGACGTTCGAGTTCGGAAGAGCAGTTCATTCGATCTCGTTCAGTTTAGCCGACTATACTCTGTCTCGTTCAATTTGTTGTCCCGCTTCAGTGACGCCAGATGGGAAATATAAAATTATCGTAGGCCTACGCGGTTCATAAAATTATGTTTTTTAAAAGGAAATTGTTGTGTATAGACAAACGAAGAGACATTATAGGTGTAAGTATGTGCTATTTTTTTAAAAACACTGTTCAATTATACCAATCATATTATTTGGGAAATCCCAACACAGCAATAATTAATGGGTCCTCCATGACAGAACTAGGAATGGGGAAATAAAATTAGAAAAGGAGGACAATTTATACGTCAAATATTTAATCTGATTGGTTATCACGCCACGTTCCCCATCACTTCTGGTCACTTCGCCTGCTTGCCGGCCTCGCATCGTCATCCAAAAATGCCTTGAAGGGAGGGGGATACTCTTTTTCGTGACCCAGCGAGGGCAGCATATGGAAAGGGGCGTGGTAGCCGGCCCCTTATTTTGAAATAACGAAAGAGGCGTGGTCTAGCTAAAACTCGAGGCTTGGTTACCCTTTAAGAGCAGCGTGTATACATTGTATTCACGTGCATATGGCCTGATAATTATCTGGGAGGACAACATGACTATTTCCATTTTGGCTGTTTCTTCCAGTGTCTGCTGGTTACCGTGCGAACAGGCCATGTCATCATGCGGTAAGTCCCCTGCAAACCCCCTGACCCCCATAATTCCACAGACCGATCCGCTGGGCCAGAGTGAGCTGGGTCGACTCTCACACGGGAGACCAGAGAGTTTCCCTGTACATACTGCAGCTGCTTCAGAAAGGCTACATTGTGGTTAAGAGGGGGGATTAGGATTCGTCAGTGAAGGAGGGCTCATTAATTGAAACTTTAATCTGATAAGGAACTCACTCACACATACAATCTGGAGCTGGTAATTGAATACTGATCTGCATTAGAATTTTTGTCAGGTAAATATAAGTTTTTATATGTAAGTTTTTGTGCAAGAAACAAGAGTGTTGTTCTCAGTCAACATACAAGACTAAATAGTACTGCAGGTGCGTAGAACTGATAATATAGGAAGAGGAAATGCTCACTGCACGCTGCAAAAAAGGCATCAATCTAACCCGTAAAAGTTCAGGTTTATTGCAGCTCACATAGTGTCAATACAAAAGTGCACGAAAAAAAGCAATAAGTGCACAAACAAAAAACAAACGTTTCGGTCACACTCAGACCTTCATCAGTGCTGACAGGTGCAACATTCACAAGCACTTAAATGGAAGAAGTAACTTAATTGTGTCATAATCAGGCTGGAATTACCTTCTTTTTTTTTTCTTCTTTTTTTTTTTTCCGCAAGAAATGTTATGTTTAGGGTGCCCTAGTGAAATAAAGTAAACATAATCTTTTTTTTTTCTCTGCAACATCCTTTTCAGATTATTGAAACAACAGTTTCCCTCAGTGTATTTTCTTTTTCCCTTTTGTATCCCGTGAAATAAGTCTTGAAATCTTAGAGGCATTAACTGACACCAATATTATCATTCATATGAGTATTATCATATAATTATAGTACCTTAAAAGTCCATCTGGAATGACAGTAATATTTTAATTGTAAGTGTGGTCGCATGGCCTTTTTGAAAAATACTGAATTTCGGTAGAACTTTGGGTTGTGTAGCTACCTGGCCATGATATGAGTCCAAATGGTGGTGAAATATGTTTGTTAGTTGCTCTGTGCTCCCCTAGGGTGGCAATCCAAATTCTGTATTTTATTTGGAACGTAGATCCGGTAGGTAATTCTTGCGCTGATGCTTCAGAAACCACTCATTGGTCCAAATTTCTAAATTTTTACACAAAAAAGTTCATTTGTGCTTTAACCCTTAGATGCATAAGTGGGTCAAAAATGACCCGTGAGGTCGTTTTCTTGCAATATCTTTGTAATGAAAAGTTGTTATCATTTCATATTCCAGCTATTCCTCAAAAAACATGTTTTTGATATAATGGCATTCAAATTTTTAAGGTACCTTTTATACTTTTCAAGAAATTGTAGTTTTTGTATTACTACCCCAAGCTTCCATAAGTGGGTCAAATATGACCCACATGCATTTCCTGTGGAATCTCATGGGAACCTTTGATTCTTATCAACTGTGGCTGTCAAGAATATATTTACTGTGGACAACAATTACTATATCAGAATTGTCACCCCTCAAAAAGATTATTTTACACCGCAAGATCTGATACATGTAAGTATTATCTTCATTTTTTACTTCAGAAAATATTCGATGTCATCAAATTGATATATTTCAACTATGTTAGCTAACTATAAAGTAGGCTAATTTGATGATACATGATAACACATACTCTTTCATACAATAGTCATGAATTACATGCACACACACAATACATACAGTAATGTTAGCTAGCTTAGTGTACGCTAACTATAACTAAGCTAGCTAACATTACTTCAGCAAACACGGTCACTTACCTGCAAGAAAAGAGAAAAGAGAGAGGAGCTGTCAATGAATGGACTGTTACGCACACACACACACACACACACACAAAATGGATGTTGACATTTTTCTATTGATGTTTTGTGTAATTTTCTTTAAAAAAAATTTAAATATTCACAATTTTCAAAATGTTTTCAAAATGTTAAAAAGTAAAAAATAAACATTTCAAACATGAAATCATTCTTGTGTGGACCAAAATATAATACACAATATAATACAAATGATTATTCTTAACCAAAATGGCATGAAAACACATTGATTCTAATACGGGGTAATTTTTGACCCACTTATGGAAGAGTGTAGGGTCCAATCATGCATCTAAGGGTTAAAGGGGAATTTAACCAAAAAATTATGATTTATTTGTAGAAAAATAACTGTCCTCCTGATTAAAATGAGTTCTTGGCCAACTCCCTTCACCTAGTATGGGAGGTATCGCCTAGTATGGGAGGTACCGCCCATTGTAGTTTTCCAAAAATGAGGAGGGGTGGAGGAGTATGTAATTTTAACGTATACAGTTGCACTCAAAATTATTCAACCCCCTTCACTTTTTGCACACTTTATTGTGTTGTAGATTTAATTTTAAATGGATTGCCATTTTTGCTCATCAATCTACACTCAGTAACCCATAATGACAGTGAAAACATGTTTTTAGAAGTTTTTGCAAATGTATTAAAAATCAAAAACTGAAATCTCATGTACATAAGTATTCAAACCCTTTGCTTTAATGTATTTTTAAAGTATCATATTTCATATTTGGTAGCATATCCTTTGCATGCTGTTACTTCCTGAAGTCTATGACCCATAGACATCAAAAGACTCAATATCTTATTTTCAGGTACTGTTAGAAGCGATACTATAACCTCTCTGCATTTGAATGGATCTCTATGGGAATTGGGGGGTGACTTGATTCAGCTGTAAATTACACTGGTACAGTATGGAACACATGACTGGCGAAATGGCTGTAAGTTATCAAGGGTCTAAGGTATCAAACAAGCCCCAAACCATCACTCTACGGCCAGATATGGAGTTGATATGGATGGATCACTCATTTTCCTTTAGAACTCTATGGGGACAGTACCTGAAAATAAGATATCGAGAGTCTTTTGATGTTGATGGGTCACAGACTTCAGGAAGTAACAGCATGCAAAGGATATGCGACCAAATATGAAATATGATACTTTAAAAATACATTAAAGCAGAGAGATTTCAGTTTTTGATTTTTAATACATTTGCACAGATTTCTAAAAACATGTTTTCACTTTGTCATTATGAGTTATTGAGTGTAGATTTATGGGCAAAAATGGCAATTTTATCCATTTAAAATTAAATCTACAACACAAAGTGTGCAAAAAGTGAAGGGTGTTGAATAATTTTGAGTGCAACTGTACCTCTACCAAATTTGCATCTTTCCTTGCCGATATTTATGTTCAGAGATTGTTTTGGCCAGCCACAAAGAGAAACTTAATTAGTTGCGCCTTGATCTGTTAAATGAGGTTAATGTAGTTTTTCGGTGGAATTCCCCTTTAAAGGAAATTGCTATTAAAAATATTCTATCCAGATCAGCATTCATATAACGTCTTGGTCTAAGTGTGATAAACTGAATGAACCAAAATGTTAATTCAGCCTATTTTGAGCCCCGGCTCATGGGTGTTCCTGCGGAGTCGGGAGATAACGAGCCCTGTGTCTGACTGCCGGCAGGTACACCATCCACCTGTGGGACCTGAACCATGAAGGAACCTGGGAGAGCAAGGGCACCTACGTGTACTACACCGACTTCATCATGGAGCTGGTACTGCTGTCCCTGGACCTCATGCACCACATCCACATGCTGGTGAGAGAACCCTGCCCACCGGGCTGCTGCCTGGGTCACCGAGTTGCCAGACACAGAACTGTCCAGATATATGGGCCTCATGGTCTTTGTTCAGCTTAAGGTTTCCCCAAAATAAAGTCTGTATTTATCGCTTTGCGCGTTACATTACATTGCATTATTGCATTACAATCATTTGGCAGGCCCTCTTCTCCAGAGTGACAAAAGGTAGTGGGGAACATCAGTGATACTATTAGCAATACAAAAATGTGTTATCACCAAGAAGGCCCAGAGACCCATTTGTCATCTCTTAGTGTAATGTTAACCTAACAGACAACAAATTGTATTGTAACAAAAAGGCGTGATTAGATAGGTAATAACATACAGCTATACACAGAACATTATTGAAAAGGAAATCCAAGAAAGAAATAAAAAACTGATATCTAAAGGGGGTCAGGGGAGCCAAGACGTAATCCGAGTGGGCATCGCCGTTACGGTGCATTGCAGCCCTGGGCTCGCTGCGTTCTTACGGCCTGCTCTGTACCTGACAGCTCTTTGGCAACATCTGGCTCTCGATGGCGAGCTTGGTGATCTTCATGCAGCTGCGCTACCTCTTCCATGAAGTGCAGCGTCGCATCCGCCGCCATAAAAACTACCTGCGTGTCATCAACAATATGGAGGCCAGGTATGGTCCCAGAGCTCTCCCAAGGTTGCTTCACACCCAAACACAGATCAGAGTGGGTAATGTTATGTTTTGTGGACCATACATCAGTTTAACACATGAAATGAAATTGGAAGATTTCACTTATTTATTATTTGTGATATGTGATATGCATCTCAAAAACATTATCATTCACGTCTAGGGTTGCCAAGGGGTGGAAAATTTCCGGTAAATTTCCGGAAATTTACCATGGGAAGTTAAGCTTGTGAATTTTGGAAATTGACCAATTTCTATTGCAAAGGTTAGCCTATAACATGGAACTTAAATTTAGTTTGAAAATACACATAAAATAAAATGATAGATCTTGCATATGCATGCTATGGTTAAAACAACCCAATGTTGATGGTAAGACATAATCACTCAAAATTGTTTAAAAGTAAGTTTTAGTTAAAGTCTATGGTCTAAATGAATGGGGACGTCACTTCCGAAACCAGTGTGACGTAGTCACTTGAGTACTCTATTGAGGCGACACTGCTGCATTTGAGCCCAAGGACTACATCCATTTTGAATTATTTTATTTATTTATTTTTTTTGGGGGGTGCAGGGTACATTTCTTTTTTTCAACATTCATGTTTTTTGTTCAATGAAAGAATCCATTAAAGTTCTACTCACAAATGCATGGATGTCTGCTTATGACAAGACAAAAAATGTTTATATATGCATACGACGAGGTAAATACAGCTAGTACAAATAACGGCAACATTTCCAGTTAATTCCTATGGAAAATTTCCACCTTTGAATATTCCCGGAATTTTGCAACCCTATTAAAGTCTCATTTTTCTTTGTGCCGCAGTAAGCCAATCTGCTATTCAAATCAATGCAAACTTAATTTGTATAGTACATTTTACAGTGCGTTACTCAATACTAGGGATGCACCGATATGAAAATCTCTGGCCAATACAGATAAATTATGGGCTGCATCGTAAGTCAGGTGTAACAGGTTGGTTGTAGAGGACAGGTGCTACTAGGTGATAAAGATTGAATGGAATATGAAGAGGAGGGGGGAGGAATGGACATTAGGCAAGTTTCCTAGTTCACAAGTTCCCCTGAATTTCGGCGATTTTGTATCCATAATGCGTGAAAAGGCACAGAACAGGATTCATAATGTAGCATAGCTTGCTGCAGTTTTAGGCTAAGAAAAAGAAAAAAGGGATTCAGGTTATACATTATTATTATTATACGTTTTATTTATGTAGCATTTATCAAGCATAGATCACAAAGTGCTTTCCAGAATAAAGAAAATAAAATACAATGACGGAATATAAGATACTATAAAAACAACAGCTTAAAATAAAAATAAAATAACAATATTATTACACAAAGAATTAAAACAAGGCAGAGAATTAAAAAAACAACAGTAAAAGGAGATAGTAGTAAAAGTAGTAACATGTAAAGGTTATGCCCATACTCAAATATTTCTATAACAGTTCTTGTCCTCTTATTACAGAAGTGAGTGACAGAATGTCAGGAAGACAGTGCAACTTCAAGAGTGAGTGGAAAGAAGATCCCCAGTTCAGGGACTGGTTAGGAGAAGCATCATTTACATTTACATTTTAGACATTTGGCAGACGCTCTTATCCAGAGCGACGTACATTAGTGCATTTTCCAACCTGAAACAAGTGCGTTAAAAACAACCCTAAAAGGTAAATACGAATTCAAACACCGGGCGCAGTCAGTATGATTATATATCTTTTTTTTTTTCTTTTTTTTTTTTGGGGGGGGGGTGGGGGACCACACGATATCAATCATTGGTCAGGAGATGTACACAGGGCATATTGCAAGTTTTGCAGGAAGTCTTTTGATGTTAGTAATATGGGCATCTCAGCACTCGAGTCATGCACGAGGACAAGGCCATGTCAAAGTTGCAGGGCAATTAAAAAATGAGACAAGAATAACACATTTCATGAGGGGGACACCTTCAACAGACACAGGAGAGGCAAGTAGCTGTCAAACAAACAAAGAGCCACAAACAGCCACTGTAGACGAGGCAAGTGGCAGTCATGGAAGCACAGCATTGCAAGTGTCCAATACAAGTGAAGAGGGAACAAGCTCAGGAGCACAAGGCAGCTTGGCATTGTTTAATTTTTTTCAAGCCAAGCCGTACTTCAATCAATCAATCAATCAAAGTTTATTTAGTGCAAAATCACACCAGGGTGTCTCAATACACTTTACAGCAATAAAACAGAGTTAAAAGAATCATGGAGAGACAATAAACATTACAATCGGTTGTAAAGAATTAAAAATTAAAAATAAATTAAAAAATTAAAAACATTTAATTAAATCACAAGATGACCACAGAAAAAGTTAGGCAAGGCAAGGTAGACAAAAGCAGGGTTTAGCAAGACAAACAATTTAGCTATTCTACAGCCTCACAAACACACACAGAGCAGTGCAGAAACAGCACAAAACCCAAACATGTTTGGGCACAGACACACTCATACAGACATCAGATTGGTAAGAGAAAGACTATTGAACCCAAGCCAGTGGCGCTAAGGTAGGTCATATGATTGTGAGAATAAGTAGGTTTTGAGTCTAGATTTGAAAACTGCAACAGAATTAGCTTCCCTGACTGTAGGAGGTAGCTGGTTCCAGAGATAGGGAGCTCGGTAGGAGAACGCTCTACTGCCTGCTGATTTTTTTTTGATTTTAGGAAGAGTAAGGTAGCCAGCATTAAGCGATCGGAGTGCACGAGGGGGAATATAAGGGATGATGAGGTTGGATAGATATGATGGTGCAAGCCCATGTAATGATTTATAAGTTAGCAGAAGCACCTTAAAGTCAGATCTGGCTTGAATTGGGAGCCAGTGAAGGGAGATTAGGATTGGAGTGATGTGATCAAATTTTCTGGTTCTGGTTCGCCAACTTCTATTTTAGTATTATCGGCCCATACCGATCGTTGGCAGATACATCTCGCAGCATATTCTGGCCTAAAGCCCCCACAGGTGGCTCGGGACTTGGAACAATCTCCCCACTTGTGAAAAACGGGCAATAAGGCAAGATATCCACTGTGTAGCAACTGGGACACTTCACCAGTTCTGTGTCTTACTATTACAGCTGATTATAAACCTGACTGTGAGACAGGGACACTTCACCAGTTCTGTATCTTACTATTACAGCTGATTATAAACCTGACTGTGAGACAGAGACACTTCACCAGTTCTGTATCTTACTATTACAGCTGATTATAAACCTGACTGTGAGACAGGGACACTTCACCAGTTCTGTATCTTACTATTACAGCTGATTATAAACCTGACTGTGAGACAGGGACACTTCACCAGTTCTGTATCTTACTATTACAGCTGATTATAAACCTGACTGTGAGACAGAGACACTTCACCAGTTCTGTATCTTACTATTACAGCTGATTATAAACCTGACTGTGAGACAGGGACACTTCACCAGTTCTGTATCTTACTATTACAGCTGATTATAAACCTGACTGTGAGACAGGGACACTTCACCAGTTCTGTATCTTACTATTACAGCTGATTATAAACCTGACTGTGAGACAGGGACACTTCACCAGTTCTGTATCTTACTATTACAGCTGATTATAAACCTGACTGTGAGACAGGGACACTTCACCAGTTCTGTATCTTACTATTACAGCTGATTATGAACCTGACTGTGAGACAGGGACACTTCACCAGTTCTGTATCTTACTATTACAGCTGATTATAAACCTGACTGTGAGACAGGGACACTTCACCAGTTCTGTATCTTACTATTACAGCTGATTATGAACCTGACTGTGAGACAGGGACACTTCACCAGTTCTGTATCTTAGCCTACTATTACAGCTGATTATAAACCTGACTGTGAGGGCACTTTTAGTCTAGACCTAAAGACCTGGTGAGCTGTGGGTTGCCATTATCGTGAAAGTTTGACGCGTGTTGTATCCCCGTTTTGATTTGCAGGTTTGCGGTAGCCACCCCAGAAGAGCTGGCAGCCAATAACGACGACTGTGCCATCTGCTGGGACTCCATGCAGGCAGCACGCAAACTGCCCTGTGGACATCTCTTCCACAAGTGAGCATCTGACCAGGCCTCAGTCGTTATGTTTTAGCATGCACCGTTCCAGCTACTGCGTCAGTCAGGATTGTACAACGATGAATAAAACCGTAGTTTGTTTTATTGTCCTGATAACAGAGACTGTGTTCAGAAGTTTCGCAGTGTAACTTGAAGTGAATATCCATGCAGAACGGAAATGTAGGCATAATATACTTCAGAGGCAATATACCTTGTATCCAAAATAATAACATTTTCCTGTTTCTAAATTTGATTTGATTATTGGACACCAAATTAAAGAAAAAAAGTGATTGAGTTCTTTATAAATGTGTCCCCAAGTGTAAGATTTACTGAACTGCTTCTAAAAAGAGCCATGATGCTGTGAACGAATAAGGTCTGAGAGTTGAGTTGTTTGTGCGTGTTCACATAGCTCGTGCCTACGGTCTTGGCTGGAGCAGGACACCTCCTGTCCCACGTGCCGCATGTCCTTGAACATCAATGAGGGAGGCCGGGCGCCGGAAAATCACCAGAGGGAACCCCTGGACGACAACATGGGCCCTGGGCCAGGGGCAGAAGCCCGCCCCCACCTCAACCAGCACAACCACTTCTTCCATTTCGATGGTAAAGGACGCCAGAAGCGCTGGCCCCTGGTTTTCACGTTATCCGCATAAGTATTTAAACGGTCTAGTGTGTTTGCAACCAGACCTGGACCAAGCAGGCATTTGAAATGCTTTCTGCCCTTCGGTTCCTTGGACACTGGTAAAACCAATTAGATTCCTGACAGTTTAGAAGTATCCATTTTTGCCTAAATTCAGAAAGGTCTTCCTTGATTTTGGTCTGTATACTGTCAAATGTGTAATGCGTGTAATACGAGAACCGAAGTCTTTCAAATACATATTTTAAACAGATCTTTGCTTCACAGATTATCCCATAGCTTTTCCTAAATTATTTGTGAACCAGTTTTAAAATGTTTCTTAGAAATGGAATGTTCTTGCCAAATAAGCTTTGTTGGTTTGTCACTCATTTCCCTGTAGGCTCCCGCATTGCCAGCTGGCTGCCCAGTTTCTCAGTGGAAGTCATGCACACCACAAACATCATGGGATTAGCGCAGGCCAACAACTCTCAGCTCAATGCTATGGTGAGCCGCCATTTCTGTCACCACTCTAAAAGCACCCGCTGCCCACCCCATTATTGCACCAAGCCCCAGCATTCTGTAGCGACGCAGTTGGCACTGCCACCATCTAGAATTTCTAGCCATTCCAGCTCTTGCTAGAATCACACTAGTGTCGCTTACTTGGTGCACTTATAACCTGATTTGAGTAAAACGCTGAAAAGATCACGCTGCCATATACTGGTGTAGGATATCTAATATTTCCCCCCTTCTCTCTATCTCTGTCACTCTCTCACTCTCACCCCCCAACATCAAAGATAAGCCAGTCTTTGTCATAAATGACCCCTCTCCCCCCCTCCCCCCCTCCCCCATACCTTAACCCAATCAGGACAGGGATGGTCTTCCTGTGGAGGTATTTTTATGAGTGTACCGCAGAAAAAGAAGTTAGTCAATTCCAGAGTCAGTTTGGAGTTTGTTTGGTGAAGAAGTCATTCTTTTTGGTTCCTCGTGCGTTTCCTTTTGTTCCTGCTCAGCTGGAGGGTAAATAATTTGGCAATTTTTGGCTTATCTCTCTCTTTACTGGTATTTCCTAATTTATGTCTGGTTTAATGCCTTCACTTTTGTGAATTATAAGTAGTCAGCCTACATTCCTTCGTGAATGTATGATTCCCAGTCATTATTCTAATTGAATGTTTTTCATTTAATAAAATTACTTAATCTCAAGACCTGATTTAGACTTTGTTTTGGCTTGTTGGTTGATCCACCAGGTTACTGTTCGACTTACCTATCAAAGAATTTGGCGATTTAATTGATGATTGTCATTTTTAATAATAATTATTAAATTAAATAACGTAAAACTTATTTTGAATGTAGGTTAAGTGAGGGGTTCTAGCACGCAATATCGCTTGTGTTCAGTATTCAGAGTGCTGAACGTTTTAACAAGGGCATTGACTGTTGGAACCGCTGGATTCAGATAATACACATTTTACCTAATCCTCACTTACCCGACACTGGGAATGCTGTTTTGTTCTGTATGAAGAAATGGCTCACGGTGTTTGTGTGTCATGCTGCAGTACTTGTTCTTCCACCCTGCAGGCCCATCAGATCCAGGAGATGTTCCCGCAGGTGCCCTACCACCTGGTGCTGCAGGACCTTCAGCTGACGCGCTCCGTTGAGATCACCACCGACAACATCCTGGAGGGCCGCATCCAGGTCCCCTTCCCCGCCCAGGCAAGCGTCCTGCCCCTCCATCCCACATGGGGCCGCTGTGGATCGAGTCCGTCAGATAGGGCATGGGATGTGCCACCAAAGGCCTGCAGGCGTGTCCATTAGCCAGCTGTGGTCAGGAGTTTGCTTCTTCCCGCAATGGGTAGGGTGTGGTTAGGTCAGGATTCCTTGGGTTACTGTTGCATTAGTTCCTTCTGAAGGAGTGCCAATTACCTTCAGGCTAGCAGCTGTTTTCACTGAAACATCTTGTTTCTGAGGCGTTAGCTCTCCTGTAGTTCTGCATGGCCTTTTGTTTCAGTGCTACTTGTGCAGGGGTGTGGAACTGTGGATACCACAGAAGTAGCTCAGGGGGGACAAATGGCTGTTTGAAATTAAAGCTGAGACAATGGGTGGAAAATAAGAAAAACCAAACTGTGCCACAAAAGAGAAATGGACTGATTACCCGAGCTAACGACTGGTCTGGGGGGTAGATGGGAAGGGCTGTACGGGAGCCCTACTGAAACCCGCACTGTGACTCGTTCCTCACAGTCCACCGAGCGGCCCACCTTGCTGGCAGGCCCCACTCCAGAGGAGCCGACAGGAGACGGCGGGAGTGCAGAGGCCACGCCCGGAGAGGCGGAGGACTTCGAGGTCAGGGGTAGCCGCTTCTCCAAGTCGGCCGAGGAGAGGCAGAGAATGCTCCTGCAGAGGAAGGAGGAGTTGCTGCAGCAAGCACGCAGGTAACGTTCCCAACCAATCAGCAAGCATGTAGGTAACACTCCTAAATTATTTGAATCAGATCACTCGATCAGCAAGCACACAGGTAATACTCCCAACCAATTAGCAAGCACACAAATAACTCTCCCCACCCAATTAGCAAGCACACAGGTAACACTCTCCACCTGATCAGCAAGCACGCAGGTAACACTCCCCACCCAATCAGCAGGCACACGGGTAACACTCCCAACCAATCAGCAAGCACACAGGTAACACACCCACCCGATCAGCAAGCAAGCAGGTTACACTCCCAACCAATCAGCAAGAAAGCAGGTAACACTCCCCATCCGATCAGCAAGCACACAGGTAACACTCCCAACCAATCAGCAAGCATGCAGGTGACACTTCATCAACCAATCAGCAAGCACTTGCTGAAGACAAGACTGAAGGCAAAATGCCCCTGAAACAAACAGGAACTGAAGATTGCTGCAGTACAGACCTAGCAGAGCATCACCCGGGAAGATACCCAGTGTCTGGTGTTGTCTATGGGTAGCAGACTGCAGGCAGTAATGGAATGCAAAGGATTTGCAACCCAGTACTAAATACGACAACTTTACTTAAGATTGTTAATTTGTCCCATTACTTTTGTTCCCTAAAATGGCTGTAATTCCTACACTGATCGCCCAATATGGATGTAAATACCCTCAAATTAAAGCACAACTGGACTTTGGTAGAACTTTGGGTTGTGTAGTTACCTGGCCATGATATGAGTCCAAATGGTGGTGAAATATGTTTGTTAGTTACTCTGTGCTCCCCTGGGGTGATCCAGAATAGGGTATTTGTCACTCTCCATTCACTTCTATAGGGCAGCTAAAACTCAAAATTACACTTCTAGCAGATATACGAACTAGAACGAAGCGGATTCTGTCAATACAAACAATAACCAGTCCTCATACGTATTTCTTTTGAAATTATTTATAAAAGTACTATATTTTTTCAATGTCGTTAGCAAGCTACCAGAAAAGACTAGCAAAATGTCGGCAGGTCGGTTTGTTTACCATAGATATATACTACCAGGAACGCTTGCTTCTGTGGAAATTTGGACCAATGAGTAGTTTCTGACGCATCGGCGCATTAACGCTGTTTCTGGCAGAGATTTACCTCCCAGATCTACGTTTCAAATAAAATGTGAAAAAGCCTGGAAAGGGCCATTTAATTTTCACGTGAAAGTACGTACGAGGACTGGTTATTGTTTGTATTGATATAATCCGCTTTGTTTGCGTTTGTATACGTGCTAGAAGTGTAATTTTGAGACCGCTTTATCTGCCATACAGAAGTGAATGGAGAGCGACAAATACCCAATTCTGGATTATCACCCCAGGGGAGCACAGAGCAACTAACGAACATATTTTGCCACCATTTGGACACATATCATGGCCAGGTAACTACGCAACCCAAAGTTCTCCCAAAGTTCAGTTGTGCTTTAAAGCTGACAGTCTGCACTTTAACCTCATATTCATTGTTTAATTTCAAATCCAGTGTGCTGGAGTACAGAGCCAAAACAAGAAAAATTGTGTCACTATCCAAATACTTAGTAGGATTGTCACATCGGCCAATCAAACATCCCTGATGTCCGATGTCATCGGCTGCTTGCGAGGGGGTGCATTTTTTTTTATTAGGCTATTGCAGTATAATTCGTTCTGCAAAGCATCGCCAATTATTTGTAGCCTGTTTAATTTAGTAATTTAATTAAGCATTGACGATTCAAATGTTTTCATGAACTTCATAAATAAACTCATGTCTTTCTGAATTAAAACACAACTGTTTTATAATTTTTTACGATTTGTATGGTTGATTAAGCTACACCTACATCTTTAATCTGTAAAAAATCCCTGCATCTCACCATGATGCGCTCGGACCGGTAAAGATGAGCAATACTGTCAATGCTTTGTTTGATTACTGAGACAGTAAAATGACAGACTATAGGGTACGTTTCTCACCTTATCCGACAGTGTGCCTATACAGTGGCGGAGCGCATTCCCAAACAGATGGCCCTTCACTTGTTGCACGCGTAATTCGGAGACGGCACTTTGTTTCGCTTCCCCCCAGATACACAGCGATGCGATAATTTTCAGAAGGCAATATGTAGCTCAGAAAAAATGACCCGAGATTTGTTTACTATTTAGACATGAAATACGGTAAATGATGCAAATAGATTTAAATGACGGTATTATTTCTCAGTCATAACTTACGAGAATGAGGGGGGGAAAAAAACCTTTGAACGTAAGGCAGCTTGCGTGTTAGCCTAATGCTTGAGCTGTTGCAGTTGAAAACATGTGCCGTGATTGTATGAGTTGAATAGTTTTTAGTTATTTGACGGAGGCATTCAACTGTATGAACATAGGATAGTACGTGACATATTGTATAGGCTACATACGGCGAAATTAAATGTTGTTTTGAAAGAACCGGGGTTATCTTTTAAGCATTTAAGGTTGTGTTTCCTATGCAATAACAAACTGAACGATAATGGGAAACTAAAACGTCAGAAATATCATGCTTACGCGCTCAACTAAGGTATTTTTAAAAAGGTTTTTTGCCTGTTTCTGCATTGTTTGGGCACCTCCTGGTAAAAAAATAAAATAAAATAAACCAGGTGCCTATGCTAGACGTAGCCTAGCCAAGAAACGGCATGATACTCATTTCACAAGACGGAAAACATCAACGAGCCGCCCAGGCACCGCGTGCAACGTATTATTATGGTTCTATTTGCAAAGTAGTAGGCTAGACTTCAGACAAACTGAACACAATTTAGCCCTATATTGTTAATGTTTGTAGTCATATGTAAGCTGGAAAATGTGGGAAGTTGTTTTGGGGAGTCTGCACATGCTGCGAAAAAAACAAAAAACTATAATTTTGGCGATGTTGACCGAACATAAGTCACATCGTCGATGTCCAATATCTGCTTGTTTTGTGGACTCATCGTTTGGAAAGCAGAGCTCTAGCCTGATGTTGTGTACATGGGAGTAGATTTTAGGCACACAAGATGACAGAAATGTGTGTTTTCTCACAGGCGCTATCTGAGCAGGAGCCCGGAGGAGGAAGAGGAAGATGATGAGGACGACGGACTGCCCTCTCTGGAGGAGATGGAGGACGGCCCCGGCTCGGACTCGATGACACTGCGTCGCAGGATGCTGGCCGCCGCCGCCGCTGAGCGCCGGATGCAGAGGCAGCTGGACCCCGCCCCGTGAGGTCGGCACAGGCCAGGCCCCTCCCCCGTCTCGCCCCATCGGGGCTCCGTCTTAGAATCGCTGAACGAAAAGGAAAATTAGTCTTGTTTACCAGCATTATAAAAATACAGAGAAAGCAAACGCATTGCGTGCATGGCATTTGACTGAGCTGACGCTGACGTGGTGTTTTACATTGCCTTAGGAAGAAAAGACCTTTTGCAAAACCTGCGTATGTCTTAGAGGTCAAAGCTTTAACCGATTTCTTCCTGTCCCTCCCACCTGCCTAGAAATTGCACAGCATTCAAAATGACGAAATGAGAACCCACTTGAATCTCAGTGTCGGAACGATAGTGTTTTGAGCTTCATTTCTGTTTTGATTCATCTTCGGGTCTCGTGTTCGCACGATTAAAGATTGCTCTCGACAGTGACTTTCCTATCGGTTTGTCTCGAATTCTCGCGTCTATTAAATATGCGGGTTCGAATCGTGCTCGTAACAGCCCTTACTCAAACTGAACAATACTCGTAATCAATTTTCATGAGCGTCACTGTGTGCTGAGACTGACTCAACTAATTTCTTTGGCTTCAGGTTTGTATTTAAATGTTGTATTAACAGGAAAAATAACTGATGGAGATGATAAATGTGTTACTTGTTTTAGTTAAGGTTGAAGAGTTTTAACAGTGACTTATCAAAAAAAGCTGGATGAAAATGTTTCTATTAACCGTTGAGTAAGGAAATGCACTGCTGAAAATGTAATACACTGCAACTGGACTTGCCTCAGAGCAACATTGTGTGTGTGTGCGTGTAAAAATATACATTATACACGGTTATGTTTGAAGATCATTCTTACAGTTCTGCCTTTCAATGAGAAAGACATGGAACAGTGCAGTTGTCAGTATTCTGTATATTTCCTTTTTATTTTTAAGTCTATAAAAGTGCGCTTCATCCTGCTTGTAAAGAATAAATACCATGATTAAAGCATGGTGTAAGTCAGAGTTTGAGTATTGGGATACATTTGAGTAGAGATCTTTTTCTGAGATGATGGTGCCACTGTTTAGTCCAGCGTAATGAAGATTTTCATCTTACTGGCCTTTCCTGTTGTAGCGCAGATTCTAGCTCTAATGCTGCCGATTGTCATCGGAATACCTGGAGAAGAGAGGTATTCTCCTTTGCGCTAGAAAGCACCGGTTTTAGGATCTGAGCAGCTTTCTTACTCTGCTATTTTTACAAGCTATAAGCAGACTTGTTTTTTTTATGGTATTCACCTCACCAGCAGTCTCTGCAAGTGATACTTTTTAACGCAAGTCTTGCAGTTATAGCCGCAACCGAAAATAAGGTCGCAGTGTTCCCTCACTGATTGTTTCATTAGCTACATGGGTCTAAATCAAGTAAGTATCCATATAATCCGAAACAAGATTTCAGTTGCTGTTACAAAAAGATCATTGCAAGACTTGAAAATTCTGCTACCAATGATCGTCTGCCAAGTTAGGTGGCAGCATCTAGAATAGGGCTTGGATGTTATGTAATCACTGATATTGTATGAAACCTTTTTTTTTTTATTATGGGCCGGGGAAGTATACAATAAATGGTTAATTTATGAAATTTGTTTATTTTAATGGTTTGAAGGTGTTTTTGTTCTAATGTTCAAAATTAGTTTTAACATGCTTAGGCTTATTAGGATTTAAGTTATCAGCCCATTGTCTCACATGGGAGAAACAGCAGGTCAAAATATTCAAATCAATAAATTTCAGTAATTTCTCAGCTGAACAAAAGTCATGTGAATGGAAAGAAGTTTTTTCTTATTGGTCTTTAACTTTAAATGACTTTAGTCACTGATTTATCTATTATTTGACAAAGGGGTATTATGTAAACTCTGGCCAAGTATTGTTTAAAATTTAGACATAATTGCAATGGGTGCTCTAGTTTTGTTTGAAGAAAGATTGTCATTTGTTGTTACGTGCATTTTCAAGCCGTTGTTCATAGCAGATTGATTATATGACGTAGTCCTGAAGATAAACATCAGATAAATCAAATAACACAAATATGACTGGTGAAACCAAAATTTAAAAAAACAAGCCTATTCATGATCAAATTCATGATAAAGTATTTGTAGTTTAAGTGAGCTGTAATTGTTCAGTTGCACCTTGTTATCTGTAACATTTTAAGAGCTTAGTCATGCATGTGTGGTTGATCACTTACTAAGGTGGACTTTGTTATATTTGGAGAGAGGAAGGATGCACCCCCTCCCCCTAAGAGCCAATAATCCATAAAAGACAGTGGAGAGTCGCGGTGCTGTGGCGTAGCTGGGCACTATTGCTATTTGGCAAGATTCTTTCTGGCTGTATTCTTAGCAGCAAACTCTGTACAGTAAACCAGCAGCAAGGCCTGTTTGCACAAAAAGTGTCTTCAGGTCTCAGGTGCCCGCTTCCGCGCTTTTCACAGACGTGACGGAATTTGGGGGTGAGACTAGATTCAGCTGTAAATGACACTGGAACAGTATGGAACACATGACTGGCGAAATGGCTGTAAGTTATCAAGGGTCTGAGCTATTGAACGAGTAGATGTTGATGGGATATTTCTCCTGACTCATTTTCCTATAGAACTCTAAGGGTTTCTTCTCCTGACTTTTTCCCCCCCCATAAAGTGATCCATCCACATCTACTCCATATCTGGCCATAGAGTGATGGTTTGGGGCTCGTTTCATACCATAGACCAGGGGTGTCAAACTCCAGTCCTGGAGGGCCACAGTGTCTACAGGTATTTGTGGTTTCCTTTCAATCAGCACCCAGTTAAAGCATTGAGAACAAGGTGTGTGGACTTCTTAGCCAATTAGTGACTTAAATTAATCACTTGTGCTTAAACGCACCAAAAACCAGCAGACACTGCGGCCCTCCAGGACCGGATCTTGACACCCCTGCCATAGACCCTTGATGACTTATAGCCATTTCGCCAGTCATGTGTTCCATACTGTACCAGCATAATTTACAGCTGAATCTAGTCTCACCCCCCAATTCCCATAGAGATCCATTCAAATGCAGAGAGGTTATAGTATCGCTTGTAACAGTACCTGAAAATAAGATATCGAGAATCTTTTGATGTTGATGGGTCACAGACTTCAGGAAGTAACAGCATGCAAAGGATATGCGACCAAATATGAAATATGATACTTTAAAAATACATTAAAGCAAAGGGTATGAATACTTTCAGTTTTTTATTTTTAATACTTTTGCAAAAATGTCTAAAAACGTTTTCACTTTGTCATTATGGGTTATTGAGTGTAGATTGATGGGCAAAAATGGCAATTTTATCCATTTAAAATTAAATCTACAACACAAAGTGCAAAAAGTGAAGGTTTGAATAATTTTGAGTGCAACTGTAGCTCTTGATTTTTAGGAAAACGCTAAAACCACATATCAGGAACTGTATATCAGTAGCATTTGTAAAGCACCTGATTCAGTTGCATTGCAATGTGTGTATAGTTTATATTTGCTTAGAGCACATTATTGTTTTGGGTATTTTGTACGTTTGACTATGCACGTATGCAGATTGTTGAGAAACCTTTGGGGGAAGATAAATTCTATGAATGACTGCTCGTTTCAGGTATTTCCCAAGCGCTTTCTGCAGACACATCCATATGTCATTAACATGTCTATAAACATGGGATTGTAAGCCGTCTCTGTTCTTTGGTTGCACCGTGGCCGCACCTCTAAACAGTATTTTTTCACCTTGCAATATCAAAGATGTCTGTCAGATCTGAACGTCTTTCATTTCGACTGTTTACAGTGTGCTTTGGTGTCATACCTGTAACGATTTATCATACAAAATTGAAAGTTATCGGGACACTTTTTATATACAATTAAATCATTTTGTGCCTCGACTCAGCAGTGGATGAATGACTGATTTTGTAAATTATTTTGTAACAAAGACTGTATTATAGATGTGAAATTACTGTACAAAATAAAACTGACCTACTATAGAAGCTTTTAAGCATACTCTGTACTTGGGTTTTTTTTCTTCTGACTAGGTATTTATGGCCCTGTTTACATTATGGAAACCATGCATTGTGAAAAGTAATTTTGTATCCTTTTTCTTTAGGGGTCAAATTTTGTGCATGTAATATTAAAATGTTTGGCCAGTAGCTGCTTAGGGATTTCATACATCCCCATACTTTGGCAAAGGCAATGTTACATCATTTCCATTTTGTCCTTCTGCAGCTCTGAATTGTTATTTATGTGTAGATCAAAAAGCTGGGTTATAGATTCCTTACAATAATAGCTGAATGTGAAATGTGGTATTACTGAAATAAGGGACAAATCAAGATTTTCCCAGAATTATTCGGTACATGTGAAAAGGTGCTGAAATACACTGCTTTCCTGGGAAAACCGGGACGTCTGGTCACCCTAATTACAGTGCAGTCCGTAAGTATTTGGACAGTGACACAATTTTTGTTGTTTTGGCTCTGTACTCCATTGGATTTGAAATGGAACAGTGACTATGAGGTTAAAGTGCAGACTTTCGGCTTTAATGTGAGTGTTTTTACATCCATATCGGGTGAACCATGTAGCAATTGTAGCCATTTTTATACATAGTCCCACCCATTTTAGGGGACCAAAAGTTATTGGACAAATTAACATAGTCATCATATTTTATATTTGGTTGCATATCCTTTGGTATGACACGACTTCCCGATGTCTGTGACCTAAAGAGATCAAAAGACTTGATCTTATTTTCAGGCTCTTACAAGGGATACTATAACCTCTCTGCATTTGAATGGATCTCTATGGGAATTGGGGGGTGGGACTAGATTTAGCTGTAAATTATGCTGGAACAGTATGGAATACATGATTGGTAAAATAGCTATAAGTCATTAAGGGTCTGAGGAGTCAAACGAGTCTGAAATCATCACTGCTGCCAGATATGCAGTAGATATGGATGCATCACTTTAAGGGTTGTTTCTCCTGACTCATAAAGTGATCCATCCATATCAATCAATCAATCAATATTTATTTATATAGCGCATTTCACAACAAGTTGTCACAATGCACTTCACAGCAAAACAGCAAAACCCAGCCTAAACTCCCCACAAGAGCAAGCCAAAGGCAACAGTGGCAAGGAAAAACTCCCTGGTGTAACTAGGAAGAAACCTTGGAAGGAACCAGACTCAATGGGGGAACCCATCCTCCTCTGGTCGGCTCAGGGTCTAGGGCTTAAGGACCAACATGGTCAAAACAGCCAATGTCCATGATAATACAATTTGCAGCAGCTAGATGACAGTCCAGATGTGGCGGCAGTGATGGTGGGGAACCGGGCGCCGATGGCGGCGGGAGCAGCTGGCAGCGGTGGTAAGGAGGGAGGGGCAAGCGGCAACGGACAGGAAGCCGGACAGCAACTCTCGAGATGCGGGGCATAAGCCCCGCCGGCAGAATGTGAAAAAAAGCGAGAGAGAAAACAGTTAGGGGAAGTGTAATAGAGCAGCAGGAGCACCAACTGGAGGGGTGGGGGGTGGGGGGTGGGGAAGGGGTGGGAGGGTTGGACAGGTGCCCCCGCCAGGAGTAATCTATGGCTGCATAGCTATGAAGACAGAGTTTGAGGAACCATGCAGTCATGAGAGGGAAAACAGTCCTACCCACCTATCAAGAGCCAGCCCAGGAAGATGGGGTCACAGCTGTTGACAGGTGACAGTAAGGAAAGGATGCCACCCCACATTACTCTATGGCTAAATGCTTCTCTGGTCCTGTCTCCAGACTATAGCTCATTATAAGCCTGATCATAGAGGTGCGTTTTTAATCTAGACTTAAATATTGAGACAGTGTCTGATTCCCTTATAAGTTTTGGTAGGGTGTTCCACAGTAGTGGCGCTCTGTAAGAGAAAGCTCTACCACCCGTCAAGTTTTTAGATATTCTTGGGACTACTAGGTAGCCTGCGTCTTGGGAACGGAGTGATCTTTTTGGCTTATATGGTAAGAGCAGATTACATGTATACACTGGCGCAAGTCCATTTAAGGCTTTAAAGGTCAGAAGCAAAATCTTAAAGTCTATCCTAAACTTAATTGGTAGCCAATGAAGCGATGCTAGTACTGGGGTAATATGCTCATATTTCTTAGTTCTAGTTAAAATGCGAGCGGCTGCATTCTGTACAAGCTGGAGATTATTTAGCAAGGACTTAGGGCAGCCAGATAGCAGGGCATTACAGTAATCTAGCCTAGACGTAACAAAAGCATGGATCAGTTTCTCTGCGTCCCCTATTGATAGGAAGTGCCTTATTTTAGCTATGTTTCTTAACTGAAAGAAAGCTACTCTAGATATGTTTTTTATGTGCGCGCTAAAGGTTAGATCTGGGTCTATAGTAACACAGGTCTTTCACAGCTGAGTTTGGAACAATTAAACAACCATCGAAATTTAAAGTAGATGTACCCAGTTTCTCCCTTTGTTTTCTACTGCATATCTGGCAGCAGAGTGATGATTGAATTGAATTTGGGTAGCGCCGCGCTATCCAGCTGGACATCTCTCTAGAATTAGCCTACCGGGTTTGGCCGTATGAATTGTTAACGAACAACTTGCAAGAATTTGCCTAATCTAGCTATAAAAAATTTAAAGTCTTCAAGTACAATTTATATGACGCCATATAGACTATTTACTCGTTGGTTAAATCTTTATTTTACAGGTGTACCATTTACAATACAAACTTAGATTTGTTTATTTTCATAATTTAAGTCAAAATAAAGTGCCACAAATGCAAAGAAACTTTGGGAAAAAAAATATTTATTATTTTTTTATTTTGCTGAGAGTTACATAAGTGAAATTGGTGATATATATACATTTCCTGGATCATAAACTCCATGTCCACAAGTTTTGCAAAATCTGAGGATGATATGCAGAACTACTAAAGGTCTATGATGCAAAATATAGCAGTGTACCCTGTTGTCCATTAGTGTCTCCAAATCTATCCAAATGGCTAAATTGTGCACTGCTCTAAATAAAAAAATAAAAAATAATGATATATTTAACTACAAATCAACAGTTTTGGCTCATAAAACTCACTTTTGTATAATTTTCAAGTGGGGATTACTATATTTTCATCAGTATAGGGGGGTAGATATCTATGGGTCCAAAACCCCTATGCAATACTTGTCATACAATGAATAAAATTAGTTTTGTCCGTTATAAAGCATATACATTTGCTCCTTCTGATGGCTTAAAGTTGATCAGAGTGTTTAGGAACTTTCAAGCAGTAATCCATGACTTCCTGTTTCACTGGGGTATAAATATGAGGTGACACAGAGGCTATACATCACCATGGGAAATATAAGAGAACACACAAATCAAATGATGTAAAAGTGTGTTGAGCTTCATAAGTCAGGGAATGGCTATAAAAAAATAGCTACTCACCTGGACATGCCCATATCTACTGTTAGGGCAATATTTAAAAAGTTCAAAGCAACTGGAACTGTTACAAACTTGCCTGGAAGATGACAAGTTTATTTTGCCCCCACGCACACACAGTGAGGAGGATGGTAAGAGAGGCAAAAATATCCCCAAGGATCACTGTTGGAGAATTACAGAGGAAAGTAGCATCTTGAGGTCATCAAGTCTCCAAAACTACCATTAGCCGTCACCTTCATGCCAACAAATTATGCCTTTCCTGTCATTTCACCACAAATGTAAGTGCCTGGAGTTTGCTAAACGCTACTGGAACTTTGACTGGAACCGTGTTCTATGGTCAGATGAAACGAAAATTGAGCTTTTCGGAAACACTCAAGGTGGGTTTGGTGTAAAAAGAAGGATGGCTATACCGAAAATAACCTGATCCCCACTGTTAAGTATGGTGGAGGTTCCGTGATGTTGTGGGGCTGTTTTTCCTCCAAAGGCCCTGGGAACCTTGTTAGGGTACATGGCATCATGAACTCCATGAAATACCAGGAAATTTTAAATCTGAATCTGGCTGCCTCTGCCAGGAAACGAAAACTGGGTCATCGTTGGATCTTCCAGCAGGACAATGATCCAAATCATACGTCCAAATCAACACAAAAATGGTAAACTGAACACAAAATCAAGCTTCTGCCATGGCCATCTCAGTCCCAGGGGACTGAGATGGCCATGGCAGAAGCTGCATTTAATACATCAAAAAGTATTAAATGCAGGGGTGCCAATAATTGTAGCATACGTGGTTTTGTTAAAAATAATTATTTCTTGATGAGGGATTTTTTTTCTCAGAATAAATTTACTTCAATTAAAGATTGGATTTTTCTCATGGGAGAGGGCACTGTATATGGTATAAAGGTAAAAAGTAATAGCAACCTGGAGGGTGTATGAAGGTATAATATGAGGTATGAATGGTGTCGATGGTGTGAATGGTGTAGGATCAGATAGGTTCTCAAAAATCGGCGGAATAATAATAAGTATGGTGAATAACAATAGGTGTGGTTTCCCAACCACACCTAATAATCAATTTTTAACCTGTCTGTAATGGGGACGTGACCTGTGAGGTTCGAGGAGCCACACGCAGCGAAGGAATTCTTTAAGCTCTAAGAGCCACTGAGACGGGGAGACCCCGTATTTAAGGGAATATAAAGGACAAGGCAAATAACCTAGTTCCCACTCTCGACTGGAGGGAAATAATAAAGGAACTAGGAAAAAGGAGTGAACATAAAGAACCCGGATAATAGGGCGAACGGCACATAGGCACGTGAACAAGAAAACTCGGTAACCACCACAAACTAAAACCGGGAAGAAAACGAAGCGCGAGGGAGAGAATGCCTAGGCGGTAAAATAACAAGGGGACTGAAATTAGAGCGGATAAAAGGGAGGAAACAATGGAATAAAGCATGGAATAAATAAAGCAGTCTCTGAGTCCTAACCTCTACCGGCACCAGTGCAACATGTAACACATGAAAAACGAATAAGCGCCCTGACTCACAGTACAGGGGAACGTAGCCCACGAGAAGGCGAGAAGAACAGAGAACATAAGTTCCAAAAGCTACCATTACCGGCTAGCTGTCAGACGCAAATAAGTGGAAGCATGAACGCCAGGGGCCTCATTTATAAAATGGACTTACGATCAATTTTGATCTTAGGTATGACTTATGCAGAAAACCACGTATAAGTAGTTATTTATAAAACCTTACTTTGACGTGGAAATGATCTTATCTCTACGCAAAGTCTAGACTTGACGTAAGTGATTTTCCTGCTGGTTATGTAGGGGTATTGCAGTTTGGGACGCATATACGTCCAAGTCTGTGGTGAACGTTGCATTAGCTTTATGAACAATTTGATAGGAATTATCAATTAAAGGTGTGAGGAATTCATTGCCAGATGCAAGGCGTTTTGAATTAAGGATGCGATGTTCTATAAATAGTGTGTCAAATCAGAAAAAAGTAACCATGGCTGTCCTTGCGTTATTGGAAGACATTGAAAACCGTGCTTTTAGAAGGGAGAGAGTTTTCAGAGACCGGAATGACTTTTTTGCGCATGATGATCCATGGCTTATAAGTCGCTTTCGTCTCCCAAGACATGTGCTGTTAGATTTGTGTGCGGATTTAGCCCCTAATCTGGAAAGGAAGACGCGCTGTAATCATGCCATACCCGTATCTGTCCAAGTACTGTCCACTCTGGGATTCCTCGCTACTGGGACATTCCAGAGGGAGATGAGTGACAAGTCGGGTATGTCACAGCCATCACTCAGCCGCATCCTGCCACAAGTGATCGAGGCGATTCTGCACGTATTGTCCAGGAGATACATTAGTTACCCATTTACAGCCGACGAACAGGCGCGCGTCAAAGCCGAGTTTGTCCGCTCATTTAATTTCCCTGGTGTCATAGGTGCAGTTGACTGCACGCATATTGCCTTACGCGCACCGTCTGTAGATGAACATGCATATGTTAACAGGAAGAATTTCCATTCATTGAATGTTCAGATCATCTGCGATGCCCGTATGCAACTACTGAATGTATGCTCCAAGTGGCCAGGGTCTACGCACGACTCATTCATTCTGCGCCACAGCAGAGTAGGCCTGCGTCTAGAAGCTGGTGAGAGTGGAGACGGCTGGCTTCTCGGTGAGTTCTTTTTCTTTTCAGTATATAATAGCCTATTAACCGTGCAAAATAATGTAACAACGGTTTTACCCCATTAGGTGACCGGGGCTATCCACTGAAAACGTGGCTTCTCACTCCCTTTGCCGATCCCCGAACAGCAGAGGAACTGCGCTACAATTTGGCGCACGGCAGAACAAGGTCGGTTGTGGAGCGCACCATCGGATTGCTGAAGGGCAGGTGGCGTTGCCTTGATGCATCAGGTGGAAAACTCCTCTACAAGCCAGAGAAGGTAACTTAATTTTACAAAAAATACAAAACTTACATTTAGTTTTAAAATGGGTCAACTTACAACATATACCAACATTTTATAATTAGGTTCGAAATTGCACACCCAAAGGTTCTGGCCAAATAGCTGAAAACAGTTTTTAATTTGGCACTACGGTTACTGAGATGTCCCCTTGAAGCTTGTTCATTTTGTAGCAATGCTAGTGTAAACGAATGGAATCAGCTGATTCCTATCGTTTCCACTAGCATTGCAACAAAATGCGAACAGATTTCAAGGGGACATCTCAGTAACTGTAGTGCAAGTTTGTTTGACAAGGACATTGGGGTCTGCAATTTCAAACCTAAATATAAAATGGTGGCCTGTTTTAAGAATGAATGGTTTCCCTCCCCAATCAAAGGTGACACGCATAATACTGGCATGTGGTGTGCTCCACAACATAGCCCTGAGGCATGGTATTGGAATGGATGCGGAGATTAGAATGGACCCCCAAAAGCCTCCTAACCCACCACCCAATGAAGCACCTGCCCCGGCTGATGCAGTGAGAAGGAGGCGGCAGCTCATACAGAGATTGGTGGTAAGAAACAGAATGCCAGACAACATACAAAGCATAGGTCTTTTATTCACGTTGTGGAAAACGTTCAACAATTGCATTATGTAAATGAATCAAAACCTTGCGTGTTTTTGAGAGTTCAGTCACAATCTGCCCAACCAATGTGTTCAACTCGTTCTGGGTTTGCAGGACTGAGGCGGTCAACACGCGACCCGTAGACGTGGACGCAGACGGGGATGGACCCTCGACAACTGTGGCCGAACCTTCCCCCTCACTCCTGGCACCTGCGGGTCTGTGACGCTTGGGAACCGGGGCCTCACGGACTTCATCCCTGGGTGGAGGACACACGGGCTGCAACGCAGCTGCCCTTGGTGGAGGGGGCACACTCACCCGGCGCACGGGCTGCAACGCAGCTGCCCCCGTTTCTATGTGAATAAAAGAATAAAATAAATCAGTGCATGTCTTGTATATGAAGTCACTGACAACCAAGTTTCACATTCTCTTAATTACGTACCGTGATCCAGTGATGCAGTCGGGGTTTCGCGCGCCGACTTCACTGTTGCCGGTGTTACTGCTAAACGATGTAAAAGTTGGGATTAAACAATATGAAAAATAAAAATAAAAGCAAAAAAGCAAAATAGAAGAAACACACCTTTTTTGAAACATTCACTGTCGCCGTCGGAGCATGTGCCAGTGTATGCGCTTTCCCCAATGATTGCCGCGATGCGCTGGTCCATTTGGGAGAGCTCCGGCGTGCCAGGCCCCCCTCCCGTTGCCTTAATGCTGCGGTTATGTATGACTATTCTTTTTTTCCCTTGCAGTTTAAGGTCAGACCATTTCTTTTTCAGATCAGCCACAGTTCTGTCTTGCTGCCCCACCTCGTTCACTGCAGCAGCGACACACTCCCAAGCTACCTGTTTGGCTTTGTTTGTCAACCCACTATTTAGTCCACCGAATAATACGTGTTGCCTGTCTTCAATCTCCTCTACCATCGCCGTGAGTTCGTCTTCCAGAAAGTTCGCTTTTCTCCTTTGGTCCATGGTTATTCCTGACTAAACCCTCATTTGTGCTAGCATTATATAAGGGGAAATCGCTGACTGCAAGGCACGTTCAGGTGCCGTCAATTTTAAGTTAATTTGAGATTTATAGATCACAGGTGCGTAAGTTACAAATGGGCTTCTTAGAACCTGCGTAAGCATGGTTTTTTATGCTCAGTATCTTTTATGAATCGAACGTAAGCACACCGTCGGAAATGATCTTAAGACTAAGTTCAAGTATAAATCTAAGAACATTTTTATAAATGAGGCCCCAGGTCTCTCAATAAGAAGAAACCAACCTAAAGGCGAATAGAACAGAGAACTGCTGTCCTATACTTCTACGAGCTAAGTGACAATGTAGAAGCATGAACGCCCGGTCTCTCAGTAAGTAGAAACCAACAAAGGTGAATAGAACAGAGAACTGCTGTCCTATACTTCTACGAGCTAACTGACAAAAGCAGAACCAGAAACAATAAACGCCCTGCCTCAGTAAGGAGAAGCGTAAAAGAAGGCGAGTAGCACAATGGAACAAATAAACACACACCCAACAAACACTGAATACCCAATCAGTACAAAATAGTGCAAAACAATACAGAAGCCCCGAACGAAGGAAACGGGAGCTTAAGTAGCTCCGAGGTAACCACGCACAGGTGTGGATGCTGAGAGAAGCTCCGCAAAAAAGACGGGGCAGAGCAAACATCCACTAACAGGGCAGCGCCCTAGCATGGCTACAGAGGGAAATGACCATAAGGGAAGAAATCCTCAAAAACCATGACAGGACCCCCCCTTTTAAGGGACGACTCAGGCGATCCCTCAGGTAAATCCCTGTGGAAGTTCCCAAAGAGAGCAATAACCAAGTTAAATCAATATATACAATATTATTTTATTTTTTTTGGCAGGGTAAGGGGCGCAAAGGACCTGAGGGTTAGGGGTAGTGAACCCCCCTAGCATGCACAGACCAACCTCTTGGCTGGCCAGAGAGTCGACCAAAAAAAAAGAACCGGACAAGTTCAGGACAACCCACGAGGAAGGCGCACATGGTGAAAACCCTTAGTCACTAACAACTGTGACCAGAGACTCCTGGGTCACGAAACTGGAAGGCAGCGCCCCAAAAAAGAAAAACCCAAACGCTGGGAAAAAACCCTAAGCTTCAGCCAGACTCCCCGTAGAATCTGAGAGGAAGCTGCAATATAGGTTCCCAAGTGACACATAGAAGGGAAGGGGGGGCAGGACTAACCGATGCCTGGCTAAGCACCCTGGAGCAAAATAGACAGCACCCTGGTTCCTGGCTACCTACCCAAAACCTTACTAATGCATATCTGTCTTCATGAGGCGTGCCGGGCAAGAGGTGACTTTAAACGCTAAACTCAAGGAACTTTGGCCTAAAGACCGAGACCAAAGACCTCGAAATGCGCACCCCCGACAGGGACAAAATCCCCACCCAGGATTACCTCAAAAATAAAAATGGCAAAATAATAAAGTAGTGGACCGAAGGGAAACCAAACAAGTGACCAACTGGACCACTCAGCGCCTACCTACCAGGGTAGCTGAAAACAAAAAACACAAAGGGACACACTATAAACCAAGACACAAATCTTAAACAGTTAGCCGCAAAACCCATCTCAGTGAACCCCTAGGAAAGCTGCTGGCCCCACTAATGGCTTCTGTATTCTGTAATGGGGACGTGACGTGTGAGGTTCGAGGAGCCACACGCAGCGAAGGAATTCTTTAAGCTCTAAGAGCCACTGAGACAGGGAGACCCCGTATTTAAGGGAATATAAAGGACAAGGCAAATAACCTAGTTCCCACTCTCGACAGGAGGGAAATAATAAGGGAACTAGGAAAAATAAGCGAACATAAAGAACCCGGATAATAGGGCGAACGTCACATAGGCACGTGAACGAGAAAACTTGGTAACCACCACGAGCAACCGGCAAGAAAACGAAGCGCGAGGGAGAGAATGCCTAGGCGGTAAAATAACAAGGGGACTGAAATTAGAGCGGATAAAAGGGAGGAAACAATAAACGAAAATAACTCCCTAGCTCTAAACGGAGAGGACTGCTCGCTAAAGGATGGAAATAAAGCAGTCCTAACCTCTACCGGCACCAGTGCAACATGTAACACATGAAAAACGAATAAGCGCCCTGACTCACAGTACGGGGGAACGTAGCCCACGAGAAGGCGAGAAGAACAGAGAACATAAGTTCCAAAAGCTACCATTACCGGCTAGCTGTCAGACACAAATAAGTGGAAGCATGAACGCCAGGTCTCTCAATAAGAAGAAACCAACCTAAAGGCGAATAGAACAGAGAACTGCTGTCCTATACTTCTACGAGCTAAGTGACAATGTAGAAGCATGAACGCCCGGTCTCTCAGTAAGTAGAAACTAACGAAGGCAAATAGAACAGAGAACTGCTGTCCTATACTTCTTACGAGCTAACTGACAAAAGCAGAACCAGAAACAATAAACACAAAGTGATGTCGACGAGACAATAAACAATGCCATACAGAATAGCTTACTTCACAAAACAATTAATAAATACGCCTAATACAAGATTTAGAACACTGCCCTAAACTTTGGCCATCGGCTTGGGGAATCAGGGTAAAGCAGACTCACCTCCACATCTGGGAACTACCATGTCATATCAGATAATATCTAACAAAACCAAACGTTAGCTTTATAGATCCTTATTCCTTATTCCGATATGAATCCAATCATTTGCGCTATGCTACAGTACAGTCTAAAGCCGGCATCACTATATAAACATTAAACATAGCCTACAAATATTGCATGGCCGGCAGATATTCTGACAATGTCGCGCCCAGTGTTAGGTCTAATATAAATATAAATAGATCCCCCCCCCCCAGCAAGGTACCTTGGCATAAATATAAATATCTGCGTCATGTAACTTTAGGTGCCTCTTCAGATTTGTGGTGTTTTTCCCCATCTGGTTTATCACCACATATTTCTTCTCCCACTACAACAACAGTACATTTGGGTTTCCGTTCCTTCTCATCATATATGAAGTGAGTCCATATATCCATCCTTTTCTTCCTTCCAACTTGTGACATACTAGTGTAGGCTTATGCTAGTATTACCTGTCACCCCCTCACGTTAGTTGCTTTGCTTTTTTGAAGTTCGCGCGAATAACAGGCAGGTAGGCAGAAAGAGGAGTTTAAATGAATACAATCAATGACGAGAATGCATATTCGTCAATTGGCGTCACCTCTCTCTTTTGAGGTCTAATAAATATTAGATTTTGTTACTGTTTTTATTTAGAAATATACATTTTCATCTCTTTTTACTTCAACGATAACATGAACAGATTTGGTCACGTTTTTATTTTGAAATATATGTTTTAATCTTCTTTTCCGTCAACGATGATAAGAAACAGATTTAGTCACAGTTTTTATATTCTAATATCCTTTTTCGTCATATCTTTATTTGTCAACAATATTAGGAAGGGATTTAGTCACAGTTTTTATTCTCTAAAATCTATTTCCTCATATAACATTTTCTCGCATTCATAAAAAAAAATGTCATTGACAAAAATGTTTTTTTTTTTTCGGGTTGACAAAATTAACACTGCGGGGTACCACCAGCTGCACACGCTCTGCTCCGCTCCCGGGGTCTGTCCACCTCCTATATAGCAGGCCATGGCTCACCAGCAAGCTGTCCCACTGTGCCACCAATGCCTTGGTACTCATAGAGAGAGCAGACAGGGAGGGGGCGGGGGGTCTCTACCCTTTTTGTACCCATTGGATGACCGGACCCACTTCCAGGTCCTCCGTTTGCGCCTGTTGTAACTGAGAGGGCAACAGGTCTTCAATCACGGCAGCAGCACTGCAGGTGATGGCAGCAGTTTGGTGGACTGGTTCTTGCCCCCGCCCCTTCTCTTCTTCCTTGGTCTCCACTCTCTTGCTACTGGTGCAAGGGCGGTGTGACAGGCTGGTGGCGTTTCCATGCTTGTCCCCCGGCCGATACTCCAATTTTCTGTATCACAAAGCCGACTCACTTTTAATCGGGTATATTTACTATGCGTGGCTAACCTGCTCCAGGGCAGGTTATGTTCAGGCTATCGGACTGAAACATATAAAAGCAGCGCCCATTGACTAATCAATTCCTTGGCTTTGGAAAAAGGTGTCTCCATTCCAAAGGATCCCGTAGAGATATGCACGGATAGTGAGGGAATCTCTTCACAGGGTGAGATTATTGAGTTTCACAAAAGATTTTCAGCAAGGTTTTAAACACGCTGTATGACGTTTAAAGTTTAGGAGCTCTAGAATATAGTAGTACAGTTGTCACATTAGAAATAAACTGTATGACAATGTACTGAGAGTATAGATTTATTTGTTATGACTGGTAGGGTGAATAAGGTATTAACTAACAAATTTAACCTACACAATGAGCATTTATTTATTTATTCTTTTGCAAAAGCTCCTTTGTGGCTTTGTTGGTGGCAACAGAGTTGTTTTTTGCTCTTATGATTGTTTCATGTTCTTCATATGTTTAAAATCTTGCTGAAGCAATCACACCAAAGTTTATTCATAAAAAAAGTCTCTCGAGCATTTTCCGGAATTTAGAAAATCTTTTGCGGAACTCAATAATCTCGCCCTGTGAAGAGACTCACTCACGGGACCCTTTGGAATGGGAGATGCCTTTTTCCAAAGCCAAGGAGTTTATTGGTAAAAGGGCGGTGCTTTTATATGTTTCATCTGTTATCCTTAACATAACCTGCCCCGGAGCAGGATAGCCATGCAGAGTAAGTTGCCATGGCAATATACCCCAATTAAAAGTGTTGGCTTTGCGATAACAGAAAATCCAGGGTTGCAGCTTAAGCTTAAACTCGTTAACCCCTTAAACTTGCTTTGTAGTACACCCCTCTCATGAAGACATGCAGGGTAGGCTAATTGGAGACTCTAAATTGCCCATAGGTAAGTGTGTGAGTGAATGGTGTGTGCCCTCCGATGGAATTGGTGACCTGGGATTGTTAAGGGAACCGATCGGAATCACTCGCAGACACCAAAAGATAATGGGAATAAGGCTTTATTCAAGGTCGACAGAAACAGGGTCAGGCAAGGCAGATAAAGGAAAGACAGAATCGTAGTCAGTTCCAGGCAGGGGTCAGAGTCCAGCAAACAGGGCAATGCAGAATCGGCAGAAATGATGTCCAGTCCAGGCAGTGGTCTGTCGGGTAAGTGAGGACTAGGTAAAACGTGTATTTTCTGAATCCAGTGGTTCCAACAGACAATGCCCTTGTTAAAACGTTCAGCACCATGAACGTTCAGAACACAAGCGATATTGCGTGCTAGAACCCCTCACTTAACCTACATTCAAAATAAGTTTTACGTTATTTAATTTAATAATTATTATTAAAAATGACAATCATCAATTAAATCGCCGAATTCTTTGATAGGTAAGTCGAACAGTAACCTGGTGGATCAACCAACAAGCCAAAACAAGGTCTAAATCAGGTCTTGAGATTAAAGAATTTTATTAAGCGAAACCAGTCAATTGGAATAATGAATTGAAATAATACATTCACTAAGGAATGTAAGCTGACTACTTATAATTTACAAAATGGAAGACATTAAACCAGACATTAATTTGAACATACCAGAAAAGAGAGAGATAAGCCCAAAATTGCCAAATTATTTACCCTCCAGCTGAACAGGAACAAAAGGAAATGCACGAGGAACCAAAAAGAATGACTTCTTCACCAACAAACTCCAAACTGACTAACTTCTTTTTCTGCGGTACACTCATAAAGTACCTTGACAGGAAGACCATCCCTGTCCTGATTGGGTTAAGGTATTGGGGAGGGGGGGAGAGGGGTCATTTATGACAAAGACTGGCTTATCTTTGATGTTGGGGGGTTGAGAGAGAGAGAGCGACAGAGATAGAGAGAAGAGGGGAAATATTAGATATCCTACAGGTCAGAACCGGAAGATCCGTCAGAGGCTGGAGAACAGGAGGGCGAAGGGCTGGATTAGGGCTAGGACATGGAAGGGCAGGCAGACAGGAGGACTGGAACAGGGCTGGACAGGAACAGGCAAGACAGGCAGGAGAACAGGAACTAGACGGGTAGACACAGGACTGGAAACGGAACTCAGAACAGGCAGTGAGCAGGCAGGAGAAAACACTGGAAAGTTTGACACACAAGCACGAATGCACGGCACAAGACGATCTGGCACAGAACAAAGAAATGGGTGCTTATATGCCAGACTAACAACGTGACAATGAGGAACAGGTGAGACGAAACAAAATGAGGAAACACATATCAGGTGCGGGAAGTGGAGACAGGAAATGGGGAAAAGAGAAAACGTGGAACGGACAAAATGAAAATACATAGAAAACGGACAAAATACATAAATACTGAAAATACATAGAAACGGACAAACCAGGAATGGACTAAGACGTAGAGGCACGGGACGTGACTGGGATAAGCTCCAGACGCCCCTGAGCAGAAATAGATAATGGATGTGGGGCCCCCGCGATGGTGCAGCGGTAAAACCGCCTACTTTCCGAGGGTTGGACCGCGGTCAGGAGCTAGAGGAGTCACACCCTGAAGAGGATGTGGCACCCTCCATCCTACTACCGGCTGACTAGGTTGTGCAGCGGTGAATTCTCAATCTGTTGCTACACAGGAATTGAACAACATAGGGTACAATTGGCTACCAAATTGGGAAAAATACGGCAAAAATAATAAAAAAATTATAATAAAGAAATAAAGAGATAATGGATGGATGGATGATTGATTTTGTTTAAGCATAAATGAGGCATTGAGAAACTACTTGGGTCTGTTCAGCAGGGGGCAGTAGAGTTTGCAACATAAGATTTTAGTCTACAGTTATGGGTGAATATCCAAAGTTTGCCCCATTTTCTGTTAAGCTGTGTATGAATCCCTTTTCACATCTAAACTGAAACAAATTAATAATACCTGCAAGGAAAATGAATTTGTGTGTTGATCCTTCCTGGACTCCCTGGCTTCAGGAATAATTCCAGGTTATTTACAGACTGCATGGATAGTTGTTCACCCTTGGGGGAAAAGCCATATACTGTAAATGAGCATAATGTTGTCTGTACAGCGCCATACATTAGCCTTACTCATCAATGTGGATTACTTCTTACAATTTCATTTTGAAGTGTTTAATTTTCTGCAGAAGCAGAACAAATCTTTTCCATTCTTGATCTTCATGTCGCAATGTGACATTTCATTCAGCAACCAACACGTTTCTATATTGTTGTAAAATGGATTACCAATTTGCACATAAACATGTAGGAACATGAATGGTGGTTTTTATTAGCATTTTCAAATACAATACGTTTGTAATGTTGGATGTGTTTATATGAAAATAGCACAGAAATGTCTCAGAAATGTAAATGTTTAGGTTAAATGGGTTTTGTGTTCCAATGTAAATTAAATGTTATAATATTAGAAACATCCATTTAAATTATATGGGTACTGTAATCCACGGAGAATTGAACGGGTGTATAGTTTTATAATGTTGACAGAGAATCAGTCGCCAGTCATACTATATTTATGTATCAACTGAAGTGTAAACTACTGCAGCTCTTTTGTCTCCTGGCGATGGAGATTACTCTCAGGGGATGCTCATTATTGGTATAGGGAAACAAAGAGACAAAGTAAGCACTGTGCAAATGTGAAATATGGAGTGAGAAGCAGGAGAGTCCGATCAGCTTACTGAAGCAACAGTAGCGCATAAAGAAGCACCATTCTAAGATGGTGTGATGTGTGGTGGGGGAGGGATTAAACTAAATAAAGAAAGTGACAGACAGCAGAAAAGCATTAAGCATACAGGGGTGTGTGTGTGTGTGTGTGTGTGCATGGCCGCATGCACTCCTGTATACGTGCGTACATGTGGACGTGTGTATGGAGGGGGGCAAAACCCACTGACTTAATGGCCATTATTTTTCAATTGAACGCATGCTTGAATATTCCACTCTGGAGCAAACTAAAGTTGTCTATCTTCCTTTTTAATCATCATACAGTTATTTGTTTTCTTGATCGATACCTGCATATGGCGATATTGCTGGCATTATTGCATATTATCCACTTTAAACAGTTAATAAGAATAATTTAATAAGTCAAACAGGATTTTACCTACAGTTGTCTTTGTTATATGCCAGATCTAACACACTGCAACACTGCCTGTCTCTTTAAAAGGAATAGTCTCACCCAACCACAAAGGTTTTCAGAATCCCTGTCCTATGGAAACTTTTGTTTGATCTTTATAAGTCAAAGCCAGAGAGTTGATGTCAAAGGCATTGTTAAAGCCAAAGGAAACACAAAAGGAATCCCAAAAGCACAAGCTAAACAAAGACCCCAGAGATAAAAGAATGGAACTTCTAGCAAGCTAGAGTACAACTGGGTGTTGCTTCTTCCTTTCACAAAACAATAAAAGCGTGTAGTCCAGGGTTCCCTAAGAAGCTTACACCCCAAAAGTGTGTGCTGTTTGAAGGCGGCAAAGTGGATGCTATCTCTGAAGAAACATGGGCTGTGTCCGAATCAGCGCCCTTCCATACTATTAAGTAGGGTTGTTGAGTAGACAGGATGAGAAAGTCGTTAAGTAGGCAACATTTTCTCAAAATGTAGTATACATAAAACCCCCGTATGATATACTTACAAACCCCAATTCCAAAAAAGTTGGGACAGTATGTAAAATGCACATAAAAGCAGAAAGCAGTGATTTGTAAATTCTCTTTTACATATATTTAATTGAAAACAGTACAAAGAAAAGATATTTTACTGTTTTACCTTATCAACTTTATTGATTTTTGTAAATATACGCTAATTTCCAAATTTGATACAACACGTTCAAAAAAAGTTGGGAAAGGGGGGAATTATTACTAGTCCCACCCCCCAATTCTCATAGAGATCCATTCAAATGCAGAGAGGTTATAGTATCGCTTGTAAGAGTACCTGAAAATAAGATATCAAGAGTCTTTTGATATCCTTTTATACCCAGTCATGATAGCATCACCTGTTTTCCTGTGGAATGTTCCAAACAGGTGTTTTTTGCATTTCCCAACTTTTTTGGAATGTGTTGCAGGAATTAGCGTATATTTACAAAAATTAATAAAGTTGATAACGTAAAACATAAAAAATATTTTCTTTGTACTGTTTTCAATCAAATATATGTAAAAGAGAGTTCACAAATCACTGCTTTCTGCTTTTATGTGCATTTTACATACTGTAGAACAATGAAGCTTTTACCTTGCGCTTTGTTTATCACAGGTTGGCCTTCCAAATTCATAGTTTAAAAGGCGCATGGAGGCCCGCACTCAAGCAAGAGATTTAAACTTATTGTAGTTTATTTTTATTTATGTTTCGGCTCATGCAGTCTTCAACGCCATTCAAAATTACCATAGTACAGGTGTTACTTAAAGTGTTCACCTCCCAAGACACCTGACATCACATGACACATACTCCCATCGTTCAATTGCGCACAACAACAAAGGTAAAGACATTTCATAAACTGCCCTGCACCATAATATGCAGAGGCAGAAAGGTTATAAATATTGTCATTTGAATGTATTCCAGACATAAGACATGATTGAGATGACTATATAAAAAATAAAAATAAAAATTTAATTAATAGTAATTATGTACATTCTTCATTTAATTTAGCTAAAGTTATCAAAGCCTATACAATTGCAGGGAAACTATTCTGATTTTCCAGGACCCAGTTTCATTGCCATATTAATCAGCTGAACACATGTTTTAGGCTATAAGGCTAAATTGCCCAGCTGGTACCATAGTGCCCAGGGTATGTATCCAGAATGCTTCCCGTTTAAGGATTTTATTATTATTATTATTATTTCCCCCCCTTCTTCCAAGATGGACTGTTTCAATGCCTATGCATTTAAGAGCTTGAATGTTATGGTTTGCTTCAATAAAGTGTTTGGCTACCGGTGAGTTGAGATCCTTTCTTCTGATGCAGCTTTTGTGCTCTGACAGTATTTAATGGTCTAGATTTCTGTCCTATGTATCCAATTGAACATGGACAAATAAAAATAAATTACATTCTTAGAGTGACATGCGATACGGGTCTTAATTTGGTATCTTTTACCTGTTCTTGGGTGTGCTTGTTTTAAATAAATTATTAATTTTAAAAAAACTATGTTTTAAGTGTGAAGTTTGGCTTGGTCAAAGGCCGCAAAAGACAAGAAATTCAAATGAGCACCACCAAGCGAAACTTCAGCTCTCTACACTATCATGGATTTCCAGTACTCTGTTTTTTTATACAGTTCTGTAGCTATGTTGGTCTACAGTATTTCAAATATGTACTCATCAATGGGCAGATTGGTTCAAACCTTCTCTCAAAGAGCCTAATTCATACTCTTAGAGTATGTGCTGCCACCCATGGTAATGACCTGTACAAAAAGGCATTGTTTCCCTACTGCAGTTTTGTGTAGGCTATTTCTCCATTCCTCTTATACCAATATTGATAGCTGTGATAATATTGGTAGGTAGCTTTTGAAAGGTGGATCTACATTTTTTTATCTGTTTACATTAAAAATCCTTTTTAGAAGTATTCTAAAGCTATATGAGTAGATGTATAATTGTATGCTGTGATTGCATTAGGCTATTCTATGTATATGTTCTATGTTCCACCTATTGTTTTTATTTCTACCCTTTGAACTCCACTATGTATGACATATCAGGCCAATTCGGCCTACATGTTATGCTAAGACTTAAATCTTATCGACTACTACTCTGTATGTCAACAGTGTATGTTTTTTCATATATTTCATACTACTTAGGTGTACATATCTGATTTTCATGAGTAATGGTATAAGCCTAGGCCACATGTCCAGTATAGGCTACTCCTTGTATGGATGATTCCATTTCTAATCAACAAATAAAGAATAGAGTCTATGATGGTATAAGTCACAATGAAATACCGCTGCAATGCACTCCAGCAGCAAGTGATATTTTGTTTTCAAGTGTGTACAGTCTTCTGTGTAAAATAATCAGCGTAACATACAGAAATATATATACTATTGTTCTACCCTTAATGTACAAATTTGCATTATAGATCTATAGCCTATGTCTAAACCTACTCTAGTGGGACCTCTATAGCCTAATGCAGCAGTCGTAGGCCACTTACTATTTTGAAGAGCATGAATTAGGCTCTTTGAGAGAAGGTTTGAACCAATCTTCCCAGTGATGAGTACATGTTGTTTGACAGTAGACCAATATAGATACAGAACTGTATAGCAGTCAGATATAAAAAAAGGAGTACTGGAAATCCCTGATAGTGTCACGGTTTTTCCGGTCGCCGCCCCTTTCTCCGCTTAAGGACTCTCACGGCTCCGGGACGGTTCCCTTCCGTGTCTTATCTGTGATCCGGTTATCTATAAGGGTTTCTGTAAGGGTTAGAGTAAGGTTTGGAGAACCAGACGCGACCGATAAGGATTCTAAAAGCATATCTAGAAAGATACGCCACAAAAGCGGAAAAACCGCACCAGGGAGGAGATAAGCGAAAGAACGGGAGCAAAACTTCCCTAGCACAAGGCAAATCAAAGCAACCTCAAAAACGGAGGCGTATCTCGATAAACAGCGAGAATAAATAACAAAAAAACCTCACGCACTAAATCATTAGGCTTAACAGGAGGTTAGAGAAACAAAGCACAAACGAGTGAAAGAAAGGAACAGAAAAGAAAAACCTGTTATCCAAAGCTCTATAGGCAAAAGAGCTTGAAAACAAAGGGTAACAGGAAAAAAGAATAAGGACAATGAAAACAATTGGGGAAAAAAGAGAAAACCAATCTAATCCTAATTTCTTTAACCGGACTTGCTGCGTTTCCAATTCGTACGAACCAGAAATGCAGCGACCGAGTTTCCTATACCTTACCGAATTCGTTGTCAACATAGCAAAGACAATATAGAAGTGTCGGAAATGCGGAAGTCCTGGGCTAATTATAACCGGCAGGAAACCCAAAACAGGTGCGAGGAATAAAAGCCGAGCGAGATCCAAAAACTGGATAGAGCATCCCGACGACGCCAAATAGAATAACGACCGCAGAAACATCAGAGGCTGCCAATAACCATGACAGGACCCCCCTTCTAAGGGACGGCCCCAGCGATCCCTCAGCCCTGTTTCTACGGAAATCCCTAATAAGAGCAGGATCCAAGATGTTCCTGGAGGGGACCCAGCAACGCTCCTCAGGACCATAACCCTCCCAGTCCACCAAAAACGGGTATCCTCTACCCAAAGGAGTGCCAGAATTTAGCAGTGAATTGCGGACTGTGATCCGACACCACATCCAGGGGAAGGCCGTGCACCCTGAAGACGTGGTCTCCCATTAACTGATCTGTCTCTGGTGAGGACGGCAGTTTTGGCAGGGCGACAAAGTGAGCCACCCTCAAGAACCGATCAACCACCACCAAGATAACGGTGTTCCCATGGGACGGCGGTAGACCGGTTACGAAATCGAGGGCGATGTGACTCCAGGGACGACTGGGAACGGGAAGTGGACATAAGAGGCCCGAGGGAGAAAGCCGCGAACCCTTGTTATGAGCGCAAATAGAACAAGCGGCTACAAATTCCTGCACATCGCTCTCGAGTTTAGACCACCCAAACCGGCGAGAAATAAAGTCTTTCGTCCGGTGAACGCCCGGATGAGCCACCAATTGAGAGGCGTGACCCACTAGAGAACCTGCGACCGCAACCGAGAAGGTACAAACTGGCAATGGGGCGGGCCCCCACTTGAGCTGGGCTCGGAACGTATAGCCCCCTGCACACCTATTCTTAGACCCCGGGCAATAGGTCAGAATGAAATTGAACCTTGTGAAAAATAAGGACCAAAGGGCTTGTCGTGAGTTGCGTGTCTTAGCCTGTTGGATATACTCCCAATTTTTATGGTCCGTCCAGACCATAAAGGGATGCTCCATTCCCTCCAGCCAATGGCACCACTCCTCCAACGCCAGTTTGACCGCCAACAGCTCTCGATCTCCGACATCATAATTTCTCTCGGAAGATGTAAGGATATGAGAGAAATAAGCGCATGGGTGAAGCTTGCAGTCCAGCGGAGAATGTTGGGACAGAATGGCCCCAACCCCCAGCTCAGAAGCGTCGACCCCTGGGAGGAACAGTACCCGGGTACAGCTCAATGGTGCAGTAATATGGTCTATGGGGTGGCAATCTGGTGGCGCGTTGTTTACTGAAAACCTCCGCAAGGTATGAGTACTCCACTGGAACACCTGCGGGTAGAGCAAACTCAAGCGCTCCTACCACCTCCGGGGCACCGGAAGAGGTATCAGACCCGTCCCATTCAAAATCAGAGATGGAGAAATCTTCCTCCTCCATGGAACCCCCCTCTGCATAGGGGTCCGAGGACAGACTCTCTTCTCGACTCCCAGCGAGGGAGGGAGGGGTATCTGGGTTGTAGAGTGACTCCACCTCCTCAGAATCACTGTCTGAGCCAAGTTCAGAGAGTTCAGTGCAATGCGATTGGCACTGAGAGCCCCACTGATGTATAGGGTTCCTATTCCTACCCCAACTGACATGCGGGTCATGTAACCCTAGCCATGAGTGTCCCAGCACTAGTGGGTATGACGAGGAGTCAATGAGAAACAATTAGATTTTCTCTTAGTGGCCTTAAAAAGAAATGTGCATCTCCACTGAACTCATTATCCTCAATAGCTCAATAATTCCTGAGCCCAATGGATGACCATCAAGAGCAGTAACCTGACGAGTGCCAGTAAGTCAGTGTGTGGGAATTTCCCTAGCCCATTTAGCATTAATAAAAGAATCCACCACCCCGGAATCTATAAAAGCGTCAATGCTAATTGAGCGTCGCTCCCAAAATAGCTGGACGGGTAACAGGGTCCGAGAAATAGTATTATTTTGTCTCACTGGGGACCTCGGTCTGCCTAGTGAGACCTCTCGTTTCCCGCCAACTTAGGACATTGATCCTTTGAATGATCGCTGCGTTTGCAGTATTGGCACCAGTACCTCCGCGGTCTCGCTCTCCTAGATTGGTTGAGGGATGACCCATCTACCTGCATGGGATCCTCCTGATCAGCGGAGGGGTGGGTGGGAATACTGGGCGGAGTACCTACTGATAAAGCAGATTTAAAACGGAACGGGTGGATTTTACACTCACGTTCGTGTTCTCTAATCCGGTTATCAAGGCGTATAGCCGTGGTAACCAGGTTACTAAATGTAGCGGGTGGGTCGAGCATAGCTAACGCATCCTTAATGGGGTTGGACAATGCTTGGAGGAATAATGATTTTAATGGGCCGTCAGGCCGACCCGTCTCCCCGGCTAGCGCTCGAAATGCTATAGAGAAAGCCGCTACAGTGTCAGTACCCTGGCGCAAACTAATCAATTTCCTGGCCGCCTCCTCACCTGAGACCTTGTGATCAAAGACCAGCTGCATTTCTTTCATGAGCTGAATCGTATCACGGTTAACTGGGTCGGCCCGAATTACGGGTTCAGCCCAAGCGAGAGCCTAGTCATTGAGGAGGGACAAAAATGCCACATAAATGCCACTCGGGATTCTGGTGTAGAAAAGCGGGAGGGCTGTGCTTGAAAAAATATCAAGCACTGAGTTAGAAACGGCCGGCATTTCCCCGGTTCCCCACCATATGGAGTTTAGGCTCTTTAAGGGTACATGGCATGGGAATGGGAGGAGTCTGTGCTTGTGTTACTGGAGGGGGGGTTAACTGCTACAGAAAGTCTATACAGACTCTCTGTTAATTTCTGCAGACATTCTCCCTGACTGTGCAGTTTCTCCATCAACTGGCCTTGTTGAATTTGCAAATTTAGAAGCGCCTCCTCAGAGGTAATCCCTGTAGCGCCCTGGCTAGGCAGCGTTTTGTACAATTCCTTAGAAATCACTGGTCCTTCCATAGTGACTTCGATATTCTGTAAAGGTTAGAGTAAGGTTCGGAGAACCAGACGCGACCGATAAGGATTCTTAAAACGTATTAGGAAAGATACTAGTGGAAGAACCGCACCAGGGAGGAGATAAACGAAAGAATGGGAGCAAAACTTCCCTAGCACAAAACAAATCAAAGCAACCTCAAAAACGGAGGCGTATCTCGATAAACAGCGAGAATAAATAACAAAAGAACCTCACACACTAAATCATTAGGCGTAACAGGTTAGAGAAACAAAGCAAAAACTCGAAAAACTGAGTGAAAGAAAGGAACAGAAAAGAAAAACCTGTTATCCTAAGCTCAATCGGCAAAAGAGCTTGAAAACAAAGGGTAACATGTAAAAAGGATAATGAAAACAATTGGAAAGAAAAGAGAAAACCAATCTAATCCTAATTTGCTGCGTTTCCTATTTGTGCGAACCAGAAATGCAGTGACCGAATTTCCTATACCTTACCAACTCCGTTGTCAACATAGCAAAGACAATATCGAAGTGTCGGAAATGCGGAAGTCCTGGGCTAATTATAACCGGCAGGAAACCCGAAACAGGTGCAAGGAATAATAGCCGAGCGAGATCCAAAAACCGGCATGGAGACGGAAAAAATCCGATAGAGTGTCCCGACGACGCTAAATAGAATAACGACCACAGAAACATCAGAGGCTGCCCGGATATTTAAGTCTCTCTCTTCCCTCTTCCGGTGCTTTGTTGTCAGTTCGCCTGTACACTAAGCCAGGTATCGGTATAGGAAGAAAGTGACCACTTAATTTTAAAGCAAGTACTTAAATTTCACGTGGGTTCGGAGAACCAGACGCGACAGGAAGGGAGTAACCGTGAATAACCAAAAGATGAAAGGAAGAAAAGGAAAAAAGGGCACGGGAAAAAAAACCTGGTTTAGAGGCCAAAATAATAACAACAACCCAAAACGAGGGCGATGCTCGTAAATCTGAGCAGAGAAACAGAAATGAACAAGCAGCTTGCCTGAACTGTCAGAGAGCTAGTACAAAACAAAGGAAAGAACAAAGGTAATCCTCCACGAGGAATAAAGGAAATAGGCAAAGTTAGAAACAGAGTAAACGAAAAGGAAAGAAGAATCCTAACTCTAAGTCTAAGCGGAGCTTGCTGCATTGCTTATTTGAATCAACAAGGAATGCAGTCTCCGAGTCCTATACCAATACCGGCTTTGTGGTGTGGCAAAATAACACAAAAGCGCCAGGAAAAAGGAAGTACTGGCCTTAAATAGTCAGCAGGAAACTGGAAACAGGTGAGCGGCTAAGGACCGGGTGGAAACTAAAACACGGAATGGGCCCCGGAAAAGAACCGCAATAGCGCCCAAACGTGAGATAAGAAAAAGGGGAAAAACCATGACACTGGGTGGTTTCCATACTGCAAGCATCAGGGGCATTATCTCAGTCGGTGTCCCAAGCTACAGGAAAACGAGGGGTCTCGCTTGGGACGATGCTAATCCGTTTGCGGATTCCTCAACCCCTTTTAGTGGTCCTCACTTTTGTGGGTGGCTTGTTTGATCCCTTGTCCTGTCGCATCTGGTTCTCCGTAACTCGAACCCTCCCAGTACAACAAAGCCAAGATGGATGAACCAGAGACTCTCGCGACTGGGGATAAGTCTGATACAAGACTCGGAGTGCTCGTGAGGAGGATATTAGATTCCTACGTGCTCAGCAGCAATCACTAGCCACACAGCAGGGCCAGTTGTTAACCCAGCTGTGGGTGCAAGAGGGTTGGTTCCACAAGCTGGCGGAGAGCGTCCGCCAGTTAACAGTCACGGCCAAAGCACAAGCACAAGCACCGGTTCTTCAGGCCACTCCTCCCCCTAAGCTCCAACTGCCCCCCCGATATGACGGACAGGTGAGCAAATGTCGGGCATTTTTAACCCAGTGCCTGATATCAGGCGGTTCTTTTCCGGGGCCCATTCCGTGTTTTAGTTTCCACCGGTCCACCGGTCCTTAGCCGCTCACCTGTTTCCAGTTTCCTGCTGACTATTTAAGGCCAGTACTTCCTTTTTCCTGGCGCTTTTGTGTTATTTTGCCACACCACAAAGCCTTTCATCTTTTGGTTATTCACGGTTAGTGGATAACTTTCTGACTCCCTTCCTGTCGCGTCTGGTTCTCCGAACCCACGTGAAATTTAAGTACTTGCTTTAAAATTAAGTGGTCACTTTCTTCCTATACCGATACCTGGCTTAGTGTACAGGCGAACTGACAACAAAGCACCGGAAGAGGGAAGAGAGAGGCTTAAATATCCGGGCAGCCTCTGATGTTTCTGTGGTCGTTATTCTATTTAGCGTCGTCGGGACACTCTATCGGATTTTTTCCGTCTCCATGCCGGTTTTTGGATCTCGCTCGGCTATTATTCCTTGCACCTGTTTCGGGTTTCCTGCCGGTTATAATTAGCCCAGGACTTCCGCATTTCCGACACTTCGATATTGTCTTTGCTATTTAGAAAAAAATATAGTAATCCAAGGCAGCTCTACAAAATTAAAAAGCCTTTATTAAATGGCTCACATTATTTAGAATATTAAAAAACCAACATGTTTCGGCCTACATAGGGCCTTCATCAGGGTATCTAGAACAAAGACCAAACACTGACTAATATGGGGAGTCCTGAGCTCTGGGAGAGTCTAATTGCAATGATAAACAGCTGGTGCTGAGAGAATGGAACAATATATAACTTTACCAGGAGGGGTCAGTCGAGATACATCTATTAGATAGATTATTATATAAAATTAATAAACAATATTACTTACAAAATAATGCCTCAAACTAACACATAATGTATATATATATATATATAAACAACAACTCAAAAAACAACTCAAAAAACAAAAAATATAGCAACATAAGTAAAAACAAGTCAGATCAAATCAATAAGTCAAACATACTAGATTGATGTTAAACAGAAAATAATATAATATAAACAAAATGATATAAACATTAAATAAAGAAAATAACAGGAGATGAGCAATGAACAATGGACAAAGTAATAAAGTAACCTACTTAACCTATAGAAATGACACCAAGTCTATGGATTCATTTAGACCTGGGGGTACGGTAGCCTGTAGCCTATGGATCCAGCGGCTCTCTTTTTGGTTTAATATCTTCTGTCTATCTCCTCCCCTAGAGGTAGGGGGGACCGTGTCAATGCCGATAGCTGTAAATATAACTGAGGCACTTTGGTGAGCGTTTTTAAGGTGTTTAGCCATCGCATAATCCATATTGTTTGTTTTTATTGCATATTTGTGATCAGCCAGTCGATCAAGTAAGCGGCGTTTCGTACGACCCACATAAAAAGAATTACATTTAGAGCAGGACAGTATATATATAACATAAGTAGTTTGACAATTAATGAAGCTGTTAGATGTATATATTTGTTTAGTTACTGGGTGGGTGAACCCTTTAGATCTCTCCACCACTTCACATTGTTTACAGTGACCGCATCTGTACGTTCCTGTAGGAGGCTGGGGTAACCATGTGGATTTAACATCAGCTGGTAGATGGCTTCGTACCAATTTATCTCCGAGATTGGGGGCTCTTCTAAATGTACAGAAAGGGGGGTCAGGGAATATGTTGGATAAGACATCATCACATTGGATCAGGCTCCAATTCTTTTTAATTATATTACGGACAGCGAGGGCCTTAGTGCTGTATGTGGTGGAGAAAAACACCCTATCAGATTTCTCTTTCTGCGTTTTTCTTGTTAAGAGAGAGTCGCGTTCTACAGTAGCGGCTTTAGATAGAGCTGTTTTAAGAGTGTTGTGTGTATAGCCACGTTCTCTGAAGCGATCATACATTTCTCCGCTCTTTTCTCTAAAGTCAGACTCGCTGTCACAGATTCTACGTACTCTTTGGAATTGACCGTAGGGAATATTGTTAATCAGAGTAGAGGGATGAAAGCTCTCTGCATGTAATATAGTATTTTTATGTGTTTTCTTCCTATACAACGACGTATGTAGGTCACCATTTGAATCTTTAGTGATTTCTAAGTCGAGAAAATGGATCTTTTCAGGGCTAAAATCTAACGATAGTTTTATATTAGAGTTGGCTTTGTTCAAATAAATATGAAATGCTTTTAATTCATCTACAGTGCCTTTCCACCACATAATGATGTCATCTATGTACCTGGCCCACCACATAATCTTATCTTTGAATACGTTTAAAGTGCTAAACACATAGTCCTCCTCCCATTTTCCCATAAATAAGCCTGCATATGAAGGGCTAAAACATGCACCCATCGCACAACCTTTCACCTGTCGATACATTTTGTCCTGAAATAAAAAAACATTGTTAAGTAAGGTCAATTTAGTGAGTTCGACCAAAAAATCTGTAGGCGGATCAAGTGGGTCAGTGCGAGTGTCCAAAAAATGTCTCATGGCTGCCATACCTTGGTCATGGGCAATGCTGGTGTAAAGGGCTTCTACGTCCATTGTCACCAAATGAGTGTCTGATCCAATATTACCTTGCTCTTTGATTTTATTAAGAACATCTGTAGTGTCCTGCAAATAAGCAGGGAGCATTGGAAGTAATGGCTTAATAAAATAATCTACGTATTTTGATATAGGCTCGGTAAGGCTTTCGTTCCCTGAAATCACTGGTCTCCCTGGTGGTTCAGTTAGGTTCTTATGTACCTTAGGCAATAGATAGAAAGATGCCATACGAGGGTTAGGATTGTATAGGAATTTAAATTCTTGTTCGGAGATAAGGTTATCGTCTTTCGATCTAACTAGAAAATCTTTAAGTTACCAAAGTGCCTCAGTTATATTTACAGCTATCGGCATTGACACGGTCCCCCCTACCTCTAGGGGAGGAGATAGACAGAAGATATTAAACCAAAAAGAGAGCCGCTGGATCCATAGGCTACAGGCTACCGTACCCCCAGGTCTAAATGAATCCATAGACTTGGTGTCATTTCTATAGGTTAAGTAGGTTACTTTATTACTTTGTCCATTGTTCATTGCTCATCTCCTGTTATTTTCTTTATTTAATGTTTATATCATTTTGTTTATATTATATTATTTTCTGTTTAACATCAATCTAGTATGTTTGACTTATTGATTTGATCTGACTTGTTTTTTCTTATGTTGCTATATTTTTTGTTTTTTGAGTTGTTTTTTGAGTTGTTGTTTATATATATATATATATACATTATGTGTTAGTTTGAGGCATTATTTTGTAAGTAATATTGTTTATTCATTTTATATAATAATCTATCTAATAGATGTATCTCGACTGACCCCTCCTGGTAAAGTTATATATTGTTCCATTCTCTCAGCACCAGCTGTTTATCATTGCAATTAGACTCTCCCAGAGCTCAGGACTCCCCATATTAGTCAGTGTTTGGTCTTTGTTCTAGATACCCTGATGAAGGCCCTATGTAGGCCGAAACATGTTGGTTTTTTAATATTCTAAATAATGTGAGCCATTTAATAAAGGCTTTTTAATTTTGTAGAGCTGCCTTGGATTACTATATTTTTTTCTAATTATCACGGATCCTACCCCGGATTTAATCCAAAGAGCACCTACAACTTAAACACAAAACCAAGAACGCCGAAGCCCTCTCCATATCCGTTTTTGATTTAACTACAAGCGTTCGGGGTAAGCTTTTGGATTGGTGCTCCACCGTCTAGGTGTAGTGCGTCTATTTTTATACTCTTTACAACTTGACTCTCCGGTCTGACTATGGAACCCAATGGATTTTCCTATTCTAATGAGGATGGAAAAACGGATCATTACAAGCTCATCATTACTGGATGAAACACCAGCTGACACCTTAAAGAACTCTGATCTTAAAGATATTTTTACCGACTTGAAATATCTCAAGGAGAAAGACATAAAATTGGACCTTAATTCTATCACGTTATCCGACTACTGGAGAAAGGGATACATTCCACGTGGCCTAAGAATTAAGAAATTCCCTTCCTTTGGATCAAAGGACAATACTGATTTCAAAAAGAAATGGGAAGCTATTTTAAATAAATGCTCGTCCGATATAATGCTCCTGCTGATAGAAGAAGCAACTAAAGATCGAAAGAATATTCAGCATGAAATTGAGGATATCAACAAGAAGGTTGATGAACTGAGCAACGACCCAGAGAAGGTTCAGCTTGAAACCAAATTAACAGAACATTTGAACAAATTCACAACGACACTCAAACAAGACAAGCTCCGAAAATTCCAGCGGGATGAAAAGGACTTTAAAGAGAACAATGTTTACTTTTGGCATAGACCAGGGGCTGCCGGTCCATGGCAAAGACCCAAGTTTCAACATTTTCATGAACCCAAGCGTACACGCCCCCCGCACTGTCTCCTTCAACTTCACCAGTGAAGAAGAGGATTCTGATGCCCTACGAAGGAACCCCGAAAAGGATTTTTTAGGAGAAGGCCAACCTCTAACGAACAAAGACAAGGACATATGGACAACCCACAAGGAATACAGAGGAAGAGCAAGAGGACGAGGAGGGGGCGAAAGGAACCCGCCTCGCAAATATCACACACGGAGCCAACAGAGGTAGTGATTAACCTGTCAGATGTACAGCTTACTGATACGCATAACAAGGTATTGTCTAAGGGCCTTTCCTTCTCCCCTACCAATCTCTCTAATGATTTTGAATTGAAAACAGACTTGTTTCGTTTTTATAGGAATCTACACATTAAGGCATGGTATAAGCAGAATCCACAGTGTGTGTTTACCCCTGATAGTCAAAATATTACCCGTACCCCCTGTACTCCTTTTAAGCCTAAATCTTACTTTTGCCCAGTGGTACAGAATACTACGTTAAGCACTTTTGAGAAAAAAGTTAATTATGAAGTGAAGAAGCTAACTAACAGAAAGACATATGTCTGCCATAATTTGACTAAAAACGAACAAGATGCTCTGAAAGAACTTTCAGATAACAAAAATATTGTCATTAAAAGAGCTGATAAGGGAGGAGCCATAGTGGTTTGGGGTTTAGAACAATACGTCAAGGAGGCGTCCCGACAACTTCAGGACACTACCTTTTATCTCCCCCTAACTTCAAACCCGTCAACTTTATTAGCGCAAGAACTTAAAGATTTTCTAGTTAGATCGAAAGACGATAACCTTATCTCCGAACAAGAATTTAAATTCCTATACAATCCTAACCCTCGTATGGCATCTTTCTATCTATTGCCTAAGGTACATAAGAACCTAACTGAACCACCAGGGAGACCAGTGATTTCAGGGAACGAAAGCCTTACCGAGCCATAAATCAAAAATGGAATGACGTATGGACAGAAAAAGACACAAACAAAGCGTATGAGGCCTTCTTAAACACAATAAACTCAATATATGACAAGCACTGCCCGGTAGTCAAATATTCGAGTAAAGACAACAATGTCAAAGTCAAAAAAAATAGGCCATGGTTCACCAAGAACATAGAGAATGCCTGTAGGAAAAAAAACAGCTTATATAAACAGTTTTTAAAGGAAAAGAATGTACAATCATATGCAAAGTACAAACACTATAGAAACAGAGTGACATATTTGTTGAGGAAACATAAAAAAGAATATTATGACAAGTTACTAACAGAAAACAAGAACTACACCAAAAATCTTTGGAAAATCATAAATTCCGTCTCAGGCAGAAAGGCCAAACAGACATTCTCAGACTATTTCAATATAAACAACAGGAGGGAAGACGATAAGAAAGTGATAGCCGAGAGCTTCAACAAATACTTTGTTAGTGTAGGTTCAGAACTAGCCAAGGCCATTCCATCCTCACTCCAGCAGTGGGATCACTGGGATAGGGGAGGGGAGACAAAACAAGAGTCTTTATTTTTAAATCCTGTCACACAAAACGAAATCAAAACAATCCTGAGAGACTGTACAGCTAAGACATCCATTGACGCAGATCAGATAGACATGACATTATTAAAAAGGATATCAAAAGCTATCATACCTCCTTTAACATATACACTACTCACAAAAAGTTAGGGATATTCGGCTTTCGGGTGAAATTTCAGGATGAACCTAAAATGCACTATAACCTTTACAGGTGAAATTAATTTGACCTTCTCTAAACTTTTGAATGCACATGTCCAACTATTCAATGTTTCAGTACTTTTTGCACAACTTGCTGTTCTCTAACAAGGAGCTGAACGGCAAAATTCACAACAGGTGTTTGATCCATGAATCGACCAATAAATTTCCTGGTTCAATTAGAATTGGTATTTAAACAGTCCTCTTCATCATGCTGTTCACATTTTGACATCATGAGACCAAGACGACACCTAACAATTGATCAACAGTACCTCGCCATTGCGAGGCTTCAAACAGGATGTTCTCAGAGGGAAGTGGCCACTGAGCTTAGAGTGTCACAGAGTGTCATCAGCAGGTTGCAACAGAGATACAGAGAGACTGGAAGAGTCACAGAAAGGCATAGAAGTGGACGTCCTTTGGCCACATCCCACACTGATGACCGCTTCATTGTGAACAGTGCCCCTGCGGAACCGGATGATGAATGCCACTCAACTCCAGGCACATTTAAGGGAGGTGAGAGGCACCCAAGTGTCACGTCAGACTATTTGAAAACCGTTTACATCAGTGTGGTCTGCGTGCTAGACGACCTGCAAGGGTACCTGACCACACCACCAGGCACAGGCGTCATCGTCTGGCATGGGCCAGGGAGCATTTACGCTGGACGAGGGGACCAGTGGGCCTCAGTGCTGTTCTCTGATGAAAGTCGATTCACGTTGAGCAGAAATGATGGCCGCCAACGATGTTGGGAGACGTCAAGGAGAGCGCTATGCATCAGCCACTGTTGTCACCAGACGACCCTTTGATGGTGGCGGTGTTACAGTGTGGGCAGGTGTGTCTAGTCAATACAGAACTGCCCTACACTTTGTGAATGGTACAGTGACAAGCCCATACTACCTGAATAACATCATTAATCCAGTCATTGTGCCCCTGCATGAACAACACAGGCCTAATTTCATCTTCATGGACGACAATGCTCCAGCTCATCGAGGTCGCATCATTAGGGAAAGGCTGCTGGAGACTGGGGTACCTCAAATGGAGTGGCCTGCACTTTCTCCAGACCTGAATCCCATAGAAAACCTATGGGATCAGCTGACTCACCGTGTAGAAGCTCGTAACTCTGTACCCCAGAACCTCAATGACCTGAGGGCCGCCCTTCAAGAAGAGTGGGATGCCATGCCTCAGCAGACAATAAGTCGACTTGTGAAACAGCATGAGACGTCGTTGTCAAGCTGTAATTGATGCTCAAGGGCACATGACAAGTTATTGAGACATTGACATTTTTGTTGTGGTATACCCACCACTGTTGTTGGCTTTTGTTTCAATAAATTGTTTGAGATGAGGAAATCACCATTGCATGCTTCTACTTAAATGCCCTACTTTCATGATACGTATAATATCACTGTAGCGTGAACTTACATTTTCCATAAATTTCACCCGAAAGCCAAATATCCCTAACTTTTTGTGAGTAGTGTATATGTAATTTATCTTTCTGCAATGGCGTGTTTCCCGATAAAATGAAGATAGCAAAAGTTCTTCCTCTGTACAAAAGTGGAGACAAACAGGAGTTTTCAAATTATCGTCCGATTTCAATTTTACCACAGTGCTCAAAAATTATTGAAAAACTCTTTAATGTTAGATTAGATAAGTTCATTGATAAACACAAGCTGCTATGTGACAGCCAATACGGATTCAGGAAAAAACATTCAACAGCAATGGCCCCTAACAGAATCCATAGAATTTATCTATCAAAGACTCGCTAGACCGCAAATTATTCACCATAGGGATTTTCATCGACCTGAAAAAAGCTTTCGACACGATAAATCACAGCATATTGATCGAAAAAATTGTACAGATATGGAATTAGAGGAATCGCATTACAATGGATTAAGAGTTACCTATCAAATAGAGTTCAATTTGTACAGATAGGGGACAACATATCAACATGCCTGAACATCAACTGTGGGGTCACACAGGGTTCAGTCTTAGGACCGAAATTATTTATACTATATATCAATGACATAATCAAAGTATCTGACGTTTTAAAATTAATTTTATTCGCGGACGACACAAACATCCTCTGCTCAGGAAAAGATCTTAATCAAATGGTCATATCAGTGAACAATGAAATGTCAAAGCTTCACACGTGGTTTAATATTAATAAACTATCACTAAACCTTTCAAAGACAAAATTCATATTATTTGGGAAAAGAGGCCTGAAAGAAAACATAAATTTACAAGTCAATGGTATTAATATTGAAAGAGTGAACGAACACAAGATTTTGGGGGTTACGGTAGATAGCCTCCTGACATGGAAACCACATGTGAAGCTAGTTCAATGTAAATTGGCCAAAAGTGTGTCTATTTGTGGAAAATGCAAGAAATTACTAAATCAACATTCACTTAGGACAATTTACTCAGCACTCATAACTCCTCACCTGCACTACTGTGTTGAAGTATGGGGGAACACTTATAAAGAAACTACAGAGATGCTGTTTAAACTTCAAAAAAGGGCATTGAGAGTGGTATATGGTGTCCCATATAGAGACCATACAAATGACTTGTTTATTAAGGCAAAGTTTCTTAAGTGGCAGGATATAATTAAATATAATACCATACAAATATTATTCTTAGCATCCAAAAATCTCTTACCCTCAAATATACAGAAACTGTTTCAAAAGAGAGATGACATGCATAACTTAAGAGGAAACATGATATATAAACAAAAAACTATAAAGTCAACTCTCAGAGGTCATTCGTTATCCATTGTGGGGGTTAAGCTCTGGAACGGTTTACACGATGAGCTTAAAATGTCTATTAACCTGAAGACCTTCAAGAGTAAGATAAGAAGTAAGATGGTAGGAAATTATCAAATGGGGACTGTCTACTGTTGAAATGAAACAAATGAAACAAATTGTTTTGACTAATGTATGACATGTATATTCAAATTCGACTTATTTGGACTTTAATGTCTATTTTATTTTACTTTAGCTTATTTTTTCTTTCTCAAACTGTTTTGTTATAAAGAAAATTCAGTTATGCTGTTGTGATACAAAAAAAAAAAATTGTTTTAAACAAATGTATATTATGAACATGTAAAATAATGAGGGAAATGGGGCGGGACTATGATAAGCAGGCTGCTTTTTCCCGTATCCCTTTTCGGCAAGTAATGTGTTTTGTCAGGGCATATTACTGAAATTGTGATAAAGTGTAAATATTTGCATGCCGAAATAAATAAATAAATAAAAATATCAAAATACGTAGATTATTTTATTAAGCCATTACTTCCAATGCTCCCTGCTTATTTGCAGGACACTACAGATGTTCTTAATAAAATCAAAGAGCAAGGTAATATTGGATCAGACACTCATTTGGTGACAATGGACGTAGAAGCCCTTTACACCAGCATTGCCCATGACCAAGGTATGGCAGCCATGAGACATTTTTTGGACACTCGCACTGACCCACTTGATCCGCCTACAGATTTTTTGGTCGAACTCACTAAATTGACCTTACTTAACAATGTTTTTTTATTTCAGGACAAAATGTATCGACAGGTGAAAGGTTGTGCGATGGGTGCATGTTTTAGCCCTTCATATGCAGGCTTATTTATGGGAAAATGGGAGGAGGACTATGTGTTTAGCACTTTAAACGTATTCAAAGATAAGATTATGTGGTGGGCCAGGTACATAGATGACATCATTATGTGGTGGAAAGGCACTGTAGATGAATTAAAAGCATTTCATATTTATTTGAACAAAGCCAACTCTAATATAAAACTATCGTTAGATTTTAGCCCTGAAAAGATCCATTTTCTCGACTTAGAAATCACTAAAGATTCAAATGGTGACCTACATACGTCGTTGTATAGGAAGAAAACACATAAAAATACTATATTACATGCAGAGAGCTTTCATCCCTCTACTCTGATTAACAATATTCCCTACGGTCAATTCCAAAGAGTACGTAGAATCTGTGACAGCGAGTCTGACTTTAGAGAAAAGAGCGGAGAAATGTATGATCGCTTCAGAGAACGTGGCTATACACACAACACTCTTAAAACAGCTCTATCTAAAGCCGCTACTGTAGAACGCGACTCTCTCTTAACAAGAAAAACGCAGAAAGAGAAATCTGATAGGGTGTTTTTCTCCACCACATACAGCACTAAGGCCCTCGCTGTCCGTAATATAATTAAAAAGAATTGGAGCCTGATCCAATGTGATGATGTCTTATCCAACATATTCCCTGACCCCCCTTTCTGTACATTTAGAAGAGCCCCCAATCTCGGAGATAAATTGGTACGAAGCCATCTACCAGCTGATGTTAAATCCACATGGTTACCCCAGCCTCCTACAGGAACGTACAGATGCGGTCACTGTAAACAATGTGAAGTGGTGGAGAGATCTAAAGGGTTCACCCACCCAGTAACTAAACAAATATATACATCTAACAGCTTCATTAATTGTCAAACTACTTATGTTATATATATACTGTCCTGCTCTAAATGTAATTCTTTTTATGTGGGTCGTACGAAACGCCGCTTACTTGATCGACTGGCTGATCACAAATATGCAATAAAAACAAACAATATGGATTATGCGATGGCTAAACACCTTAAAAACGCTCACCAAAGTGCCTCAGTTATATTTACAGCTATCGGCATTGACACGGTCCCCCCTACCTCTAGGGGAGGAGATAGACAGAAGATATTAAACCAAAAAGAGAGCCGCTGGATCCATAGGCTACAGGCTACCGTACCCCCAGGTCTAAATGAATCCATAGACTTGGTGTCATTTCTATAGGTTAAGTAGGTTACTTTATTACTTTGTCCATTGTTCATTGCTCATCTCCTGTTATTTTCTTTATTTAATGTTTATATCATTTTGTTTATATTATATTATTTTCTGTTTAACATCAATCTAGTATGTTTGACTTATTGATTTGATCTGACTTGTTTTTTCTTATGTTGCTATATTTTTTGTTTTTTGAGTTGTTTTTTGAGTTGTTGTTTATATATATATATATATATACATTATGTGTTAGTTTGAGGCATTATTTTGTAAGTAATATTGTTTATTCATTTTATATAATAATCTATCTAATAGATGTATCTCGACTGACCCCTCCTGGTAAAGTTATATATTGTTCCATTCTCTCAGCACCAGCTGTTTATCATTGCAATTAGACTCTCCCAGAGCTCAGGACTCCCCATATTAGTCAGTGTTTGGTCTTTGTTCTAGATACCCTGATGAAGGCCCTATGTAGGCCGAAACATGTTGGTTTTTTAATATTCTAAATAATGTGAGCCATTTAATAAAGGCTTTTTAATTTTGTAGAGCTGCCTTGGATTACTATATTTTTTTCTAATTATCACGGATCCTACCCCGGATTTAATCCAAAGAGCACCTACAACTTAAACACAAAACCAAGAACGCCGAAGCCCTCTCCATATCCGTTTTTAATTGTCTTTGCTATGTTGACAACGGAGTTGGTAAGGTATAGGAAATTCGGTCACTGCATTTCTGGTTCGCACAAATAGGAAACGCAGCAAATTAGGATTAGATTGGTTTTCTCTTTTCTTTCCAATTGTTTTCATTATCCTTTTTACATGTTACCCTTTGTTTTCAAGCTCTTTTTTAAAGCCCAGTCATCGCAGTTCGGGTCCCAGGAATCACGAGTAGTGTTCATTCTCTCGCTGCTCACTGGTACCACGCTTGACTGGGCTAGCCCTTTAATTCTGGCTAACGCCCCTATAGTGAATAATGCGGATAGTCTGATGGAGGAGATGGCGTTTGTCTTCGACCATGACATCTCCGGGCAGGAGACGGCCATGCGACTAACCCGACTCCACCACGGCAACGACACTGTAGCAGGTTTTTCCATCCGGTTTCAAGCACTGGCAGGAGAGACAGGGTGGTCCGAGGATCCTTTGATAGCGCTCTTCACCAGTGCATTATCTGATCCGGTAAAGGACGCCCTGGCAGTGCTCGAGCCGCCTGCTACATTCAGTGCCCTGGTATCCACAGCTATCCGTATTGACTACCGTATCAGGGAGCGTGAACGAGAGAAAGGGAGAAAGCACAGGGGAGACCGCCCTACTCGCTTTCTCTCCACTCCTTTTGCTGCGCCCCTGGCTCCTCCCCCCACTCACTCTTTGCCTAGTAGCGAGGAGCCTATACAGATAGATGGAGCCTCACTTCCGGGCTCTAAACCATCTAAATTGTGTACTGGGTATAAGGGGTCGGGTTCGGAGAACCAGACGCGACAGGAAGGGAGTCAGAAAGTTATCCACTAACCGTGAATAACCAAAAGATGAAAGGAAGAAAAGGAAAAAAGGGCACGGGAAAAAAAACCCGGTTTAGAGGCCAAAATAATAACAACAACCCAAAACGAGGGCGATGCTCGTAAATCTGAGCAGAGAAACAGAAATGAACAAGCAGCTTGCCTGAACTGTCAGAGAGCTAGTACAAAACAAAGGAAAGAACAAAGGTAATCCTCCACGGGGAATAAAGGAAATAGGTAAAGTTAGAAACAGAGTAAACGAAAAGGAAAGAAGAATCCTAACTCTAAAGGGCTCTGCATGCTCGATCGACAACAACGCGACAGCAACACAACATGGGCTCTGCAACATCAACGCAACATCTGCGACCTTCGCAGAGGGGGTTGCAGAGGATGTCGCATACCTAGCACAAAAATCAAACTAGCGACTGCAACGCAACCGTTCGCGTAGATGTTGCGCATCATTGATTGGTTGGTTAGCGAACGGAGGCGGGGCTGTCATATAATATTGGTTACTAAGTGTTGCTGGTTGCTAACGATATCTAAAATTAGCGATCGAGATCCAAAATAAAATAAAACCGTTTACGTTATCGATATATAAAAATAGATAGTTACATTTGTTAAATCATGAACCAGTTACAAGAATGATTATCAGAAGAAGTGAGAAAATACAAACATTTATATGACTATTCTTGTAGTGATTCATCCACCTCATCTGTTGAATTCTCCCTCCTCTGGCCTTGACATGTTGAGCGGTCTCATACTCCATCTTCGGCGGCTTCGGCGCACTCTATCTCTCCTGCCGATTAAAAGCAGCAGCTCTTCCTCCTCATCATCTAGTGCCTGTAGCTGCATCTGCATTTGCAGAACGGCGTCCATCCCTGCTGGTGCTAGCTAGCGTGGCTACCACCAATTTATTTAGCTAACGTTAAAATGAAACCTAGTAAAATAAAACTAACTAACGAACTAACTTGACTAACTAACTTAACTAACTATAACTATATACAAGAACACGAGCAACAAACAAACATAAAGACGGCATGTTATCGATGGGTTGGTTGAGCAGGGAAATTAGTTACGTTGAAATGAGTTACGTTGCTAGGGGGGAGCTAGCTACATACGGGATACAATGTTGCTAGGGGGAAGCTAGCTACATACGGGATACAATGTTGCATAGGCTGCGCGTAGCTTTTGCAGAAGTATAAATTGCAGAGTGCTTGCAACATTGTTGCATTGCGCGAACATGAAGAAGTTGCACAAGTTTCGCACAACCATGCAGAGCCCTTAAGTCTAAGCGGAGCTTGCTGCATTGCTTATTTGAATCAACAAGGAATGCAGTCTCCGAGTCCTATATCAATACCGACCGGCTTTGTGGTGTGGCAAAATAACACAAAAGCGCCGGAAAAAGGAAGTACTGGCCGTAAATAGTCAGCAGGAAACTGGAAACAGGTGAGCGGCTAAGGACCGGGTGGAAACTAAAACACGGAATGGGCCGCGGAAAAGAACCGCAATAGCGCCCAAACGTGAGATAAGAAAAAGGGGAAAAACCATGACACTGGGTGGTTTCCATACTGCAAGCATCAGGGGCATTATCTCAGTCGGTGTCCCAAGCTACAGGAAAACGAGGGGTCTCGCTAGGGGAACCGGAGTCCCTAGCGAGACATGACGTCATCGCCCCTCGGACGTTACTTCCGGTCCGACTGTCCTGGAATCAGAGCTCAGCTACTGTTGATGCGTAAATCGATTCCGGGGCAGTAGAGTGTTTTATTGACGCCCAGTGGGCCAGAAACAACTGACTGCCCATCCTCTCTTTACAATGTCCGCGTCTAGTCACCACACTCGATAGCTGCCCATTGGGTACTGGCACGATTAAGCAAACTACGGGTCCCGTTACTATGCACGCCTCCTATGTAGGCAACATGCCTCTATATTCCTACATGTGGAGTATTACTCATGCAAGGTGTTTACATATAAACACCATATTGGGGCTTTAGTATATGTCCAATTTTTATGTCTGCTATTCCTTGGTATTGTAGGCTAGTTATGTTCTATTAGACTTATTGAATTAAGATGTGGTGGAAAATTGCAGAAGCTGACTATTTTTGGCATGTTTAAAGGTGTCATCATTACCATTTTTTTGTTTTCCTTCCTGTGTTGTATAAAAATTGCGCTGTATCCCTTTATGGATAGCTCATGTTTAGCTGGTCTGTCAGGTGTCCATTTCATATAAGATTGGGGGTCATTCTTTGATGATTGATTATCGCAAGGTGTTACTTGTTGTAACTATTATTGTGTATGAAGATAGTTTACTTGATATAAAGTGTTAATTGCTTCCTGATGTAACCATTATTGATGAGCGTTAATTGATGTTTTGTTTTCTATTGTGAATGACTAACTTAATTGATATTGTGAATTACTAACTTAATTGATATTGTGAATAATTAACTTAATTGATACTGTTTCACGAACGAACCTGACGAAGATACGCCGAAACGCGTGTCGTTCGTTCCACTTTTTAATAAACTTTTTTTTGCATCTATATACTTTTTGCCTCTGAAGGTCAGTCTTTTAACTTTTTTGTTTGAGTGTGCGGATTGAACATTGGAGCTGGGTATTGCAGATTTTCGCCCTGGTTTTCTCTCTTTTTTCGTGTTTACATATACATTTAGCAGTAATGGTGATAGCCATATAAAACATGTTCGTCTTACCAGTCTTCACCCGGGCACCATAAATGTAGAGATTACGTACAAAAAACGGTCCAGAAAACGCAAGAACGAAATCTGCTCAGCTCCAAGACCGCTGCTGTCCCTGAGGTTGTCTTAAAAAATGGAAGAACTGTTAACTGCTGTATTAATGTTATTTGTTGTCTTCTATCTCTGTTCCGTATGTTCCCCCCCTCCCTCCGTGTTCCCCCCCTATATAACTAAAACTTTTGATCTTCCTTCTTGTCCCTCTCCTTCCCTTCCCTTCCCTTCCCCCACCCAGCATACACTCACGCATATGCATACGCATACAATATGCACACTCACAAGCACAAGCTCTCACAAACACAAACACACGCACATAAATGTTTCCTATTAAATTTATAACATGGAATATTCGAGGGGCTGGCTCACAGGCCAAATCAATTAAAATCATGAATCATCTAATCAAACTACAAGCAGACATCTGTCTACTACAAGAGACTCATCTTACAAAATCAGACCACCAGAAATTTAAATCCCCACACTTCAACCAAATATTCTCAGCAACATATAACTCCAAACAAAGAGGAGTCTCCATTTTAATTAATAGACGACTGCCATTCACCCACATTTCCACAACCTCGGACCCAGAGGGACGTTTCATCATTGTCAGCAGCACCATTTATAGTCACAATTTGACCATTGCCAGTATTTACGGTCCAAATACTGACGACCCCCCATTCTTTCACTCCTTATTTTCAGCACTAAGTAACCACTCCAATTCAACAATCATAATCGGAGGCGATTTCAACACAGTTATTAATCCTGCTATCGACAGAACAAGTGATTCTAGAAACTGGCACTCCACAGACACTTTAAAACAATATATGAGCGATTTTGGTCTTGGCGACTGCTGGCGCATGAGCAATCCCTCCGCAAATGAATTTACACACTTCTCACATGTCCATAAGTCGTACTCTCGAATTGATTTCTTTCTCACCAGTAACTCGACCCTTCCAGATATTTCTGAGACCAAAATCCATCCCATCACAATCAGTGACCATGCCCCTGTCTCCCTCACATTAAACACCAACCAACCCAAACCACCATCCCCGAGATGGCGCTTTAATATATCTCTACTAGAAGATTCTGACTTTAACACCATCTTCAAGAGAGAGTGGGCTTCCTTTATGGAAATAAACGACTCTCCAGAAATATCACCCACTTTACTATGGGAAACGGCTAAAGCAGTACTGAGAGGCCAAATCATATCATACTCATCACATAAGAAAAAAAAGGATCAACAACTCGAAAATAATCTGGAACAAATGATACAGGACTTAGATAATGCATATGCAATCGACCCCAAGGAACAAACACAGAAAGATTTACGTGCACTACAACTTCAACTCAGTAACATTCAATATAAAAAAACTAATTTTATGATACAGAGACTGAGACAAAACCACTTTGAGCACAACAATAAATCAGGAAAATATTTAGCCAACCAACTAAAAAAAAACAAAGAAAAATCAATCATACCCGCGGTGAAGGACTCAGCGGGGAAGACCTTGACATCGCCCCAAGACATCAATGACACTTTCAGAACATTCTATAGCAAATTATATACCCCAGATATCAACCCAAGTACGGCAGACATTAATTCCTTCTTAGATAAAATAAACCTTCCTCAACTATCTAAAGAACAAGCACAATCATTAGACAAACCATTAACACAAACGGAATATCATAAAGCTCTGCTTCAGATGCCCAACAATAAAGCTCCTGGACCCGATGGCTTCCCTGCTGAATTCTTCAAACATTTCTGGCCAACAATCTCACCATTATTCATTAGATTGACAACGGAAATAGAACATAACTCCAAAATCCCTCCACACATGAACACTGCGCTTATCTCAGTGCTGCTTAAGCCGGACAAAGACCCAACCCTACCCTCCAGCTATCGCCCCCTTTCACTGATCAACACGGACATTAAAATAATTAGCAAAGCCTTAACCACCAGAATTGAAACAGTCACTCCTACATTAATTCACCCCGACCAAACAGGATTTATCAAAGGACGCCACTCATCAAGCAACATGCGCAGATTATTCCATTTATTAAACGTCACCAAACAACACAATCTGAAAGCAATAATCACCTTATTAGATGCAGAAAAAGCCTTCGACAGAGTCAACTGGTCATTCCTATTTGCAACTTTACAGAGATTTGGTTTTGGAGAGTCGTTTATTCACTGGATTAAAACACTATACACATCACCTATGGCCACTGTCACCACAAACGGAATAACATCACAAAGCTTCACACCTCACAGGGGTACCAGACAAGGATGCCCACTCTCTCCCTCTCTTTTTGCCCTCTTCATCGAACCTCTCGCTACAGCAATCAGACAAAATGCTAACATCCTAGGAATCACCACCGGTAACACTCACCACAAGATCAGCCTTTATGCTGACGATGTGTTATTATATCTACAGGAACCGACAAAATCATTACAAGAAACTACAAAACTCTTAGACTCATTCTTTAAAGTGTCAGATTACTCCATAAACTGGTCAAAATCAACAATCCTACCTTTAGAGGGAGGTGATAGGAATGCTGCAACCCAGGACTCATCCTTCCCCCTCCCCTCTGGAAATATCAGATATTTAGGAATTAACATCTCGCCCAAGCTGTCAGAATTATTTCAGCTCAATTACACCCCACTGATAAAAGCAATAGATGATGATTTACAAAGATGGACAAACCTACCAATCTCACTAATTGGAAGAATAGCAACTGCCAAAATGTCAATTCTCCCAAAAGTTAATTATTTATTCATTATGATCCCAACCCAACCCACCACCAACTGGTTCAACTCCCTAGATTCAATCATATCCAAATTCTACTGGAAAAACAAAACACCAAGAATCAAATTAACCACTCTTCAAAAAAGCAAAAACCAAGGAGGACTCGAGGCACCAAATTTTCATAACTATTATCTGGCTAACCAATTAATATACATTCACAATTGGATTCACCCCACCCAACAATACCACCCATGGGACGATATCGAAAAAGAAGTTTGCATGGAAATATTACCACAGGACCTGCCATTCCTCAATACCAACATAAAACATCACAACTGCTTCAAGAATACTGTAATCTCGACAACTCTGACAGCCTGGTGGAAAACTAACAAGCTAACTAACTCCACCTCAGCACCCTGCAAACACACCCCAATATGGCACAACCCTGACTTTCAACTTAATAAATCACCCTTACACTTCCCGGTATGGAAACAAAAAGGCATCACCCATCTTAACCACATCTTTACAAACAACACCTTCACCACCTTTCAAGATCTCACAGAAAAATACGGCATTGGAAGAGACCAATTTCTTCAATTTCTCCAATTAAAATCGGTTATAAAATCTAAAATCAATATTATACACAATGAACTCCAACCACCCCCCATCATATCAGCTATGAACGAAATAACATCTCAGAAGAAATTACTTTCAAAAATATACAAAATACTAGCAAGCACAGATTCTACAATACACCTCCCGATCTCAAGATGGGAAGCGGACCTGGCTTTCTCTCCCAGCGCCGTATTTTGGCAACAAATCTGCAACAACACATTCACGATGACTAACAATACTAATCTGCAATTAATCCAATTCAAAGTAATACACAGAGTACATATCACTCAGCACAAGATGTTTAAAATGGGATTTGCAAGCACAAACATATGTTCACACTGCACCCTCAACACCACAGACGATTATTTTCACGCAATCTGGCTTTGCTCACCCCTTCAACACTTCTGGAACTCAATCACCAATACACTATCCCGCATCCTGGGCTGCAGCATTCCACTCTCTCCCTCTCTCTGCCTACTCGGGGATTTATCTGCTATCAACCCAACTATCCAGAACACTAAACCCTTGCTTGTTGCCCTAGCTGTCGCCAAGAAAACCATCCTTTTAAACTGGAAGACCAGAAAGACCGTGAATACTAGGCAATGGTCAAACCTTCTATCAGATCACATATCACAGGAAAATATTTCTGCCTCCAATCGCAGCGAAAGCCCCCAATTCAATAGCATCTGGAAATCATTCATGGATAATCTAAATATCAAATCACCTGAAATGAGCCTGTGAATCACCCCCCCCAATTCCCCAACCCCCCTCATCTTCCCTCTATACAATCCCCCAAGCCCCTCTTCCCCTCACCCCCTGTGCATTTCTCTTCCCTCTATAGAACCCCTACTACACCCCCACTTCCCCTGTCACGTACCCCTGTCTGTCGGTCTCTCTGTCCCTCTGTGTGCCTGTCTGTATATCAGTCCCATTCTTCGTCTGACTGTATGTCTATCTAGCTGTATGTCCATTTCTGTTTTATTTTCTTCTCCTTTCTTTCTTCTGTTCTTTTTGGTTTCTTTTGTGTTATTGTTGGTTTGTCTTGGTGTTCCTTCCCTCCCTCAGAGAGGAAATGACTATTGTTTTTACCACTGTAAATAATGTTACTGTTCATCACTAAAAAGAAATATAATTAAAAATAAAGTTGTCCTCCGGTGAGGGGGGGTGGAAGGTGGGCAAAAAAAAAAATAAAAAAAAATAAAAAAAATAAAAAAAAATAAAAAAATAAATAAATGGAGATAAAAAATTATCTTAATTGACAATTATGACGAAGACAATTATCACATTATGACAAAGACAAACAGGTGGCACAAAAGGGTTGCGCAGTAACTGGAAGGCCCTTTGACTATGCCTGTGCTTAGTTGTACTTATTAACAAGTATATCTAATCACGTAAGTATATATACAGTTTAGATGTGTTCAGTAGTGTAATAGGGCGTTGGGGGATGTGATTTAATGGGTTATTGTTGCTATAAAGAGTGATTTCTAGTCAGCAAATATTAAACTTAACAATAGATATCTTTAACGGCCATTTTCTCAAAATGAGTTTTTTTCAATACTCTGAACCAAAAATCTCAACTTCTAGATCACTTACATACACTAAACTTTCCATGATAATTCTTAACTATATTCTGAAGATTATTACAGAAGGATTTGTTAATATATTGCCAATTGCCTGATTTATTACACATTTTGTTCTTAAAAACAAGCATTTTTTATACCTGTATATAGCATTTTCTCATTTATAAAATGAAAAAAGCATGTATCCAAAATCTGTTCTGTAATTTCTTTAGTCTCTAATATGTTGTCAAAATGAAATAAAGATTTTAAGCCTGGCTTTATCCAATTTTTCTATTTTTGGTTTTTAAATATATGCAAATTAGCGCATATTTAATGAGGCCTTGCCTAATTTGCATATTTAAATGTAACTTTAAAAAGAACTTCCAATACAAAAAAGTAATCAACTGGTAAAGTTTCATGATGATATCTTGTAGTTAATTTTTTTTCCCTATTCACCTGCAGTGTCTCGCCTTAAGCCTTCCGTTTCCTTCTATGGGGGCTTCGACATTAATTGTTTATTGTTCATTGTTTTGTACTGTGGTGTTTTTGTTGGCTGTGAGTTCTCGTACCATTTTGGCTACTCGCCTATTTTTAACGTCTCTTTGTTGAGGCAGGGCTTATTTCTTGCTGGCTTGGTAGTTGATTATCTCGTAGAAGTTTGGGACCGTAAATCTCTGCTCTATTTTGCCTTTTTAGTGCTTTTTCTCCGTGTATGGAGTTTTGGGCGATTCTGTTCGGAACAGTAGTTCTGTTCGCCCTTCGGCACATGTCTTCCCATAGGGAGATCAGGCGTTTCACTTCTACTTAGTTATTAGCTCGTAGAAGTATAGAGTAGCAGTTCTTTGTTCCTTTTTCGCCTTTGATTGGTCTTTTTACTGAGAGACCTGGCGTTTTGCTTCTACTCATTTCCTTGTTACTGTGAGCCAGTAAGTAGCTTTGGTACGTTTATTTCCCTGTTTTTTCTCCTTCTCATGGACTACGTTCCCCTTTGTTGTGAGTCAGGGTTTTTGTGTTTATTGAGAGGCTGTCGTGCTATTTTTGCGTTGGTCTTTGTTGCAGCTGTCCTGTTCGCCCTTTCTGCCTGCGAGACGATTTTGTTGTGAACTGTTGTTCTGTTTCGTTCTCCGGGTGTGTTGTCTCCTTATGTGGAGCTTGGGCGATGTTGTGGACGTGTTTGTGTTTGACTGCGTGTTTCTTATAATAGCCTCGGAACGTTAGCTCTCTGTTCCATTTCGCCTCGTTACATACATTCTTTTACTGAGAGGCTAGGGCGGTTGTTTTTATATTAAGCGTGCGTTAGTCTATTTGGATAGGAAAGTTATGGGACGACGGTGCTCCGTCGGCTCACCTGTAAAATGTTTCTCCCTCCTGGGAGATCGGGTGTTTACCTCTTGTTTTCTACATTAGACTGCTAACTTATTAAACTAACCGTGGAACGTTAAATCTCTGTTCCTGTTCGCCTCGTTATATTTCCCCTTATTGAGAGGCAGGGCTTGTATTTGTGCTTGTGCTTGTGTTAGTCAAATAGCCGATAGTTTCGGTGCAGCTGTCCATTCGTCTTTTGTGCTTTTTCTCCGGGTATGGAGATTTGGGCGATTCTGTTCAGAACTGTAGTTCTGTTCGCCCCTCGGTGCATGTCGTCTCATGTGGAGACCGGACGATGTTGTGGACATGTTTGCGTGTGACTGCGAGCCTCAAACTATGCCTTGGAAAATTAATTATCTGTTCCTTTGCCTCGTTTCATCTCCTGTCTGAGAGGTTAGGGCGTGGTTCTGTTTTTAAGCTTGGTCATTTTGCTGGTAAGGTTATGGGACTGCGGTTCCCCGTCGGCTCGCCTGTAAAATGTTTCTTCCCCCTGGGAGATCGGGCGTTTACCCTCCTTTAGGTTCTGCAGATGACTGTCAGTGCTAGCTTATGGAATTAGCCACGTAACTTTTTATCTATTCTTTATCCTCTCATTAAATCATATTATTCTTTATTTGTTGACTGTTTATTTGTTTGTGCCTTTACGCTACTCGCCCGTTCTGATTTGTCTCGTTACCGAGACAGGGCGCGTATTTATTTCTGGCTGTTCAGATCCCTGTCCTAGCGCTCTAGTTACTTGGCGTTTGACAGTGAGCCGGTTAGTAGCGTCTGGTTTGGTGTTTGTTGTTCCTTGTCTTGTCTCCTTCCCTTATCTGCGGGTATCCCGCCTTAGTGGCCTAAGGGCTTTATGAATCCCCTTGCTGCGTTTGACTCCTCCCATCTCACACGTCACGCCCCATTACAATGCCATCAAAACTTTCCTAAATTATTTAATACAACTTGGCCCTGTGTTTCTTCATCTTACCATCTCAAGAGAATGTGGTCAATGAAACTGTATGTGCCACATCAAACTGCAAAATGAAAATAATTTATAGTGGAAATACTCTCATTCAGATGTGTTACGCTTAGAAATTAAACAGAAAAATTACTACACTATAGGGCATATTTGAACAATTGTCTGCATCCACTGCTTTGGGTCTATGAAAAGCACAGAATTAATAAAATGTATTATTATTATTATTATATATTTATTGATTTATTTATTTGGATTTCTATCAAAACCTGTGTGGTCCTACAGAGCATAGATATCCTTGTGTTCACAAAATTCTGTTTGCAAATATGATAATTTTTATCTGCATTTATTTATTCATCACCCCTTTCTCTATTGTACATGATGTTTCTTCATATAAATGTAAAGAATGCTGTAGCAGCAGTTAACATTTTAAAACCTGTACATTTTCTAAAGTAAACCTGCCAACAAAGTACAACCATATCCTTTCTGGCGTGTAATTATTCAACAGCTGTTAAAAACATTAATTGAAATCATATGTTGTTCCATGAGGCACAATCTCTTCACATGCAAAGATGAAGAAACACAGGGCCAAGTTGCATTAAATAATTTAGGAAAGTTTGGATAGCATTGCTTTGGAATAGAGCTAGTTTATTTAGTGTGAGCTACGATAGGCAATATTGTTAGTTGTAACTTGGCCACATTTTGATATCAAGACTTTTAAAGGCAGGCCTAGTTTTTGCAAGTTGGAATTAAGAACTTATGGACAGCGCTATGTAGGCTATGCGTGAGTAACTTGGCTTGTTTTACGTCGGGGACGTTTTTGATCTGATACCTGTTTACCACAGTTTTTTGAGAGAATGGCAAGAATGTGCAAAGCCGTTATCAAGGCAAAGGATGGCTACTTTGAAGAATCTAAAATATAAGACTTTTTTTTTTTGTTTAACACTTTTTTGGTTTTTGCATAATTTAATTTGTGTTATCTCATAGTTTTGATGTCTTTACTATTCCAAAATGTGGAAAACAGTAAAAATAACGGAAAAAAACCTTCTATGAGTAGGTGTGTCCAAACTTTTGACTGGTACTGTATATAAACTTTTACATGGGATGCCAGAAATATAGGCAATAACTATGGAATAATGAGGTTTATCCTTATTATTCTTAAGTTAGGTTAAAATTAAATCAGTCTCATTTGATTATTATGGATTATAATTACTACTACTTCAATTTACCATCAAAGCACTAATAACTAAGGGTTCATAAGGGTTGAAGGTATTACGTTCGAATGATTAGGTTTGACTCAGCTCTCGTGTTCATACGACATCAAAACAGACACCAAGTTTAACAAAATAGATTTATTAAAAAAGGAAAAACATGAATATTACATTCTACCAAATCAACATATTTGTGTTGTGTGCGTATTGTAGCATTTCTGTATGTGTATGCACATATGTGTGTGTATGTGTGTGTGTCAGTGTGTAGGCCTATGCCACGTGTGCGTTCAGGGAACAAAGGAATCACTTGGAGCAAGCTAACTGTGTCGTAGCACAATGGTGGTTATTGATCTCAAATCTGACTACTATAAATAAGTTCACGCACTTGATACCATATCACGCGAATGTTAGTACGTGATAAAGAAAAGAGGAGCAAACCATAAGGCCTGCTTTAGTTAGTTAACAGTACTACCACATTAGCAATGAAACGGTAGGCCAGCCGGCTAGCTTGCTAACCAGAGCAACAAGTTTATACTGCTATCGTCTGGTTATCGCCTGCGTCTTTGTCCGAGGCTGGAACGCACCTCGGTCGGAGTTCAGTTCTATGGTTAGATGCTGTAGGCAAGCTAACACGCTTTGCGTCTCTCTCCGCGGCCTTTGATGCTGCTGCCGCGGTGTTGCTGGTGCAATGGAGATCCACCTTTTTAGCTGTGTAGCTAGCAAAAGGGAAGAGAAAATTGGAGTGCTGCTTCTTGTGTAGTTGTGTGCAACATGATTGAGGAAGAAAAGAAGTGAATTGGGGGAGAGAGACTGGAATTCTTCAGTCTTCTCTGTTTTATGGTTTTATGACCCTTACTCGTATTTCCGAGCTACAGTATTTGCTACGGATGTCACGCTGGTGTCGTGTTTTAAATGTCTTTTGGGTTTCCTGTGGAATGAATGGAAATGTAGTCTGTTGTCCCTACACCTATGAGGGTCACACTGAGATTATTCCGTTTTTTTTGGTCGATTCCCCCACCTATCCCATAGTGCTAGGGCATTCATGGTTGCTACAGCATAGCCCTCATATTACGTGGGGGGATGATAAAGTGATCATTCTCTAGTGGGGTCCTCTTTGCGCTTCACATTGTCAATTAACGGCCCCTTTTATGTCGGGTCTCAGCTGTTGGCTCACCCGGGTGTTCACCGGACCAGGGAGTTCCTTGCTAGACGCTTTTGGTGGCCTAAAATGGAGAGGGATGTGCACAAATTTGTTGCCGCCTGCGCCGTTTGCGCCCGCAATAAGGGGTCCCAACTCCCACCCTGGGGTCTTTTACGCCCCTTGCCCATCCCCAGCCGACCTTGGAGCCATATCGCCATCTGGTGGTGCTTGATAGGTTCTCCAAGGCAGCACATTTTATCGTTCTGCCCAAGCTGCCATCAGCACCAGAGACTGCTCAGCTGGTGGTAGACAACGTTTTAGGGTATATGGGCTCCCTAAGGACGTTGTTTCGGATCGCGGTCCGCAGTTTATTGCTAGGTAATGGCGTTCTTTCTGCGCCCAGTTGGGGGCGTCCATTAGCCTGTTCTCTGGGTTTCACCCGGAGACTAACAAACGGAGCGTACGAACCAAACCTTGGAGAATACTCTCCGTTGTTAGCTGTCTCCAATCCTACATCGTGGAGTCACCTCGCCTGGGCAGAATACGCCCACAATACCCTGCGCAACGCTTCCACTGGCCTTTCCCCGTTCAAGGCGCAGTTGGGCTATCTACCTACATTGTTCCCAGAGCTGGAGAGAAATGCGGAGGTACCCTCCGCAGGTTCTTTTATCCGGAGGTGTCGAGCGGTTTGGAGGCGGGTTCGTGCATCGCTGTTGCATGCCACAGCCAAGCAGAAGGTGTCGGCCGATAGGATGCCTATCGAATAGGTCAGGGAGTCTGGCTTTCTACACGAGACCTGCCATTGCGGGTGGAGTCCCGCAAACTTGCGCCACGCTACATGGGTCCCTTTAAGATCACTCACAGGATCAACCCGGTCACGGTGCGTTTAAAACTGCCACGCTCCATGCGTATCCAGCCTGTAATGGGGCGTGACGTGAGAGGTGGGAGGAGCCAAACGCAGCCAGGGGAATCCTAAAGCCCTAAGGCCACTAAGGCGGGATACCCCGCAGATAAGGGAGGAGACAAGACAAACGAACAACGAACACAACTACAGACGCTACTAACTGGCTCACTGTCACACACCAAGCAGAGCGCAAGGACAGGATTCTGAACAGCCAGGAATAATAAGCGCCCTGTCTCGGTAACGACACATAAGAACGGGCGAGTAGCGTAAGAACCAACATAAAACACGGTCAGAAAACACTGCAAAATAATACGATAGAATCTGAGGAGGCGAAAGGAACAGATCCAACGTTCCAGGGCTAGTATCATAGGCTAGCAGTCAAATGAGAAAATAAAGGGGGTAAACACCCAATCTTCCAGGGGGAAGAAACATTTTACAGGCGAGCCGACGGAGCACCGTCGTCCCATAACTTTACTATCCATAATGACTAACGCAAGCCTACCTGAGAACACACGCCCTAGCCTCTCAGCAAAGAAATATGCAACGAGGCGAAATGGAACAGAGAGCTAACGTTCCGAGGCTATATTAAGAAACACGCAGTCAAACAACATGTCCACAACATCGCCCAAGCTCCATAGGAGAGAAACACCTGGAGAACGAAACAGAACAACAGTTCCCAACAAAATCGTCTCGCAGGTAGAAAGGGTGAACAGGACAGCTGCAACAAAAGACCTACGCAAACTTAATAGCAAGCACTGCCTCAGCAGGGAAACCAAACAAGGTAACAAACGTACCGAAGCTACTAACTGGCTCACGAGATGAGTAACTAAAAAGCCAGCAAGAAATAAGCCCTGCCTCAGCAATGAGGCGATAAAATAGGCGAGTAGCCCAAATGGTACGAATAACTAACACCAAATAAATAAAGCCCTAAAATCAGTACGATAAAAATGCCCTGTCTCTTAGTAAAAACCTACTATGAAGATACATACAAACCAACAAATACTCCTCTCGCCTTCACAGAAGAAAGCAGACAGTGAGAGGAGAAAGAGACATGGAAAGGCAAAAACTAGGCAAACGGACTAAAAAGGAGAAACCAGGAAGCGAGGACTGAAAAGAGCCAAGGGGGAAGAGTCCGAATAACTACATCCACATAGGCAGGTACGCCAGAAGGGACGAGTCCAAATAGCTACCTCCACATAGGCGAGTCCCGCATAACTCCAACGAACCACAACGGAGCAAAACGGTCTCCTTAAAAACCTAGACCAAAAATAATACTGACTTAACATACAAAGGGCTGAATAATACCACACACAATAAAGCACAACACACCACAACAAACAATTAATATAGAAGCCCCGATAGAAGGAAACGGAAGCCTTAAATAGCTCTCAGTGGCCACGCACAGGTGTAAACGCAATCAGAAGGTACGCAAACTCAGCAGGGCGGAGCAAGCATCTACCAAAAGGCAGCGCCCTCGCGTGGCCACTGAGGAAAACGACCGCATAGGTAAACAGGGTTAAAACCATGACACACCCAACCTTTCACGTCTCTCGGCTGAAGCCTGTGCTCGTCAGCACGCTTGCTCCTGCAGATGAGCCACCGCCTTCCCCCGGTTCGTGGAGGGAGGTCCAGTGTATACTGTTCGTCGCATTTTGGCGGAGAGGCGTGTGGGCAGGGGGTTTCGGTTTTTGGTCGATTGGGAGGGTTATGGCCTGGTGGAACGCTGTTGGGTACCATCGAGGAACATCTTGTACCCTGAGCTTATTAGGATGTTCCGTAGACAGGTTCCTGAGGGATCTTCAGGAGTCGTCCCTTAGAAGGGGGGTCCTGTCACGGTTTTTCCGGTCGCCGCCCCTTTCTCCGCTTAAGGACTCTTGCGGCTCCAGGACGGTTCCCTTCCGTGTTTTATCTGTGGTCCGGTTATCTATTTGCTCACCTGTTTCAGGTGACTGCCCCAGATATTTATGCCTCGCTTCCCTCTTCCGGTTCTTTGTTGTCAGTTCGCCTGTACACTAAGCCAGGTATCAGTATAGGAAGAAAGCGAACACTTTATTTTAAAGCAAGTGCTTTAACTCCTTCGCGACGGCCCTATTAAAAATGGTTCGAATTCGAACCATAGCGTCATTTGTCTCTCTGCTATTAGTTAACCGTGGATTCGCGGTTGTTTTCATTTGAAAATGTTTTGGATAGTCAGCCAATGATTGCACAGATATTCTTGGCTGTGTGCCGTGGTTCATTTACGCTGCACTGTTGACGCGCAATATGTTTCACTTTCACTCTCTTCTCCACTTTCCATTCCTCCATGTTCAGAATCAAAGTCACTGTCATTATCATCGTTGCGCATAGTGCATATTTCAGCAACTTCGTCTGCAGTAAACCGGCGTTTACCACGGAAAGGCTTGTAAAGACGTATTGCGCGTCAACAGTGCAGCGTAAATAAACCACGTCACACAGCCAAGAATATCTGTGCAATCATTGGCTGACTATCCAAAACATTTTCAAATGAAAACAACCGCGAATCCATGGTTAACCAATAGCAGAGAGACAAATGACGCTATGGTTCGAATTCGAACCATTTTTAATAGGGCCGTTCTAGTCACGAAGGAGTTAATTTCATGTGGGACTTGCTTTTAGTTGCGTTAGAGCTCAGTTAATAGGATTTTGTTTATCTCTTTTGCACTATTCCTTCCTCTGTCTTTCTCTGTGCTGCTCTTTCTCAGACAGTCACCTTATTTCTTTCTATTCCTTTCCTCTCTGTTTGTATACTCTCTTTGTTGTGAGAGCGAGAGGTTCTATATCTTTCTGTTTTCTTTTTCGCCTCCTTATTTCGGCCGTTTGTATTACGTGCCGGAGGTATCTGTTTCTGTTTCGCTCTCTCCCGTCCGCTGGCTCTTTTTTATGAGTCTGGGGAGATTTCAGCTGTCATACTCATGTCTTCAAGTCTCGCCCTCTTTTGGGGTAGTTCTTATTTGGCTTTACGCCAGGAGGTTTTTATTCCCACCGTTTCCTTTTTGTTTTTTGCTAATCCGTTCGCGGATTCCTCATCCCCTTTTAGTGGTCCTCACTTTCGTGGGCGGCTTGTTTGATCCCTTGTCCTGTCGCGTCTGGTTCTCCCTAAGTCAAACCCTCACAGATAGTGTAGAGAACTGAAGTTTGGTTTGAATTTCCTGTCTTTTGTGGCCTTTGACCAAGCCAAACTTCACACTTAAAAGTTTTTTGTTATTAATTCACATGGCTTTTTCTCTGGAAGGTGTCCATTTCTTTAAAAAATTTAATCATCATGACTATTGCTACACATCCCCTTGAAAGTTGAATAAACATAACTGAAGATTACACAATCACTATAAAATGTATAGCTACATACCACTATACAGTTCAATCAATGTGCCTCAAGAGCACCCTAATAGACCAGAATAAGACCAAATAACATTACAAATATCATAACATAGCCTATAACATAATAATAACATAACAAATTTTATAACACATTGGAAATAAAACAATCTGAATCATGACAAACAACAACAGATGTATTGTAGTTACATTTTTATTTTATTTTGTGCATTTTTCAAATTTGATAACTAATCTGTCCAAAATTCACTTAGCTTTAACCCCATTAGTTTGGCCCATGAGAGGCAATTTTCATATAGTTTCTACTCGTCTCATTAAAATGTCAATATCTCAAAAACTACTCACTGCACACCCATGGTTTAAAGCTCAAATTGAAGAAGAGACTGTACCATTCAGAAATTAGCAATTTGAAGTAGTATACAATTCTTCCCAGCATATAATTTTCCCCACCCGCTGCCGCGTCTGTCACTTGAACAGGACAAATAACCAATCACTGCTCAACTACAAGCGGTAAGTTGAGCAACGTCCAATCAGATAACACTTTCGTTGTGCACGTTTATGAAAAGACAAGGCCTGTTTCCCAATATTCTTCACTCCTCACCTCCACTCCTCTCCTCCAAGGAATAATGCAAAATAGCCTGTATGCTTCAAGTACAAGTATTTGCATGTACAGTATACAATGTACCCGACGTTGCGGTTGGCATTGAGACATTAATTCATATTCAACAATTTACATGTAATGAATATGTAATCAGCAACATTAGATTCGGACACAAATATTGGTTTCTCGGACATGGAGGGGAGGAGCTGGTAGTGGAGGAAAGGAGTGTATTTAAAGGAGTAAAACCTATCCTGTCCGAATAGGGCTGACACATACAATTCTTATACTACGGAGCCCCAGACATGACATGGGGGGAAAAAAATTAAATTGTGGCCACAATATAGATATAACGTGCGCACGAAATACTAAAAATTTAATTGTGGCCACAATATAGATATAACGTGCGCACGAAATACTAATTCATTCCCACGAAATACGAATTAATTCCCACGAAATACTATTTTGTTCCCACGAAATACTAATTCATTCCCACGAAATACTAGCCTATTTTGTTCCCACGAAATACTAATTAATTCCCACGAAATACTATTTCGTTCCCACGAAATACTAATTTGTGGCCACGAAATAGGTATAACGTGCGCACGAAATACTAATTAATAATATTATAATTCCTGGACAGCTGGGTAAGCAAATCGAGCCAAACTGCAGTAGCCTACGTGATGTCCTTAAGGTGAGTGTCTTTTCTTATTCTGTTCTTGTCAATATCTTGTCGATATGTCCCGCATTTAAGCAGTTATTTAATTAGGCCTATGTTTAATACTTTATTACAACGGGTAGCTGACGTCTCACCCGATTTACAAACTTTGTATCCTCATCCTGTTACTACACGGTGTAGGCTATTGTTGTGCCAATGTGTGGTGTCTGTAGGAGCTGCAGCCCTGCACACACACAGAGCTGAGGGGTGTAACTACTAAGCGAGGTATGTTGAGCATAAAGCCAGATTTCTCCGTGTCACGAAGGTGTCTCTCTTTTAACCTGGCTAGATCACCTTGCTAACTTATTCTGCAGACCTAACCTGATCCGGACCAAATTCTGTTCAGTTTCAGCTTGAAATCAGCTAAAAAAAAGTGCCTTTCACTGATCATCTTATTTGAAAGTAGCATCATGTGTGTCAGATGCTCAGCTGAGGGCAGACATAGGCTATATGAGCTGCAACATTTAATGATGCCACCGAACGACGCCGTGCATTTACATTAGCGCTCACTGTATGTATCACGTTGCCAAGGGAACCTATTAGCCTATCAGTGATCAGAACCTGGTTTGTATTGATTTACAGGCTGTTGCTCTGACTGAACTACTGAATGTGTCTGTAGTGTTCTCTGGACAAAAGATCAATAAACCATTCAAGTTTGTACAACATTTTGATGTCCTCTCTGTTACATTCTATACATCTTTACACTTGAACATTTCTAATGACACCACCCATAGATATATTACACCTCACTTTCTAGTGTTGTAAATGTGTTGTGATTTGTTATGGAAGACACAATTCTTTATCAAACATTGGATTGTTTTAATCTCTTCCACCATTATTAAAACAGAGGCTCAGGAAACATAAGGAGCATTGATGATACAACCATCATAATGATACACTATACAGTAGCCTACTTGGTCTTCTTGTCTAATTGATCATAACATCAGATTTATGATGTCATTGCCAGTCTGTGTGGTTGCTGTCCAGGGTGCTACTGTCCTTGTTTGAGAGGGATACATTTTTTGTGTTACCATTTAGGTGATGCCAATAAGAGGTCAGTTTATTTTTGTTTGAACTTTACCCTAAAGCAAAATACCAAAAACATATAACAACCAAACTTTGTTATGAACAACTTTTTTTTTACTGAATTGTTAAATGTTATGAAGCCTTTACAGTTTATCAAGTTTAATATTAATTGAAGGATAATAACTCAAGTCCAAAAAGATTAATTTTGTCTTGAGAGCTGAGCGGCCCCCTGGAAGCTGTTTTTACAGGATTGCAGCAGCTACAGATAATGCATACAGATTGCTAAAACTGAAAACAGTAAGTTATACAGTCTTTTCTGATTATTTTGGTTAAACAAAGACACAAGATAATCACATGAATATGAAAAGTAATATGTAGCCTACATTATGCTGTAAAAACATGAACATGTACTAAAGTACCAAATGTACTACATGATTTGTATGCTTTTGTCCACTTAAATTGCCTCAAATAACTGTGGACGAACCGTGTCCCTCAGATGAAAATATAAATCAAATGCCTGGGACATGGTAGATGGGAACTCCAAGCTTGATTCCTCCATTATTATTGTGCACAAATGAAACACATCCACGTCACATGGGACCGAACTTAAAAATGTGCAGCTGTCTTTACATGTGGTCAAATCTTCAGTCAGTGGAACAAGACAGTCTTCTGCACCCCAAAGGTGAGGGGCCAGGTACATGACATCAGGTATCCCACTGGGCACGTTGGTGTTCTTGGAGGGCCTTATACGATGAGCATTCCAAACACCCTGGATGTCATTTAATACCTCCTGTTGAAGAAACAATAACGATTAAGACATAGCTGGCATACAGTGCATTTTTAAACAGTGATTATTATAAGTGAAATATAGTCCTATTTATTCTCTGCCTTTGCAGTGGTTAAGAAAAACAAAAGTTTGTGTTAAGCAAATAAAAGTAGCTTAAATTGCATTGTGGTGTGTCTTATTTTCACAACAGTCTAAAGAATGAATAAATCACACACATATTAAATAAACATAAACTCACAGTGACTTAAATCTCCAAGATTACATGAAGGTAATGTAGAGTTGATGGTACAGTTTCTGGGTTTCTTGCTGTGATCATAATATAGGCTATTTACCTGAATGATTGGCATGAAACAGAACTGTGACAGAGCTTTGTCAACGAAATCCCCAGAGAAGAATCCCTCATCCTTCAGTTCTCCTAGAAGCGTGATCCAGGGATCGATTCCTTCTTTTCTCATCACTCCCCACCAGCTCTCAATTCTCTGGTTCGCAGTACTTGCCCCTGTGACGTAGCTTCTCTCCGCTGCTCTATCATCCACGTCATTTCTCCGTAAATACCGCTGAATGTCTCTGACCACCACGTTCTCAGTGCCCATGTCAGTCCGTACGAGCCTGGGACAGCCCCCACAGCGCTCCACTGCCTCCACAAAGTACCCCCCAATAACTTTCGGGTCGCTGTTAGTGAGGGCGGCCTGCAGCCAAATGATATTGCGTGAGAACCCGTCGATGCAGCCATTAATGCATATCCCATATGGCTTCAGTTTGTCGTATGAGTCTATGTGCCACACAAAGTTAGGTCCCTGAGCAAAATATTGCCTCCTTCTGAGACGTCTGGTCTGGCGAACTTGGGAACCGATGGGGTCCAGTAGAGAGAGGAGGATCCTGGCGTCTTCTTTTCTGATACAAATACCGTGTTGTTTACACTTTGTATACATCCACCGATAACCGTGATCCTTTCCAGAGCCTTGCAGTTGGTCAACAATGAAATCTATCCCGGCGTCCAAGTCGTACCTCCGCCGGTGAAGCGACCTGGCTCTCAATAGTCTATTTAAATGCCTCTCGGTAATAATGATTCCTTGCAATGCCAGGCTTTTCAGAATGTCTTTGTAGCTCATCCCCAGCCTAAAATAAAATTAAATCATACTATCCCTGTCCATCGTGTACAGTTTTAGCCCCTCTTCCTCTGCCCAACTGTTGCTACAGAAGGTGCGCTCGATTTGCTTACCCAGCTGTCCAGGAATGATAATATTAATTAATATTTCGTGCGCACGTTATAGGCTACCTATTTCGTGGCCACAAATTAGTATTTCGTGGGAACGAAATAGTATTTCGTGGGAATGAATTAGTATTTCGTGGGAACGAAATAGTATTTCGTGGGAATGAATTAGTATTTTGTGCGCACGTTATATCTATATTGTGGCCACAATTTAATTTTTTTTCCCCCATGTCATGTCTGGGGCTCCGTATTATACACTGCCTGGCCAAAAAAAAAGTCGCACACCCTAATATTTCATTGGATCGCCTTTAGCTTTGATTACAGCGTGCATTCATCGTGGCATTGTTTTGACAACCTTATGCAACGTCACAACATTTATTTCGGTCCAGAGTTGCATTAATTTTTGGCCGAGATCTTGTATTTATGATGGGAGAGTTGAACCACTCTGTAAAGTCTTTTCCAGCACATCCCAAAGACTTTCAATGGGGTTAAGGTCAGGACTCTGGTGGCCAATTCATGTGTGAAAATGATTCCTCATGCTCCCTGAACCACTCTTTCACAATTTGAGCCCGATGAATCTTGGCATTGTCATCCTGGAATATGCCCATTGATGGGATAACCTGGTCATTCCGTACATTCAGGTACTCAGCAGATTTCATTTTATTGCTGCATAACGTTGCTGAGCCTAGACCTGACCAATTGAAGCAACCCCGATCATAACACTGCCTCCAGAGGCTTGTACAGTCGGCACTATGCATGACAGGTGCAACGGTGACGTTTTTTTTGGCCAGGCAGTGTACAATCTGTCTATGACTACGTTTACATGCACACCATATTCCGAATAAGGTCAATATTCTCTTTAAAAGGGAACTCTGGGTTATTTATTAAACTTATATATGGATTCTATATGTTTAATTTGAGTCTAGAACTGCGCCTCCTGGTTCTTTTGTTTCCAGCTGTTTTCCAGATCACGTCACTGGTGCAAATCAAGCAACGATTTTTAGATATGACAAGATAGGCAACTGTTGCTTTTCCCCATTGGAGGAAGTGATCAGACATACGCAGTAGTGTTTTCAGTTAGCTAACGACTAAATTTACATAACGTAGGTTTAGAGTGGCGCGCATCTGACCAGTGCTAGCCGGATTTAAAGTAGGTTTTCGTTGGATAGCCATAATTTGTAATGGGGCGTGACGTGTGAGATGGGAGGAGCCAAACGCAGCAAGGGGATTCATAAAGCCCTTAGGCCACTAAGGCGGGATACCCACAGATAAGGGAAGGAGACAAGACAAGGAACAACAAACACCACTACAGACGCTACTAACCGGCTCACTGTCAAACGCCAAGTAGAGCGCAAGGACAGGATTCTTAACAGCCAGAAATAATACGCGCCCTGTCTCGGTAACGAGACACATAATAACGGGCGAGTAGTGTAAATACAAACATAAAACACAAACAAATATAGCAGAATGAAATGAGTCTAAGAGGAGGCGAAAGAACAGATATGACGTTCTGTGGCTACTTCCATAAGCTAACACTAACAGTCACCTGCAGAACCTAAAGGGGGTAAACGCCCGATCTCCCAGGGGGGAGAAACATTTTACAGGCGAGCCGACGGAGAACCGCAGTCCCATAGCCTTACCAGCAAAATGACTAAGCTTAAAATAGAGCCACGCCCTAACCTCTCAGACAGGAGAAATGTAATGAGGCGAAGGAACAGATAATTAATGTTCCAAGGCTTAGAGGCTCGCAGTCACACGCAAACATGTCCACAACATCGCCCGGTCTCCCTAAGAGACGAATTGCACCGAAGGGCGAACAGAACTAAAGTTCTGAACAGAATCGCCCAAATCTCCATACACGGAAAAAGAGCACAAAAGACGATGGGACAGCTGCACCGAAACTATCGGCTAACTGACTTACACAAGCACAAACACAAATACAAGCCCTGCCTCTCAGTAAGGGGAAAAGTAACGAGGCGAACAGGAACAGAGATTTAACGTTCCATGGCTAAGATAGAGGCTCGCAGTCAAACACAAACATGTCCAAAACATCGCCCGGTCTCCCTAAGAGACGAATTGCACCAAAGGGCAAACAGAACTACAGTTCCGAACAGAATAGCCCAAATCTCCATACACGGAGAAAGAGCACAAAAGACGATGGGACAGCTGCACCGAAACTATCGGCTAACTGACTTTCACAAGCACAAACACAAATACAAGCCCTGCCTCTCAGTAAGGGGAAATGTAACGAAAAACCCCGACTCACAACAAAGGGGGACGTAGTCCATGAGAAGGAGACAAAACTAGAAATAAACGCACCAAAGCTAGACTACTCACTGGCTCACAGTAATCCGGAAATGAGTGGAAGCAAAACGCCAGGTCTCTCAGTAAGAAAACAAACCATTAACAGGCGAAGGGGAACAAAGAACAGCTACTCTACACTTCTACGAGCTAAGAACTAAGTAGAAGCGAAATGCCCGATCTCCCTATGGGAAGACATGCGCCGAAGGGCGAACAGAACTACTGTTCTGAACAGAATCGCCCAAAACTCCATACACGGAGAAAAAGCACAAAAAAGGCAAAATAGAGCAGAGATGTACGGTCCCAAACTCCTACGAGATAACCAACCACCAAGCCAGCAAGAAATAAGCCCTGCCTCAACTAAGAGACGTTAACAATAGGCGAGTAGCCAAAATGGTACGAGAACTCACAGCCAACAAAAACACCACAGTACAAAACAATAAACAATTAATGTCGAAGCCCCGAACAAAGGAAACGGAAGGCTTAAGTATCTCTCAGGTGACTACATACAGGTGTAAACGCTTAACAGAAGCTCCGCCAACTCAGCAGGGCGGAGCAAGCATCTACCAAAAGGGCAGCGCCCTCGCGTGGCCACCGAGGAAAACGACCGCATAGGAAACAGGGTTCAAAACCATGACATAATTATAACAGGTTGTATGTAGTAGTACTGGGTCTTGACAACCTAGGCATATATAATCTAAAAAGAAAAGAGCGATTTTTGATTTTGTCTGTCTGATAATGTTCCATTTAGCTAACTGTTTTGTAAAAACTCAATTGACCTCCAGTCATTCAATGAGCACTTGTTGTCTGTCTAATAGCAAAATTATCTCCAAATTTCCCCACTTGTAATTACGACTTGGAGGTTAGTTCATGTGCAACTTCCATGTCGGAAACTCATATTTCTGATAATTCCGACAGCACTTGAAGGCAGCATAATTCCAGCTGCAAGTCTATACTGTAGCCTATAATGCCATCCTCATTATCTTCAGGTTCTTCTGATTTCGGATGTCGGCTACTCAAACTCACCACGCCCCTCAAAGCCTCAGTTCCCTCATACTATTGAAATCGTAGCATTCTCTCTGATTCAGGAGGAATAATTTCTAAAATAAGTAGTGTACGGCTGTGACTGAAAATGCCTGGGTGTATTTGTCTCAGTGCATATGAGTGCAAAAGGACATGCGTTCCACAGACTTCCGATTAAACATTCGAACATGTGCAAGAAATGGCTAATAGCAATTAGAAATGAAAGATATAACATACATACATCTGCACCCGAATTGAAAAATCTCTGGGTTTGCAGTAAACATTTATACCCCACCTACAAAGACAACACTGCTAGGCTAAAAACTAAATGGCCTATTCAACATTCGACATACTGTACTTAAAAGTACAGTAGCCATATTAGTGTGTCAATAAAAATTCCAGATGTCCATTCCAAAGCATAGCTATGGAAAAAAAGAATGTTTCTGTTGTAGGTTACCAGAGCTACATTTCTTTAACTAATTTCGCATATTAGAACTGTAATCTATTCAATATAGTCCAAATGAATATTGCCTCAGCTTGATCATAGTAATTACTTACTCTAAAGAAAGCGCTCCGTTTGGCCCAGCCCCTCTTTGCCATCTCCTCCAGTTGCAGCTGGGTGTCCAGAAGATTGTTTCTACCGTCCATGACCCCAAAATCTGTGTGTGATGTGATGCAGACCTTGTCCTCAGCACCAGCCATAGCCTCCAAAGTTGTCGCCAAATAATGGTTCTCTTGGCAGCACTGACATTCAATTTCTTTTGGCATCAATTGCTACAAGTGCACCACCACATATTGGTGGTTCTCTCAATGGCTTGGGGAAGTTCGGGTTCTACCTCCATGCCTGTGGCTAGGGGCGCCGCCAGGTATTTTGGGCCCCATGAAAACATATATCACATTGGGCCCCACCACCCCACCACCACAGGCCACGCCAACCCTGCGCAATTGCTGTAACCACACACCTCCAGAACCCAATCGACTATCCTATAGCTACCCTATAGTTTCCATTCGTTTCCATTAAAAACCCCAGACCAGTTATGCTTATGGTTAGGCTAGTATCATAAAAAATTGATGTAAACACACATCTGGAACCTAGGCTCTGCAGTAACTTAGTAACTTTGATGGGGAAGAATTTATAATACCAAGGAGGAAAACCATGAGAGAAAGACCTGATCTGAAACCCAATGCCATCCCACCCACACCTTATATCAGCATCCAAAAAGCGCAAGTTATGGATGAGGCGAGTAACGTTAATTGACAATCCGAGTCGGCTAACGTTACTTACTGTTTTTTCAAGTCGCAGCAAATAACAACGGACAACTGTAGCTAGCAAAAACTCTCTAGCTCAATGAATTATTAAACACATTTCAAAATCAGCTTCTAACAAAAAATGTCAATTCATATACAAAACGAGTCCTGATAACTTATTTTATTTTGCATATTTGCGGTTGTTGGTCAAATAAACCTCTCACTGCAGAGTAATTAAAAGAACGAATCTCAGTTCGAGAAAGAGGGGCGTACCTTGCAACCGGGAGTTGTAAACTAGGTGTCGTGAAGTACAATCGCACAAAGTATGCATTCATGCCAGCAAATAAACATATTATGAAGTGTTTATTTAAGTTTGGTTTATTACTAGTGTCTTTGTTAAGTAGCTGTCAGGGGGTGTCTGTAAGCCCCCATTAAATGTTATTTGCCTAACAAAGCTAACGGCTAACAGAGATTGAGCTCCGCGTACTCGAGGCAGGAGGTCTTGAGCCCCATATGTTCCCCAATTTATGATAAGTAGCTCAGCGGACTAAAAAATGCAAACTATCCCTTTAAGATATTATTAAGTAATGAATGTTAGGGGAGCAAAAGTAGACCTATTTCACTATGGACTAAGGCTAGCTAACAGGTTAATTTCCACCACTCACAGACTACTACACCCACCTTCCTTTGTGAAAAATTGGGTGACATACTGTCACCCTTTCTTTTCTCTCTCCTGTCTTTCTTTTCTTTGTTTTCGCTTTTGGAAGCCAGGTTTTGTTTACAAAGCTGAGACATGATGCTCCACTGGCACTCCTCACTCGCAATTTTTCACTGCTAGACTAGCAAGTACCATTCGTGTAATGTGTAACCATGTAAATAGAGGGAGGGGGGGGGGGGGGGGGGGGGGGGGGGGTTGGGCAATACAGAGGCTCTCTGGATGTTTACTTTTTGCCAAAAACAAGAAAGAAAAAAAAAAGAAACCGTTAGTTTTATTAGTACATTGTAAATACAATATTCTATTAATGATGATAGGTTAATAATTTAATATTGAAAAAAATGTACCTAATCTTCTAATAATTTCTTAGGACCCCCTGTCAGTCAGAGGTCCTTAGAATCGTCCTAACCTTTCCCCCCCATACGGCGCCCTGCCTGTGGCAAAGGCGGAATCGCCCTCTGCTCATGCAGCTTGCTCGGCTCTCCGTTGGGCTATTTGCTTGTCGGTGTACAGTGGTTCAAAAGAGTTTCACTGTACCTGCTCCTGGCAAAAAGCTATCATCACAGTCAGAGTCTCACACATCCTCAAAAATGTGACATGTTAAATATTTGACGACACAAACAAAGCAAGGGTATAGTAAGTAAGTAGTATATAAGTAAGGAATATACGATTTCAATATAATTATTCAATATTATGATTTTGACTATCCAACGAAAACCAACTCAGATGCGGCATAGGTGTCAGCCTCCGGAGAGAGCTGCCCTTATGTTCACGCCCGCAAAACTGTATAAATTCCACCAAAAACCGTAATAGAACATTATCTATCTTAATGTTCTCTAACATTATCAATAATAATGTTTTCTAAAAGCGTATTTAGAAAGATACACCACAAAACGCGGAATTATCCGCACCAGGGGAAAAGGTGAACAAAAGAACGGGAGCAAAACGTCCCTGGCAACAAGCCAAAAAACAAAACAACCTCAAACTGTCATGGTTTATGACCTTTTTCCCTTGCGGTCGTGTTCCTCAGTCGCCACAATGTGGGCGCTGCTCTGTTAGTGGAGTTTTGGCTCCGTCTCGTCTTTTCGCGGAGAAGTCCCGTCGGCGTTAACAGGTGTGCTTGTTTGCCGGTGAGCTATATAAGCCCATGTTCCCTTCGTTCTGGGCTTCGATATTGATTGTTTGTTGATTTGTATTGTGGTGTATTGTCTGGCATTATTTGTGCTGTTTTGTGTGCGGTATTATTTTGCCCTTTTAATGTTTTAGCCAGTATGATTAGGTCTAGGTTTTTAAGGAGACCGTTTTGCTCCGTTGTGCTTTATTGGAGTTTTGCGGGACTTGCCTTTGTGCTTTGAGCTTAAGGTTGAATTCCTTTTTTGTGTGCTCGTCTCTGTCACCGCTTTCTGGTCTTTCTTTTTTGTCTGTTGCCTAGATCTTTTGCCCTTTTCTGTCTCTTTCTCCTCTCTCTGTCTGCTGTTTTCCGTGAAAGCGAGAGGAGTCTTTGTTGATTGTGTGTATTTGTATGGTAGTTGCTTACTAAGAGACAGGGCGTTTTATCATACTGACTTTAGGGCTTTATTTATTCTTAGAGGCAGGGTGTGTTGGTGTGTTGGACTACGCCACCAGGTACCCGGAGGCTATCCCCCTGAGAACCATGGCCACCAAGGGGATTGCAAGGGAGCTGATGTTACTCTTCTCCCAGGTCGGGCTGCCGGAGGAGATTTCTAACCGACCAGGGCACCCCATTCATGTCACGGATCATGAGGGACCTGTGCCAACTCATGAAGGTAACCCAGTTACGCACCTCAGTTTATCACCCTCAGACGGATGGGCTGGTCGAGAGGTTCAACCAAACCCTCAAGAAGATGCCCAAGAAAACGATGGAGGCCGATGGGAGAAACTGGGACCAGCTGCTGCCGTTCGTACTCTTTGCCATTCGAGAGGTACCCCAGGCGTCAACCGGGTTTTCCCCGTTTGAGCTGCTGTATGGGAGGCGACCCCGAGGACTGTTGGGACCTGGCCAAAGAGGCCTGGGAACAGCAGCCATCACCCCATCGAACCCTGGTGGAACACGTGGAAGAGGTACAAGAACGGATGGCAACGATCTGGCCGATGTAAGAGAACACATGGCGGAGGCCCAAACGGCACAGGCGCGGGTTTACAACCACGGGGCCCAACCCAGGGAGTTCGCCCCAGGAGAGAAAGTGCTAGTCTTAGTACCTACCTCGGAGTGTAAATTTTTAGCCAAATGGAACGGGCCCTACGAGGTCATGGAAAAAAGTGGGTACAGTCAACTACCGGGTACGACAGCCCGGACGACGACCCCCCACTAAGGTATACCATGTGAACCTATTAAAGAAATGGGTAAACCCGTGAGGTGCTGTTATATATCAATTCCCCTCAGATCGCTGTGAAGACGGAGCCAGTTGAAGTTCAGATGGGAGAGCAACTGACCCCGAGCCAGCGACAGGACCTCCAGGACCTCGTCAACCAGAACGGGACGTATTTTCTACCGAGGTGGGGCACACTGACCTGATCCAGCACCAGATCATCACGGAGCCAGGAAGACGGGTAAAACTGAGACCATACAGAATCCCAGAGGCCAGAAGAGAAGCCATCGCAGCCGAGGTAAAAGCCATGCTAAGTGCCGGAATTATTGAGGAATCATATAGTGAATGGGTGTAGTCCAATTGTGTTGGTGCCAAAACCGGATGGGTCGATTTGGTTTTGTAACGATTTTAGACAATTAAACGCTATTTCTAAATTTGATGCCTACCCTATGCCTAGGATAGATGAACTCATCGAACGCCTGGGAAGAGCCCGTTTCATCACCACGCTGGACCTGACAAAGGGTTACTGGCAGGTGCCTCTGGCGCCCGAGGCTAGGGAGAAGACAGCGTTCGTCACGCCGGACGGTCTTTTCCAGTATAAAATGCTACCATTCGGGCTCCACGGGGCTCCGCCCACCTTTCAGCGGCTAATGGACCGGGTCCTACGACCCCACCGTGTATACGCCGCGGCCTACCTAGACGACATCGTAATACACGGGGAGGAATGGGGGACACACCTACGACAGATCGACGCTGTGCTTCACGCCCTGCGGGGGGCGGGGACTAACAGCCAATCTGAAGAAGTGTCACCTCGGCCTTCGAGATGCAGATTACCTGGGGTATACGATCGGGCGCGGCTGCGTCAAACCCCAGGTAGGAAAAGTCGAGGCAATCCGGGAATGGCCCCGCCCCCGCACCAAGAAGCAGGTACGAGTGTTCATTGGGCTCGCCAGCTATTACAGACGTTTTGTCCCCCATTTCTCCTCCCTAGCAACCCCTCTCACGGACCTGACCCGAAGCCGGCTGGCAGACCGGATCCTGTGGACGACCGAGGCAGAGACAGCCTTCGGAGCCATCAAAGACGCCCTGTGTTCAGAGCCAGTGTTGGTGACCCCCGACTTCTCCCAACCCCTAGTGGTACAGACAGATGCATCAGAAACTGGGGTGGGTGCCGTCCTATCCCAGCTACACGAAGGTGAAGAACATCCGATCACCTACATAAGCCGCAAATTGAGTGGGCCCTAGAGGGACTGAAATATTACTTATTGGGACGGCACTTCACCCTGGTAACGGACCATGCGCCACTAGTTTGGATGTCCCGGAACAAGGATAATAATGCAAGGGTCACCCGCTGGTTCCTCTCATTGCAACCCTACGCCTTTGACGTCGTCCACAGGTCCGGAGCTGCCCATGGGAACGCAGACGCACTGTCGCGGAGAGACGCCCTGGGTTCCTGGGCTGCCCCGCCCTCCCGGTCGGAGCTGAGAGGGGGGGTGTGTGGCAACCGGCGGGGACGAAACCACGGAGAGGTGATAGATGGAAGGTATGTTAGGCTGAAGTGGAAGGATGGCATGCCCATATTAGGAGTTCCGATGACGTCACCACCTCAACCAGGAAATACACGGCACCTGGAGAAGACGCCGGGCTGGTCAGCTGTAGCGAATCGCCGGGCTAATCGGTGCCCTAGAAAAAGGACTGGCAAACAACCGGAAGACGGAGTAGCTTAGGCGAAACCAAGGTGGAGTAGAGAGAGAGAGAGTGTGAGAGAGTGAGTTTGGTGTATTGGAGGTATTGGAGAGAGAGAGATTTAAAAGTGCTGTGTTTGATCTGTTTTGTCAGGAGAAGTCTGCTGTGTGCCCGAGTCCTGGAACTTATGAGAACCTGCCCCGTTACCGACCCCCGCCTGTCCGACAACCCTCCGCCGACATCAGCCCTGGACCGTGTGAAAACCCGTCTTTGTGTACCGACCCCCGGCCTCGTACCCCGACTATTCTCCCGGATCACGGACTGGCTGACGCTCCCGCTAACCCCTACCTCTCTTTCCCCGCAAACAGCAATAAACTTGCGATTTAAATTGAATTGCCGCAGTGTGGACATTGCGATTATTGTTTTCAGTTACGTGACAACTCCAACCGCCTCGGAGTTTGTCACAATATTGATTAGATGAGTTGATCTGTCAAGTGTCTTGGTAATTTGTGATAAAGCGAGACATTGATGGGCGAAATTTGGGGTTTAACTTGTAAGTTGCAACTAAAACCAAACGGCACAGAACAGCAAAGACCCACAGAAAGCGGTGTGGAGCGGATTTCTCCTGCGATTACATTGTCTCCATTCATTTTCAATGAGAGGCAATTCCTCCTGTCTGCAAGGCAGGTTGGGATCAAGGGGCCAAAACAGGGGCTGCATTCGAATCCAATTTAACACGCTCCCTTCCCTTGCTGTCTTCCCTCATGGGAGCTATCTTGTGACGCAATTTGCTACGTGCAGCAAGCAAACTTAAAAGGTGCTCTGCAAGGGAGGATTGACGAGAAACAAACAAAAACGGAACTGAACCGAACCGCCCTCGCAAAATTTCGGAAGTGCAACACCATAGAGTTGAAATGTGACCGCAACATAGTTCTGTGGTGACCGCCCACTTTTTCCAAGTAGGTCTTTGGACCTATGCTTGGCACAGGGAGACACGCTGTATTTTTGAGTGGAAGTCGATGGAGAAAATCCCGTAGTAGCCTACTGTGAACAAGCTGTTGTTTTGTGGATACAGTTCGTATAATAAATTGACTGCCTTTTCACTCATCTTCAACATGTTTGTCAGGTGACTCAACATGGCGGCGCCCTATTGCTGAGAAACAGCTACAGCTGAGAAACACAGCTACAACTTAAACAAAGCTAAACAACGCTAAAGTTAAAGTTATAAGGAATACAAACCATTTCGGATCAGATCACATCCATAATCCATCTGCTACTACCAACCTGAACAGAACAACCTTACAGTGGACCTCAAAACTTTCATCGACCAATACTACCACCTACAAAACAACATGGACCCGGATTCAGGAAACACATCTAAACGGAAAAAGAAAGGAAAGGAAGTTAAAGACATTCGCAATAGCCTGGAATTTGCCCATAATAACATCGCAACACTCCAAAAACCGAACCAGGAACTACAAACCTCTGTAAAAATACTCACCGAACAAATGCATACTGTCACAAAAGAAAACAAACTGGTAAAAGAAACTATCCTTGACCTACAAACCCGTTCCATACGCGATAACCTTATCTTCTCAGGCATCCCCGAAAAAACACCCGACAACCCAGAATCACTAATCAAAGACTTTGACAACTCACCTGAAATTACCGTCCGACACTGTCAAAAACATCACTTTCCACAGAGTTCACCGCCTTGGCAAACGTTCAGACAAAGGACCTCGACCCATCATTGCAAAATTCGAGCAGTCTCAGCAAAAAGAACAGGTCAAAAGCAAAGGAAAGGAACTTTCGGACTGAACGAGCAATTCCCACGAGAAATAATCAAACGACGGAAAATACTCTACCCTATCTTAAAAGAAAACCGGAAAAACAACAAACGCGCATCACTTGTAGTTGATAGACTGTATATCGATGGACAGTTATTCAGAAACACAAAAATCACGCCATGGCTCTTCTAAAAATAACCTCTCATAAAAAACCTCTCAAAAACCTACTATCTGACATTGTTCCTTTGTATAAGGAAACTCTATATTGCCTGTTAAATAACTCAATGTTCCTCTCTATCTTTGTGCATCTCTTGTTTTTTGTTGTTGTTGTTGTTCATGTTCTGTGTTGTACCATTCATTTTTATGTCCAGTCACATGTGTGTATTCTGTAGTTTGTTATGTGTATAGTCAGTCTCAACCAGTTATTTCTTACAGCTCCAAGCACGCGCTCTCCCTTTCTCTTGCTCTCTCGCTCTCTCTCTCTCCACCCAATCTTTTATCTCTACTACTGAGCCATCTATTTACTTTTCCTCTTCCCTCTTTACCCCATCTTTATATATGTTTTTTTTCTTTCCTCCCTCTTCCCTTTTAATTGATTTCATATTTTATTTTTATTCAGAACAAGACATACTCAATACACAACCACGCAAACGCTCAACCATGCAAACACTTTTGAAGTGATGGATTGAGTTCAACAGCCGGATGTTGGAGGGGAGAGCCATATAAGTGATTGCCTAGCTAACTTTACTAACGTTAGCCAACTGCACAAACTAGCTAATAAGAGGACAGGTTCGGGCGGGTGTTATGAATAATAAGTAAGGGCCGGGTATTATGAAACTTATTTGGTTGTTCAGTCCTATATGTTTATGGAACGAGCAAAACCTAACCGGTTAACCTAACCTATGTCTGGAATACATTCAAATGACAATACTTATAACCTTTCTGCCTCTGCATATTATGGTGCAGGGCAGTTTATGAAATGTCTTTACCATTGTTGTTGTGCGCAATTGAATGATGGGAGTATCTGTCATATTATTTCAAGTGTCTTGGGAGGTGAACACTAAGTGACACCTGTACTATGGTAATTTTCAATGGCGTTGAAGACTGCATGAGCTGAAACATGTCTGCCTTGGCATAAATATGACGCGCTTCGTTTTAAAAAATGAGGCACAGCTGCGCTGATGTTTTCCTTCAGTAACAACAAAAATAACATGTGACATGGCCGCACAAGTGTGGGACATCTTACAATGCTTCCACAGTACAGTTGGAAAATCGTATGGAGGATTTTTTTGCATACTGCATGTCGCGTACTAAACAGTGCACATAAAACAGCACACATCTGCCAGTACACTGCACAGGAGACAGGACGCAGTAGATAGGGCTCTGATTCGGACACAGCCACAGAGCTGCTGGTCCTCCTCTTCCTCACCACATTGCTCCACTCAAATCTATCTTACACTCCTGCTGCCCTTTTTAAGGCGGGGAAAAGGAAACCATTTTCCTTAAATAAAAATGGCAAAAATAAATCATTGTCCATGTCTGGCATGTGTAGAGGGAAACGCTTTATTGTGATAATGTGCATATTTCAACTTCTTTATAGATAACTTTCACTGACGTTCAACAGGACTTTATATTGTACACAATGTTTTGTAAACCTAGTGCAGTAATTCTGGGGTGCTGATCTACATTCATGTGGCCCCAGTTGCCCCAGGTTACAATGAAGATACATTTTAAATATTTTGTCTTACCTACATCAAACACTGTGATATAACAGTTGACAGTTACATTTAAAAGACTTTACATTCACGTTTTGTAATAAACAATTTGATGAATACAAGATTATATACCAAAAGAATATATTTATATATTCTATATATCTTACAACACACATATTTCTGTTTCATAATATGTGTGGCTTACTTCTTACCTGTTAAATCATTAAAAAATGAATCATTTTTAAAAAACTATTTTAATAAATTAAAGTAACAAAAGATTAAACATGAAATATGATAATTTGGCACTTTTTAGGCTGTCCTACTTGAGTAAAAAAAAGTTACAGAACTCTTAAACAAAATACTACTGATGAATATATCACTGAGAAACATCATGCATTTCAGACAACGTAACAGTCATTTTGGACTGAGGTTGTTTCACATCTTTATGAGAACACTTCCAGGCCAACATCAGCAACATTACACACACACACACACACACACACAGAGAGAGAGAGAGAGAGAGAGAAAGAGAGACACACGCACACACACAACATCCGTCTTTGGAAGCAAAGCAGATTTTTTTTTCCAAACAATACAGAACACAGAACAAGGCATTGAATGTATGTGGCAATACATATCTGAAATAGAGTGCAAATATAACATACAGAGATATTACGGAAGTAAAATCCATGTTGTCAAATTCATCGCTTTTATTACATTAATATGAGTTTGTTGAAAATGAGGAAAAGCAATAATGGCTTTTCAACTGAATGTTTTGACTGCCTAAGACACTATGCTTATATTTTCCGGTACTGTGATTATTTTAGTACTCATTGGATTTCACTGAGTAAAGTAAGTCCTCACAGCTCTTGGTAAACACAACAGTAATAAAGCTTTTGAAAACCATGGCATTGCAAATCTCAATGTCAGTTTTTCCCTTTTCTCTTATGTAAGGACTGGTTTTTGTTTTTTATTTGGACATAAAATGGATGATGCCATTGTTTGTACCAATACCATCTTACCATGAAAAAAATGTATCTGCAGAACTTAAAAGCATTGTACATGACCAAATAAGTCACAGAGAAAATAAAATGGAAATGTTTGCCAATATTTTACTGTCTCGTTCGATAAGGCACTGACAGTTGAATTGTTCTTTCAAGTGGGCACCTGTGTGAGACATTTTACAAATGGAATAAACACGTATATTAAGGTATTGTTGAGGTGCTGTAGCTTCATTACACATTCATAAGCTCTGGATCATCTTAAAGGGTGGTGGTCCTGCTACATATCATGTTTACCTTAGCTTAATCTCTTAACACCTGCAGGGATATGCAAATCTACAGAATCTGGGGAGGCCTGGGTTTCCTTGTGATCCCTATTATGCAGACATAGGATGACATTCAGATTCATAAGGTATCCAATATGAAGGAGCCTCTTTGCCAGTCACTACACAGTCAAGTGCTAACAACGATGACATGGCATTGATTATCAATCTTCCTCACACATCTCCTGAGATCCCAATCAACTGAACATCAGCTTGCTTGTATACATACAGTACCAGTCAATAGTTTGAACACACCTACTCATAGAAGGTTTTTTTCCATTATTTTTACTGTTTTCCACATTTTGGAATAGTAAAGACATCAAAACTATGAGATAACACAAATTAAATTATGCAAAAACCAAAAAAGTGTTAAACAAATAAAAAAAAGTCTTATATTTTAGATTCTTCAAAGTAGCCACCCTTTGCCTTGATAATGGCTTTGCACATTCTTGCCATTCTCTCAAACAACTTCTGTGGTAAACAAGTATTCCACAGGTAAAGAGGTGATGCCATCATGATTCTGTATAAAAGGATATCAAAAGACTCTTGATATCTTATTTCCAGGTACTCTTAGAAGCAATACTATAACTCTGCATTTGAATGGATCTCTATGGGAATTGGGGGGTGGGGCTAGATTAAGCTGTAAATTACACGGGAATAGTATGGAACACATGGTTGGCTAAATGGCTGTAAGTCAACAAGGGTCTGAGGTATCAAACAAGCCTTTAACCATCACTCTGCTGCCAGAAATGCAGTAGATATGGATGGATAACTTGAAGGGTTTCTTCTCCTGACTTATTTTTCCATAGAGTTCAATAGGAAAATTTGTCAGGAGAAACAACCCTTCAAGTGATCCATCCATATCTACTGCATATCTGGCAGCAGAGTGATGGTTTGAGGCTTGTTTGATACCTCAGACCCTTGTTGACCTACAGCCATTTAGCCAACCATGGGTTCCATACTATTCCCGTGTAATTTACAGCTTAATCTAGTCCCACCCCCCAATTCCCATAGAGATCCATTCAAATGCAGAGAGGTTATAGTATTGCTTCTAAGAGTACCTGGAAATAAGATATCAGGAGTTTTTTGATATCCTTTAATACAGAATCATGATGGCATCACCTGTTTACCTGTGGAATACCTGTTTACCACAGAAGTTGTTTGAGAGAATGGCAAGAATGTGCAAAGCCGTTATCAAGGCAAAGGGTGGCTACTTTGAAGAATCTAAAATACAACACTTTTTTGGTTTTTGCATAATTTAATTTGTGTTATCTCATAGTTTTGATGTCTTTACTATTCCAAAATGTGGAAAACAGTAAAAATAACGGAAAAAAACCTTCTATGAGTAGGTGTGTCCAAACTTTTGACTGGTACTGTAACTTAAGACATTAAACATGAATAAAAAATAAATACTTGTTACAAGAAATTACTTATTTGTATGTCTAACTTTTAAAGCTTTGGGGGTTCATAACAAAAGAAACTCAAGACAGTACAAAGTACAAACGTTCTCAGATGTAGAACCTTCATGGCTGTGGTTGTGATTTGGCATGATTTGTTTTCTCTTTAACTGAATTAAAAACAATGTCACAGTTACACAATTCAAAAAATAACAAAAGCAAAAACATAAATGTAAAAAATGTATGTATATATACCTGCAGATTTCTCAGTGGAATGCCTCTGTTTGAAGTCTTATGAGGTTTGAGAAATGGTTTCATTTATTAAAAGCAGAACAAAGAAAAGGAATGAAGTCCATAAGAAATTACACCAATGAAACAGTGCATCTGGCATGTCTTTCATAACACAGAAAATTCCGCTTCTCTCAGTCTAGCTTCTTCACAGAGATTCCCCTTTTACCTAAACTGCCAGAACTGCATGTGTCCACTGCCCTGGCATTTCAGGTTGCAATTCAGGTCACGTGCATCAAATGGCAAGCCAGTGCTTTAACTGAAATGAAAATACATTTGTTCACAAAAGTGTGATGTTAAAGCACAACTGAACTTTGGTAGAACTTTGATGGCAAAATATGTTCGTTAGTTGCTCTGTGCTCCCCTGGTATTTGTCGCTCTCCATTCACTTCTATAGGGCAGCTAAAACGATCTCAAAATGACACTTCTAGCACGTATACGAACAAAGTGGATTCTGTCAATACAAACAGTAACAAGTCCTCGTACTTATTTTTTTTCAAATTATTTATATCCATCCATTGTCTAATCTGCTTATTCCTGATCAGGGTTGCGGGGGGTGCTGGAGCCTATCCCAGCATACATTGGGCGAGAGGCAGGAATACACCCTGGACAGGCCGCCAATCCATCACAAAAATTATTTATAATAATTAAATAAGTACCATTTTCTTCAATGTTGTTAGCAAGCTACCAGAAAAGACTAGCAAAATGTTGGCAGGTTGGTTTGTTTACCTTAGATATATACTACCAGGAACGCTTGCTTCCATGGAAATTTGGACCAATGAGTGATTTCTGACGCATTGGCGTATTAATGCTGTTTCTGGCGCACAAATTACCCACTGGATCTATGTTCCAAATAAAATAGGAAAAAGCCAGGAAAGGGCCATTTAATAAAAAATAATAATAATACGTACGAGGACTGGTTGTTGTTTGTATTGACAGAATCCACTTCATTCGCGTTCGTATAAGTCTCATTTTGAGACCGTTTTAGCTGCCCTATAGAAGTGAATGGAGAGCGACAAATACCCTATTCTGGATTATCACCCCAGGGGAGCACAGAGCAACTAACGAACATATTTCACCACCATTTACTGATTGGTTACAATTCACTATTTAGTTTGGATTTTTATTGTACCACATCAAATAAGCAATAACTGAGATACAAGAAATATTTCAGATGACGTCTAAAACAAAGCCTGAACTTCAAAAGGTTCTTGTTACCCACCTTGCTAACAACCATAGTATCAAGACTCACCTTAAACTGCCTGATTTTCCCTTCAGCCACAAGGTGATGTTCATGTTCAGGTGTGATGCAGTAAGCTATTCTCTGAAATGTAATTAATTAGAAGAACTTGTACTTAATAGAATACGGACACTGGAAGCCGTAAATTGTCCCACCAAAGTTACTGGACTCATTGACAACATTTGAGGCAAATCTAATCTTGAACTGAAATTGCAATCTTGAATTGGAATGTCTGTACTACAATTGAAGACCCTGGTGCTAAAAGTACTGAAGTCACATTTTTTGACAATTCAAGTTGAGCATAGAAACATGTTGTATTTGTTTAGTCCACCCTATAAATATTGTTAATAGAAAATGTGCCTAAGCAATGCATAAAAACAGTAAAACTTTTAATGGCTGATTTTATGGGATCAATGATATTTTCAGATTTGATTTTCTTAAAATAGACATTTAGTGACTTCAGTACTTTTAGCACCAGGGTCTTCAATTAGGGTTCACTTAATGGACTTTACACACTGCTAGAAAACCTTTTTCTGAACATCAGGAAATGTGCATTGCACTTTCAGATTTCAGTGGAAATTTTTTTTTAGCCGTTTCATCCATTTGCACATTTTTGTAGCAGCTGGCATTTTTAAGATATAAGATACATGGTAATGACGGTAAGATATACGGTAATGATGGCAAGATATAAGATATACGGTAATGACTATGGAAAACATGAGCAAGTGAAAACAATTAGGGTAAATGCCACTGTGGTTCTGGGAGATGGAATACCGTATTGCAAAAGTATTTTCCAAATGTTTAATGATTTTTATCAGCATAATTCAAGATCTTGAAAGCAGTACAAATTCAAACCCACATCTTATAAGTTACAAGACAGTAGCAGCTGCGGCTCCTCAAGGGCCAAATGGAATTTTTTATATTCAAATGAACCTGATCTTAAGACAACATAAGAGAGCCATTTGGCAAATGTGTATTTTTGGCACAAGATTCCCAACAAGCTTTCTGCACCTAGAAAATATTCTGCACTGTACATTATAAATACTATCTTTCTCGGAAAGTGGGATTCTCCCAACTGACCTCTTTAAATGTTCCCTTTACGCTGATGAACTTGTAGATGGCATAGACAGGAACAAAAAGCATTGACGACATTGCTATGCCCCAGCCAACCAAATTGGACCACTGAGGGAAGATGTACTCATCGTATTTCAGGCCAGTGGAGGTCACAACACTGGTAATCACCACAAACTGAAAAACAGAAATCACTGTACATTAACATTTGTTAAACAGATTCCATACTTTTGTGAAACAAAAAATGTAAAATAACCAGCACTGTCTCAATAGAAAACTATTGGTTTGAACCCAGGCATTTGTTTGCCTACTTTTGTCTGTATTTAAAAAAACCACTAACTTATATTTAACTGAGAGTCAAAGTTGAGTACAAATGCTTGATTCAATCCAAGTCACTGTGTCGTGCATCTTGCTGTATAAAGCTAAAGCTGCATGAAGCTTTTGCTTCAGTTTTTAAAGATACCTGCATGTCACAAGCCAGCTATAAGATACTGATCCATATTGTTACTTGTAAAAATGTATCAATCAATCTTGCTTGCTGGTTGGCTAGTATGTATTCCAGAAGTTATGGTATTTATGACAACCATATTGTGAAAGACAGATTTGCCTACGTATATTGTGAGATGGATCAGTATGTAAAATGAAAAAAATAGAAAGTTAAACATCTTGACATCAAGTCTGTTGGGCTTTTAAACAAACTTTGCTTTGACATACAGATACAATTTTACCTAGAAGGCGAGAATGACAGATGGCAAACAGAAAATCTATTTAAGGACAAAATCAAGTGGGAAAGAATAAGCATGCTCTGGTAAAGGTGCATAATGCAGAAACTATGGTAATACCATCTCATAAAATTCAAGTTTAAGACAGAGTATTGTATTGTATTATATACAGAGTATGTATTGTTTTCTGTTACTTTATTATTTTTCATATTCATTGCCTATAGCCCTGGTTCCTGTACAGTATGCATTTCCCTCAGATCCCCGTCTGTCTGTGTGCTGTGTTCCTAGTTTTCACTCCCCTGTATCATGCTGGCACTATTCGGGTGATTTCAGAAGTATTCAGGATTTCTGCCTTCCTTCATGTCTTGTATTCTTTCTTCAGTCTTTTTGTATTAAACTGTAGATAATATTAACAATTACTTATTGCACTTGTGGTTATCTAGTTTAGATTACACTTACTAAATCTACTAATGTATATGTGTTACTAAACAAGACTAACCCCCGTATTTTAGTTATTTACTAATTGAAACTAACATATCTTCTACGCTTTAACATTTTTTAACATTCCATTCTCGTGTGCTTTACCTGACTCCTGCTGCCTTCGCATATTGACTGCACCTGTCTCTAGCCTGTAACTCCGCCTACCAATCTGAGCACGAGTCTGCCTCTGATCCAGGCTATGTTGTCTTCAATGTGTTTTCGTGAATACGGTCCACGTCTTTGTTATTATTGTATTATCGATTCCCATTGTTATCACCTTTGTCTTGTTTGTAACCCCGCCCTCTCTCACACCTGTACCTCCTTTGTCTTATCCTTCCCCAGTGTTTATAAGCCCTCAGTGTGCAGTCTTTCCTTGTCAGAATGTTGATAAAATTTTCTTTGTGTCGATTATTAGTAAGCCTTTGTCATTTGAGATTCCTGAGACACGCTTTTGTACGACTTTGAGCCGGCCTTTTCTCTTCTGTTTTGTTTGCTGTGTTTTTCTGGTTTTTGACTTTTGCTATGTTTTTTTACTACTCTTTTGGATTTTGATTTTGTACTGTCTCTATCTCTGATTACCTGGCTTCTGAACTGGGACTGAATAAACAACGCTTTTTGCCTGCTACCTGTGGTCTGCGTTTGGGTCCTTCTCAGAACTTTTCACACACTTTTCACATTTGTCCCTAATGGTCTCAAATAATCTACTGGAGTTCAATTACCATTGAATAGGATGGGGGCATTGTAATCTTTAAAAAAACAACTCCCTCAAAAAGAAATGCTTTATCAGGGGTAAATATGATCATTCAGCACCATCAACTAATGACTGACATCAACATTGCCTTTTTAGGGTATGAGTGCACTGAATCGATGCTGGGAAAATGCACCCCCAAAAATGTGTGAAGCTTACCAGCAGAAAAGTAGGACTGACAAACTTCCAACACAGCCTCCAATACAGACCTGGCTTGAAACCCATCATGCGTTCGATATCTTCGCTGAATCGGTCCACCCCTAGATCAAATAGTTAGACTTTCAGTAAACATTTTTCAAGAGCATATTTTATGAATGCACCCAAGGTCACAACATCTTGGGTCATTTTAATAGAATGCATGCAATCAAAAATGTTTTGTCATATTTTCATACACTGCATTCACTGCATGTGCCAAAACATATAACATGTCCCTTATTTAGGCTCTAAATATAGCTTCTGGTAAAGCATGTACAATTGGCATCATGAGTTTGAGTTTATTAATTAATCCTGGTTCACAGTAAAGAAACACAGAAAAAATAACTGAATTATGCTATAACATAAAGCTGACCAAACATTAAAAGAAAAGAATATACACAAAAGCCCTACTTGGACGGGATAAGTTTTCAGGACAATGTCTGTAATTATTAGGCTATCACAGGATGTCTGTAATGTCAATGGCATTGGTATCTAGACAACAATATCAATTTCTTTTTTTATGTAACAACATGAAAATTATATAAAATTAGCGAAGTTTGAAAAAGCCGTTGAAAAATCCGCTGACAATAGAATCATATATGTATGATGTCATACGTGGAGGAAGTGTAAATATTTCCCTACTGTACATAGAGTACTGTGTACAATATTGGTCTGTAAATGTAAATGGAAAATGTCTATCATTTTATATTTGCTATATTTGCAATGCCCTGGAACCCTTTCTACTTTTATATGTGAAATTGAATGTATATTGGTGGTAGAGGTGTCCCGGAATGCACTTATGCAGAGCTTGGCTCGGACTGGGTGTCTAACTGGGGGGGCAGTTTATTGAGCCGTTTCGCTTTGAACCTGATGCCGCACCATGCCAGGACGCAGAAAATCCTCCAACAGACGATGGACAATTGAATGGCGTTGGAAGATCAGACTGGTAACGTTATAACATTAGCCTAACATTAGCTAGTTGTGTTAGCTAACTATTTCTGTGAAAAAAGTTGAAAACTGTCTCTGTGCATTGGCAGTGTTAGACACTAAAGTGTTTTTTTTCCCACTGGCCACCTGGTGGCCCAAACATATTACATAGCCTAGACATAATGTTAGCTAACTAGCTAACTAAGAGTGAGATGCATAATGTTAGCAAGCTAATGTTACGTTAATGCAGTAAGTTAAGCTACTAGCTAGCTACTGAGATCATGTATAAGCAAAGTTAACGTTAGCTAATGTTAGTTCAATTAATCGACAATTAACGTTAAGGAAACCAAAACGTTTTCATCACTCCAATGCAGTCCCCCGACTTTTTGTGGATTTCAAGGAGCCGAGGGAACCATCAGAAATCTGGACGAATATGAGCGAGAAAGACAATTGGCATATTGCACCGTGAAGGCTCTGATCATCCGGTCTCGTTGTACTGCGTCTATGCCACATATAGTTCTGTGGTCTAAGCGCCTGATTTGCTGGTTCATCCGGGCAAAGTTTTTATTGTAAAGTCACCAACCTGTTTCGGCAGTATGCCTTCATCAGGGTGCAGTGTAACGTTAGTTCTTTTTAAACATCTGATTTAATAGGCCGCTATTCAGCATCCTTTTTTGGAGGGTACGTTTCTACAACTTCTTCTATTGTTCGTAGTTTAACCACGTAGGCTAAACTCTTTTCCATTCCTCTCTGAATTTTCTGTTTCTGTCTTTATCTTTCTTTCTCGCTTGTAGTCATCTAGATTTCTGTTCATCAATTTCTCTTCGCGTGTTGCACTTGGAAGCTGCTGAAGAACGTTGACAGTACCACGTATGACGTCAGTGTTTTGACAAAAAAAGTAATTTTATGAAATACGAAAAATGTTGGAGGCGGGGCGAAAGCGGTACTGGAAACACTTCTTAAACATCGATATCCAACATTTATATAACATTCATATACTTTATGATTACGTAATTTTATACCAGTCATTTTTCTTTCACATCTTTTGAATTTCCAGCCTTTTAAATTATCTGGTGCTTACACTTTAAGACATGGATAAACACAGCACAAAAACACTGTATGATAAAAAACACAAAACAGCAACACAGATAAAAATATTTTAAAGAAATATATGTCAGCCCTTTTTAATTTAGATTGTTGGGAAGGCAGTGGGAAGGACTGCTGCTTTTAAATGGTTTGTCCTGGCCTGGAAACGTGAGTTTGTTGCTATTGCGCAGCATCCTGTATTTGTGTGTGAGTCTGCTCTATGGGAGCATGTTGTACAGAGGATTTTGTGAGTGTGTCGTGTCCTTCACCAGTTCTACTGCTGCTTGTTCTCTCCAGCACTGTAGAGAAGGAAGTTTTTAGAGCTGCCTCTGGAGATGATGTTGAGGGCCCTTTTTTGCACTTTTTCCATAAGTGCCTTCAGTCTTTTATTACACCCGACCAGGGGGACTCCACCATACTCCAGACATAGCCTGACCAGGGTGGTGTAAATGGTGATCAGGTCCTCACAGGGTAGGCCATATCTTGCCAGGACAGTCAGGAAGTGGAGTCGTTTTGAGGCTTTCCTCACTGACTGTGGGAGTCCAGGTGGAACCCGAGGTACTTTGTTGAGATGACCACAGGAAAAACAAATCCTCAGCTCCACTGACTTTTTCCCATTTAGCAGCAAATTATTGGATGCAGCCCACTGATCCAGCTGCTTAGCCTCCATCCATGGAGGTGTCGCTGAGTCAGTCAGCGGTACAGTTCGGGACTGCCCCACATCATCGGCGTACCCCATGCCCAGGGTGTATGGATGAATAATTATGGGGAGACCTCCTTGTGGCACACCAGATGTCACCATTAGCCATCACCCTCTGCCTTCTTCCAGTGATGTAGCTGTATTCAGGTAAGAAGTCTGGGATACTCTATGCCGACCAGGTATTGCAACAGCTTGGCATGATCCACTCTGTCAAAATCCTTGGACATGTCAGCCAGAAACACCCTCAAAGCTACAGTTTGGCATCTCTAGCTGTTAGCCAAGAATATCTGGCTCTCACAAGAGTGGTTGTGGTGCTGGACATAGACATGTATGCATACTGGTTCCTGCATTTTGAGATGACTGTTAGCATGAGTTGATGAAGCATTCCTGTATTTTCCCAAGGCATGATGTTAGGGAGATGGGCCTGAAGTCACTCGGATCACTGGGGTTAGGACTTTGGGTATGGGTTCCATGCTGCAGGGACATTCCCGCTGAGGTAGCTAGTAGGGCTGCATGATATATCGTTTCAGCATCGACATTGCAATGTGCGCATAAGCAAATAGTGTAATTGTGAAGGACGCGATGTTGCGTTAAATTAAATCAATCACGTCATGCTAAAACCTTTTTGCTGCTTGATACAAAATGAAAACTCTCAAGGTTTGCATTTTCCATGACTAATCTAGAAGAAAGTCCGTCTGATATAACATAATTTAGTTTTGGTTTTAATTTGGTTTCTTGGATACACAGGCGCTTATGCTACGGTCACGCATGCTCTGCGTGCACAGCGAACCAATCACAGCGAACCAATCGAATAACGAAAGTTAAGTGTCGCCTCAGTCGTCTGTGAAAATGAGTGAGGAACAGGACAAAAGCACTGAAAAGGAAGAATTTGTTGCGAAACGAAATGCAACATCAGTTGTAATTTGTAGAATGTATACTTGTTCTTTGTAACTTTATTGACAAAGACGCAATTTTAAATGTCTGTCTATCTATCTGTTAGGTAGCCTACTCTGTTGAGAAAGAAACTTGTTTTAAATGATTGAATAGTTTCATTTCATCTTTATTTGTTTAGCCAGGATTGCCAGCACTCAGTGTAACTTTGCCACTGTTGCTAGGAAAATGTGCTTTAAAAAAATGTAAAGTAGATTGTGAAAGAATATAGTTCTGTTGTTATTTGTTATTTATTACAAGTTTTATTTATTTGTAAACCACTCAGGGGACTGGTGTATAGTTGCTATTTTATTTATTTTTTCTAATTTTGGTTATTTAAAAGAGGTTTGTAATTGTGGAATAAAATGTTAACTTACCTATTTTGTCACTCCTGTTAATTCCCTAATGTGATACTGCAGCTTTAATGTTACATTTTAAAACTGGAGAACAGTGATATACTGATCTGGTGGATACCTTCTAGACACCACCATTCTTCCACCCAATCACAGATGAGCCCCCTTATTTTAGGGTAAGCAACATGCATTATTAATATCATGTTGGATCAGGGACTTTATCCTGGATTGATAGATGAGTAGACATATTATCTTAATACGATGGTGTCGTGGTGAGTCAACCAGAGTATTAAACTGCCGCCTCATTTCTTTCTCCAAAATCACCCTAATCATTGCTAGAGTGATTAATTATTTCCAAATAAAGCTATTAATGTTAAAAGCAGCATGTATCTGGTGAAATTATCGTATTCCTGTATTTTTTCATATCGCAATATATATTGCAAAAAATATATATATATCACAATGTAATTTTTTTCCAATATCGTGCAGCCCTAGTAGCTAGGAGATGTTAACAATGTGAGTGAGGACAGGAGTGAGGTCGTCAGCATGCTCCTTTAGCAGCCAGGCTGGAACCCATGACACAGAGGCCTTCCGAGGCTTTAGGCTATCAGGACCTCCTTCATCTGGCCTATGCTGCACAGGTCATCCACCCTTGTGGGCTGAGGAAGAGGAAAGATAGAGGGGAGTGTTGCTAGTCCATGCTTCAGTAAAAAAAAAAATAATCAGCTACCTCCAAACCATCAATATGTATTTTTTGCTCATTATTTTTTCCAACCCAGACCTTTATTTATGAAATCCCACCACTTTTTTCTTTAGTCCTTATTTCTGTAGTGATTTTCCTTTGCAGCTTTTATGAGTCTCTGCACTTTGTTCCACTCCCTCCTCCATTTCTCTATATTTCCCCACCTATTAAAGTCTTTTCCTGATGGTGACCTTTATTTGTTCTGTCATCCATGGTTTATCCAGTGTGGTTATTTTTTTCTTCTCATGGGCATGCAAACATCAAAGGCAATATGTGTGATGGAGTTGAAAGTCTCAGGCCTTGGAGTCAATGCTCACCACATCATAGACCACATATGTTGTAATATTGCTTCTTTATCAGTTTCCACCAGTTCTTGAACACCATGACATATTCTCATGAGCATGGTGTCTGTTTTAAATAATCACTTTTCCAAAGCAACAACTACTTGTTTTCACAACTTGGGATGTTTACAGTTAATATTATATTTACCCTTAAAAAAGAGGTTGTTACTAAAGGTGGAAACTTGGTGTAAAGTTTGGGGGGACACTTTCCTGTACAGGTTGTGAACTGTGAGAATTAAATCCGCATGGCATTTGTACAGTCAAAGGAACTGTTGTCTAAAAGAAGAACCACAAATTTATGTTCCATGTGAGATCAACAACATAGCTGCTCTCTGACAAATTTAATTAAATAAATTTTACATAACATCACAGTACAGCTTCTCCAAACAAGATTCATATACACCATTGACCAGGGACTAGTAGGCTATTAGTTGACTTGATTTTCACTCGATGGCTTTTCATTAACAACTATGGTATGAATGCTTGTTATTTCCCTGCTCAAAAAGGTCCATCATAAATAATAGTTTATGATTGGTTTTGAAAACACGATGTGAATGTGAGGCGGGCACTCGATCAATGAGTGCTAAAGCCTGGAGTGTTTCTTACTGAGAGCCGCAGTCGCAAAAACAGGAAATTGATTATCGTAAGGATTTGTCCCCCACCAAAGATGCTCTGTTACACCTGTGGCTGTTACTGCTTCCAGCTGTGAGTGTTAGCTGGTCCTCTGTGAGGAAGCATCTCTCTTGTGGCACTGCACTCTTCCTCATACAGTGCCGTCTTGATGTGTAACTGAATGTAAGATAATGTAATAATGGAACTTTGGGGGGGGGGGGGGGGGGTGCAGGGGGCTGCAAACAATATGGTACCAACCACAGAGCCATCACTGTGTGAGTTAAATAGCCCAGAAAAAGGTTCATGTCCTGAGAGGGTGAGCGATAATGGCACTTGGTAAAAAAAAATATAAATAAATAAATAACATAAAACAGAACAAGTCTTTCAGGGCATAGAGAATCGATTTTACAACCGCAGTCAAACAGGTTATTGTGTTCAACAACAGAAAGTAAAGCTTTATGGCCAAAATTGAGCGGGATGAATCTGAAAATGAATCTTATCGAACAGTGAATGAAATAAAAACTCACCGTAAAACCAGGACACCCCTATAGCCTCTACCAACACCCCAAAAAGAATTGAGGTTCCCGCAGCATAAGTGTCCAGAAGAGTCAGGACGTATATCCCTCCCTGGGTGCCAAACAGAAGAGAGAACACAGATAGAACACCAGACCATTTGCCCATTTCTATACAATAAACACTTTGGCCTGGATCCAATCAACATTTGCTCTTAAATGCGCCTTAAAACTAATACAAGTGCTCCTTTCTTTCTTTCATAGTTTAGATAAGTCAGTCAAACTTATTAGTATGAATGCTGATTCAATACAGCCCTGGGCCTGCAAAATAAAATATCTTAGTCCCTTCGCGCAGGTGCCAAATTTGGTCAATTCTCACCTATTTGGGGGGTATTCTATTAAGGCTTTATAACTCCAGGTATGAGCATCAAATAAACTTGGGAAATGGCTTGAATGAAACAAGACAGTTCTACCATTTACAATACTAACTTGGATTAGTTTATTTTCATAATTTAGGTGAAAATAAAGTGCCACAAATACAAAAGAAACTTTTCACCTATGCAAAGTTTTTCTTTAAATTTGCAATGAAATACTGAGAGCTACATACACTGCCTGGCCAAAAAAAAAAGTTGCACTATAATATTTCGTTGGATCGCCTTATAGCTTTGATTATGGCGCGCATTCGACGTGGCATTGTTTCGACAACCTTATGCAACATCTCAACATTTATTTCCGTCCAGAGTTGCATAAATCTTTAGCCGAGATCTTGTATTGATGACGGGAGAGTCGAACCACTCCATAAAGTCTTCTCCAGCACATCCCAAAGACTTTCAATGGGGTTACGGTCAGGACTCTGGTGGCCAATTCATGTGTGAAAATGATTCCTCATGCTCCCTGAACCACTCTTTCACAATTTGAGCCTGATGAATCTTGGCATTGTCGTCCTGGAATATGCCCATTGATGGAATAACCTGGTCATTCAGTACATTCAGGTACTCAGCTGACTTCATTTTATAGCTGCATAACATTGCTGAGCCTAGACCTGACCAATTGAAGCAAGCCCAGATCATAACACTGCCTCCAGAGGCTTGTACAGTGGGCACAATGCATGACGGGTGCAACGGCAACTTTTTTTTTTGGCCAGGCAGTGTATGTGAAACAGGTAGAACTATACATTTCTTGGATCACAGACTGAGGGTGATATGCAGAACTACTAAAGATCTATGATGTGAAATATAAGCAGTGTACCCTGTTGTCCCTTGTGGCAGTGTCTCCAAATCTATCCAAAATGGCTAAATTGTGCACTGCTGTAAATCACAAAATAATAATGTATTTAACTTCAAATAATTTTTAAAGTTAAATACATTGTTAAATAAATTATTTATCACTAAACTGATAAAACTAAAAATGCTGTTACGCTGGGCTGTAATTTATTGTTCAAAGCATCCAATAAGAAATTGCAAACACCGTTGAGAAGTATATACTGTCCTCTATTGGATAAAACTGTTGTCAATCAAACCAGAATGATGTGAAATACTTCACAGTTGCAGGTACATCATATGGGCTTCTGTGCGTAGACGTTTCAGATAGCATTAGAAAGTGGTGTGTATTTCTCAAACGGATTGTCTAAGACAATAAATGACCACTGAATTTTGAAAGGAACATCTCTATACGTAGAACCAATGGTAGGTGTATTTATTTCATGTTTAGTAGCAGATATTGATAGTAGAATGATGTGGTATAATTACACAAGAATTTCACTTGTTTATTTTACAATTGAGTGAGCAGGGATTTTCACAATTGTTTTGCCATATGTTCGGGCAATTATCTGGTTTATCTATGGCAGAAAACAAATTTTTGGTGGTTAAAAAAAATATTTTTATGAATTCACAGATAGACGCCATTGTCCACTGTGTCATGCACGGGTAGGTACAGCTGCAGGTGAGACTGGGTGGGGGGTTGCTTATTAAATGTACTAGCTACACTACAACAGTGGCATTTATAAACTGTATTTGGTATTGTTTTCACAAATCACATACTAATGAAGCTAGAACATGGAGTTTGTTGTTTCTCCTCATAGTTTGGCTGCAGGAGCAATGAATGTCTCAGTTGAGCAATCTCACGATGCTGGCGTCTTGGCCACGAGAGCATCTGCGCGAAGGGGTTAAAGGAGCTATATGTAACATTGATACCGAGCGTTTAAAATGGGTACTGCAGCGCTGCGGTGGTACAACGGTAAGAGCGCCGACTTTCAGTCGGTGCAGTTGTGCTCCGAGGATCGGGGTTCGCGCCCCGGTCCTGCCAGATCCGAGCATGGCCGGCGCCCTGTGGGAGCAGCAATTGGCGGGGGGAGGGGCTCGGAGAGAATCGCTGCACGCATAGCGGCCCTGGGCGGGCTGGAATCACGGTCAGGAGCTAGGAGGAGTCGCGCCCTGAAGAGGACGTGGCGCCCTCCCGTCCTACCGCCGGCTGACGGGGTTGTGTTGCGGTGATTCTCTAGCGGTTGCTACACGGGGCAATTGAATTAGAATAGGGGTTCAATTGGCTACTAAATTGGGAGAAAAATGGGGAAAAATCAGAAACAAATAAAAAAAAAAATAAAAAAAATGGGTACTGCAATCCAAATTCACAACATTGGAGAGAGTCGAGACACTGAACGAACACGAGCGCAAGACGAGCCGAGCGCAACATTATATTTTGAGACAAGCTTATTCTATTTTGACAATGACAAGCGACGACGAGTCCTACACTGTAAGTTGATCAGCTAATCTATACATTTGCAATTTGTTTATTATTTATTGTTTGCAAATTATAAACCAGCTCATGTGGATTTTTTATAACTGTCAATGTTAGCTAGATGCATGGCTGGCTAGCTTTACAGTCACACAGATATAAGCTAACATTAGTGGTATGTTTAGCAAGTAACTATATACATACGTATATAATATTTAAAACTTTAGCTAGCTAGCTAAAAGGAAACGATGTTGAACTTAGCTTAGGCATACGTAAATCGGCTGTCGAAGTGCTGGAGTACATCTGGTTGTTCGTAATGGGCAGTGGACTCGGAGTCAACACGGAGAATAGTGAATCACACAAAAACCAAACAAATACAGACGTTCTGACCCGGAATGGAAATTTCATACTGGCTGTAGCATTGTTGTCGGAGAAGCCAGTAATTCGACTTAGCATGTTTCCTTAATCTCTGATGACATATCATGGTCATTTTATGATTTAGTACAGTAAATTTGTTACATATACAGTTGTGTTAAAAAAATAGCAGTACAACATCAGTAACCTGATGAACCACTGTTATTAGTAGTAGTGATATTTCTGCATGGCAAATACAGTGGTGTTCAAAAAAATAGCAGTACAACATCAGTAACCTGATGAACCACTGTTATTAGGAGTAGTGATATTTCTGCATGGCAAATAATTTACTTGTAGATATAGTAGTGTAATAGAAAAACAACAGACCCAACTGTCATGACATGCACGCTGCTTGTTCTGAGTAATTGACTCATTCATTGAAAGGGGCGTGTTCAAAATAATAGCAGTGTGGAGTTTAATTAGAGAATTCATTCATTCTGTGAAAAAAAACAGGTCAAACAGGTATTCCACAGGTAAACAGGTGATGCCATCATGATTCTGTATAAAAGGATATCAAAAGACTCCTGATATCTTATTTCCAGGTACTCTTAGAAGCAATACTATAACCTCAGCATTTGAATGGATCGCTATGGGAATTTGGGGGTGGGACTAGATTAAGCTGTAAATTACACGGGAATAGTATGGAACACATGGTTGGCTAAATGGCTGTAAGTCAACAAGGGGTCTGAGGTATCAAACAAGCCTTAAACCATCACTCTGCTGCCAGAAATACAGTAGATATGGAGGGATAACTTGAAGGGTTTCTTCTCCTGACTTATTTTTCCATAGAGGAAAAACCGTCTTCCCTAATGGAAAAAAAATATCATAGGTCTAGTATATTTCACTTGAACAAAAAAGCAAATTCAATTCTCAATTGAAATACCCACAAAAATGTTACCATTAAAAACAAAACAGAAACAAGTAGTTGAGTAAACACACACCAGGAAAGTATGCTTTATATCACGTATCGGTTTAAAAAAAAAAAAGAGATGAAGTTTTTAAAGATGGTAATAAATCTCAATTTTGCCACGGGTGGTCCCGCAGCGCAGACCTTTACACCACAGTTCTCCTGTTACTGCAGGTACTGTAGTTGGGCGTTTTCCAGCCAGAGGGCTTTAACTCCTGTTTCTACAGCCATCTGGGATACTTATGACCGCAAACTACGACTCTTTCTGAACTGTTTCTGTTTTTTTCCAGTACTAGTTTATTTTACAACCCATTTATTTTGCACCACGGGGCGTCCTATAAATCAGGTCTCCTTTGGAAATTTGAAACCCTTTTTAAGGGCTTAATGACATAATTGTGTTGCACCTCTTTTGCACATGCATTTTAAATGGCATTTAAAGGTGTTAAAATGCTGCTGGCCTGACTAGCTTTTGATTTAAAGTCAGACGTTTTTGGTGTTTGTGGTGTTTGTGAGCCAAACTCCCAGCAGGGGTGATGCAGAACATTCCCACTCTTGGCTTTAAACTTGAACATTACCACAGAGAAATCACACACTTGCCAAGCAGGGTGTTAAATTAACACCCGCCACCAGCCAAATGCTAGTGAAATTTTGGTTGTGGCTGGTAAGAATTTCTACTCTAGCAGCCACTTTGTCAGGTAACCTACCAGGTTGTGTTACATTGTAATGTGGATGGCAAAATTATGAAAATAGCTGGTGAATCTACAAGCCACTCTGACCAGTGGGTGAAAAAGTTAATTTCATGGTCTGGTGGCAAGTGTGGCAACTTACGTTTGTGATGCAGACCAAGGCAACCAAGAATGTTCCGAATGCCGTGGCGAATGTGAAGAGCTTCCTGTTCCTCTTGAGGATTTTGAAGTCATCTGAGAGGCCAGTAATGACAGCTTCCATACCTCCCATCTGAAAAAAGACAGGAGGAACAAAGATACAGAGGAGGAGTGAACACAGAGGGATAAGGAGAGGAAAACAGTTGCTTACGTTGGTTGAAAGTGTCGTATCTGTGTCTTACACACCTATCTTATATAAATCTCAAATTAACTTAAGTGAACATGCTTTACAATTATCCTGTCTTGTGAATGCAGCCAATAACAGCCATTTTCCTATAAATAAGGCTGCATTTCAACATTTTGATAATAAAAAGCATGGAGCTGGAGGAAAGGCAGCATATTCAAACGTGCAGGAGCTCCACTTAACCAGCAGGTAATTAACTTACGTCTAGTGTAAACTTTACGTAGAGATGCAATCATATCCATTACATTACATTACATTCATTTAGCAGACGCTTTTATCCAAAGCGACGTACAGTAAGTGCGTACAGAGACATCATCAAGATCATTACAGAACAGACAAGGCAAAGCACATCCTTCGCATAATGTAGCAGCTATCCCTAGCAATGAATGTCGACTGTAGTTCACAGTAAGCTGTGGGCAAATCAGCAACACCACACTACCATTCCAAATACTATTATAAACTATAATAAACAGACAGGAAAACACAGGGAACAGGGAACTGATATTCCTAGGTGAGGATATCAGTCAAGGTGGAGTCTGAAGAGGTGTGTCTTCAGGCCTCGACGGAATGCAGGCAGGGTTGGAGTAGAACGTAGGGGAATGGGAAGTTCATTCCACCACTGAGGAGCTAATGTGGAAAAACTCCGCAGTCGGGACAAGCGAGAGCCTTTGACACAGAGGGGGGGAAGTGCCAGTCGCCCTGCTGTAGAAGAGCGAAGTGGTCGAGCAGGAACATAGTTCTGGATTAAGTCCTGCAGGTAGGCGGGGCCTGTCCTATTGGCTGCAGTGTAGGCCAGGGTCAGAACTTTGAACCTGATCCTGGCTGCAACTGGCAGCCAGTGGAGAGACCTCAGCAGGGGGGTTACATGGGAAAATTTCCACATCAAAGTGGGATTTTATAAATAAATACCTAGTCATGGATTTCTGCGTAAGCAACTATTTAGGATACAATTTGATTGTAGGCCATTTTATTAATGAGGCCCCTGGAGTGTGAGTGTATTACAGGTATCTGAAACTTCAATCCTAGGCAGCGGCAGTATCTCCAGGTTTTTGTGGTTTCCTTTCAACCAGTACCCAATCTAAGCCACTGACTCTTTAGCCAATCACTGACTGAAATTGAGCACTTAAAGGGATAGTTCAGAATTTTGGATATAATGTCTCAATTACGACTTACCCATGATGTAGTTGATTGATGGAAACCATTTTCAGCTAATTCCATGCTGTCCCTTCTTTTGGACATACACACGTTGCTAATGCTAGCGCAACTCTATGGCAACCGGTAGCATCCACTACCAAACGCACTTAAACACTCCACAGTGCACCCAAAGCAAATAAAATACATCATGGGTAAGTCGTAATTGAGACATTATGTCCATAATTCCGAACTATCCCTTTAAGTCTTTGAAACACACTGAAAACCAGCAGACACTGCAGCTCTCCAGCACTTGGGTTTCAGATCTCTGGTGTAACAGGAATATAGTGTGCCTTCAAATCATTTCATGACCCAAACTTCCCTTCATGATTAACTGCTCTCTGAAATAAATGGCATGTGTAGTAAGTAGGGCACTCACAGAACTGTCAATGCCCAGTGTTAGAAGCATGATGAAGAAGACTACGGCCCAGAAGGTGGATCCAGGGAGGGTGGATATGGCCTCTGGGTAGATGATAAAAACCAATCCTGCCCCTGCGGTCAGAAATAAAGACACATTAACGTTACATTACAGGCGATTAGCAAATGCTAATATCACGTTATATTTACATGCAGGTGACTTACACAGCTTATATTAATTTGACATAAAATCCATTTCATGCTGTTACAGATGCATTCCATACAGATACAGATATTTACTGAAGCAACTCATTACACTACACCACCACCAGATGCAATGCTGCTGATCCCTTCTTCTGTGGCTCAAGTGTTAGGAAAACACACTGTGTGAATGATGCCGCATTCGAGAAGAAAGATTATAGGGAGCTTCATATAGATGCAAGAAGAGTAGATGAGAGAGGAAAGAAGATAGGAGTCGAGCAGGGAATCAGGGGTAGGAGAGACAGAGATTAATGAAAGGTTTGAAGTACATTGTGTGCATTGGAAGCAAATTTCCTTTAACCGCTTCGCGCAGATGCCTAGTGACCAGGACATCAGCACCAAGATTTTGCTCAACTGAGGTAGACGGTTCCCTCTGTCTTTCAGGTGCTAGTCAATAATGTGCTCAGGGAAATGTTGGAAAAATTAGTCTTCATCTATTTAGATGACATTTAAATTTTCTCCGCTAATCTCACATCGGGCATGTCAGACAGGTTTTAAAGGCACTTCTCAAGGCTCAACTCTACATCAAGGCCGAGAAGTGTCTTCCACTCTGACATTTTATCATTGTTTATCATTTCTGAAGGAAAACTCCTTATGGACCACAAGAAGGTCTTAGCAGTCAAGAACTGGCCCACCCCGGATTCGGTTAAACAGGTGCAATTCCTGGGATTTGCTCATTTTTGTAGGCAATTTATTCGTAATTTTAGCACAGAAGTTGCACCTATTCAATTAAATTTTTCAATTCAATTTTATTTATATAGCGCTTTTCACAGACGACTGTCACAAAGACGCTTTACAGAACAGAAAGGGGAGGAAAGGGGAAATGGGAAATGCCAGCTCTAAGCCAGCTCTAAGACCCCAGATAGCAGAGGTAAAAACTCTCTCTGTGGCGACAAAAAACTCCCTGATGGGAAGAAATTTCGAGAGGAACCCGGCTATTGGGGGGATGCCCATCCTCCACTGGCCTATGGGTTGATTATTTCATAGGGAGGTATTCTACTCTGATGACTCCATCATGTAGAGATCAGCAGTGGCAGGTGGGGGGCGCCTAGCTGGTCTTGGGCTGGAGCTCCGGGCCAGGAGGGGGGCGGGGGAAGGGCTCGGGAAACTCGGGAAACTTGGGCTAGAGCTCCGGGCAGGTGCCCAGAGCAGGGAAGAGGAAAAAAGAAAAAACATTGTTAGGGGGTTCAGATGGTAGCAGAACAAGCAGAGCAGGAGAGACAGAGGTGCCTGCGTGTGATAAGGAAACCCCGGCAGAATAAGGCTATGGCAGCATAGCTAAGGGCTAAACAGAGGCAGGGGCCAATACAGCCATGAGGGCAGGCTTGAGACAGTCACCACTAGACCGGTCCAGCTTAACACAGCACTACTAAGGATTACTACCACAGGAACTCTACATCTAACCCTAGACTTATAGGAGGAGTCATTGTTAAGATGCACAAATTGATATCAGTCTGATAAGTATGATCTAAACCAGGAAAGAGCCAGTCCACGGAGGCCAACAATATTTTCAAGCCTATCCAGAAGGATGAGGTGATCAACTGTGTCAAATGCTGCACTTAAATCTAGAAGCATGAGTACAGAGATGTAGCCACTATCAGAAGCAAGGAGTAGGTCATTGAATACTTTGACTAGGGCTGTTTCAGTGCTATGAGAGTGTCGAAAACCAGATTGAAAAACTTCCAATATTTGATTAGGGTGCAAAAATGACCAAAGTTGTTTTGAAATTACCTTTTCTATTATTTTAAAGAGGAACGGAAGGTTTGAGATAGGACTACAAGTCGTTCATATCCAAGTTTGGCTTCTTAAGAAGGGGTTTGATGACTGCAAGTTTGAGAGTGGGACAGGGATATTCCTGCGTTCATTTCTGCGTGTATGGTCTGTGCCCGCAATAAAGGTTCTCGACTTGGAGGTGTACCTGTGGCTGTCTTTTAAGGCCTACCTTCAAACTCAGTGCCTCTTTGCTTGACATCATGGGAAAATCTAAAGAAATCAGCTAAGACCTCAGAAAGAAAAATTGTGGACCTCCACAAGTCTGGTTCATCCTTGGGAGCAATTTCCAAATGCCTGAAGGTACCACATTTGTCTGTACAAACAATAGTACGCAAGTATTAACACCATGGGACCATGCAGCCGTCATACCGGTCAGAAAGGAGACGCGTTCTGTCTCCTAGAGATGAACGTGCTTTGGTGCGAAAAGTGCAGCAAAGGACCTTGTGAAGATGCTGGAGGGAACAGGTACAAAAGTATATATCCACAGTAACACAAGTCCTATATTGACATAAGCTGAAAGGCTGTTCAGCAAGGAAGAAGCCACTACTCCAAAACCGCCATAAAAAAGCCAGACTACAGTTTGCAACTGCACATGGGGACAAAGATCTTACTTTTTGGAGAAATGTCCTCTGGTCTGATGAAACAAAAATTAACTGTTTTGCCATAATGACCATCATTATGTTTGCAGGAAAAAGGGTGAAGCTTGCAAGCCGAAGAACACCATCCCAACCGTGAAGCACGGGGGTGGCAGCATCATGTTGTGGGGGTGCTTTGCTGCAGAAGGGACTGGTGCACTTCATAAAATAGATGGCATCATGAGGAAGGAAAATTATGTGTATATATTGAAGCAACATCTCAAGACATCAGCCAGGAAGTTAAAGATTGGTCGCAAATGGCTCTTCCAAATGGACAATGACCCAAAGCATACTTCCAAAGTTGTGGCAAAATGGCTTAAGGACAACAAAGTCAAGGTATTGGAGTGGCCATCACAAAGTCCTGACCTCCAATCGAAAATTTGTGGGCAGAACAGAAAAAGCGTGAGCGAGTACGGAGGCCTACAAACCTGACTCAGTTACACCAGTTCTGTCAGGAGGAATGGGCCAAAATTCCAGCAACTTATTGTGAGAAGCTTGTGGAAGGCTTCTCGAAACGTTTGACCCAAGTTAAACAATTTAAAGGCAATGCTACCAAATACTAACAGAGTGTATGTAAACTTCTGACCCACTGGGAATGTGATGAAAGAAATAAAAGCTGAAATAAATAATTCTCTCTACTATTATTCTGACATTTCACATTCTTAAAATAAAGTTGTGATCCTAACTGACCTAAGACAGAGAATGTTTACTAAGATTAAATGTCAGGAATTGTGAAAAGCGGAGTTTAAATGGATGTAAACCTTCGACTTCAACTGTACCTCCCTATACTGATGAAAAGTAATTCCCACTTGGTAATGATGCAAAAGTAAGTTTTATGAGCCAAAACAGTTGATTTGTAGTTATTGTTATTGTAGTAAATTATTTTATCATTTAGAGCACTGTACAATTTAGCCATTTGAATAGATTTGGAGACACTAATGGACAGGGTACACTGCCTATATTTTGCATCATAGCTCTTTAGTAGTTCTGCATATCACCCTCAGATTTTGCACACTTGTGAAGTTTATGATCCAGGAAATGTAAAGATTTATACATTTATAGTATAGTTTCACATTTACAGCTCTCAGTAATTCATTGCAAACTAAAGAAAAACTTGTTTGTTTTTCCAAAGTTTCTTTGCATTTGTGGCACTTTATTTTGACCTAAATTATGAAGATAAACAAATCTAAGTTCATATTGTAAATGGTGCAACTGCCTTCTTTGCATTTAAGCCATTTAATTTAAGTTTCTATGATGCTCAGACCTGGAGTTATAAAGCCTTAAACAGAACACCCCCTAAATAGGTGAGAATTGACCAAATTTGGCATCTGCGCAAAGGGGTTAAACACTCATTTCAAGTTGAGTACAGCAGGGAATTCTGGGACACGTTCTGTTGGTTGGTATGACATTACATTGAACTGTGACAGGCTAATAAGTGCCCATGCTGTGTGAAAGCTGAGTGTGATTGAGCTTGTGCTGATGGCACTGCTGTACTTTTTAAAGCCACAATACTCCACACCACTGCCAATTCACCAATATAAACAAACCTGCATACCTGGACACTAATGCAGGGATACTCTAAGCTGGCCTTTGAGGCCAGTAGTATGACTGGTTTTCATTCCTCCCCTCTAATCAGAGACTGATTTAAATCTGACCCACCAGGTAAGTGTAATAGCTGGCCAATCAGTGACATTATTGGACTGTGGATTATCAGGCAGAAGAGAAAACCAGCACCACTACTGACCTTGGGGGGCAGATTTCAGTTTCCCTGCACTAATGGCTAGCTTTCACACACCGTCGGTCGCCACATCCTCAATTTTCACCCCGTGTTTTAAGGCCATGTATCCCAGTACGGAGAAGATTGCAAACCCAGAGAAGAAACTGGTAACACAGTTGATGGTGCTGGTCAGAATAGCGTCCCTGCAAAGCGAGGGAAAACACAAGCTCACACTGCTGGCGCTTTGAGCATTAAGAAGAGGGAAAACAACTATTACTCAGATGCATCAAATATTTTTACTGTGTCAACATCTCAATCTGCCAGAGTACCAGCATGCCTTCCACAAAGTGACAGAATAATAAATAATAACTATGCATTTTTTAATAAGGAATGTAATTTACAGAAATATACTATATTACATCTAAAAGTATGATTAAAAAATAGCGCACAAAAAATATTTGACCAATATGTACCATTGTTAAAAATTTATGTAGCCTCCAGGAAGAAGTAGTTTAAGAGCTTGGCACTAAATATGCTTCATATAAATCAGTTATGCAGTACTTACAGTACCCATAATGACATGGTTACAATAACTTAAAGCAGCAGTAACTAACTTTTTACAAAAAAGATATTGGGGAACAGTCATGCTTATTTGGTAGCAATCATAGAAAGAGCTGCTGAGAGAGAAATCCATGTTGTGAACCAATCAACAATGAGATTGACTTTGCACGTTCACATATTTGTACACATACACATAGCTAGATGCAAATGTTGAGAACGAGTTTCACCAATGGCAGACAACCCGCTCCTGCATCACTGGCCGTATCTAATGGCAAAAAGAAGAAAATAGAGTTGGATAGAGACCACTCTTAAACTAGAATAAACAGGAGCAGAATTCAGAAGGTGGTGAAAGCTTCGGGAGTGGGTGAGGTTGAAGACAGATGCGGAGCTCACATTGTTTCTACTGGACAGGTTGGTCTAAATTTCAAGATACTAATTTACCTGGACTTTCTGCTTGCCAGCCAATGGGCCCTTTTCACACTTTGCCGGACATAGCTGCCAATGGGTAGTGTCTCTTCCGCTTATTGGAAAGCACCGCGTTCTTTCACCACAACCATGTCTGAGAGTAGGAACAAGAGCTTTTGTAGTGTCCCAATGACAATGTGTAGCAATTCAAAACAAAAACAACCATATTTACAATGTATTTGAGATTGCTTTTTGAAACGGTGGAGATATTGAAGTTCAAAAATGTGCTCGCTGTTTTATATTGTTATATTGATTAAATGACTGTAATGTATATTGGAGAGCTCACCAACGCTCACCAACTGCTTCTCATGATTAGCATACAACAGCTTGCAGTAACTTAGGCTAAGATATCAAAATGTGCATTGAAAACATAATGTAACATCATGTACATTTACATCTAACTAGCTAGCAATATGTATCTGAAAGAGTAACAGTAGCATTTCGCTAGGCAGAATGGCTAGTAAGACAGCTAACTACAGTGCCCACCAGAATTATTGGCAACCCTGGAAAATATTAGCAAAAAGGCTATTAAAAATGTCACCTTAAATCTTTAATTTAATTTAACCTAATTGAAGTACAAACCCCAATTCCAAAAAGGTTGTGGAAAGCTAGATTAGATTTAGATTTAGCTGTAAATTATGCTGGAACCGTATGGAATACATGATTGGTAAGTCATCAAGGGTCTGGGGTATCAAACAAGCCTCAAAACATCACTCTGCTGCCAGATATGCAGTAGATGGATGGATCACTTTAAGGGTTGTTTCTCCTGACAAATTTTCCTATTGAACTTTATGGAAAAATAAGTCAGGAGATGAAACCCTTCAAGTTATCCATCCATATCTACTGTATTTCTGGCAGCAGAGTGATGATTTAAGGCTTGTTTGATATGTCAGATATTGATATGTGTTTCCATACTGTTCCAGCGTGATTTACAGCTAAATCTAGTCCCACCCCCCAATTCCCATAGAGATCCATTGAAATGCAGAGACATTATAGTATCGCTTGTAAGAGTACCAGAAAATAAGATATCAAGAGTCTTTTGATGTTGTTGGGTCACAGTCATCAGGAAGTCATGGCATGCAAAGCCAAAGGATATGTGACCAAATATAAAAAATATAAAGACACAGTCAACTTAGTGTATGTAAACTTCTGACCCACTGGAATTGTGATATAGTGAATTAAAAGTGAAATGTCTGTAAACAATTGTTGGAAACATTACTTGTGTCATGCACAAAGTAGATGTCCTAACTGACTTGCCAACACTATAGTTTGCTAACATGAAATCTGTGGAGTGGTTAAAAATTAGTTTTAATGACTTCAACCTAAGTGTATGTAAACTTCCGACTTCAACTGTATACGGCATAAATACCATTATTTTGCCTTAATGAAGACACTAGTAAATACACTAAAGCTGTCAGGTTGGCAACCCATAGGTTCACGCATATTTCCCCTTGTTTTATAATGTCTTGCTTATGGAAATGTGACCAAACTGTTTTACTGGTAGCGTAATGATTTAAAACGATTAAGTCCACTTTCCCAGGAAGACACACCGCAATGGTCCAAACAGGTGTTTTTTGAACTTCCCAGTCTTTTTTTTTGCCCCTGTCCCAACTTTTTTGGAACGTGTTGCAGGCATCAAATTTGGAATTAGCGTATATATATAAAAATCAATAAAGTTGATAAGATAAAACATTAAATGACGGGCAAGGAAAATCCGTAATATGCTTATAACCATGTTATTTATGGCTATTAAGGTATGTATTGAGGACCAATAAAGCGCGAGGAATAAATTCCATTGCAATCTCGTTAAATTTTAGTCTCTCTATCTCTTTATTCCTGTATGCTGAAAAAAAGGGTGGAGTCGAAAATGCGTCCATGGTGACGTAGACATCAAACCTCAACCAATACATACCTTGATCTCATTACATAACTCCTCCCATAGTTTGAGGCGAATAAAACTGTCCTGTCCCACTAAGAAATCCTCTTTGAGTCTGAGCCAAACACTCGTTTTGTTTGCCCTTGAGAATAGTCAGCGCCTTATCAGCATTTGGATTTGGAATCGGTAGTTAGCTAAAGTGTTTATTTTTCCCCTCTCTCCTTATCCCTATACCAATTTTATCCATATCCCAATCTCTTTCACATTTTTATCCATCCCTCCATGGTGCTAGCTAGTAACATTAGTAACATCATCATGGAAACTAAGTAATCACTCACGCATCGTTTTTACTTGGTGCACTGCTCATTTGTCAGATAATATATCGAAAAGAATAGATTTCTTGAAAAGATATTTGGTGGGTGTGTAGTGGATACATCCCTCTGTGATATGTTGTGGTTATTTGAAGTTTTTAGAATCCCTTGTCCATCACTTTAAATATCTTTTCTTTGTACTGTTTTCAATTAAATATATGTAAAAGAGAATTTAGAAATCGCTGCTTTCTGCTTTTATGTGCATTTTAAATACTGTCCCAACTTTTTTGGAATTGGGGTTTGTATATTCCCATTCATATTTAACTTTTTTTTAAGCAGACCTGAGTCTTTATAAACTATTATGCGGTCATTATCGAACTTCCTGTTTCACTGGTGTATAAATATGAAAAATTGTATGAAATTGTATACCCCTGTTTCACTGGGGTATAAAGAATTGTAGGCTATCCAGTATCCTCCTGTCTTCCACTACCACCTCGTCTCCTCCATGCCCCAGAAACCAATCTTTGTGTCCTCCCTCCCTCCAACGTCCCAATACTGGAGGAGACAAGCAAGGGGCTTCAAACTAGGCTCCTTGTCTCCTCCGGCAAAGGATACATCGATGTATCCTATCCCGGAAGTCTTTTCACATTTCTGGGTGACATCATCATGCCAACGCCCAGAGATTGAAAGACGGTTAATGGCTTCGGCACTAATGATGATGTGTATGTCTTAAATGAATTTCATGAATACAATTAATTTTTTAAAATAATGATTCCCCAATGCAAGATATTTAGCCTAATTTTGTGTGTGCTTCAGTAGATCATTATCACACATAGCATCCTACCAGAAGGCTTGATTAAAATACCAGTTCACTTTCGTGGAATATCCTACAAAGAGAATTCTGTAATTTAAGTCGAGAAAGTAGGTTCATTTATTTGCTTGTACATGAATGTTGCATAAATGAACATTACTCTAAACATAATTAAGCAGTGGGAAATATGCAAGAATGAATTTATGCAACCAATCGTTTCCAAAGCACGTATTTATATTTGATTTCAGATGTTACAGTGGGAAATACTTGTTTTTCAGTGTGAACACTGCCATAATATGAACATTGGAAAACAATAACTCAAATAATATGAAGCGACAAATTTGTTTAGTTAATCTACAGAATTGATTCTGAATTAGCCTATATGAGATGCAATGAACTAGCAATAGAAAGTAGGCTGTCACAGTATAGCTACAATATGTGAGGTGAATTAGTGCTCTAATGTTCAGACATCAAGCACATCAGGATTCAGGAATTACAGTAAATTGTTATGTTTGCATAGGCTATACTATGATATGTTTACTTTGATTTAATGTTGCAGATTACATCTTAATTAGCGTCTCGACGCGAACCGCATTAAGGGCCTGATTTACTACAAAAACTTCTAGCACACGCAAAACTGATAAAACAACCAATGATTGGTGCAAAAGAAATACCATGACCAATTTTACATGCTACTATTTGTACTTGAAATGTACAAGCCATGTTGCAGCTTCAAATAGGCTGACCATGTGTACGACCTGTGATTGGCTATAGGGACTATGTGTGGGCTCAGCATCAGTCAAAGTTATGATATGGCTAATTAAACAATAATCAATGTCAATTTTAATGACGTAGAAGCAGATAAGCTCTCCCAATTTCCTTCATGGCTACTCGTTCTCTCCTTTCCTCCACATATTTCCGGATAGGATACCAGTGGTAGTGGGGGAGTGGAGGAGGTGAGGAGTAAAGAGTATTGGGAGTCATCCATCAACATGGGGATGATCAGAGAACACACAAATGAAATGCAACATAAGGTTGTTGACCTTCATAAATCAGGCAATGACTATAGCGTACTCAAGTGAGTATGTCAGTCGTGGGCAGAGTCTGGTTACGGAAGTAAATTCCCTATGGAAGATAGAATGGGCTTCGGAGACTATCGACTATTTCTTGAAATCTGATTTATAGAATGAGCCAAAACGTTAGGATATAGGATACATTTTTTTTTATAGACCATATATCGCATGTTCCAATTTTTATTTTTTAAAGTTATGCATTAATGATTGTAGTTAGACTTGTCGTCCACTGCAACGCACGGGTGGTTCTCGACCAAAAAGATATCATCATCTCGTCTGTCTGCTCTGCGGCAGATGGGAGTAGGCTACTGGTGCTCCAGACAAGCTAACGTTAGCTTGCTAAGTAGAGAAGCCCGCCCAACAAATTCAGAAAACTATGCTACGGTTAACCACATAAAGCAATTCTAGCTTTTAGTCCTTCAAGCTAGCTGGCTAACGTTATATGACAACGTCTGGAGACAAGGCTGCTCGTTCAGAGGGAATTATGGGACGTGGAGTTTTTAAACAGTGCCAGCGCTGGTATGTTCACAAAAAAAATACTAAAACGTAAAATATACTCGAAGCTGGTCCAGAAAAACAACATAGTTTGCGAATGGAGCAATGGTATCACAATTAAACTATAAATTTTTCACATTTTTCTGAGTATAGAAGACACAATAAACTGAACTGAAAGAATACCTTACCCGGACCACTTCGCTAGGACTAACCCGAGATAAGGAGGACTGGAGCACACAGAGCTCAGATCAAAAATTCTATAATGGGACTGACGTTTCGACGTCAACGACGTCTTCTTCAGAGTCAAAAGGAAATACAGACAATGCACCGGGAGGTATATAAATACCCTCCCATCAATTACACATTGTAAGGTGCGCATGTGTGGGACTAATAGATCTCGTCATTGATTACACATACAGTACCAGTCAAAAGTTTGGACACACCTACTCATAGAAGGTTTTTTTCCGTTATTTTTACTGTTTTCCACATTTTGGAATAGTAAAGACATCAAAACTATGAGATAACATAAATTAAATTATGCAGAGACCACAAAAGTGTTAAACAAATAAAAAAAAGTCATATATTTTAGATTCTTCAAAGTAGCCACCCTTTGCCTTGATAACGGCCTTGCACATTCTTGCCATTCTCTCAAACAACTTCTTTGGTAAACAGGTATTCCACAGGTAAACAGGTGATGCCATCATGACTATATAAAAGGATATCAAAAGACTCCTGATATCTTATTTCCAGGTACTCTTAGAAGCGATACTATAACCTCTGCATTTGAATGGATCTCTATGGGAATTGGGGGGTGGGACTAGATTTAGCTTTAAATTAAACTGGAACAGTGTGGAACACATGGTTGGCTAAATGGCTCTAAGTCATCAAGGGTCTGCCGTATCAAACAAGCCTTAAACCATCACTCTGCTGCCAGAAATACAGTAGATATGGATGGATAACTTGAAGGGTTTCAGGAGAAACAACCCTTAAAGTGATCCATCCATATCTACTGCATATCTGGCAGCAGAGTGATGGTATGAGGCTCGTTTGATACCTCAGGCCCTTGATGACTTACAGCCATTTCGCCAACCATGTATTCCATACTGTTCCAGCATAATTTACAGATAAATCTAGTCCCACCCCCCAATTCCCATAGAGATCCATTCAAATGCAGAGAAGTTATAGTATCGCTTGTAATAGTACCAGAAAATAAGATATCAAGAGTCTTGATGCCCGAAAATGGGGGGGGGGACTATGTACAAAAGGTTCTATAATTTCTAAACGGTTCATCCGATATGGCTGGAAATACCCTCAAATTAAAGCTGACAGTGTGACTGTGTCATTGTATCCTTTCAAACTCAAAGTGCTAGAGTACAGAACCAAAAAAACAAAAAAGGTATTATGCTGCTCACTGTATATAAACAGTTTTCCAGAAAACTTAAAACACCTGCCACAAACCTCCGATGACTGGGAAGGTTGACACAGTTCGGTGGATTCGTTTCAACAGTACAGAGACCGCAACACTGCGTGTATGGAGGAAGAGGCGGAGTTTGTGTGTTGGACTGCTAAATGACACTGGACATCTCGGGACAACGGGGGCTATTTTTAATCACGGCTGTATTCAAATTTAATTCACTTAATTTGATATTGTATGTCTTTATTTGGTGTGTTTGTTTGTGTGTTGTGGGTCTGCCCCACTGTCTATGTCTTTTTTGTTGTTGCTGGTGGCTACAAATGAAGTTCCCGAAAGGGAAAATAAAAGTTATTCTATTCTATTCTATTTTATGCTAAAGTTCAGATCAAGAAATAATGTTTATTGTATTACTTTTGCCACTGAGCAACAAAAAGTATAGAATAACCTTAAGGTATATGAATTCAGATAGATAAAATAAAATAAATAAAAGGATACATTAAAATGCGTTAAATTGCAAATATACGAAAATATCAAAGCATTGTTTTTTTCTTTTCTTTTCCATTTAACTCAGTTTAAACACAAGCCGCAAACAAACGTGGGCTGACAGCTAGATAACTTAGCTAGTCTAACTTAAATGTTTTTGTTCAAAAATATTAGCATGTCGACATGCTCCGGAGTCAAACGTGTGCGCAGTCTATTGACCGCTATACCTGCGGCTGAGCGGCTGCACAGTTCGTCAAAATGTTGATATGGACCGTTGTAGTGACCTGCTCTATCAAAATCAGTCGCACTGACCCCCAAACACATTTTGGGCTTTATATACTACCTGAGGGAGGAAAATGTAAGCTTTCTAATGATACCAAAATATCTCTCTAATCCAAATATCAAGCGAGTTATGTCGCATTACATTTGGAATGCCATCAAACCATGTTTTTGAGAAAAAGCCTTCAAAGTTCAGCCATGAAAGTTGCTAGCTATGTGTTAAAGTTTCTGGATAGAGCTGGGTCTCATAACCTAACGAACTCCGATGTTTTGTCATGTTACATTACATTACATTACAATCATTTGGCAGACGCTTTTATCCAAAGCGACGTACAATAAGTGCATATTGAAGGTCATTGACGCGACTACAAAGCAAATCTGACAAAGCACCGCTTTCTCACAGCGTAGGAGCTATCCCTAGTAATAAACATGAGAAGTACACACAGTCAGCTATACATTCTGAACTATAGAATAACCAAAAACACAAGTTAAATAGAAAACAGGAAGCGAATACTATAGAATGGCCCTATATAGGTATAATTTTAGTCGAGGTGGAGTCTGAAAAAGTGCGTTTTCAGACCACGACGAAAAACAGACAGTGTTTCAGCTGAGCGCAGCAGAGTGGGGAGTTCGTTCCACCACTGGGGAGCTAGGGTGGAAAAGCTCCGCAGTCGGGACGATGCTTCAAATGCTTCAAAACTATATTTTTAAACTGAACATGACATTAACATACACAGATCATGAAAGCCAAGACTTTTTTCGTGTAAAATTAGATACAAACCGAATAACTTACATTAGCTTGTCACCGCGAAAGTAGTTATTGTGTGACTGCTTAGCCTACAAGCTGGCTCCAAACTATATGCAAAGGACTAGTGATAGCTTGTCTTGTAATATGACTCTTGAAACCTTCAAAGCTATATTTTCACAATGTATTTGACATTAAAACACGCATATCATGAAAGCCAATATATTTTTCAAGTAAAATCAGATTAAACCCAATTCATTTAACGCCTTGAAAGCAGCCGATGTGATTGTGTGACTGAGCGATGGTGAAAGCTGGCAGGACAAAACGACGCAAAGCGCCAGCTAGCTTGTCATGCTACGTTTAAAAGCTTCAAAACTATATTTTTAAACTGAATATGACATTAACATACACAGATAATGAAAGTCAAGACATCTTTCGTGTAAAATGAGATAAAACCGAATAACTTACATTAGCTTGTCGCCGCGAAAGTAGCTGATGTTATTGTGTGACTGCTTAGCCTACAAAAGCTGGCTCCAAACTATATGCAAAGGACCAGTGCTAGCTTGTGATATGACTCTTGAAAGCTAAGACAGACATTTTTTGCAGTGTAGCTATGGCATGTGTAGCTTTGCCAGACAGCCTGCTTTGCTCATATCTGCCATGGAGTTTATTTGTCTAAAGCGCTCTCGTAGCGTGCTAGTGTGGTCAGGAGGTGTAACGTAATTTTTATTATTCATTATTTGTTTGCATTATCCCAGTTTAAAATTTCGAACAAGTAACAAAACTGTTCTGATAATACAGAAACCAAGCAAACGTTACGGTGCAGCTTTATGAAACACGCATAAGTAAAGTTTGCGATCTTCGTTAGAGCATGAAACTCCCAAATATCCCAATCACAGAGCAGCAGTTAAACAACAATATTTTACCCACCTTTTTGACAAAACGTTAAACTGATAATGTATCCTCTTCTCGCGTCACGTTTTCATTATTTTCCGGTGTCTCTTATTTTGTTTGATGTCTGATATTTTTAAGCACTCGTATTGATCAAGCCAAATTGGGATGGCAGGTATGCCATCCACCAAGTTACGGCTTGGCGGGGCATGCCCCATACCTACACAGCACCAAGTTTGGCACTTTTCAGGGTTTCCTACAGAAGTACACACAATGACCACAGACTCTCAGCCCTTAAAAACATAAATATCTGTATGTTCTGACCTCATGTAACCACACAGCATTAAGATAGAACACATCCCCACAATAAAGCCCCAAACATGGGTTATTTTGCGGTTTTTCTTCTTCTGCTTCTTCTTATTCTTCTTTCCATTTTTCCTGCCTACCCAGAGACCCTCACTACCTGCCTGCCTCCGTACCCTCAAATAGTAATTCTCCCCATTGGATAACAACATCGCATACCGGCTCTCTCAAGCTTATCGCCCAATAAAAACGCTTCAAACTAATATGCACACATCACAGACAAAACCACTATATGGCTTTGTGTATTCTATGAAGCTATGGTGGCCTAGTGGTTACAGTTGCTGCCTCTTACACAGAGGATTGGGGGTTTGAGCCCAACAGAACACAAATTTATTTTTGACAAAAACAATGTGCAACTGCTAAATACTTTTCATTAATTACAGTGTTATTATTTTCACATTAAAAAACGTATTTTTATTGCAAAGGCAAAAGACGTTTCCAAAATTAACTGTTCAATGTTTCACTTGTAGCCTATTTCACTTGTACTACAGCAAAATGGTAAAAGTCAAACAGACACTGACAAATGGCCTACTATATCATGTGACTGTACCCCTTTGGTCTTCTGGTTAGCGTCAAGCCTTAGTATTCCGAGAGACATGGGTTCGTACCTCGCCTGGTTGATATTAAAGTGTAATTTCATTTTGGACACAAAAAGTGTGCACATGTTCTGGTTCTCTCATGCAAGACTGCAATGAAAAAACAAAAGCAAAGACACGTTTAAAATATTAACTGTTCACTTGTAGCCTGTTAGTTAAACAATTCAGTCACTGGACACGAAGACAGTAATGCAATAGGCTAGCTAACGTTATGGGAACAGGCATCCCATGGCCATTTGTCAAGAAAAGAAAAAAGTTTCAACGCAGAATATCATTTGGTTAACATCGTGTTCTTGCATTAATGTAAAAAATAAATTCTACAATAACTGTGCCATTGGCTATATGTTTTAAGCTCACACAAATGCCGACAAAAATATTAGTCTGTGTGGAGCCTGCTGTCCTCTTGCGCTGCGGTCATGTCTGACTGTGGAAACCAAACCTTCAACGCTTGCCTCGGCCAACATTTCTTTCTTCATTCATTTCTTCACTTAAGCTCTGTTCAGTTTATCCTTTTCACACATAAAACAATGTCACCATAAAATTAACTACTAAGAAAATTAAGAATTTATGATAATTCATTAAGAATTGACGATAGCCTAGCCTACTATAAGCTGCAAAAAAAAGAGATCGGATTTATAAACTTCCAATTCCCTAAACATATCTGATTCATGGTTAGTCACTTTAAAAAAATTACTATAGCCTCCGAACATTGCTCTAGTCTATGCTACTCTGCAGACAATGCATCTTACTGCAAACAATAATAATAATAATAATAATCAGAAGAATAATCTCTGGTAGGCTACTTTCTTAGTAGTATCTATTGTTTTCTTGCTGGCTAAGATTCCTGGGAAATATGCGTTGTCCAGTTAAGCTTGTTAGCCAACGTTGAGCTTTGCCAGAGAAACGTCAGTCAGCTGCTAGTCAGGAAGCAGGTACAAGCTAGGCTACTACGAAGCAAATCAACATGCCTTACATCCATTGCACTACAGAAAACTAAACTAAACCTAGCTACATGGTCTGGTACCAAAAGATTTCCCGCAGACAACGTTAGACTACACTACCGGGAAAAAAAACTGCGAAGGTATTATGCTGTGCTTATGAAGTTCGGCAGCTCGTAGCCCAGACATGGAAGCTTGGAGTTACGCATCCGACAACCAGTGTTGAATAGCCTAACGTTATTTCTATAGAATACTAATACGCCTATTTTACAACTGTATTTCCATATTTTAGGCTGTATGTATTTCTTTCAGCTACAATGTGTTTGTGTCTAGCCTATTGTGCATGCATGTCTCCATAGACTTTTGTTAATTAATTTACATGCTTCTTCATGATCCATAGTTCAGGTGGTGCTGTTCATTGTATTTCATTAGACATTAAATACAGCTCATCTACAAACTCTCTTAATGTAATTGTGAGTCATCGGTAATAGGAGAAATGTTCTCATTCTCGTCAGTAGAGGGCGTTATGGTTACGTGAATGTCTGCATGCCTTTATTTGGGATGCATGTACTATTCTGTATGCATGTCTCAATGTCATTATCTTCATGCATTGTTCATTAGTTAGCTACCAAAAATAAGTGATATCTGAACAAAAACGTCTCCGACGTAAAAAAAAAGCCAAGTTACTCACGCATAGCCTACAGAGCGCTGTCTATAAGTCCTTAATTCCAACTTGCAAAAACTAGGCCTGCCTTTAAAAGTATTGATATCAAAATGTGGCCAAGTTACAACTAGCAATATTGCCTATCGTAGCTCACACTAAATAAACTAGCTCTATTCCAAAGCAATGCTATCCAAACTTTCATAAATTATTTAATGCAACTTGGCCCTGTGTTTCTTCATCTTAGCATATGAAGAGATTGTGCCTCATGGAACAACATATGATTTAAATTAATGTTTTTAACAATTGATGAATAATTACACTCCATAAAGGATATGGTTACATTTACAATGCCATTTCAATTTACAGAATTATACAATTCTGACTGTTTTATTGGATGCTCTGCCACTTGTGCAGGCATAAATATAGCAGATAAGTATTTTCCACGATATGACTAAGAAATATGAATGAAAAACTAATGCTTTATACTTTCTAAATATTATGTCATTGAATCCATTTTAGATGACCACCGATAGTAATAGTAATAGTTGATCTTTTAATAGCCTGGGAGCAAATTATATTTCAGGAATCAATAAAGAATCGGATCGATAAGCAGAATCGATAATGGCATCGGTATCAATAAAATCTAACGATTCCCATCCCTACCAACAACTGGAGTTGATCTCCTCTATGTAGTACTGTAAGGGTTGTGTTAAGGTTCGGAGAACCAGACGTGACCGATAAGGATGCTAAAAGCGTATCTTAGAAAGATACGTCACAAACGCGGAAGTAGCCGCACCAGAGGAGAGGAAATCAAAAGAACGGGAGCAAAACTTCCCTAGCACAAGCCAAATCAAAGCAATATCAAAAGGAGGCGAGTCTTGATAAAAAGCGAGAATGAATAACAAAAGAACCTCACACACTAAATCATTAGGCGCAACAGGAGGTAGAGAAACAAAGCAAAACTCGATAGAACAAGTGAAGGAAAAGAACAGAAAAGAAAACCTGTTATCCAAAGCTCTTGTGGCGAAAGAGCTGAACACAAAAGGTAACAGGTAAAAAGAATAAAGGATAAAGAGAAAGATTGGAAATAAAAGAGAAAACCAATCTAATCCTAATTCTATAACCGGACTTGCTGCGTTTCTTATTCTTACGAACCAGAAATGCAGTGACCAAATTTCCTATACCTTACCGACTTCGTTGTCAACATAGCAAAGACAATATTGAAATGCCGGAAGGCGGAAGCTATAGAGCTATTGCCAACAGGAAACCGAAAACAGGTGAGAGGAATAATGACAGGGCGAGATCCAAACACTGGGACGGAGGCGGAAAAAATCAGATAGAGCGTCCTGACGACGCCAAATCAAATAAAGCCCGCAGAAACAACAGAGGCTGCCAATAACCATGACAAGTACAGTGGAATGTGATTAGTGAAAAACTTTAATAACTGGGCCATATTTTAACAATTGGGCCATATTTGTGACTCATGTTACATGCAAGTGTTGGATTCTAGACCAGTTTCAATGATCTTCTATTTTATTCAGCTGTTCACTTCACTTTGAGCAGAGGTGTTCACTCCACACAGCTGTGCAGAGGTGCATATCTCCAGTTGTCATGGACCAAAATGCTTTCAGTTTTAGTCCTACATTAGCTCTAAAGTGTTCTCACTTATTAATAGCCTTTTTCACACATGCAATACAGAACATTACCGGAAAAGTTGATCCAGCAATATTCCGGAATGTTCCGTATTGGTAGCGTTCATACAACCAACGCTCTACCCTATGTTGCTAGGATACGTTTGTTTACTTACTACTGAAAAAATGGCGGGTGATGAAGTGACAGAGTGTGCAGTTGTACTACAGTTACTCTTGTTTATTTATACATAACATTTTCGAGGCAAACGCTGGCAATAATACATCTGTTCCAATCACAAAACACCATTCGTAAACAAAAACTTAACAAAAAAATCAGGATAAGTCGGGAACAACTCCGCTTTAGCTTGGCTCAAAGCCGGAGACGTCGCCTGTGGCGGCTGGAGGCTGTACGAGTCTTTCATGTGGCTCGGGGCTCAGCGAGACGAATGTGGGTACGGGAGCGACCCCATAGCATGCGTGATTGATCCGGTAATGTTCTGGCTTTGTTCACACGTCACATCGGAACTTTTACGGAAACCTCACTAGGTCTTGACACGGCAAATTGCCGGCGCGGATATTCCGTAATTTCGACTTCGGCTCTTATTCACACGACCCCTATCTGGCAATGTTCCGGAAAACTTACGGATAAGGCTGCATGTGTGAAATGGGTTACTGACACAAAAGCAGCATTTAATTGACAAATTAGTATTATTTGATAATAATATGATTAATGGCTAATTATGATTATCAAGCTAATAAAAAAAAAACAAGACAGAAACTAAAATGGATACATGGCATGTCAGTCATAAAAGAGTGTAGAAAATATAGGTAAGAGAAATGGGAGCAAACATACAGCAGCTGTTTTATGAAAACATAACATTTTTTCCATTTCTGGTGTTTCCGATATTATATATATATATATATATATATACAGTGGTCGAATTGTCATTGAACACGGGGGAGCACCGCTCCCCTTGTTAAGGGAAATTGGGAAAATCATCCCCCTTGTTAAGATATGCAATTCTGTAATACGAAACGCATTGGTTTCAGTCCAATCACTTATTTTCACTCCTTGCATAATTTCCTTGTGTCCTTTCCTCGGTCCTTAGCTCCACCCAACAGAGGACGTGAGGAAGAGATGCAAGGAAGGAGGAAGCGAGGCAACATGCATTACGCAAATGGAAAATCCTTGCTCAGTCAAGCGTCAGTTTAAGCGATGTCAATTACTAATGACGTTGCACAGCTGTATCATCTGTCATTGGGCATTTCACGGATTGTTCTTGTCTCAGGGCCTGTTTTTGCACTGAAAATGGTAGCCTGTATTTCAGACATGACATATATAGCATAATAGTATAATTAGTATAATAGCCTAAAACATGAATTGCATTGGTAAAGGACAGCCAATTCACATAAATAGATGTTGGCTAAATGACATTATTCTTTCTCAGTCAAACTGTTTTAATGCCGCGGTTTCCACTTCTCGTTATTAGCGCAGGACAAATCATATGTCTGTTTGTAATATTAGGGCTGAAATATCATTGTTAAAGTTCTATTTTTGGTTTGGGTGGGGGAAAAATTACATAGAGGTAGGCTAACTAAACTGTGGTGGCTTGTAAACTGTAATTTGTTAAGCTACCATTTCAGAACAGTAAAAAAAACTGAGGGGTCACCGAGGAATAATGATGGGAAACAAACTCCTGTTTGGAGAATAGCCTAGTTTTGAGGGAATTATACAGTCATCTTACAATATTTCTGGATGTAGGCTATAATAACATTTGGAAATAAAATAAAATGGACTTAGGCTATTTATATGTAGATAGATTCTGAGAAAGCTTAAACTGAAATCTGGCCAAATCTGAGGGTTGAATGGGCAGATCAACACTGTTTTTACTCTCATAATTAACATAAAAGATTGCTACTTTTTGCACCGTCGCTTGAGCAAGCCATCGGTCCAGAACGCATTTTGAGGAGACAACATTGTTTGCCGTAATTCTCTATTTGCTAGCTGCATCGATCGATGTGAATGGGGTTACAATGGTTTAAAACATTATTTTCAGCATCAAGTTAGCAAAGCTGTATCCTGACTGAATGTGATCTCTGACGTAGTATACGGTGCCATATATTTTTACTGCAACATTGGACTGTGATTCCAAACACTCTAAATAAACCAGTACAACAAACGTGACAGGTTTTATTTAATTTATTTGATGGCTCAATCAAGCTTCTTACAAGTTGATACAACTGCATGGGTTTTTGGATTGTTTACAAAATCGCACAATTCTTCACGGATCTAGCATCTTAATTTTCCTCTGAAAGTACACCAGATTGATGCATTTAACTGTTCCTTCCATTTATATTTTACTTTTAGAGTGTTTAGGAATTTTCAAGCAGTAATCCATGACTTCTTGTTTCACTGGGGTATAGATATGAGGTGATACAGAGGCCATATTCCCTTATTCATACATCCACATGGGAAAGATAAGAGAACACACAAATCAAATGAGGGAAAAGTGTGTTGAGCTTCATAAGTCAGGGAATGGCTATAAAAAATAGCTACTCACCTGAAAATGCTCATATCTACTGTTAGGGCAATATTTAAAAAGTTCAAAGCAACTGGAACCGTTACAAATGTGCCTGGAAGAGGACCCAAGTTTATTTTGCCCCCACGCACAGTGAGGAGGATGGTAAGAGAGGCAAAAAAATCCCCAAGGATCACTGTTGGAGAATTACAGATGAAAGTAGCATCTTGGGGTCATCAAGTCTACAAAACTACCATTAGACGTCACCTCCATGCCAACAAATTATTTGGAAGGCATGCCAGAAAAAAGCCTTTCCTGTCATTTCACCACAAACGTAAGCAGCTGGAGTTTGCTAAAGGCTACTGGAACTTTGACTGGAACCTTGACTGGAACCGTGTTCTATGGTCAGATGAAACGAAAATTGAGCTTTTTGGCAACCAACACTCAAGGTGGGTTTGGCGTAAAAAGAAGGATGGTTATTACATTACAGCAGACACCCTTATCCAGAGCGACTTACACAACTTTTTATCATGTTTTACATATTATCCATTTATACAGCTGGATATATACTGAAGCAATTCAGGTTGGGTCCCTTGCTCAAGGGTACAATGGCAGTGTCCTACCTGGGAATCGATTATACCGAAAATAACCTTATCCCCACTGTTAAGTATGGTGGAGGTTCCGTGATGTTGTGCAATGGTCTCAGATTCCTTGCTCTGTATTCTCCAACCTTATTAGATGTTACGGGAGAAGACTCAGTGCCGTTTTATTGGCAAAGGGAGGTTGTACAAAGTATTAAATGCAGGGGTGCCAATAATTGTGGCACATGTAGTTTTGTTAAAATAATTATTTCTTGATGAGGGATTTTTTTTCTCAGAATAAATTTACTTCAATTAAAGGTTGGATTTTTCTCATTTTTTCAGTGTGAGATTAAGCGAATTCACCAAACTGTGAATTTTTTATAACCCTTTTTACTCATTTTTACCAGGGGTGTCGATAATTGTGGAGGGCTCTGTATGTCTAAGGTACATCCAGGCCCTGTCCGGGTTGTCCAGTAAGCATGAGATACCCGAGTGGCACGTAGTGACTAGACAGTCATGCAAACTGTCCCTGATTGGTCCACAAAATATAAAAATATTGTCCAAATGACACTGTAACTTAACAAATTGACACATGGGGAGACATTAGACAAAGAAAAAACACATATTGCGACACGTTCTTGTGGAAAAGATTTCCTTCGCATTTTGACCGTATTGGTACCATTGACTTATACTAAAACGATTGGCTAAAAGACCTATACTAGAGATAAATGTCTCTCAACAAGACCAGGAAGAGAGCTTCAAAAATGAAGTCTTGGCCCCTTGGTGGAGAAGCAGGGGGTGGGTGGGGAGTGTGCGGGCCTTTGCTTTTATGATTTTCTAAATGTTTTCATAACATTGCGACCATTGCTAAAGTTAGTTACTGCTGCTGTAACATACTGTATGATTTAGTGACTTACTACAGTAGGCATAGTTTAGTGTAGTTCAACAGCAACAATAGGCATGTCTTCTAGAGCTTCAGGCATGAAATGGAACCTTTAAATACTATGTTATTTGACAGAAACTTTGCTGGGTTGCTGAAAATATATAAATAGACAGTCACCTTTTTTCCATTGGGCGCAGCCATAACTCAACATTAGGGCTTTTTTTCTGATGTACACATTGGATTTGAAATGGAGCAGTGATTATGAGGTTAAAGTGCAGACTTTCAGCTTTAATTTGAGGTGTTTACAACCACATCGGGTGAACCGTGGAGCAATTGTAGCCCATTTTAGGGGACCAAAACAAATTGGACAAATTAACATAAAAATAAATAAAGTATAACCTCATATTCTTACAGTTCAAATCCAACGTGGTGGAGAACAGAGCCAAAACAACAAAAAATGTATCACTGTCCAAATACATTTGGACCACACTGTAGCAGTTTAATGAGGAAAACATTCTCTCTCCATTCATTCCAGTTTGCTTCCATGTTCTATACCAATGTGAGCTTTCATACTGAATTACTACCTAAGACCCTGTCAATGGGAGTCACAGGACACGGAAATTGCTAGTGTGACCTTAACCATCCTATTATACTAGGGTCTATACAACCAAAAATTATTTTTGATCAATTAGTGATTTCCTTCAGAAAATGCCTTTAAGACATCCCAGAGAATTAGGAAATATGTGTCAAAAAATGTATTTGGAACTTTTATGTTTTTTTTTATATTGACCAGTAACAACACCTTAACACAAATGGCAGTAAAATGCTAATATAATAGGGAGGTTAAGCCTCCTCTCAAGGGAATGCCGAAACGCATACATCCGCAAGAACACAATTATAGCATATTACCAAGCCTTTCTGGTTAGTACACTGTCAACACGATACCTAAACTTTTGATAGAGCAAACAGTTGTTGATAAAGCCCAAGTTTACCAAAAGTACAAATTGGGTATACTGTACTTCCATCCCTTGCGCAAAACTGTCAGGACTGGGTTCACTGACCAAAAATTATTTATGAAGCCTCATTCGTCAATCTGGCCCAGTGTGTTTCGGATAAAAAAGTAAAGAAACTTCCATGCTCAATCCAGAAGCTGCTGTACAAAAGAGGTTATTTTAAGGGCGGCATGGTGGTGCAGTGGATAGCATTGTCGCCCCACAGCAAGAAGGTCCTGGGCTCGAATCCCAGATGGGACCCTTCTGTGTGGAGTTTGCATGTTCTCCCCGTGTCTGCGTGGGTATCCTCCGGGGTACTCTGGTTTCCTCCCGCAATTCAAAGACATGCAGGTTAGGCTAATTGGGGGGGCATTAACAGGGCATTGCTGTAAAAGAGCATGTGTGCTCAGTCAACCTACCCTGTATAAATAAAGGTAAATAAAAAAATAAATAAAAATTTTAACCACTTTTGATTCCAGATTTGTTTTTTTAATATATTTTATCCAAATGTGGAATTACCAATCACTTTTGCAGGTCTGTCAAAGAGAGCATTTCTTTTGTCCTTGGCAGCTTGTATGTGCTCCCTCACATTATTATGAGAAGGAGTTAACACAATTATCTCCCCATAAACATGTAATCACCCTCTTTGCTTTAATGATAAGGATCAGGCCGAGACAGAAATATAAAGTATTGCCTTCACTGTCAAAGGGTTCTGGGAAAAAAAAAACAGCAAAGTTTGCAGGTACGGAATCGCCACTGGCAGCTATTGAGCCATATTGCCAGGGCTGATCTTGTTAGGTCATAGCTTGAGGGAGCACTATAGATTCTCATCCTGGAGCTGTTATCAGTTTAACTAAAGAAAAAGGAACTTCAAACAGAGCAGATGAAGGTTTCCTGCTCTCCCATGTACCAGCTCTGGCAGGCCGTAATGGTCATGCTAAACAACTCGATTCAGTTTCCATTCTTACCTGTAGCAGTTATTGTCAAATTTATTGTAGCTGGCAAACGCGATCAGAACACCAAAGCCTGCTCCCAGGGAGTAGAATATCTGAGTCGCTGCATCAATCCATACCTGAAAAAAATCCAGTTAGCTACAGGATTTATAATCTCAATGACAAATAGAAATAAGAATAATAATCTTATCTGACATAGCCCTTTAAACCCCGTCACTACAAAGCTATAAATTGTGATTGTGTCCATTCAAAAAATGTTAACCCTATTTCCACACTGTTTGAAATGACCAATTTTACTGTGTTCATGCTCATAACTTCCCCGTGTCAATCTGGGAGACCGGAGAAAAGTATGCACTCTCCTCTGAAACGCTGTTCTTCAGTCCGCAGTCTCCAATAAAGCTCGAAGGAGGACACTTCACATGCAGTTATTACACTGTAAAAAAATGTTGAGAATACTCAAAATTTCAAGGCAACTTACTTACTGAATTTGAGTTTTGAGCTTACCTTCGATTTTTAAGTTATGCCTAACTAATATTCATTAGTTGTTTTTCAGAAAACTTAAATTTCATTGTTAGAAAATTTTTTAATTGAGTGTTAAATTTTCCTATCAATTAAAAGTGTTATGTTAGGAATGTTAGTTGGCATAACTTGACTTGAAAAGTTCAAACATTTAGTGTAGTCAGTTGACTTGAAATTTTGAGTATTCTCAACTATATTTTTTTACAGTGTACAGGCAGACTGTGGGCGCCTGATTGACAAGACCGCGTCACAGATGCGCGAAGAGAAGCAGATGTCTTGGTGGCTGATATCACATCACTCCCTGGCGATGCTAGGGCCAAGTATGTGCCACTCTGAGGGACTACTGGCCATGGTTGGCGCTGGCATGGTCTGGACTCGATTCAGATCACACCATCGGGCACCCTTTATGGATAAATGGTTTCATGTCCACAGCAATCACTAAATCACTTGAATAATTATTCTTACAAAGTTCCATATACAGACCCTATGCCTATAACTGCCATAAAAGTTAACTTTCCATTTATAGTATATATTGATATTACTTATTTTTATTTATTTATGGTTTCATTCAATAGGGACAGATAGAAACACAATGACATAATTGAGTAGGCAATAATCTCATGCACTGCAACATAGTGTGCATATAGTGCATACTAATTTTCAACACCCATGCCTAGCTGTGCTTTTGAAATGCCACAGGGATAGAACGCATGGTGGCTACAGAGTTCATTGCCATTAATCTCAAGTGAATGATGAAAAAGTCGAACGTAGAGTCACACCGTGGGGTTGTTGAGCTTTTCCAAGTCAATGTGGAGGTACGCCCTTATGCCATCCATGGCGCCCGGGAGGGTGATGCCACGGATGAAGAGCACAAACAGCACCACGTAGGGCATGGTGGCCGTGATGTACACCACCTGAATACGGACGCATCAGAAAGGGCAGCATGTTATTAGCTTCTTCCCAAACTATCCCACAACACACTGCTCCACAGAGCACTGGGGTTTCTGCTCTCAAAAAGGAGAAGCATTTGAACTCACAGCTCTCATTAAGAAGGTGCAGTAATGTAAGCTTGAATATTAATAAAATGTAATTTTATAAAATTTACCCCTGGGACAGTTAGGGGTCGGATGCACATATCACATACTGGGTCAATGGCTCTTTACTGTTTTAGAAAAATATTTCTACGTTAGACAAATGCTTTCTCTCTGTCTTACTGGAGTAAATCTTAAATTGCTAACACAATTAGTTTTAGCTTAAAGCCAATAAGATTAGGAACAAATAACAACACAGCAAAGTGTGCATACAAAACAGGCTCTCGCATTAACACAATTTAGTACCTTATCATCACCCACCCTAGGCATACTTGTATGTTCCAATTACATAGTGGGTCAATGGCCAAATTTGTACACGCTTGGTATAAGTGCAAAAGTAGTGATTAGTGAGTAGGAATGTCACGGAGCGTGACCCCAAGTGTTGCGCAGCAGTGACTTAATGAACCATAGATTCTTTTTTACGCATATGCATATGTAAAGTACAGGGTGAATCCCTTGGCATGGTATGTGGGGGAGTGCGTGAGCTTTCCTGGATTGAAGCCATTAGGGGGCCTAACTCGCCGCAACGGTGTTGGAGGGCCGGGCCGGGCCGGGCCGGGCCGGGCCGGACGCTGTGCCGTACCTTGCCAGATGACTTGACCCCCTTCCACAGGCTGAAATAGAGGATGAAGACCACCACCACCAGGCAGAGTACAAGCCGTGGCTGAGGCAGACCCAGGTCTTGTATGCCTTCGCTGTTGTGAAGGTTCAGCACAGCACGCCTGGAGATATCACACACACACACACACACACACACAGAGGACACCCATCGTCATTACCTTTCTTGTACAGCTAGCATTCACCATTCCATTCTTATAAGGCTCCTAACCTTACGGTGTTATGAGCCTGGCCAGGCTGATGCTGTAATGTGAGCTAAGTCTGCCGAACCTCCAGGTATTAAACCAGCGGTTAGTTACTTTTGATGATCTTGTGTAGTTGGGAGACCAACTGTAGATGGAAATGCAACCCATCCATTCACGTAAATCAAAACATTGACTAAAACTCTCGAGAACCAATCAGATTTGCTTCACTGAGATTTAAATAAAGTGTATAAAGATTTCATGATTCAAACTGTAACTGACTGAAAGACCTTGATAAAAAGGGTTTACTGCATCCAGGGATTGATTCTTCGCTTCATTCTTTAAATGCTGTACCTTGCTCACCTTTACAGCTGAAACCTTGAACGCAGCCAGTTATAAAACATATAGTTAGTGGCAGCTGACACGCTGGAAATAGAGGGAGACTGAAATCCTATCTTTAAACATCACTGTTTCTGACCATTTTTCATGTATATTAATTTTGTTATTAACAAGCAAACCAATGATCCTAATAATCCACTGTAAACTCATTCCAAAGTCTTTCTTCCCGGCATGGTAATGAATGTTTTCAATGAATAAAAACTCAATATAAACATTACAAAGAACACACTTCACAAAATAAGAAAAATCACTTAACTACTCTATTAGCTTTCAGCGCAACAAACAACATAGACTAATTAACATCAGAAAGAACCTGCGCAGATTGGAGGGCGGAGGGTGTGTAAGGCTGGGGAAGGTAATTAAAATAATATAGACTATTAAATATAAATACAAATGCTAGCGATAGAGGATTTGAGGTCGAGTTAGCTCACTCAATCCACTAGGCTACTGCCTACTGCGGAGGAGGTAACTAAGCTGGTCGGCATGTGTGTAGCCAATTGTTGCATGGTTAGACTACCTGTACTAAGTTGGTTAGTTGGCCATTATCAACGCGTTGTCCTGTCAGTGAAGCGGCAGTCAAGCTGAAGGATCATCAGACTCACAGAGCATTTCTGGACACACTATCACACTCTCTGTTAATGTCAATTAAAAATGTTATAAATTATGTGTGTGTTGGCTGCCATGCTGATAGAAAAAAACAAATCATGCATAGGCTATCTTCGCTTAAATAATTAGCCTATCAATATGACGTGAAAATGTGATCGTCGGGGGTGCTTTCATGCACAGGCTTACATGAGCTGAAGCCTGGGGCCTCGATTGGCCAGAATATAATGTTGTAATTTGCCAGTGAGTGACTAATTCACTTGAAATAATGTTTTTGTTGTTAATTAGTTGTCTGGTCAGATTAATTGTATTTATTAATTAATTCATCCATTAATTTATTAACAAAAAACAAAAAACATACATAGGCTACCGGTAGTTTGGTCAGATTCATGCAACGGGTTTGCAAAGCCATATTTAGGCTATGTCTTTGGTGGCTATAGCCTATGCCTACTTACATGTGCTGCTGATTTTGCTTGTTATTATCAGAAGCTAAAATGTTGGAGTTACGAAAGCAAGCCAGCGGATCACAAAAATGAAAAGAGAAAGAAAAAAACTGTAATGGGGAGTGTAAGGTTCGGGGAACCAAACGCGACCGATAAGGATTTCTAAAAGCGTATTTAGAAAGATACGCCACAAAACACGGAATTAGCCGCACCAGGACTGGGATAACACAGGATTGGGAGCAAAACTTCCCTAGCACAAGGCAAAGTAAAGCAACCTCCAAAAACTGAGGCGATCTCGATAAACAGCAAGAATAACTAACAAAACAAACCTCACGCACTAAATAATTAGGCGTAACAAGAGGTAGTGAAACAAAACAAAAGAAACGCCCTGTAAAAACGGGCGAGAGAAAGAAAATGAAACTAGAACCTGTTACCTACAGCTCTAGGTGAAAACGAGCTGAACAAAAAGGTAACTGGCAGGAGAGTACAAAGGATAAGGAGAGAAAGGAAAGAAAAAGACAATATAAATCTTTCTCCTAACTCTAAACCGGACTTGCTGCGTTTCCTATTCATACGAACCAGAAATGCAGTGACTGAATCTTTTACCTTACCGACTTCGTTGTCAACATAGCAAAGACAATATCGAAGTGCAGAAATCCTGCGGTATTTATAGCCGACAGGAAACGCAAAACAGGTGCAGAGAATAAACGCGAATACCGGAATGGAGCCGATAGAGCGTCCCGACGACGCCAAAAGGAAAACCGAACGCAGAAACAGCAGAGGCTGCTAGAAACCATGACAAAAACATTCGTGAACAGGAGTTGCTACAAAAAGTTCCCAAGCTAACTGGGTTTCAAACCTTCTTCAATTCAACCAGTGGAAAAGGGAAACATAGAGACTGCTGCTAGCAGCACGTTGCAAAAGCCACCAACTGACAGCTAGTCCAGCAGCAACCGACGTTAGCTTCGTCCGTGAACTGGATTTTACGGACATAATCAAGGACTTCTCCGCCAGGAAAACGAGATGAAAGCACTTCTAAGAGTAAGACCATTGTTTATTTTTTTTGGTGACGCTCTTGCTTTATTTTATTCATTGTACATTGGTTAGGCCCAATTGGAAATAGTTGGCTGATAGCCCAGTTGCTGCCCTGGTGGTCAGTTCAGTTGAAATTAATCTATGTTTTCTAGTTATCTTTTACCAATGTGTAATGCTTAGACATGGCTTTTTGCATTGTCTGGTCGGGTTCGGTGGGTCGGGCCAGGCGAATACTACACAAATCCGAACCAAACCTAGAACCTAAAATTCTTAGGTACCAACTTTTACCACTAGGTACTGCTATAACAATAACGATAACCACAGTTAAGTGTAGCCTAAAATCTTTGCCTACAGTTGCAAGGCTAAGAGACACAGACCATTACAATAGTTATTTTCTTATTTTGGTGAACTAGATACCATCTTGTGTCATGGTAAAAAAAAACACACACAAAAAACTTGTTTTAGAAAATTGTTCGCACAGAATTACGTTATAGACTTGTTGCTTGTCATTTTCGTGGATGGTTTTATGTCTCCTGATATACGACTACTTTACAACCAAAGCCTACATGGGCTCTTGTACTCAAAAAACTGTATTTACGGTGAAATTAATGCCAAAAAGTTTGCTCCCCACCTGCCCTTCCCCATCCACGAAGGTGGATACCTTCCCCGCCCTAACCTAGCCTTACCCTGCAGTTGGTTCACCCTCCGCCTATGGATACACTGATCCTTATGTCATAAATATGGTATGGGCAGAGAATGAATTTTCCCCACAATCAAACAACACATGGACATGGCCAAATGAGCACAATGTTGTAATGTAAAGAAAAAGAATGATCCCACTATCTTCTTTTTTAAAGGGTAAGTACACTCTAGATCACTTTTTGTGTAGCTGTAAACGTGTTTGTATGCCTACCTTATAATTAAACTTATTCATCCATTCCGTTATTTCAACAATTCTGAAATAATATCGTATATCAGAAGAAATTCTTATATCAGAGGTACCTCTACGTCATATGGATAATTGTTCCCGCTGAAGAGAAGGGTGTTTTCAGAAGGATGTTTTCACACTAGTATAATCACAGTAATAGAGAAAATATCTCTACACATATATATTCATTGTACAATCATACCAATTGAAACTTATATTAAATGCTCTAAATCCTCAAGAGACAGAGAAGTAGCAGTCTGCAGCCTCTTTAATCACTGGAAGGTCTCAGTTTATCTCTCAACGCGAACTAGAGACAAAATATATAGCTTATAGCTTGTGTGTACGTGCATTTTTCTGTCTCTCTTTCTCCCGTATCTCTATCTTCTCTCTATGACACTGCAGGCCTGTGGCCTCTGACCCACTTACATCCCAGGCACAAGGCCCATCTTATCGCTAGAGAGCCAGAAGAGACACTCCTGAAAACAAGATGATTCTGGGAGACCAAATAGTTATTGAAAACTGTTTGCGTGATGTTAAGAGCTAGGGGTTGCTGTGTGCTCATCCAATATGCATTCTATATGATAAGATCTAACCAATCATTGATTTGTATATTTTACTATGCTAATGTGTAACCATGTACCAATCAGCGATAGAATCATGTATGTTGTTATATTCCACTCTATGCCTATGTATTACCTACGCACCAATCAGAAGTAAGATAATCTATGTATTAGTTTGATTAAATATGGCGGAGACTGCCTACGTCTCTTCAGTTCATGCTTGACCACCTTGTGTGTGCAAGTACTGGACTCTTTCTGCAGAGAAATAAAACACTACGATCCTTTGGTTTCGGCTGCACGTTTTTAAATCGGAACAACGTGGCGTCCTGTTCATAAACTCTCTTATTCCACCTAAATAGTCAACTAAAATACCTTCATGAAAATATTTGAGGTGAGAAATAGGCCATGCAGTTGCTGAATCTTGATTCATATTTTATCTGCAATGTCTAGTTTGACAGTTTGATCCGAGTTATACAAAATCATTTGTTCATTGTACAGTAATCTATGCAAATGACAATGGACACACCTCCTCCGCCCCCACCCCTCTCCCTCACTCACCCCACAAAGTATTTTCAAAATTGTGGAGACAGGCAGAGACAGTGGGTGCATTTACTATTTAAGAGCCTAGTTGAGAAGAATGGGCTGAAACTGTTGGTATTGATCATTCAGCAAATTATCTGCTTTATCATTAATCAAGGAAAATTAATGGAAAAGGTTTGAGAGTAATGGTCGTTATAAAGGCCAAACTTCTGTCCCCCTGTTTTTAGCCCACCGGGCACCACAGTAGCAAACTGACTGTGATTCTGTGAGGGGAGGGGCAGGAGCAGAGAGGGTTGCTCCTCTCTTTGACTAATATCACCTGTTGCCCAGATGCCTTCAGGACCTTGGACAGTGGTGATCTCGCCTAGAGCGTGAACAGCTAAGGCTGACTTACTGGAGGGCTACACCGGAGCGTACGGGCGTAATGCGTGCGCGGCCCGTGAAAATGATCTTGCGCGTTCTCCACGGCTGCTACACCAGAATTGAGCACGTAAATATATACTTATATATATTTGTTTGTTGTCTTGAGAGAGTATGGGTAAGTAGTTGTATTTTATATGATTATAGCCTAGCCTACTTGTTAATCAGAGATAATCAGAGACGCTAAATGTATGGCAAAGTCAACTAGTATTGTCAGTATTGTCAACTACAAGTGGATTCAGTCGTCATCTCCAGCATCTGTTTAGCAAACTCTACAACGTATATACTGTCTGAAACCCTATTGTGTGTTACAACAGGGGAGAAGGTACATTGATGCTTGATGGTTTGTGCATCATAGTTGCTCTTGTGTGATGGGGAAGGCAGTGAACTTATTAATCCGTCGCAATTAAAAGAAATAATTGCTGGACAGTGGTTGCACACAATATTATTAAGTAAACAACTAAAGTGTTGGATTTACTGAAAAGAAATAAGATTTAAAAATCTAATCTTTTTTTAACGATTTACCTAATAAAGTCAGGTAGCCTACGGTGGTTGAACACAATAACCTATATGCAACGTCTTCAACTTAATAATTTTGGAGAATCTGTGTGGCACAAATCGTTTCTCTGTCAAAACGAATATGATCCAGAAACTGTCTATCAATTAATCCATCTAATAGCTATTGGTCTGGTATGATATACCAGACGGTCAATCAAAGCCTACTTTTACATATTTTTATTTTACGACAGCTCTTTGATAATTGTAAGTAGGCTAGGCAAAGGAAAATAAGACCAATATTATTTTCAAAGAACATGCACTCATTCTAATATCCATTTTTATGAAAGATGCTGTATTTTTCATAATCATCTATTGGCGGCGCTAGACATAAACTACCTTTTTTTCCGAAGAAAGTTGCGCGGGAAAAAATTATTAAGTGAAAATACATGTATTTTCTGAATACATGTATCTTGCACAACTTGCAGACATGCCTCATTTTCATCAAATCCACTCTGTGCGAGTAATGCCACGTATACGTGTATACTGGACAGACACTTAAAATTGTGGATAAGTCAAATGTCTGAATCACAAATAGTTTAAGTTATGTGGAATTTCGGGAGTAAGTCCCATTCGCATGTGCTTATCTCAACTCTGAATCTGGACCTCAGAGTTGAGATAATCGCGTGCAAATGGAACTTACTCCCGATATTCTTCTTAGCTTAAGCTATTTGTGATTCAGATATTTGACTATGTGCTGTTTTAAGTGATCTGGCCCTAACACATTTATCTGGCTTCACTCGTTCTATTATCTCCATCACTAGACGTCACATGGTGCTGTAATGGCTACATGTAGTACAGCTGTCTCGCGTGTTCGTGTTTGTTCATTTGAATGTGTTTTGTTGTGTCGGGATTTTGTATTTTGTTTTTTTCATGCGCTGTGTATCTGTTGTGGGACGGGGAAGCGGGCTGGAGATTTTTCAGAGCACTCATGCTGCTTGTATTTATAATATTGACGAATTGTCTAGCGGGGATGATTTTGTTTGTGGTCGTCACCATGGAGACGCATTCGCATTATGCTTGGAAATGTCCATTGGATCTGCAGCCACGGAGTTTACCATCGCTCTTCACCGGAATTGAAGATGTCGGGACTGATTTGGGACTCCGGGCAATCTTCAAAAGGCAACCAGGGAAGGAGAAGATAATGCGGGGGAGGAGTGAGACAGCGACTGGGAAGGCTGAGCTCCGTTTCGACAGTGGACAGAGACCGCAACACTGCGTGTATACTATGGAAAAAAGTCCAAGGCGGAGTTTGGGTGTAGGACTGGTTGATGACATTGGGCTATTTTAATCATGACCTTTGGCTGTATATATATTGGCATTTTATATGTTTGTTTGTGTGTTGTGGGTATGCCCCACTGTCTATGTCTTTTTTGTTGTTGCTGGTGGCTACAACTGAAGTTCCCTTTCAGGAAAATAAAAGTTATTCTATTATATTCTATTCTATTCTATCAAAGAACAATTATTCTCAAAATAAATGTCAAAATCACAAACCAGTACACTGAGACACGTGGATTATATTAGTTAGAATAAAGGCTGAATACTCTTTAATACTGTGCTGATATTGTTTTAATGAGGGGTTTGAGTCCCTAGCCTTGGAGCCAACCCATGCATGTGGTATGTTAGCACAGCTAAGTAACTACTGGGTCTGGTATTTATTTCTCTCATTGAATCACACTGTAATTGAGAATGTTCACCCAAAACACTGCTTGGGTAGATCGTCTGGTGAAGCAAGACCTCCAACTAACAAGAAATATGATGGACTGGTGTTGCAAGAAAATGGAGAGCTTGATTTGATTTGTTCAGTACACAAAGGGATAATCCAGTCATCATAAAGCCCAACACCTACATTGCTGATGCAACAAAAAAGTATGTAAAAGGATCAATTCCAAATGCTTAAGTCATTGGGAAGTCAAACTGGGTTCAACTTAAGACATTTTGTGACTGCTCAAAACTCAATTAATTATTCAGCTGGAAGATAACACGTTACTCAGTAGCAAATAAAACATAAAGCTTGATAAACAACTCCTATTCTCTCATAGAAATAATTTCTCTTTTCACACTTCAAAGCTGACAACTGAATACTCTTATACAGACGGGTGACTAATTAAAGGAAAAACCCCTACTGTGAGGGGGTTATGTGGCTCTGTTATGCTGTGGGGGGGGCATTTTCATGGCATGGTTTGGGTCCACTTGTCCCCTTAGAGAGAACGGTCACTGCAAATCAATACAAAGTTATTCTGAGTGATCACCTTTATCCCATGATGACACATTTCTATCCTGATGGTAGTGGTCTTTTCCAGGATGACAATGCCCCCACAGGGCACGAGGGGTCACTAAATGGTTTGATGAGTATGAAAATGATGTGAATCATATGCCATGGCCTTCGCAGTCACTAGATCTCAACTCAACTGAACACCTATGGGAGATTTTGGTTGAGACAGCGCTCTCCACCACCATCATCAAAACACCAAATGAGGGAATAACTTTTGGAAGAATTGTGTTTTCCATCCCTCCAGTAGAGTTCCAGAGACTAGAGTCTATGCTAGACTAGAGGTAGAATCTTTGCCAAGGCGCATTGAAGCTGTTCTGGCGGCTTGTGGTGCCACCAGAACCTTACTAAGACACTTTATGTTGGTTTTTCCTTTAATTTGTCACCCGTCTGTATATATAGTGGGGAGTCTGGGGACCAAAAGTCACTACCTACAAGAACTGATTGTTTTCATTATTTATCAAGGCTAATACAATAATGATTTTGTGGTAATCCTACAAGCAATATTATAACGTCTCTGCATTTGAATGGATCTCTATGGGAATTGGGGGGTGGGACTAGATTTAGCTGTAAATTACACTGGAACACATGGTTGGCTAAATGGTTCTAAGTCAGCAAGGGTCTGATGTATTGAACAAGCCTTAAACCATCACTCTCCTGGCAGATATGCAGTAGATATGGATGGATAACTTAAAGGGTTTCTTCTCCTGACTTATTTTTCCATAGAGTTCAATAGGAAAATTTGTCAGGAGAATCCACCCTTAAAGTGATCCATCCATATCTACTGCATATCTGGCAGCAGAGTGATAGTTTGAGGCTCGTTTGATACTCAGACCCTTGATGACTTACAGCCATTTCACCCACCATGTATTCCATACTGTTCCAGCATAATTTACAGCTAAATCTAGTCCCAACCCCAATTCCCATAGAGATCCATTCAAATGCACAGAGGTTATAGTATCGCTTGTAGGAGTACCAGAAAATAAGATATCAAGAGTCTTTTGATATTGTTGAGTCACAGACATCAGGAAGTCATGGCATGCAAAGGATATGCGACCAAATATTAAAAATGATTACTTTATTCTACATTATGTTAAACGCCTATATTTTTTGATGCCCAAAAATGGGGGGGGGGGGGGGGCTATGTACAAAAGGTTCTATAATTTCTAGACGGTTCATCCGATATGGATGAACATACACTCAAATTATAGCTGACAGTCTGCATTTCAACTTCATTGTCATTGTATCCTTTCAAACTCAAAGTGCTAGCATACTGAACCAAAATAACAAAAAATGTATCACTGTCCAATTAATTATGGTGCTCACTGTATATACAGTGCCCTCCACAATTATTGGCACCCCTGGTAAAAAGTGAAAAGGGTTATAAAAAATTCACAGTTGAATTTGCTTAATCTCACACTGAAAAAATTAGAAAAATCCAACCTTTAATTGAACTAAATTTATTCTGAGAAAAAATAATCACTCATCAAGAAATAATTAATTTTAACAAAACCACATGTGCCACAATTATTGGCACCCCTGCATTTAATACTTTGTACAACCTCCCTTTGCCAATAAAACTGTAAGGGAGTCGGGTACCAGACGCGACTGAGGGGGAATCTTCAAGTTATTTCACGTAGGTGGAATAACCACAAAATAGGAGATGAAATCCGCGAACGGGACAGGAAAAATAAAGAAATGGGAATAAAAACTCCCGGCATAGCGTCAAAAGAAAATCAACCCAGGAGAAGTGACTCGAGCAGAAAAAGGAAAGGAGAAATTTACCTCTCGCTCTCAATATGAGAAAGCACTAACGGAGGTAAAAGGATAAGGGGATAAAGAATAGCGACCCAGACAAATGGGCGAAAAAACTCATAGGCTTGAGCAGTAGAAAGGAAGAGAGAGAATTACCTCTCACTCTCAATGCGAGAGAGCACTAAAATAAAGAGGTAAGTAGAAACGGTAACGAAGGTGACTGTCTCAGAGAGAACAGAAAGGAAAACCAGGACGAAGGACAGAAAGTGCAAAAGAGAAAACAAATCCTACAAGGAACTGTAAAGCAACAAGAGGCAAGTCCCGCGTCACTTTAAAGCAGAGCTATAAAGTGAAGTGGTATCCTTGTACCTATACCTTTACCGGCTTTATGGCAAAGAACAATGACAACACGGAAGCACAGAGACCGGAAGACGCAGAGCTTACATAGCCGGCGGAACACCTGAACAGGTGAAAGCCATGAGTCGGGTAGCAGAAAAAACATGGCAAGGTCGCCGGACCGAAACTGTGAAGACAACCTAAACCAAGAAGGAGCAGCGACCTGCAAAACCATGACAGGACCCCCCCTCTAAGGGATGACCCCAGACGATCCCTCAGAATTGTTACTGCGGAAGGCTCTAATCAGTTCCGGGTCCAAGATGTTCCTAGAGGGAACCCAGCAACGTTCCTCAGGGCCATTGCCCTCTCAATCGACAAGGAACTGGGCCCTTCTGCCCACCCGTCTCTCGGCCAAAATGCGCCTAATCGTATAAACCATACCTCCCTCCACGAACCGGGGAGAAGGTGGTGGCTTGTCCGCTGGCGCAAGAGCGCTCACAAGCACCGGCTTCAACCGGGAGACCTGAAACATCGGGTGAATGTAGTTGTAAACGCAACATGACCGGATTAATCCTCTGGACGATTTTAAAGGGACCCACGAATTGTGGAGCGAGTTTACGAGACTCCACTCGTAAGGGCAGATCCTGTGTGGCGGGCCAAACTCATTGCCCAACCCGGTAAAAAGGGGCTGGATGATGACACCTGTCAGCTGAAACCTTTTGTTTAGCTATGGCACACAGAAGGAACTCACGAACACAAACACACAGACAGATCAGCACCTCCGGACGAAAGACCCAGCGGAGGGTGTCTCCACATTCCTCTCCAACTCAGGAAACAAAGGGGGTTGGTACCCCAGCTGAGACCCATGGAAGCATTATGCATTATGCGCCCAGGCAAGATGGCAACTCCAGAAAGTGGGATTGGAGGTGGCCAGACACTGAAGAGTGTTCTCCAACGTTTGGTTGGTAAGCTCCATCTGTCCACTGGTCTCCGGATGAAAGCCAGAGGACAAACTAACTGATGCCCATAGCAGGGCACAAAAATGCCAGAACCGAGCGGCGAATTGGGGACTGTGATCCGACACTACATCCAGGGGGAGGCCGTGCACCCTAAAAACATGGTCTACCACCAGCTGCATGGTCTCCGGTGCTGATGGCAGTTTAGGTAAGGCGATAAAGTGTGTCGCCTTGGAAAATCTGTCCACAACCACTAGGATCACCATGTTGCCCTTGATAAAGTCAAGAGCGACGTGGCTCCAAGGACGGCTGGGAATAGGTAAAGCGCAGAGACCGGAAGAACCAGAGCTTAAATAGCCGGCGGAACACCTGAACAGGTGAAAGCTATGAGTGCCGGGTAGCGGAAAAAACACGGCAAGGACGCCAGACCGAAGCTGCGAAGACAACCTAAACCAAGAAGGAGCGGCGACCTGCGAAACCGTGACAAAAACAGCACTGAGTCTTCTCCCGTAACATCTAATGAGGTTGGAGAATACAGAGCAAGGAATCTGAGGCCATTCCTCTTTACAGAATCTCTCCAGATCATCCAGAGTCCTAGGTCCTCTCTTGTGCACTCTCCTCTTCAGCCCAGCCCACAGGTTTTCAATGGGGTTTAGGTCAGGGGACTGAGATGGCCATGGCAGAAGCTTGATTTTGTGTTCAGTTAACCATTTTTATGTTGATTTGGACGTATGTTTTGGATCATTGTCCTGCTGGAAGATCCAACGATGACCCAGTTTTAGTTTCCTGGCTGATGCAGCCAGATTCAGATTAAAAATGTCTTGGTATTTCATGGAGTTTTCATCCCAGGGTCTTTGGAGGAAAAACAGCCCCACAACATCACGGAACCTCCACCATACTTAACAGTGGGGATCAGGTTATTTTCGGTATAGCCATCCTTCTTTTTACGCCAAACCCACCTTGAGTGTTGGTTGCCGAAAAGCTAAATTTTTGTTTCATCTGACCACAGAACACGGTTCCAGTCAAAGTTCCAGTAGCGTTTAGCAAACTCCAGCCGCTTACGTTTGTGGTGAAATGACAGGAAAGGCTTTTTTCTGGCATGCCTTCCAAATAATTTGTTAGCATGGAGGTGACGTCTAATGGTAGTTTTGGAGACTTGATGACCCCAAGATGCTACTTTCCTCTGTAATTCTCCAACAGTGATCCTTGGGGATTCTTTTTGCCTCTCTTACCATCCTCCTCACTGTGCGTGGGGGCAAAAAAAGTTCCATTTTGGTTTCATCAGCCCAGAGAATCTTGATTCTCATGGTTTGAGAGTCCTCTAGGTGCCTTTTGGCAAACTCCAAGCGGGCTGTGATGTGCCTTTTACTAAGGAGGGGCTTCCGTCTGGCCACTACCATAAAGGCCTGATTGGTGGAGTGCTGCCTGGATGGTTGATCTTCTGAAAGGTTCTCCCATCTCCACAAGGATACGCTGGAGCTCTGTCAGAGTGACCCTCGGGTTCCTGCTCACCTCCCTGGCCAAGGCCCGTCTTCCCCGATTGCTCAGTTTGGCCGGGCGGCCAGGTCTAGGAAGATTCTTGGTGGTTCCAAACTTCTTCCATTTACGAATGATGGTGGCCACTGTGCTCTTAGGGACCTGTAAAGCTGCCGAGATTTTTCCGTACCCTTCTCCAGATCTATGCCTTGACACAATCCTGTTTCTGAGGTCTGCAGATAATTCCTTTGACCCCATGGCTTGGAGTTTGCTCTGACATGCACTGTCAACTGTGAGACCTTATATAGGCAGGTGTTGGCAATCCCCAATCATGTCCAATCAATTGAATTTATCACAGGTGGACTCCAATTAAGTTGTAGAAACATCTCAAGCAGTATCAGTGGAAACAAAATGCACCTCAGCTCACTTTTGGGTGTCATATCAAAGGGTGTGCACACTTGTGCACATATGATATTTTACATTTAGATTTTTTATAAATTAGCACAAATGTCTAAAAACCTGTTTTCACTTTGTCATTATGGGCTATTTTGTGTAGAATTTTGAGACAAAAAATGAACTCAATCTATTGTAGAATATGTCTGTCATGTAATAAAACGTGGAGAAGGTGAAAGGGGTGGGGAGACTTTCCGGCTTGACTGTATATGTATGAATGAAAACATTCTTTTGGCCCCCGCACTTTTGAAATGCTTCCGGCGTGCCTGGTGGAGAGCACTGTATATACTATATATATATTTAAGCAATAGATCACAAGAGGGAGTGCGTTATTTGAAATATAATCACTGCGGTGACGTCGCAGCAACGAGACCGAAGGTCGAGTTGCGGAGTACTCTCCGCAGAGATTATATCCAATAACGCACAAATCCTCGAGTGATCTATTGCTTTTATACA